>JAQPPZ010002819.1:1383162-2766324 GCA_028583015.1 Wollemia nobilis
AATCCCACCAAAGCCTTTTGAGTGCATTGAGGTATGTGATTTGAGTTGGTTGTCTTGGCCTATGAAAAGTTAAAGGGAAAATAATATTTTTATTTTTCTAAAGTAATTTTTAATTAAAGTTCTTTGCATGTTATTTGGAGTGTAAATTGTTTAGGGGAGTTAAAAGGAAGTGCAAAGCTTTAATTTCTGAATTGGAATTTTAGAGGCTAAGGAGTTATAAGGAAGGTTGAATTTTATATTTTGAAATTGAAGAATGTTGAATATTATTTATTTCAAGTTGGAGATTATAAGGAGTAATTAAGTGCTAACTTGTGTATTGAAGAAAAGTTTTGAAGAAGAGTTAGAATGATATTTTTGTCATCTAACCTTGGTGTTTGGTAAAGGAAGTGGTTATACTTGAGACAGGTTTTAAAGACTATTCTTCATCAAGAAAAAGGTATGGGCACATTCTTCCATAGTTGAGTTGATTGATTATTTTTTGGAAAACAAGTTTGGAGTGAAAAGGATTTAATTAGGTTTCCTTATTGAGTTGTTGAGCTATATGTGAGATTGGTTTATAAGCATTGTTGTTGAAGTGATTGATTGAGTGAAGAACTTGAACTAGGGTTTGCAAAGATCATAAGTATCATTGTTATGTGAGATTGGTTGATAAGAATTGTTGGAAACATTTTGAGTGAGTGTTCATATGCTTGGACTAGGGTTTGTAAGCAAGGATTGTTTCATTGAGTGATTGGTTGAGTAGAGTTGGTTGAGCCTAGTCAAGTGAATGTGTGAAGTGATTGTTCAAGTTCTATAAAACAAATTATTCTATATTCTGAATTGATTTGAGAAAAAGGTTGAGAGTTGATGAGTGTGAAACATATTGAGTCTCTAACAATTCTCCATATGTTTCTATGATAAAAGAGTGAGTGAAAGTGTTTGAGCATTGAAGTGAATGTGAAGCATATTGAGTCTCTAACAATTCTCTATATGTTTCTAAGAGAGTGATTGAAAGTGTTTGAGCATTGAAGTGAATGTGAAGCATATTGAGTCTCTAACAATTCTCTATATGTTTCTAAGAGAGTGATTGAAAGTGATTAAGCATTGTGATGTGTGTAGAGCATATTGAGTCTCTAACAATTCTCTTTATGTTTCTATGAGATTGGACAAGTTCTAGTGTGGACTTGTTGAGCAGATTTGAGGTAAGTCTTTGAGAAGACTTGTGGATAGATTTGTGTGAGCTCTTGTGGAAGCTTACAATACAGATTGAGAGCAGATTTGGATAAGTTCTAGTGAGACTTATTGAGAAGATGTGGATAAGTTCTAGAGAGGACTTGTGGACAGATTAGTGTGAGCTTTTGTGGAAGCTTACAATACAGATTGAGAGCAGATTTGGATAAGTTCTAGTGAGGACTTATTGAGCAGATTTGGACAAGTTCTAGAGAGGACTTATGGACAGATTAGTGTGAGATTTTGTGGAAGCTTACAAGGTAGATTTGAGATAAGTCTTTGAGTAGACTTGTGAGTAGAGTTGATTGATTGATTTGTTCAAACCTTGAGTTAAGGTTTGGGGTAGATCCAGTAGAGTTGATTTGAGATTGAGTCAAGCTTTGAGTTAAGGCTTGAGGATAGATATTGAGGATAGATTTGTGCTAGACCGAAGGACTATGTTTAGTACAGATTCGAGGATAGATTTTGGTGCATATTTGAGGATAGGTTTGTGCTAGACCAGAGACAAATATTGAGGATAGATTTGTGCTAGATCGAAGGACTATGTTTAGTACAGATTTGAGATAGATCTTTGGAGGTGATATAGTTGAGGATAGAGGTCTCTATCCAGAGTAGGGAGGATAGGTGTCTTCTATGGATAGAGTTCCATTTGCTAAGGGCAGTGGAGGTAGAGGTCTTCTAGAGGATCACCAGCCAGAGAGAGTTAGGAGATTGGTGTCTCCTGTGGATAGAGATCCACAAACTTGATTAAGGGGATTGGTGTCTCCTTTGGATAGAGATCCATAAATATTGTAATAGGGAAAGGATTCCCAAGAGATTGATTGAGAAAATTTTTAGTAAAATATTTTCTCCGTGGAGTAGCCCACATTGGGTGAACCACATAAATTTGGTGTCTCTATTGTGTGTGGTGATTTATGCATTGCTTTGATTATTGCTATTGATATTGCTATCTATACATTGCATAATATTGATTGGGAAAGAAAAGTAAAAAGTGGTCTTATATTGTTCACCCCCCTCTTAGTATAAGCTTGTGTTCTTCAATTGGTATCAGAGTGGGTTCCTTCGGAAGAGTTTAACAGCTTGAAGGAAAATCTTACAAGAACACAATGGATTCTAAGAATGGATCATCAGATAATTCAACACCAATATTTTATGGAAGTGACTATATATATTGGAGTATGAGAATGAAGATTTACCTGATGGCACTTGGCAATGAGATTTGGAAAGCAGTTGAAAATGGATATGACCCCTCAATTGATCCACCTACAGATAAGGAAGGTAAGCTTCTACAACATTACAATTCAAAATCAATGAATGCAATTTTGAGAGGTTTGCATAGAATAGAGTCCATAAAAGTTATGCATTGTCAAGATGCAAAAGGAATGTGGGATAAGTTGCAAAGTATATATGAAGGAGATAAAGGTGTCAAGAAAGCAAAGATATGAAATCTCAAAGGACAATTTGAAGAGTTAAGAATGAAGGATGAGGAAAATATTAGTACTTATCTACTTTGAGTCGATGAGGTTGTTAATGCTATGCAAGGACTTGGACTTAAGGTTGAAGAATCGAATGTTTGTGATAAGGTCTTAAGATCTCTTCCAAAAATATTTAGTGAAAATATTTCTGCTATAGAAGAATCAAAGGATGGTGATTCTTTGACAAGAGATATGTTGCTTGGTATTCTTACAGATTTTGAGTTGAGAACAAAAGAACCTAATCCCTAGAAGGAAGCAACCTTCAAAGCAATCAAGAAGACAAAGGGTAAGAAGTCAGAATCAAGCAATGAGTCATCCAATGATGAAGAAGCTAATTATGGAAGAAGGAATAAGGATTCAAGAAGATTTAGAGATACAAAATCTGTTAAATGTTTCAATTGTGGAAAGTATGGTCATTATGCAACTAATTGTCAAGAAGCTAAGAATAACAATGATGAAGAAAAATAGGATCACAGAAATAGAGAATCAGAAAGATACAGGCACCAAAAGAAAAGCAAGGATGGACAAAGCAGACAAGGAAAGAAGTTCTTTCAAAGGCAAAAGAGGAGCTACTATGCAGATAAGGCAAGTAAGTACTCAAGTGATAGTGATAAAAGTTTTTTAGATAATGATAAATATGAAGTCCTATTTATGATTGAAGAAAAAGAAGTCAAGAAAAGGTCACCAATAATTCTCAAGTGTTTTAGATGTGGTAACTTTGGACATCTTGAAGATAGTTGTACAAGAAATGGTTTCAGTTTTAGTGATGATGAATATGAAGATACACTTGAAGGACCAGAAGAGAATATTCTAATGGCTCTAGAGAAAGAAGAAAGTGATCCTATAGAAGACAAGTCAAAATAAAATGAAGATGTGGACAAAGGCAAAAAAATAGAGGAAGAATCAGATAAATAAGGATATGATCTCAAGGGAGAACTTATTTATGCTCTTGAAACAGTAAAGAAGGTAAGAAAGCAAAACTCTAAACTTGAGTTTCAGTTTCAAGAATGTGATGAAGAGAGAAGAATGCTTATAGAGGATCTAGACAAATCAAAGGCTAAGACAAAGAAGTTCAAGGATAAGCTAGAAGCAAAGGTCTTAGAATGTGAAAAGCTAGAACAAGAAGTAGCCCTACTAAGGGAAGATTTAGAAAAGTCCAAGAGTAAGCTACACAAGTTTGGAAAGAGCTCAAAAATTATGGATAAGATGATCAAGGTACAAAGAAGGTCAACAAACAAAATAGGTCTTGGTTTTGAACAGGCTCAAAAGAAACAAGAAGAGAAGTCAACCTCAAGTTCTAAAGGAGAAGAAGACAATGTAAGAGAAAGTGAGACATCTGAGGATGAGTTGGACAATAGAAAGTTCAACAAGGAAAGGAACAATGCACAAAGGAGAAACAGATGGAACAACAATCAGAATAGGTTAAGAGAGACTAAGAGACCAATAAGGTCAAGACAAGGAAACTTCAATGGAAGATATTTTTCATGTCACAGATTTGGGCACATGGCTTCATAGTGCATGACACATGAAAGACAAGAATATGGGAACAAACAACTTTTCCATGGGTATTGCTACTCATGTAATCAGTTTGGTCACAAGGCAATGAATTGCAGGGTTCATGATAGAAAAGGATATGGCTTCACTAGGAGAAATCCTAAGACATTTGCACCTCCAAGGAATAATAACATTAAGTGTTATAAGTGCAATAATGATGGACACACAACAAAGTGGTGTAGAGCAGACATTCTAGAATCAAGTATGAACAGGAATGAGAACAGGAACATGGATATGAACATGAACAAGAACAAGAATATGAATATGGACATGGACATGAACAAGAACATGGACATGGAAAGGAACAGTCAGAGGAATCATAAGGATCAGATAAGAAGAAAAGAGGATAAAGGTAAAGACCAGTGCTTGTTGGGAGTAGAAATACTCCCACCCTAGAATTAACCACCTCAAGAGGAGGTGGGGGAGGGGCTAAGCTAAGAGACTCATTCTTAGCCCCGAGCCCCAAAGGTGACCCTTTGCCATTGATGTCAAAGGGGGAGAGATTTAGTATTTGAGTAAAGAGGAGAGATTTGAAGAGAGCATTAATCCAGGGGGAGCAGAACAAAGAAAAGGTTAAGTTTTTAGTAAAAATAATTTGGGTTGCCATCAATGACAAAGGGGGAGATTGTTGGACATTTTGAGGAATGTTATTGTCATTGATGTCAAAAGCATTGTTGAGCAATATTCGTCATCTTTGAGGACATTAGGAAAGCTCAGAGAATGAAGATCCAAGAAGGAGAAGTCAAATTAAATAATAATATTTTATTATTATTTTTGGCACCAAGATCAAGTTAAAGGAGATCAAGGACAAAGTTGAAAAGACCCACATGTTAATTTAAATTAAAATATTTTAATCCCTGATTAAAATTTTAATTTAAATATTGATAAGTGCTAAGGTTAATGAAGAACACAAGCTTATACTGAGAGGGGGGTGAACAAGTATAAGACCTCTTTTTACTTTTTCCTTTATACTTCAAAACAATAAAGCAATATATCCAAAGCAATATCAAAACAATGCACAAGATCATCCACAAAGTGACACAACAATTTTGATGTGGTTCACGGGTCCACGGAAAACTTTTCTCTAAAAGTTATCTCAAAGTCCTTTGGGAAACCTTCCCAATTACAATGTTTATGAGCCTCGGCTCAAAGGAGATACCTTCCCCCAATCTGAATTTATGAGCCTCTGCTCAAAGGAGATACCTTCCCCTACCTCTCGCTCTGGTCGGTGATCCTCTAGAAGACCTCTGCCTCCGCTGCCCTTAGCAAATGGAACTCTATCCACAGAAGACACCTGTCTTCCCTGCTCTGGCTGGAGACCTCTGTCCTCAACTCTATCACCTCAAAGTCTGGTCCTCGAATTTGCACTAAACATAGTCCTTCGGTCTAGCACAAATGTCCTCTTCCTCTTTCTTACCAAACATAGTCCTTCGGTCTGGCACAAATCTATCCTCGAGTTCTTCTCATAGAACCAATGCACCTCTGTCCTCAAGTTCTCTGATAGAACTATCAAACTCAGCTTCACAAGTCCTCTGCTAGGACCTGTCCAAATCTGCTCACAAGTCCCCAATGGAACCTGTCCAAAACCTCGCTCACAAGTCCCCAACGAAACCTGTCCAAAACCTGCTCACAAGTTCATCAAGAAAACTTGCTTGGCATGAACCCACAAAGAGAATTGTTAGAGACCCAATGTGATTCATCAACCTCATAGAAGCATAAAGAGAATTGTTAGAGACTCAATATGTTCTATACTTAACTCCCAATCTCAATCTCAACTCAATCTCAAATCTCATAAGAATAAGATAGATGTAATATGCTTTTCTCAAGAACATGAAACACAACCCAACAATTGCCAACCATGCAATATCTCATATAACAATGATACTCATGTTCTTTCCAACAACCAATATCTTTTCTCAACCAATTAGGGCTTCAACAACAATGCTCAAAGACAAGGTTTAACCAACATCATTCAACTCAACATTAACCTTGAAGCATTCAACCAATCATCACAAGAAAAGGAAACAAGTAGAAATCCTTTTCCCTCCAAAGATATTTGAACAAAACAACCACCCACACAATATCACCAAATGCAAAGAATAACTTGTTCAAATCAACTCAATGGAGTAAGCCCAATATCATGAATCAAGTAAAAGCAATAACTTGATCAAACAACCTCTATGGAAGCAACTCAACCATCAACCTCAAAACAGCCAACCAAGGGTTTCACCAACTCAAAGCAAGTAGCAAGACTCACAAACATAAACCCTAGTGCACAATGCTTCCACTACCTCAAACCAGAATTATGCATTCACCAAAACTCTCATCAATGATAACAATGCATAAGTAGTCTTCAACAAACCAGAAAATAGGATTTACACCCAACCAAAGGAAACCTAGTTGAATACCTTTTCACTCCAATCTTATTTCAAGAAAAACATACACCAATCATACTCATAAGAAGAATGTGCCCATACCTTATTGAAGATGAAGAAGATCCTCACAAATCTGCCATAACCATAACCACATTCTTTTGCCAAACTCAAGAAGGTTAGTAGACAACATATTCTTTAATATTTCCTCAATATTACTCCACTTGGTTCAATAATCATCAAGTTCTAAGCCTTCTTCATTCACAACATTTCAATATTAGACACTCTACCTTATAACCACTTGTATTTCCATAAAATAAAATAAATCACAACATTCATAACCTTATAACTCCTCAAAACCACTTGTACCATAAAATAAAATAAATCACAACATTTCATAACCTTATAACTCCCAAACTTATAATTACATCAATTATTTACCCCTTCCAAAACATAAAACCAAGCATTGTCTAGTACGAATTTGCATACCTTAACCTTGTGAAATTATCGGGCAACTTAGCGCATGGTTCAAAACATTCCTTGGTGCGAAGTTCAAAAACAACCCTCGACACGTAGATCACACACCCCTTGCATGGAGTTCAAAACACTCCTCGGCACACTCGTCCACTTATTCCGAAACCCTCTACAAATGCTTTCTCTAAATTCTGTGCGATCATCAATTTTCGTATCGTAGAAACACGTGCGCAGGGTTTCACTCAATCCACCGAGTATCTCAGAATTTCATCGTAATGCAAGGTGCCTTCGTACTTCGTGTCACACCTTTCGACTAACCACTTTTACCAAAAATATTAATCACGCTTATATTGTTTTTCTCCTTCGCTGGCGCAGACGATGTCGAAAACGAAATGCACACCAATTGATATCGATGACTTAGCCCTTACTGAAATGAATTTATTAGCCTCATTATATATGCACTTCGAAGCATTTCCAAATACGTCGGCATTTCCAAACACGATGGAAACTTTAATTTAATTTTAAAATTTTAATTTAAATTTTAAATAAATAAAATTTAAACTAAATATTTAAAATTAAATATCTTCATCACCGGGGCACATTTTTCAATGAAACGAAAAGCCAACTTGGGTTTTAAGAAAAACCCATTTCAAATCTATTGTCCATGGTTTTAAATAAAACCTTTTATTTTGTCTGCCTTGGTTTTCACAAAAACCCTTCCGCTTCTTGACATCAATGACAACATCAACACTTGAGCAAAGGCAATGTACCCAATGTACCCAAAATTGCCAACAATCTCCCCCTTTGTCATTGATGGCAAACCTTTACTGAAAAACACTTCTTAAGAGCCAAAACTGAAACCCACAACTGAGAATCTACCTTTGAAGTTTTGCTCCCCCTGACTTGAAGCTTTCCTCTTCACTTGAAGCTCTCCCCCTTACTCATATCTCTCCCCCTTTGTCATCAATGGCAAAGGGCCACCTTTGGGGCTCGGAACTAAGAATGAGCCTCTTAGCTTAGTCCCTCCCCCACCTCCTGTTGAGGTGATTAATTCTGGGGTGGGAGTAAAACTCCCATTAGGCACTGATCATCATCAGCGTCTATAACTTCCTTGTCGGGCCTTCTCTTGAACTCTTTGTCCATATTCCTATTTCTGTCATTGTTCTTGTTCTTTTTCTTATCCCTGTTCTTTTCAATGCCTTGATCCTTGGACCTGATCATGCCACTGTTCCTGTTCCTATATTCTAGAATTTCAGCTCTACACTGTCTGACTGTGTGACCTTCATTGTTGCACTTATAACAAGTAACAATGTTATTTCTTTTAGGCATACCTGTTCTTTGAATCCACAAGTTCTGACCAAACCAGTTCTGACCAAACCTATTTTGACCAAACCTATTCTGACCAAACCTGTTTTGACCAAGCCTGTTCTGACTAACCCAGTTCCTGATATTTGCCTTGCAAAAAATTGCTTTATGCCCAAACTGATTGCAAGAGTAGCAATACCCATGAAAGAAATTACCACTTCTAAAACTGTCATTTACCTTCTTCACTTGAGCCATGCAATGTACAACCATGTGACCAAATCTGTGACAAGCAAAACATCGGCCTTGAAACTTTCCTTTATTTGACCTCTTGGGTCTTGAAAACTTCTTCTTCTTCTCATTCTGAATTCTATTTTCTGGTTTTGTGCATCTATCATTCAAGGACTCATGATCTGAAATACTTTCCTCATCAGAACTCTCTTTCTTTTGGAGTCTCTTACTAGACTCTCCAACTTGTTTCTTGTGAGGCTTAACAAAACCAAGACCTGTTTTATCTGTTGTCTTTCTTTGACCTTTGATAAGAGATTTAACCTTTTTGGAGCTTTCTTGAAACCTGTACAACTTATCCTTGTACTCTTTATTTTCCTCTTTCAAAGAAGCCATTTTTTGATCTAATTCACTATACTCAAGCACCTTAGATTCTAACTCATTCTTGAGTTCTTGTGCTTTAGCCATAGAGACGTCAAGACTTTCTATAAGTTTATCTCTCTCCATGCAACATTCATCTAACTTATCCTTGAGTCTAGCATTCTTCTTTCTTTCCTTTTTCAAAACACTAAGAGCATTAGTAAGTTCACATTCAAGATCCTCTATTTGATTGCATTTTGAATCATCAAGGCCTTTTTCAGATTTCTTATCACTAGAGGTGCTACCCTTTTCAAAAACCATACAAGCATCTTCTTTATCAATTTCTGGAGCATCCTCATACATACTAGCAACCAAATCATTATTTGTGCAATCATCCTCAAGGTGACCAAAATTTCCACATTTAAGACATTTCATGATAATGAATCTATGTTTTGGTTCTTCCTCCTTTTCTGATATGAACAACATCTCATTTTCATTATCACTTGAAGAACTTTCACTATCACTACTAGAACACTTACTTGCTTTGTCTAGGTAGAAGCTCTTCTTTTCTTGTGTTGTGCTTTTTTTTTTTTTTTTTTTTTTTTTTTTTTTTGTGAGAATACCTCTTCTCCCTTTATAGCTGTGTCTCATCTTTCTTCTTCCTTTGATGCCTATGCCTTCTTCATCACACTCTATTTATCTTCTTCACTTTTGAACGGATCATCTTCATCTTCACTGCTACTAAACCCATGGCAATGATGATCATTGTGATCGAGTTGACCACAAACAAAACATTCTCTTACTTGTGAGCAATCAGCTGCAAAGTGACCGGTCTTCCCACATCCGGTGCAAATCTTTATTAATCTGACTTGTTCTCCACTATTTGATTCATCTCTTGAATCTATTTCCATTCCCAAAGCAGCAACATTGAGATCATCTTCATTTTCTTTCATGACCCTATGAGATTTCTTTTTCTTGTGTCTAATGGTTTTGCTTTTGCCTTTCCTTGCCATTTGTGTTCTTGTAAGATCTTCCTTCAAGTTGTTTAAACTTTTCGAAGGCACCGGCTCTGATACCAATTGAAGAACACAAGCTTATACTGAGAGGGGGGGGTGAACAGTATAAGACCTCTTTTTACTTTTCCTTTATACTTCAAAACAATAAAGCAATATATCCAAAGCAATATCAAAACAATGCACAAGATCATCCACAAAGTGACACAACAATTTTGATGTGGTTCATCCACGATAAAACTTTTCTCTAAAAGTTATCTCAAAGTTCTTTGGGAAACCTTCCCAATTACAATGTTTATGAGCCTCGGCTCAAAGGAGATACCTTCCCCCAATCTGAATTTATGAGCCTCTGCTCAAAGGAGATACCTTCCCCTACCTCTGCTCCGGCTGGTGATCCTCTAGAAGACCTCTGCCTCCGCTGCCCTTAGCAAATGGAACTCTATCCATAGAAGACACCTGTCTTCCCTGCTCCGGCTGGAGACCTCTGTCCTCAACTCTATCACCTCAAAGCTGGTCCTCGAATTTGCACTAAACACGGTCCTTCGGTCTAGCACAAATGTCCTCTTCCTCTTTCTTACCAAACACAGTCCTTCGATCCGGCACAAATCTGTCCTCGGGTTCTTCTCATAGAACCAATGCACCTCTGTCCTCAAGTTCTCCGATAGAACTATCAAACTCAGCTTCACAAGTCCTCTCGCTAGGACCTGTCCAAATCTGCTCACAAGTCCCCAAAGGAACCTGTCCAAAACCTGCTCACAAGTCCCCAACGGAACCTGTCCAAAACTCCAAGCCCAACCTGCTCACAAGTTCATCAAGAAAACTTGCTTGGCATGAACCCACAAAGAGAATTGTTAGAGACCCAATGTGATTCATCAACCTCATAGAAGCATAAAGAGAATTGTTAGAGACTCAATATGTTCTATACTTAACTCCCAATCTCAATCTCAACTCAATCTCAAATCTCATAAGAATAAGATAGATGTAGTATGCTTTTCTCAAGAACATGAAACACAACCCAACAATTGCCAACCATGCAATATCTCATATAACAATGATACTCATGTTCTTTCCAACAACCAATATCTTTTCTCAACCAATTAGGGCTTCAACAACAATGCTCAAAGACAAGGTTTAACCAACATCATTCAACTCAACATTAACCTTGAAGCATTCAACCAATCATCACAAGAAAAGGAAACAAGTAGAAATCCTTTTCCCTCCAAAGATATTTGAACAAAACAGCCACCCACACAATATCACCAAATGCAAAGAATAACTTGTTCAAATCAACTCAATGGAGTAAGCCCAATATCATGAATCAAGTAAAAGCAATAACTTGATCAAACAACCTCTATGGAAGCAACTCAACCATCAACCTCAAAACAGCCAACCAAGGGTTTCACCAACTCAAAGCAAGTAGCAAGACTCACAAACATAAACCCTAGTGCACAATGCTTCCACTACCTCAAACCAGAATTATGCATTCACCAAAACTCTCATCAATGATAACAATGCATAAGTAGTCTTCAACAAACCAGAAAATAGGATTTACACCCAACCAAAGGAAACCTAGTTGAATACCTTTTCACTCCAATCTTATTTCAAGAAAAACATACACCAATCATACTCATAAGAAGAATGTGCCCATACCTTATTGAAGATGAAGAAGATCCTCACAAATTTGCCATAACCATAACCAATTCTTTTGCCAAACTCAAGAAGGTTAGTAGACAAATATTTCTTAAATTCCCAAAAAACCCAAATATATCATCAATTCATTATTCAACTTTTCAATAATCATCACCAAAGCCTTTAATTGCACAACTTCCTTATCTCTCACTAAAACTACACTTATACCATAAAATAAAATAAATCACAACATTGCATAACCTTATAACTCCCAAAACCACTTATACCATAAAAGTAAAATAAAATATTTTATATCATTCATAAACATTCCAAAACATAAAACCAAGCATTGTCTAGTACGAATTTGCATACCTTAACCTTGTGAAATTATCGGGCAACTTAGCGCATGGTTCAAAACATTCCTTGGTGCGAAGTTCAAAAACAACCCTCGGCACGTAGATCACACACCCCTTGCGTGGAGTTCAAAACACTCCTCGGCACACTCGTCCACTTATTCCGAAACCCTCTACAAATGCTTTCTCTAAATTCTGTGCGATCATCAATTTTCGTATCGTAGAAACACGTGCGCAGGGTTTCACTCAATCCACCGAGTATCTCAAAATTTCGTCGTAATGCAAGGTGCCTTCGTACTTCACGTCGCACCTTTCGACTAACCACTTTTACCAAAAATATTAATCACGCTTATATTGTTTTTCTCCTTCGCTGGCGCAGACGATGTCGAAAACGAAATGCACACCAATTGATATCGATGACTTAGCCCTTACTGAAATGAATTTATTAGCCTCATTATATATGCACTTCGAAGCATTTCCAAATACGTCGGCATTTCCAAACACGACGGAAACTTTAATTTAATTTTAAAATTTTAATTTAAATTTTAAATAAATAAAATTTAAACTAAATATTTAAAATTAAATATCTTCATCACCGGGGCACATTTTTCAATGAAACGAAAAGCCAACTTGGGTTTTAAGAAAAACCCATTTCAAATCTGTTGTCCATGGTTTTAAATAAAACCTTTTATTTTTTCTGCCTTGGTTTTCACAAAAACCCTTCCGCTTCTTGACATCAATGACAACATCAACACTTGAGCAAAGGCAATGTACCCAATGTACCCAAAATTGCCAACGATTAATTTAAATATTTATTTAATATTTAAAACTAACTTTAATACAAATCTAATTTAAATTAAAGTATTTTAATTATTGATTAAAACTTTAATTTATTAATGTTGGGTGCTAAAGTTAAGTTAAATATTTATTTAATATTTAATTTTAACTTTCATGTTGGGTGCTAAAGTTAAGTTAAATATTTATTTAATATTTAATTCTAACTTTCCAAAGCAAATTTGAATTGGAAATTCAAAATGTGTCGACGTTGAAGAAAGTAAAACCCTATGTATAAATATGCCAAAATATTGGCATTTGAAATTATCCATGCGACTTGTGTTGGCTCGTGAAAAGAGAAGGAAAATTTGCATGTGCAAATTGAGCAAGGGAAAGAGACAAAGTTTTGGCATCCTTTGAAATCAACATGAAGGACTTATAGCTTGGTTGGCCAAGGGCTGCGTAAGATGCTATTGTGGAAGTTGAGGTACGTTCAAAACCCGCACACGCTGGTTAACCTTGGTGTTTGGTAAAGGAAGTGGTTATACTTGAGATAGGTTTTAAATACTATTCTTTATCAAGAAAAAGGTATGGGCACATTCTTCCATAGTTGAGTTGATTGATTGTTTTCTAGAAAACAAGTTTGGAGTGAAAAGAATCTAATTAGGTTTCCTTATTGAGTTGTTGAGTTGTATGTGAGATTGGTTTATAGGCATTGTTGTTGAATTAATTGATTGAGTGAAGAATTTGAACTAGGGTTTGCAAAGATCATGAGTATCATTGTTATGTGATATTGGTTGATAAGAATTTTTGGAAACATTTTGAGTGAGCATTCATATGCTTGGACTAGGTTTTGTAAGCAAGGATTATTTCATTGAGTGATTGGTTGAGTATAGTTGGTTGAGCCTAGTCAAGTGAATGTGTGAAGTGATTTTTCAAGTTCTACAAAATAAATTATTCTATATTCTGAATTGATTTGGGAAAAATATTGAGAGTTGATGAGTGTGAAACATATTGAGTCTCTAAAAATTCTCCATATGTTTCTATGATAAAATAGTGAGTGAAAGTTTATTAGGATGAGTAGGGGGCTTTGCAGGTGACTTCCTTTGGAATTCTTGTTCCTCTTTCCTACATCCCCTCTTCGGCCACGTCCCAGGTCCCTGATCCTTTCCCGGTTTCCTTGATAACTCCTTTTCCCATCCTCTTCATCTGGAAGGTGCTACAAATGATCTCATTTGGGGGGAGATCATTGTTCCATTGTTCTACCCCTGTCCATTCCCTATGGTGGGAAAACCTATGTTCCATTATACTCCATTGTCCTTCCTTCGGTGTCTAGGTTCTGGGATGGGTTTAGGTTTTCCCTAGGACTTTTCCTAGGTTTTTTGGATCTTTCAGGGTTTTCCTTGAAATTTTTTTTTTTCTCAGGCTATTTTTGGAAGTCTTCTTCACAATAGTTCTTAGGGGGATCTTTAGTTGTGGTTTGTTGGGTCTTAGGATTTTGGCTTCATGAGCAGTTTTGCACAACATCCTTTTGGTTTATGATGGCCATGCAATTTATACTGTGACTCTACTCTTTGGGTTTGAAGTGGTGGTTCTTGTGGGATTTTAGCTCCTTTCATGGCTTGCAGAGGGGCCTCTATTTTTCTTGATGTTGATTCCTTTTAGGACTTCCTCTTTTGTGACCCTGAAGATGTACTAGTGGGCCTGAGGAATTCTAGCTTCATGAGCAATTTTGGACAACATCCTTTCGGTGTTGGTGGGGTACCATGTTCTTTCTATTGTGACTCTACTCTTTGGGTTCATGGAAATGTTTCCTGTAGGTTTTTAGTTCCTTTCATGGCTTCTGGGATGGCCTCTGTATTTCTTGATGTTGATTCCTTATGGGATTTCCTTTGCTACGTCCTTGAAGCTGTGTTGTTGAAGGTTGTCTGGGATGCTTGGCTATTTCCTTTCATTTTGAGCACTATTATCTGTAGTTGTACCTCCTTGTGACTCTTTCATTTTGGGTTCGTATGGCACTTTCCTATATTTCCTTCAGATGTGCTAATTCGCTACTAATGTTCCCTCCTTTGGGTTGTTGTTTCTTGAAGACTTCCTTTTTTTCTACTTGAGGACTTTGTAGCCTGGAAGTTCCTCTTGTTCCTGATCCACTACTGCACCATCCTTCAGGATTTGGTTCCACTGCATGAGGATTTCAAGGCCTGCGAAGATCCTCTTGTTCCTGATCCACTGCTACACCATCCTTCAAGATTTTGTTCCACTGCATGAGGATTTTGAGGCCTGCAAATATCCTCTTGATGCTGCTTCATTTTTTAGGCATTCTGGGTGTGGGTTTTCCAGTTTTCCTTTTTCATCATCCCTATGTGATTCTCGTCCCTATTTTGGTGGGATTCATAATTTTTCTAATCCACTGCTCCACCCTTTTGGTCAAGGTGGTTTTTCAGTTTCACTTTGGTTTTCCCCTACGTGGGAAGTAGTTTCTTCTCGGGTCCTGGTTTCCCAAGGGTGGTTTCTGGTTTTACCACCCTTGGGAGGATTCAAATTTTAAATCAGTTTTTATTCGGATTATGGTTTCCCAAAGGTGGTTTCTAGTTTTATTGCCCTTAGGAGGATTCAAATTCCTTGTTACAGGAATCTCAGGTCCTATTTTTCCAAGGGTGGTTTCTTGTTTCCCCGCCCTTGGGAGGATTCAAATTTTAAATTTGGACTCTTGTCCTTTTCTTGCCTTTGGGATATTTTAAATATTTTGTTGGCAGAATGGGTGATTTGGGGCTTTTTACCAAACCTGGAAAGCTTCAAATCTCTGGTTTAGCACCTAAAGTTTCAAATTTATTTTTCTGGTAGGATTTCCTTTCCTGCATGTTTTTCCTGCAGTGTCATGTTGTCCTTCCTTGGACATCTTCCTTTTGATGTAATCATGATTCAATGTAATCAGGTTTTGGGATCCTTGATAAAAACCCACTTTAATCTACCAAAAAAAGAAAAATAGTGAGTGAAAGTGTTTGAGCATTGAATTGAATGTGAAGCATATTGAGTCTCTAACAATTCTCTATATGTTTCTAATAGAGTGATTGAAAGTGTTTGAGCAGTGAAGTGAATGTGAAGCATTTTGAGTCTCTAAAATTTCTCTATATATTTCTAAGAAAGTGATTGAAAGTGATTAAACATTGTGATGTGTGTAGAGCATATTGAGTCTCTAATAATTCTCTTTATGTTTCTATGAGATTGGACAAGTTCTAGTGTGGACTTGTTGAGTAGATTTGAGGTAAGTCTTTGAGAAGACTTATGGATAGATTTGTGTGAGATTTTGTGGAAGCTTACAATACATATTGAGAGAAGATTTGGATAAGTTATGTGAGAAATTTAAGAGCAGATTTGGATGCGTTATAGAGAGGACTTGTGGATAGATTAGTGTGAGCTTTTGTAGAAGCTTACAATACATATTGAGAGTAGATTTGGATAAGTTCTAGTGAGAACTTATTAAGAATATTTGGACAAGTTCTAGAGAGTACTTATGGACAAATTAGTGAGAGCTTTTATGGAAGCTTACAAGGCAGATTTGAGACAAGTCTTTGAGTAGACTTGTGAGCATATTTGATTGATATTTTGTTCAAACCTTGAGTTAAGGTTTGGGGAAATCCAACAAAGTTCATTTGAGATTAAGTCAAGCTTTTATTTAAGGCTTGAGGATAGATATTGAGGATATATTTGTACTAGATTTAAGGGCTGTGTTTATTAAATATTTGAGGACAAGGTTTGGTGCAAAATTGAGGGCATGTTTGTACCAGACCAGAGACAAATATTGAAGATAGATTTGTGCTAGATCAAAGGACTGTGTTTAGTGTAGATTTGAGATAGAGCTTTGGAGGTGATAGATTTGAGGATAGATATCTCCAGCCAGAGCAGGGAGGATAGGTATCGTTTGTGGATAGAGTTCCTTTTGATAAGGGCAGTGGAGGTAGAGGTCTTCTATAGGATCACCAGCCAGAGCAGAGTTAGGAGATTGGTGTCTCCTATGGATAGATATCCATGAACCTAATTAAGAATATTGGTGTCTCCTTTGGATATAGGTCCATAAATATTGTAATATGGAAAGTATTCCCAAGATATTGATTGAGAAAGTTTTTAGTAAAATATTTTCTACGTGGAGTAGCCCACATTGGGTGAACCACATAAATTTGGTGTCTCCATTGTGTGTGGTGATTTATGCATTGCTTTGATTACTACTATTGATATTGTTATATTTACATTGCATAATATTTATTAGGAAAGGAAAGTAAAAGTGGTCTTATATTGTTCACCCCTCTCTTAGTATAAGCTTGTGTTCTTTATTTTCTATCTAATCTACCATGTGCTTTGATACCATTATTAGCTTTTGATGTATATGAAATAGGAAATGCAAATGCAAGATGTATGATAAGAAATCTATGATGTCTATATGATAATAGCACTATAATATCTAGGAAAATAAATAGATAAACATCTAAAATAACTCAGAAATATACCATTAATGAGTGCTCACAAAAATAGTACAATGTAGTATAATGAAGGAAATGAACACTCCATAAATTGTTATTAAAAATACTACATTGTATCACCCTACCAATCTATACTATGCACTCTCTATATGCTCTCCTATTTATTTCACTACCTATAAGGCAGGGTTATGCATAGTGGCTATTTTCACAAAATTAGCTAAAATTAGGATTTTCAAATTTTGGAATTGGCTAATATTTGGGACCCTTGACCAGGGTCCATTAACCAAAAATTTTTGGGTGCAATTTTTTTTGGGTTGATTCGCCCCAATTTTATAATAATTTGACCATTTTAAGTTTAAATTTTCAACATTACCCCTAATAATAGTGAACCTTCTACATGTGTTTTGACACTATTCACCTAGATTTTGAAACCGATTCGCCAAATTTTTATAAATATATTTTGGGGCTGACCCCTTATGCATAACCCTAATATAAGGCCTTTATATAGGAATATAGGTTCCTTGGCCATTACTCTACCTTTGACTATATTCTATGAATCATGTACATGTGGACTACATGCACATTTACATCATTGCACATTCTGACAATTGTGCATTTATTACATGTTGAAGTAACTACTTAACTTTACTGTAAAGTAAACTCCTACTTTAGTTATGTACCAAAGGTGGTATATTAGCATGTACCTAATAATGTAATATATTCTCTAACATTTACCTTTAAGGTTGATGATCTAAATTTGTACAAAATAGATTAGATGTATCTCAATGACAATAGGACATATTATGGAATAAGCAAAAATATATATCCAAAATATTCAAACTTACTAGTAGTAAAAAATGGAGTAAAATTTTTCCTTTGCCTCTTATACTAAAAATAGTAGTGGATACATGAGAAGTAATTTGTCCTAGTTATTGAAATAAAAATGGAGGCTTCAAATCCTTCTATTTGACCAAGTAAAATTACTCTATACCCACTCTAATACCATATTGGATTTCACACGAATTTCTAGAAACAAATAGAAGTAAACCATTGACTGAAGTCTTATACAGGAAGGAAAAGAGTAAAATAAAAAGTGATAGACACAATTGTATGGGTTACCTTGAGCACCAATAATTACTATAGCATCTATATATAAGAATGAAAATATTTTGATACAATGCATCAAATGGTTTGGGGTATTTATACCAATATCTAAACCCCAACAATAATAATTACATAGTCATATTAAATTAAGTTGACATAACATAAATGACTTAGATTAAGTACAAGTTAGATTTTAACCATGAATAAATAATTATACATAAATAATAAATATTTATATTACATAATGATTTCTTGTATGATTACATCACACAATATCGGCCTTGGCCAACAAAGTCAAATTATAACTTTCAACAAAAGTTGTCTAGAAAATTAAGGGGGTGGCTCATTTTTTTTGTCACAAGGCTAGAAAAGAGTGGTTAATATTATGTCCTTATATTGTGTGATCTTATATTCTCAAGGATTCTTCATGTCTTGACAACGTATAAGACACTTATATGTCTTTTCTAGCAACTAGTTCAACTTTTCATAAATTATTTTTTAACATTAAATTTCTTTTGTCATCAACATAAAATACAAAGGTCATAAAAATATATGATTTATTATTTTAATTAAAATAACTAATATATCATTTATGATACCATATTGTTATATTGTTCCATTGTATAGGTTGTGTAATAAATATTATTTAGATTTCTTATTTAATTATTTTTTATTGTCAAAATGATGCACAAGTATCCTTAAATTATAAAATGATATAGCTATTAACACATTTCTTTGTTTGGTTTAGTTACTCTTTAAAAGAATAATAATTTAGCACCTTCAAGATAATATTTAATTTTAACATTTGAAAAATAAAAAAAGGTTAATATAGATCTTTTAAATTTAAAAAATAAAAATAAAATATCAATAAAAAAATTTAGGTCTGCTAGATCTAATCTTGGGTCATTGAAGTGAAGTCATGTGGTGCAACCATAGGGATTTCTATCTTTTGTTAGGTTTACTAGTTGCATGAAATGACACTTAATCTTTTATATATATTTGTTGTCTATATTTGTGTATTTCCCAAAGTAATAATAACTGGTAAAATACTTTAATCTAATTTCATTCTTAAGAAGTAAAATGTCCTCATTAATGATGAGATTTTAATGGATGTAAATTCCAATTGTGGAATTATAGATATTATGATCTATTCAAAAGGATCTAGTATATTCATATCTTTTAAATTTTTTCATACATATATGTCCTTCCTAGAACCTCCCTTTCATCATCCTATAAATGAATTTAAGTAGGAATTTGCCAATAATTTTAACATCTTCTTTATGAGATTCTCATTTATCATTTGGTCAAACTCATCTTCTAAAATAATGGTATCTTTACATTTTGTTTGGGATGGAACTTTTTCCTATTGTTAGTCATAATACTAATTTTTTTCATCTTATTTCTTCCTTCTAAACAACACATTTGATGCTCAATAATCCCTTCAATATAAATATGACCATATAGGAAAGTTCACACTCACTTGTGAGTATAAATTTTCCCTTGGAGACCATATCCTTAAGATCCTTCTTGGAAGAATTACCTCCATCATTACATTCAATTGAAAATTCCTTAAAGTTTGCACTAGCTTTAACACCCTTTCATTCTCTTTCATAATATGCTTGGTTTCCTTGTTAAAATCTTCATATTTAACTATATATATTTCTTTGTTGGATTTTCATTTTTGTATAAAAATCATAGAAATATTTCAAATACTATAGTATAAGAGCAAATTTTGAATGTACTATATTGTAAAAAATTCATGTTATATAAAGTAGTAGTAAGAAATAAAAATAAAGTTCTAACAAATTTTGATATAAAAAAATAGTATTTGTTTCACAAACAATTAAGGGAACCTTAATCTATAATTATAACCAAGAATAAAAATTGGTTTGAACGGGTATAATTATAATTGTGACATCATCTCACAATCCACTATTTTCTCGTGCATATATAGGCTACATTATTCTATGATATTATTTTTATATATGTATTATTTTATAAGATATAATATAATCTCTAAAAGTCGTGCTCATAAAGGACCTATGTATGCAAGTTTTGGGATGATGTATCATGATGTCTATTTTGAATGATATTATATCATATAAACTAGAAAAATAGTTTACAAGTGAAAGGTGGTGCTATATATGTATATAATCCCCCATAAGCCTAGTTTAGACCCATCAAAAATTCTCTCTATGTTAATTTGTATGTATTAACACATTTCATAATGATGATGGATATAATGGCCTTAGAAAATAATTTTTTATATTTTACAAGATTGATATCACTGTAGAGAAAAAAATGGCTTGAATATCTTCTAAACCATTTTAGGTTTGGTATCGTATGCTTTCCTTAAACATCAAACGTCTATATTTTAAATACTTTACAAAGATAATATGAATTAAGAACAATTGAATTCACTTACCCATAAAAACAAGGAATTTCTTTGATGATATTAATAATATTTTATGGTGTTCCTTAAGCATGAAGTTCAATGCAAACTTTTTTGGATGCTATACAAACTCTTAATACAAGGGTTGCCAAGTTGTTTGTTATTTCTCTAAAAATACATTACCAAAACATATCTCTTCATAATAATATATCTTATATTATCTCTAAATAAATAGTTAATATAAGTTTGATTTCACTTAATTTCGTATAAGAGGATTCCATTTTACCAAAGGCCTTGGGTCTTATTAAAGTTGTCGTTTTTCTCAAGGTTAAGCAATATTTTTTCATACTATTAGATAATAATTTTTTTAGTTAACATAGATTTCCATTATTATTGGGATAATGTCCTCAAAATCCCATATAAAGGAAGTAATAGTAATTTATGTTTATTGAGTTCTATTTTTTCCTTTAGAAGTTATATTTGTTTGTTTTAAGCCAAGAATTCTAACAATTCACACACACACTTAAATGCAAACTTGAATGTTCAAATATCAAATATGAGGATATTTAGGTCTAAATTTCACTGGGCAAGAGATCCAAATTAATATATTATTTATAAAAAAATAATCCAATCTAAAAAAAAATAAAACATATTTTAAAACATTTTCCCTTAATACATGAAAACAAAGACACTAGTAAGTTTGAGATAATGAAGTTAGTACATGTTAGCATATGTTACTATAGGAAAGCTCTTTTATACCATAGGGATCTTTGAAAATATATTAATATCTAGTCACATTGCATTCTTATTACACATAAGGTTATGATTTCCAACATTACATCTATGTTGGAGCTATACGACTTTAGGTATATATGGACTTGTATGTAAAGGGTTCTTTTTTTGGAGATCTATAGGATTTGTCTGCTTTTAGTCATAAGATGTTGAGAAATATACCAATTTGGGTTTTTGATGGATTTATCTACTAAGGGTTCTATTTTTTAGAGATCTATGGATTTTTCTACTGAGGGATCCATTTTTTGGAGATCTATGGATTTGTTTGCTAAAGGTTCCTTTTTTTGGAGATCTATGGATTTGTCTACTAAAGATTTCATCTTTTGGAGATCTATGGACTTGTCTACTAAGGGTTCCATTTTCTAAATATATTTGGACCTATCTACTGAGGGTCCCATTTTTTGGGGATGTATGGATTTATGACTTTCTAAAAGCATTGTAATGTTTTGAGTGATAAATCTATTGGTTTAGATTTTGTGTGATTTTCCTACTAAGGATTCCATTTTTGGATATCTATGGATTTGTCAACTTAGGGTTCCATTTTCTAAATATTTGTGGATTTATCTATTGAGGGTTCCATTTTCTAAAGATCTATGGACTTGTCTACTAAGGGTTCCATTTTCTAGAGACTCTTCAAAGATATGAATGTAAAGAGACTAGTAATGAATGTAAATATATAGAGTTTTGAAACAAGGTAGTTCAATGTTTTGAATGTCCTATAACCTTTAGATATTATGCTTTTTTATCTATAAGACTGGATAGACCAGTCTAGGATTGTAAAAGAGTTTGATCCCTTTCAAAAACCCAAATTTTATCCTAATAAACAAAAAAAAAAACTTTCAAGGTAATGTGTGCAATTATTAAAATATATTGAATAAATGTTCCATATATATTTTAGATCTAATATTGATATCTCTAGAAAAACCCACTTAAAAATTCATATTAAGGATTATGTCTAAGGTGTTGTTTTTCATTTTAAATAAAAATTGTATTCAATTTTTTATCAAATGACATTAGCCCAAGTTAAATTTCTTGACTTTCAATGAGGAGACCTAGATTCAAATCTTGCCAAATGATAAATGCATAGTTGTAATTTCATTATAATATCATTCTATGGTCATAATTTAATGTGGGTGGAGCCCATTTCAGTCTCATATAACCAATTAAAAAAATCTATTTTTTTAAATCCTATATGTGTAATTAAATTGTTTTAAGATGTTATTAGTGTTTTAGGGATAATAAAGGAGGCTTAAATTATTTTTATACGTCAAAGTTGAAGGTATGGTTGCCTAACTCACTTATCATGGTTAAATAGCTTGATGGCATGGCATTTAGCATGTTAAAGCTATAAATAGAAACATTGTTGTTGAAAATATATTTATGGTGAATTGTGAGTTGTGATTAAAGATAATAAAAAATCTTGAAATCGATCCTCAAGAAATGAAATGAAATAAAATATTTTTTAATATAGTATCTAGAGACATTATAAGATATAGCCAAATCTCCAAATAAAAATTTGACATAGATTTAATTACTAAAAATATATTTCTAGGTTCAAGGTGTACACCAATTAGTTCGACCAAACCCCGTAAGGGGGGCAAAGGTCCAAGGTTCAAATCTCGGGCCTCATCAAACTGAATGCTTATCCCTTTCCTGGTGCTTTCAATGGCATAAAAATTTTAAAATTATTATGGCATGGTGGTTATAGGGGTGGAATACGCAAAGATCTGTGTGGCGATTTTCGAGACGGATAGTGCAGAATACTATGGCGGCCATTAAAATTTGGATAGCCTGTCTGGATTCGTTGCGACTACCAAATACACCATGTAAATTAAAGTATATATATATATATATATATATATATATATATATATATATATATATATATATATATATATATTTCATAATATTTATCCTTATTTACAAAATAGTAACACTAGAAGAAATTTTCATTTATAATTCAAAAATGATGAAATGACTATTAATAGGTTAATTACCGTGGTTAAACAATTTGGTGGCATTACATTCCATGTTTTTCAAGAATTTATGAAGGTTAGAATTTACAATATAGTCATGAATGAACAAAATTGACACATTACCTAGCAATACATAAAATAATCATACAAGAAGATGGATATGATAGGTGCTCTTAGACTCTAATGATCTCACTAAAAAATAAAGAATCATACCAACTAATGAGAAAATTGTTGGAGGGGTATAAATATCTAAATTACAAAGTACTTAAGGTCAAGGCTAAAGAATCCACCTAGAAATAAATAATATAATATATAATAGAGCTACCTACAAAGGTGCTCTTGGGCCCATAGAGCAATATGCAAATTAAATATAACATATGGTCATTCACGGCCTTAAGTAAATATTAATACCATTTTTTTAAACATTCCCCCTTAATCTAAATTAGCGATATATAAAGATACCCTAATCAATCATCCCACCTTAAGGGATACTCTCCTATACTAGGATACTCTTGCAACTGAATAAAGTTCACCTCTAACATAATATTGGTTTAATTATCTATAGTTTACTCTATTGAAGACACATAAAGTGGCTAAGGCATCACATAAGCATGAAGCTAATGAATGTAGTGCATTCACACCTCAATATGCTTTGTACCTTGATATGAAATAAGATTACAAATAATCTTGATGGATCTATGATTATCATAATAAAGAGTAATAGGAAACTACTAAAGAGGGTCCAATTGCTCAAGAATCATCAACATCCATTAAATATGATTGGAAGTCCTATTAGAAGCATAGTACTCAACCTTTATAGAATACTAAAATATGGTGGATTTTTTGATAACACCAAGAGACTTGTAACATCCCCATTATTCGATTATCTATTTTACTGAAAGAATATGATAATGCGAAAAGTGTTTGTGATTACAGGTGCAGGTTTTCACTCCGTAGCAAGTGAACTGGACAAAGGCAAATACCCAACTCCTAGTGGATATAGTGGTTGAAAGCATCAGATAAGGTGGGATATTATGTCGTGCCTAGTGCACCTTGGCCCGTGGGTACATTGAAGTCCATTGTAGAAATTTTCATATAGATCATCCTGCATGTTATTGCATTTTGTGTATATGTATTTCTGCATTTTGTGCATAATTATCACTGCATTTTGTATATATAAATATATAAAAATAATTAAAAATAAATAAATAATAATATATAATAATAAAAAATTTATTGAATGATTATTGTTGCTTGTTGGAAGAAATTATTGTTATATGATGTTTTGTTTTAAGAATAAATAAATATGTATTAAAAAACAATATTAATAAAAATATATATAAATAAATAGGATAAATATAATTTAAAATATTAATATGAATTTAAATAACAAACATATATATAAATATCATATGAACAAAACCTTTTATGGAAACGTAGTTATGAATATATATTAACATATTCTTCACTTACCAAATGGACGAGTTGGACATAATCATCTGGTAAGCAAACCTTTTGCATGACTCAGAGTTAAGTGTCATTTTTATAATCACTTAAATTTCCTATATAGTAAGGACGAGAGGTCAATTGGAAGAGGGAGGAAGATCTTTCTGGAGGATTATTGACAGCATATACATTGTGAATTATTGTGCGTATATCGTGATTTGTTGTCCAGTGAATTTGTGAAGCTTAGTGATCAGTTTGTAAACGGTCATCTGCCGATCTAGGTTGGCGTTCATCCATATTTTATATGTTATTTTATATTGTATGGAAATTAATTTTGTATTAAGCTTCTTGAAGCAATGGTTTGTTGAGTGTGTATTGCATGGAGTGAAATCATATTATAACTTGAGTGCTTTGATTGGTCATGTTGTAATCATGGGGAAGGGATGTATTGTTGTATCTATATTTTATAGAATATTGGAATGCATTTCAGGGGATTGGATCTAATTATGAGAGAGATTTTTTTCTAAATGATAAATAGAATTCTTTTAGGAAATAAAATACTAAAAATCCGATGGATGAGGAGTAATAAATTAGATTGCATGGGATGATTGCTACACTTCTATTTTACTTTCATAAAACAATAGGATTGCATCCATACTAAGGCCAAGCTAACCCAATACTATGATTTCAATTCCACCAATATCCACCTGTTTGAGAGGGTATCATTTTGGGAAGCCTCGCAGTGAAAGCAGTGATAAAATTTTTGGATGTTTGCTAAATTAAAACTGGTATGTGATGATGTTACAACGTGTATTTTATTTCAATGATACATACATATGTCTTAGTGTGTGTAAGCCTTGTGAAGTATGCTTTTCCTCTAGAATATCATTGCATATTATTGGGGTATTAATATGATAACTAAAGTGATGGGTTTTAATTTCATCTAGACTATTGCCCGTCCATTATTTTTAGATTGTCACTGTGTGTATGGACATGTAGAGTAAATGTTTTTTAAATTTTATTGCATTCTGGTTGGTAGGTAAAATAGCTTTGGCATAAACATTTTGTAGGAAAAATATAATGACAAAGCTTCTTTTTATTTTATATTCTCTAAAGTCTCAAGTTCCTTATTTAAAAAAAAAATTGAATGAACACTGAAGGCTTGAAGAATGACTTAAAATCATCAAAAAATCTTAATTCTCCTATGATAACATTTTTGTTTTTAGTAGCTGTGACGAAATTAAAGATTTGATTATGTGCACATATAGTCACTTTGTAGAATTGATAAGTCTTTCCATTGAATGATTTTAAGAAAATAGAAGTTGACCTATTATTTTGAAAGGTTTCAATTATAATCATAAACATTACAGTAATTACAAAATTACCATCTTCAGTGAAAGAAAAGCTTGTATTATACTATTAGGAAGAAGTTGTTCTCATAATTTGATTATATTGTTATAAAATTTAGAAGTAAGGTGGTGAAAGTTTATAAAACTTTTACATTTGTAGAGAGTTTAGGAAGCTTTAGAATGTAGTATATAATTTTTACCTTCAATATTGAATATTGTATCATTTTAAAATATATATATATAATATTATTAGAAAACCTTTGGTTAGTTCATTTGCTGAGCTCACAAAGAAAGAAAACAACTTCTAAATTATGCATCATGACCTTAGTCTATTTTTAGACTAAACATACATTTATTTAATAATTTTAAAATCTAGAAAACTTGGTTCTTTGGAATACCTCAAGCAGCATCAAATTCTGACGCTAATGGAATTTCCAAGCTCATATTTTATATACAACATTCTGAGTTTTGATTAGGGCAACATTTGAATACTTATTTTTAAAACACCTCTGAGTAATCTAGAATGATGTTTTGGAAGTTGACTTTAATCTAAGCTTTACTTTAGCGTGATGCATCATAGGATAATATCTTTCAATTAATTATGGGTTGAACTTATTTAAATTATTGTTAGCTTTAAATAAGGAATAGTATCCAAATAAATGAAAGATGGCCAAAACCTAGAAATAGCTATATCAAAACGACTCCTCAATTGAATCTCGGATGATAGATATCATTTATACTTTTCCAAATTACCATGGATAATCATGCCTAATAATCAGATATATAAGATCCATACCATCTAGTTGTAAGTTATAAGTTTAGTTTTCAGCCTGTAGATTACATAATAATATTCTTGTATTTCATTGGATGAGACTTGTTATGGGCAATTCGCCTAGATGGAATTACATAGTAGTGAATAGACGGAAAATAAAATAATAAATTCTTTTGAAAACTTGAGTGTTTAAAATTTAGATGATGATTAAATGTGTTTTATAATTCAATTTTCTTGAAAATAATATATTTTTATGAAAAATATAGCTTGATTAAAATAGACATGTATAGATTATACTCATTCTATTTTGTTTTTATTTTTTTTTTTAATGTAATATATAGACATATTAAAATAGATAAAATATAATTGATAAATTTCCTGAAGAAAGTTTCAGTTTAAGAATGTACAATCAAGTTCCATTTCATATGTCGAAGTCAAAACATGAAACCCAAACATGAGACAATCTTTGAGAAGGGATTATATGATCTATTCATTATTAAGAGATTGACTAAATTTAGTTCTCATCAATAAGGATAGAACTCACCCAACTCCAATAGTTCGTAGTGGTGACTATTGTGAATTGGAGATAACTGTTCTCTAATGAATAAAGGGTAAAGGCCCTACATTGTAGAGAGTAACAAACGATGGTATAGGATGTCATTCTAGGTTATCAAATGAGTAGTATATGAAGATGCTCAAAAATTATACTTCGGTTGTGGAATTACCAACATGACTCAAGCCTAGAGAGTGGGTCCTTGAGTTTGGAAAGTCCAATGATAGATAGTATGGGTAGCATTACCATCAATAGGAGTCTGATCTAAGGCATCTGGTCTGAGAGCCAAAGTGTTGGTGGACCCTGATTAAACCTTAGTTGAAGGTTGATAATCAGGCACTGGCATAGTTATGCTAAACTCTAGCATGGTCTAAAGAGTTTAATTTAGGTCAGTGGATTGATAGGATAAATTTATATCTTAGAATCAAGTCCTCCATGCTATGAGGTAGGGAATTAGTGCATCCACCCTTCCAGGTGTTATGGGCCTTGGAAGGGTAACCCCATGCCAAGATCTAGGAAACTCAAGAAAGGAGAAAGGATATCATAAATGGCAACCTACCACGGGAAGTTGGCCTATCCCGAGCACTTAAGATATCGTCTGCAGTGGTAAAATATCTTGAAGTTTGAACTTCTATGCAAAAATACTAATTCAATTTGGGTGTGCTTACGTTAATGAGTAACAATTGTGTTTGATTTTAAACAAAAAAATTGATTTTGTATTTTGAAAACCAGATGAGTAGACCTAGGTTGTTATAGTTGGTATCAAAGCCTATGTTATGTTAACCTAGTTTATAAAACATAAACTAATATTTTGACATAACTCTTTTATCGTCAGTTATGTCGAGGACCTCGAGAAGAACAAATTTTAATCTGCAAGAGGAAGTTGTAGAAGTCCCAAGGAAGGGACTAATATGACTCGTGAGGGAGTCAAAAATAATATAAACTACCGAAGTACCTCGACGTGTTGCCAGAAAAGAGAAAGATCTAGTAGCTGCAAAAGTTACACAAAATGATAAAGATGATTAAGTTAATGCAGGAACACCTGAATCAATAGTGAGAACAAATGGAGATCTAGAGAGCTCAACTGAGTGAGCACATGGATCAACAAGTGGCACAAATGGCTTAGCAATAGGATATCATTAGTCAACAATAGAAGGTTATTAAAAGTTTGACTAAAAGTAAAGAAATTGAAAGAGTAAGTGAGTTTCTAGAGGAGTTTCAAGGATAAAAGTCGGTGTTGAGTTGCAAAAATAAATTAAGAAATTAGATATCTCCAAATTTTATGGAAAGGGTGATGGTAAAGTATCCATCAATTGGTTGAGTGAATCTAAAAGGTATTTCTCAATCCAACCCCTTTGTGTAGAGTCTAAAACAACTTGGGCAGTGGCGCATTTAGTAGATCCAACAAGGGATTGGTGGACCACCTATAAGAAAGTAACTCAGAAAGAGGTTTTTGACATTCTTTGGGAGGAATTTGAAATGGAATTTAAGGATCATTTCCTTATGCCACCATTTATATTGAAAAATATGTTGAATTAACCAATTTATGCTAAGATAACATGGTTGTGATTGAATACTATCAAATATTTGTTCAACTTTTGAAGTATGTTCTAGAATATGATATATATGAGGAATTCAAGGCTCAAAAAATTGTAATGGGACTACATCCCAAATATGGAAAACCTGTTGGAAGAAAAGTACCTAAAACCTTAATAGTTGCTTATGATACTGCCCGTTATGAGGAGATAAATCAAAAGAATGCAAAGGTTTATTATCAAAAAATTGAAAAGAAGGATCTTAAGAAGAGAAGATACCCAGATCCAGATAAGGGCAAGGATTATTATAATATATTTAGATATGGTAGCCATTGTAAAGGAGATAATAGAAACAAAGGAAAGTATCAAGGAAACAAGAGGTAGGCAAACAGAATAAATTTCTAAGAAAAGAGAAATAATAACTAGGGCAAGGGAAAGAATGGTAACTAGAACAGAGAAGGAGACAAACAAAATAACAAATGACCCAATGTATGTTTTGTGTGTGGATCCCTAGATCATTATGCAAACCAATGTCCACAACGAGCTGATAAGAGGACTCCAATAGAAGAGGCCCCACATAGGATCTATGCTGCTACAGGTAAATCAAATATCTTAGGACAATATACTCCACTTATCATTCAAGGAAAACTTGGCAATAAATATGTTCAAATTTTGATAGATAGTGGTGCTACTGATAGTTTTGTATCAACTAGTATTTTGAGGGACATACCGATTAAACCTGGGTTTATGGCAAATGGGTGGCAATTCGAGTATGGCTCAGGATAAACCTATATGGTTAACAATATTTATTTGACCCTCAAATAGATATACCCCAAGGAAATATTAAATGGCACCTATATGTGGCTCCCTTACATGCCTTTGATATAGTCTTAGGAGTAGACTGGTTAAAAGCTCATAAATCCTTACTAAATTTTGAAGAGAGGTGGTTGGACTTCACAGATGATTCCAATCGGAGAGTCTGTTTTTATTGTAATAGAGTATCTTTTGTACCCCACCTAATGATTGCAATGCAAGCCAAGAGAAATTTAAGGAAAGGGTGTAGACTATATGTAGTCAAATTGAATAAGAAGGAAGAAACTGAGTCGATCTTCGCTCTATTTCAATAGTATCCTATTTTGAATGAATTTAGGGATGTCTTTCTTGAATATCTACTTGGAATACCACCAAAAAGAGAACTTGAATTTTCTATTGAGCTCTTGTCAAGATCATCTCCTATAGTTAGAACCCCTTACCAAATGATACCCCTTAAATTACAAGAACTCAAGACCCAGTTACAAGAACCATTAGAAAAAGGGCACATTAAGCCTAGTGTTTCACCATGGGGAGCACTAGTTCTATTTGTAAATAGGAAATACGTATCTCTAAGACTCTATATAGATTATAGGATGCTCAATAAAATGAATGTAAAGAAAAAATATCCTTTACCTAGAATTTATGATTTGTTTGATCAATTAAGGGAAGTAACTATCTTTTCCAAGATCGATCTTAGATAAGGATATTATCAACTAAGAATCGGAGAAGAGGATACTTACAAAACTACTTTTAGAACTTGTTATGGGTATTATGAGTTCACAGTGTTGCCTTTTGGGTTAACAAATGCACTTGTTGTTTTTATGAACCTGATGAATAGTGTAAGGAAACAGTTAGATTAGTTTGTGCTTATATTTTTGGATGATATTTTGATCTACTCTAAAAATAGAGAAGAGCATGACCAACATATGAGAATAGTTTTGGAAATTCTTAGGAAAAATCAATTATATGGAAAATTTTCCAAAAGTGAGTTTTATACTTCACAAGTTTAGTACTTAGAGCATATTCTTTCAGCCAAAGGGGTAGTTGTTGATCCTAAAAATATTGAAGCCATAGTAGAATGGCTAGCTCCCACCAATGTGATTGAGGTGAGAATTTTTATGGGAATGGTTGGATATTATCAACAATTTGTTAAGGGATTTTCAAAAATTGCATTTCTTATTACCAATATAAAAAGAAATGGAAAAGTGTTTAAGTGGTTAGCCTAGTGTAAGTATGCTTTTAGAGTCCTTAAATAAAAGTTGACAACTGCACCTATACTTCAAATACCTAACCCCAACAAACCATTTATGGTGTGTATTGATGCCTCTCTAGAAGGACTAGGTGGTGTCTTATTGCAAGATGAGGTAGTTGTAGCATACAAATCCAGAAATCTTAAGAAACATGAAATAAATTATGCTACTCATGATTTAGAGCTAGCTGTTGTAGTCCATGCTCTTAATATTTGGTGACACTACTTGTTGGAAAAATCATTTGAGTTAAAATTTGATCATTAGAGTTTAAGATATATTTCACTCAGCCTCTACAAAATGTTAGACAATGAATATGGATGGAATTCCTAGTCTAATACGATTTCAAAATTGAATACATAAAAGTAAAGGAAAATAAACTAGAAGATGCCCTAAATCAAAGAAGACATATAGCTACTCTCACAAAATATTAGTATGGACTAAAGGAGAAAATTAAGGATATGCAAAAAATTGATGAGTTTTGCCACCAATATTGTGCTAAGGTCGAGCAAGAACTATATAGGCATACAGATTTAAGTATCAAACAATATCTGGTGTATTTTTGAAACTGTATAATAGTACCTAATGATGAAGAGATAAAAAGAACCATATTACAAGAAGCACATTGTGCTCCATATTTTGCTCACCCAGGTGTGATAAAAATAAGGGAAACTTTGAAAAATGACTTTTTCTAGCCCAAAATGAAGAAGGATGTGGTTCAATATGTTGTAAGGTGTTTGGAATGTCAGAAAGTAAAAGTTTAACATCAACATCCTGGGGGAAAAATGCACATGTTTGATGTACCAAAACAGGTATCAATTACATTCTTCAGAACATAGGCCAATAGTCGCACCCAGGATTTATGGGCTTGGACATTCAAGGACGGACTCTCAGAGGTGAGCCCTTTTTCTTAGTTGGTCTTACTAAGACTCAATTCTAGCATAATGTAATTTTTATAGTTGTGGATAAGTTGACCAAGGTGGCACATTCTATACCTAGAAATTTTTGTGATGATACCCCCATAATAGCACAAAATTTTGCTCGAGAAATCATGAGGTTGTATGGTTTCTCCAAAATAATTATCTCAAATAGAGATTCACAATTTACTTCTAAATTTTGGCAAGCTTTGCACTGACCATGGGGTACAAAGCTAAACACCAACACAACCTATCATCCTGAGATGGATGGGCAGACCGAGAGGGTCAATCAGGTGTTGGAGGATATGTTACGCATGTATTGTATGAACCACCAAAGTAAATGGAAATATTATCTCTTCTTGGTAGAATTTGCATATAACAACAACTATCATACCACGTTGGGCATGGCCCCTTTTGAGGCTCTATATGGACGTAGGTGCAGGACACCATTAACGTGGGATAATTTGGACGATCGAGAAGTGATCGATCCTAAAGTTGTTAAGAAAATGAAGGTCCAATTAAAATAAATCCACCAACGACTTCATGAAGTTTCAAACCATCAGAAGAGCTATGCAGATCTAAAAAGAAATCTGTGAGAGTTTGCTATTGGTAATAAGGTCTTCCTTAGAGTCAAAATGACCAAAATATCCATTAAGTCTACCAAACTAAGCCCCAAATTTATTGGTCCATTTGAGATCATTGCCAAAATAAACCATGTTGCTTATAAGGTCACCTGCCACAAAATTTTTCTAAGATCCACAGTGTTTTCCATGTGTCTCTCCTCCGCAAATATGTTGTTGACCCATATCATGTACTGGATTACTCATTTGTTGACGTTGGACCCGCAACTCATTGAGGTTCGACCAATCAAAATTTTGGGATACAGGACTAAACAGTTGAGAAAAAGAATAGTTGATCAGTGTAGGGTCCAATGGGATCACTACTCAGAAAGAAATGCTACCTGGGAAGATGTAGCAAAGATGAAATGACAATTTCCTTTCTTGTTTGAAAACTATTAATCAAAAGAACAATTTGAAAATTGTTATAATAGTATTTGTATATTTTGGTATTTTGATACATATCTGAAATATTAATGTTGAATGTAACGTTTGCTTAAATCCATGGTTGTTTGCTTTATGTATGTTTAGTTATTTTGAAACCTACAATATTATATTAACTAACAGAGGGACTATGTTAAATTTTGGTGGGGAAGAATGTAACATTCCCATTATTCGATTATCTATTTTACTGGAAGAGTATGATACTAAACAAAGGTAAATGCCCACCTCCTGGAGAACATAATGGTTGAAAGCATCAAGTAAGGTGGGATATGATGTCGTGCCTAGTGCACCTTGGCCCGTGGGTATATGGAAGCCCACTATAGAAATTTTCATATAGATCATCATGCCTATTGTTGCATTTTGTGTATATGTATTGTTGCATTTTGTGCATAATTATCACTGAATTTTGTATATATATAAATAATTTTAAAATAATAATAATAATATATATAATAATTATTATTATTATTATTGAATTATTATTAGTGCTTGCTGGAAGAAATTATTGTTATATGATGTTTTATTTAAGAATAAATAAATATGTATTAAGAAACAATATTAATAAAAATATATATAAATAAATAGTATTATTATAATTTAAAATATTAATATGAATTTAAATAAAAACATATATATAAATATTGTATGAACAAAACCTTTATGGACACATAGTTATGAAATATATATATATATATATATATATATATATATATATATATATATATATATATATATATTAACATATCGATCTCCACTCACCAAATGGATGAGCTGGACATAACCATCTGACAAGCGAACCTTTTGCATGACTCGGAGTTAAGTGTCATTTTTATAATCACTTAAATTTCCTATATAGTAAGGACGAGAGGTCAATTGGAAGAGGGAGGAAGGTATTTCTGGAGTATTATTGACAGTATGTGCATTGTGATTTTTTGTCGTACATCACGATTTGTTTTCCAATGAATTTGTGAAGGTTGGTGATCAGTTTGTGAATGGTCATCTGCCGATTCTAGGTTGGCGTTCATCCATATTTTATATATTATTTTATATTGCATGGAAATGAATTTTGTATTAAGCTTCTTGAAGCAATGGTTTGGTGTGTGTGTATTGCATGGAGTGAAATCATATTATAATGCATGTTGTAAGCATGGGGAAGGGATGTATTGTTGTATCTATATTTTATAGAATATTGTAATGTGTTTCAGGGGCTTGAATCTAATTATGAGAGTGATTTTTTTCTAAATGATAAATAGAATTCTTTAATGTTATAAAATGAAGGAAATAAAATACTAAAAAATCCTATGGATGAGGAGTAATAAAGTAGATTGCATGGTATGATTGCTACACTTATGTTTTGCTTTCGTAAAACAATAGGACTGCATCCATACTAGGGCCAAGTTGACCCAATACTATGCTTTCAATTCCACCAATATCCACCTATTTTAAAGGGTATCGTTGTGGGAAGCCTCGCAGTGAAAGTAGTGAGAAAATGCTTGGATGTTTGCTAAATGGAAACTGGTATGTGACAATATTACATCATGTATTTTATTTCAGTGACACATGCATATATTTTAGTGTGTGTAAGCTTTTGTGAAGTATTTTTTCCTCCATAATATCATCACATATTATTGGGGTATTAATGTGATAACCAAAGTGATGGGATTAAATTTCGTCTAAACTATTGCCTGGCCGTTATTTTCAGATTGTTGTTGTGGTGTATGGACATGTAGAGTAAATGTTTTTAAATTTGACTACATTTTGGTTGGTAGGCAAAATAGCTTTGGTATAAGTGTTTTGTAGGAAAAAATATAATGAAAAAGCTTCATTTTATTTTTACATTATCTAAAGTGTCAAGTTCCTTATTTAAGGAAATTTTGAATGAACACCGAAGGCTTGAAGAATGACTTAAAATCATCAAAAAATCTTAATTCTCCTATGATAACATTTTTATTTTTAGTAGCTACAAAAGAATTGAATATTTGATTATGTGCACATATAGTCATTGTGTAGAATTAATAATAGTCTTTCCACAGAATGATTTTAATAAAATAGAGGTCGACCTCTTATTTTGAGAGGTTTCAATTGTAATCATAAACATTACAGTAATTACAAAATTACCATCTTCAACAAAAGAAAAGCTTGTCTTAGACTGTTAGGAAGAATTCATTCTCATAATTTGATTATATTGTTATAAACTTAAGAACGAAGGTGAAAATTTTTTGAAGTTTTTAGTCGAATTTTATAAAACTTTTACATCTTTAGAGAGTTTAGGAAGCTTCAAAATGTAGTATATAAGTTTTACCTTCATGATTGACTATCGTATCATTTTAAAATATATATATATATATATATATAATATTATTAGAAAACCTTTGGTTAGTTCATTTTCTGAGCTCACAAAGAAAGAAAACTTCTGAATTATGCATCATGACCTTAGTCTATTATTAGACTAAACATACCTTTATTTAATTATTTTAAAAGCCAGAAAACTTGGTTCTTTGGTATACCTCAAGCAACGTAAAATTCTGACGCTAATGGAATTTGCAAGCTCATATTTTATATACAAAATTTTGAGTTTTGATTAGGGAAACATTCGAATACTTATTTTTAAAACACCTCTGAGTAATCTAGAATGATGTTTTGGAAGTTGACTTTAATCGTAGCTTTACTTTAGCGTGATGCATCATAGGATAAGATCTTTCAATTAATGATGGGTTGAGCTTATATAGTTTTGTTTTAAATGATTGTTAGCTTTAAATAAGGAATAATATCCAAATAAATGAAAGATGGCCAAAACCTAGAAATAGCTATATCAAAACGACTCCTCAATTGAATCTCGGATGATAGATATTGTTTATACTTTTCGAAATTACCATGGATAATAGTGCCTAATAATCAGATATATAAGATCCATACCATCTAGTTGTAAGTTATAAGTTTAGTTTTCAGCCTGTATATTATATAATAATATTCTTGTATTTCATTGGATGAGACTTGTTATGGGCAATTCGCCTAGATGGAATTACATAGTAGTGAATAGATGGAAAATAAAATAATAAATTCTTTTGAAAACTTGAGTGTTTAAAAGTTAGATGATGATTAAATGTGTTTTATAATTCAATTTTCTTGAAAATAATATATTTTTATGAAAATTATAGCTTGATTAAAATAGACAACATGTATAGATTATACTCATTCTATTTCATTTTTATTTATTTACTTTTTATGTAATATATAGACATATTAAAATAGATAAAATATAATTGATAAATTTTCTGAAGAGATTTTCAGTTTAATAATGTACAATCAAGTTCCATTTCATATGTCAAAGTCAAAACATGAAACTCGAACATGAGATAATCTCCAATAAGGGAGTATATGATCTATTCATTATTAAGAGATTGACTAAATTTAGTGCTCATCGAGAAGGATAGCACTCACCCAACTCCAATAGTTTGTAGTGGTGACTATTATGAATCAAAGATAACCATTCTCTAGTGAATAAAGAAAGGGCGGAGGCACTATATTTTAGAGAGTAAAAAAAATGGTATGGGACGTCATTCCAGGTTATCAAATGAGTAGTATGTATGGATGCTCACAAAATCTACTCTGATTATGGAATTACCAACATGACTCAAGCCTGGAGAGAGAGTTCTTGAGTTTAGAAAGTCCAATGGTAGATGGTATGGGTAACATTACCATCAACTAGAGTTTGGTTTGAGGTATTTGGTCTGAGATCCAAAGTGTTGGTGGACCTTGATTAAACCTTAGCTGAAGGTCGATAATCAGGCACTCGCATAGCTACGCTAAACTCTAGCATGGTCCAAAGAGTTTAATTGAGGTCAGTGGACTGATAGGACAAATTTGGATCTTAGAATCAATTCCTCCATGCTATGAGGTGGAAAATTAGTGCATCCACCCTTTTGGGTGTTATGGGTCCTATAAGGGCAACCCCATGCCAAGATCCTAGAAAATCAAGAAAGGAGAGAGGATCTCATAAATGGCAACCTACCATGGGAAGTTGGTCGGTCCCGAGCACTTAAGATACCGTATAGAGTAGTAAAATATCTTGAAGTGTGAAACTCTATGCCAAAATACCAATTCAAGTTGGGTGTGCTTACATCAATGAGTGATAATTGTGTTTGATTTTAAACAAAATTTTGAATTTGTGTTTTGACAACCAGGTGATTAGACCTGGGTTGTTACAAGACTAATCCAAAAACAAAATAAAACATAAATCCAATGGTAGATAGTTATTATTCAAGATCACCTTCCCAATTAGCATCAAAGTGGCCTTAACTAGAGATCCAATAAAGTAATTAATGCACATATGCTAGGTATATTTAATATATTATAATATTTACTTAGTAATTATCTAATGATTCTCATGATGTTCTTGCATATACGTAAAGCAATAGCTTACAATAATAGTAATGTCATTCTAGTGTGTGTAGGTAGATATCACCCCTAATAATAAACTAACACAATGTGACATCAACCAATGAAGTAGAATAATTTTCTCAAATATTCAAGCCTAAAGTATATATATTTATGTGGGTTTACTCTCTTCCATCCTGAATTGCTATAGAATATCTATGATATAATTAGGTCATGATATTGTGATCTCTCCATCTTGAATCACTACAAAATATCTAAACCATATTTAGAATGTGATATAGTGATCCTTGAGCATAACTACTCAATCTTAATCCCAAAAAAAATAATTAAGGAGAGACAACTTTTTTCTTAAAGGTATCATGAACTTGTAGTTTAATATCCTAAATCAAGGGTTTCATTATCCGTTTTAACAATATGGAGGATGCTAACCACATTTTAACAGGAGGTCCTTGGTTTCTAGGCAAAAGGAGCCCTTTTATTAGACGATGGGGTGAATATTTTGACCCTGAAAAGCAAAATATTAACATTGCTCCTATTTGGGTTCGTCTCCCGAGTCTACGTACCCAGTTCTTCAATGAATATTGGTTGTAGGGCATATCCAGAACTATAGGTAACCTGATCTCCATTGACCATGCGACCTTGGCCAAGATAAGGATGACTCATGCACGAATCTGTGTAAATGCTAATTTGGATAATGAATTGCCAAGGTTTGTGGAGCTAGAGTATGGATAATACTATCAAAAATAGCTGGTAGAATATGAGAACAGACCGAAATTCTATGTAGAATGTAAAAATCAAGGACATCTATGCAATCAGTGCCCTAACCTAGCAATGAATAGAGAAAAGTAGAAGTAGGGAATGCTAGACAAAGGAAATTTGAGGAGTTTACCTGGCAGAGATTATTTCAATCAGGTAAACTATGTCTACCAAAAAAAGAAAAGAGAGGGTGCAGGGTCCCAACAAGACAAAGGAAAACAATAGGTTGTTGGCAACCAAAATACTCAAGTAAGTTCCAATCCTCTAGTTTCAAATAAATTTTCAATTCTATCCAATATGGGAGTAGGAGGATTATCAAAATACATGGAAGCCCAGAACCTTCAGGCTAACCTTTTTGACTCTCTAGAATCCCCATCCAAGTAAGGATCCTCAAATCCTAATTTTGAAATTATTGTAAGCCCCGTGGACATCACAAAGCTAAACCCTAATTCCTGATCTCTAGAATCCCCATCCAAGTCGGGATCCTTAAACCCCAATGTTGAAAATACTTCAAGCCCAGTGGGTATCCCAAATCCAAACCCTAATGCTGAAGAACTTAGGAAGAAAGTTGAGGCATTGGAAAATAAAAAATCTCATCTCCCTAACATCATCACTAGGAGCCAGGTGAATCCTACTGATGGGTCATCCCGCATACTAGGGGAATATAGGAAAAAAGGAGAAGATTTGAATGTAGAGGTGGAGATATGTGAAACTCTTCAGACTAAGGAATATGGTAGTCTGGTTCTACAACAAATTTCCTCCCCCTAGTTTAGTCCTAAACAAACCAAGAGCACTGTGAAGTCTCCTATAGATTTTGGCAGTGAAAAAATAAGAGGGATAATATCAAATGCTGAGCATCAAAAAATTAAAACTAATAATGACATTGCCAGTGGAAAATAGAGAACCTTATTTCAACAGGTTATTTCAGGTTTTGAAGACAAAAAATTAGGAAAACCTCCTCAAGGGAGGGGGAGAGGAAGAAATCCCAAAAAATCTAAATGAATTTCCTCTCTAGAACATGAGAGGCCTCAATGGCTTGCCCAAACACAGGGAAGTCAGTGTAATAAGAAATCAAGTGAATCCAACTATTATCATGTTGCGAGAAATAAAAACTGATGAGATTCAGTAAAAAAAGTAGCAAAAAAAAAATGGAATCAAGGGGAGATGATTTGTAAATCAGTCAGAGGAGCATCTGGAGGCCTTATGACTTTGTGGGATCCCCAAATAGTAGAAGGCACCACTATTCAGAAAGATGACAGGGTTCTTAGAATTTTTTTAAGGAAATAAACAAGTTGTGGATTCTTTCAAATATTTATGCCCCGACTTCAATTCAAGGGAGAGCTCTACTATGGGAGTACTAAGGCAATATGAGTGAAATATTCCATAATGTCCTTTGGATTCTGGCTAGGGATTTTAACACTCCTCTTTACCCTTCAGACAAAATGGGTGTAAATGGACCACCTATCAGGAGCATGGATGAGTTCAATGACTTTGTGAACTCCAACATGTTGATGGATGTAAAACTTAGAGGAGTGAATTATACCTATAGCAATCGGTGCATAGGGTGTCATCTCATTCAAGAAAGGCTTGACAAGTTTTTCTATCAAAGGAGGATACAACTCTGTTCAGTGATTCTACCCTACAAGCCCTTCCTAAAATTGCCTCTGATCATAATCCCATTTTGTTGGAGATCTCTAACTCTTTGTCCTTTAAGAAACCTTTCATATTTCAATCTATGTGGATCAAACATTCCAGTTTTAGATATAACTTAATTCAGTGGTGGCAGTAGCCTATCAGGGGTAGTGCAGCTTTTAAACTTGCTGGCAAATTAAAGTTTGTTAAGGAAAATCTTCGAACTTGGAACAAAGAGGTCTTTGGGAACATCTTTGAAAATAAAAAATAGGTTGTTGAAATTTTGAAGATAATTGATCAGAGGATTCAACATGGTGATGCTAATGAAACTACTAGGCAGGAGGAATGGACAAAACTAGCAGAGTTTCATAACATTTTGGCCTGTGAGGAAATATATTGGAGGCAAAAATCAAGGGCTCTTTTGTTGAAATATGGAGATTCAAATTCCAAGTTTTTTCACGCCACCATGCTTAGAAATAGAAGCAATAACAAGATAATTTTTTTTTTAAAGTAGATGGTCCTATTACTCAGGACTTAATAGAAATCAGAAAGGAGACAGTAACTTATTTCAATTCTATCCTTGGTCAGGAATCATAGTGCAATGAGGAGGCCAAAGATATTCTCTTGCAATCCACTCCTAGCATAATAAAGGAGGATATAAACCTTAAGATTCTAGCTCCATTTTTTGATGAGGAAATTAAAGAAGCCTTGTTTACCATGGAGCTAAACCTTAAGATTCTATAACCCAGTGGAAGTAGTTAGAAAATATGCTAGGCTAGTAATATCCCACCCATAAAAAAAAAATTATGTTTTTATTTAGGTAGATGTGTCCTCATTCATCATGATATTATTTTATTGGGGCTTCCATTATTTCTTCTTTCATGCATCTCAGTTGAACCCCATCATAGCATTTTTGGAAAATTACATTATCTAATGAGGTATAGTGCATCACCTTTTGTCTAAACCTAGCCCTTTATTTAAGCATTAAGCCTTTAGTAACCTTCCCTAATATCATGTATCTACTTATGTCTGCCATCCATCCCAATTGATCATCTAGTTTAATTTCTTCTACCAATACTACCTAGTCTTTGGGGGCTAAAATAGAAATATTTTCATATAAATCCTTACCCCTAACAATTTTAGTGGGTCTTCTATCTATGTCAAATTCCTAAATATTGTTTATCCATCCTACTCTTTTTTCTCTCAATTCACCATGTAGTAAAATAGATCTAACATCAAGATGTATTACAAAGATAATGGTCTTGCTTTGGGATAGTAGTATCTAAATTTCCTAAGGAATTTTGTCATTATAAACACCTATTTTTTAATGAAGGCATGGAGTACCTAACCCATAAAGGATTTTGGATGTTCTTTATCTCTGTTAGTTTTTGAACCAAAACAACAATGATACTTTCAATTATCTTGAATACATATAGCTTGAAATATTTAGATATATTTGGGTTGATAAGAACTATGAATTTTGTAATTACATATATATACCTTGGAAATCTCTCTTGCCTTCTTTTGTTCATAGGAGTTTGACATATTTATTTAACATCTTAGTTTTTAGTCTAGACAATTACACAAAATTGGTTATGAGCTTAGCTAAAAACTAGATTTGACCAAGGAAAGACCTCCATTTATGGATATGGGGAAATATAACTCTTGGATTGATTTTATCCTACAAATATCTATTTCTAGACCATATTCTAAAACTACATGTCTTAAAATATTCCCTTTCTAAAACATGAACATGGAGAATTTAGAATTTAGTGGAATACCATACTCCCTACACCTCTTGAATATGGACTCTAGATGTTCAATTTTCTTACATATTTCCTTAGATAAAATAGTTAAATCGTCAAGATATATGAGTATAATTTCATCTATCAGACTTGCAAAGATTATATCCATAGTTCATTTGAAGATGGCCCCAATATTTAACAACGCAAAATACATTCATTAGTATACAAAATTTCCCCATTTGGTTGTGAAATTTGTTTTATATTGGTCATCATCCTTTACCCATATTTGATTATATCCTAAAACTTCATCCAATAATAATATCTATGATTTTACCACTTTCTATAAAATATCCACTTTCTATAAAATATCATCTATGGTATAAAACAAGTAATGATCTTTTAGTGATTCTTGGTTCAGGTTTTAAAATCAACATGCCCTAATTTTACCAATTTCTTTTAGACTTGAACCAAATTTACCATAGGTAGAATGCTTAATTGTAAAGATAATTTAGGCCTATAGAGTCTTCAAAATATATTTCTTCATAACTACTTCAATTTTGGGAACAAGAATTTGCTTTTGTCATAAGGGCTTTGCACTAGGTTTCAATTCTATAATGTGATCAATAATGCTTATATCATACACCTTCTTAGCACTCATCCCAAAGATCCGTAGGACCAATGATTTCAAGGACTTCATACCAATCACTTTAAGAAATATTGTGTGTAAATTTATCACTAAAATCTTGGTTGGAAGATTACAAAATCATCTACCTCTCTTAATTTCCTAGGAGCAAGATGGATTTGTGCAAGGTAGGAAAATAACTGATGGAATCATAACCATGTATGAAACTCTACACTTGGTCAACAAGAGAAAAGAGGCTAGTATGTTTCTCAAACTGGATATGCAAAAATCCTATGATAGGGTTAATTGGAGATTCCTAGATAAGGTATTAGAAAAATTTGGGTTTGACACAAAATGGAGGAAATGGATCTAAATTGTATCTCAATAGCAAGATTTTATATTTTGATCAAAGTAGGAAGTTGCAAGCTTCTTCCTAGCTTAGAGAGGCCTAATAAAAATGGACCCCATATCCCATTATCTCTTCATCTTGATGGCAGAGGGTTTAGGAAGGGCAATGAAGGCAACAAAAAGGGACAAAATTATTTGTGGCATCCTCCCTACTCCCAATTGTGAAACTATATCTCATCATCAGTTTTTTGATGGTACCATTCTCATTGGAAAGTCATCATTCCATGAGGCAAAGTACCTTATCAAGATTATCAAATTGTATGAATTTGCCTCACATTAGAAGGTTAACTTCCAAAAGACCTGGGTGTACTTCATCCACACTCTAGAGGGAAGACAAAGGAAGATTGTTGAGATTTTGAATTGCCAAATTAGTAGCCTTCCCTCAACCTATTTAGGAATACCACTCTTTGTTGGAAGAATTGAAGAAAACTTTTATAATGGAAACCTAGAAAGAAGCTAATTTGAGCCAGGCTGGAAAATTTATGTTGATTAAAACAACCCTTCAAAGAATACCTATCTATAGTGCACTTGTATTCAAAATACCCTTAGCTATTGCCAAGAGGATTGATCAAATCTATAACAAGCTTTGGATGTGAATGGACTTCAATATGCAAAGCAAAGTATCTTGATAATTCTAACTCTTTCCTAAGGGTGGAGATCCTCCTAAAATATTTAGCCTTTTGGAATGGACTTGCAGGAATCAAAAAGTTGCTTTGGGAGCATCTATCTTGGGATGTTAAGAGAGGTACTGAGGTCATTTTCTAGGAATATGAATGGTTGAGGAAGAATTTTCTTAGTTGGTATGGTAAACTCAAATAAGGGGTTAAATGGGCTATGGATAACCAAGGAATAATAATATGTGACTACTTTAGATTGACCAAGGAATGTTGGCAATGGCATGTTCAAGAAACTCCAAATAGGGAGACTACTAAGATATTGGATATAGTTGGAAAAGAATTGAGAAGCAAAAAAATTATCATTTATGAGGATGAAGATAGCCTAGTTTGGAATGGTGATAAGAGGGGAGAGTACAAAGTAAAATATACCTTCAAATTATTGAATGATGCTCCAATGGATGGATCTCCTCTCTTCTAGGAAAGGATTTGGGTAAAATGACTAATCCCAAAAATATTTGTCTTCCTTTGGACTGTTTCTAATAATAGGATCTTAACATTAGATAATTTGAGAAAAAATGGTTTCCAATTTCCTAATAGATGTGTTTTATGTTGCAACAAGGAGGAATATATGGATCATATATTTATTAACTATGATTTTTTTAGATAAATTTGGAGTAGATTATTCAATGATTTGAGAATCCAATGGGTTGCACCTACTTCCCTAAGATACCTATTGATCCAATGGGAAAGAAATTCAAGTAGGAAAATTCTCAATAAAATTTGGTTCTTCATCCCTCCACACTTATGTTGGGTTGTATGGAAGGAGAGGTTCCATCACATCTTCCAAAACTACAACAAAACTGAAGTAGAGGTATACCAGATTGTTAAACTCTATGTTAGTGAGAATTATTCTATTTGCAGGCCACTAGGGTATGGAAAGGACGATGAAATGATTAAGGTATTTCAACTTCTATCCCATGAGGGAAGTAGCGAAGGTATTAGCAAGCTTGAAGTATGAGGTGACCACCCAACCCAATTATCGAGGAGAAAATGCAATGTGTAGTTTTCAAAAACTTCTTTAAAAAGAATAAAAAAATGTAATGTTTTTAATTTTTTGGATCTTTCTTGTACTGTCTTGGTTGTGTATGCTTTAATTTTGTTGAGGTTTCTGTTGGTCTGGCTTTCATACGCACCCCCGCGAAAGGATGGGCAGGAAGCCACCGGAGACATCCACGGGACGGATCCCACTCACTTTAGGATCTAGCTGGTTATCCAAGGTGCGAGTTACGGAGTTGGGTCGAATGGCAATTCACTCTTTTCCACTTCGGAATAGATTTCAATATGGATCGCTCTGTTACCTTACAGGGGGTTCTTGAACTTGTTTAGTAGTTGCAGAAGTTGTATCAGATTTAACTTGAATTCTTGATCTAGCTCTCATGGGTCAGCAGATTTAAATAAAAGACAAACAAAGAAAATAAAAATGGATCATTCATCGAAAACAAAGAGAGGGTAGGGTAGGGCGAAAAGAGAAGTTTATCAAACATCAACTGTAAAACCCTAAACTATCAATTTTATCTATGCTATCAGCTTCACAACAGAACAAATCAAAGAAGAAAGTGTCCAGTCAGTCTAAGATCACTTTCAACTAAGAGCACAAGGCAAAGTGAAACAGATCTAGCAAAAAATTATAAATCCAAGGGCAGCTGGTTAAAACTGGTATCTTTCACCAGCAGCCTAGCTCACACAGTGAAGACAGAGCAATTAGAACAAACTTACACCTCAAATCAGTAATTTCCCCTAGCAGACAAGAGAACAACTGAAGCCTAACAACATATTTAAACTTGATAATGTCAGATTTACAGCATATATCTAACAAACTTTAAATGGAACGGATAACAAAAGAAGATACACTTATCACACTCTGCAAAAGATTAGGCTCCTGGCCATGCTATCACAGAAAAGCTAAAGCACATCAACTCCAAGTCCAGAAACAAAGGATTTCACAAGATTTGCAAGAAATTGCTTATAAGCCTTTTATTTCTAAGTCTCCGCCTCCCGCAATTACATTGAGAAGAAGTATTTATAGACTCAGGACAGACCCTGATCTTTTTAGAAATATCTTCTTCTCATAACTGCAAATATTATCACATCTAAACCCTAGGACCCGGGTTTTACAATAAAAATCCATTTAAAATCAAAGTCCGGATAGAACTTAACCCTTCGGCAAATCTGTGCAGTCAGCTGCCATAAATGGAGAAGATAAAATCTAAAGCCACTTGCATTCATCCGCAACTGCAAATAAATGCCTCCATTAATTCTGCTGGTGAGCCGGATGAGTCACCACTTCTCCATCAATCTGATCTCCGCAAAGCCATCCCGAGTTGAAATTATCTCCATGCTATCAATTCTGTCATAAATTTGCTATTGAATGCTTTCACCGGCATCTTCTCCTCTAGCATGGCGGTCCTTGATCAAATCTGCACTTTAACTTTGCCTTTATGGCTTTTCCCGGTTGTCCCGCAAGTGCCAGATGGAATCCTGCATGAAAGACAAAAAGATTATATTAGTACTTTAAAATCATTAAAATCAAAGCTTAAAGCATTAAAATCAGATTAAAATCAGCTAAAAAGCTTGCATGTCGGCCTTGCTCTGCCTGTTACGCGCTTTGACACGTGTCGCTACCCCAGGATGCCTTCTGTTTCAACTGAAATGCACTTCTGGTCAACTTTGAGGACTTTCTCTCTCTATCGCGACTGACATGTCGCGATTTGCGACATGTCGCGATTTCGCGACATGTCGCGAAATCGTGACGTCCCCAGCGCTGCACTGCTTCTCCCCCTGTCGGCCGCGAAAATGCGACATGTCACGATTTCGCGACATGTCACGAAATCGCGCCTCCTGCTAGCGGCCGTACAACTTTGCTCCAGCATGTCGCGATTTCGTGACATGCTTGTCTTGCAAGACTTCCTCAAAACGTGCAGTGCGTCGCTACCATTTTCACCCTTCACCTTCGAAACATGCAGCGCGTCGCTGCAAGCTCCGGCCCACGATTTTGAGACACGCAGCGCATCGCTGCAACTTTTCTCTCGACTTGGAAACATGCAGCGCATCGCTGCACCCTTTAGCCCGCGATTTTGAAACATGCAGCGCATCGCTGCAACTTTTGGACTTGGCCACTTTTTCATTTATCCTCAGCGAAAATGGGACATGTCACGATTTCGCGACATGTCGCCAAATCGCGCTCCTCCGTACAACCTTCTTCTCTCTGTCGCGATTTCGCGCATCTTTCCTTGCTTGGCCTTCTTCCCTTGTCACGATTTCGCGACATTTTTCTCCCCGGCTTTCTCTCTCCTCATCCTGTAGCGATTTCGTGACACTTTCCAAAAATGGAAATGTCGCGATATCGCGACACTTCCAAAAATGGAAATGTCGCGATATCGCGACACTTCCAAAAATGGAAATGTCACGATTTCGCTACACATTTGCGACTTAGCCGATTTTTCTCCTTTCCGACGCAAAAATGCGACATGTCGCGATTTGTCGCGATATCGCGACACTTCCAAAAATGGAAATGTCGCGATATCGCGACACTTCCAAAAATGGAAAGTGTCACGATTTCGCTACACATTTGCGACTTAGCCGATTTTTCTCCTTTCCAGTCGCGAAAATGCGACATGTCGCGATTTCGCGACATGTCGCGAAATCGCGCTGGTCCGTACTGATTTCTTCTCTCTCCTCCGACAGACAGCGATTTTGTGACACTTTCCAAAAATGGAAATGTCGCGATTTCGTGACACTTCCAAAAATGGAAAGTGTCGCGATTTCGCGACGCATCGTACCATTATGCCTTCTCTCTCCAGATTTGTCGCGATTTCGCGACATGTCGCGAAATCGCGCCTGTTTTCTTACTTGGCCGATTTTTATGCATTTTCTCTCTCCTACCGTGAAAATGCGACATGTCGCGATTTCGTGACATGTCACGATTTCGTTGATCCGTACAGATTTCTTCTCTCTCCTCCGACCGATAGCGATTTCGCGACGGTTTCCATAAATGGAAACGTCGCGATATCGTGACACTTCCAAAAATGGAAAGTGTCACGATTTCGCTACACAAAAATGACTTAGCTGCATTTGTATTTTCCTGTCGCGATATCGCGACATTTTCGAAAATGGAAGTGTCGCGATATCGCGACACTACCAAAAATGGAAAGTTTGATTTTTCAGTGAATTATGCAACTGTTTTCTGGATTTTCTCGATATCGGTGCAATATTTTCTTAAGCATGAATGATTTCTAGCATGTAAAAAGTGAATTCTTGGATAACACAGCTAGAATGCAAGAAAAAGCACAACTTTAAAAAGGAGGCAAGCAAATTGGAATTTAAAACCTGAAAAGGATCAAGAGGGTCCCTGCTGCAAAAATGAAAGTTCAGAGTTTTCAAGAGGATGGAATCTCATTTTTTAGTGGGGGTGTGTTGCTTCTCAACAAATGGCGATATCTACGGGTAAAATAGTAGCACTATTTTAGAACCCAAGACTCGGGTTTCAAAACAAAAAGACCATGCATCATGCCTTGCCACAGACATTCTTCACAATAAATTGACTACTAACTGCCAGCTGTTAAAATTTCCCAAGGACATACTAGGTCTGGATTACTTCAAGGAAGATTTCCGATGTGCAATTTCAAAGGGTATAGAACTTTCTTCAAGGATGACTGAATTGAATGATAAACTTGGATTAATCAACTTTTCTAGATTGTAAAAGGGGAAACCGAGTAGAGCTCTGTTTACTAGTTTAGCCTTTTACAGCCTAGACAGAGTTACCCTTTAGATTTACACGACCCAAATTTACAACTGTAGGGTAGAATCTATAACTTAGAAGAAAATATTTTTGGAAGTATTGGCTGCCTCTTTTAATATATAACTCTTTTTTTCTCTTTTTCTTCTTCTTTTTTTTTTTTTTATATCTCTCCCTCTGAAATATATCAATATCTGAGATGCTTTTAGGGAAATCACAATTTTCTTTTATCATTTGATCAATCTGGAACTGTTCTAGTCTAGGCACTGATAGCCTCTGTGGATACCCAAATAATTGCATGGCATAGTCCCCTCTCATAACCAGACTTTTCTTGGATTCCCGGGAGTTCCTCCAACAAAACAACATAGCAGTTTTTCTATCATTAAAACAACTGTGGCAAGTAAGACACAAGATCCAATCATCTCTCTACCTTTGTCCTGAATAACAAAATAGTTCTACAGTTCAGAGCAAGCAGACTATCTCAATTGGAATAATGATGACCATGAACACTGGATTGAGGCTGGATTGATCAGCTTAGAATAAACAATTTTTAGCAGGCTGACTTTTCATTGATTGCTCAGGCAAAGGTTAAAAGACAAAATTTTTAGAAGCCAAAGGACTTTGTACAGGCTCCCAAGGACAGGCACAGGCTTTAAAGCAAAACAAAATAAAACTATACAGACTAAAGCACTGAACTGCACAAGCAAAGGGAATAAAATAAACTGAACAGACAGCAAAGAAAAGAACTAAAACAAATGACTGGACAGGCAGCAAAGAAAAGGAAATGCAGGGAAGAAAATAAAAACTGAACAGGCAATAAAAGAAATAAACTAAAAGAACTGAAGCAAAGCAACTAAAACTGCTGAACTGCAGCAAAGCTAAACTGCAACAGCACTGAAATAAACTAAAGCAACTGAAATAAATTAAACTACGTACAGACAAAGGAATAAAACAAACTGCAAGGCATTACAAAGGAGCAAAGCACTAATAGAAAATTAAGCTAAAACAAATAAACTAAGAACAAGCAAATAAATTAAAATTGCAAAGACAAAGAAAGAATCAAAGAACACTGCACAAAGAGCAAGGATTAATCTAACAAACAAACCTACAACACCCAATTAAAACTAAAAAGAAACAACTAAAGCAACTGAAATAAACTAAACTGCAACTGAAATAAACTAAACTACAACTACAATAAAAAAGAAAAAGCACCGCAACAAAGAAATAAAGAAAATAAAACCGGAGAGCTTATTTACAATGTATACATATGTTACAACTTCCCTTCATACTCAAAAAATGCAAGTGTTGGGAAAGCAGAGAAATGGTGCCTTAAAAAAATTTTGACCATGCAAGTAATTTAAAAAAATTACCTTTCAGGTCCTGTTGACGAAATGCACTCCAGACTGTGCTTCAAAAATTTGCTATCTGGGAAAGACTTGTGTTTACTGTCTTCCCTGTCCCATTTGAAAAACAAATCTGCAACTCCTTCAAATTAAACAAATCATATAATAACAAATCATATGATAACATATTTATGCTTCTAATTGAAGGGTTTGCAGAGTTCTTTCAAAAGGACTGAATGTAAAAAAACCCCCAGGATCAAATACCTTAAAATCTTGACAGACCCAGGCCACCACATCTTCAAAATTATGTGACAACTGAAAGAAATCATGTTTTATTTGTATGCCCTGGTTCTTAACAACTTGAACATTTTGTGGTTGTTGTACTGCTTCAATATCCAGGACTTCAATTTTTATCCCTCTAGAAGGATGCTTACAATTTTCCTTTTCACCTGAGCCTTGCTTAGATTTAACCTCATCAATGTGCAATGTCCAAAGATCATGGTTGTGATGGTTTAGAGTCAGAATCGTTCTCACTTCCTCGCTTGCCAAATTATAAACTCCAATATCTCGCATCAACACAGCTTTATAGCCTTATCTTTGATATTATGTTCAGAAGTTGCAGGCTTATGTTGAGACAGTTCATCAATTCCAAGTTGGCTGACCACATTCATTTTTACTATCTTTTCCTCCTTTTCTTGAAATCCAACAGGTGGTCCAGAGTAAGCCTCAATCAAGTTAACCTTTTGTTCAACAATCTGAGGCAGTTCATAGAGGGTGATGTCAGCTTTAAGTTCCCTCATATCCTCAATGATGTTATCCTCCTCAGTTACTTCTGCATAGTGATATTGAATCTCACTTTCATCATCCTCTGATGAGGAAGGATCATTGTTAAGTTCTGGACTCTCACATTTCAAGTCATAACTGTCCATTTTGAACTGTTGAAAATCTTGCATTTCATCCGTAGGAGTCTCTACAAGACTTTCTGACTCTTCGGGAAAAGTGACAGAATCTGAAACCCTGGTTGTACTATTTTTGGGTGAACTAGAAATATCAATATTTCTTTGATCTCTAGGAAAATTTAACTCACCAGGAAAAACTTCAGATTTGGGTGGTGCCAGATCACAACTGTTCAGCTTCAAGCACTTCCACTTTGAACTTGTCGAACTTTTCTCCGTATTTTGCACATGCTGAGTGGATGTCACAGTTAACGGAGTCTCCTTGGGTAGAGCATGACATGTTGGCACTAACTCATGATGTGGAATGGGGTTCAAAATAGGCATGTTCTGTGTAACATAGGATATCAAAGGACTGCTCGAAATTTGAGGCCCTAAGCTGTCTCTCAAGAATTAAGGCTTCTTTATAAGCCCCCGCCAGGGTTGTAATATTGATGTCTCTCTTGAGGAAAATAGAGGTCACCTAATCCAATGCATTCTTGTAGATTTCTAAGGCCGGATTTGCATTTGGGATGTAATGGCCGGTCATTCTACCGTAAGCTCTTTGGAACCTCATATTGAAAGACCTGACGGTTTCTCCCGACTCTCTCTTGATGCTGGAAAATTGTTGGTATAACACACTGGGGTCTATCACTTCCCCAAATTGTGATATAAAAGCTTTCTCTAGGTCATCCCAGCTAGTAATGGAATTGCTGGTGAGGTTTAAAAACCAGTCATAAGCTCCCTCCTGGAGAGTGAACGGGAACAATCTGCAGGCAACATCTTCATGCTGTATATTCAACAATCTTAAAGCATTTTTGAAAGCTAGCAGATGTTCTTCTACAGTTCTTGTCCCATCATGTTTATATCTGGGGAGATACCTTTCTAGATTTCTGGGAAAGTCATGGGCTATACCCGGGATGTTCAAAGCAGTGGGGCCCAACCAATTTGCCATTATTACTTGGCTGACAGTGATATTCTGAGTTGTAATTGGATAACTGCCAGTGGAGATAAAACTGTTCTTAACTTGAGGTCTTCTCTGGCAATTTTAAATCAGCACTCACAAACTTACAATACTTGAACTGAGTTCAACAGGCCCTCCTTCTAGCGCCAATTAGGTTGTTGGCTGAGGAGGAGGGAAAAGGATTCAAAAGATAAAATACCAGACTCAGCACATACAATACAGTATTTGTCAAGCACCACATACAGTCAGATTTCTCAACTCAAGTGCACTAAGAACAGATGTTCTCGGCCCTCCTTCTAGCGCCAATTAGGTTGTTGGTCCGGCTTTCATGCACACCCCGAGAAAGGATGAAGCAAGGAAGCTCCGGAGACACCCACGGGACGGATCCCACTCACTTTAGGATCTAGCTGGTTATCCAAGGTGCGAGTTACATAGTTGGGTCGAATGGCAATTCACTCTTTTCCACTTCGGGAATAGATTTCAATATGGATTGCTCGTTACCTTACAGGGGGTTCTTGAACTTGTTCGAATAGTTGCAAAAGTTGTTTATCAGATTTAACTTGAATTCTTGATCTAGCTCTCATGGGTCAGCAGATTTAAATAAAAGACAAACAAAGAAAATAAAAATGGATCATTCATCGAAAACAAAGAGAGGGTAGGGTAGGGCAGAAAGAGAAGTTTATCAAACATCAACTGTAAAACCCTAAACTGTCAATTTTATCTATGCTATCAGCTTCACAACAGAACAAATCAAAGAAGAAAGTGTCCAGTCAGTCTAAGATCACTTTCAACTAAGAGCACAAGGCAGAGTGAAACAGATCTAGCAAAAAATTATAAATCCAAGGGCAGCTGGTTAAAACTGGTATCTTTCACCGACAGCCTAGCTCACACAGTGAAGACAGAGCAATTAGAACAAACTTACACCTGAAATCTGTAATTTCCCCTAGCAGACAAGAGAACAACTGAAGCCTAACAACATATTTAAACTTGATAATGTCAGATTTATAGCATATATCTAACAAACTTTAAATGGAACGGATAACAAAAGAAGATACACTTATCACACTCTGCAAAATATTAGGCTCCTGGCCATGCTATCACGTAAAAGCTAAAGCACATCAACTCCAAGTCCAAAAACAAAGGATTTCACAAGATTTGCAAGAAATTGCTTATAAGCCTTTTATTTCTAAGTCTCCGCCTCCCGCAATTACATTGAGAAGAAGTATTTATAGACTCAGGATAGACCCTGATCTTTTCATAAATATCTTCTTCTCATAACTGCAAATATTATCACATCTAAACCCTAGGACCCGGGTTTTACAATAAAAATCCATTTAAAATCAAAGTCCAGATAGAACTTAACCCTTCGGCAAATCAGGGGAGTCAGCTGCCATAAATGGAGAAGATAAAATCTAAAGCCACTTGCATTCATCCGCAACTGCAAATAAATGCCTCCATTAATTCTGCTGGTGAGCCGGATGAGTCACCACTTCTCCATCAATCTGATCTCCGCAAAGCCATCCCGAGTTGAAATTATCTCCATGCTATCAATTCTATCATAAATTTGCTATTGAATGCTTTTACCGGCTTCTTTTCCTCTAGCATGGCGGTCCTTGATCAAATCTGCACTTTAACTTTGACTTTATGGCCTTTCCGGTTGTCCCGTAAGTGCCGATGGAATCCCGCATGAAAGACAAAAAGATTATATTAGTACTTTAAAATCATTAAAATCAAAGCTTAAAGCATTAAAATCAGATTAAAATCAGCTAAAAAGCTTGCATGTCGGCCTTGCTCTGCCTGTTACGCGCTTTGACACGTGTCGCTACCCTAGGATGCCTTCTGTTTCAGCTGAAATGCACTTCTGGTCAACTTTGAGGACTTTCTCTCTCCTACCGCGATTCTGCGACATGTCACGATTTCGCGACATGTCGCGAAATCGCGACGTCCCCAGCGCTGCGCTGCTTCTCCCCCTGTCGGCCGCGAAAATGCGACATGTCACGATTTCGTGACATGTCGCGAAATCGCGCCTCCTGCTAGCGGCCGTACAACTTTGCTCCAGCATGTCGCGATTTCGCGACATGCTTGTCTTGCAAGACTTCCTCAAAACGTGCAGCGCATCGCTACCATTTTCACCCTTCGACTTCGAAACATGCAGCGCATCGCTGCAAGCTCCAGCCCGCGATTTTGAGACACGCAGCGCATCGCTGCAACTTTTTCTCTCGACTTCGAAACATGCAGCGCATCGCTGCACCCTTTAGCCCGCGATTCTGAGACATGCAGCGCATCGCTGCAACTTTTGGACTTGGCCACTTTTTCATTTATCCTCAGCGAAAATGGGACATGTCGCGATTTCGCGACATGTCGCCAAATCGCGCTCCTCCGTACAACCTTCTTCTCTCTGTCGCGATTTCACGACGTCGCGATTTCGTGCATCTTTCCTTGCTTGGCCTTCTTCCCTTGTCGCGATTTCGCGACATTTTTCTCCCCGGCTTTCTCTCTCCTCATCCTGCAGCGATTTCGCGACACTTTCCAAAAATGGAAATGTCGCGATATCGCGACACTTCCAAAAATGGAAATGTCACGATATCGCGACACTTCCAAAAATGGAAAGTGTCACGATTTCGCTACACATTTGCGACTTAGCCGATTTTTCTCCTTTCCAGTCGCGAAAACGTGACATGTCGCGATTTCGCGACATGTCGCGAAATCGCGTTGGTCCGTACTGATTTCTTCTCTCTCCTCCGACAGACAGCGATTTTGCGACACTTTCCAAAAATGGAAATGTCGCGATATCGCGACACTTCCAAAAATGGAAAGCGTCGCGATTTCGCGACGCATCGTACCATTATGCCTTCTCTCTCCAGATTTGTCGCGATTTCGCGACATGTCGCGAAATCGCGCCTGTTTTCTTACTTGGCCGATTTTTATGCATTTTCTCTCTCCTACCGCGAAAATGCGACATGTCGCGATTTCGCGCTGATCCGTACAGATTTCTTCTCTCTCCTCCGGTCGGTAGCGATTTCGCGACGGTTTCCATAAATGGAAACGTCACGATATCGCGACACTTCCAAAAATGGAAAGTGTCGCGATTTCGCTACACAAAAATGACTTAGCTGCATTTGTATTTTCCTGTCGCGATATCGCGACATTTTCGAAAATGGAAGTGTCGCGATATCGCGACACTACCAAAAATGGAAAGTTTGATTTTTCAGTGAATTATGCAACTGTTTTCTGGATTTTCTCGGTACCGATGCAAGATTTTCTTAAGCATGAATGATTTCTAGCATGTAAAAAGTGAATTCTTGGATAACACAACTAGAATGCAAGAAAAAGCACAACTTTAAAAAGGAGGCAAGCAAATTTGGATTTAAAACCTGAAAAGGATCAAGAGGGTCCCTGCTGCAAAAATGAAAGTTTAGAATTTTCTAAGGATGGAATCTCATTTTTCAGTGGGGGTGTGTTGCTTCTCAACAGTTTCCTTGGGGTTTCATTGGGTTTTTGTGGTGGTATGATAAATATGTGTAACTTATTATGCTTTGGTTTTGTTGAAGTATCGATGGGGCTTTTTTATTTTATGTGGATGTATGAAACTTTTTTGTAAATAGGTTTTGGGGACCCTGTTCAAAAAACCCACCTTTTTATTTACCTAATAAAAAAATCTTCATAGGACATGGCAATTATATCATTATGTTTCTCACATAGTTCAATGAAAAGGTATACCTTTTGTTTGATGCATTCCTTACCTATTAGCAAATTTTTCCCTTTACCACTCTCCATGAGATGGTAAGATGATTTCACTCTAGTGATAGATTCCTTGGCACTATCATCAATGTTGAACAAGATTTCTAGTGTGATAATCCCTTTTGAAAACTAATTAGTCTTCAATTATATCTCCATGACTTTTATATCATCCCCATATTCATTTTTATTTTTTGCGTGTTGATATTATTTTATGAGGAATTCTATAATTTTCTCATCATTATTAAAGACCTAAAAATGATCAAGAATTTCAAGAACAACCGGCCTAAAGACTACCTAACTACTTTGGTTTACCCCATATATCTAAAGTAGAGTTAAACTACTATTTTATAGAAGATAATTCATCTACCCTAGTTTTGAGGCTTTGTTTGGTATAGGCTTAGTTATCAAATTTGGTAAATTTTTTGGATGAAGTTCGAAATTCATTGAATTTAAAATTTTAAGGAATAAAATCAATGAACAAACCTTAAATTTGTGAAAACGCATAAGGTAAAAATGCCCACACGATTTTTTTTGGTCCTCATAAATTTAGGCATGCAACTTGTTATGTTTTTTTTTAATGCAACTTGTTATGTTAATATAGGGTTTTGTTTTTTACGAAGGCTTATCGTGAGATTTGTGGCTTTAGTGTTGCAGATCGCACAGTGAAGTTTGGGAGGGTTTATGGGAAGTTTTCAGGGACAAGGAGAATAAGGAGAATACGAATTATATAATAAAATAATTAATTTTATTAAAATTTAAAATAATTAAAAATTATATAAATTATGTAATCTGTAAGGTGTGCTAACATCAAATTATGTGTAAACCAATCAATTTAAGGACCAATACTCAATTTTTAAAATTTATTATTGTTATTGTTATTGTTATTTTTATTTTCAGTTAGTGTGGCGCTAAATTGGAAAAATTTTGTTTTTTTAATTTATTATTACTACTGTTATTTTTATTTCCAGTTAATGTGGGGTTGTTTGTTTTTTTTAATTTATTATTGTTATTGTTATTTTTATTTCCAGATAGTGTGGGGTTATATTGGAAAAAATTTGTTTTATATCTTATTAAAAAAATGTTATGTGCTCATATATGCACATTTATAATATATCGAAAAATTTTGTTTTATATCTTATTAAAAAAAATATTACGTGCTCATATGCACATTTATAATATATCGAATTTGATGTCGAATTTTATTTCGAATTTTTAGATATGACGAATTTCTTTCGAACTTGAAGAGAGTCAAATATGAATACGAAATCGAACTTGATAACTAAGGGTATAGGTAGTTAGAGGTAGTTGAAACCAAGATGGTTATAAATGGCATATATCTTCTCTTGTATATATTCTATTATATCAATAAATAAAGGTGTGTAGCCATTTCTATAACATTTGGTATTGAAACAATGATCATTCCATGAATGATAAGGAGATATGTGAGAATGTTGCACATGAATTATTACACTAGATTACTTTAATAATAACAAAGTATTTTGTATTTTTATAAAGAGGAGACTATGTTAATTCAATTCAAGAACTGGTTTCTTATTCTTTTTTATATTTATAGGATCATAAGCATTCTTTTTTCTTTAGAAAGGATCTACCAACACTTGAATTTGGATTCATATGAGTGTTTGTGTCGAAGAAGTTGCAATAACAATATTATTGTTGTCACTTGGTGTAGATTTTGTGCTATCTGAATACATATACTATATTATTTAATTGTGCTTAGAGCATTCATTCTCAATGTATCTTATTGGATCTATGTTGGAGTTGCAAGCTTCAAGTAAAGAAGATTGTCTAAGCATTGTGTCATAAAAAATTATTGCCATCTAAAAAAGGGTTGTTTGAGGTGAAGTTTGACCTTGTCATATGGTTGACCAAGATGTCTAGCAATAATGTCATATAAATATCCCACATAGATCCTCTAAAAATAGGCACCATCAAATTATTTTTTGATAACATGGAGTTAAAGAGGATATGAGGCATGAAAATAATAAAATAAAAGAGTCTATCATTCCATTGCTAGTAAGGAGATGATCAAAATATTAGAGGAGAAGCATGACCAGTTGAATAGATCACATCATTGAGCTTGCTAGAGACAAAATGTAACTTTGATATGAGACACTAGTAAAGCTATTGTTTGATCATATTTTACATGGATAAATATCATGATGAGAAGTGAGGAAATCATACCAAAAGAAAATTGTGAGAACTCATAAAATATATAGTATGAAAGCAGATTATTTAGCTATGTAAGAATCAACATAGTTTCATGTTGTGTAAATGATAAGCATGTAGGTTGAGACATCCTTATTAGTTCTAAAGTTAAATGCATAGTTGAATAGGCATGAAGAGAAAGTAATGAGGCATGAATAAAATTCTTAGTAGTCATGAGTGCATTGGCCTACTACACATGAAGGATAAATCTATTGTACATGTAGTAGAGTTAGATCATCATATAAAGATAGAAAATTTTTCATCTGAATTGCATTGTGATGCTATACTAATTAGATGTGAAGAATGTAAAATATTTTCTAGCTATATTGTGTCATAGAGTGTGATAAATATCAGTGTTTTGCATTGAAATTTAACCAAGAGGATTTACTACTATGCCATTATATTTAACTAAACTAGAAGAAACATAAAAAAATATTTTAAAAACCTCTCAAAACACTATCGATCCCTAATTTAAACTCACCATTAATTGGAGGATATTTCGAATGCAACTTGAAGATATTGCATCAAATATTGATGGTAGATTTTGACATTTTGACCTATTAAGTGTGTGTACATAGATATTGTTCAATTTAGTGAATGCATATTCTATTAGATAAAGTCATGTATTTTGGTTGCATATATATTGTGGAAAAAATATCTCACATTTTATAAAACTTTTTGATTGGATATTTAGGTGAAGGATGAGATAGGAAGACTTATACTATTGTACACGTTAGAGTTTTTATCTTCAATATATTAATGTGATCATTGACCATTGCTCTTGAAAGTTTTATTTTTGAAAATGGACCTTAATTAATCCCATATGCATAAGGAAGAGTCTTGGAAGGAATTTTAAAAATATTTTTTATCAAGAAACGAAGTGTGATGGAATAATTCACCACATGATTGTACAAGTCACTTGACCATTGGTGCAAATGATGATGTGATAACTGGAGTTGACCATTGTTGGATCTAAGTTTAGAGAGTCAAAGGTGTTTTCTTTGATGCATGCATGCTTAGAAGATTTTTTTTGTTCTTTCTATTTATTGACTACAGTCTGAGATACAAGGGAAATCACCATATTTTGACTACCCTAGAACATTGAAAGAAGATAATGAGTATCAATTCTCCATACTCAAGTTTTCCTTGGCAAAGTTTCATAGTTTGGAGGATCATTTGTGTTGCAATAATAGGTGTATTGTCTTCTCCATACTCAATTTTTACTTAGTGAAGTGTCATAGTTTAGAAGATTAGAGATACAAGGGAAATAAGACAATTAGTATCAGTTCTCAATGCTCAAGTTTTACTCAACAAAGTGTCATAGTTTGGAGTATAATTTGTGTTGCAAGTATAGGTGTATGCATACTCAATGGAGGGTTCTTGAAATTGGTATTTCTAACCTATTTTAATTGGGGGGAGAATAATTTGGAGCACATGTGGAGAAAAAAAATCTTATTTAGAAGTTCAAAATATGAGACTTTTATACATGAAAATTCAATTTCCATTTAATATGAATAAAAAAATACATTGATTTATTGAATCCATGGATATTGATGAAGCAATAAAAAGGATCATAAAATATTTAAAAGCAATGTATCTTAATAGACTTGAACTCTTTGATGCATATCTACATCACATAGACCTCTCAAATACTACAAAAGAAGTTTGGGATGGATACAATGTTTTATTTGAATCATAAGCATCAAGTGCAAATATGGTCCTTAAAAAAACATTGTTTGGATTGAATATGACAAAAAGAAAAAATGTAGATTAACACATAAGCAAGTTTCATTCTATTCTTAACCATCTTGCAAGAATTAATACTATGGTGGACAATGATGATGCCAAACTTATTTTGTTGAATAATATGCATACTAGTTATGCTAGTATGGTATTCATATTGAATAAGATTAGTTCCTAACAAGAAGATATAATTTCTTCATTACTTGATGAAGAAAATTAGATCAATAAATAGGATGCACTTATAGAAGAAATTGCATTGTTGATGAAAAAAATCTTAATATTACCTCTAGATCTAGTCATTCATCCCCAAAATAAAAGTAAATTTTGAATAATAGATTCATGTGTTTTTATTGCAAACAAGGAGGTCATGCTATAATGAACTATGTTCAATAATCAAAAGATCTCATAGAAGAGAAGTTAAAGCTAGGCTATGTAATAATTTTTACTGATTATAATGAAAATGATGATGAAAAGTATGGATTTGTGACACATATTGAATACCCCCTAATGAGGAAAATAAGGGGAATATTCTTTTTAAATTGAAACAAATAATGTACTTGAGAATAGTTGTGTTCCTATTCAGAATATGAAGATGTCCCTATGATTGGTAGAGGGTGTCCCTAATCACAAAGGTGGTATAGATGGTAGTGTGTGTCCCTAATTGTAACCTTGGTGAGGGATAGTATGTATGTCCCTATTCAGTCATGGAAAATGATTGAGTGTGTCCATATTCAGTCATGAATAGTTTGTGTTCTAATCCATGAATTTTAGAACATTTGATGAACTTTTGTGTGTGTCCAAGTCCATCATCCTATTCTTGAAATTGTTTTTTCTACTACATTGATTTCATAAGGGGAGGATTGATATGAATTTTTTATGTTTTGTATAGGTAGTTGGAGGTAGTTATAGACAAGATGGTTACTAATGACATATATCCTCTCTTATACATATTTTATTACATCATTGAATAAAAGTGTACAACCAATTTTATACAATAATTTCCTTAATTTTATATGTGTTGAAACTCTCTAGCAAATTCTGATCCCTATGCTTATATGATTTCATGTGTTTGTTCATTGTAACACATTATGAATTGACCTTATTTACTACTAGTTTAATATTTCCAAATATCTTTAAGTTTTTGAACCCCTTATTTTTGGCCTTCTTTAAACTTGTGAATGCTGCTTCATACTCAACCATATTAAGGGTGTAGTTAAACAAAAACCTATAGGCATAATTTTTCTAAGTGTCTTATGGGTTGGTGGACTAAATTCCAACACCAACCCTACTTTTGGTTCTCGTGTTGTCAAAATGTATAGTCCATGTTCCGTTAGATCCTTGTGCTTGTTGACTAGTTACGGTCAACATGTTTGTAGGTTATTTGGATATTAAGTAATTTTTTATCTTAGTTTTTTTTAAATTTATATTTGAGTCCTTATCATCTTGGAGCACATCGATTATCATATCAATTTGGGACTTTTGGTGAGTTTTTCATATACAAATTTAAGAAAATCATTCTAATTTACCATACCATAATCATAAATATTATGCAACAAGTAATTGCATGGTAGTTCATTCTATAATATAATACTTTCTTGTCTTGAGATACATTCATATGGGTATAATCCATTGCCAAGTATCCATCTTTGACCAATTTTTGTTTCCACTCTCTTGGAACTAGCACCCTAAGATATGGAGGGAGATCAACAACTATAACAATTCAAGATGCTTTTCCATGGTCATGATTAATTATTTTCAGATCCCCTATACTATTTACTCGAGTGTCATCCATTTCAATCAATTTTTTGACATTTTTAGTGTATGACAAGCTCATTTCTTCATAAACAACTTGAGGCATCACCATCACTATAGCCAGTGAATCTACTATGTAGCACCTTAGTATATAATATTTTATTTTTAAATTTACATAGAGTGGTGATGGATTTAGGGGATTTGGCTTGGGAGCATTCAAAATATCCATTGCACTAACCTAGATGTTTGAAGGATCTTCTGCCATTAGTTTTTGCTATTGTGTTGGACTTAGATAATATTTTTTTAGTTATCCATTATTTCTATAACTCCTTTATTACTCTTTGAAGTATTCTTAGATTAAATCCTTTCCACTAATATAGCTAGATCTCCTAGCATGATTACTTTTACTATTTAAATTTGAACTCAATATTATTGATTTCACTATGACGTGAACTTCCAATACTACATTATGTTCATTGCATGCCCCTCATTAGTGACAGTAGGGTATATTAGATTGTTCTCATCCTCCTTTTGTAATTTTCCCCTCTTTATTGTTATTTTTATCCTTTGTTCTAGCCATAACTTCTTGGACTCTTTTTTCTTTTTAGGCCACTTTGCCTTATCAAGTTGGGTACTAGTTTTAGGGTAGCAACTGGATCCTTTTCAAAACTCTTTTTTAATTTTTCTTGCTACACAAATACTATCGGTCCTTTGCCTTTGATGTGTAATGGAAATATTTCTCTTCTTAACATCATATTACATGTATTACTCTTGAATTTTTTTAATTTGGTCCTTGCTCTTTTACTACCTTTCTTTTGGTTCTAGTTTGAACCCCTTTTTAACTAGTGCACACAATAATATCTTTGATTATAGAATTTTTACCTTTCTTGACTACACCAAAGTTGAAAAAATAACATTTTTTGTGTTTGGTAAAGATAGAACTACTTGTTGCACTAAATTTAGATCATGTTAAACTAATTAATTCATCGTGGGTGATTGGTAGACTATTGGGTTTAGGGGTTGATTCATTATAGGTACTATTTATCCCATAGAAACAACCAATTGAACTTGGCATTACAACTCCTAATTATTAGTTTGGGAATGCATGATATCCATGGCATAATCTATAGGATCATGTCTAGTATTACATGGAAAGCACCACCAAGTGTTAATGTCTGAGTTTGCATTCACCATGTTATTTTGCACTTGATTGCTATTTTATCTAGTATTATATCATAGGACCTAATTTTTCATAAGGTAAGGGATTTTTATTTATTTTCAATTCTATTTTTGCCATTCATTATTTAGTTAGAACTACATTCTCTCTATATTATTCTAATTCATAGTTTTCTTTACTATATTCACTATCTTCTTTATAGTGAGTTTCCACTCATCAAGGCTTTGAGTAACAACATTAGTGTTGTCACTAATATATTAAGGAGTGGATAAATTATGTAATTGAGGCAAAAAAGAAATAATTGAAGACATTATTTTTTCTAAGTATGTTATAATGTGTGAAGGAGCAATATTCATATATGGAAGGGCATTTGGAATAGAAAAAAATGTAGGAGTAGATCCTAAGATTTAGGAATTTTAGGTAATATGAGTGGCATAGGCCATAAGCAGGGTAGATGATAATTTTCCTATTCTAATTAAGACATCTTCTACATTATCCATCTCTTTGAAACTTACGACTAAAGTGACATGATTAGCATTACAAACCCAAAATGGATTGCAAATTCCTAATATATTATGGCAATGTTTTTCCTCGTTATGTCAAACATTCAGTGGAATTAAATAAAATGTCCTCTTAAATCTAGTGTAGTATAAATATTTTTTGAATAATTTCTTTGTATAGCATTCAATAGAAACAAAAGAATACCCATTACCCATGTTCCCAAATCTCTACATAAAAGGTTTTATAATCGATGCCCAATTCATAATAGAAATATTTGGTAATACCTATACCGTAAATGAAATTTATGTCTTAATGAATATATGAGAAAATGTACCATATAATCCTCCCCTTGGATGTAATGAATCAACTATAATATGGAAATCTCGTTCAAGTAGTCTATTTTCATTTTGTTCTTATTTATGTCAAAACTCAATAACGCTTTCATGGCATCAATGAGAATAGAGGAATAGGTCCTTAAGTTCAGAGGTCTTTGGTCAAATCTAGAAGTTGATTTGAGGCCTAGGCAATGGAGGTGCTATATTATACTAATATGGCTAACCATATTGCAATGCATAAGGATATACTACATAGCATTTATATGGAGCTATGAAAGCCTAATATGGAGGCATTTGAGGGAGAATTTAATGGGAAGAACCTTAAAGATACTATTGTACAACATATAGTGGTGGAAAATGAGGAATTGGATTTTATATTGGTTGTGGATTAAATTAGGTCAAGTTTTGATTAGGCAAGACTTACAAATTTTAGATTAAATGGGGATTTTACAAACCTTGTTGAAGGACTTGGTTATTGGGAGGAGGTAGGTATTGTTGTAGATTTGGGGGTAACTAATTGGATGGAGGTAGCATTGGTTTTAGGGGTTTCCCTAAACTCCTTACACCTTATGTGACCAACTAGAATTTGAAATTCTAAACCACATCTTGTATTACGACTAAGATTTTGTCCTAAAGTATTAAAAATGGTAATAATTGCTAAAGTAGATTGGCTCAAGGTTGGAGTTATTACTTTGGAAACATTAGTTTTTTTTACTAAATTTTTTAGTTGGGATGGTGCTAGTTAAAGGATTACTTTCTATATTAAAAATCAACAATGAACTTGCTCTAACTTAAGTATTAAAAGTATCATAATTTAATTATTGGTTAAAATTTTAATAAACTAAAATAATAATTTAAAATAAATTTACATCCAAACAGGTTTTGAAGCCACAGGTGGGACAAACTTAGGGAATTTTTTTTTTAGGTGGCCATATTCATGGTAAATCCAGAAACGAAATAGAAGAGCTTCATAGTCATGTTTTTGAACCCATGTAGTCGATCCAAATTGTATTTCAATAGAATCTAGAATAGGATTATTTAAATAAATTTCAACACAGATACGAGCAACAAATATTACCTTTTTATCCATTGTTTGTTGTGACGGTCCAACCAACTTCCCAAGAAGAAGAGAAATTTTATGCAAGATATTCGTTCTCCAAAATTTTAATGGGAGCCACGAAAGCCAAACCCATACTAGAACCCACGATGTCCGCTCCTCTGATGGGTTGAAACCCACATGTCAAGGTTTAAGAAAGAGTCCCGCTTGGTTATAGAAATAAGGACCCCCTTCAAATGCTTTGTTACGATCCGCAAGACAAGAGAAAACCACCATAAAATAGTTTTTTTCACTTAGCATCACCTCCACGTCGCCTTCATGATTCCAAGTCTTCCTAACCCAGGCCTCCACAAAGGGGAGAGAAATTTGAATGCCCAAAATTTTTCAATAAGCGCATGTTTGGTTAAATACTCCACATCTTCCACCATTGAGTTTGGTTGAACCACTAGAACCAGCCTGGCTTCACATCGTTCCAAACATCCATTTTTATTTAACAAGCGGTTCTCGACATGCACTGGGAAATCCTATTCCTTCCAGTCATTTTTAGATGAAAAAACATCATGAGCATGCACTCTCTATGACGGACCCAATGCCATCACGACATTCCTTCTATTTTTCATACCTCTTCCAGAAACTGTTGCATCCTCGCAGAGCAGTTTCCTCATCAAACCATAGAAGATCCAATCGAGAACTAACCCTGTCATGAAGGATTATTTCGAAGGTGTCATTTTTAATTTTAAATAAAAATTATATTCAATTTTTTATCAAATGGAATTAGCCCAAGTTAAATTTCTTGACTTTCACTGAGGAGACCTAGATTCAAATCTTGCCAAATGATACATGCATAGTTGTAATTTCATTGTAATATCATTCTATGGTCATAATTTAATGTGGGTGGATCCCATTTCAATCTCATATAACCAATTAAAAAAACTATTTTATTTTTATTTTTAAATCCTAAATGTGTAATTAAATTGTTTTAAGATGTTATTAGTGTTTTAGGGATCAAAGAGGAGGCTTAAATTCATTTTCTAGGTCAAAGTTGAAGGGATGGTTTCCTAAATCACTTATCATGGTTAAATAGCTTGATGGTATTGCATTTAGCATGTTAAAGCTATAAATATAAACATTGTTGTTGAAAATATATTTATGGCGAATTGTGAGTTGTGATTAAAGATAATAAAAAAACTTGAAATCGATCTTCAAGAAATGAAATGAAATAAAATATTTTTTAATATAGTATCTAGAGACACTATAAGATATAACCAAAGCTCCAAATAATATTTTGACATATATTTAATTACTAAAAATATATATTTCATAATATTTTTCCTTCTTTACAAAATAGTAACACTAGAAGAAATTTTCATTTATTATTCAAAAATTATGAAATGACTATTAATAGGTTAATTACCGTGGTTAAACAATTTGGTGGCACTACATTCCATGTTTTTCAAAAATTTATGAAGTTTGGAATTTACAATATAGTCATGATTGAACAAAATTGACACATTACATAGCAACACATAAAATAATCATACAAGAAGATGGATATGATAGGTGCTCTTAGACACTAATGATCTCACTAAAAAATAAAGAATCATACCAACTAATGAGTAAATGGTTGGGGGGTATAAATATCTATATTACAAGGTACTTAAGGTCAAGGCTAAAGAATCCACCTAGCAATAAATAATATAATATATAATAGAGCTACCTACAAAGGTGCTCTTGGGTCCACAGAGCAATATGCAAAATAAATATAATATATGGTCATTCATGGCCTTAAGTAAATATTAATGCAATTTATTTAAACATTCCCCATTAATATAAATTATGGATATAGAAATATACCCTAATCAATCATCCCACCTTAAGGGACACTCTCCTATACCAAGATACTCTTGCAACTAAATAAAGTTCACCTCTAGCATAATATTGGTTTAATTATATATAGTCTACTCTATTGAAGGCACATAAATTGGCTAAGGCATCACATAAGCATGAAGATAATTAATGTAGTGCATTCACACCTCAATATGCTTTGTCCCTTGATATAAAATAATATTACAAACAAGCTTGATGGATCTATGATTATTATAATAAATAGTAATAGGAAACTACTAAAGAGAGCCCAATTGCTCAAGAATCATCAACATCCATTAAATATGATTGGATGTCCTATTAGAAGCATAGCACTCAACTTTCCTAGAATACTAAAATATAGTGGATTTGTTGATAACACCAAGAGACTAATCCAAAAACAAACTAAAACATAAATCCAATGGTAGATAGTTATTGGTCAATATCACCTACCCATTTAGCATAAAAGTGGCCTTAACTGGAGATCCATTAAAGTAATGAATGCACATATGGTAGGTATATTTACTATATTATAATATTTACTTAGTCATTATCTAATTATCCACATGATGTTCTTGCATATACCTAAAGCAATAGCTAGCATTAACAATAATGCTCATTCTAGTGCGTGTAGGTAGACCACTAATAAGAAACTAATACAATGTGGCATCAACCAATGAAGTAGAATAATTTTCTCAAATATTCAAGCCTAAAGTAAATAGATTTATGTGGGCTTACTCTCTTCCATATTGAATTGCTATAGAATATCTACGACATAATTAGGTCATGATATTGTGATCTCTCCATATTGAATTACTACAAAATATCTAAACCATAATTAGAATGTGGTATAGTGATCCTTGAGCATAACTAATCAATCTTAATCCTAAAAAAATAATTAAGGAGAGATAACTTTTCTTTCTCAAAGGTATCATGAAATTTTAGTTTTATATCCTAAATCAAGGATGTTGAACTTATCGTTATAAGAATGTCCTAAGCATATAATAAAATAATAATAATATGTCAATCATGATGGTTGGACTAACATCATGATTTTACTTACATCATCAAAAAACAAAACCAAGGAAAAAGGAATTAATCCTATCATACTAAGCATAAGACACCTACTTGAGCCCATACAAGGATTTATTAACAAACCAAATGAGTAAGTCCATTTAGAAAAATTTCTAATAGCTATTACATATAGATATTACCCTATATATCCTCATAAAAAGGTACTCTTCACATCCATATAGTAAACTTCCCATCCATACAAAGTAATAATGGAGAGAATAATCTACGTAAAATCTATAGGAGCCATAGGATAAAAATCCTTTGATTAGTCAGCTCCCTCCTTTTGAGATAAACCCTTAGCAACAAGGCATACATTATGCTTCTTAATTAGATCATTTGTATCATATTTAGTCTTATAGATCCACTTACAAGTAATCATTTACTTTCTCTTAAGCAAATGAATAAGTTACAAAGATTGAGTCTTCATCAAATAATCATACTCTACCAAAATATGAAATCCCACATAGGAGTAAGTCAAAGTATCTGATATTCAAAGTTAAATATCAAGAAGAGAGGGATTTTAAAATTTTTCTTATGTAATTGTGGGTTGTGAATTGTAAAGGAGGGTCTAAGCCCACTTGTACATTGATCAATCCAAATAAGGTTGGGTACAACAACTAAGAAAAATAAAAATATTATGTACATATTTATATTGTTTTCTTACTTTTAATTCCCCTTTATATGGGACTTAGTTTTTACCCATTAATTGCAATATATAGTGGTCTCCCATCCATTTTCATAAACCTATAAGCATTTGGCCTTACAACCTAGAGGATTTGGTGGAACCCAATCTAGAGGGAAATCAAAATTTCTATGACTTCCTCACTTAGCCTTGTCTCATCCCATTTAAACATCAAATCACCTTCTTTATAATCCATTTTTATGGACCTCTTATTGAATAATATATTTACTACCATTAGATGTTGCACTAACATTTTAAATTCCTTCTCTTTTTCTTCTTTTAGATCTAATAAGACATTTAATTAGGGTTGCATATATTTAGTATCAATGTATTTGAGCTCTAATTATTGGGATATTTGGAGAGAATGTAGTTCTAGGTTCATAGACAACCACTTTTTTCCAAATACTAGTTTATAGGGTGAAGATCCCGTAGAAGGTTTATATGTTATCCTATCTACCCATAATACCTTCTTTAGCTTCACATGTCAATCTCTTTGTGATTTAGTTATTATTCTTTTCAATATCCTATTGATGTTCTTATTAGTGCATTCTTTATATGTTACCCTATCTACCCATAATACCTTCTTTAGCTTCACATGTCAATACCTTTATTATTTAACTATTGTTCTTTTTAATATCCTATTGATGTTATCACTAGTGCATTCTTTAAGACCAGTTCCTTGGGGGTAGTAATTGGAAGTTGTTCCTAGCATAAACTTGTACCCTTGTGTAGACTTAATCATTTTTAACCTTTTGAAAGTCATATTTGTTGATGATTACTATGTAAGGAGCTCCAAATATAATGATTGTCTTCCAAAAGTTGGATAATTACCTCTTTACTTGTTTAATTAACTAGTACAACTTCAATCCACCTAGTAAAGTAGTTGATTTTAGTTAGAATCCATCCATGTCCTACACTAGATGATGAATTGATTTTTCCAATAAAATTTAGGACCTACAACTAAAATGGTTCAATAATGATAATGATTTTTAGGTACACTAACACTTTTCTTCTTCTTCCCATGAAATCATAGTAGGCTTTGTATTCTATAACCCAGTGGAAGTAGTTAGAAAATATGCTAGGCTAGTAATATCCCACCCATAAAAAAATTGTATGTTGTTTTTTAGGTAGAATAGTGTCTTCCTTCATCATGATATTATTTGATTGGGGCTTCCATTCTTCCTTATTTCATGCATATCAATTGAACCCCATCATACCATTTTTGGAAAATTACATTATCTAATGAGGTGTAGTGCATCACCTTTTGTCTAAACCTAGCCCTTTATTTAGGCATTAAGCCTTTAGAAACCTTCCCTAATATCATGTATCTCCTTATATCTGCCATCCATCCCAATTTATTATCTATTTTAATTCCTTCTACCAATGCTACCTAGTCTTTGGGGGCTAACATAGAAATATTTTCATATAAAGCCTTACCCCTAACAATTTTAATGGGTCTTATATCTATGTCAAATTACTAAATTTTGTTTATCCATCCTACTTTTTTTCTCTCAATTCACCATGTAATACAATAGATCTAACATCAATATGTACTACAAATATAATGGTCTTTCTTTGGTATAGTAGTATCTAAATTTTTTAAGGAATTTTGTCATTACAAATACCTATTTTTTAATGAAGGTGTGGAGTACCTAACCCATAAAGGAGTTTGGATGTTATTTGTCTCTATTATTTTTTGAACCAAAACAACAATGATACTTTCATTTATCTTGAATACATATAGCTTGAAATATTTAGAGATATTTGGGTTGATAAGAACTATGGATTTTATAATTACATCTTTTATATCTTGGAAATATCTCTTGCCTTATTTTGTTCATAGGAGTTTGACATATTTCTTTAACATCTTTGTTGTTAGTCTAGACAATTCCACAAAATTGGTTATGAGCATAGCTACAAACTATATTTGACCTAGAAAATACCTCCCTTTATGGATATGGGAATATATAACTCTTGAATTTATTTTATCCTACAAATATCTATTTCTAGACCATCTTCTAAAACTACATATCCTAAAATATTCCCTTCCTAAAACATGAACATGGAGAATGTAGACTTTAGTGGAATACCATACTCCCTACACCTCTTGAATATGGACTCTAGATGTTCAATTTTCTTACATTTTTCCTTAGATAAAATAGTTAAATCATCAAGATATATGAGTATAATTTCATCTATCAGACTTGCAAAGATGATATCCATAGCTCATTTGAAGATGGCCCCAATATTTAACAACCCAAAATGCATCCATTGGTATATAAAATTTTTCCATTTGGTTGTGAAATTTGTTTTATATTGGTCATCATCCTTTACCCATATTTGATTATACCCTAAAAATCCATCCAATAATAATAACATCTATGATTTGAACACTTTCTATAAAATATCATCTATGGTATAAACTAGTACAACTTCAGTCCACCTAGTAAAGTAGTTGGTTTTAGTTAGAATCCATCCATGTCCTACATTAGATGATGAATTGATTTTTAGAATAAAATCTAGGCCCTACAACTAAAAGAGTTCAATACTAATAATGGGTTTTAGAGACACTAACACTTTTCTTCTTCTTCCCATGAAAGCATAGTAGGCTTTGTATTCTATGACCCAATGGAAGTAGTTAGAAAATATGCTAGGTGAGTAATATCCCACCCATAAATAATTTTATGTTGTTGTTTAGGTAGAATAGTTTCCTCCTTCATCATGATATTATTTGATTGGGGCTTCCACTATTTCTTCTTTCATGCATCTCGGTTGAACCCCATCATACCATTTTTGGAAAATTAAATTACCTAATGAGGTATAGTGCATCACCTTTTGTCTAAACCTAGCCCTTTATTTAGGTATTAAGCCTTTAGTAACCTTCCCTAATATCATGTATCTCCTTATGTTTACCATCCATCCTAATTGATCATCTAGTTTAATTTCTTCTACAATGCTACCTAGTCTTTGGGGGCTAACATAGAAATATTTTCATATAAATCCTTACCCATAACATGTTTAGTGGGTATTATATCTATGTCAAATTCCTGAATCTTGTTTATCCATCCTACTCTTTTTTCTCTCAATTCACCATGTAGTACAATAGATCTAACATCAAGATATACTACAAAGATAATGGTCTTGCTTTGGGATAGTAGTATCTAAATTTTCTAAGGAACTTATCATTACAAGCACCTATTTTTTAATTAAGGTATGGAGTACCTAACCCATAAAGGAGTTTGGATGTTCTTTGTCTCTATTAGTTTTTGAACCAGCACAACAATGATACTTTCATCTATCTTGAATACATATAGCTTGAAATATTTAGAGAAATTTGTGTTGATAAGAACTATGGATTTTGTAATTACATATTTTATATCTTGGAAATATCTCTTGCCTTCTTTTGTTCAAACGGAGTTTGACATATTTATTTAACATCTCAGTTGTTAGTCTAGAAAATTACATAAAATTGGTTATGAGCTTAGCTACAAACTAGATTTGACCTAGGAAAGGCCTCCCTTTATGGATATGGGAAAATATAACTCTTAGATTGATTTTATCCTATAAAGATCTATTTATAGACCATATTATAAAACTACATGTCCTAAAATATTCCCTTCCTAAACATGAACATGGAGAATTAGACTTTAATGGAATACCATACTCCCTACACCTCTTGAAGATGGACTCTAGATGTTCAATTTGCTTACATCTATCCTTAGATAAAAGAGTTAAATCATCAAGATATATGAGTATAATTTCATCTATCATACTTGCAAAGATGATATCCATAGCTCATTTGAATATGGCTCTAATATTTAACAACCCAAAATACATCCATTGGTATATAAAAGTTCCCCAATTGGTTGTGAAAGTTGTTTTATATTGGTCATCATCCTTTACCCATATTTTATTATACCCTAAAACTTCATCCAATAATAATATCTTTGATTTGACCACTTTCTATTAAATATCATCTATGGTATAAAGCAAGTAATGATATTTTAGTGATTCTCGGTTCAGGTTTTAAAATCAACACATGCCCTAATTTTACCATTTTCTTTTAGACTTGAACCAAATCAACCATAGGTAGAATGCTTATTTGTAAAGATAATTTAGGCCTATAGAAGCTTCAAAATATCTTTCTTCATAAATACTTCAATTTTGGGAATAAGAATTTATTTTTGTCATAAGGGATTTGCACTAGTTTTCAATTCTATAATTTGATCAATAATGCTTCTAGCATACACCTTCTTAGCACTCATCCCAAATATTCGTATGGACAATGATTTCAAGAACTTCAGACCAATCACTTTATGCAATATTGTGTATAAAGTTATCACTAAAATCTTGGTTGGAAGATTACAAAATAATCCACCTCTCTTAATATCATAGGAGCAAGATGGATTTTTCCAAGGTAGGAAAATAATTGATGGAATCATAACCATGCATGAAACTCTACACTAGGTCAAAAATAGAAAAGAGGCTAGTATGTTTCTCAAAATGGATATGCAAAAAGACTATGATAGGGTTAATTGGATATTTCTAGATAAGGTATTAGAAAAATATGGGTTTGACACAAAATGGAGAAAATGGATCTAAACGTGTATCTCAATAGCAATATTTTATGTTTTGCTCAAAGAAGGAAGTGTCAGGCTTCTTCCCAACTTAGAGAGGCCTAAGACAAAGGGACCCCATATCCCATTATCTCTTCATCTTGATGGTAGAGGGTTTACGAAGGGCAATGAAGGCAGCAAAAAGGGACAAGATGATTTGTAGCATCCTCCCTACTCCCAATTGTGAAACTGTGTCTCCTCATTAGTTTGTTGATGGTACCATTCTCCTTGGAAAGGCATCATTCCATGAGGCAAAGGAGATGATGAATATTCTCAAACTGTATGAAGCTACCTCACATTAGAAGTTTAACTTCTAAAATACCTGGGTGTACTTAATCCACACTCTATATAGACAACAAAGGAAGATTGTTGAGATTTTAAATTTCCAAATTAGTAGCCTTCCCTCAACCTATTTAGGAATGCCACTCTTTGTTGGAACAATTGAAGAAATTTTTGACAATGGAAACCTAGAAAAAAGCTACTTTGAGCCAGGTCAACAAATTTATTTTTATTAAAACAACCCTTCAAAGCATACATATTTATAATGCACTTATCTTCAAAATTTTCTTAGCTTTTGCCTAGAGGTTTAATCAAATCTATAACAAAATTATGTGGTTTGAAAAGGAGAAGAAAAGGAGAATTACTTTTGTATCCTAGGATAATATTTGCAAAAACACGTTCTTGGGAGGGCTTGGATTGAGAAAAATGAAGGTTATAAACAAATCCTTAAGGGGGAAATTTGGATGGCAATTGTACAAAAATAAAGGATGTGAATGGACTTCAATATGCAAAGAAAAGTATCTTGATAATTCCAACTCTTTCCTAAGGGTGGAGATCCTCCCAAAAGGTTTTGCCTTTTGGAATGGACTTGTAGGAATCATAAAGTTGCTTTGGGAGCAACTATCTTGGGATGTTAAGAGAGATACTGAGGTCTTTTTCTAGGAAGATGAATGGTTTAGGAAGAATTTTTTGAGTTGGTAAACTCAAAGAAGGGGCTCAATGGGCTATGGAAGGAAGAAGAATTTGTGACTCCTTTAGATTGACTAAGGAAGGTTGGCAATGGCATGTTCAAGAAACTCCAAATAGAGAGACTAATAAGATATTGGATATAGTAAGAAAAGAATTGAGAAGCAAAAAAATTATCATATCTGAGGATGAATATAGCTCAGTTTGGAATGGTGGTAAGAGGGGAGAGTACAAAGTAAAATATACCTTCAAATTATTGAATTATGCCCCAATGGATGGATCTCCTCTCCTCTAGGAAAGGGTTTGGGTAAAATGACTAATCCCAAAAATATCCTTCTTCATTTGGACTGTTTCTAAAAAAAAATGGTTTCCAATTGCCTAATAGATGTGTTTTATGTTGCAATAAGGAGGAATCTATGGATCATATATTTCTTCACTATGATTTTGTTAGAGAAATTTGGAGTAGATTATGGAATGATTTGAGAATCCAATGGGTCTCACCTACTTCCCTAAGAGACTTGTTGATCCAATGGGAAAGAAACTCAAGTAGGAAAATTCTCAACAAATTGTGGTCCTTCATCCCTCCAAACCTATGTTGGGTTGTATGGAAGGAGAGGAACCATCACATCTTCCGAAATTGTAACAAAACTGAAGTAGAGGTATACCAGATTGTTAAACTCTATGTTAGTGAGAATTATTCTGTTTGTAGGCCACCAGGGGATGGAAAGGACAGTGAAATGATTAAGACATTTCAACTTTTATTCCATAATGGAAGCAACAAAGGGATTAACAATTCTAAAGTATGAGGTGACCACCCAAGCCAATGGTCGAGGAGATAATGCAACGTGTGGTTTTTAGATTCTTCTTTTAAAAGAATAAAAATATGTAATGTTGTTATTTTTTGGATCTTTCTTGTACTGTCTTGGCTGGGTATGCTTCAATTTTATTGGGATTTTATTGGGGTTTCATTGGGGTTTTTTTGTGGTATGATAAATATATGTAACTTATTATGCTTCGGTTTTACTGAAGTATCGATGGGGCTTTATTTTTTTATGTGGATGTATGAAACTTTTTTGTAAATAGGTTTTTGGGACACTGTTCAAGAACCCACCCATTTATTTAACTAATAAAAAAATCTTCATAAGACATGGCAATTATATCATTATATTTCTCACATAGTTCAATGAAAAGGTATACCTTTTTTTTTATGCATTCCTTACCTATTAGCAGATTTTTCCCTTTACCACTCTCCATGAGATGGTAAGAAGATGATTTCACTCTAATGATAGATTCCTTGGTACTATCATCAAGGTTGAACAAGATTTCTAGTGTGATCATCCCTTTTGGAAACTGATTAGTCTTCAATTAAATCACCCTTTCTTTTATATCATCCCCGTATTCATTTTTATTTTTGACGTGTTGATATTGTTTTATGAGGAATTTTATAATTTTCTCATCATTATTAAAGACCTACAAATGATCAAGATTATCAAGAACAACTAGTGTAAAGACTACCTCAACTACTTTGGTTTACCCCATATATCTAAAGTAGAGTTAAACTACTATTTCATAGAAGGTAATTCATCTACCTTGGTTTTGAGGCTCTATTGGGTATAGGTAGTTAGAGGTAGTTGAAACCAAGATGGATATAAATGGCATATACCTTCTCTTGTATATATTCTATTATATCAATAAAAAAATATGTGTAGCCAATTTTCTATAACATTTGATATTGAAATAATGATCATTCCATGGATGATAAGGAGATATGTGAGAATGTTGCACATGAATTATTACACTAGATTACTTTAATAATAACAAAGTATTTTGAATTTTTATAAAGAGAAGACTATGTTAATTTAATTTAATAAGAATTGGTTTATTATTCTTTTTTATATTTATAGGATCATAAGCATTATTTTTCCTTAGAAAGGATATACCAACCCTTGAAGTTGGATTCATCTGAGTGTTTGTGTTGAAGAAGTTGCAATAACAATATTATTGTTGTCACTTGGTGTATATTTTGTGCTATATGAATGCGTATACTATATTACTTAATTGTGTTTAGAGCATTCATCCTCAAATTATCTTGGTGGATCTATGTTGGAGTTGCAAGCTTCAAGTAAAGAAGGTTGTCTAAGCATGGTGTCATCACAAAATTATTTCCATCTTAAAAAGGGTTATTTGAGGTGATTTTTGACCTTTTCGTCTGGTTGACCAGGATGTATAGCAATAAGGTCCTATAAATATCCCACATAGATTATCTAAAAATAGGAACCATCAATTTATGTTTTTATAACATGGAGTTAAAGAGACTATGAGGCATGAAAACAATAAAATAAGAGTCTATCATTTAATTGCTAGTAAGGAGATTATCAAAATATTAGAGGAGAAGCATGAGTAGTTGAATACATCACATCATTGAGCTTTCTAGAGACCAAATGTAACTTTGATATGAGACACAAATAAATCTATTGTTTTATCATATTTTGCATGGATAAAGATCATGATGAGAAGTGAGGAAATCATACCAAAAGAAAATTGTGAGAACTCATAAAATTTATAGCATGAAAGTGGATTCTTTAGCTATGTAAGGAGCAACATAGTTTCATGTTGTGTAAATGAGAAGCATGTAGGTTGAGACATCCTTATTAGTTCCAAAGTTAAATGCATAGTTTAATAGTCATGAAGAGAAATTAATGAGGCATGAATAAAATTCTTAGTAGTCATGAGTGCATTGGCCTACTACACATGAAGGATAAATCTATTGTACAAGTAGTAGAGTTAGATCATCATATAAATATAGAAAATTTATCATATGATTTGCATTGAAATGCTATCCTAATGAGATGTGAAGAATATCAAATATTTTCTAGCTATATTGTGTCATAGACTGTGATAAAGATCATTTTTTTGCATTGAAATTTAACCAAAAGGATTTCTTGCTATGCCATTATCTTTATCTAAACTAGAAGAAACATCAAAAATATTTTACAAATGTTTCAAAAGACTACCGATCCCTAATTTCAACTCACCATTAATTGGAAGATATTTCAAATGCAACTTGAAGATATTGCATCAAAGATTGATGATATATTTTTACCTTTTGACCTATTAAGTGTGTGTACATAGATATTGTTCAATTTAGTGAATGCATGTTCTATTAGATAAAGTCATTTATTTTGGTTCCATATATATTGTGGAAAAAATATCTCACATTTTATAAAACCTTTTTGATTGGATATTTAGGTGAAGGACGAGATAGGAAGATATCTACTATTGTACATGTTAGAGTTTTTATCTTCAAGATATTAATGTTATCATTGACAATGCTCTTGAAAGTTTTATTTTTAAAAATTAACCTTAATTAATCCCACATGCATAAGGAAAAGTCTTGGAAGGAATTTTAAAATATTTGTTATCAAGAAAAGAAGTGTGATGGAATAATTCACCACATGATTGTACAAGTCACTTGACCATTGGTGCAAATGATGATGTAATAATTAGAGTTGAGCATTGTTGAATCTTATTTTAGAGAGTCGAAGGTGTTTTATTTGATGCATACATGCTTAGAAGATTTTTTTTTTTCTTTGTGTTTATTGACTATAGTTAGAGATACAAGGGAAATCTCCATATTTTTACTACCCTCGAACATTGAAATACGATAATGAGTATCAATTCTCCATACTCATGTTTTCCTTGGCAAAGTATCATGGTTTGGAGGATCATTTGTGTTGCAATAATAGGTGTATAATCTTATCCATGCTCAATTTTTACTTGGTGAAGTGTCATAGTTTAGAGGATTAGAGATACAAGGGAAATAAGATAATTAGTATCAGTTCTCAATGCTCAAGTTTTACTCAACAAAGTGTCATAGTTTAGAGTATAATTTGTGTTGCAAGTATAGGTGTATGCATACTCAATGGAGAGTTATTGAAATTGGCATTGCTAACCCATTTTAATTGGGGGGAGAAGAATTTGGAGCACATGTGGAGAAAAAAAGCTTATTTATAAGTTAAAAAGATGAGACGTTTATACATGGTAAGTCAAGCTCCAATTAATATGAATAAAAAATACATTGATTCATTAAATCTATGGATATTTATAAAGCAATAAAAAGGACCAAAAAATATTGAAAAGCAATGGATATTAATAGACTTGAACTCTTTTATGCATATCTAAATCACATAGACCTCTCAAATACTACAAAAAAAGTTTGGAATGGATTCAATATTTTATTTGAATCATAAGCATCAAGTGCAAAGACGGTCCTTAAGGAAACATTGTTTGGATTGAAGATGACCAAAATAAAATATGTATATTAACACATAAGAAAGTTTCATTATCTTCTTAATAAACTTGTAGGAATTAATACTATGGTGGACAATGACGATGCCAAACCTATTTTTTTGAAAATATGCATACTAGTTATGCTAGTATGGTATTCATATTGAACAAGAATAGTTCCTGATAAGAAGATATAATTTCTTCATTACTTGATGAATAAAATTAGATCAATAAACAAGATGCACTTATAGAAGAAATTGCATTGTTGATGAAGAAAAATCTTAATATTACCTCTATATCTAGTCATTCATTAAATTTTTAAGAATAGATTCATGTGTTTTTATTACAAACAAGAAGGTCATGTTATAATGAACTATGTTCAATAAGCAAAAGATCTCATAGAATGGAATTTCAAGAAAGGCTAGGCAATAATTGTTGTTGATTATAATGGAAGTGATGTTGAAAAGTATGGATTTGTGACACATACTGAATACCCCCTAATGAGGACAATAAGGGGAATATTCTTTTTAAAATTAAAACAAATAATGTACTTGAGAATAGTTGTGTCCCTATTCACAAGTTGAAGATATCCCTATGATTGGTAGAGGGTGTCCCTAATCACAAAGGTGGTATATATGGTTGTGCGTGTCCCTAATTGTAACCTTGGTGGGGGATAGTGTGTGTGTTCCTATCCATATTTGATGTAAAACTATGGATAACTATGTTTACCTTATCCTTGGTCATATAATAAACAATTGAGTATGTCCCTATTCAGTCATGGAAAATGATTAAGTGTGTCCATATTCAATCATGAATAGTGTGTGTTCTAACCCATGAATTTTAGAGCCTTGGATGAACTTTTGTATGTGTCCAAGTCCATCATCCTATTCTAGAAATTGTTTTATCTACTATATCGATTTCATAAGGGGAGGAATGATATGATTTTTTTAATGTTTTGTATAGGTAGTTGGAGGTAGTTATAGCCAAGATGGTTACTAATGACATATGTCCTCTCTTATACATATTTTATTACATCATTGAATAAAAGTGTGCAACCAATTTTCTTTAATAATTTCCTTAATTTTATATGCATTGAAACTCTCTAACAAATTTCGATCCCTATGCTTATATGATTTCATGAGTTTGTTCTTTGTAACACATTATTAATCAACCTTATTTACTACTAGTTTGGTATTGCCAAATATATTTAGGTTTTTTAGCCCCTTATTTTTGGCCTTCCTTAAACTTGTGAATAATGCTTCATACTAAACAATATTAATGGTGTAGTTAAACAAAAACCTGTAGGCATAGTTTTTCTAAGTGCCTTATGGGTTGATGGACTAAATGGCAACACCAACCCTATTTTTGGTTCTCGTATTGTCAAAATGTATGGTCCATGTTTTGTTAGATCATTGTGCTTGTTGACTAGTTAGGGCCAACATGTTTGTAGGTTATTTGGATATTAGGTAATTTTTGAGCTTAGTTTTGTTAAAATTTATCTTTGAGTCCTCATCATCTTGGAGAACATCGATTATCATATCAATTTGAGACATTTGGTGACTTTTCATGACTTTATCATCTACAAATTTAATAAACTCATTCTAATTTACCATACCATCTTCATAAATATTATGCAAAAAGTAATTGCATGGCAGTTCATTCTATAATCTAATATTTTCTTATATTGAGATACATTCATATGGGTATAATACATTGCCAAGTATCCATATTTGAACATTTTTTTGTTTCCACTCCCTTGGAACTAGCACCCTAAGATATGGAGGGATATCAACAACTATAACTTCTTACACAACTACCAATTCAAGATGTTTTTCCATGGTCATGATTAATTTTTTTCAGATCCCCTATACCATTTACTTGAGTGTCATCCATTTCAATCAAGTTTTTGACATTTTTAGTGTATGACAAGCTCATTTCTTCATAAACAACTTTAGGCATCGTCATCACTATAGCTAATGAATCTACTATGTAACACCTTAGTAGATAATATTTTATTTTTAAATTTACATAGAATGGTGATGGATTTAGGGGATTTTTCTTGGGAGCATTCAAAATATCCATTGCACTAACCTAGATGTTTGAAGGATATTCTACCATTAGTTTTTGCTATTGTGTTAGACTTAGATAAGCTTGTTTTAGTTATCCATTCTTTCTATAACTCCTTTATTACTCTTTGAAGGTTTCTTAGAGTAAATCATTTCCACTAATATAGCTAGAGCTCCTAGCATGCTTAGTTTTGCTATTTAAATTTGAACTCAATAGTATTTATTTCACTATGACATGAACTTCCTATACTACATTATGTTCATTGCATGTCCCTCACTAGTGAGAGTAGGGTATATTAGATTATTCTCATCCTCCTTTTGTAATTTTCCCCTTTCTTTCTTGTTTTGTTTATCCCTTGGTCCAACCATAACTTCTTGGACTCTTTTTTCTTTTTAGGCCACTTTCTCTTATCAAGTCGGGTACTAGTTTTAGGGTAGCAACTGGATCCTTTTCAAAACTCTTTTTAAATTTTTCTTGCTACACAACTATTATTGTTCCTTTGCCTTTGATGTGTAATGGAAATATTTCCCTTCTTAACATCATAGTACTGTATTATTCTTGACTTTTTTTCAATTTGGTCCTTGCTCTTCTACTATATTTATTTTGGTTCTAGTTTGAACCCCTTGCTAACTAGTGCATACAACAATATCTTTGATTATAGAATTTTTACCTTCCTTGACTACACCAAAGTTGAAAAAATAACATTGTTTGTGTTTGGTAAAGATTGAACTATTTGTTGCACTACGTTCAGATCCTATTAGACTAATTAATTCATCATAGGTTATTGGTAGACTATTGTGTTCAGGGGTTGATTCATTATAGGTACTATTTATCCCATAGCAACAACCAATTGAACCTGGCGTTACAACTCCTAATTATTAGTTTGGGAATGCATAATATCCATGACATAATCTATAGGATCATGTCTAGTATTGCATGGAAAGCACCGCAAAGTGTTAATATCTGAGTTTGCATTCACCATGTTATTTTACACTTGATTGCTATTTTATCTAGTATTATTTCATAGGACCTAATTTTTCATAAGGTAAGGGATTTTTATTTATTGTTAGTTCTATTATTGTCATCCATTATTTAGTTAGAACTACATTCTCTCTATATTAGTCTAATTCATAATTTTCTTCACTATATCCACCATCTTCTTTATAGCTAATTTCCACTCATCAAGGCTTTGAGTAACAACATTAGTGTTGTCACTAATTTATTAAGGAGTGGGTAAATTATGTAATTGAGGCAAAAAAGAAATAATTAAAGACATTATTTTGTCTAAGTATGTTATAATGTGTGAAGGAGCAATATTCAAATATGGAAGGGCATTTGGAATAGAAAAAATGGTAGGAGTAGATCCTCGGATTTAGGAATTTTAGGTAATATGAGTGGCATAGGCCATAAGCAGGGTAGGTGATAATTTTCCTACTCTAACTAAGACATCTTCTACATTATCCACCTCTTTGAAAGTTACGACTAAAGTGACATGATTAGCATTACAAACCCAAAATGGATTGCAAATTCTTAATATATTATGGCAATGCTTGTCCTCATTATGTCAAACATTCAGTGGAATTAAATACAATGTCCTCTTAAATCTAGTGTTACAAGTATAAATATTTTTTGAAGAATTTCTTTGTATAGCATTCAATAGAAACAAAAGAATACCCATTACCCATGTTCCCAAATCTCTACATAAAAGGTTTTATAATTGATGCCCAATTCATAATAGAATTATTTGGTAATCCCTATGCCGTAACATAAATTTACCTCTTAATGAATATATGAGAAATTGTACCATATAATCCTCCTCTTGGATGTAATGAATCAACTATAGTATAGAAATATCGTTTAAGTAGTTCATTGTCATTTTGTTCTTATTTATGTCAAAACTCAATAATGCTTTCATGGCATCAATGAGAATAGAGGAATAGGTCCTTAAGTTCATAGGTCTTTGGTTGAATCTAGAAGTTGATTTGAGGCCTAGGCAATGGAGGTGCTAGATTATACTAAGGTGGCTAACCATATTGCATTGGATAAGGATATACTACATAGCCTTTAGATAGATCTATGTAGGCCTAATATGGAGGCATTTGAGGGAGAATTTGTTGGGGAGAACCTTAAAGATACTATTGTACAACATATGGTGGTGGAAAAGAAGGAATTGGATTTTATATTGGTTGTGGATTAGGATAGGTCAAGTTTTGATTAGACAAGGCTTACAAATTTTGGATTAAATGAGGATTTTGCAAACCTTGTTGAAGGAATTGGTTATTGGGAGGAGATAGGTATTGTTGTATATTTGGGGGTAACTAATTGGATGGAGGTAGCATTGGGTTTAGGGGTTTCCCTAAACTCCTTGCACTCCATATGACCAACTAGCATTTGAAATTCTAAGCCACACATTGTCTTACGACTAGGATTTTGTCCTAAAATATTACAAATGTTAATAATTACCAAAGTGGATTGGCTCAAGGTTGAAGTTATTACTTTGGAGACATTAATTTTTTTACTAAAATTTTTAGTTGGGATGGTACTAGTTAAAGGATTACTTTCTATATCAGAAATCAATAATGAACTTACTCTAACTTAAATATTAAAAATATCATAATTTAATTATTGATCAAACTTTTAATAAACTAAAATAACAATTTAAAATAAATTTGTGTCCCAATAGGTTTATATGCTCTCTATCTATTTAATAATTTATATTATTTAAAAAAATGCTTTCACAAGCGTATTACAAGATTGAAGAAGGTGCTTCAACATTTCAAAGGTTTCATTTATATATAAAATCAGAAACTTCAATATTGGTAAATTCTTTCCTTTCTTTATCTTGACTAAGACATAATTGTGTTTTTGCCAGCTGTTGGTATTTTGTACTATTGATAAATTTTCTTTCAGCCAACGCATCTTGAACTTGACCGCACCACTACATTGTCGTGGCCGACAGCATCTTTTAAATTTCTCTTTGGCTAGAGAAATTTATGTTGCCAAGTTGGATGTGAGTTTGCAAGTCTCAGGGTACTTATCTCTTTGGCTAGAGAAATTTATGTTGCCAAGTTGGATGTGAGTTTGCAAGTCTCAGGGTACTTTGCCTAAGTTTAGTGATTATTCAACACTAGAAGCAATGCCCAATTTGATGACGTTGCAATTGGTTGGCATTGAAGAATTGCAAAGAAGTTCCAAAGACGTTTGGAAAGTCGGGAGGGTTTCCGAAACTGTGCTATGATTTAGAGGAGTTGCCGGAAATGAAGGATGGAGCGATGGCAGGCCTTGAGACGCTAAAACCATGGCCGTGTGTGAAACTGCACAAAGTCCCAGAGGGATTGCAGTACTTGAAAAACCTAAACCTTCTCGATCTGTTGAAGAGCGGGGCAAATGAATTAAAATAAAGGTTAAAAGAAGACGCAGAGGACTGGAAAAACAAAAAAAACCCTTACCTCACTGTTGCTGTTAGAGAATAAGTCAAATGTTCAAATTGTACTCCAAAACTATTTTATGAGACATGTTTTTGGTCTGTTCAATAAACGCACAAGAGAGTTCTACTAAAAGAAATTTACTTTAAAAAAGAAAAATTCAGTTATGGTATGTGGGATGTTTATTCTTTTTAAGATTCAAATAATTAAAAGGTATGGTTTAATTATTTTTTGTTCCTCTCTTGTACATAGTTTAAATCATAGCGATTTTTTTAATTTTGAATCATTTCAATTTTAAAATATATATGTAAATTATTATTTTTATAATATTTATAATTTATAACTGAATAATGTTTTTTTTATTATTTAATGTTTTTTTTATTATTTAATGTTTTTTTATTGTAGATATTATCTTGTTTTTCAATTTATTATTATAAAAATTAAAAATTGATTAGTTGTATCATATACATCGTGTATGAATTGTTTCATGCTTCATAATGGTATTAATAGATGAAACTTCTTAGAAACTTTAGCTTGAATGGATTGATTTTCCTTCATTAGATGCTCCTTTGGAATTTTCATCTATGATGTTCTACATCACTTCTTGGTGTTTGAATATCTACAAGTTATTTATGGTTGTCTAAAAAAATATGTTTTCTTGCTTTCCTTCAATATACAATGATAAAGATTATTGGTCTTTCTTGAGGGCTGAAGTACAATACCATATATGAAGTGAAAATAAACCTTTCTCCTTCATCAATATGTTACAAATGATTATACTCATTGCTTCCAACAACTTAGGTTATGCAACTATAACCCATGCTTAGTTGCGTGGTGTCACCTATTATTGACAATGAAGGACTTGACAAAAAACATGCCCCTTAATGTTTGTAGCAACGATCATAATCCATTTACTTGAAGTGACCCATCAATAAACCAACTTTAATGACTTTGATTTGGCATTATAGGAATCTTTTTTAACTTCTTGCTTTCTCTTAATAAAGCTCTTTAAAGTAAGTTATTGGTTGGACTATTTATTGACCTTTTTTAAAGGTCCAAATGGATTAATAATAAGCTAAAATTTGGTATCCATATGAACAATGATGTAAAAAACCTTAAATATAGGTTTCATCTTATTTGAAGCTCTAAGGAAAGAAAAATAGGACTTTACAATAGATTATATTTTGGAATTTATATTGATCAAATAAATGTATTTTAGCATGAAATTTATATCAACCATACTATTTTGATTTCATTTTGACCTATAAAATAAATCATTTAATTTGGACTTGATTTGGTTGACTAATGCCTAAAATACTAACTATTCTTGACTATTATTACCTACTTTTGGGGCTTAGGTGATGCATTTTTAGCTCAAATTAATTTTGAACATGTCAAAATTTTACTTTAAAGTTTATTCAAATACAACTTAATTTGAAAGGAGCATGGCCAAAAGACAATATTGCCCTATTTTAGAATCTTGTTGGGTTACCTTCACTTGCCTATTCATCCTTGACACCATGTTATCATACTTCTAAGTGACTTACCATAGATCCATTTAGATCTTATCTCTATAATGAGAAGGATTTTGGTCCCTCAAAATATCACTTATAGAAGACGAGAATTTTCTCTTATTATATTTTTTATATCCTTACTTCTCTATCAAAGTAGCTTTCTTACTTATCTATATAAGTAACTTTGCATTCCAATTGATGTGTACATCCTATCAAGTGGATAAATTCTAATATGTTAGAAGCTTTGACATCTTTAAATATAATCATGGTTAAGTTGATTCCACTTGTACTCCTTACTTGTTCTTGTTATGCACACTTTAGTGTTGTGACTTCTTCCCATGCATATTTTATGGTGTCCTCATACTCAATTGAGTCTTCCAAGGTTTGTTTCTACACTCCATAGTGTTATTAGTTGATACCTTAATGATATGTACACATAATTGTATTCCTTTCCCTATCCTAGTTGATAGTTGAGTGAAGGAATCATGAGAAAATGATGTCCATTTTTATCATAAATAATAATAGATGATCATTATAATATGATACTACATGAAAATTGAAATCCTACTTATTCTTAGGGATTCTTCTTGCTTAATGGATTGATGACAAAAGATCACAAAGCATCAATAATACCAAAATCAAGCAATAATCAACATATAACATGAACATGAATGAGATATAAATTACTACTCAATATTTAGATTTTATGCTTATCCTCTTTTTTCTTTCATGATTTTCCAAGTGTCTTTTTTATTGCTTGGAATTCTCGCTGACTTCATTGAGTTGTAAGAGCTTAGTCAGTTTGCTTGCTTGAACCTTCAAGTTCTTGGTTGGAGTACTTTCTTAGGCCTTCAAATGCTTTCTCTATCTTGTTCTCAAGTGATTGCTTGCATGCAACTACATCAACATGCTTATTGCTCGTAAATAAATAGCCATTGTCTTTACTATTTGTGTATTGCCTATTTTAGGCAGATGCCATTTTTTCTCTCCAATAGAGTATATGCTCAATTTGGTGTCATAAATATCATATTTTATTGGTTGTACCATATACCTTTGTGTGACTGGCATCATGCTACATGATGGTATCCATACCTATAAATTTACTCCTTAGAAATTTTTGCTTGAATGAATTGATTTTCATCCATTTATTTCTCCTTTAGAATGTTCATCTCTCATTGATGATGTTCTATATTCTTTTTTGATGCTTGAATATTTATAACATCTACATAGTTATTGGATAAAATATATTTTATTGATTTCCTTTGACATACAATAATAAAAATAACTAGTTTTTTTAAATTGTTGAAATACAACTCCATATTAAGTGAAAAATAAACCTTCTTCTTCATGAATGTACCCTAAATGATCAAACTCCTTGTTTCCATTTCTAATAGTGTCAATTATAAACCTACAAACACATTTCATGGTTGCTTGGGCATAATCTCTCTATGAAAAATGTGAGTGGTGTCACCTACTAAAAATGATGGAGGATTTGAGCACACAATGACCTTAATGTTGGTAGTGATCATACTCTATTTACTTGAAGTGATCTAGCTATAAACCAGCTTTAATGACTTTGAGTTTTCATCATGGGAATCTTCTTTAACTTTTGCTTTCCTTTTAGAAAGTTATTTTTTGCACTTGAAAATTTAATGCTCACTACACATGCTAGTACTTGGTTCTTTATTCCATGTTGCTTGCTAATGAGGAATAAAATTCCTCATTCCATTAAATATTAAATTAAAATATTAATTAATTATTAATTAATAGTTAACTATTATTAACTAATAATTAGTTAATAGTTAACTATTATTAACTAATAATTAGTTAATAGTTAATTATTATTAATTAATAATTAATATAACTTTATGAAAAGTTAATTGAAAAGGCATATGAAACATCATGCCTTCTCATGAAATGTAATATTTATATTGAAAAGTAATGAATGAGAATACTTGGCTTTTGATTTTCAATTATATATCTTCTTTCCCATTCTCTCCACATCAATGGTATCAGAGCATATCGATCCGCTTGTGGATCAAGTCACTCCATAACCTAACCTCTACCTTTTATCCATTCAACATGGTTTACTATATTTCCAAACTGTTTGAACATCAAGGCATGAATTTTGTTCATTCAACATGATCAACTATATTTTTAGACCATTCAAATATTAAGGAGTTTTAAAATTTGAAGTCTTAGCCTTTTGTCCATTTAATATGGCCATCTAAAGTTTTTGGACCATTTTTGGACATCTAGGAGCTGGCACCATGTTGCCTAGCCCAAAATATCTCTAGGATCTATAGGAGATCCAAGAGCTAGCATAGACAACCAAAGAGATATGTGCTCAGATGATGAAGAATGTGTCAAATATGGAAGACACAACTTGGAAAGAGTTCCTCGGTATTGAGGACTTCAAGTTGGACATCAAAAATGATTCCAACCCTACTTCATTAGCCCCAAGTCATATATTTGTGGATAGCATAATCAACATGATCAAAGTCAATTTGATGGACAATATTGAGACTCTTAGCCAATACTTGGAGATCCTACAGACAACGGCCGATATGTGCATGAATAGACAGTTTTGTGTTTTACAATTTCCTCTTCTTCCTATAGGTTGGCACAAATTTGTTTCAATATGTGCAAAAGAGGAAATCCCTACAACAAATTTTGCTCCTATGGCTACAAAAGTTCTAAAATTTGAGGCTCCTCCTTTGCCTCCATGAGGTACATCATAGAAGATGATGTTTCTATTCTTGTTTCACTTCAAGAAGTGTCCTTTGTTACTAGCTTAGTGGACTAGAAGCTTGATAACAGTTTGGAAAATACATTTGAAGGTGATCTCGTTGAGGATGAGACTCATTTCTTCACTCAACCACTTATATTAGGAGTGGGCTATGATCACTCTATGTAAGCTTGTTCTTGATATACAGAATTGAAGAACATATTCTTGGATGGAAGTTTTATCCAAGTAGATTTAAATGTTGGCACACTTGTTTCTATTGTTCCAAACATTATATCCATCATTGTGAAGGATCTAGATTCCTAGGAAGAGAGTACCATTAATATGCTTCGAAGAACCTTCCTGCATGCCCCCTTGGTGCGCTTGGTGCCACTTCATTGACCTCCCCCATGACCACCTCCTCATCCTCCAAATCCTTTCTTCCTCCTCTTCTGAATGCATTGGGGTCCAATGCGCATATTTTTGGGAGGAATGATGAGGAATAAAATTCCTCATTCCATTAAATATTAAATTAAAATATTAATTAATTATTAATTAATAGTTAACTATTATTAACTAATAGTTAATTATTATTAACTAATAATTAGTTAGTAGTTAATTAATATTAACTAATAATTAGTTAATAGTTAATTATTATTAATTAATAATTAGTTATTATTAATTAATAATTAATATAACTTTATGAAAAGTTAATTGAAAAGGCATATGAAACATCATGCCTTCTCATGAAATGTAATATTTATATTGAAAAAGTAATGAATGAGAATACTTAGATTTTATTTTCAATTATATATCTTGTTGCCCATTCTCTCCACATCACTTGCATGGATGGAGGTACCAAAAAAACTAAGACAAATAAATTTGTTTTTCGTATGAATCATAAGAAAATGGAAATACAAAATATTTGTGTATACCTTTTCTTATGGTTGTTTACTTGCTCTTTTATCCATTGTTGGAACTTGGATTCGACTTGTCTAGTCTTTTTCTTTGAAAGGTTACTCTTTTGGAGATGCTTGGAAACATTATTTGGATCCTTTGATGGTGCTGATACATCCTTTGTACATTTTTTTGGAATGGTAGCTTATCCTTATTTTTGGAAATCATATCTTCATTCTTCTTTGAGTGCTCACCATGCTTTTGGTATCCAACCCTAATTTTTGAAGGCCTTTGCATTACCTCTAACATGATTTAATTTCTTATACATTGATTCCAAGCTATAGAGCCTTAATGTCATATTGTATTCATTAACTTGGGGCCAATAATATTTGTATTCTTCTTAAAAATTTTAAACTATAAATTTTGATTACTTACAATGGTCTCTTTGGTCATGGTGCATGTATCCTTAGTGGAAATATAATTTTTCATTTGTATTTTATCACATGCTTGTTAGAATTGAGATTAAAAAATTCCATGGACGATAGCCTAGAGTACATTTGATATGCTTCATATACCTTCCTTCTATTTATTATAACTTACAAGAAAGGTTATCCAACTACATGTTTTGATTTTCACCTTGCTAACTTGCTTTTGCCACCATAGACAAAAGCTCTTCTTGGTCATGGAGATGTATTTATAGCCCTTCATTTCCTTTTATCAACATGAAAATAATTTTTTTGGTTGTCTTATATCCAAATAAATCTTGGACTTTGTGCTTATCCTCTTGGAGTTTGAGATTCCCATTTTTTATAGGTTTTCCTTATGTAGAAACAATGGTGTGTTGACCATAGAATAAGAAAAACCCGCTTTGATATCAATATGACCTATAATTTTGATTAATAAAAACCTCAAAAATATCATTTTTAACACTTGAAGTGCTCTTTTTTTTTTGGTAGATAAGATACTATAGCATTAATATCGGGTTTTACAGGTTGATCCAAAACCTTTTACAAAAATCATCCCAAGGTTGTTGATGAACATGTCCTTACTAAGGATCCTATATATGTAAAATCTACATACCGCCAAATCCATTACATCCGATAAGGCACATAGCCTCTTAGCAAAAAGAAACTTCCCATACAACATTTTGGGTATACCCTGAGAAAACATACCTGCATCATAATTACAAAAAAAGAAACAGACACGGATCCCTTCCTTGAAACAGTGGAGAAATAAAAAGCTATAGACACACATAGCAGAGTACTGAAAAAAACTCCCACAAGCTCTGTATTGACAATTACTCTTAATAATTCTTTGGTAATTGCTTTCTTCCATATATGAAATTCTTTAGGACCACATCTCGTCTTGGCCAATCAGCCTTGGAGAAGTGAATCTACTGGCTAGATTTATGGCGATGGCTATCTGGTGGTCCATGTGCCTCTGGTTCAAAGTCTTATATTGTCGTTTCTTTCCTGCCTTGTGATTATCAACCAACCTTAAATTACTAATATGACTAGGAGCCATGTTATCTGACATGTGACTATCCCCATTAGTCTTTGTGGTATTTCCAAGTAGCATCCACAAAGACTGACAACTCGGATAATTTTTATTGTGAGTCCATTTCAAAAAAGATATGGGAATACTCATAGCCTTCAAACTTACAGTGCCTTCCCTATTGGTAAATTTGATTATCATTCTTGGAATTCTTGTTTAATAATCTCCTCTACTTCGCTCAGGACACCGTGCTCCCATTTGAAAAGTCTGTCACCATCGACACCCAAATTGGCCATCTTATCAGCAATTTTGTTAGCTTCCCGAAAGACATGTTGGGATTTTCTGTCCTGTCTTCCCTGAAAAAGGATCCTAGCATCTTCAACAATTATTTTAATCCTCCAAGGAGGTATTTTCCAATTATTGAGGAGATTTATAACATGCATAGAGTCTCCTTATATGATCAAATTTCCTTCTAAGTCTTGAGACATTTGAAGGCCTCTCCACATAGCTCTAGCTTCAGCTTCGTTGTTCATCCTTGTTCCCAAATATTCAAAAAACGCAAGCATCATATTCCCATTATGATCTCACACAATACCGCCAGTGCCTGCTCTGCCAAGATTATCCTTAGCCTCTCCATAAAAATTAAGCTTAAAGCAACCCGTAGGAGGTGGGGACCACTTAACATTGGCTTTGGGGTTAACTACCTAGGCACAGATTCATCTAACAAGGTTAAGCTTAAATATTGAGCAATCATGGTCTCCTGCAGATGAGGTTTACAACTCTCAAAAGGGATAAGGTTCACATTCTCATTGGCAAAGGATAGGATCCTGACAATGATAGTTTGATGATCATGGATAGACTCATTAAAGACTCTGTGGTTCCTTTCCAACCACACCTACCAAACATAGTGATTGAGACAAATTTTCCACATGTAGCTACGTCTTTGGCTTGAAAAGGGGCAAGGCCACTGGATGAACAAATCAAGTACGATGGCTGGTTTAACCTAGGAAATATTAAAGGCCCGAAAAACCCCACTTAGGATAGTCAAGGAAAAAGGGCACTCAAGGAAAATGTGATAAATGGTCTCCCAATTAGCCCTGCACAGATAAAAATGATTAGTGATACAAATACCTTTACGCATCATATTATCAATGGTTAGAATTTTTCCTTGGATAACCAACCATGAAAATACTGCAATTTTTGGAATTAAATTTTTTATCCAAACTAAGTCCTTTTGGAGGACAAAATCCTTGTCATCAAGCATAATCTTGTAAACTGATTTAACAGTGAACTGCCCATTTTTCGTAGGAGCCCAAGTCACTTGATCTTCATTGGGTCTCATGGGGATAAACTATTGCCCGAGAATGTTATAAATACCATTTGATTTTGCTTGAAATACTTGAATCCTTATTTGTTTCCACTTCATTCTACCTCTATCCTCAACCATATAATTGGAGACTTTTCTGCCAATGAGTTCTTTTGTGATATCTCTGATTTGGGCTAAGTTAGGATATTGTGTTAGTGGTTCGTCCTTAGCCCACTTGTCATTCCAGCAATTTATCCTCTCACCATTGCCTAAAACCCATCTTAAACCTTTTTTGATGATTTCCTTACAATTGAGAATTACTTTCCAAAAAGCAGAACCTCTGATTGGAACTGAGTCACTTAGAAATTCCATATTTTGAAGATACTTTCGTTTAATGATAGCTTTCCATTCATTTTCTTCACCAGAAATGAGGCGCCATGCCTACTTAGCTAGTAAATCTAAATTCATATGAGCAATTCTCCTTAGACCTAAGCCACCATTTTCCCTGGGCATGCACACTTTGGTCCATCCTACAAGGTGTATCATTTTTTTCTCCTCTGGTGCAGTCCATAAAAATTCTTTTTGGAGTTTCTCAATTTTCTAGAAAACATTCACAAGGGCTTTGAAAATGGAGAGGAAATAGACTGTAATGCTCTAAAGAGAGGCCTTAGTGAGGGTCATATTTCCTGCTTGAGATAGAAGATGACCTTTCCATCCAACAAGTTTTTTTTGAATTCTTTCAATAACCCTGTCCCACATTGACTCTCTCGAAGAACCAATGAAAAGAGGGAGACCAAGATACGAAGTGGGGAGGTTTGCTATATCACACCCTAAAATTTCTACAATCCTTCCTTGCCTCTGAATGAGGGTGTTCAATAAATATAACTTACCTTTACTGAAATTAACTTTCTGACCAAAAACGTCCTCGTAGAGTTGTAGGATGTATTTAATTCTTTTGGCCTCAACCACCGATGCCTTAGTCAATAGAAGGGTATCATCGATGAATTATTGGTGAGAAATAGCCCTAGTGAGAAATGTTGCCTTTATTCCCGATATTAGACTTGAACTACAAGCATTTTTTATGGTTCTACCTAAAGCTTCTACCACAATGATGAATAACATGGGGCTGATAGGGTCCCCTTGCTGAATTCATCTATGACTTTGAAAGTAACCAATAGTTGTTACACTAACCAGAATCAATAACCATTCTTTAGAAATGCATTCTTTGATCAAATTAACCCATTGGTGGTGAAAACCAAACTTAAGGAGGACAACAATCATAAAGTCCCAATTTATCCTGTCAAATGCTTTGTTCATATCAATCTTGAGGGAAAAAATAGACCTATTAGTCTTATGAATAGAGTGCAGAGCTTCATGAACTATGATAACTCCATCCAAGATTGACCTGCCCTGGATAGAGCTTCCCTGGCATGGATCTATGATGCGGGGTAGAAAATCTCTCATTCTATTTGCAATGGCTTTAGTTAGGATCTTGAAAGAAACATTGCATAGACTGATTGGCTTGAAGTCAGCCATAGATTCAGGGGTTTGCTTCTTAGAAATTAGAGAAATAAAAGTAAAGTTGAGACCTTTTGGGATATGATTGCTTGCTTGGAATTCTCTGACAGCAGAAATTACATCCTCACTTAGATGTCCCAAATTTTTTGATAGAAACAAAAGGGAAAGTCATCAGATCCTGAGGCTTTGTCTGGCTCCATGCTAAACAAGGCTTCCTTAATTTCCTCCTCAGAAAAGGGATTAAGGTTTATATCCTCATTCATTATGCTAGGAATGGATTGCAAGAGAATATCTTTGGCCTCCTCATTGCACTGCAATTCCTGACCAAGGATAGAATTGAAATAAGTTACTGCCTCCTTTCTAATTTTTGTTAAGTCATGAGTAATAGAACCATCTGCTTTTTTTTTTAATTTTATCTTTTTATTGTTTATGTTTCGAAGCGTGGTGATGTGAAAAAACTTGGAATTTGAATCTCCATATTTCAACCAAAGAGACCTTGATTTTTACCTCTAATAGATTTCCTCACAGACCAAAATGTTATGAAACTCTGCTAGTTTTGTTCGTTCCTCCTGCCTAGTAGTTTCATCAGCATCACCATGTTGAATCCTCTGAACAATTATCTTCAAAATTTCAACAACCTATTTTTTATTTTCAAAGAGGTTCCCAAAGACCTCTTTGTTCCAAGTTTGAAGCTTTTTCTTAACAAACTTTAATTTTCCAGTAAGTTTAAAAGCTGCACTACCCTTGATAGGCTGCTGCCACCATTGAATTAAGTTATCTCTGAAACTGGAATATTTGATCCACATAGATTTAAATCTAAAATATTTCTTGAAGGATAGAGATTTAGGGATCTCCAACAAAATGGTATTCTGATCAGAGGCAATTTTAGGAAAGGCTTGCAGGGTAGAATCATCGAACAGAGTTGTAGCCTCCTTTGATAGAAAAACCTGTCAAGACTTTCTTGAATGAGATGACACCCTATTCCTCGATTGCTCCAGGTATAATTCGCTCCTCTAAGTTTTACATCCATAAACATGTTGGAGTTCACAAAGCCATTGAACTCATCCATGGTCCTGATAGGTGGTCCATTTCCACCCATTTTGTCTGAAGGGTAAAGAGGAGTGTTAAAATCCCCAACCAGAATCCAGGGGAAATTATGGAAGATTTCACTCAAATTGCCTAAGTACTCCCATAGTAGAGCTCTCCATTGAATTGAAGTTGGGGCATAAATATTTGAAAGGATCCATGACCTGTTGTTGTTTATTTCCTTAAATAAAACACTAAGAACCATGTAATATTTTTGAATAATGGTGCCTTCTACTATTCGGGGATCCCACAAAGTCATAAGGCCTCCAGATGCTCCTTTGGCTGATTTGCAAACCATCTCCCATTGATTCCAATTTTTTTTTCTATTTTTTTGATTGAATCTCATCAGTTTTTATTTCTTGCAACATGATAATAGTTGGATTCACTTGATTTATTATTGCACTGACTTCCCTGTGTTTGGGTAAGCCATTGAGGCCTCTCACGTTCCATGAGAGGAACTTCATTTAGATTGTTTGGGATTTCTTACTCTTCCCCTCCCTTGAGGAGGTTTTCCTAATTTTTTGTCTTTAGAACCCAGAATAACCTGTTGAAACAAGGTTCTCTATTTTCCATTGGCAATATCATTGTCAGTTTTAATTTTTTGATGCTCAGCATTTGATATTCTCCCTATTATTTTTTCATTGCTAAAATCTATAGGAGACTTCACAGTGCTCCTAGTTTATTTAGGACTAAACTGGGGGGAGGCAATTTGTTGCGTAACCGGACCGCCATATTTCTCAGTCTGAAGAGTTTCACATATCTCCACCCCTACATCCAAATATTCTTCTTTTTTCCTGTATTCCCCTGGTCTGTAGGACGACCTCTCAGTAGGATTCACCTGGCTCCTAGTGATGATGTTAGGGAGATGAGATTTTTTTATTTTCCAATGCCTCAAATTTATTCCTAAGTTATTCAACATTAGGGTTTGGCTTTGGGATGCCCATTGGTCTTGAAGTATTTTCAGCATTGGGGTTTAAGGATCTCGACTTGGATGGGGATTCTAGAGATCGAGCATTAGGGTTTGGCTTTGTGATGCCCATAGGGCTTACAATAATTTTAGCATTAGGTTTTGAGGATCCTAACTTGGATGGGGATTCTAGAGAGTCAGAAAGGTTAGCCTGAAGATTATGGGCTTCCATATCTTTCGATAATCCTCCTACTTCCATATTCGATAGAATTGAAAATTTATTTGAAACTAGAGGATTGGAACTTACCTGAGTATTTTGGTTGCCAAGAACCTGTTGTTTTCCTTTGTCTTGTTGGGACCCTACACCCTCTCTTTTATTTTTTTGGTAGACATAGTTTTCCTAATTGAAATCACCTTTGCCATGGAAACTCCTCAAATTTCCTCTGTCTAGCATTTCCTGCTTTTGCTTTTCTCTATTCATTGCCAGGTTAGGGCACTGATTCCATAGATGTCCTTGATTTTTGCATTCTGCACAAAATGTCGATCTGTTCTCGTATTCTACCAGCTTTTTTCGATAGTATTCTCCATAATCTAGCTCCACAAACCTTAGCAATTCATTATCCAAATTAGCATTTACATAGATTCATGCATGATTCATCCTTGTCCTGGCCAAGGTCGCATGGTCAATGGAGATTAGGTCCCCTATAGTTCTAGCTATGCCATGCAACCAATATTCATTGAATAATTGGGTAGGTAGACTCGAGAGATGAACCCAAATAGGGGAAATGTTAATATTTTGCTTTTCAAGGTCAAAATATTCACCCCATCATCTAAGAAAAAGGCTCCTTTTACCCAAAAACCAAGGACCTCCTATTAAAATGCGGTTAGCATCCTCCATATTGTTAAAACGGATAATGAAGAACCCTTGAGTTAGAGCTACCAACTCCAAGCTGCCTACCAGTTGCCATTTACCCATCACCCAAGCCTTGATAGTCTCCATGTCCGGCCTACCTCCCAAAAACTTGCCTACCAAGGAAAATTATTCCATTGAAAGAAAAGGGCTCATGGAACTTGTCGGGGCAAAATTTTTATTATTTATTGGAACTAGGGGTGGAAGAGAGAGAACCTCATTTTTTTTCCTCTAAGAGTCTTAGCAAAAGACAACCACTTCTTGGGCCCCGTATTGTCCTTCGTATATTTTTTGTCGGGGTCTTTCTGAGGAGGGTCGGGCCCCCGCGTGATGCCTGCCTCCAAATCTGTCGTAGCCTGACCGCCTTCCTCTGGATCCTCACTTGATCCATGCTCAAGGTTCCCACCTACCCCTTCCATACCTGCTCTACCTTTGCCACCTTTGCTGAGATTCCTAACTAGAAAATTCAAACCCTTACTCCCGTCGCACCCGCTAAACCTCAGCTCAGTCATTCCTCTTGGTATATTCGACTTGAAGTGCTCTTTACCTTGGTGTTGAAAGTGTAATTTAACTTATGACCAATGTTGATATTGTATGATATAATCTAGTATAGGCCTATGGGTATGCATTGTAGAATTGTGTTTAATTTATTATGCAAGCTCTATAGGTTGAAGTTAACCTTATTTTTATTAAACCCACCATATGAATTGTAATTAATCTTAAGACCTATTTTTATATTGGCTTAGGATTAGTCACACTGGTTGAAGTCTCCATCTAATTTATAAATTGGGATGACATTTGTGATACCTAAGGCATTTAATACAATGGGTTGACATGGGTCATAATGGGTCTTGTAGTAGACCACACTTAGTTTGGGAAATTTAAAATGAAAAATACATAATCATAGACTACTAGGAGACCAAAGAAATTCACTCTTGAGACAAATTTTTGAGTTGATTTTATCATCCATTGATTTTTCCTCTTGATACGAATTTTGATTGGATCAATTTCAAGCTCGTCATATTGGTGTACCCACATGACTACTTGTTTCTTATTTTTTCCTTTTGATTTCATTCATTGGTATGATATCAAATTAGTTGTTCAAAATTATTTGCCTAATTGTTGTATCTTTGAGCACCTATTCATAAGACTAGGTTATCCCATGTATGTGCATGCATGGATAGAGTTTTTGGGTCAAATTTAGAATTTAACATTTTTTGATAGGAAGTGAATTGCTCCACCATATGGAGAAAAATAATTTAAAAATGTGACTTAGTGTCTAGGAAAATTGCTTCAGGGTCTTTAAGCAAATTACTTACTAGATTAAACTTGGGAATTTTTCCTTTTGGGGTTATTCGCTTCAAGGTCTTCAAGCAAATTACTCCTTTGGATAACAAATCACTTCTCTATATAAACCTGGATGGTTTCTTTATTTGTTAGGCAATTGGCCTCAATTGGGATGGATCATTCCAATTTTGGAGGGAATTGCTCTACAAGTGAAGACTTTATATAATTTTCTTAAGCTTTTGTAAATTACTTGTTTTTCCTATGGAAAATGCAATTTTGATACCAATATTGAAAAATTCTATTATTTTATTGAGAGCATATGTGACAATTTTAGAAATTTAAGGTTTGTAATAAAGTCACCATTCACAAAGAAATTGCAAAAACAAACACAAAAAATAAAAAGTTCTAATTTTAGAGTTGAAAATGATCCTGGGATCAATCTCATCATGGAAATCAATCGTGTGGTCCCATTGTGTTTCTAGAAATATGTAGAATTATAGAAAGGTCTTACTTATGTGCCCACAAATTTGTTTCAATAAAATATAATAATGGATATTATTTCCCTATCAACCTTTGAATTTAGGCTTTCTCCCACTATCCTTGCTAAAACTAATTAATCTAAGCTCAGTACGTAAAGTAAGTGGAGCACTTAAAATGCATGAAAGAAAATTTGGGAGTTTACGATGTGATAAATTGAAAATAAAATACAATTGAAACCATATCAAGAAAATGGTGTGATAAATTAACAAATAAAAAAAATAATAATAATTATGCATTCTATGCATATGATATGGCATTAACAATGAATGACAAGAAGATAAAAGGACAATACCATGGTCATTAAGCATTCAAAAATCTAAGAGAGCTATACCAGCAATGGAAATTAAAATATCTTATCAAATTCTTATTGTTTTAAGAGGAAAGATCAATTATAATTTGAGCCTCACAAAGAGTAGCTCTAATTCTCTCAATGCTAAAAGATGTTGCAATGGATCCCATGACTTCTATTTATAGAAATAAGTCACCCTTATGTTACCTTGGGTGAGAAATTATTACTCTTAGTAAAATTAAATATTTGGAGGCATATTTAGCAAAATAATGTACCTCTAAATTTTACATGCCTCTAAATATATTATAACTCTTCTAAAATTCTCAGTGGCACCATTACATGCCAAAATACCACTTTTTGGAGATTATCCTTGGGATATATGCAATCTTTACATGCCTTTACTTATCAATGAGTGGTTCAGTAGGAAGGGAAGTGAATCACCCCTATTTAGGAGAGCTTTTCTTCATTATTCATATAAATTTTCTCTTTAAGAACTATTCACTCCATGTTGTCAAGCGATTTGCTTCTCAAGAACCAACTACACCACTTTGAGCGAATTGCAGCTATGACCAAAACTTTATAAAACTAGGTTTCTAGAGGATCTAATTAACCAATTTAGGGTATTTACAAATATTCAAAATATGGGGGACCACAAATCAGTAACAAGGTTAATACAAGTAATAATTGAGAGAATCATCCATATAGAATATATTTTAGCAACAAGGGAAAAGGTTTCTAAGTAGTCAATTTCCTCCTTATGAGACAAGCCCTTAGCAACAAGGCATACCTTGTGCTTCTTAATATAACAATACAAAGTTTATTTGGCATTTTACACCCATTTACAACCAACTTTGTTATTTTCCTTAGGTAGAGGAACAAGCTCCTAACTCATATTTTTCAAAACTAGTATTTTCCCATTTACGATACCCTTTGGCCTAGGAGTGGGTGATGGGATCTCTAGAGGCATCAACCTTTGAGATAAAAACTTATGAAGGAGAATTTTTTCTATCATACTCATATAAAATAATAGGTTGTAAATCCTAAAGGATATTTTAGATCCACATGGGCATTGATCAATCCAAATAAGGTTGGGGTATGCCCTACAAAAAAATACAAAGAAGAGAAAGAATTAAAAATACATCAAATGCTCACCATATACCACATCATCCAACATTGTCACATAGTACATAAGTGGATCAATATAATATTATATATGATTTGATAAAATAATAGATGTCAATAGAGAATATAGAATGTTAATAGATGTACAATAGTTTCCACTAGAGGACTCAAATTGATAAGTTGAGAATCTAGAAACCCTAGAGACAAATCATCTAGAAGATAAATATATAGAATGGGGGGAGAGGCAATAGGAGGAGAAATATCATTTTATAAGAGAATTAGAACCAAACCAAAAATATCTAAAGAAATAAATTCATCAAATACTACATCACACCAAATGATGATATCCTAACTTAGGGTTATAAAGGCAATATGCCTTAGAAGTTTCATAACAATCCATATGAATGCATTTATGAATCTTAGACTAGAGCTTGTTCTTATTACATTTGGGGATACTATATTAAATTGGTAAATGTTAAGGTTAAATCCCATCAATATCTCAAGAGGTGGCATACCTTTGAATTATAAAGTTGGTATCCTATTGACGAATATAGAAAACATAAACTAGAACTATGCTTCAAAAATTAATCTCCATTTGTTTGGCATATAACATACATATAGCTATATCTAAAATGACCTTATTGTTTTTATCTACTCCATTCTACTTGTAAGTGTAATATGTAATCCTCTAAAAATCAATGCCATTAAATGTTAAATTTCCCTAAAAGTATGACTAAAAAATCAACACCACCATTGGTATGAAGGCACTTGGTTTATCCTCTTAAACATATTCCACTAAATATTTTAAGGTCTTAAAATGACTAAAATATTCATATTTAATCTCAATATTACAAATTCACAAAAATATTGGAGAAATCATCAATAAGTGTGAGAAAATACATACTCTTAGAGAGCTAATTATTCAAGCGATATTTTTGGTCCTATGATTAATAATACTAAAATGGATCATATGACTAATAGAGAGCTTGGGTATACGCTTAGTACATGAGTCTTTCCCTTTTAAAAAGGGATCTATTTTTATTTTCCAAGATTCACCCCTCATACATATCACTACATGAATTAATTAGTTGAATATCATTTGCTATTGGAATATGACTCATTAACCTCAAGGAACCATAATTGATGTGCTTGTAAATACCTATTGATGTCATCTACCTTATCAACCATAGCAAAAAAATCTTTTTCTTTAGAGAAAGAGGAATATGGATGACCACTAAGCGTATACATTTGATCAAAATTATCATGACTCCTTAGATTCACTATCTTAAATCCATCATAAATATCCTTGATCATCCATCTATTAGGACATAAACCCACCTTTTTGTTAGTGTGAGTAATGTAATAATAAAAAAAAAGATTAGGACTAACTCTTAGAACATGAATAACTTTTCCAAAATATGAGGATCCAAGAGTCACATCACCACATCTAGATACCTATAAGGAAGAACAATCATCACCAATGACCATAGACTCACCATGATACTATATTTTATAATCAATCAAAAAATGTGATCTAGGTATGTCACTTTTTTATAGGATGGCTTTATGCTCAAAAATACCTTGAATATATTTTCTATCCTAATTTCACTATTATGGATATAATTTTATGATTAGGACTATTTTGATCCATTCAAGAAGCATTAGAAATATTAGAGAGAACACCATTTTTCATAGAAAACTTTGTCATAGATAATGTTTTTGACATGTTTGTAGAAAAACAGTCTAGAGGTCCTACAAATGCAAAACAAAATAATTACTAGAAAGAGTAATTCTCTATTTTTATATTTTTTTAAGCTAAAATGCATCTCAAACTATTTTGACATACCATTAGAAGATAAAACATAAAAGTACAAGTCATATGTATATAATTTTTATTTAATATTATTTGTAACTAATGGAAAGTGAATCACCATATTTGCATATGGGTGACTTTCTAACTCATAGAAGATGAACTACCACATTTCCATATGGGTGACCATCCATATTCAATATGGTGGATTCTAATACACCAATTATTCTATAAATATATGTATCCCAAAATGTAAAAAACATGAGCAATGGACTCTATTTTCTAAGCATAAGTAATGGACTATATATAATAGCAGTTTGTTTTTAAGTGTATGTCCATAAGATTAATATATTGAAAATTTAATTATTAGATACGAGATCCCTCTAATTTCCTCCCTTATCATTCCAAATGATCGAAGTAGAATTAATACAACTGAGATAGTTGATCCTTTCAAGGATATGTTGAGTGAGCCCTCATAAAATAAAGGAATGAGATGATGGACCTATTTGCTTGAATTATTTACTATCATAATGAAACATTAAATGAAATAGCTCAAAATACCCCATGTATGACAAATAGCTAGACACTATTATCCAAATATGTAAACAATGGAAACACTATATCTTGGATAAGGAAACCATCATCAACATAGATCATAGACCTTTAATGTTCGTTCATAATTCAGATTAAGCTAAGGAATGAAAGACACACAAAGTGGTCCATACATCTACAATATTTTCATTTGATCATCAAGCATAATAAAGGGAGTGTGAATTCAATAGTAGATTGTCTAAGCCAACCTCTAATCATGGCACTCACCACTATTCTTGATTCCTATGGATATGATTCTTCCAATTGGTTCACCTTGGATGAAGTAGATTTTAGTTTTGCAAAATATAGATATATTTGTGTGTGAAAGCATATTTTTAACGTTAATTTGTAAGAAAATGTACTCTGCAACATGGGATATATTTGTGTACTAGCTAGTGAGATATCAAAAATTATTTGGGAACATATTTTAGAAAATTAGTAGGTCACTTTGGGATGGAAAAAACATTGATCATACTTCTATTTGTCCAATATTGGGAACAATGTTGAGAGGTACGTCAAGTCATGTACCCCCTACACTATAGCCAAACCAACCAATAATAAGCAAGGATTGTGTACACCATTGCCAGTGCCATCCAATACTTGGGAGTTTATCTTCATGGATTCCTTTAAGGTTTTTCCACATCTAAGAATGATAATATTGTGTTTTTTTAGTAGATCATGCTTCCTGGTAAGAAATCCATTTCAGCTAAGGATACTACTAAGATTTAATTTAGTCATGTGTAGCTCAAATTTTTCTTGCCAGATCCCATTATATTTAATAGGAATAACAAATTTTTGAGCATATTTTGGTCCACTCTATGAGCACGATGGACACCAAATTGGCCATGTCTATAGCCTTATATCATTAGACTAATGACCATAAAAATATATAAATTGATTGATTGTACATCTTCTTTGAATATACAATTCCAAGCATCCATGCACATGGGATGAGAGCCTCCCCTACATTTAGCATGGGTACAATCAAGCTCTACATATATCTACCAAACATAGCCTATTTCATATCTATTTTGGGTTCCAACCCTTGGCACCCATTGATGTAGCTCTCCCTTTGCAACCCATGGAGTACTCACCTCATGGACAAAAAAAAGTAGAAAAGGAAGCATGATTTGTAGAATAGATTCAACACATCTAGTAGGATGTCCATGACCTCTTGGAAAAGACAAATAAAAAATACAAGCAACACCATGACCAACATTAGGTCTTGCATCAATTCAAGGTTGGAGATAAGGTATTATTATATTTTCAAAAATATAGACTTATAGGAACCTATACAAATATTAGACCTCTTTGCTATGGACCATACACTATCACCAAGAAGGTGGAATAAAATACCTTTAAATTGAATCTTCTGTCTTATCTTGGTTTGCATCCAATCTTCAATGTTTAACTTCTTAGTCCTATCATCTACCTCTATTGGACACTTTCATAGTTGTAGAATGGTTGGAAATTGAATAACTAAATCCATATAACTTACCACTAGTGAAGGAGTATCTGGCTATTGATACACAAACTAGTAAAACTAGAAGGTAGTCCACTCAAATTTATAGAGTTATCAAGGAAAGACAACTTGGTCACCAAGGGGAATTACTCACTAAAAATCAGATAAAGAAATAATTTTTGTACCTGATGTCAAAAGGTGATGTAATTGAGAACATTGCTTTTCAAGGAAGATGAATGATATAGGCATGTCACATTTTTAAAACATGGATTTATGCTCAAAATACCTAATAATCTATTTTCTGATCCAAATTGCACTATTAGGGGCATAATTTTGTATTGAGGTCTCCATTTGTGTGCATTCAAGAAGTGTTGAAGAAATTAGAGAGAACAATCATTTCCATAGGTAGATCTATAATAGATAAAGTTGTTTACATGTTTATGGAAAAAACACTCTTGAGGCCCTCAAAAATACAAAATAAAATTATTACTATAAATATTCATTTCTTTTTATTTTATATTTTCATAGTCAAATTGTATCTATAGCTATTTTGACACATTATTAGAAGAAAATGCACCAAAGTACAGGTCATATGTATGTACTTTTTATTTAATATGCAGTTTGTAACTCATGGAAGGTGAATTACCATATTTGAATATGGTCACCTAAATCATATAAGGTGACCACCACATTTCCATATGGTGACCTTTCATATTCAATATGGTGGGTTACAACACACCAATTCTTGTATAAAGAGAGATGCATCCCTAACTTTAAAAAGCATGAGTCACGAATGTAATGATATAACCTCACAACTCTTCTCAAAGTTTGCTTGCATTGTACTATATTTTTTGAGCAACAAAATCATTCTATTATTTTGCTTATTTATTTGTGTTTTGGTTGGTTATACTTTGTTATTTTTGAATTGCACTCTTTCATGACTCAAAATTATAAGTTTACGATCAACTAAAATTTTGAGTCTTAGATCAATGGTATTAGAGTGGTCTATCTTTTGAGTGTATTTCATAAACACAAGATTAGAATTTTAGAATTTTGGGTATCATATGTGAGTTCCCTCTGATTATTTCCCTTTTCATTCCAAATGATATTAGATGAGAATTAGAATGTACAACGTCAAGATAGTAGATCCTTTCAAGTAGATGTTAAATAAAAAATTTCATAAAATAAAGGAATGAGATGATGGATCAATTTGCTTAAATTCTTCAACAATTTCCTATTGCATGTTTTGCAACCCCCTCTACATAGCCTCTCATTGCCCTAGCATTATTTAGTGCTCCTACACCTCCAAGGTGTAGTTGAATTTTAATTTTCCTACTTTTGATGGAAAAATTAGTGCTAATATAGTGGAAAATTAGTCATATTAGTTAGCTTTATATTTATCCATAAATAAATTCATCGATAATGAGAAAATCACTTTTGCACTCTTGAAAACTTCATCACTATCTAAAAGTTATGGGAAGTATATTGTATAAGGATTATAGAAGAGAATGAAGATGAAGTAGCATTCACATGGGATAATTTCATGGAGGCCATCAAGGAAGAATGTTATTTTATGAGTCTATGAAGACTAATGCATGCGATGGAAAGAATTGCATCAAGGTAAAGACCAATTTGTTCAATATTATAATAATGCTTTCCACTCCATGACAAAAAATCTAGGCATTTGAGATACCAAAAGGTAATGAATCCTCAAGTACCATAGTGGGTTACAATGGTGAATTTGAGAGGAAATGGACCTTTTCAAATTCAAGATATTTGGAGAGGCAAATAAACTTTTCTTCAAATTGGAGCAAAAGTACAAAAACAAAAATAGAAAAGGATGACCAAATAACAAAAATTAGAACACTATATACTAGCTAAAGAAATGCAAGAGTTGATCTCCAAAGAATCAAGATAAAGGAGGTTAGCCTCAAAATAAAAATTGAAAGCATAAAATAGACTCTTAATAAAGGGATCCCTCAAAGACCAAGTGTGGAAAATGGTGCAACTATCATGAGAGCAAACAATATTTGAGGAAGGAGTGTTGAACAATTCAATCATTGTTTGCTGAGTTGCAACCCTATACATCCACTACACCACAACCTCCACATCCATAGGCTAAGGATAGTGGGAAGTTAATCATGAAAGCCAAATTAGATGTGACCATTTACACCACACATGCTACACCAAAGGAGTCAAAATAGGAGGAACATCTATTTCAATCACAAATATGGATCAAGGCTAAGTCGTTACATTTAATTATTAATAGTGGGAGTCAAAATATTTTTTTTTTGCTCAAATGGTAAAGGATTTAATTTTTTTGTTACACCACATCCATAACTATATAATATTGGATGGTTGTGATAGGGAAGAGATGTATGTGTCAATAAAAAATGTCCTCTCTTATGCCATAAAGCCCTTCAAATATGATATTTTGTGTGATATTGTGCTCTTGGATTTTTTTGATTTTATTTTGGGCCAACCATTTATGTGGAAGAGGTATGGTGTATATGGGTTTAGGCCTCAAAGTGTAATCATGATTGTTAGAGGTAAATGCTTCAATATACTATAGGTATCTCTTCCTACATCTATTTCCTTAATTAGTGGTAAATAATGCTCAAATATGATAGAAAAAAAAAAAAACCATCTTGTTTATGATCAAGACACAAAATAGGAGGACCATCACTACATCAATTACAGGCCCTGTATTGTAGAAGAAAATGGACTAGATTATAGTGGAATATGATGACTTGTTCAAGTCACCAACTAGGTTCCACTTCATTATGAGGTAAAACATTCCATTAATTTAGGTCCTAGTTTTCCTTTTCCTAATGCACCTATTTATCATAGATCAATCAGGAGGTACATCCAATTATTGATTTAAAGCAAGCACATCATATCAAGTGTTGCACAGTGTGGTAGTCCAATTATCTTAGTACCAAATAAATATGTGATATGGATGTTTTATATTGACTATTGATATTTTAATAAAATAACTATAATGAGCCATTATCCACTCCCTTAGATAGATTACTTTCTGGACCAACTCCATGGTGAAAATTTATTCACCAAAATTGATTTCAAATCTGATTGTCATCAAATACCCATAGAGCACACTGATATATGGAAGACTATATTAAAATCCAAGGAAGTATTATTTGAGGGGTTGGTTATACCTTTTGGATTGAAACATGAACATACCACATCAATGAGGATGATGGATGACATCCTATATCCCTACATTAGCTTATTTATAGCAGTCTACTTAGATAACATTTTCATCTATAGTAAGACATGGGAGGAAAATTTACAATATATTTAACAATTATTTTAGATAATTCAAAGATATAAGCTATATGCTAGTTTGGACAAGTGATACAACTAATTATTAGATGATTTGTTGTTGTGCATTATGAAATTATGGATATTTAAATACATTTTCTGGCCATTTTTGGCATAAGAAGCCTTTAAAAAATCTTGCAAATACCCTTGACCTTTAGTGCATGCATAATACTTTTTATGGGTGGTTATACAACTCACATTATTATATGGACTATGATATAATAATTACTAACATAACCCCCCTTACTACATCATAGTCATAGCTTTGGATTTGGCTTTAACCCTTGTTTTGGCTCTTGACTAATGACTTGGAGGAAAATAATTTCTAGGTTGATGCTAGATTCTATAGACTTGAAAGAGGAAATTATCCACCTCAATATCGACTTTATACTACTTAGGAGTTTCAAGTACCATCGATAATTCACTCCAAAAACATACTTATTACAATAATTATTCAATATCTAATACTTTTAGATTCAATGCACGAAACATGTGCCTCCTCAAATATCTTTATGTGGAGTAGTTTTATCATGAGCTATCACGCATCCTATATTAACTATTGAGTTAATTGGTTGCCAATATTCATCTTGAATATGATTGGTAGAAAGTTGTGTAAGGATTATTTTTCTTTAGCTTCTACTTTCCATTTATCCTTCTATAACTTTCTTTAGTAAGCTCTTGATTCTTTGCAAGTTTCCATTTTATCATGAGTCCTTTGATATTATAATTAGGTTATACAAATTACATTATCATATGGAGTATGATATAATAATTTCTAACATAACCCCCCTTACTACATCATAGTCATAGCTCTGGATTTGGCTTTAGCCCCTGTTTTGCCTCTTGACTAATGATTTGGAGGAAAATAATTTTTAGGTTGATGCTAGATTCTATAGACTTGAAAGAAGAAATTATTCACTTCAATATCGATTTTATACTACTTAGGAGTGTCAAGTACCACTGCTCATTCACTCCAAAAATATGCTTATTACAATAATTATTCTATATCTAATACTTATAGATTCAGTGCCAGAAACATGTGTCTCCTCCAATATATTTATGTGGAGTATTTTTATCATGAGCTACCATGCATCCTATATTAACTATTGAGTTAATTGGTTGTCAATATTCATCTTGAATATGATGGGTAGAAAGTTGTGTAAGGCTTATTTTACTTTAGCATCTACTTTCCATTTCTCCTTCTGTAATTTTCTTTAGTAAGCTCTTGATTCTTTGCAAGTTTCTATTTTATCATAATTACTTTGATATGATAATTAATATGTATGTTTTTAAAACAATATTTAGAAATTTTTTATATTTGTTTTAGCCCCTTATATGATCCCACAACTTCCACTAGTTTTCCATGAACATGAATGTAACATCCTATCAAGTGCTCAATAGGATTTGATGTTGAACCGTTAGGGACCATTTCTTGTTGATTCTATCTAACAAATATCCCTTTATATTATATTATATTACAAATTTTTATGGTAATACATTGCATATTATCATACAATATCTTGATTGCTTGTGACAGTGGTACATTTCTTAACAAATGTTTTATGAGATCCCAGGATTTGAAAATGATGAAAGGATCCTTAGTTTTGTAAGTTGTGGAGATAAACATTATTCTCTCAATAAGATTGAGTTTACTAGCTATGCCATGGTTCTTCAAAGCCCATGTCATGATAGATCATGCATTTTGCAAATATTTTTCTCTATATTGGGGAAAGAGATTAGTAAAGGTGTTAACTTTGAACAATTTACCTTTATTCCAAGAAGGATCAAATTTCTTGACTTTCCAATGATCAAGGATATCCTATGGCTTGGAATTTTCATGTTTGCTTCTATATCTTCGTGATCTTCTTTCCTACTTGATATATTCAAATCCTAGTTTCATATCTTCTCCAATTGATTGGAATGATAAATTGAGCTTTTGAGGTGATTGGATACATTATTTATTATATAATTGGAACAATTTTGATGAACATATTTTTCGTAGTTGGTCATATGTTTGATTGCTTTAGAGTCATTCCAAAAAATTTTATGCTGATTTAGTTGAGTATGGATAACAAATACATCTTCTTATTCTTCTTTTGCACGATATTTTTCTTCTTTTATAATTCGGTTCTCTTTAGCTACATTATTTTTTTGTACCTTTCTATAAATTTAATTTCTCTTATCTGATTATGATATGTCTTGTTGTTGATGCATATCTTATGAAAGAGACCCATTTATGAATGGATTATGCCAACATTATTTTACTGTATAGCTGCTCTTTACACAAAGTTCACACACATTTTGTGTGTGAAAATTATTTCTCTATTACTGATATCCTTAAGAATTATTTTTCTATTGCTGGAAGAATTTTTGAGGTATTGTGCCTCTTCTAAATGATTGTTGTAATTTTATACTTGTAAGAAGACTTTGTTATTCTTTTTGTGTTGTATGTGAGGCCTCCAGTTTTTGAATTAGGTTCACAAACTTTTTAAATGTTTGTGTTTTCTCACTGACATTCAAAGTTGTCACAAATACATTATATTGAGAAGGGAGAGATCTTAAAATAACTAGAACAAGTGTCTCATTAGCTACCTTTTCTCCTAAGGTTTGTAGTGATGCTCATATTTCAATAATTATCCTCAAGAAATATTCGATTTTTTCTCCAATTTTTATTTTCAAGCAATAAAGTTGAATCTATAGAATAAAATTTGATTCTAGTTCCTTGCTTCAAATGCTATCTGAATTTTATCCCATGCATCTTTAGATATGGTAGAATCATAAATGTATGGTTGTACTTAATCAACTACTCCAAACATTATTATCAATCATGTTTTTCTATTTGTCTTGTCAAATTTTGTGTTCTTTTCATCTTCTACATTAGGATGAATAGTGGATCCATATACAACTTCCCATACTTATTCAAACTTGAGTTGTATTTTGAGTTTGGTATTCCAAGCAATATAATTAGTCTCTCTCAATAGCTAGGAATCAAGAAACAATAACTTTGGTGCACCCCTAGCCATATCAAACATTCACAAAAATTGAAAATTTTACTTTTAGTAGATCAACCTGAAAAATATCAACAAGTATATATAAGCCTATGCTTATAACTTGAATGATGCCTCGAATTGTGAGAAAAATAATGTGCCACCAAGAAAAATAAAATATAGAGGGGATATTCTTTAGAATATTTTGATGTTTAAAATATTATGTGTTCATTTTATTTTCACCTACAATTAAACATAGGAAAATCAATAATATATTTGCTTTAATAGAATTCCTACTCTCAATTTAGGATATTTAAAATTGCTTTAATTCCCCTATGTATTTTTATTTGTTTATGTGTAAAAATTTGATTGGTTGTCTGGGAAATAATATTTTCCCTTTGAAAAATAATTCTGGCATTGTGAATAGGGCTCAATGTAAAGATCAATGCTTCTTTTTTATTAATCTTTCAACCTGCAACTTTAGGAATTTTCTAAGTCACTTGCATAGAGGTCACATGAGATAATTTGTTGGTAAAATTATCTTTCTAAGATCTACGTTTCTAGTGAAACATCCTAGTTTTATTGGGGAGGCACAAAAGGGCATGTCGAAACTTTCTCTTCCATAATATTTTGAATTTAAATTGAACTATGCAGTCACAAGTTTCTATTGTTCAAGCAATACTCATGTTATTGGTTCTGTATACCCCTAACTTTGATCCTTATAATGATATTCAAGTGAATTTAGGTGTATTGAAATTTTGGTCTTTGTCTTAATATGATGACATTTACAAGAATCGATTTGGATCATATCATCACATTTATGCATGGGCACTTGATGTCCCTTGCTCTTGTTAACTGGATGTTTGATATCCCTTACTTCTATTAATTGGAAACTTAATATCTATTGCTTATATTAATTGGGTTATTGCATGTTTGAAACTATTATATCATTTAAAATCCACCACATAATGCTCTTTAATGTCTGATTGGTCAAATTATCTTGAAAGGCTTTTTGATATCTCCTCCTTTTGAGTGCTTATCTTATATAACACTCCAAGTCCTTGTGCTATATTATACAAATCATGAATTACCTATGAAATGGCTTGATGTTGGATAATGTGCTATTTTGAGATAAAATATGTTGCTCCGTATGTTCTATTGTCTCAAGTGTACCTCATGGATGGTTAGTTCCAATTCATTTTTTGGAAGAATACAAGAAACATGGTCCCTCATGCTAGAACTTGTTGAGAGAGTCTTTGCTCTATTAATGATTTAGCCTTTATTTTTCTTGGTGCCTTTATTCTACTTGAAAATATTATATCTTGATGCCTTGACCACTTATTTATGCTTTCTAGTGTTCTAACAAATGCTTAATCACCTTCAATTTTTTATTTGCAAATATGTATGGCATAAAAACTATCTTAAATTGATCCTTGGTAGGATTTCTTATCCTAAGATCACTTCTTCTACTATGGTCTTTTGCATTATTTTATATCCTAAGATCCTTCTTAGTAGGAATATGGCTCTTGATAGGGTTCTTATGCCCTGAGACAAATTAAATTGTTGGTCCTTGGTAGGGTGCTTGTACCTTGAGACCTATTCTTTAATAGAGAGCACTTTGAGGCTTATTTGAGTTGAATATTGAGAAAGAGATTAGTTTTATTTATCATTGAGGCATAAATACCTACTCTGATAATATTGATATTGCCAATGCTTAGATGCTTCAATATTTTGCATTTTAAAAAAATGGATATTTAAATACATTTGATACCCATTTTTGGCTTAAAAAACCTCTAACTAATCTTGCAACTACCCTTGACCTTTAGTGCATGCATAGTCGTTATGATGGGTGGTTATACCACTCTCATTTTCACATGGAATGTAATGTACTAATTCTTAACAAGAAATGCTCATTTAGCATGATAAAGATTTAGTACCTTGGGTATATTATTGAAAAAGTGGGTATTATGGAGTTTAGATGTTGTATTACTTCTTTTTATCGAAATAAAATTCAATCTCATGCCTTTTGTTCCTTTCCTAACTCATTTTTTTTATAAATTTTAATATTTTTCCTTCTATTTTTGTCACGCTTTTGTTGTTGGTATTATGCTCTTCACTTTCCATGTAACATGATATGGTGAACCAAAAAGCCTCCAACACTAGTAGTATGCTCTTCACTTGCGTGTAAGCAATCTGGTGAATCAAAAACTAGTTTGTGGTTTTTTTAGTACTGTTATACCATGTTTCATTTTTCATTAATGAACATTCAAGTAATTAGAGTGTAACAATCCCAATATAGCCTAGTTGACTATATATCCATTTGATTTATTTATCATTGATTTCATTTATAAATAGGAGGAATGTTTATTAGTTTATTATCATCAAATAATATAATTTATTTGTGTATACAAGCAAGATACTTCACCCTCTTTAAGTGGCTATGATAATTTGCCCTCTTTAAGTGGATGGATTTGTTGTTGCATGGATTGGATTTGATTTTTTTATATTGATTATATTTGGTTTGAGAAATTAATTAATTCATATTTATCACAGGGTTATGTTTTTCACTTGTTATTCGTATTATTATTGAAGGATCATTACAAGTGGTATCAGAGAAATGAATTTAAATAAGAAAACCACCAACATTTTGTAGTACCACCAATTGGAAGAAATCGTAGCAGGAAGAGAACTAGTTTCAAGTACTTTGTATCTAGCTCTTTGTCATTTCGTATTTGAGGTAATAGAGAAATCTTGGTTGTGATGTTGCACAAAAGTATTTCCAATAGATTCTGGTTCACAGTCAAATGAGAAGGCTCAACTATGATGGGTGTAGATTCCTACAACTTATCAGCATTCTGGTTCGTAGTCAGAAAGGAAAGCTTAGCCATGACAAGTGCAAAAGTAATTCTTATAGTTCATCATAGAAGTTAGTGTATAACAAAGGAAAATTTTTTAGATGGTGAGAAATGCAGGCTTAGCCAATCCATGCAAAACCCTAAAACACTCCTTCCAACAAAATCTAGACACACAACAATCGAGAATTCATGAAAAAAATCTAGTTTCGTACGCTTTCTATTTTATGGTAAACAGTTTCATAGGTTTGGCAGTGGTTTCAAGAGGAAGGCAATGTAATGTAATTTCTAAAATAAAATCTATGAGATAAATCCCACATTGGTCCCATGTGATGAGGCCCCAAAGTGCCTTATTTTTGTCATGTTTTGAACATCCAAACATTTCCTTTAAAATCTAATATGATACTATTTTATGCCAATTATGTGATTAAATACATTACTTGTTAAGTGCTTGCATGAATTAATATATAGAAGCATCATAACCTATTTTGATTATTTTTTAGCATCTTTTACTTTATTTCTGCATGATTAGTTAGTGAAAATTATATCATGAAGTTTAAAAAAAATTAAGTATGATATGATTTATGGTTACCTAAAACAAATTGAATTATTTCCCACTCTAACTATGAACTGGTAAGTTGTCTTAGCACCAAATCCACATTTTTGCTGAAAACAGGACATTCTAGCTGTAACCACAGTCTCATACAAATTCTAGCCACTTGTCATGATTAAAGGAGGCATGGAATTTATTAGAAGCAACCAATAGGAATGATGGGGAACTACTGAGGTAAATGTAAGAAGACTCATGATCCACCTAGAATCATTTCTAAGTAGCCAAATGAGGACAAGGTATAAAAGTGAAACTATAGATACAACTGAAAACAACATGTAAAAACCAAAATTGCACAAATATAAAGAAGGTCATACACTTGCTCAATAGGGGCATGTGTAAATAGTTTCAATATGTCTAAAAAGGTAAAGTAAGGCCATATACACATTTGAAAACACTCTTATCCAACCGAAACTAGAGGCAACAGTTCAAATCTATAACTCTGCCTTATATTCTAGAGTTGCTCCAAAATGAAGGTAGATTTGAACTGTTTAGACAAAAAGGTAGAATTGCATTATTTTTGGAAGGGATGGAAAAGAATAAGGTGAGGATAGGTGTTACAAATATTCTTACACTATTATTGAACCATTCCACTAGCTGGAGAGTGTGGACAAAAAGGTAACAACAACATATGGCTTAAATTAGACTAGGTCTCTAAGGTAAAATAGGCACATTAAAATAAAACAATACAAAAGAGGTTATTTTTGCATTTGCAAAATATTCGTGTGAGAAGTAGTATATATAGGATCTCCCTAATGGATTGAGCTAGGTCCACTTAGAAATTTTAGAAAAGTCATTAGTCAAAAGCAGACATTCTTTTGTAACAGTTATGATTTAAACATTTGAATAAAAAGTGTAGTATTTTCTTCAGCCATATGAAACTATGAATTCATGCATTATTAGTTCCTAAGATTTTGAGTAGATATTATTTCTTATAGAAAAAATATCAAGGGCCCACTATGAGGACTAGAAGGAAGAAGCACAAAGTGCAGGTTTTAACTAAATTCTTTTTCTGCAGTAATTGTGCCAAACTCCAGTTTTTCATTTATGCAACTGTACTAACTTTTGTCTTAGCATAATTTATTTGGTGTTGAAAGTGTGATATGTGTATTAGAATATTTGCAATCAGTTGATCCATATTTTGAGCATATTTTGAAATACCCTATTTTATGTAATTCTATTTTTGCAACAGTTTTTGAAAAGTTTTTCTAGCAACATTTGTTGACAAAGTTTTACAACATTTTTTGACAGTTTTTAGTATTGTGAAATTTAGCGTGATCATTTAAATTTAAGAATTTTCCTTCCAATAATTTTTATTAGAAAAATTAAATAGACTTTTCAATTCTGCAAACCATTAAATTTTGCAACTATAATTAGGATTGTCAATTTTTTGCAACTGTAGCATTAAAGTTCAATTTATACAAATTCAATTCTGCAAGTTAAATTAGTTTTATTTTTGCAAATTAGGATTAAAAGTGAATTTAAAAAAACCCACAAAAATTTGTTTCATCAAATAATATTGTAACCTAGTGATCTGGACTATGAATTGTTGAAACCTCGTATCGTAGACAGCCTTGGACACTGCCCTGGATTTGACAACTCATAAAAGATTAAATGATGACAATAATGACACTCATTATTTTTGGTGTCATTGCTAGGGACACAAGTGTTGTTAGTAGGTAACACAGTCAAAACAATTGTCATTTTGTGAGCTGTGAACTTTGGAGTGAAAATCTTGAAAAAAACAACTTACATGAGAAACATTTGCAAAAACTAAAAATTATATTTCAAAATATTTATAAAACAACCATCAATGAATAGGTTAAGGGATGAGCATGAAATATTTATCAAGTCTAGCCCCTTACCTATCATAGATAGATGATACTCACATCAAGGTGGTGAATTTCCTACATTTGAACTTCCTAAAATAGTTGAAAGAAAAACACCAACTCCATCATCAGGAAGTGTAGGATCCCTTGAACAAGAAAACTTAGAGGAATCATCTGCTAGTACTCCTACACCTACTCTTGTGTCCATACCATTAGGATAATTTAGAAAAATATATACCAGGTATTGGAAATATATTATTATAGATTTGCAAGTAAATCAAGATTAGGACAATAATATCCATAATCAAGAAGAGAATCCTCATTCTAGGACGTTCGAATACCCCATTCGATTGAATCCTGCATAGAATTATCCTATGAAAATAATTTCACCTTTAGTTCTTCCAAAATTAGGGAGTTTGTATATGAATATCCTGACCAATTCTTGTTTGAGTTTAAAGTTGTGTGTCATACTTATGATTATGTGAACGATAACCAAAAGCTTAAAATATTCTCTTCTAAACTCAAATATGCAGCTTTATGTTGGTTTATGATTCTAGAACTTGAATCAAATCAAACTTGGGAACAAATGGAAAGTGTATTCTTGGATAAAAACCAAAAGTATGTTAGAAAATGAAATGCTTAATTTTATTGAATGACAAATACCTTGCTTAAATAGCAAAGGTGTACAATATGATCCATTGGATCATAACTAACTGATCTAATCTCAACCACACAAATTATCCTAGTAACAACTTAGGATATAATTTATTCTAACACCCCCCTTAAGTGGTACTAGGATATACTAACACCCCCATTAAGTGGTACTAGGATATACTAACACCCCCCTTAAGTGATACTAGGAGGTAGTGAGAAAACAAAAAACCAAAACAAGTGGCATATCCACAAGTATGAGTCCCGAAAATAATGCTTGATAAGTACTCATGTACAATAAATGCATAAGAAAACCCTGCTGGAGAGTTGAAGAAAAAACCACAAGAGAGAAAACCACTTGCCATAATAAAACAAGAAGGAGGAGGAAGATGCGCATGGAGGATGGAGAGGAAGGAAGATGTCCTCTTCAACCCCCCTTAGGACAACTTCCATCAAGAAGCCTACAAAGGATCCATCAAATATCTCAAAAAGTAGAGAAGTTTCATCGTCGAACTGAATAAAAACATACTCCTAGACTAGTGCTTGTGACATAGATCAAGGCTTTGAGACATGAAAAAAAGGTCACTAAAGAAAACCCCTTGAAACCAAAGTGTCTCATAAAAATAATAGTGTGAAGATAGTGTAGAAAGAACCACAAGGATCACAAGGTATGTCGAAATTGACTCCACAAGCATAAGTAGTGGTTTCCACCTATATGAACATAATGGGCTGATAACAAGGTCCAAATTGAGTGGACAAATAGCTTACTTCAAGGGAATCTAAAAATAAAAGGGCACCAATGTAGTGTTTGAATGCATCCTTATGGTGACCTCCTCATCCTACCATAATGCATGGGTAACCAACCACTGCAACCGCTAGGTGATATAGAGGAGATGACTAGATACTAGGATCACTTACAAATGCTCTAGGAGTGTCGGGTTCAACCGAGAGTGCACTCCATGATACAATATATTTGAGGCCAAAAAACATAATTTAAAATGCCTCACAATGGAAAATGGACACGCCAATGTGCCTATCTCAAAAAAATATTTTTGACGACTATAAACACTCCTATGTTTGGGTGTCAAAATGGTCTTCATCTGTAGGAAAAACAACAGTCGTCTTCTTTCTGTCACAAGGAATATTCTAAAATTTTTCAAAATAAGGCAAGTTTCTAAAATTTCTCTCATAGGAGAAAAAAACAGAGCCCTTTTACATCTCAAGTGGGAAAAAAATTCCCCATGCTTGTCACATTAGAATTTAAAAAATAGTTAAAGTTGCACCCCTTTCCTTTTTATGTAAAAAAAAATATTTTAAAAATGTTAGCCCCTTTTTAAAAAAAAAGGTATGGGCCCACATTATAAAAGTTTTAATTCCCCAATAAAATACCCTCAAATATAAATGAAAAAAAACATTAGGGGGCATTATAAAAATGTGGGTTCCACTAAAAATTTGACTGGACACAAGCACACAAGTTGAAAAATGGTTGTGGTGATCTGGTTTCTCCATCATGCATCCGAGATCGAAACTGATCGCATCGACACCACATCAGGAAGGAGTGGGAATCGTATTTCATGCCCTCTTTAAAAAATAATAAGTGGGTCCACCTTGAAGGTCAAAACAAGGATATCATTACCCATTTGCACAACCTACATCATATAAGTTGGAAATTTTGGAATAAAATTTCCTCATCTAGAATCGCTTGTAGTAAATCCACCAATATGGTCGTAGTCTGCTACAGCCTAATAAGGGCCCTTTAAGTGATGGGGGTTTAAGAGAACATCTTCCTTCCTCTCCATCATACATGCACATATTCCCTCAAGAAGCCTACAAAGGATCCATCAAATGTCTCAAAAAACTAGAGAAGTCTCATCGCCAAACTGAATAAAAGCATACTCCCAGACTAGTGCTTGTGACACTGATCAAGGCTCTGATACCATGTTAGAAAATGAAATGCTTAATTTTATTGAATGAAAAAGACCTTGCTCAAATAGCAAAGGTGTACAATATGATCCATTGGATCATAACTAACTGAGCTAATCTTAGCCACAAAAAATATCTTAGTAACAACTTAGGATATAATTTATTCGAACAGAGTATTACAGACTAAGAAATAAAAAAGATGAATTATTTTGAATCAAACAAGAAGAATATGAGAATTTAGAAGATTATCTTGATAGGTTTATGTTGGTGCAAAATCTACCTTTGGTTATGTTTACACCCAAGACTTTACCAACATTGAAATATCGGATTAAAGTAGAGTTTTATCTGATTCAATCTCCATAGGAGGCTGGTCCCTGCTTCTTTGGAAAAAGAAAGAGAGATAAATGTGTAAAGGGAGGGAAATATAGCTATTTCTAGAAGCGTTTAAATTAACATATTAGATAACATCAAAGTAACCTTAACAACACTTTTTAGAGAAGCATATATATAACCATCAAATAGAACAACTAATCCTCTGATGTAAATCTATTAAAGCATAAGATTAATGGAATAGTTGATTTCAAAGTTAATAGAGCTTTGCTACGGAAATTCAGAATAAGAATTAGAGCAATAAATATTCAATCTAACTTCAATTAGCAATCAATAATCCATACATACTTGATAATACACCATCGGGCCAGAAATCAAAATGGATGAACTTTTATTAGCTTTCAAAAGTCTATGTACATCACCTTGTAAACATCTAAGAGCTGACCTGGTGTTTAGGTTACTTATCCTATATATAATAGTTTTACATAACAAAAAAACTAAAAGTTGTTACAACAATATGCTCGTAGGCTTATTTTGGTAAAGAGGCAGTTAGGAGAGAATGGAGTCTTCAATTGGAAATGGTTAATATCTTCTCATTACAATGATCCTCCCTGATCTCTTTAGAGGCATCGTGGTCCAGCTATATTTTACTCAAAAATATCGTGCCATCGTGACTTTTGGTATTTTCTTGGTCCTTGGTCTTTAAAATATCACGTTGTCACAACTATTTGCCCTTGGCTCCACCTTTATCTTCAAAATATTGCATTGTCATGACTATTTGCCCTTGGCTTCACCTTTATCTTCAAAATGTCATGCCATCATGACTTTTGGTCTTTGCTTGGCCCTTGGTATTCAAAATGACTATTTACCCTTGGCTCTACATTTATCTTTAAATTGTTGTGTTGTCATGACTATTTGCCCTTGGATCTGCCTTTATATTTAGAATATTGTGTTGTCGTTACTATTTACCCTTGGATCCATATTTATCTTCAATATGTCATGTCGTTGTGACTATTTACTCTTGGCTCTGCATTTATCTTCAAAATGTTTCACTATTGTGACTTTACCCTTGGCTCTACCTTTATCTTCAAAATATCATACCATCATGAATTTTGGTCTTTTCTTGGCCCTTGGTATTCAAAATGTCATGATGTCATGACTATTTACCCTTGGGTCTGCCTTTATCTTCAAAATATCACACTGTCAGGACTATTTCCTATACTTAGTGAAATCTTGAGAAGACTACTCCTTACTTCCCTGGATGTGGTCATTTTGACCAACATTATTGGCACCTCTTGGGGTAATTCTGCTAGAAGAATGTTAGAATCTAGATCCTTTATCCATTAGAAAATAGAGTAAAAATAACAGCTAAAAAAATAAGGGGAGAAAGGGGAATGATACCAAGAAAAAAGATGCTTATTGCTTTGTGTGATCATTCTTCTAGAGTGTCTTCCTCAGTGGATTTCTTGGTTTCATTCCAGTCAAGAGCTGTTGTGCTTATCACTGAAGCTTTCTTAGCATTTTCTTGCTTATCCTTTTCTTGGATGACTTCATTGTAGGTGGTGCAAGCCTTTCTCCAAGTTTCCTCATCCGTATTCGAAGTCTCTTTGAAGGTTAGGTACAAATATTCCAACTCTTCAACCTTGTCATATAATAGGATTTTTTGCTTTATGTGTAACTCATGTAGGCAAGAGTTGATCTGGGTAATGTCTTGAGCCATACTAAATATTTATTCTTTCTGAATCAACTCTTCCCAACTATCAATTTCTAACTCATCCTCAATTTTTTTTTATGAAATCATTAATTCGTCTTTCGTTAGGAAATTAGAATCTTGGTTCCAAAAGCTAGGTATTTCATAGTTTTTTGCTATGCTCACATGTTTTAAAATTGCCTTAGCTTCAGCCTTGAGCTCCTACATATGATTAGCACCTTTAGCTATCAATGTGTCTCTCTTGAAGAAGTTCCTGGAAGCTAACTTGGATTGGGATAATTTCTTATTTTGTGCTCTATATTTAAGTATTTCTTGTGTGCTATCGACTAGGATTTTGATCTTTGTAGATGCTAATAACCTTGCTTTTAGGAGGTTTATGGATGTTTTAAATTCATCCTCTACTCGGCCCAAAGTTTCTTTAATATTGACCAAGTATGACAGTGTGGGCCATACCTTCATGATCATCTTTTGGATGCCTCCAATCATTTCTTTCCTAATTGTTCTTATATTTTCTTTAGATAGCCCGCTAGTCTTGCTAGTACTATCTGAAAGCTGCTTCTTGAGGTATTCAACCTATTGGGTCAATAATTGGATTTGTTATTTGTCCCTTTTAGCCTTCTCCTTATAGGGGGATGCTTCATTAAACATTAGCTCCCACTTTTTTGCTTTATTTTTCAGCCTTCTTGATTGTATTTTGCTGATTCAAGTCTTCTTATAAATACTTTCTTGCTTTTTCAGCCCTGAGGTACTTTTCTTTGAAAAATTCAGCATTTAGGTATATGGTTCCCATGTGAGCTTGGGCCTTTCCCCACTCATCCTCCATTGGCACTTGCGTGATGTCTTCAGTGGTTATTTTAGTTTGGTAATCTTCTAGGGTCATTTTTCCTTTGGGATTTTGGACGAGTGACATTATTTTCATAGTGGAACGTTGCATACTAATGGGATCTAATGCTATCCCTTCCCTAGTGTGGGATATATCTTTAGAACTCTGAGTGCTGCATGATTTCAACCAGGTAGCAACGTTCAAGGTTGAATTTTTCAACTTTTTCAACTTGGAAATGGTAGGGTTGCTCTCAGAAGAAGAGGTAAGAATGGTTTGGAATTTTGGGTGGTGGAATAAGGAAAGAAAATAGCAGCTAGAGAGGCATCCACATTTGATTGTTTAGCTAGAGAGGCATCAACATTTTATTTTTTAGTGGGGTGATCTGTGGGGACAACTGAGGATGATTTTGGATCATTTGGGCTGATGGTGGCAATGGAGGAGGTTGGTGAGTGGAGGTAGGAGAGACATTGCCTGACATTCTGAATAGAAGTGGGAATTCCTCTAAGGGTGTGAAGAAGAAGAAAAAGTTAAGTTTATAGGAGATATACCTAGATCTTTTGATGGATTGGTGTCTTCAATTTTTGGGAAAGTAGTATAAGCTTATGTATAAGTTTTTGCTATTTGCTTCAAGATCAAATCACCTGTATTAGTTGCAGCTTTTATTAGGACCTATTATTTTCCAAGGGCTTCTTCTATGGGAGTAGGTTTTTTGACTATTTTGATCACTTCTTGTTTTTCTATCCCCCGATGCTCAAAGGTTTGCTCGGAGCTTTCCCCTATTTTCTCCTGGTCCCCTATTTCTTGTTGTCTCTCTGTTTCTTCTTGTTCCTCTATTTTTTCTTGTTCCCCTATTTTCTCAGAGGGCATCTCTTCTTGCTTTATTTTCTTTTGTTCTCCTCATTTTGTTGATTCTGCTTTCTACTTCCTATGTAGGTAGAGAGTATCGTCTTCAGACTATGTTTCTGATGTAAAAGTCGGAATGAATTTTTAGGACACCTTTTTATGAGCTTCTATTTGCTCAGTGGCAATCTCATTTCCTTTACCTTTGCAAACATCTACATTTGTTGTAATGGGCTTAATGGGAATATCGTTGATACCCAAAGGTACTTTGTTTGTGATAGTGTCGGTCCATATGGCATGGTGATTGTCATATCTTTCAAAAAACTCCTTGTCAAGACATGTTCCATATCTGGTATACGTTTGTATATGACATCTCATATGCCATCATGTTAATATTTTGGCATGATCCCAATATTAACCTTTTTTCTTCATCCTATTGATGACATTTTCATATAGCTTGTGTATTGGGTTCACATCAAGGATCCAGTCTACCAGGTGTTCATAGAAATCATGACATGAAGGTAATGGCTGCATTTATTCAATATGCCACTCCAATGGTTCATCCTCCTCATTTTTCCCACCCTATTTATCGATTTTCCTACCTGATGCATGCAATTTCTTGAACGAGGCTCGATTAAGGGTTGTCTGCTTTTAAGAAAACTTTTCTATAAGGTCATACTTACACTTCTATGGTAACTCAACTAATTTCAAAATTTTCAAAGTTTGAATGATTTGCTCATGGTCCCCTTTCTACGACACTGATACACCCTCAAATTGAAAGGGCATAAGGCATGTACCTATCTTACCAGCACTTGTGTCAAATTTTAAATTAACATATTTAGTTTGCCTCACATGTTATAGAGTGAAAAATTACTTAGTGACATAATAAGGTAGCAAAAAAGGCTTCCTTGTGAAGCCATATAGTCTGACAACCACTCCTTGGGTCAAAATAATCCAATCCCCTTCTTCAAAATGAATATGTTGTAGATTATCTTGCATTTTTTTGGGAATTATTGGCATAGTACCATACATGATATTTAGTGCAAGACCCAAGAATTCCATGTTGAAGTGGTAGTACGATTCTATTCTTGAGAGTGATGTCCACTCATATATAGGTAACCTTTTACCATCTTGGTCCCTGTTTGTGGTAGAGATGAATTCCAAATTTTTTGATTGAAATAAAAAGAAAAGGCATACCATGTAAGAAGAAAACCTGAAGGCATCTGGTAGATTTCTCTATATTTTGAACAAGCCCATATGCATCTTCTGGGCCAGGTATGTTGGCCAATCGAAGAAAAGCAACATTATTTTTTGGTCTACATGTGAAGCATCATAGAACTTGGGATTCAACATGCATTGTGCCACCACAATATGCCATTCGTAGACATATGTATCAAATTATAGCCACGCTACCATGGCAAAAATGAAGAGAATATCCTTGCTTTTGAATTTAGAAAGGGGAATTATTTTGGCACTGTCCCCTCAAGAGGAGGTTCTAATAAATGTTCTTGCAAAAATAATTTGATGTTGAGAGCATTTGTATAAAATTTCTTCAAATTGATAGGGTCGAAGGGAATAGAGTTTACTATGGGCCTTCTATCATAGCTGAAGGTGACCCTAACTACATTGGTATCAAGGGTAAATACGACCCCTCCTCTAGAATCCCTCATAATTATATGTTTTACATCATAGAATTCTGCCATAGCTCTAATTAATTTAGGGCAAGGGTGGACATGGGTGCAAATATACCAGGAGAGTAGGGAGTGGTATGAAAATATATTCGAACATGATGACATGATATTCTTCACCACCCTGGCTTCTATGTCTTTCCAAATATGCTTCGGATCCTTCCATGTTACCCTAGTATCAATAATGTGCACATCTTGGTCTATGAAACCACTTTCACTCTTAGTCAACTTGTATTTCTCTTTAGGAGCTGGTGGAGAAGTTGTCATGGTTTCCTGCTATGATTTTGGCATAGAATAAGCCTGGAACATGTTTAGTAGAGTTTTGATTTTTTTTTACGAAAGCAGGGAATGCAACAAGCAGAAAGAAAATAATATAGAGGATAAATAAGCGATAATAAAAAAACACTTCTATGGTATAAGTGGACATGCATGCACATTCCAAGGTGACATACAATAACTATGGTTGGTGGTGCACACCCCACTACTAATTTCAAACATTAACAGATGCTTTGGTTCGTGTGCCACCTTTAAGAAACCAACTATCATACACCATTTTGCTAGGGCCAATGGCATCACCTCACTATTGTCCTGGACCAATAAAATGGTGTCACCTCTACTATAGGCCAATAAGCTTGTACGATGGTACCTTAAAAAGAGGGGTTTTAAAATTTTGAGAAAACTATTTTTTCCTACCAAAAGGTGTAGTCGTTCTGAGGTGATCTTTGGGCGCTAAAATGTTGTGCCATTGTGAAAAATTCCCTTGGAATGACCACCAGTCATCGAAATATCATAAAATCATGACAATGTTCATTGAGGTGGCCTTTGGACACCGAAATGTCATGCCATCATGACAAATTCCCTTGGAGTGGCCATTAGTCATCGAAATGTCATAAAATTGTGACAATTTGCATTGAGGTGGTCTTTGGGCACCAAAATGTCATGCCATCATGAAAAATTCCTTTGGAGTGGCCATCGGTCATAATAATATCGTGAAATAATAAAAATTTGCATTGAGGTGGCCTTTGGACACCAAAATGTTGCACCATCATGACAAATTCCCTTGGAGTGGCCATCGATCACCGAAATATCATGAAATCATGAAAATTTGTATTGAGGTGGCCTTTGGGTGCCAAAACATCATGCCATCATGAAAAATTCCCTTGGAGTGGTCATCATTCATGAAATGTCATGAAATCATGACAATTTACATTAAGGTGGCCTTTGGGCACTGAAATATCATGCCATCATGACAAATTCCCTTGGAGTGGTCATCGATCATCAAAATATCATGAAATTGTGAAAATTTGCATTGAGGTGGCCTTTGGGCACTGAAATATGACGCTATCATAAAAAAATTCCTTGGAGTGGCCATTGGGTGCCGAAATTTCATGCTATCATGACAAATTTTCTTGGAGTGGTCATTTGAAGAAAATAGAATATATTTACATAAAATACATACAAAGTAGAGGAAAACTATTTAATTATAGTACAACTTCAGATGGAAGTTGTTTATGGGGATGAATTGAACCTGACCCTATTCATTTCTCAACTAGAATGAGTTTTGCTATTTCTCTTCTATTACTTCGAAGGGGCCTTCCCAGAATGCATAAAATTTCTAACGATTCCTGGGTTTCACCTTATTTTCATTCCATCTTAGGACCAAGTCTCCTACTTTGAAATTTCTCAGAGTGGCATTTTTGTCGAACCATCTCTTTATGGTGACCATATATTTTTGATAGTGGTTGTAGGCTTGTTCCTTCTATTATTTTGACTACATGAGTTGGATCAACCTGTTCTCCATTGGTTCTACCTCCTCTGTGCTAGTTTGATTGAGCAGTTTTAAAGCTAGCATTTCTATGTTTATTGGAAGAACTGCTTCTTTTCCATAGAGCAAAGAGTAGGAAGACATGTTGATAGACTTCTTGATGGTTATTCTATAAGCCCAAAATTCTTGGTTTATAAAAGAGTTCCAACTTCTCTTGTTTTCCTTCAGAGTCCACTTCAAGATCCTAAGCAAGTTTTTGTTTGACGATTTCGTTAATCCATTTCCTTGTAGATAATAGTTCGAGGATGTTTTCAAGTAAATACCATATTTACATGCAAATTCAATCATCTTAGTGCCTATGAAATATGTTTCGTTGTCTGTGACCAATGCTTCTAGGATGCCAAATCTTGTGATCAAAATTTCCATGAATTCCATCACAACTTCCTTGTCTGATTTTTTAGTGGGTATTGATTTGGCCCACTTAGTGAAATAATCAGTAGCTATCAAGATGTATTTATGCCAAACAGATGAGTTGGGATCTATGATTCCAATGAAATCCAATCCCTATTTTTGAAAATGTTCTCCAACCTGAATGGAATTTAGAGGCATCAAAGCATTTCTATTTCTCTCGATGTGTCTCTAGTGCTTCTCATAGTTTCTTGTTATTTTGAAAGTGTCTACAAAGATGTTTGGCCAATAACATCCAGTTATGATAATATTCAAAGCAGTGGTCCTACTTGAGTGGTATCCTCCTAATGATCCTCCATGGAATTCATCCAAGATATTATGTTTTTGATCTTCCATGATGCACTAAAGTAACACTCCATCCAAAAAAAATTGTACAACCCTTCACGTAGTAGAGTGTACTTCAAAACCCAGATCCTGTATCTTCTTCTCTATGAAGCGTTAAAAATTGTTGGACACTTTCTAGTATGGAATTACCTAATTAGTTCATCAACCCATTCAAGATGCTTTGAGGGTTTATCATCTTCTGAGGCTACTTGAATTTGGCAAGCTATGTATTCTGATGAGGCTTACCTGGCGAGTTCTTGGTACAATGATCTGCCTCTTACCAGCTTGGTTGGATGTATTTCAACATCGTATTCTTGTATCTTCAACACACAACCAGCTCTTTTGTCACTGAGTTCCTCCTATATGATGAAATTTTTTATGTCCAAGTGAACCACATAAACTATAGTCCTGCTTTGCAAAATGAAATGCCTAAATTTTTCAAAGACTTCATTATTGCATAAATCTATTTTTCAATGAATTTATACTTCTCTTCAAGTTCTTGCATAATCTTACTTAGAAAATCTATAGACCTCTCTTCATTGTCAGGACCTTTCTAAGTGAGTACGATGACGTAGCTATCTTGTTTGCCTACAGCATACAAGATGAAGCCCCTAGAGTAGTCTAGGTTTACCAAGATGGGGGTTTGGGCTATTTTTTTCTTAATCTATTGGAAAACCTGTCTCCTTGAGTCTTTCTACTTGAACTCAACATCCTTCTTCAACAATTTGATCATGGGTTTGAAAATATGCACAAAATCTACTATTAATTTACGTACAAAGTTGATTTTGTCGAAGGATTGTAAGCCATTTTTGTTAGAGAGGGAGTTCTAATAGTACTTTCACCCTTTTAGGGTCTATAGCTAACCCAATATTAGAAATGACATGACTCAGTAAGAGTCCTATATTGAAGATGGATTTATTTAGATTTAGAGAGATGCCAAACTCTACAGTTTTTTAATATGATCCTAATATGTTCGATGTGATCTTCCTTTTTATGGGAGAAGATTGTCATATCATCCAGATATATCACTATAATCTTGTTAATAAGTTCCCCAAAATATACGTCCATTGCTCTTTGAAAATTTGCCCCAACATTAGATAATCCAAAGGACATCCTATGGTAGGAAAATATCCTCCACTTGGTTGTGAATGTAGTCTTGAATTGATCTTCGTATTTAACCCACACATAATTGTATCCAGAGAAGTCATCTAGGAGAGAGAATATTTTTTCTCCTACTACTGTATGTAGGATCTGGTCAATATGTGAGAGGGGGTAATGATATTTTAATGAAACATTATTTAGGTTATGAAATTTGATGTATAGCCTGATATCTCCATTATTTTTTCTAACTAGGACTAGGTTGGCTATCCAAGTTGAATTCTTGATAGCGTAAACAATATTGGCTTCAAGAAATTTTAATAGTTCTTGCTTAATCAAAGCCTCTATCTTAGGATTCACCAATATTTGCTTTTGTCGAAAGGGCTTTGCACCTTATTCAAGTTCAATATTATGTTGGATCATATATTTGGAGTATACCTTAAGATCACCATAAGTCCAAACTATGACGTCTGGGAATTCCTTGCATAATCTCTTGATTTGGCCCAGTTCTTCTTTTATAGTGTTTACTCCCACTTTGATAGATTTATTAGGTTACACTTGAGCTTCTCTGTATATGTGCTTGTAAAATTTCATTTTATGGCTAGTTGACCTATTCTTGTTATTAAATAAGCTTTAGGGTGATCAACCCTTTTGGGATGTGATTGTTTTTAACTGGATGATGCTTGTATCTTCTTCATCTTCGAATGTTCTATTATTTGAGTAGTTCATTTCATGAATGAGGAAGTCCACTATCTGTTGATCATTTTTGAATACCTACCTAAAGGTATCCCTATCTAGTACAAAAGCCCTATAGATTAGCCTAACAATATTGGACTTTTGGATGACATTGCTAATAGGGCAAAAATTTGCTCCTATTGAATCTATAAAATCACCATAGGTGTTCTTTTCTCTTGGGATTACCTTGATATTTAAAGATTCAAAATATTCTAGAAGGTCCCAAATCTTATTCCTGTAAGCCTTAAGGTAATGATGCTTGCTTACACATTTTTCAATGACTTGATTCACTATAAATTTAGAGTCGCCAAATATCCATAACTTTTTTATACCCATATTTTTTGCTTTCTTAAGACCTAAACAAAGTGCTTCATACTCTACTATAGTATTTGTGCAACTACAAGTTAACTGGTAAGAAAATAATTTCTCCTTTCCTATTGGAGAGATTAGAACAATACCTGCTCCAACTTCATTTTTGCACCTGGCAACATCAAAAAAGAGTTTCCATAGCTGGTTAGTAGTTTGGTCTACCTGAGGGAGAGGAGTAGGGCTACGTTTCTTGGGTTTTACAATTGTGTAGTTTCCCATATCTATTTTGATCATGGTATTAAAGTTCTAGAGAGATAAATGGTCTTCCTCCTATAATAAATTTAGAGCTTCTTCCATCAAGTTCATATCTCCCAGTGCTTCTATCATCATATTCACAGTGGTGGAATTTTTACCTTTCTATTAATTTTTTTTGATGTGGAAATTTGAAGGTTTCTCATTAAATATTTTCACTCCTTTGCCCTTGAATGGGATTTTTAGATGTGATAAATCTAATGATAAATACCCTCCTATCTTGGCGGTGAAATCCTTGGAGATGCACATGCCAAACTGTGATATGAGGTAGTCTATGAAGAACTATTGGAATATATTTAATTACCCCTATAGTTTTTACAAGGGTTTCATGTAATTACAAGACACCAAGGCTACTCCTCATATATTCCATTCCCATGATGTCACATACTTCTTTGGGTATCACAATGGTTGTAGCTCTAGAGTCTATCGTTGTGAACTACCCATTCCTCCATATGAAGAGACAAATAGAAGGGAGGGGGTCTATTTTTTTCCGAAGTGGATGTCAAACTAGCTTGTGTGGAATCTAGTTGAACTAGATTTATATTCTTATTTTTCATAGATTTTAAGGATTCTTGTAGAAGCTGCAAAGCTTCATACATAGTTTATTTGGAGGGAGTTTTCTTCAATTCCTAGACTATGTTAAAAGGGAGGGGTTCAACACTTTTCTCTTTCATAGTTGTGTCATACTTATTTTTGTATCCCTGATTAGCATCTATCCTTTGATGTTTAGTCAGATAGGGGTACCTTAGTCTGTCCCTAGCCTGTACTTGTATTTTTGCTTCCTTCTATTGAGGTGCTTTCTTCCCTGATCATATTTACCGAAACTTTGAGGATTTTATCAGTCTTTTCAATAACTATCCTCTGGATATTGTGTTGATGAATCATGCAAGAAATTTCACCATGTGGATGATTACATGTGGAACACCATAAGTTTAACTCTATTGAGGTGTTAGTGGATTCACTATCTTCATTGGCATAAACCATGTTAGATTTATCATAGCTTGTACCACTTCTAGAGGCTTGATCTTTAGTTACCTACGGGAACCTTCTTGGTTGGAAATTTCTTTCTACTTCCCCCCTTTCCATTGATGTCATTTTATTCATTGGAGTTTTCAAATATGCTTGTAGATCATGTAGAGTTGCAAGTTGAGGATTTTGATTTGATGAAACTATCACTATAGGAAGTGTAGGAATGGTAGGAAGCATTGAAGGAGTGGAGGGTGCCTGTATGACTGGAATGTTATAATACCTAGTCCATTTGGGGAGACTTGTATTGGAATCTAGAGTGGGAGTTGGGAAAGTAGTATTTGATGCTTGCAATAGATCTAGGAAAATAGGTATTATAATTTTTATTGGGAATATTCCAATAGTGATCAAGTCTCTTTCTACTTTTTGTGCTTCCTGGTAAATATTTGGGAAGGTAAATACATGAGACTGCCTAATGGCCATGCTTATATCTGAGTTGAAAGCTCTCAAATAATAATATATGGATTGTTCGTTCATTGGTCACAACCTGTAAGGTACTCTCTACCAAGTTTGACTAAATATGATGTTAAAGTCGATAATATCCTCTTGAGGGTGCTTTTGGATGATATTAAAATAATTTAGTAGGGATAATGAGTTTGCATGCTCATTGAATTTCTCCACTATTTTACTAGCAAGCTAGGCCCAAGTAGATATAGTTTGGTTTTCAAGATCTCTATACCAATAGAGCATTTTTGTTTACAAGGAAATAACTAGCAATCTTATCATAACATATTCTTCAGTGATGTTATGTATTGGGGCTAGTGTGGCTACATCTTGATAGTGTTCATAAGCCGTATTTCCAGTATCATCATACTAAGGTAGATATTTCAAGGTCGACACTAGAATCGAATGCTGATCTGCTAGATTCAAGGGGCTTGTATGGTTCCATAAAGGGTAAGGTAGAATTGGTTGATTTGTAGCCATTGTAATTATGATTCTGCCAGATCTTACGGGTATATGGGTAGCTAGAGTTAAAGTTCCACTAGTAGCAGTACTAGGAAAGGCTATAGGGGGGAGATTTGTGTATCTTGTATTAGAAGCATATGAAGAAGTTGTTCTAGCAAAGGATTAGATCTAAGGCCACCAAGGTGTATCTCAAAGAACTTGATGGGTTATTCTAAATTTTTTCTTTAGATTTGGTTATCATAAAGAACGATATATAACCAAAAATTAGGTAAAGGCTTTCATAGGGTTCCTTTATTGGGTGGAGTCACCAAGTGATTCATAAAAAATAAATAGGGCAAAGGTAATCACCAGAAATTTGATTTATATACTACATGGGATTAGGTCCCACTAGGCATGCCAAAAACTATTGGTGCAAAATCTTCCTTTGGTTATGTTTGCACCTAAGACTTTGCCAACATTGAAAAATAAGATTAAAAGGGAGTTTTATCTGATTCAATCTCTAGATGAGGCTAGTTCCTTGCTTATTTAGGAAAATAGAGAGAGGTAAATGTGTGAAGAGAGGGAAATATAGCTATTTCTAGAAGCATTTAAAGGTATAGATTAGATAACAACAAAACAACCTTAACACTTTTCAAAGAAGCATATATATGAACCATCAAACAAAACAACTAATCCTTCGATGTAAATCTATTCAAGCATAATATTAATAGAATGGTTGATTTAAGAGTTAAAACAAATTTATTATGGAAATTTAGAATAAGAATTAGAGCAAGAAATATTCAATCTAACTTCAATTATAAATCAACAATCCATACATACTTGATAATACACCAGTGGACTAGAAACCATAATGGATGAACTTTTTTTAGCTTTCAAAAGTTTGTGTACATTGCCTTGTAAACATCTAAGAGCCAAATTGGTGTTTAGGTCACTCATCATATATATAATAGTTTTACATAATAGAAAAATTGAAAGTTATTACAATAATATGCCCATAGTCTCATTCTGGTAAAGAGGTCGTTAGGAGAGTATGGAGTCTTCAAAAGGAAATGGTTAATATATTCTCGTTACAACAATCCTCTTTGATATTTTTAGAGGCATCATGGTCCAACTATCTTTTCCTTAAAAATTGTGTGCCATCACGACTTTTGGTCTTTGCTTGGCCCTTGGCCTTCAAAATGTTGCACTGTCATGACTATTTGCCCTTGGCTCTGCCTTTATCTTCAAAATGTTGTGCCATCATGACTTTTGGTATTTTCTTAGCCCTTGGTCTTCAAAATGTTGTACTATCATGATTATTTACCCTTGGATCTACTTGTATCTTTAAAATATCATGTTGTCATGACTAGTTGCCCTTGACTCTGTCTTTATCTTAAAAATGTTGTGTTGTCATGACTATTTGTTCTTGGATCCACCTTTATCTTCAAAATGTCACACCGTTGCAACTATTTGCTCTTAGATTTGCCTTTATCTTCAAAATGTCACACTATCATGACTATTTGCCCTTGGATTCACCTTTATCTTCAAAATGTCACACCATCATGACTTTTGATATTTTCTTGGTCCTTGGCTTCAAAATGTCATGTTATCACAACTATTTACCCTTGGATCCACCTTTATCTTCAAAATGTCACACTATCATGACTATTTCCTATACTTAGTGAAATCTTGAGATGACTACTCCTTACTTCCTTGGATGTGGTCATTTTGACCAACAATTTACCTTCATACAAAAGAGATGTGGGCCTATAAAACTTGAAATGTGTAAAACCATATTTTTGAGAGGATTACAAGATGATTCTAAGGAAGTATTGTATTTAATGGGCAAGGGATATGTGAACACCCTTGATATTGATTAAATTTTGGAGTTATGTAGAAACTACTCTCGCACAAGGCAAAGAAGATGAAAGTGAAGTACTAATAACAGTGATATTAAGGAACTAATGGAGGAAATGGAAAACATGAAAACTAATATTCTTGTACAATTAAAAGCCACATTATGGAAGAAAAATGCAAAATCTAACTCTACACCACCCCTAGCTATCTACTGCCCAAGATGCAAAAATAAACATGCTCTACAAGAGTGTCCCTTGAAAAAAACTTCTATTTCAACTATTTGTTGCATTTTCTCAAAGGAACATATCACTGATAAATACCATTTACTTCCACAACTCAAAAATATCTTGGAAACACAAACTGAAGAAATCAATTTTATTGGGCAAAAATGGGAGGGGGAATTTTTCACAATACTAACATGCCCCACGTTTTCTCACAAATTGGGTATAGAATCTTTGGGATATACCATGGGGATATTCATAACCACCCCAACAGTCTTGAAATCATCCTCCTTGGGCATCTCCTCAAGATTGGTCACAATATGGATGGATGAATCCACCATGGAACCAGACCAATCTACCTTGGATGCAAAGCCAACTAAATGGTTAAAATTAGGGACAAAAATATCCATCATATCAAGGGCAGTGATGATATCAAGGACAAACACAAAATTTTCTACCTACACCTACTCAAAATTTTCTCAAGGGAGATCACAACAATAACAATCACAATAGGTAAAACAACCATCACTTCTAGTTCAACTTGTGGTAAATCCAAATAATACAAGATAGGCAACCCCTGTCTACATAGCTAAATCTGATGAAAATACTATAGTCAATGTTATTGACTGTAGCAACATCCAACTGTGCTCAGGCAAGACATTACCTGAGCCTATTTCACCCATTATTGAAGATATAACAATTGAAAAACAAGAATCCTCTAATCTAGCAACACAGAAATCAGCTCTGGATAAAGGATAAGAAAAAATAGAAAATCTATAAAAATAAGATTCACCTTCTTTAGAAAATACCATATCTTGAAAGGTTTAAGAGCTCAGAAATTACTCCTAAATAAGACCTGGTAAAATATATCAAAATATTGACTATTTCACTTCCTTTTTTGTAAGTAATCAAGAATGTGCCTCTAATAAATAAAATAGTTCAAGATTTGTGTATAAAAAGAGCAGGTAGAAAAAATACATCCTTTCCTAAAACTATGCAAGTAGAAGGAAAATTGGCTGATTTACTTTCTGGAAAGCTTATCCCACCAAAGTATAGTGATCCAAGAAGTCCAGTTATCACCATATCCATTGGATCAGTGCCTATTTCTAATGTCTTTGTTGATTTAGGAGAAACTATCAATGTAATGACCAAAGACACAATGCAAAAATTATAGTTAAATAATCTGCATCCTACATCTACTATCTTGGAAATGGTTGACAAATTTATTGCCAAACCAGAAAGAATTATTGAGGATATTCCTCTAACAATTTCTTCATGGGAATACCCTATTGATTTTCTGGTATTGCAGCCTCACAATGCTACTAATGGTTATCCCATTATCTTAGGTAGGCCTTGTTTTGGTACTACAACTGCTTTCATAGACTGTAGATCAAGAGAAATGACTATTTCCAATGGAATTGATTTGAAAAAGATTTTTTTGTATCCACTTGCCAAAACTTAAACAATTTTTTAGGTCAATTATGGTATCTTGATTCTGATGAAGAATAGGAAGAAATTGTCTCCATATTAGCCACAGTGGTAATCAAAGAACACATTGAAGAGATAAATTCACATGAAAGAGAGATTTTTGAAAATGAAATTGTCCTAGTGGATACAATGCATGAAAAAGGATTTGAGGGTGAATCAATCACTATTCATAATTTGTTGTGGAATGATGAGGGTAAAAATATTTCATCCATTCCATTGCGGGAAAGTTCCTTCACCCTGCCACATGGATGACATCATCACCTTCTGTCCTCTTTCCATTGTCCTATGCAAGAGTTGATTCCATCAGGAATTATTGTTGGAATAGAGACAAGAGTCTTTCAGACTCTTAAACCACACCACTATCCATTAAATTCTTTAATCAACAAATATAAAAAATTCAATTCTATTCACCTAGGGATGAAGCAAATTGAAATAAAACCAAGTAAATTTATAAACATTAACAGTTGGCTGACTAAGGAACAAGAAGCAAAATTTTTTGTTGTCTTAAAATAACATGTTCAATCCTTTTCTCGGAACTATAAAGATATATCAATAATTCATCCTGATTTGTGCACTCATAGGGTATATTCTGAAGATGTCAAGCCTATGAGATAGTCCCAAATATGGTTGAATCCTGCTCTAAGAGACATTGTTAAAGAAAAAATAGAAAAAATCTTGGAGGTTGGGTTCATATATCCATTTTATAATAGCCAATGGGTCTCTCCATTGGTTATTGTGCCAAATAAAAATAGGAAATTGAGGGTATGTGTAGACTAATGAGAGTTAAACAAAGTCACACAGAGAGATCATTTTCTATTACCATTCATAGATTAGGTATTAGACACAATCATAGGGAAGAAGCTTTTTTGCTTTCTTAATGGTTTTAGTGGGTATAACCAAATACAGGTTGCACTCGAAGACCAAGATAAAACCACTTTTACTTGCCCATGGGGAAAATTTGCTTATAGGGTTTTTCCCTTTGGACTATGTAATGCCCCAACAACTTTCCAATGAGCTATTTTGGTAATTTTTTTGATTTAACCACAAAAAACATAGAAATTTACATGGATGATTTTATAGTTTGTGGAGAAACCTTTGATGTTACTTTAGAATGTCTTTATAAGGTTCTAACTCACTATGAAACTTACCATTTTTCCTTGAATCCTGATAAGTGCTTTATGATGATGGAGGAAGGGATTGTCCTTGGTCACCACATATATTCTAATGGGATCAAGGTTTATCCTAAGAAGGTTGAAATCACAAAGAATATTTATTCTCCCAAAATCAAACTGATGTCATTATTTTATTGGGACACATTGGCTTTTATCATAGATTCATTTCAAATTTTAGTATAATAGCAAATCCTATGTTTGCATTATTTACCAAAGATTCTGAATTTAACTAGATTGAAAAATTCCAAGAGTCTTTTGATGCTTTGAAAGAGAAATTAACCACTCCACCTATGTTACAAGGTCCTAATTAGGTATTTCTATTTAATATCCAAATTTATGCCTCCAATACTGCAATTAAAGCAACATTAGGGTAGATAGAATATGGGGAACATCATGCCATCTACTAAATAAGCAAAAACTTGACTAGAGTGGAAAAAATTATACTACTACTGAAAATGAATTTTTAGTAGTAGTGTATACCATAAATAAATTCTATCACTATATCACTGGTTATTAGGTATTCATTATAATCATTCAACCATCAAATACTTGATGAACAAACCCATTGTTAGTACAAGAATCATTCGTTGGTTATTACTATTGCAAGAGTATGATATTACAATAGTAAATAAACCATGAAAAAAATGTAGTAGCATAATTTTTATTAAGGCTAAAAAACACAGGAATAGAGGAATTAGTTGAGGATACATTCCTAGATGAAAAACTATTTGCTATATCAGCACAATCACCTTGGTTTGTAGATACAACTAACTTTTTGATAATAGGAAAAATTCCTTCTCATTTTACTGCCAAACAAAAGAAGCAATTGATAAATCAAAGTTCATCTTTCAAATGGATTAAAGGTCTACTTTTAAAATGTGGTCTTGACCATGTTTTACGTAGATGCATTCAAAAGGATGAGGTGTATGATATCCTTCGTTATTATCACAATGAACTATTAGGAGGACATTATTCGATAAAAGGTATAGTTCACAAGATTCTAGGTACAAGTTATTATTGGCCATCACTTCATAAAGATGTAAAAAGGTATATTCGCTATTATGATGCATGTTAGTAAATGGAGAAACCCACACACACAAATAAAATACCTTTACAACCTCAAGTGGTTTTAGAACCATTTGAAAAATGCGGGTTAGATTTTATGGGACCCATTGACCCACCTTCTCAAGGAAAGGTGCATATCTTGGCATGCACTGATTATGTGACAAAGTGGGCTGAGGTGCATGCCTTTAAGCATGCTCATGAAGAGAAGGTTGTTGATTTCCTATACACTCAATTTTTTTAGAGATTTAGAGCTCCAATATCTATTACCACTAATCATGGGCCCCAATTTGCATTAAAGGTAATTACAAATTTTACTAAATTCTATGAAATTAGGCATATAAATCATCACCTTATCACCCACAAGAAAATGGATAGGTTGAAGTAACAAATAGGAATTAAGAAAGAATTTTGACCAAAAAGGTAGAATCACATAAGATAAATTGGGTTAACAAATTACCAGAAGCAGTTTGGGCGTACAATACAACATGGAAATCCACCACGAATTTCACACCCTACAAACTTTTTTATGGTAAGAAACCTCTTCTTCCTATTGAATTTGAATTATTGATACTTCATAAATATTTAGAAGTTTGTATTGACTTGTCACAAGTACATATGGATAGGATCCTGCAACTAAATGCATTGTATAAACTTTTGTTGGATGCATTGCACCAAATAGAGGTAATTCAACAACAACGAAAGTTGTGGCATGATAGTCACATTTAGCCAAGGAAGTTCGAGCAAGGAGATTGGGCATTGTTTTTTTATTCTCATTATGAGGATTTTCCTGGGAAGCTACAAACAAGATGGCTTGGGCCATACTTGATTGAATAAGTGTTCGATAATGGAGTAGTCCATCTTTCTCCCATCGATGATTCACAAAGAAAGTGGTTAATGGACATCGCCTACAAGTATACCATAATCCATTGACTAAAGAAGACTTTCTAAAGCAAATTTCAAAGTTGGAAGTACAAATATCAGAAGAGTTTTTTGACACAAATTTTACATGAATTTTGAAAAACAATTGAAAACGAAAAAAATAGAAAACAAGAAAACAAAAACAAAAATAATCTTGATTGTAAAATTCCTTCATGGGCACAATTTCGGAAAAATTGTGAAATTTCTTCATAGGCACAACCAAGAAAAAAATAAAAAGAGAGATGAAAAAAATAAAAATAATAAGAGAGAAATAAAAAATGAAAAACAATAATAATCCAATAGTGAAAACCTTTTCAAAGGTGCTATTGAATTAGATTTACATGAAAACTGGTTTTTGGCATGTTTGTCTTTTTGATATATCCATAATTGTTCCACCATAGTATAAATATCACCAACTGCACATAGGTTTTATTTTTTTAAATTCTCAACTAACAATCATCACCAACAATTTGAAAGTGCATGATCACTTTTCAAGATAACCAGGTATGTGTTTCCTACATTTTTTCATAGTAGGCATTTAGCATGTATTGTATGATAATCCATATTTGGCATAAATAGTTCATATAAATTTGGCACATACAAATGGATATTCTCTCCAAAATACCAAATATTACCCTATTCTATTCTTGATTGAGTGAGAAATTTAGGTCTAATTGCAAAGAAATCATAGCTTCGAAACAAAAATATAGTTTTGGTTGTATATAGGCAAAAAAACATAGAGCTTCAAAATGAAAAAACTACACATTTTAACCTAATGTATGAGAAAAAACACAGAGCTCCAGAATGATGTTTAGCTCTAGAATTAAAAGTTTACATTATGTCGTTTGTATAAAAATAAACAATGTAGAGCTTCAAAATGAAGTTCAGCTTCAGAATGAAGTTTTAAATTTGAAATTAGGTGGCAGTAAGAAAATTCAAAATGCTTAGTATGCATGTGCAAAATAAGTTCAAATCGGTTGGTGCGCTCAATCGATATATATAAAAAAATCCATATAGCATAGGCCATAAAACAACCCTCGTGAATTGGGCATGATTTCTCAGGCACACATGGCAATGATAAAACAAGTTGTTGATCATTATGTTTTCCTGCATCCAAATGTACCTAGTTTTCATCACCAGATCTAGGCCCATGTGATTCAGGTACCCCAATATGCATGATCATGTGAATCAAGGAGAAGGCATCCATAGTTTTTGATGAAAGATCCATGTGATTAAAATCTGATCATCCACATTAGATGATAGATTAAGCACATGCATTATAATATGGAAAGTTATGAGCCCTCCATCTTTCCACTCATACATGAAATCAAAATTTAAATTTTCAATAAAATAGTGTTTGCCACGTGTCTGACAATTGCATGGAAATATTTGCATATTCTACATAATATTTTGAAGCCAAATCTTGTATTCTAAAGATACTCATTCCTGAGATCTATAATCTCCAACGCTTGTAGAATACACGAGATTGAACTATGGTAAAATTTTGAAGACAAATATTATCATACAAAATTGATTTCTCAAATCAAAATTGAGCGAATACAAAAACCAGCATCTGAATATTCCATAGCAGAATCTAATAAATTTTGAAGATAACATGGGGTAAAAAGATAAAGCAAAACTAGATAACCTAGAGGAGTTTAGAAAATATCTTGAAATGTGAGAATTTTTAAATAGGTAGGTTTAATGGTATTTCTAGAGAAAATCGATGACCATTTAGAAGGGTTGGTAGCAGATTTTGCTCGCACTCTCTAAAATAGAAAGCAACCATCAATGGCATGAGGATTGAGGTAACTCCCTTAGTTTTAAGCAAAATTTATGAATTGCCTTTGCAAGGGTTAAAAATTACCAAAGCCAATAGGAATACACTTTCAAAAATGTTGGCAATTTTGGGTACTTTGGGTACATTGCCTTTTCTCAAGTGTATAAGTTGTCATTGATGTCAAGAAGCTCTTGAAGGAATTTGATTTGATGTCAAACAATTTTTTTTGATGAAGGTTACGACATGATAGTTTCAAACCCCAAGTTGGCAGGTTTAAAGACTATAGGTGGATGCATTAGTTTAATGCATTTGGTCTAGGAGGAAGTATTTATTTAAATAATTAAAAACCTTGTTAAGGTTCCTTTTAATTATTTTTAAATAGATATTAATTTATTGTTTGCATTGGGTTCTCCTAACCCATGGCAAAAATGTCTTAACTTTGATGGTGCTATGTTCTAATATTGTGGGTGCTATCCAAGACCTCCGCCGATGTGTTAAACTCCTCGCTGACGTCAAGATTTTATGGGAAATATGCATATAAATTTGGCACATACAAATGGATATTCTCTCCAAAATACCAAATATTACCCTATTCTATTCTTGATTGAGTGAGAAATTTAGGTCTAATTGCAAAGAAATCATAGCTTCGAAACAAAAATATAGTTTTGGTTGTATATAGGCAAAAAAACATAGAGCTTCAAAATGAAAAAACTACACATTTTAACCTAATGTATGAGAAAAAACACAGAGCTCCAGAATGATGTTTAGCTCTAGAATTAAAAGTTTACATTATGTCGTTTGTATAAAAATAAACAATGTAGAGCTTCAAAATGAAGTTCAGCTTCAGAATGAAGTTTTAAATTTGAAATTAGGTGGCAGTAAGAAAATTCAAAATGCTTAGTATGCATGTGCAAAATAAGTTCAAATCGGTTGGTGCGCTCAATCGATATATATAAAAAAATCCATATAGCATAGGCCATAAAACAACCCTCGTGAATTGGGCATGATTTCTCAGGCACACATGGCAATGATAAAACAAGTTGTTGATCATTATGTTTTCCTGCATCCAAATGTACCTAGTTTTCATCACCAGATCTAGGCCCATGTGATTCAGGTACCCCAATATGCATGATCATGTGAATCAAGGAGAAGGCATCCATAGTTTTTGATGAAAGATCCATGTGATTAAAATCTGATCATCCACATTAGATGATAGATTAAGCACATGCATTATAATATGGAAAGTTATGAGCCCTCCATCTTTCCACTCATACATGAAATCAAAATTTAAATTTTCAATAAAATAGTGTTTGCCACGTGTCTGACAATTGCATGGAAATATTTGCATATTCTACATAATATTTTGAAGCCAAATCTTGTATTCTAAAGATACTCATTCCTGAGATCTATAATCTCCAACGCTTGTAGAATACACGAGATTGAACTATGGTAAAATTTTGAAGACAAATATTATCATACAAAATTGATTTCTCAAATCAAAATTGAGCGAATACAAAAACCAGCATCTGAATATTCCATAGCAGAATCTAATAAATTTTGAAGATAACATGGGGTAAAAAGATAAAGCAAAACTAGATAACCTAGAGGAGTTTAGAAAATATCTTGAAATGTGAGAATTTTTAAATAGGTAGGTTTAATGGTATTTCTAGAGAAAATCGATGACCATTTAGAAGGGTTGGTAGCAGATTTTGCTCGCACTCTCTAAAATAGAAAGCAACCATCAATGGCATGAGGATTGAGGTAACTCCCTTAGTTTTAAGCAAAATTTATGAATTGCCTTTGCAAGGGTTAAAAATTACCAAAGCCAATAGGAATACACTTTCAAAAATGTTGGCAATTTTGGGTACTTTGGGTACATTGCCTTTTCTCAAGTGTATAAGTTGTCATTGATGTCAAGAAGCTCTTGATGGAATTTGATTTGATGTCAAACAATTTTTTTTGATGAAGGTTACGACATGATAGTTTCAAACCCCAAGTTGGCAGGTTTAAAGACTATAGGTGGATGCATTAGTTTAATGCATTTGGTCTAGGAGGAAGTATTTATTTAAATAATTAAAAACCTTGTTAAGGTTCCTTTTAATTATTTTTAAATAGATATTAATTTATTGTTTGCATTGGGTTCTCCTAACCCATGGCAAAAATGTCTTAACTTTGATGGTGCTATGTTCTAATATTGTGGGTGCTATCCAAGACCTCCGCCGATGTGTTAAACTCCTCGCTGACGTCAAGATTTTATGGGAAATATGCATATAAATTTGGCACATACAAATGGATATTCTCTCCAAAATACCAAATATTACCCTATTCTATTCTTGATTGAGTGAGAAATTTAGGTCTAATTGCAAAGAAATCATAGCTTCGAAACAAAAATATAGTTTTGGTTGTATATAGGCAAAAAAACATAGAGCTTCAAAATGAAAAAACTACACATTTTAACCTAATGTATGAGAAAAAACACAGAGCTCCAGAATGATGTTTAGCTCTAGAATTAAAAGTTTACATTATGTCGTTTGTATAAAAATAAACAATGTAGAGCTTCAAAATGAAGTTCAGCTTCAGAATGAAGTTTTAAATTTGAAATTAGGTGGCAGTAAGAAAATTCAAAATGCTTAGTATGCATGTGCAAAATAAGTTCAAATCGGTTGGTGCGCTCAATCGATATATATAAAAAAATCCATATAGCATAGGCCATAAAACAACCCTCGTGAATTGGGCATGATTTCTCAGGCACACATGGCAATGATAAAACAAGTTGTTGATCATTATGTTTTCCTGCATCCAAATGTACCTAGTTTTCATCACCAGATCTAGGCCCATGTGATTCAGGTACCCCAATATGCATGATCATGTGAATCAAGGAGAAGGCATCCATAGTTTTTGATGAAAGATCCATGTGATTAAAATCTGATCATCCACATTAGATGATAGATTAAGCACATGCATTATAATATGGAAAGTTATGAGCCCTCCATCTTTCCACTCATACATGAAATCAAAATTTAAATTTTCAATAAAATAGTGTTTGCCACGTGTCTGACAATTGCATGGAAATATTTGCATATTCTACATAATATTTTGAAGCCAAATCTTGTATTCTAAAGATACTCATTCCTGAGATCTATAATCTCCAACGCTTGTAGAATACACGAGATTGAACTATGGTAAAATTTTGAAGACAAATATTATCATACAAAATTGATTTCTCAAATCAAAATTGAGCGAATACAAAAACCAGCATCTGAATATTCCATAGCAGAATCTAATAAATTTTGAAGATAACATGGGGTAAAAAGATAAAGCAAAACTAGATAACCTAGAGGAGTTTAGAAAATATCTTGAAATGTGAGAATTTTTAAATAGGTAGGTTTAATGGTATTTCTAGAGAAAATCGATGACCATTTAGAAGGGTTGGTAGCAGATTTTGCTCGCACTCTCTAAAATAGAAAGCAACCATCAATGGCATGAGGATTGAGGTAACTCCCTTAGTTTTAAGCAAAATTTATGAATTGCCTTTGCAAGGGTTAAAAATTACCAAAGCCAATAGGAATACACTTTCAAAAATGTTGGCAATTTTGGGTACTTTGGGTACATTGCCTTTTCTCAAGTGTATAAGTTGTCATTGATGTCAAGAAGCTCTTGAAGGAATTTGATTTGATGTCAAACAATTTTTTTTGATGAAGGTTACGACATGATAGTTTCAAACCCCAAGTTGGCAGGTTTAAAGACTATAGGTGGATGCATTAGTTTAATGCATTTGGTCTAGGAGGAAGTATTTATTTAAATAATTAAAAACCTTGTTAAGGTTCCTTTTAATTATTTTTAAATAGATATTAATTTATTGTTTGCATTGGGTTCTCCTAACCCATGGCAAAAATGTCTTAACTTTGATGGTGCTATGTTCTAATATTGTGGGTGCTATCCAAGACCTCCGCCGATGTGTTAAACTCCTCGTCGACGTCAAGATTTTATGGGAAATATGCATATAAATCTCCCACAATGAAGATCAAAGATTATCCCATCCGCATTTTTGAAAAGTGTTGCTCGTTGTGATTTCACGATCTGATGTTCAATTTCTTCCTCGCTATGATTTCGTGATCCACTATTCGGATATCTGCCATTCATTTTTTTGTATCCGTCGTAAGGTTTCATCATCGTCATTCACGTTAGAAGACAGGGAGGCTTGCTATTTATTTTAGCCCTGGCATAGAAGGTACAAGGGAAACAGAGTGAGGTTCAAACCTCATCGGACGCCTTTGGCACACCGATAGCGGCTAGGCTATTGGCACGCTACCCGAAGGGAGGTTCCACGTTCGAATAATGTGAAAGAGTTTTTTATTTGTTGAAGTGGACGCAACGGATGGTGTTAGAGTTCATGCGCAATTTCTCCATAGCACGATTTTTGGTGTTGGCCAAGGTATTTTCGAAATTAATTTTTGCTAAGTGTATTTTGCGGATGGAGGAAGTTTATTAGAGAGAAAAATAGCTTAGGAGTTATAAGGAGTTTGAAGCTTGCTTTATTTTGATAAAATATTCTTTTTAAGGTGTTGTTTGCATTATCTTATTACATTCTTATGAGAGATAAAGTTTATTGTTGATAAGACTATAAGGGAGAAATAAGGTGTATAAGGGATAAATATTTCTTGTAATGTTGAGAGTGCTTTTGGTTGATTATGGAAATGAAAGCATGATGTTTTAAGGTTAGAATTGCTTCTTGTTTGAAAGTGTGAAACCTTAAGTGGGCAGCTTTGAGATTGACATTAGCTTTCATTAAATTGGTTATAATCAAGCTATTCTTTACTTGGTTAAAGTGTTGGGCTTACTTCTTTGTTGATGATTTGAAAAGTTGTTTTGTGCTTGGTGATTTGAGTTGGTGGATGCTTTTTGTTCAAATAATGTTGGAGAGAAAAGGAGTTCTACTTGTTTCCTTTTCTAATGTTGATTGTGAAATGCTTCAAGGTTGTGTTTTGAGTTGAATGGTGTTGATTGAACCTTGGTTGATGAGCATTGTTGTTGAAGCCCTAATTGATGGTGAAAAGAACATGAGTATCATTGTTATGTGATTCTTTGCATAGTTGGCAATTGTTGGGGTTTCATGTTCTTGAAAGAAAGAATTCTATCCTATCCATTTCAGATATTGAGTTGAGTTTTCAGATTTGAGATTGAGATTGAGCTGAGTTGATTTGAGTTGAGTTTTGAGATTGAGATTGAGCTGAGTTGATTTGAGTTGAGTTTTGAGATTGGGATTTGAGTATAGAACATATTGAGTCTCTAACAATTCTCGTTATGCTTCTATGAGTTTGACAAATCACATTGGGTCTCTAACAATTCACTTTGTGATTTCCTACTAAGAAAGTTTTCTTGGTGAGCTTGCTGAGTTTTTGGACAGGTTTCGGTGGGGACTTGTGAGCAGTTTTTGGACAGGTTTCGGTGGGGACTTGTGAGCAGTTTTTGGACAGGTTCTGGTGGGGAATTGTGAGCAATTTTGGATAGGTTTCGATGGGGACTTGTGAGCATATTTGGATAGGTCCTAGCAGAGGACTTATGAGCTGAGTTTGATAGTTCTATTAGAGAACTTGAGGATAGAGGTGCACTGGTTCTATGAGAACCTAAGGACATATTTGGCAAGTCTTTGAGAAGGCTTGTATGCAGAGGATTTATTTGTTCAAGAGTTGGACAAATCTGACAGACAAAGGAAGACTTGTACTAGACCGACTGACTATGTTTGGTACAGGTTGCTGAGCTCCTATGGACGTGATCATAGAAGACAGAAGTCTCTTAGGCTAAGCATTGAGGACAGGAGGTCTTCGGTGGAAAGGAGTTCCATGTGTTGGCAAGAGGTAGAGGCAGTTGATCTTCTGAGGGATCAATTCCAGAGTAGAGGGGAAGGTATCTCCTTTGAGCAGAGGCTCATAAATTTTGATTGGGGGAAGGTATCTCCTTTGAGTAGAGGCTCATAAATTTTGATTGGGGGAAGGTATCTCCTTTGAGCAGAGGCTCATAAATTCTGATTGAGGGAAGGTATCTCCTTTGGGCCGAGGCTCATAAACATTGTAATTGGGAAGGATTCCCAAAGAACTTTGAGATAACTTTTAGAGAAAAGTTTTGTGGACGTAGCCTAGCCATTCTGGGTGAACCACATTAAAATTGGTGTCACTTTGTGGATGATATTGTGCATTACTTTGATATTGCTTTGGGTATATTGCTTTACTATTTTGAAGTATAATGAAAAAAGTAAAAATAGGTCATATACTGTTCACCCTCCCTCTCAGTATAAGCTTGTGTTCTTCAAAAAATTGTTCAAAAACTCTTTGAAGCAAGAGATATAGAACATGTTATGCAAATGAACAACAATATCTATAAAGGAGTTTTAATAAATAGTATTCAAAAACCCTAGGATGAAGTTGCAGTCTAAATTTATTAAATTATTGACCTATGAGGGATAATATGTTGTACTATCAGGGCACCATATAAAATTACTTCACCATTTGAGGTATGGTAACCAACACCCTAAAGTAAAAGTCAATATCCCTCTATATCTGCATCAAGAGTTGCACAATATGGCCAAGAGGTATCAATAGGGTAAGGGATCCCCTAGAAACCATGGGCTCATAAAGCTTATTTGTAAATATAATTTTAGGGAAAATCCTTAAAGTTTCAATAGCTTATTTTCTCCCTGGAATAAACATATTATGGAAGAAGAGGAACAAGAACCTAGGAAAGAAGAAAAAAATTCTGATGAAATAGAATATAGGGTAGAGAACCCTAAAATTAATGCATATGAGAGGGTTATCCTTGAATATGAGGAAACCTCCTCATCCCCTTTTGGTCCACTAGCTACTAGGACCAGAGCATAGAGAAAAAGAAAGGTTGAAACTAAAAATGTAGAGCAAAGAAAAATGAAGAAGGTGACATTTTTATGAAGTCACAAAAATTCTTGCTCAAACATCTGCACTGTTAGAACCTAAAATAAAAAATTCCTTGGAGGATGATGACTCTAACTTTTTCATAAAATATTTAGATAAATATTCTACAAGAACTAAGCAGGTTGAGGAACAAATAGGTACACAAAAATTGAGAAGATGTTCCATATTGTAGGTGTATGTTTTTACAAAAGAGCAAATTAAGGAAATAGAAGTTGAAATACCAAATCAACCACCTTCACCCCTCCTCTAAAAATAAGACTTAGAAAATGATAACAAAGTACAATTGCAACTATGGAGAATACACCTACAACACCATCCAATCATAGAAGAAGAAAATTGATACTCCAGTAGGATGAGAAAGAAGTTAATGAGGAAACTCTAGCCCAAGAATAGGAAATTCTATTTCTATAATACTTTAATCAGGAACAAGAGTCATTTGCAGGGGTTGGAGAGGTTGGAGAGCCAAGTTCACCATATGCTATAGACATATCCACCTATTCTTTGAAAAATAAGGAGTATGAAGAATATGATCTAGATGACCATGGCAAATCTGCCAGGGTAATCATAAAAACCCAACAATCATGGATTGAAAAAGACGAAGCAAAAATCAAGGATAAATATGAATATATCAACCAAATATTGCAATAAATAGATGATCTAAAAAGAATACTGGAACCATTTTAAGCATTACCTAAAAATTTATATTCTGGTAAGGATATGGCAGAAATTCTACTTGCATTAGTAGGGAAAATCCCATATGGAGAAGCACAAATTGATATCTCATAATTGCATCACAGACCTGAGGAGGATAACCTAGAAGATGCACCTGACCATTCTATTTTTATTACTATTGTAATAACACAACAATATACAATACAAGAACTAGCACTTGAACAAGGGGATAGAGAAGGGAGTATTGGTACCATGGAAGGTTTACATACTCTAGAGATGGTCCCACAAAAATTCTATAAAAAACTATTGCAAAGAAGGCCATTTTTGCACTTTCATACGTAGCTCTGGAAAATCCTGGGTTAGATCTAAAACATCCTAAAGAAACATAGTTTCATTCAGGAGTAGATTTGAAACACCCAGAAACTGTGCAAAAATACTCTAAAAATATTGTAAAACTACAAACAGAGCAAGGTACATTAGAGAGTGAGGTCCTTGAAGCTCAAATCACCCCACCATAAGTAAGTACACCATTGTAGGAAGATCCAAATGAAAATGTTGACAATTCTATTTTTAAGGTACAAACAGTAGAGATAGGAGTTCAAGTTGACATGTTGCCTACACATCCACCAGTAGTGCATCCACCTAAGATGATTCCATTTAAAAAATATAATGAGGATGTTGCAAAGTGGATAGCATGCTACCAGACCTTAGAATCATGCATTGTAGCCTTGAAACCCCTAAAAAAGTAGAATGAAACATAGGCTGTAGAGAATGCTGATTTGAAAGAAAATGTACAAAATTTATGCTAGATTACAAAAAATATGATACAGTGTAGAATGCCTGCTAGGATTTACATCTTTATCCTCGAATAATGCTTCTTCAGATGGCAGGTAATGTGTATTTTCTTAGGGTTACCATTTGATTTAAATATTGCTCTTGATTTTGTAGAAGCATATTTACATAGCCGTGAAGAACAGAAGAATTTACTATGTGAGATTTTATTGCACAAGTATATCATGCCAAAGGATGTACAATATTGATCTCATATTTACATAGGGGACATACAACTTCGATCCTTTATTTCCACATTGAACAATCAGCTATATTGGGATCAGGAGAAAAAGAAAAATAAGGAAATAAAATTAGAGCTTGGATTGCTATTAAGGTATATTCCACCCAACCATAGAGCATTAAAAAGTAAACATTTCAACATGATGGAAAACCTAGACATCATATGTACTTATTTACTTAATATAAAAGATAGCATGGTCTATTTTTAGCAGTTTTGCACAAGAAATTTTGTAAACGCTTTATCAGCTTTCAAGGTCATATGGGGAGAAATGCCTATCTCCTTGTAGAAAAGGGATCCAATGTCACCTACTAACCTATTATGGTCACATAGGAGGGCAGAGGTAGTAATGCAAACAATTCTGGAAATGAAGCATCAATGGATAGGTTTGAGGTTTAGGCCACCCACTATCATCACTCCTATGCCTTATTATTTTGACTTTGACCCACAATCTGATGAAGAATTTTAGAAATGGTTATTGGAATTGAAGTAGTGTTGAGGATACTATACTGGAAAGCTAAGAATTTTGGGCAAATGGTACCAATATTTGGAACTTCGTGTATTAATGGCCCACCAAAATGCATGAGGGTATGCATCAGGTTAAGTTGGGGGGAATTATGAGGCCCCAAAATACCTCATTTTTGTCATGTTTTGAACATACAAATATTACCTTTAAAATCTAATATGATACTATTTTATTCCAATTATGTGATTAAATGCATTACTTGTTAAGTTCTTGCATGACTTAATATATAGAAGCATCATACCCTATTTTGATTGTTTTTTAGCATCTTTTACTTTTTTTCTGCATGACTAGTTAGTGAAAAGTATATCATGAAGTTTGTAGAAAATTAAGTATGATGTGATTTATGGTCACCTAAAAAAAAATGAATTATTTCCCACTCTAACTATGAACTGGTAAGTTGTCTTAGCACCAAAACCACCTTTTTGCTGAAAACATGACATTCTAGCTGTAACAACAGTCTCATACAAATTCCAGCCACTTGTCATGATTAAAGGAGGCATGGAATTTGTTAGAAGAAACCAATAGGAATTATGGGGAACTAATGAGGTAAATGTAAGAAGACTCCTGATCCACCTATAAGCATTTACAAGTAGCCAAACGAAGACAACAAAGCATAAAATTGAAACTATAGATACAATTGAAAACAATGTAAAAACCAGAATTGCACAAATATAAAGAAGGTCATACACCTACTCAAGAGGTGCATGTGTAAATAGTTGCAATATGTCTAAAAAGTTAAAGTAAGGCCATCTGCACATTTGAACACACTCCTATACAACCAGAACTAGAGGCAACAATTCAAATCTATAACTCTGCCTTATATTCTAGAGCTGCTCCAAAATGAAGGTAGATTTGAACTGTTTAGACAAAAAGGTAGAATTGCATTACTTTTGGAAGGAAGGGAGAAGAATCAGGTGAGGATAGGTGTTCCAAATATTCTCAAACTATTCTTGAACCATTTCACTAGCTAGAGAGTGTGGACAAAAAGGCAACAACAACATATGTCTTAAATTAGACTAGGTCTTTGAGGTAAAATAGGCACATTAAAAGCAGACAACACAAAAGAGGTTATTTTTGTATTTGAAAAATATTCATGTAAGAAGTAGTATATATAGGATCTCCCTAATTGTTTGAGTTATATCCACATAGAAATTTTAGAAAAGTAATCAGTCAAAAGCAAGTATTCTTTTGTAACAGTTATGATTTAAACATTTGAATAAAAAGTGCAGTATTTTCTTCAACCATATGAAACTATGAATTTATGCATGATTAGTTCTTAATATTTGGAGTAGATATTCTTCCCTATAGAACAAGGAGAAAGGGCCCACTCTGAGGACATGAAGGAAGAAGCAAAAAGTGTAGGAATTGACTACATTCTATTTCTACCATAATTGTGTCAAACTCCTATTTTTCATTTATGCAACTGTACTAAATTTTGTCATAGCATAATTTATTTGGTGTTGAAAGTGTGATATGTATGTTAGAATATTTGCAACCGGTTGACATTTTTTTTGAGCATATTTTGAAATAACCTATTTTCAGTAATTTCATTTCTACATCAATTTTGACAAGTTTTTCTAGCAACATTTGTTGACAAAGTTTACAACATTTCTTGACAATGTTTTAGTATTGTGAAATTCAGCATGATGATTCAATGTAAGCATTTTCCTTCCTATTCATTTCCATTAGCAAAATTAAATAGGCTTTTCAATTTTGCAAACCATTCAATTCTGCAACTGTAATTAGGATTGTCAATTTTCTACAACTATAGCATTAAAGTTTAATTTCTGCAATTTCAATTCTGCAAGTTAAAATAGTTTCATTTCTATAAATTAGGATTAAAAGTGAACTTAAAAAAACCCACAAATATTTATTTCACCAAATAAGCTTTTAACCTAGTGATATAAACTATGATTTTCTAAAACCTCCTATCATAGACAGCCTTGGAAATAGCTCTAGATTTGACAAATCATAAAATATTAAATGATGAAAATAATGACACTCATCACCATGAAGACCAAATTAATGTTTATTATTATGAATGTGTGCTAACATTATTGATGAGAGGTTCAACCCCTAGCTCCTGCATGCGTGTAGAGCAACTCCCTCTTTGGATGCCACATGGTAGAGTTGTGTTCTATTTGTGTTGTTCTCTTCAATAATTAATATCAATATTTTGTGTTGATTGGACTCTGTGCTAACTGAGTGCATTGACTTGGGTTATTTACCTTGCACAAGTAAAATATACTTATCTATTTATTCTATCAACTGTTGACTTTGAAATCAAGTTTTTTATTTTTGATGACAACATACAATTTTTGTATCATTTAAAAAAAATTAAAATTAAAATTGCAAATCTAGATTTTGGTGCCATTTCTATTTTTGCTTGAGATAAAGCATCATGTATGATTGATCCTCTTACAAGTGTTGATTTTACTAGAGGAGAGAACAAAAAAGTACAACGTATTGATCAGCCAAACAATGTGTCTATGAGTAAAAAGTAGTGCCAACCTAGAAATCAAGGTATGCATCATAATGCATCTACTAATATTAATAGTTTTGACTAAGGACTTAATTCTTTGTTAAAATCCATGGCATAATCTTCACCTAACAATTCAGGTCCTTCTCCTTCTACTCCTAAAAGTTCAGGCCCTCTTTCTCCGACACACAATAACCCTCCAAATAACCCTGCAATTAAAGTTAAAATCCCTAGTGATATTGACCATGAATTGTAGCAATATCTTTCACACCAAGAAGTAAGGGTTGATGAAATTATTACCACAATGGAATACATTCAAAGTTCTCTAGTTTCATCCACTTCTCCACCTACTCATTCCTATTGTTCACAACATACTATTAGACCCTAAAATTTAAATAATCATCCAAAATTAGAGTTTGCTCCTTCTGACCAAGGCTTTGCCTCTGATCTAGACCCCACGGTAGGTAGTGCTTCTAATTTATTAGAATGGACTCATGATGTTCAGGTTCCTTGGATTGACATGCCTCCCTTTGAAGGATTTTACCCTTGAGGATGGTTGGCCAAAATGGAAGGCCTTATCCGTTTGCACCATATTCCATAAATAGGTTAGGTTGCATTAGCATCTTCTAACTTGGTACCTAGGCTTATCAATGGTTTTTATGGTAGATTCGTCAACATGGTCATCCTCTTTTATGGTGTCAATTTAAATAACTATTTCTTAGAAGATTTGATAAGGGATATTCCACATCATATGTGTTACATCTTATGCAAATTAAGCAAACAGGATTGGTAGAAGACTATTACTCTGAGTTCACAAGTCTACTTACCTACACATAAGAATTGATTCTAATAGTGGTGGTCTCTAATTTTTACTATGGTATTAAGTATAATATTAGAAAGGAAGTTGACATGCATGATCCTTATATCCTTGACACTGCATATTGTATAGCTCAAGTAGCAGAAGTTCCATGATTTCCTGGGCTCTCTCCTCTCTCCATTTGTCTCCCCTATTATCCATAGTTAAAGTATTACCTGAAGTCTCACCTATGCCATTATTATTGAAATGACCAAAAAATATCATTTGATAATTCAACACAAGATAAAACATGCATTAAATGAAGAAACTGTGTTCCATTGATATTAATAAAAATGTGTTACAAGAGGGACATGTTGCCTCTTATCCATTTCTATTTCCAGTAAGGTTACAACCAATCTGATGCCTTCTTCGGCCACCCCTCAATGAATGTGGGCTTCTTTGTATGTGGGCCACCGCATGGTTTGCTTGTTTGCTACTATTATTCTTCTCTAGATCTATTGAATAACATGCAAAAGAGAGTTAGTATGATGAGGGGCTTCCATTAGTCAGGCCCCATGTTTAAGAAGATGAAATAACTATAAAAAACAAGATAGAAACTGAAATAAATGATACAAAAGGATATAAAACACCAAAATGAAGCTTACCTAAAATATCTGGGTCGATCTAGATACTGTAGATCCACTTAGCCACCCGGGGGGCAAATTAGGGCTAGATTTGTGAGGCAAGGAGTGATCTAAACTATGAGGTCCCTTTTGCAAATCTACTTTGGTGGGTCAATCCCTAGGCAGCTGGTGTGCCTCTGTATGGTGTCAAAATCAGACTATGTACACCGAGAAATGATTGTTCAATGTTTGCTTTCCATTTTAGCAGAGTAACTGTACTTTGTTAACTTTGTGTGAGATCTATCATTAGGGTTTTAGGACCCACTATTTATAGGCAAAGGCAAGGTGCAGCGGGGAGTTAGATAGAGTAAACCTAGGTTTGATTCTGTCTAGGGTTAGTTAGGAAATACAATGTGGCAACATCACATTCCTTGTGGGAAGTATTCCATCCTCACACATGTGTGAGGATGGATTAGGGCTAATCTTGATCAGGAGGTCCTAAGTCACTTTAGGAAATGATTAGGTTTTCTTAGAAAAATATCTCAAAAAACTCTAATTTCACACATGTGGGAGGATGTAATTAGTGTTAATCAATATTAAGGGTTCTTTTAATCAAATTTGCCCTAAAAAGGTGACTTAAGTGAAGTCAACATTAAATTAGAATTTGGTAATTAACTTGTTAATTGTTTTCGTCAACGAATACCCTGTGGGGGCCTCAATTGCATATGAATAGACCATCGAATGATATCCCAATGCACCGAATGTGATTTGGAAGGCTTATGAGGGTTTAGGACCTAAAAGTTGATGGAGTGATACATGGAAGTCTACATATTGCTATGGAAAACTATGGCAATCTATGTATTACTACGCATGACTACGCCTGACTATGCATGACTATGATAGCCTAAAATAGCCTAGGGATGTTTGGAATCACCTATGTATACACAGAAGTAGCAATGTATGACTTTTGGGTGTCTATATTTATCCCTTTTTGTATTATACTGTTTAGAACACAATTTAATACAAAAATTTGAAGGGTTTTTTGCAGAAGGAAAAGGGATAGAAGGGGAATGAAATCCAATCAAAGAGTATGTAGCCACTCGAAGCATGACCATACAAAGCAATGAGATGTCCAATGGAAAGAAGAGAAGAAGAAAATAAGAAGAAGAGGAAAGAAATAAAAACAATGTTGAAAAGGGAAATGGATGAATGTATATGCAATGATGTGATTTTGCTGAGTTCGTATGACATTTACGATGCCATACTAGTCGCTTGAGAATGACAACTTTTGATTGCTTTGATTTTGCGACTAGATCAACATGGTCAAAAAGTATGATTAGGAAAAAAGCCTCACTAAATCTTTGTTGTTGATTGATTGATGAGAACATGGTGACAAGTGTCAAACCATTTGAACTAAGTGGACATTTATCTTATTCAAACATGTCATTCATGATGTTCCATGAATGCCAGGTATAAATACTCTAAATGTTACACCAGGATCATGCCAAATGTATCATTCATTATGTACTCAAAATACAAGAATGCTAGATTGACTTCTCCATTATCATGCATAGCTCTCCTTATGTAACCCATGTTTTTTTGGGATTGAGATTATTTCATATGATAATATTCAGCAAAAATTTTCGTAGACAAATGCGCTAACCACGCTTTTGGATTTTTGATGTTCTGGTTGTATGCAAAGCTAAATTTGGATTATGAATACCCCCTTAAACGGGGAATCAACAATAAGGTGAATGAAGTGTGGTGAATTGATGATGCAACGATTGATAAAATACCAATGCATGATGAATATGAATAAAAATGAAGTTAAAAGACAAGTTTGTAAGGTTACTAGGGTCTTTGGGGATAAATGCTTGCTTTCTTGGGTTTTTGGGTGCATTTTGGGGTGTTGTGGTTGAGTTCGCCACCCAGGGGGTGATTTTGACATAAATCACCACCCAGGGGGTGAATTGTGTTTTAGTTCACCCTTCGAGGGGTGAATCAGTGGATAAGGTATATTTATGCCCTGGTTTGCATGGGAGGGGTTCATTTTGACGACGCACAACGGTGGAAAGTGATTTGTGGAGATGTTCTATGGCATGAGAGGAGCGCGAGGGATGAGTTTGGGAGCAATGATGATGAGAGGGCATACAGCAGTTGGCAGCAAGTGTGGGGACCCATCGGTAAGTGATTTTTTGCTTTGTTTTGCTTTTGTTTTATTTTTTATGGCAATATGAATGAGTGGGGGGGGGAGGTTTTCATTCCAATTTAATTTTTTTTGTAATTTTTAATTGAAAATTTAATACAAAGTGATAAACGAGCCAAATGGGTATCCAAAAGTACGATAAATTTGTGAATTAGACTTGTTTTGATGTTGATTTGATCGGGTGAAGGGTAGAGTAGGTGTGAGGTTTGACCGTCATTTTTGGAAGAAACAGTGTATTGACATTGATAATTTTTGTATTTTGTCTGCTAAAGTGGGAAATACGTATCCCATTTTGTGACTGTTATATTTTTTTGACTTTGTTTGATGTGATTTCAAAATTTATCGCTTTTAGGTGTAATTTATCAAACCTAGACTGTTAGATTTGACATGTTAGAGGTAAAATTTTTGAAAATCGATGAAAATTTCATTGTAGAAGGGCAAAATGGGTGTCCAAAAATGTTGTTTTTTTTAGTGAATGACTTCATTTGGCCTACCTTTGATTTGCATGCCAAGGTGTAGATGATGTTAAACTGAAAATGAGCTATAGGGAGCCCGATTTAGACAATATTCAACATCTGTTTGAACTTTCACCGCTAAGTAGGCAAATGGGTATCCAAAAATATGACTGCTATTTTTGAATAATGTCTTCTGATGTGTGTTCAATTTTGGTGTATGTATGATAACTTTGATTGCGAATTTGGTGTTGATCTGTGTGTTGTTTTTGAATTTTGTCAAAAATTTTACCACTAAATTGGCAAATGGGTATTCAAAAATGTGTTTTATTTTTGTATGTTTGACTTGATCATGTTTTGAATTTTGTGCCACATGGGTGACTTTGTGTTTGCCTTTTGGAAGTCAAATATGTACTATTTATGACATTTGTTCAAAATTTTGCCATAAAATGATAAAATGGGTATTTGAATGTGTGACTATTATGTCGATGTGGTTTGTCATTTAATTGTGTACTATTTTTTTTGAAATGCATGTCAAATAAATAGGTTTTAATTTGTAAAGTTTGGTTTATGAAATATGATTTTATTACATCACTTATGTGGATGTCTAACATGTGTTTTGTTGTGGATGAACAGGTGAAGATGCTCGAACCCCGTCATTAGGTGCAAAAAATGAAGAGTATTTTTGACAAGGTGATGAATCAGGAGGACGAGCTGAAGTGGTTGGATGATATATGGTTCTAAGGTGTGTGGGAGTGTACCAGCATACACACCAATATGGCCTATGTATCGACACTATTTGAGATATAGGATGTTGATAGGAACACATTTCATTTTCCTACTATGGAGATGATTGTCACGTTAGATGATGTGTATCATATTTATCCTTTGCCTATTGAGGGTGTTCCTATGAGAGTGGCAGCTGATGAGAGTAAGGATGCAATGTTGGAGCAGTTATTTAGGGTAGATTGGAGGTTCATAGATATATCTAATATGGATTATGAGTAGTTGTGGTTGTAGAAGAAGATATATGATCAGTAGTGTGCATCCATGATGATGATCTCTATGTATGTGTTGCCTGATAGTTCTGAGGTTCTGTTTACCTAGAATATTCTATACTTGGTGAGTGATATGTTTGAGCGGAGGGTTGTGTTTGCTTGGGCACTTGCTCTATTGGCCCAAGTTTATTGAGAGTGTATGAGGTTGTTAGGGGTAGGAGGATAGGATTGAGTGTGATCCTCTTATTGTAGGTATGGTCATGGGAGAACATAGCTATTGAGAGGCCATATCTATTGCCTCACACTGTGCATGTTGAGAGCAAGGATTATTTGCCCTATGCTTTGAGATGAAGCACAGAGGATGAATAGGGTATCAAGAGGCTGCATAAGGGTGATCCACTATTTTGGAGGGGTAAGTTTGGAGATGCGACTCCTGATGATATTAAGTGAAGACATTGGTTGGGTGGTGTGAGTTGGGATAAGGATGAGGATCAGTTGCATGCACAAAAAATTCCTATCGATATTATGGTGAGTCAAGATGTAGAGGAGGAGGCATGGGGACTATGGGATAGAGTTTGACAGTTGGAGGCTAAGGTGGAGTAGTTGAGGGCTAATATGGTCAGGTAGGGGACTAAGACAGAGTAGTTGAGGGTCATGATGGCAAGGTAGGATTAGAATATTATGATCCTGATTGGTCGGTTAGCTATGGAGACTACCAAGAAGTTATTATGTGAGACTTGTCTATCAATGCACAGGATTTCTCTCCTTGATTATGAGCAGATGGTATCATATTCTAGGACACAGTCATGAGTGCAAGAACCCTCACATCAGAGTCAAGGTAGTGTTGCTTCGATAGTAGAGGTTGGTGCTAGGGTTGAGGAGCAGGATCTGCATACTATGGAGAAACCTATGTAGATCCAATTCTAGAGTTTATTACAGAGTCAAGCCAAGCTATAGAGAGGTGAGCAAGCTGGGAGGGACATGGGGAGACTCATGGTGATAGTTAGGAGTTGTATATTTGATTGTAGCCTATGGGCATTTTGGATGCTATATGATGGGCATGGTCCTAGGTTGTAGCCTTTGGGCATTTTTGGATGATGATATATATATATATACACCTTGATTTTGGCTGTTATATATACATGTGTGATTTTGATGGTTTGGAATATATTATGTTTATGTTTGCATAGGTAGCACAACATAATTTGTAGATATGTATGATAAGTAGATGCATATGTGTGAATGGTTTAGATTTATTATCGTTCTTTCATATAAATGAATTGTAGAGTAGTATTCATTATTGTGTTTCGAATGCAGTGTGATGTGATATTGAATGTGATGTTGTTGTGTATGTATGTAGGGTGAATGCAATGATGTAATTTGACACTGGGATTCATGTGAAATGAATGCAAGAATATGATTTGCAATTTTAAATGCATATAGGATGAATGCATGGTCGTAATGTATACTAGGTGTGTATGACATAGATGCATGAATGCATATATGGACGTACTAAAATGTCCCAAGGAAGCACTTGTATCATGGTATTTAACTATATGGATGTGATCCATTCCATGATTTCAGGGACAATGGATAATGTAAGGCATGTGTAATGGTTTTGACTAACATAGTTATGACCATCAAATCTCAAACCCTTAGCTATACAAGTTTTGTGGCAACTTATAACATAATCAGGCTGGTTCAAATTTTGTCTTGGACCTATGTGTGTGAATGTGTAAGGTTCATTTATCCATTTTGAGGGAGGTAGGATTAACCCGTTGTAGATGCTATCGGACTAGCTAGCTCATCCATCCACAATAGTGATCTATACAAAAGCGAGATGCTAATGTGAGAGATGTGTTGTCACCTATAATACTATTCCACTGGTAGGTAGGCTCTTGGAGCCTATTTCTAGTGATGGGAATCATCCCATGGTGTTATGTTGAACCTAAGGACCAAATATGATAAGCATAACATGGGTTATATCAAGAGGCATTTCCTTTTGTTTTATGCCCCTGTTCTCGTGTTAACCTATCTGATTGTGGTAGTGCTCTTTTATTTTTCTTTTTTTGTTGTCATGGTGCTCTTTTTGTATGGGCGATAAAGTTTTTTTTCTACCCAATCATTTATTTTTGCTTGTGCTTGATCCCTTTGTTCATCCCCAGGTCGTATGTTGACCATGCAGGCGATAGGATGAGCAGGGGATACCATTCTATAGATGGCAATATCTATTCAAGATGTCCTCTTTCCTAGGCTCAAAATTGTTAATGTGTAACCTATTGTGAGTGATCCATAAGAGAATTTGAACCAACTTGAAGGACCATAAGAAGAATGTACAATACTCAGTAGCCATGTGTGACACTTTATTGTCTAAACTATAGAGTAGTCAAAACTAAACACGACACTTATGTATACCCTGATCCTAAAAAGGGGGAATGGACATCCAGGTGGTGATGCTAACAAATGCATGTATTACTCCTACTATAGTGCATTTTGGGGGAGAATGTACAAACATGAATTAATATTCTAAATATAAAGCATGTGAATATGTGCAATGGATGTAAATGTAAATGATGCAAGTGGGGGAATGCAATATCTACAAGAGGAAAGTTACATTGTGTAGAAGGATAATTTTATAAGAACCTATTTATAGATGAGTAAAGTGTGTAATGATGACAAAAAGCATGATGCTATGATCATGGTTGCCCCAACATGTGGGGTGTGTGTGTAGGAGGTGTATAAGCTATGAGCTGGACAAATGTATGTAATAGTTGTCTAGAGAAGAAAATGTAAGGGTGGAATATATAGATGGAATAAGTGAGAAGAAATAGGCTTTGGTAACCAATCAAGGCAAGGGGATTACCAAAAGCCAACAAAGATATGAGAGAATAAATGAGTCAATGTAGGAAGAAAATAGAAGAATAAGGTAGAATAAGGGAAGTAATTTGAACTACTGTCGGGTGAAGTGGCGTGGATCCGGGTGGGAGTGGGATGGTGAAGTGATGACATGGCTAGGATTGCGGTTGGAGCCATAGTTGGAAATGTTATGAATATAGTGGATGGGCACTATCAGGGTACTGCGAGGTGGCAAGGTCCTGGGAGTGGTGCTGTGCGGAGGACTGACAAGTCAGCTAAATAGGAGGAAATGTGTTGGTGATGGGGTATGCTCACCATGCAACACGTTGTGCACCAGTATTTGAATGATCTGCACTCTTCAATATCATGACCTGGTTGGTGATGGTAAATGTAAAATTTATTCTCATTGTAGTTGTGTGGTTTGGGGTGTGATGGATCAATGGATCAAATCTCAGGTAGGTTGAAAAGGCCCTAATGTGTGAGATGGTAAAACATTTAGGATAGTAGCATGTGTGGAATAGGCGTAGGATAAATGTATGGGTCCGTTGGAGGTGATTGGGGCCTGGGTGAAGAGTGATCCGATAATGGAGGCATGGATTGAGTTCAGGGTTGAAGGAGGGATCTATGTGGTGGTCAGGATGGAAGGATCATGGGAGACTACCATGGGTGAATATGGTAATGGTAGTGGCTCATATGCAACTCTAGAGCCTCTACATGAGAGAAGAGATGTATCTCATGATGCTATGGCGATAGTGTTGGAGATGGTGGTGATCGATACCTTGATGTGAGTGGTATGGCCTGATAGGCACGAGACAGTGGATGAGATCTTGATGATGATGGGGAAGAATGAAAAGGTCTTGAATATTGGAGAGCTTTCCAAAAAGACAAGCCTCAAAGAGGGGAAGGTGGCATCTTGAGGATCGGTGGCATAGGTGATGGCTCTAAGCGACGACATAAGTGGGAAGGGAGTATGTTTGTGTGATAATATTGGGCAGCTTGGGCCACATGACATTGCCAAGCCTGGAAGTAGGTGGAATCACCATTGGGAAGAGGAGTTGGTAGAAATGCAAGGCAAGGTGGATGAGGTGTATACTCCCTATTAGGTAGGTGGTAGGATCCTATGGGATGATGGGGGTGATTTTTTGGTGAATAACAATGTCTAAGATCATCAAATGGGTGAGATGGTGACCCCCATTCTTGGGGTTGGGTTGATTCCTCCTTGTCATCAAAAGAGGACATGGTGACCTGGTTGTCTCCAGAGTGTGGCAAATAGGATGAACCTCATTGGTGAGGAGAATGGTGTCAAGGTGAGGTATGATGACCTAAATGGGATGAATGCAAGGAGCACCTAGTGTGAAAGGTGGCTAGTGGTCGGGCAAGATCTATCGATGTAATGGGTTTTTGCAGTGGTTGCGGATGGTCCTGCATGGTGGTAGGTGAGGCTATTGTAGAGCTTTCCTACTGATGATGTGAGTCTTGCAAAAGGAAAAACAAATATCCTGAGCATAAAAATGGTAGAAAGGTGAAACATACATGGATAGAGGAAATATAAAGTAGAAACAACAGATTCACATAGTGATGTGTTTAGCGATTTACTTCTAATACTATGTGACACTCGTGATGGTGAATATGTTTATTCATAATGCATTGAAGGCACGAAGGTGCAAGATGTTGATGGGTTTAGTATCATTAAGGCCTTCAAGATTGGCTAGACGATATTCTCCCAAACCATATTTATGTGTGATAATAAATGGGCCCAACCAGTTTAGGGCAAATTTATCACGTTGTTGGTGAGGTTGACCTGTGATTTGCTGGTTATATTTGAGAACCAAGTCACCAATATTAAACTCACATTTATGTACTTTACTATTGTAGGGACTATGAATATGATCTTGATAAACTCGTGTGTGCTCGATGGCATGGATGCAATGTTCATCAAGGAGTGTTAGTTGATCTAGATGAGATTGGAGAGCAGTGTTGTCGTCAATGAAATATTTCATAGATATTCGTAGGGAGGGTATCTCAAGATCAAGGGGCATGATAGCTTTTGCCCCATATACAAGTGAAAAATGTGTTGCCCCAGTAGGGGTACAAATGTTGGTACGATATGCCCATAAGGATATGGGTATTTTATTATGCCAGTATCGTGATACTCTGCTACAGTTTTATGGAGAATAGAACATATGGTTTTTTTTATGGCTTCTACTTGGCCATTTCCTTGAGGGTAATATGAGGTCAAAAATCTATGGTGTATGTGAAATATATCACATAGGGCAATGACAGTCTTGTTTTTAAAGGATTTTTCATTATCTAAAATTATTTGGGAGGGAATTCCAAAGTGGCATATGATATGCTCCATGATGAATGTTGCAATTTTGGCTCCTGTAGTTTGGACCAGTGGGATGGTTTTGATCCACTTGGTAAAATATTCTTTTGCCATGATGATAAATTTGTGACTGCTGGAGGAAGCAGGTGTAATTTTTCCAATTAGATCTAGGCCCCATTAGGAGAAGGTCCACATGGACTGGATTGGTTGAAGTGCTTGGGATGGTAAATGTGTTAGGTTGGCATGTTGTTGGCATTTGATGCAATGTTTGACATACTCATAGTAGTCTTGCTCCATTTTAGGCTAGTAGTAGCCCATACAGAGGATGTGTTTGGTGATAGCCATGCCAATTAAATGGCCACCACAAGTACCACCATGGGTTTCTTGTACAACCCGTTGCGATTCTTATGATTCTAGGAAATGCAGGAGTATGTCGTCATAGCTGTGGTGGTAAAGGATGTCCCCCAACAAGGTGTAGTTAATCGCTATTTTTTTAAAAGTTTGGAATTGGGCATGGGGTAAATCACATGGTAGGAAACCTAATTTGATGTACTCTTTGATTTGGTAGAACCATGGGTTGTGAGGTTCGATGTTTAACACATACACACCACCATCATCTGTGGGAGGTGTGGGTGATATAGCAGATTGCGTAAGTGTATGAATGGATACAGATGTTGTGTTGGATGTTGGGTTTTGTGATATGAGGGGTCCTAAGGAGGCTATAGTGTCTGCAAAATGGTTTGATGATCATGGAGCGACTTTGAGGTAATACCATTCAAATTGGGATAGGAGTTTGGTGATTTTCTTATATTGTTGAAGAACTAGGTAATTGCATAGCCAAAGTTCTTGCACTTTGTTGACTATCAGAAGTGAATCACCTATGATGTGGAGGCATTTTATGTGCATAGTGTGCTTATTTCAGTCCTAGGATTAGGGCTTCGCATTCTACATTGTTATTGGTACAATAGAAATCAAGTTTGAATGAAAAGGGTAGCTATTCTCCTTGTGGTGTAAAGAAAAAAATGCCTACACCCCCAACATGGAGATGCATGGAACCGTTGAAGAACATGGTGAGATCAGCCACAAATTTAGGTTTGACATATTCTTTCTCTTCAGTTATGTGGAAGATGGAATCATCGAGGAGTTGAATGAATAGGGGTTGATTGTCAGTTATAGGGGCTTCAACTAGTTGGTCGGAAATGACTTACCCTTTGATGAATTTTTGAGATACGAATTCTAGGTCAAATTTAGTTAGGAGCATGATCCATTTGGCTATGCGTGAATTGTGATAACTTTTGTTCATCATATACCAAAGGGGATTATCTTGGGTGATGAAAAAAGTTGTGTCATTTAACATGTAGTGTATTAACTTCTAATTAGCGAATACTACTACTAAACATAGCTTCTCCATGTATCTGTATCTCATTTTGTAAGTAACTAGTGTGTGGTTGATGTAGTAGATAGCCTGCTCTTTGTTGAGAGCATTATTTTGAGCTAGGAGTGTACCTCGCACAAGTTATATGGCTGATCCTAGCTCAAGTTATATGGCTGAGATGTATAGATTCAATGGTAATTGTGGGTGTGGCAGTGACATGATCGGAAATGATGTAAGGTAAGTTTTGATAGCGTCGAATGCAGCTTGATAGTTATCATACCATTTGAAGTGTACTCCTTTCTAGAGTAGATGGTTGAAAGGTTGACATTTATCTTATAATTACACTATAAATCTATGAATAGAGGTAATATTGCCCTGGAGGCTATGCAATTGCTTTAGTGTGGTAGGAGGAAGCATCTCAATGATGGCTTTCACCTTACTAGGATCTACCTCAATTCCTTGTTGGGAGACAATGAACCCTAGTATCTTGTCTGATGTAACACCAAACACACACTTCTTTGGATTTAGGCACATGTGTTCTAGTAGTTGATCAAAAATTTGACAGAGATCTTCGATATGGTCAGCACATTTCTTAGACTTAGTGATAAGGTCATCCACATAATCCTCAATGTTCTTGTGCATTAAATTGTGAAAGTTGTAGGTCATGGCTCATTGACAGGTTGCCCCAACATTTTTAAGGCCAAATGGCATGACCTTCTAGCAAAAATTCCCCCAAGGTTTTGTGAAGGAAGTTTTGTGTTGATTGGTTGGGTTGATTCTGATTTGATTATATATTGAAAATCTATCCATGAGGGAAATAATTTTGTGACCCACGATAGAGTCAATGAGGGAGTCAATATTGGGTAGAGGGAATTTGTCTTTGGGACAAGCTTTGTTTAGGTCATGAGAATCTATGCAAACATGAAAATCATCGGATGACTTGGGTATAGGGACCATAATGGATACCCACTTGGGATAGTCGATGGGTACTATGAAATCAATGTCTAGGAGCTTTTGGAGGTTGGATTTCACTATCAATATGACAGTTGGATGCATGCGTCATAGATTTTTCCTTATAGGTTTGGCATTGGGATCTAGTATAAGATTATGAACTACTATGGCAGAGTCAAGTCCCAAAATGTCTTTATAAGACCATGCAAAAACTTTTATATACTTGCATAGGAAGTTCATGAAGGTGATGCACTCCTCGGGTGAGAGGCTAGCGGCTAATTTGAGGATGTGTGGATTTTCTAGATCATCATCGATGTCAACATCAATCGTGTTATCAATGAGCATGCGAGATCCATTGAATAATTGTTTGAGGATAGGAATGAGCTTGAAGTCATCAATGGCATCTCTGAACTCATACTCATAATCTATGTAAATGCTCGTGTGATGGACTTGAGGGGTTTGGGCTGACGTGGATGAGGATGGGGTATTTTCTACCCGCAAGGTGTGAGGAGAAAGAAGGAAGTATCCAGGTACTGGTATGTGTGAGATATGTGCTAGATCAATAAAGTTTAGGTTTGGGGTATCATCTCAAATTCGTTGGTGGCTATAGCAAAGGGGAGAGCGTAAATCTACTTCGACTATGTTGATCGATGTTGTAGATGAAATAGGTGGGGAAGAGTTTGGTGAGGGAGGTTGGATAGTTTGTGCATGTTCTAAGAGACTCAAAGGAGGTCGCAAGACAACTGGCGATGAATGAGGATGAGAGGTTGCTCTTTGTAGTTGTCTATGTATAGGTGGGAATATAGGCAAGCATATCGGTGGTGGGTTAGGTGGGACTGGGTCTAGTTCTATCGATGGTGGATCAGGTGGGACTGGGTTCGGCTCTATTAGTGGTGTAGCTAGAGATAAGGTAGAAAAGTTTTCTACCAATCTCTAAATATCACATAATAAAGAGGTATCGATTGTAGGAGATTCTTGGAAGAAGTCATAGGGGACTGTGACAGTGGAAGTGGGTGAAGGTGTATCTTCTAATATATCCATATCGATATATTCTTCTAAGGTGTGCATTGGATATGGAGGAGGATGTAGAGATAAATATTGGATCTCATCTTCTAATGTATAGACAATGGTTGGACGATAACTTAGGTCGGTTTTATCGATAGGTGATAGAACACAGATTTATGGGTGTGTGTAACCCTTGCTCATAATGACCTAGCCCGAACCCATGCCAATGAAAATGTTGTAAGTAGTGCAAGACAAATTGAGGGTTGAATAGATGTGTAATTACATCACCAGAGCTAGATTGTTGTGTTGGTGCAGTTGGTGGAGGGATCAAAGAGTTGACTCCTGTATACACAAAGTTGGTGTGGTTTTCAAGACTTCCTAACTATATGACAGTGCCAATGGTAAGGACCAAAGTTGAAGTGTGACCAAATTCATGGGTGGATTGGATCAGAGGTTCACATACGCGAGCATCACATACATTATAGTCTCTTGGGCCTGAATTTGTCATGAAAATGGATATGCATTGTGTGATATGCTCTGGTGACTGAGGTGGGATATCAAAATTAGTTAAGGAGAAAGTTGAGATTCCTTGATGGCCACAGTTGAAGGGTGTGGGAGTTGTTTCTCTGAATTTGATGTTGATTGTTCTGGCTCATGATGTTTGGTTGTTGTGTCTTGAATAGTTTGGTTGTTCTGCATAGGGGACGTCATCGACAGAGGTGCTAGGATACATAGAGACATGAATTTATTAGGTTTCAATGGTAAGGGAAGAGGAAGTGTTTATGGTGTAGCAAGGATAGGGTCTTCTGTATGCAAGGGTGGAGGAGGTAATGTAGTCGGTTGTATGGTGGGTGGAAATGGTGGTTGTGACACCGTGGGTGGAAATTGAAATGGTAGAGGTTGGGAGGATTTTGGAGGCCATAAGGATGGTGGTGAAAAAGGCATGGTAAAGGTTTTGGGTCCCCTAAAATATGGTGCTAATGGTGCAGATATTGAGGTTTGTTCTCTTGATGAACACTGGGACATTGAGGTGGAGGTTGAAGAGGATATCGATGCTCCTAGTGACTGGTGAGAAGATACAAGAAATAGTTGGTATGATGAGAATGATGGTGCATGCAAACGATATACCACATTACAAAACTTAAATGGGTCTCCATCGACTGGGACACAGTGAACTAGTCTATTGTGGATGTACTTAAGGCAATGGTGTAGTGTGGATGAGACACACTACATATCTCTAATCCAAGGGTGATTGAGGAGAATGTTGTATTACATTTCTCCTTGAATGATGTGAAATAGGATGGTAATGGTATGGATACCTACACAGATTGGTAAGACTATGGATCCTATAGTAGGTCTCATGGAGCCATAAAAAGCATGCGGTTCAAGGGAAGGTGTGTCAAAATGGGCTTGCATGATGTACAGGTGATGTAGATCTACTGTGGATATGATGCTAATGGATGAGCCTGTATCAACGAGTACCCACTTGTAGGTGATATTGTTAATATTGGCTTGTATGTGGAGAGGGGGATCTGCTCCTTATCCTCCAAGTTTTGTTATCTCATGGTCATGAAAACTAATCGAGGGCTAGAGGCAGTGCAAAATATTTCCAACAAAATTGACAAAGGCATTGGTGTCATGTGTCTCTAAGTCAATGGAACGCAGGATGTCATTCAACACCTCGCGATGGGGTTGAGATTTTTGTAGGAGATCGAAGATGGATAGTCATGTGAGGGTATTGTGTAATTGATGGGTTAGGCTACCATGGATGGTGATCACATTTTGAGGTGGTGGTGGTACAGTATTAGGCATTTATGGTACTTGTGGTGATGTGAACTGAGCTAGTGGGGAAATGATAGGTGCAGTCTAGTGAGATGACTATTGTTGGATCCTCATAGTAAGATTGATCATTCCTACTATGCCATGTGATGGAGGATCATGTTGTACCTGACAAGATGGAGCCGAGGAATTTTTTAGAGGTCTAGGAGAATTGGGTCCTCTGTGATCCGGTAGGGGGTTTTGTAAATCCCTAGGTTTTGATTTTGTGGGGCTAAAGGGTTTGCTACCTGAATAGTACCCCTATCGATTAGGTCTTGAACTTACTCCCAAAAGGAGTGACACGAATCAATATTATGGCCATGCTACCTATGGAAATGATAGAAGAGCTACTCATTATAGTGAAGAGGCTTAGGTGAATTTGGATCCAATGGGTGGATCTCAGGTAGAACTAGATGGTTTCCCTCGTACAATGTGTGGAACAAGGCTAGTAATGGTTTGGATAAGGGTGTGAAGGTATGTGGTGGAACTTGTGGGTGCATACCTCGGTATTGTTGTTGTCAAGGTTGATCGGGAGCATTGGCTTATAATGCTTGTGACTGTGGTGTATAGGGTGAAGAAGTCGATGCTAGTGCTAGGATAACAGATGCGACTTGGTTAGCTTACGTCGGTCTTGGGTAAGGTTGATTTGGTGCGGGTCTATTGAAGTGAAATTTTGAATTATAGTTGGATTTGGCTCTCAACTTAATCTTCTTAGACTGAACCTTAATATCTTCAATCACTTTTTATTATGAGATGGCATCTTCAAAAGTACGACTTTGGTGAAGTTGGAGGGATGTGGAAATGTGTTTGTGGCAACTCTTGGAAAAGAGTGTTACAAGATCTAAAGTGGGGAGGCTATGGGAAAGATCATAGATAATTTCTCTCCATATGGCAACGAACTCGGTAAAGGGTTCGTGATCCACCTGTCGTAAGGCATAGACATCAGAGAATGTGGTCTTCTTCTTGATGTTGATGGAAAAGTGCTCTAGGAAGGAGTTGGACAACTGCTCAAAGATATATAGGCTATGGCGTGGGATCATGTTGTACCAATCCAATGTTTGCCCATCGAGGGATAGGGAGAAGGTATGCAACATAAGAGGGTTACTACTATGAATCTAGTAGTAATACGAGTAGTAGTTGCTCACATGTTCTTTGGTGTATCGCTCCAAATTTTTTGCACCCTTACCTTCAGGCTATAGGATCCGTGCTCGGAAGGGGAATGTGAAAAGGATGGGACAATACCTCGGACTAAGAGGCCCTTTGAAGGTCCCGCCTCTCGGGGGAGGTGTATAAGGGTGAATTTTCAATGGATGGTGGGTTCACCAAGAAAATTTTGAATGGCAGTTTCCACGCCTAGGTTGATAGTGTGTTTGATGTGTTCATTTTTATGCTTGATCATTCAATTCCTAGGTTTGGCCGATATGAATCTAAACTATTCTATATGCCAATGTGGATTTCAATGAATACAAAAAATAGAAATAGATGCAAATTACAGATAATAAGTTAACCAGAAGAATTCATACCTAATTTTGGATGTCTGATGGAGATTATGAGTCTTGTAGCAGTTCAAATCGTCTTAGTTTGAACATTATCGTTTGATATTTCTCGAGATCGTCTCAAATCACAGAAGGTCATCTAAAATAGGATAGAATCACCTGAAATCTGACGAATTCGTCAGACAAATTCATCAGAAACCTACAATCACAGAAATAGACACAAAATACCAAATATGCAAATGCATAATCAAGGGATAATGATAGAAATAATAGCAAACTTGCCTAAATAAGAGTGTCTAATAACAAATGAGGAAAATATAGGAAATTTGATGATTGATTTTACCTTTATCATGCAACTATGCTAAATGAGGTGAACTCCAGGATGTAAAATAGTAATAATTCTAACTAATGCAAAGCAAAATAGTAGATGGTGGAGAAAGAATGCAAAATCAGGGCACTGATTGCCCCCAATGTTGGCTATAGTTGAAATCACCTGCAAAATACAAAATCGTCTTGAATTGCGGTGTGATCATCCAAGATCGTACAAGATCGTCTGCGACAATCTAAGCTTGCTCTGGCTAAAAAAAAATGAGGTTCCTGCAAGAAAAATTAGAAATGCAAAAATGCAAATGATAATTCAGGGTATTCTAACACACACAAAGATCAAATTACAGGGGAATTCAGCCAGGGGTAGGTCAAGGGGAGGGCCTAAGATTAAATAGGCATAGGAAGGAGGTTGCGAGGTTGGAGATCATCCCAATCTCGGAGATATCCAACGGGGAAGGTCTCTAACGGTGTAGACACACTTTTGCCCCAATTAGAGACGTCTTTGAAACATAAGCTAATTATGAAAATTCAGTTTTGGGACAAAATTGTCTGGACGTTCCATTCCAGATGAATTCGGTAGATCGGGGATGATTTCATCTAATACGCGATGATATCGTCCAATGGTCAAAACAAATCCTAAAAATGGCATAGAAAATGGGGAAAGCGGGTAAAAGGCAGTTTAACGGGCAGTTTGGGGTTGAAATTCAAATTTTAATATTTTATATTTTTACTAAGGTTTTAACCGGGCCAATTTTAGGGTGCTACATTTTGCCCCCTCTTTAGCAAAATTTTCAAAGAAAATGCGTTAAATACGAGTTTTTACCATTTTACGAGAAAGCAAAAATATACTCAATTTTTAAGAGACGATTCTTGGTCGAATCGTACGAATGTTGATTATGGTGCCCCCTCCGTGTTTTTCCCAAATCGAATGTTTGAGGTAAAACGCAGAAAAGCAAAAATTAAAATGCTGATTTTTAAATAAAATTAAGAAAATAGGTTAAAACCCTAATTTATGTGTACTATTCACTTTATCTGTTCCAGAGTTCTATAGAAAAAGAAAATGGTGGAGACAGCGCACAGAGCGACAGAGGTCCGACACGGGCTACGGGTAAGGATCTAATCCTAGTAGATTAGGTTTAATGTAACTTTATGCAATTCTTTTGATTTAAATTTGATTGTTTGAGGCATCACAGACGTTTTTAGGCCATCGATGCCATCGGGATGAAATCGTCCCTAGATCGTCGATTTCGTCTAACGGTGAAATCGACGAATTAGGGGTGATTTCGTCCAACAAGGGGCGATTCCCAAGTTGCAAAATCGGAGACGATTTAGTCCTCACAAAGGATGATTTTGCCCAATGTGGGACGATATCATCCAATGGTGGACGATATCATTTTAAACTTGATTTTAAGTTGTTTAATTTGCATACTTGAGTTATTAATGATTTTGTTGTTTTATTGTTTGTTTTGCAGAAGGGATTACTAAAGAGCCAAGAATGGAAATACGACGGACTAAGAGACGACTTGGCCGCACTTGACCAGGTAGAGCTCGACCGACTAGGACAGGTCGGTCTATAGCATGTGGCAGAGATACCACAAGTACTAACTGACATAGTGCTACTAACAGCTCTAGCAAAGAGGTGGTATCTGGAGTCGTCCTGCTTTCAATTATCGATAGGGGAGATGGCTCCCACTCTAGAGGACGTATGGAGGATCATGAGGATCCCCATACAGGGACGGTTGATGATGCCTATAGCCAATCAAGGCTAGGCAATGATGAGGCTCACTGTAGACCCGAGATTCACCCTGGAGAAGGGCAGAGTGAACATCGAGTCGCTACAACAGATGCTTGGGGCATCTAGGCTGACACAAGTTTTGGCAGGGGTTGTCGATGGCTTACTGTTGTGCCACCAAAGTGGATGCAAAATATTGTGGGTGCTCTCATACATAGTCTACAACATGAGAGACCATGAGTATAGATTTGCATGGGGCAACTTTGTTCTTTGCCACTTGTATAGGATCCTGCATGGGGTCGTATACAAGGGAGGTCGATGTATGGTCTTGACATCATTGCTACAGGTTTTATGCTGGGAGCACATTGTGGTGCGGAGGCCGATAGGGCTCCCAGTGATAGGTGTTGACCATGAGAGACCCTAGGTTTTCTACTGGTGGTTGTAGAGGGGTTCATAGTGGCAAATAGATCTGTCGATGTCTTGGAGGTTGCTAGATGACCTCATCCCAGACCAGATCACCAAGATGTCATGGTGAGAGCACCCCAGGTGGGCAGAGGATGGGTAGGAGCTGGCTTGCATCAAGCGAGTCTGCTAGCTAAGGATGGAGTAGGGAGAGGTAGAGCTCCACCTCTATGATCGAGTACTATGATAGTTCAGTCTCTAGCAGGGGATCCCTTCTATCAAGGATTACGAGTACTCTTGGATTGTTCGAGATAATACTACACTAAGTGAAGCTCCAGATATGCAACGATTCTAGAGTCAAGACATGGACGATGCCCCCATCCAGCTAGTGGATGGTGATGACACTGGGGGTGCTGATGGCTATGATGCCTGGTACGCAAGCATCTGCCCTCCTCAGATGATGAGGGCACAGGGTCTAGTACACTTTGTGGTGCACCAGATGGAGAGGTGATGGCAGGCTACTATTGAGGTAGTGCAGGGTTGTGGGGGGAGAGAGCAGTGGTGGATCTCATAGGAGAGACACCAGAGGATGGCACAGGCTCCACAGAGGCCACGGGAGATAGGGCAGAGGGAGGATAGGCTCCCTTCATAGCAGGGGGAGAGACCACCATCGCTCGATAAGGGCAAGGGTGTTGACATAGGGGAGAGCAGTGAGACAATGATTCTCTAGGTTGAGGCTACCCACATCTGAGCTCAGGTGCAGTCACTGTAGGACAAGGCCACTCAGCTGAGGACATAGGTACAGACACTACAGGATGAGATGACACGGCTCAGGGTGCAAAGCGGAGGAGCGAGCATGGATTATCTAGTACGGTCGATGATGTAGACTGCATTTTACTAGGGTGTATACTTCTAGTTGGTTCCAGAGGGCTAGAGGGTACAACTACCGGCCAACATTACAGAACCAGTCAGATTGGGATCGGCAAGGACATCCTCTTGATAGAAGATGAGGACCTGAGATACATCCCGAACCTCTATGGGACCACCTCCTCCATATCAGGGTGGGGGAGGAGATGAGGTTGAGAGCTTGAGGGCTTCTCGAGGCTAGGTGTCTATGGACTGCATAGATTTTATAGAGATTGTTGAGCGGATTGAGTATGCCAAGGTATAGATTGTGGCATACCAATCCAGTTTTGATATGATGTATATAATTTTTTGGATATATATATATATATATATATATATATATATGTGTGTGTGTGTGTGATCTTGTTTCTAATGATATGACTTGTTCATATGTTTTTATGATGCTTTACTGTTTGAATTGTTTGCTTATTGGATTAAGGATTCATGTAATTATGTCGTTTGGAAATATTATGACTTTATGTCATGCTTTAAGATTTTAAATGAAATAATCTGATGTAAACAATTGGTGGTTGTGGTGTGATTTGATAAAAAATAAAAGGGACTTCTAACAATAATTTCAAAGGACATTGTCGCTATTATAGACCATTTCATGGAGTCGCCACTCACTCGATCGTCAAGCTAATCCTAGTATAGAAGTATTGTTAAAAGTAAAAGAGTGCTTAAGAGAATGTCTTAAGACTTGGTGTTATAATGATGGAGATAATGATGATTTGATGATTTGTTTTCAGATTTTCATAAAAAATAGTATGCATGAAATACGAAAAGAAATATGATTTTTCTAGGCATAAATTCCTAAGTGTGATAAAATTTTGAACAATTCCTTAGAATTTATACCATGGTTGCAAAAAACTGAATTTGAACATAATGTCATGAAATAGAATAGGTGTTTGTTTGTTTGTAAAGCATAATTGTGTAACATAATGATGCAAGTCACATGTTTTGATGAATTTTGTTTTAAAATACATGGAAAAAAAAATTAGAACGATGGTTTGCACTAGGCATAGAATTATAGGTATAGACTTATACCATCATCGCGAAATCCAAAGAAGAAAAATAGATTGTTGGTTTTATTGCAAGATGCATTTTTGAATTTTGATAAACAGAAAAATAATAAGATGAAAATTTTGTTTGAAATTATTTTTGAGATTTTATGAGAAGATGTATGTAATTGCTTTTATACAAAACAAAAATTCTGAAATAAAAGGATAAAATTATTCCGAAAAGAGTTACAAAGATATTTTAAATTATCTCAAAGAGAAATGTAGATTTATAAGGAATCCTCATGTGCAAATGTGATTTCATTACCAATCTTGATTTATCATAATGATACAAAATCTCTCAAATACAAATGTGTGTGCGATTGTATTGTTCATTTACCAATTTTTAGCAAGATAATTTGATACAAGTAATTTTCCTTGACCAACTAAATGTTCGTTGACCATGATTTATATGCATGTAACCATACCAAACTACTATGTAAGTTAGGTTATCAAGAGCTAGCTAATCCATAAGCTGACAGAGGTCTGTACAAAAGAAGGTCGCTAATGTGACAGACATATCACCACGCTAGGATTTACCCAAGGCCAAGCGGGTTGGGCACAAACCACCTATTATGGGGCTTACCTCACAGTTTTCGAATAATTGAGAATTCCAGGGATTCAAGCTCATTCACCCTTCTTTTATTTTCAAGGGGTAGGGAAAGGAGTTTATTGTATTTTGCTTTTGCTTTTCACTTTTGCTTCTCTTTTTTTTTTTTTTTTTGTACTTTTGTATTTTTGCTTGATATTTGAGATAATGTTGAAATATTGTTGTGATGATTCAAAATAACATTTTTCTTTTTCTCTTTTTCTTGAACTTTTCTTTTCTTCCTATGCTAGGGATACTTTCTCGGATTAGCTATAGAGCAAGGGATTTTTATTTTGGGTAGGGGTGAGCTTGTCCTTTTGTCAATTCTCAAATATTCTAGACCATGTGCATGATAGGATAGCAGGGGAAACTTTTTGCTCAAGAAACCATTTCTACTATGTAGCATCATATTGAATGTGCAATGAAATCATTTTAATGTGAAGAGATATACTTGGTTCAAGTAAATAACAAGATCAGTTCTCTATGCTCAAAACTTTATTTAATGCCAATGTGGACTTTGATATAAGAGAGATGAATAATCATAATAAATAAAATCAAGAGATTTATTCATGTGAATGTGAAAGTGCGAGATTCCAAATAAATACTAATTTATCCAAAATAACTAAAAATATAACTGCAATACTTCACAAATTAAGAGGTACAAAGATAAAAGACGGTTTTGAAGATTTTGATGATTTGGATGTTTTTGGTGTTTTTATATTTTAAGTTTATGAATTGAAAGAAATACAAGATAGTGGTTTTTTTTTTTGAAATGTTTTAAACAAATATATACAATGATGAAATGACCAATTTTTATGCATAGTAATGTTTAAGATGCATAATGTTCATAGGTTCTTTAAGTTATTTACCATCTAAGGTAGATAATTTGTATGCTCTTGATCCAAATTTAGCAGTGATGACATATGGTCCAAGCCAGTTGGGCTCAAATTTACCTTTAAGGTTTGTAGTTGCATTAGTATTTTTTTGATTTTCTTTTAAGACAAGGTCACCAATCTCAAAGGATCAAGGATGAACTTTCTTAAGATATGATCTCTTAAGCTTGTTTTGGTAGGTGCAAAGATGCTCCAAAGCATTAATGTGATTTTCATCTAGAAGTTCTAGCTGACTAAATCTGCCAGCACGATATTCATCCCCTACTTCAATATCTTGAAGTAGTAGAGCTAAAGAAGGAACTTCTAATTCAAAGGGAAAAATAGCTTCAACACCATAAACTAAGACAAAAGGTGAAGTTCCAGTGGGGGTTCGAACACTAGTTCGATAAGCCCACAAAGCAAGATATAACTGAATGTGCCAGTCTCGACCGGTTTTATTGACCAATTTTTTGAGAATTTTGATTAAGGTTTTATTAGATGCTTACGCTTGACCATTACCCTGAGGATAATAGGGAGTGGACCAGCGATGTTGAATTTTATATTTTTTACATAATTTCTTGACATCTTTATTTTTGAAACAAGTTCCATTATCAGAAATGAGATTGGCAAGAATTCCAAACCTACAAATAATTTTATTAAAAACAAACTTGGAAACTTGTGTTCCAGTACAAGAAGCTAATGGCATAGCTTCAACCCACTTCGTGAAATACTCAATGGCAGTTATGATGAATTTGTGTCCATCAGATGACACAGGGTTTATTTTTCCAATGATGTCTAGGCCCCATTTTGAAAAGGGCCAAGGAGATGAAATAGCCTACAGCTCTTGTGCAGGTGCATGGACAAGGTCAGTGTGTTTCTGGAACTTGTCGCAATGTCACACATAATTATGTGCATCAGTTTCCATGGTAGGCCAAAAATATCCTATCTAAAGGAGTTTCTTAGCAATGGCGCTACCACTAAAATGTCCCCCACAAGATCCATTGTGGGCTTCATTCAAAGCTGATCTGGATTCTTCTAAATTCAAACACCTTAATAAGATGCCTTCAAAAGATCTTCTATACAAGGTATTACCAATAATCATAAAGTGACTTGCTTGCCTACGTAATAACCTACGCTGGTTGCTAGTGCAACCATCAGGGAAGGTTCCTTTTTGCAAAAAATGAAATATATCAGTATACCATGGTTTAAGAGTTGTTTCATTGATGAGAAACACATCCAAGGGTTCTAAACATGATTTGATTGAAGCGGGTTCTTGGAGTCGTTGAATAATGATGGTAGCATATTCATCGTCTAACTCCAAGGATAAAAGAGATGCAGCTGCAGCCATAACATCAACCGCACAATTGCTAGTTCAAGGAATAGCTTCCAAAGTAACTTTATCAAACAAGGATAACAACTACAAAACATATACTTTATATGGGCGTAATTTATCATCTCTGGTTTGATAAACATCATTGATTTTATTTATGACAAGTTGGGAGTCACCGAAAACCAATAAACTTTTGATTTTCAATGCCAAGGCAGCTCGTAATCCAAGGATAAGAGATTCATATTCAGCAGTGTTATTGGTGCAAGCAAATGTTAATTTGAAGGACAAAGGAATAAGATGTTTTTGTGGAGATATTAAAATAATACCCGCACCAGCCCCACTCATGCATCGGGCTCCATCAAAGTATAAGGACCATTTCTCTGAATGGTCTGCCTTAAGTTTAAGGCATTCATCAAGAAACTCAATGATGAGGGGATGAGTAGATTCTAAGGGTGCAACAGCTAATTGATCTGCTATGATTTGACCTTTAACAGACTTTTGTCCTATGAAGGTGAGTTCAAATTCACTTAGCGCAAGAACCCACTTGGCTGTGTGACCATATAAATATGGTTTACTCATGAGATATCGCAAAGGATCAAATTTGGCAATAACATATGTTTTCTGACTGAGCATATAATGTCGTAGTTTTTGTGTAATACGACTGCTAGACATAATTTCTCTAATATGGTATAACGATTTTCATAACTAATGAGGGTTCTGCTAATGTAATAATTAGCATGTTCCTTCTTCTCATCATCAAGTTGAGCTAACATAGCTCCTAAGGCAGAATCAGAAGTAGAAATGTACAAGATAAAAGGATGATCAGATCTAGGTGGGGAAAGCACTGGAGGTTTGAGGAGATATTTCTTAAGGAGTTCAAATGCATCTTGGCATTCATTGTCCCAATGAAAAGAGACATATTTCATAAGAAGCTTAAGAAAGGGTCTAGTTTTGTCTGCCAACTTGTCGATGAAGCGACGAATAACTTGAAGCTTCCCTTGTAAACTTCGTAATTCTAATATATTTGTGGGTGCGGGAATATCTGTGATAGCCACAATATTGAGAGGGTCAATTTCAATGCCACGTAAAGAAAGTATAACCCTTAATAATTTATTGAACTTAACTCTAAATATGCATTTAGCAGGATTTAGTCGGATAAGATATTCCCTTAACCGATCAAATACTTTCCTTAAGTCATTTAAATGATCATCTTCTTTGATGGAACGAGCTATGATATCATCTACATAATCATGTAGGATATCATGCATCATGTCATGAAAAATATAAGTCATAGCTCATTGATAGGTTGCACCTGCATTCTTTAATCCAAATGGCATCACTTTCCAACAAAAAGTTCCCCAAGGGGTAATAAAGGTTGTTTTGGCCTGATCTTCAGGAGCTATCCTGATCTGATTATAACCGAAAAATCCATCCATTAGGGATATCATTCCGATTTTGGCAGTAAAGTCAATTATCTGATCCATGTTGGGAAGAGAAAAATCATCTTTAGGGCATGCAATATTAATGTCTCTAAAATCAGTGCAAACCCTAACTTTAGTGGCTTCTTTCTTAGTTACTAGAACTACATTTGAGATCCATTCGGCATAGTCAATGGCTTGTATAAAAATGACTTTCAACAATTTTTCTAGTTCTCCTTTGACTAGTAAGGCCACTTTGGGATGCATTTTTCTAAGTTTTTGTTTAACAGGTTTAGCATCTGGATGGACTACTTGATGATGCATGACTACCGAAGGGTCCAGACCTGGCATGTCTTCATATGTCCAAGCAAAGACATCTTCATAGTATTTAAGAAATGAAATGTATTTATCTTGTTTTTCTTGACTTAATTCTGATCCAATATTAATTATGTGAGGGTTATGTTTGGTTCCAATGTTAATTTTTATAACGTTTTCAACTTCCATATGTAAATCTCTCTCAAAATTAGGTGGGGCGGGTGAAACACCCAATTCTTGTAATTCTTCCAAGGTTAGCTTGGATAATTTGTTTTGAGGAGTCGAGGCCTCAAGCTGGGCTATACTAGGTATAGAGCCATCAAAATAAAATTCATTATATAAAAATTCCTCAATGGAAATATCATGGAAGATATCCCCTTCCAACTCATCGTCGGATTCAGAAATCATATCAGGGTAGGCTATGGATAGCATATTGCAAGTAAAAGAATTATTCTTTGGATATAAAGAATCTTGTTTATCTAGATAATCTTGATAACATATGAGATGGTCATCATACTCAAATGGAAAGGGCTGACCTTTACTAGAAAATAGGCCAACACCACAGTAGGCAGGCCACGGTTCTACCTTGAAAGGTTCTTTCATACCATTTTGGAAAGGTCCCAAACCTTTCCCTTTATATCCCAATTTAAGCATCATGGGCTTAGCTTTAATATATTCATTAGCAAAATAGCATCAAGCATATCCATCATAATGTGTCTTGATGTTTTAGGGTATTCTTCCCCAATCATATCCTTTATAAACAAAAGTAGTAGATACTTTCCATAGGTTGTGGGAGGCCCAAGGTATGAGGAGAAGGTGGGAGTTTATTTAAAAGGAGGGAAGTCTGCATGGCAGTGTTGATCTCTTATGATATAAGAATTTTAGATAAATCAGGTAAGAGCTCATCAGTGAGAGCATAAGAGGTAGAAGGAACATTTCCTTGATCTTCTGATGTGGAAAGAATGCCTGTAGTGGATGTAGATGTCATAGGAATATTGACGGGTGAATCTAGAGGTATGGAAGATATAGGAGTAAAACGAGAAGCATTGGGTGTGGGTTTAGGCTCTTTTCGAGGTCCTAATGTGGTTTGTTCAGAAGATGGTTGAGCTAAATGTATAGGTGTAGTTGAAAGAGTAGATGATGTTATGGGTGTGTGTTTCACACGTTTGGATAGATGATAAGAACTAGGATGTGTGGATGACAGGGCAGGGAAAAATTGCACTCCAACGATTTCTACCAAAGCACACATATCAAAGGGTTTAGGATCACCATGAATGGTAACCAAATGGTTTTTAAATTCAAATTTAACACACTGATGTGTAGCACCCTAAAATTGGCACAGTAAAATTGGAATAATTACATTCACCTTAGTAAATAAATTTAAATTCAAATTTAACCTCCCAAACCACCCGTTAACCGTCGAGAAACCCGTTTCCTCCTTTTTCGCACCATTTTTAGCAGTTTTTTTGACCGTTTGACGATATCATCTCCGATCAGACGATATCACCCCAGATTTGACAATTTCGTCTGGACTAGAACGTCCAGACGATTTCGTCGCAAAACTAAATTTGCATAGTTGGAATCCATTCCAACGGGTCTCCAATCCGGGCAGAAGTGTGTCTGTGCCGTTGGGACCCTTCCCCCATTGGAGATCTCCCAAATTGGGATGATCTCCAACCTCCCAACAACTATCCTATGCCTATTTAACTCTAAGACTTTTCCCTCCCCAACCCCTGGCTGAATTTTTATGCAAATTGAACCCTTATGTTCTAAAACATTGTAATTCATATTTTGCATTAGTCCTATAGTCATTTCATTGCAGGTACACCATCGGTTTTCGGTCGGAGCCGTACCTATCGCGATCGACGAACTCGTCAAGATCAGAGGCGATCTCGTCAAATTCGGGACGATCTCGTACTGATGCAAGACGATTTCGACTGCAGCACACATCGAGGCAATCAGTGCCTGGAGTTTGTTCTTCTGTCTCTTTTCTCTATCATTTTATGTTGTAAATTAGATTGTTTATTCAATTTTTATATTATATTGCATTTGGAGTTCACCCATTTTGTCTAAGTTTACAGATTAAGATCATATTCTGCTATCTAAACATAGTTATTTGCATTTATTTATGTTCTTGTATATTGTTCAACACTCATATTACTGTTTTACATAGTTTTCCCCTGTTTGCAAAATAGAATTTCTCGTATTTCGCATCTGTTTGCTGTTTTGCAGGTCTCTGATGAATTCGTCTGACGAATTCGTCAGATTTTAGACAATCTTGTCAGTTCAGACGATTTTATCAAATTGAAGGCGATTCTGTTGAATTACGGATGATCCAGACTGCTTCAAGCTTCAGAAACTCCATCAGACTTCTGAATCAGGTAATCTTCATTGGCCTCCTGCAAATTCTTTTTTTCTGTTTTCCTTTCTGTTTGATGTATGCATTTAAATCGCATTTTCATGTAGTTTAAGTTAGAATCATTCAGCCAAACCTAGGATGAATGTTTAAAAATAAAATGAACTCATAAAAAATCATTCCCAAAACCTAGGCATGGAAATTGCCGTCAAATGTTTCTTGGTGAACCCACCATCCGTCGAAAAATCACCAAAATGCACCTCCCTTGAGAGGCGGGACCTTTGCAAAGTCCTCTCGTTCGAGGTATCGCACCATCCTTTTCCCATCCTCCTTCCAGGTGCGGATCCAATAGCCTGAAGGTAGGGGTGCGAAAAATTTGGAGCGATACATTTTTGTGAACCCGACGTGAATGCATCATAACCTTTTGAACAAAAACAAACAAGACAAAAAAAAAAAAAAAAAAATTAGATGCATTTTAAAACATTTAAGGTTCAAAATCAGGTTTAGATGGTAGCTCCTAAAAAGAGGTTAGCAGTTACTATAAACGTAGTAAACCAATTAGCGGCCATAGAAGTTAATTATGTCCTTAGTGTCCCTGAAGCAAGTAGAAATCAATCCTTGTGGGACGAGCTTATCAGGAGACTTAGTGTCATTTCATCTAGGTCCACACAACTTAAACAGATTAAGAGGCTAGTCTTGGATAGAATCCTGGATCCTCATCAATTAGTGTTCATCATGAACTTCAGAGAGCTTGCCATAGGTGGTTAGCCTATAGGAGAGCTCTTGTATCTGCAAAAGTTTTAACTTTCAGAGAAGATCTTGAAAGCACCGTTATAGTGCGCCCATTTCTAGTTCATATAGATTCCTTAGAAGATGATCTTATAGTTAGGAGAAGATGGAACAAAACTCCTAGAGCTATGTTATATTGTAAATATTGTCGTGAGAATTATTATTTCCAACCGGCATCTGAGATAGACAATATTACCATAGCCCTTTTCATCAAATTCTTAAAAGAAAACTTTCAATTTGAAGAAGAACATTTCATGACCCCTGAACAGCTTGAACCTATTAATGATATTCATAAATTATTCATAGAAGATTAGTTCATCTACTTTTAGCCTTATTATTATTGTGTGCATTTCTTGTTTCATTTGTTGTCTTTATTATATTGTTTCAAAGAAAAACTAAAAAAAAAAAAAAAAAAAAAAAACATAGTAAAAAACTTAAACATTTCATTTACAATATTGCATTAGGTATATATAAATATATACCTTTTAATTTGTTGCATATATATATATATATATATATATATATATATATATATATATATATATATATTTGCTGAAATCAAAACTTAGCACCATGACTAAACTTAGGAATGGTAAAGAAATTTTAGGAGAAGGAGAAGATTGGCTACAAAATACAACTGAAAACCCAAATGTCCTTCTTGGAGATACAAATCCGGAAGGTGAAACTCTAGGTCAATCGGATGAAGACTTAGGTGAAGATAAGGAACAAGAAGGAAGTGTTAAAGAATCTTCGTCCCCTAGAATAGCTCCAAATGGAGGCATCACTTTTGACAATGCAAAACATTTTCAAAAATTTCTTAATCAACATATCGACATCCTTAATGTGGCAGTCTGTATTGATAAAGCGGAAATTAGTGATGCTCAAGCAATCTTAGAACGGGAGATTGATATGCAAACTAATCCTTTGTCTTTCATTGATCAAGAAAGTGATAAGGGTGGACCATCTAATGCGAATATGGTCACTATATCCCAAGCCATGACCAAACAACAGGTCACCCAACCTCCTAAGCAACCTATTACTCAACCTAAAATCACTCCCGCACAAAAGAAAATTCCCTTCACTACTTCCTTCCTCCAAACAGTTGAGCAAAATGCTTTAAATAGACAAAAATCTAAAACAAAGCCAAATACAAACTTTCAACAATCTACAATACAACACAATCCAACTTCAAAACTCCTCCATAATATATTTCCTACCAATGTTTTACACAATAGTAACATGACATCTAATCTGCATGTTCCTCCATCCTACGCCCATAACACTTATGGCAATGCCCCACCAAATCAATATGGGGGGCAAACTAGTAGTTTGGAAGCTATGGTGAAACAATTGGCTTCACGTATGGACCAGATAGATCCCTACCGTCCCTCGTATAATTATCGAGAGATTTGTAGCCAACCATTGGATCCCATAGTGGTAGCTCAACCATACCCTAAACATTTTCCCATGCCCGTCCTGCCTATCTATAAAGGAACCAAATATCCCATAGAACATCTTCGCATGTTTAGGATAGCATGTCATGACATATTGCATAACGACTTGCTATTACTAAAAATGTTCCCCAAAATTTTAGGTGGAATGGCGTTAGAGTGGTATTATCAATTGCCCACTCATTCTTTAAGAAACTTTGAAGAAACAGCTGAGTCATTTGTTCAACAATTTAGTGCCTACATCGAGAGGCATGTAACTATTAAAGACCTATACAATTTAAAACAAGATAAAGACGAATGTTTTGCTGATTTCTTAGCAAGATGGAGACAATTGATAGGAAAACTGCACTTTGTGCTACCCTATAGGGAAATGTTAGACATTTTCATTAACAATTTACAAGAACAACTTTCTTATGAGATATCAACAGCTACTTTGACTACCTTCGATCAAGCTATAGACTTAGCTCAAAGGGTAGAAGACTCCCTCATTAGGAGAGGCCAACTTAGAAAGAAGGATGATGAAGAAACATCTAGAAATCAATATAAAAACAAACAGGTTGTCGGTGATGGAATCACTGACAACAGAAATGTTTCTAATTTCAATGCAACAAAAACAACAGAAAAATTCATCTTGAAACCTCCTGATAAGCCTCCTCGAGAGTTCACTAGATTAAACCAACCTTTATCAACTATTTTACCTCAAATTCTTGAAAGAGGTTTAATCCAATTGCCAGCTATCCGGGAACCTGACCCAAGCATACCCGGATATAGAGCTGATTTGCACTATGATTTTCATAGAGGTCCTGGACATTCTACCAACGCTTGTAAGAGATTGAAACATAAAATACAAGATTTGATTGACAATAATGAAAAGGAAGTGCAAGCCTTCCAACCTAAACAAAACCCTCCTAATAATACCCAAAAGACTATTCCCCAAAATCAAAATCAGAATGCCAATCAAACTTTAGACATATTTCAACACCCTTTACCAAGACATGGTAAAGAGGTAGCCAATCAAATTGAACATCACAATGTTCCCCCTCCTACCCGATATGTAGGAACCATTAGCGGGCAATTACCTGTTCGGGACTCTCACACATTCGACACAACCTTATCCCTGGTTACAACCAGGCTCTTACATAATTTTCAAACTTCGATTCTAGCAATATAGATTCAGATAGTGAGAGTGAAGTAGACACCATTCAATCGAATAGTTCTAAAAACGAATCAGATCCTATTCAACCTATCACAGATGCTAATGTTCCAGAAGAACCATTTCCCAGAAGAGTCACTACTCGACCTTCTTCTAATGAAGTCCTTCCTTATGAACAAGCCATAAACTCTCAACCAAGACCCTTTCAACGTCGTCACTATAACATTGTAGGTACCATCAGAGTTGTCACTCGACAACAAGCTCAAAATCCCCAACAAGAACCAAACCAGAACGATGGATCAGCTCCATTTGTTCTGAAAAATCCTAATAAAGGAAGTCATGCTCCTATTGTTCAAACTAAACCTCCTTACAGCATTAATGAACAATTGTCTAATACCACCGCCAGAATCTCCCTTTTAGATTTATTAAGATCCTCCCCCACCCATAGGGATGAATTGATGCTTACTTTGAGCTAGATGATTGTACCTCAAAACATTCAACCCGAAGCTATGGCCAATACTATCATCATGCGAGAGATTGATTGTATTGAATTTCGGGATAAAGATATCCCACAACACAGTTTACACAAGGATAATCCCTTGTATATTACATCTTTAATTGGGGATGTAGCTGTCAAACGAGTCCTGATTGATAATGGCTCATCTCTAAACATTTGCACCTTTGACTTCTACCAACGATTTGGTTTTAGAAGTGATGAAATGAAGAAGACTGATATGATTATCAAAGCCTTTAATGACGAAACACAAGAAACGTGTGGAGTCATTACCCTTCCATTGCAAGTTGGTCCTAGAACCCTTGAGACAACTGTGTTCATTGTACATTGCCCAGCATCGTACAATATACTTTTGGGTCGCCCTTGGATTAACGCCATGCGAGCAGTCCCATCAACTTTACACCAATGTGTTAAGTTTGAGTTTAAAAATTAGTTGGTCACTATTCATGGTGACCCTAGACCTTTTGATATGTGCGCATTGGCAGAACCGGTTGGAGTGCAATGTTGCCTCGCTCTGTCATCCACATATCCTAGTTCTTCTTCATCTAAAACCGTGAAATATAAACCCATCATTTCATCTATTCCTCCTCCATTAACTTCATCTTCCCATATAGATCAACCACCGCTAAATAAATCACTGTAAAACATCAAAAAGCTCTTAAAACTACAACCAATTCTTCAAGTTCTAATCCCATAAATTCAAAACCTTCAGACACATCTATCATACCTTCCACATCTCAAAACATAGGTAATAAGCCTTCTACATATTATGCCCTTTCTGATGATCTTTTACCAGATTTATCTACAACCTTAATATCATAAAAAATGAATGATTTCATGCAAGATTCAGACCTTTTAAATCAATTGCCGCCATCTCCTCGTACTTTGGGCCTCCCACAACCTATGGGAAGTACTTACCAAGTTGGGAGTTGTGCCTTCATTTACAAAGGATATGACTAGGGAAGAATCCCTCAGAATATCAAAACCCATCATGATGGATATGCTCGGTGCTATTTTACCAACGATTATATTAAAGCTAAACCCATGATGCTTAAAATGGGATATAAAGGGAAAGGCTTAGGACCTTTCCAAAATGGCATGAAAGAACCTTTCGAGGTAGAACCATGGCCTCGCCCGATGTGGTGTGGGCCTATTACCTAGTAAGGGTCAACCCTTTCCTTTTGAGGATGATGATCATCTCATATGCTATCAAGACTATTTGGATAGACATGTTGATTTACCTCTTAAAAATCCGTCATTTTCATGCAACATGCTATCCATAGCATACCCTGAAATGATTGCTGACCCCAATGAAGATTTGGAAGGAGATATCTTCCATGATGTCTCTGTTGAAGAGATGTTGTATAACGGGTTTTATTTTGATGGTTCTATACCAACCATAGCTCAACTTGATGCCACAAACCCTCAGAACGAATTATCTAAATTAACTTTACAAGAGTTACAAGAGTTGGGCGTTTCACCTGCCCCACCTAATTTTGAAAGAGATCTACACATGGAGGTAGAAAATGTCCTTAAAATTAATATTGGAACTGAGGACAACCCTCACATAATCAACATTGGAGCAGAACTAAGTCAAGAAAAACAAGAACAATACATTGCATTTCTTAAAGGGTATGAAGATGTCTTCGCTTGGACATATGAAGATATGCCAGGTCTAGACCCTTCTGTAGTCATGCACCACCTAGTGGTCCATCCAGGATGCTAAACCCGTTAAACAAAAACTTAGAAAAATGCATCCCAAAGTGGCTCTGCTAGTCAAAGGGGAGTTAGAAAAACTCCTGAATGTTATCTTCATACAAGCTATTGATTATGCTGAATGGATCTCCAATGTAGTTCCAGTCACCAAGAAAGAAGCCACCAAAGTTAGGGTTTGCACAAATTTCAGAGATATTAACGCTGCATGCCATAAAGACGACTTTACTCTTCCAAATATGGACCAAATTATTGATTTTACTGTCGGAAGTGGGATGATGTCCTTAATGGACGGATTCTCCAGCTATAATCAGATCAGGATAGCTCCTGAAGACCAGGCTAAAACAACCTTCATTACCCCCTGGGGTACCTTTTCTTTGGAAAGTGATGCCCTTTGGCCTAAAGAATGTCGGGGCAACTTATCAACGGGCTATGACCTACATCTTTCATGATACGATGCATGATATCCTACATGATTATGTAGATGATATTATAGCTCGCTCTCTTATTGAAGATCATCATTTAGACGATTTAAGAAAAGTTTTTAATCGATTACGAGAATATCTCATTCGATTAAATCTAGTAAAATGTATATTCGGAGTTAAATCCAACAAGTTATTAGGGGTTTTAGTTTCTTTACGTGGTATCGAAATTGACCCTCTCAAAATTGCGGCTATCACTGATATGCCCGCACCCACTAATATATCTGAATTACGAATTTTACAAGGTAAAATTCAAGCTATCCGTCGCTTCATTGATAAGCTGGCAGAAAAAATTGGTCCCTTTCTTAAACTCCTTAAGAAGGACGTCCCCTTTAATTGGGATACAGAATGTAGAGAAGCTTTTGAACTTCTCAAGAAATATCTCCTTAACCCTCCTGTGCTTTCATCGCCTAAATTTGATTGCCCATTTCTTTTATATATTTCTGCTTCAGATTCTGCCTTAGGAGCTATGTTAGCTCAGCTTGATGATGAAAAATGAGAACGCGCTAATTATTATATTAGCCGAACTTTCGTCAATTATGAAACTCGCTATACAGCATTAAAAAAGTTATGTCTAGCCATCGTGTTTGCTATGCAAAAATTACGACATTACATGCTTAGCCAAAAAACGTATGTCATTGCCAAATATGATCCTTTAAGATATCTCATGAGTCGACCTTATTTATCGGGTCGCACAACCAAGTGGGTTCTTGCTCTAAGCGAGTTTGATCTCACCTTCATAGGACAGAAGTCTGTTAAGGGTCAAATCATAGCAGATCAATTAGCTGTTGCACCCTTAGAGTCTACTCATCCCCTCATTATCGAGTTTCCTGATGAATGCCTTCAATTAGAGGCGGACCTTGTTGAACAATGGTCCTTATACTTTGATGGAGCCCGATGCATGAGTGGGGCTGGTGCGGGTATTATTTTAATATCTCTGCAAAAACATCTTATTCCTCTGTCCTTCAAACTAACCTTTGCTTGCACCAACAATATTGTTGAGTATGAAGCTCTAATCCTTGGATTACGAGCTGCTTTAGCGCTTAAAATTAAAAACCTCTTAGTTTTTGGGGATTCCCAATTGGTTATAAACCAAATTAATGAAGTTTATCAGACCAGAGATGATAAACTTTGCCCATATAAGGCCTATGTTTTACAACTAATGGCCTTGTTTGATCAAGTTACCTTGGAAGCCATTCCTCGAACTAGCAACCGTGCAGCTGACGCCATGGCCGCCACTGCATCTCTCTTGCCCTTGGAGTTAGACGAAGAATATGCCACTATCATCATTCGTTGACTCTAGGAACCCGCTTCACATAAGTCATGCTTAGAGCCTTTGGATGTGTTTCTAATCAAGGAAACCACTCCTGAACTCCAGTATCTGGACATATTTGATCTCCTCCAAAATGAGACTTTCCCTGCTAATTCTAATCGCAACCAGCGTCGGTTATTACGTCGACGAGCAAGTCAATTTGTAATCATTGGCAATACTTTATATAGGAGATCTTTTGAAGGTATCCTATTAAGATGTCTAAATTTAGAAGAGTCTAAATCAGCCTTAAGTGAAGCCCACGATGGATCTTGTGGAGGACACTTTAGTGGTAGCGTCATTGCTAAAAAGCTCCTTTGGATAGGATACTTTTGGCCTACCATGGAAACGGATGCACATGAATATGTGTGCCATTGCGACAAGTGTCAAAAACATGCTAACCTTGTCCATGCACCTGCACAAGAGCTGCAGGCTATTTCTTCTCCTTGGCCCTTTTCTAAATGGGGCTTGGATATTATTGGTAAAATTAACCCTGTGTCTTCTGATGGACATAAGTTCATCATAACCGCCACTGAGTATTTCACGAAGTGGGTCGAAGCTATGCCTTTAGCTTCTCGCACTTGGTTCACAAGTCTCTAAATTTATTTTTAATAAAATCATCTGCGAGTTCGGAATTCTTGCAAATCTCATCTCTGACAATGGAACTCCATTCAAAAATAAAGATGTTAAAAAATTATGTCAAAAATATAAGATTCAACATCACTGGTCTACTCCCTATTATCCTCAGGGTAATGGTCAAGCAGAAGCTTCTAACAAAACTCTAATCAAAATTCTCAAAAGACTAGTCAATAAAACTGGCCGTGACTGGCATATTCAATTATATCCAGCCCTGTGGGCTTATCGAACTAGTGTTCGAACCCCCACAGGCACTTCACCATTTTTTTTGGTATATGGTGTCGAAGCAGTTTTTCCATTTGAATTAGAAGTTCCTTCTTTGGCTCTACTACTTCAAGACACCGAAGTAGGAGATGAATATCGCGCTGGCAGACTCAGTCAGCTGGAACTCCTAGACGAAAAATGCATCAATGCTTTAGAGCATCTCCGTGCATACCAAAACAAGCTTAAAAGAGCATATAATAAGAAAGTTCGTCATCGATCCTTTGAGATTGGCGATCTTGTTCTAAAAGAAAATCAAAAAAATACAAATGCAACCAAAGAACTGAAAGGTAAATTTGAGCCCAAGCGGCTTGGACCATACATCATTACTCGCAAAATTTGAATCAGGAGCATATAAATTATCTACCTTAGATGGTAAAGAACTTAAAGAACCCATGAATATTTTACATCTCAAACGTTATTATGCATAAATTTGATTATTTTCATCCCTGTATATATTTGTTCAAAATCATTCAAAACCCTAAAAAACATTCATAAAATCTTCAAAAATCTTCAAAAATATTTATCGCATTTATTTTGTAAAGTTTCTTTTGCTTTAAGACAAAAATCAACATAAAAAATCCAAAAACAGCTATATGCTTGACTCTTTCGAAACCAAAACAATATATAGAATAAAGAGAGAGTCAACATTCTAAAAACTTTCTCAAAATCATTATTTTCTTACAATTACTGCAGTTATATGTTTCAACTTATTTTGGATAAAACTAGCATTTATTTGGCATCCCTCACTTGCACACTCACATAATAAATATCTTGATTTTATCTGGCATGATTACTAATCTCTCTTATATCAAAGTTCACAAAAATCAATTAAATAAAGTTTGAGCATAGAGAATTGATCTTGGTATTTACTTAAACCAAGCACATCTTTTCACAATAAAATGATTATATTTGTAATTTCCATGTTTTGCTACATAGTAGAACTGATTTCTTGGGTGAAAAGTTTCCCCTGCTATCCTATCATGCACATGGTCTAGAATATTTGAGAATTGGCAAAAGGACAAGCTCACCCCTACCCAAAATAAAAATCCCTTGCTCTACAGCTAATCCGAGCAAGTATCCCTAGCAAAGAAAAAGAAAAAGAAAAAGCAAAGAAAAATTCAAGAAAAAGAGAAAAGAAAAATGTTATGTCAACAATGTTCCAAGCATTATCAAGCAAAAGAAATACAAAAAGAAAAATAAGCAAAGTTCCAAAGAAAGCAAGAAAAGCAATAAAATCCCTTTCCCTACCCTTTGAAAAGAAAAGAAGGGTTGATGAGCTTGAATCCCTGGAATTCTCAATTATTCAAAAAGCGTGAGGTAAGCCCCATAACAGGTGGTTTGTGCCCAACCTGCTTGGCCTTGGGTAACTCCTAGCGTGGCGATATGTCTGTCACATTAGCGACATTCTTTTGTATAGACCTATGTCTGCTTATGGATTAGCTAGCTCTTGATAATTTGATCTACATAGTAGCCTAGTATGGTTATATGCATCTACATCATGGTTAATGAACACTTAGTTGGTTTATTCAAATCACTTGTATCATAGTATCTTGCTCAAAACTGGTAACTGAACCATACAATTGCACACACATTTGTATTTGAGAGATTTTGTGTATCATTATGATAAATCAAGATTGGAAATGAATTCACATATGCACATGGGATTCCTTATAAATCTAATTTTTTCAAAATACTTTGAAATATTATTTTGCAACTTGTTTGGAATAATCAAGTACAATTATTTACCACAAAGACAACTATATAATAGAAGAAATCAAAAATTTCAATTAAAACATATCATATATATCTTATCAACTTTCGCGACGATGGTATAATTCCAAAACCAAAATTGGAGTTTTATGCTTAGCGCAAGTCCTCATTTTCATCTTTTCTGTTCATTAAAAATCAACCATGCAATAAAACTATTTTCTTTGATCTTTGTGATGATGGTATAAGTCTATACCTACATATTCTATACCTAGCGAAAACCATTGTAACAATATTTTCTCCAATTTATCAAAATTCATAAAAACCATATGACTTCATTCTATTACATAAATTATGCTTTTCAAAAGCAAACACATTTTTATTATTTCATATCATTATGTCAACCTTTGCATTTTGCAATGATGGTATAATTCTTAAGGAAATATTCAACAATTTTATCACACTTAGGAATTTATGCCTAGCAAAAATTATTTTACAATCTTTCATGCATAATATTTTTATGGAAATCTGAAAGCAAACCATCATCATCATCATTTGCATCATCACAACAAAGTCTTAAGACAGTCTCTTAAGAACTCTTTTCTTTTAACAATATTTCTATCCTGGGACTAGCTTGACGACCGAGTGAGCAGCGACTCCATGAAATGGTCTATAATAGCGACAATGTCCTTTGAAATTATTGTTAGAAATCTCTTTTTATTTTTACATTTCATTACAACCAATCAATTTGTTACATCAGATTATTTCATTTAAAATATTTATAGCATGACATCCAAGTTATAATATTTTCTAAAACAACATAATTACATGAATCATCAATAAAATCATTACATCAATCAACTCAATCAATCAATCAAACATAAAAAGCATCATAAGCATCACATAAGACAAGTCATATGATCAAAAAATATCTCATCTATATATATCAACAGAATATATACATCATCAAAACTAGATTGGTATGCCATAATCTGTACCTCGGCATACTCAATCCTCTATCAATACAAGTATAATACAATCTCAGTGGTAGTATCCCGCCCTCTAGCCTCGAGAGCCTCTAGAGCTCTCGGCCTCATCTCCTCCCCCGCCCTGCAGAGGATGAGGTGGTCCCATCGCAGTATGTGTGGTACTGTGAGTCCTCGTCATCGACCGGGATGAGCTCCTTGTTGACCCTGTCCTGATAGGATCTTCTATGGCAGGTGGTAGCTGTACCCTCTGGCCCTCTGGCACCACCTAGTAGTATAGCGCCTGATAGAATGCGGTCTAAAAAACCGACCGCAGCAGCTCCTGAGTGCTTACCCCTCTGCCTCGTGCCCTAAGATGAGCATTCTCGTCTCGTAGCTGCAACACCTCAGCCTGGTGTTGTGCAGCTACATCCTGTAACGTCTGCACCTGAGCTCGCAGATGATATCTCTTTGCCCAGAGAGTAGCCATCTCGCTACTCTCTCCAATGTCCACACCCTTGCCCTTATCAGGCGATGGTGGCCTCTGTGGAGATGGGGGTCTCACCTCCCTCCTCTCCCTCTCCCTCTGCCGTGGCCTCTCCTATGCCTGTGGCCTCCTCTGCTCTCCTCTATCGTGACTCCGGGCTGCCTCTACCATTGCCTGGCATCGCCTCCCTATCCGACGCACAACTGCGTGGATCGATCCCTGTGCCCTCGTCATTCGAGGACAGTGGATGCCTATGTACCAGGCATCGTAGCCATCGGCTACCCCTGCATCGTCCCCATCCACTGGCTGGATGGGGGCATCATCTACGTCCTGGATCCAGAAGCACTGCATGTTAGGAGCCCCGCTAACCATGGTGTTATCCCGGACAATCCGAGAAAACTCGTAATCCCTGAGAGATGGGATCCCCTGCTGTAGACCGAACTATCGCAAAAATCGGTCATAGCGATGGAGCTCCACCTCTCCCCTCTCCATCCGTAGCCAGTAGACTCGCCTGATGCGAGCCAGCTCCTGTGCATCCTCTGCCCACCCTGGATGCTGCCTCCACGGCCTCCAGGTGATCTGGTCTAGGACCAAGTCATCCAGTAGTCTCCGGGACACCGGCAGGTCGATCCGTCGCTGTGCCCCTCTCCGGAGCCACCAGTAGAAGACTCGGGGCCTCTCCCCATCAACCCTTGTCAGTGGAAGCCCTACCGGCCTCCACACCGCAATGTGCTCCCAGCACCAAACCTGTAGGAGCGATGTCATAACCAGACATCGGCCGCCCTTGTATACGACCCCATGCAGGATCCTATACAATCGGCATAGAACAAAGCTGCCCCAAGAAAATCTGTAGCCATGGTCGTGCATGTCGTAGATCACATCTGCCAGCATCCATGGTACCCTGTAGCTGCTCTGGTGGCACAGCAGAAGTCCACCAACCGCCCAAGCCAAAACTCGTGTCAGTGTAGATGCCCCAGGAATCTGGCAAAGTGCCTCGATGTTCACTCCGCCCTTCTCCAGGGCGAAGCTCGGGTCACCGCAGAGTCATCCCATCACGTGGCCCTGATTGGCCACAGGTGTGATCATCCTCCCTTGTATGGGGATTCTAAGAATCCTCCATACATCCTCTAGTGTGGGAGTCATCTCCCCTGTCGGTAACCGAAAACATGAAGAGCCGGGTACCACCTCTCTGCTAGGGCCGTCAGTAGCCCCATGTCTGTAGATACTTGTGGCATCTCTGCCACATGTAGTAAGCCGGCCTGTGCCAGCTGATCTCGCTCTGCCTATGTCAGAGCGGCCAAGTCATCTCTTAATCCTCCATATTTCCACTCCCTGCTCTTTAGTAATCCTCTCTGCAATCATAAACAACAAACAATCATTAATAACAATTTTAGCAATCAATAATGCAACTTAAAGATCAAAATTTTGCAATTGATGATATCGCCCACTATTGGCCGATATCGTCCGACATTTGAGCAAAATCTTCTCCGATTTCGCGTGTCGAAATTGTCTCTAATTTGATGAAATCGTCCCTTTTTCGTTGATTTCGCCCTTGGGCGAAATTGATGAACTTGAGACGATTTCGTCGAACTAGGGACGATTTCATCCGGACGACGTCGATGGCCAAAAACGGCCGCGATGCTCAAAATTCACCTAAAAATCCATCTAAAAAGCATGTAAAATCAAATTAAATCAATTCTAGATCAGTTTAAACCCTTACCCGTAGACCGCGGCGGACCTCTGCAGATCGTGTGTCTGTCTCTACCATTTTTGCTCCAGAGCTCTCAAAACAGTAAAATGAACAGTAACAAATGAATTAGGGTTTTACCCTATTTTTCTTAATTTTATTCAACAAATAATTTTTGCTTTTGCGCATTTTTACCTCAAACGTTCAATTTGGGTAAAAACACGGAGGGGGCACCATAGTAAGCTGTCGTACGATTCGACCAAGAATCGTTGCCTAAAAATGGAAATAATTTTTTGCTTTTTCGTAGATCGAGAAGAACTCATCTTTAACGCATTTTCTTCGAAAAATTTGCTAAAGAGGGGGCAAAATATAGCACCCTAAAATTGGCGCAGTAAAATTGGAATAATTACATTCACCTTAGTAAATAAATTTAAATTCAAATTTAACCTCCCAAACCGCCCGTTAACCGCCGAGAAACCCGTTTCCTCATTTTCACGTGCCATTTTTAGCAGTTGTTTTGACCATTTGACGATATCGTCTCCGATCAGACGATATCGCCCCAGATTTGACGATTTCATCTGGACTAGAACGTCCAGACGATTTCGTCGCAAAATTGAATTTGCATAGTTGGAATCCGTTCCAACGGGTCTCCAATCCGGGAAGAAGTGTGTCTGCATCGTTGGGACCCTTCCCCCATTGGAGATCTCCCAAATTGGGATGATCTCCAACCTCCCAACAACTATCCTATGCCTATTTAACTCAGACTTTTCCCTCCCCAACCCTTGGCTGAATTTTTATGCAAATTGAACCCTTATGCTCTAAAACATTGTAATTCATATTTTTCATTAGTACTATAGTCATTTCATTGCAGGTACACCATTGGTTTTCAGTCAGAGCCAGTACCTATCGCAGTCGACGAACCTGTCAAGATCGGAGGCGATCTCGTCAAATTCGGGACGATTTTGTACTGATGCGAGACGATTTCGACTGCAGCACACATCGAGGCAATCAGTGCTTGGAGTTTGTTCTTCTGTCTCTTTTCTCTATCATTTTATGTTGTAAATTAGATTGTTTATTCAGTTTTTATATTATATTGCATTTGGAGTTCACCCATTTTGTCTAAGTTTACAGATTAAGATCATATTCTGCTATCTAAACATAGTTATTTGCATTTATTTATGTTCTTGTATATTGTTCAACACTCATATTACTGTTTTACATAGTTTGCCCCTGTTTGCAAAATAAAATTTCTCGTATTTCGCATCTGTTTGTCGTTTTGCAGGTCTCTGATGAATTCATCTGACGAATTCATCAGATTTCATACGATCTTGTCAGTTCAGATGATTTTATCAAATTGAAGGCGATTCTGTTGAATTGCGGACGATCCAGACTGCTTCAAGCTTCAAAAACTCCATCAGACTTCCGGATCAGGTAATCTTCATTGGCCTCCTACAAATTCTCTATTTCTGTTTTTCTTTCTGTTTGCTGTATGCATTTAAATTGCATTTTCATGTAGTTTAAGTTAGAATCATTCGGCCAAACCTAGGATGAACATTTAAAAATAAAACGAACTCATCAAAACTCATTCCCAAAACCTAGGCGTGGAAACTACCGTCAAATGTTTCCTGGTGAACCCACCATCCATCGAAAAATCACCAAAATGCACCTCCCTTGAGAGGCGGGACCTTTGCAAAGTCCTCTCGTCCGAGGTACTGCACCATCCTTTTCCCATCCTCCTTCCGGGCGCGGATCCAATAGCCTGAAGGTAGGGGTGCAAAAAATTTGGAGCGATACATGATGTAAGGTGGAGGGAACCGCTCACATCACATTGATCCAAGGGTGACCCAAAAGTATATTGTACGATGCAGGGCAATGTACAATAAACATGATTGTATCTAGGGTTCTAGGACCAACTTGCAAGGGTATAGTAATGACTCCACACATTTCTTATGTCTCGTCATTGAAGGCTTTGATAATCATATCCGTTCTTTTCATCTCGTCACTTCTAAACCCAAATCGTTGGTAAAAGTCAAAACTGCAGATGTTTAAAGATGAACCATTATCAATCAAGACTCGTTTAACAACTACATATCCAATTAGGGCAGTAATATATAAGGGGTTATCCTTATGTAAACTATGTTTGGGTATATCTTTATCTCAAAAGTCAATACAATCGACTTCTCAAGTGATGATAGTATTGGACATGGCTTCGAGTTGAATATTTTGAGGTGCCATCATTTGGCTTAATGTAAGCATTAACTCATCCCTATGGGTAGGAGAAGATCTTAACAAGTCCAAAAGGGAAATTCTGGCTGTAGTATTGGATAATTGTTCATTAATATTGTAAGGAGGCTTAGGTTGAACATTAGAAATATGATTCCCTTTATTGGGATTTTTCAAAACAAATGGAGCTGATCCATCATTTTGATTTTGATCCTATTGAGAATTTTGAGCCTGTTTTCTAGTAACGACTCCGATGGTACCTACAATGTTATATTGAGGACGCTGAATTAGTCTTGGTCTAGCGTTTATGGCTTGTTCATTAGAAAGGAACTGATGAGAAGAGGGTCGAGTAGTAACTCTTCTAGGAAATGGTTCTTCCAGAACCATAGAATCTATGATAGGTTGAATAGGATCTGATTCATTTTCAAAACTATTCGATTGATTTGAGGTGATGTCTATTTCACTTTCAGTATTCGATTCTACATCACTAAGATCCGATGTTTGAGTATTATATAGGGGTCTGGATGTAACCATGGAGAAAGTTATGCCAAATATTTGAGGATCTTGAACATATAATTGTCTGCTAATAGTCCCTACATATCGGGTAGGAGGGGGAACATTATGATGTTCGATTTGATTAGCCACCTCTTTACCATGTTGTGGCAAAGGATGTTGAAATATGTCCAATGATTGATTGGCATTCTGATTCTGATTTTGGGGAATGTTCTTTTGAGCATTATTAGAAGCATTTTGTTTAGGTTGGAAGGCTTGCACCTCCATATCATTATTATCAATCAGATCTTGTATTTTATGTTTTAATATTTTACAAGAGTTTGTAGTGTGTCTAGGTCCTCTATGAAAATCATAATGTAAATCAGCTCTGTATCCGGGTATAGTTGGATCAGGTTCCCGGATAGCTGGTAATTGGATCAAGCCTCGTGCTAGTAATTGGAGGAGAATGGTTGATAAAGGTTGATTTAACCTAGTAAATTCTCGGGGTGGTTTATCAGGAGGTTTCAATATAAAATTCTCCGTTGTTTTTGTAGTATTAATATTAGCAATGTTTCTACTATTAGTGACTCCGTCACCCACAACTTGTTTATTTTTATACTGATTTTTGGATGTTTTCTCATCATATTTATTTTTGAGCTGACCTCTTCTAATGAGAGCATTTTCCACCCTTCGAGCTAATTCTATAGCTTGATTGAAGGTGGTCAAGGTAGCAGTTGATAGTTCATAGGATAGTTGTTCCTGTAAGTTATTGATAAAAATATCCAAAATCTCCCGATAAGGTAACACAAAGTGTAGTTTTCCTATCAACTATCTCCATTGAGCTAAGAAGTCAGCAAAACACTCATCCTTGTCTTGTTTTAGGTTGTACAAATATTTAATGGTTACATGCCTTTCAATATAGGCACTAAATTGATGCACAAAAGACTCAGCGGTCTCTTCAAAATTTCTCAAAGAATGAGTGGGTAATTGATAATACCACTCCAATGCCATCCCCCCTAAGCTTTTCGGGAACATTTTTAGTAATAGCAAATCATCATGTGATATGTCATGACATGCTATCCTAAACATACGAAGATGCTCTATGGGATCTTTGGTTCCTTTATATATAGGTAGGAAAGGCATAGGAAAGTGTTTGGGATATGGTTGTGCTACAACTATAGGATCTAGAGGTTGACTACACATCTCTCAATAATTGTACGAGGGATGGTAGGGATCTATTTGGTCCATACGAGAGGTTAATTGTTTCACCATGGCTTCCAGATTGCCAGTTTGCCCACCATATTGGTTCGGTGGTACATGAGCATGGGATTTGTGAGCGTAAGAAGGCAGAACATAAGGATTCGATGCTATGCTACTATTATGCAAATGATTGGTAGAAAGAGTATTATGAAGAAGATTTGTGGTAGCATTATGTTGTATCCCAGATTGTTGGAAATTAACATTTGGTTTTGTTTTAGGATTTTATTGATTTGAGGTATATTGATCAATAGATTGGCGAAATAGAGCAGTGAATGAAGGTTTCTTTTGTGTAGGAATAACCCTTGGTTTGGTAACAGGCACTCTAGGTGGTTGGGTAACCTGTTGTTGTTGCATGTTCTGGATTATAGCAGCCATGTCCAAATTGGATGGTCTGGCTTGATCACACTCTTGATCAAAAAAGGACAAAATATTAGTGTGTATGCGATATATATCTTCTAGGGTTGCTTGAGTATCACTAATTTGATCTTTATCCATACGAACTGCTCTATTAAGGGTGCCAATATTGTTATTGAGAAATTTCCAAAAATGGTCCATGTTTTCAAAAGTAACAGCTCCGTCTGGAGTTATTTTAGGAGATGAGGATCCTTCCTCTCTATCATTTTCTTTTTGTTCATTTGCGTCCACAAATTCTTCTTCCTATTGGTTTAAAGTTACTTCTTCCTGAATTGGTTCTTCAAGAAGGGTATCTGGTCTATTGGTTTTTCCTAACCAATCTTCTTCTACTTCAATTTGTTTTCCATTCTTGAGTCTAGTCATTGTGTCTAAATTTAGGTTTTAGAAAATATATATTAATATATTTGCAACAGATCTTGGGAGGTATATATTTTAATTATATACCTACTATAATACTTAAAAGAAAATGTTTTAATTTTTTTGTTATTTATTTTTTTATAAAGACAATAAACAACACACTAAATACAAGAAACAACAATAATAAAATAATAACTTAGTTTTCTATAAATAGTTTATAGATATCATTGATAGGATCAAGTTCATCAGGAGTCATAAAGTGCTCCTCTTCAAATTGGAAATTGTTTTTCAGGAACTTAATAAAGTGTGCTATAGTGATATTATCTATTTCAGATTTTGTTTTGTAAAAATAAATCTCATGGCAATATTCTCAATATAACACAGCTCTGGGAACTCTATTCCATCTTTTTCTATCTGTAAGAACGACCTCTTGGTCCTCTACACGAGATAGAAATTTATGTACTACAACTGTGTTATCGAGGTATTCCTCAAAGGTATACAACTCAGGAGACATAAGGGCTCTTTTATCTGCTAACCACCTATGGCAAGCTCTCTGAAGTTCATGGTACAAAATCACTTGATTGGGATCCAGGATTCTATCTAGGACAAACCTCTTGATTTGCCTAAGTTCAGTTGCTCTAGATGAAATGAGATCTAATCTCCTATTAAGTTTTTCCCACAAAGGTTGAACCCTATTTGTTTGAGGTACTCTAAGCACAGAAGTAATCTCTATAGTTGCTAATTGGTTTTCAACATTAATGGTGACAACTCATATTTTATTATAATCTACCATCTAAATATGACATGCAATATTTGATTCTAAATGCATTTATGTTTTGTTTTTTTTTTTTGGATTGAATTGAATTGTTTTCAAAAGGTTTTTAGTTTTCACGTCGGGTTCACCAAAATGTATCGCTCCAAATTTTTCGTACCCTTACCTTTAGGCTATAGGATCTGTGCCTGGAAGGGGAATGTGAAAATTAGGAATGTGAAAAGTATGGGACAATACCTCGGACTAAGAGGCCCTTTGAAGGTCCCGCCTCTCGGGGGAGGTGTATAAGGGTGAATTTTTGACGGATGGTGGGTTCACCAAGAAAATTTTGAATGGCAATTTCCATGCCTAGGTTGATAGTGTGTTTGATGTGTTTATTTTTATGCTTGATCATTCAATTCCTAGGTTTTGCTGATATGAATCTAAACTATTCTATATGCCAATGCAGATTTCAATGAATACAGAAAATAGAAATAGATGCAAATTATAGAGAATAAGTTAACCAGAAGAATTCATACCTGATTCTAGATGTTTGATGGAGATTCTGAGTCTTGTAGAAGTTCAGATCATCTCAGTTTGAACATTATCATCTGATATTTCTCGGGATCATCTCAAATCATAGAAGGTCATCTAAAATAGGATAGAATCACCTAAAATATGATGAATTCATCAGAAGAATCCGTCAGAAACCTGCAATCACAGAAACAGACACAAAATACCAAATATGCAAATGTAGAAGCAAGGGATAATGATAGAAATAATATCAAAATTGCCTAAATAAGAGTGTCTAATAACAAATGAGGAAAATGTAGTAAATTTGATGATTGATTTTACCTTTATCATGAAACTATGCTAAATGAGGTGAACTCCAGGATGCAAAATAGTAATAAGTCTAACTAATGCAAAACAAAACAGTAGATGGTGGAGAAAGAATGCAAACTCAGGGCATTGATTGCCCCCAATGTTGGACGCAGTCGAAATCGCCTGTAAAATACAAAATCGTCTTGAATTGCGGCATGATCATCAAAGATCATACAGGATCATCTGCGAAGATATGAGCTTGCTCCAGCTGAAAAACAATGAGGTTCCTGCAAGAAAACTTAGAAAGGCACAAATGCAAATGATAATTCAGGGTATTCTAACACACACAAAGATCAAATTACAGGGGGAATTCAGCTAGGGGTAGGTCAAGGGGAGGGCCTAAGATTAAATAGGCATAGGAAGGAGGTTGGGAGGTTGGAGATCATCCCAATCTGGGAGATCTCCAATGTGGAAGGTCTCTAATGGCGTAGACACACTTTTGCCCTGGTTAGAGACGTCGTTGAAACATAAGCTAATTATGAAAATTTGGTTTTGGGATGAAATAATTTGGACGTTCCATTCCAAATGAATTCAGAAGATCGGGGACGATTTCATCTAATACACGACGATATCATCCAACGGTCAAAACAAATCCTAAAAATGGCATGAAAAACAAGGAAAGCGGGTAAAAGGTAGTTTAACGGGCAATTTGGGGTTTAAATTCAAATTTTAATATTTTATCTTTTTACTAAGGTTTTAACCGGGCCAATTTTAGGGTGCTACATTTGGTATCTTCTTTACCTCTATACTTGTCAAATTTTGGTATTTCAAAGTGATATGGATAGGTAGGAATAGGGACTGATGGGTGAACTGGCTCATTGCATAGTTCATCATAACAAGGCTTTTGTGGCCCATAGCTAGAGGTGCATAGGTTCAACATTTTGACTTCATCTCACAAGAGTTGAATTTCAGGTGTCATAGGAGTTGAGGGTTGGGCTATGGTAGGCTGACCCTATGGATGTGGTGGATATTGGTATTGTTGTTCTTCATAATATTGTGGGGAATACTGTTGTGCTTGATCATGATAAGGCAAGTACTGGGCGACATGTGCTATCGTGTCTGTGGGAACAATAGGTTGTAGGGTAGTTGTATTATTAGGATAATAATATCATGATTGGGAAACATGTGGTTGTGGCACGGGTACTTGTTGGTTTGGATCCTACTATACTCGGGTGAATGATGCGACCTTAGGATGGGTACGATTTAGGAGGGAGGAATAATTCTTAAATGGATTGAGATAGATTTTGGAAGAAAGGATGTGCAAATGTGAGTGAAGTAGGCATGACCTCCTTGTTTACGGTAAATAATGGAGGAGGTTGTCTTGGTGCTATGTATATTACATGGTCACAAAATGTGGTTGGTGGATTGAGTGAGGATGGGGCTAAAAGAAGCGGGTAATCCTCTATGAGTGAAGTAGAAAGGGCTTCACTCAAGGTTAAAACCTCATCACGAGGCATCATGTGTGTTAGTTGTACATCAAATTCTATTCATGAATCAGACGTGTATGGTCTTCCCCTCCATGATCGAAGGAGAAAGAGTGGACTAACTAGAGGAAGGGGAAGGCCATTTCTCCATAGAGTGTGATTTCTCACACACTCTACTACGGGTGACCATAGGCATAGTAGCATGTGTAAAAGGGTTTTTAAGAATAAACCATGTGTGATGTATACTCAACTGTCTAATGTGAGTATGAAGTAAGTGACATATTGTGTGTAGTAAGACAATATATGGTGTAATATGTTGAGACCAGTCTGTGATCATGAAAATAATGGTAGTTCGAAATCAAATCTAATTGCTAAAAAAGTAAAAGTGTTTTGTTCATTTTGTGTGTTGTAATGTTGATACTCCCTAGGTAGAATAACGGGTAATGGAGTGAATATTCTAGTAAATCAGGAATGTCATAAATATCAAACCTCTTGCAACACTCAAATATGCACAGAATAGAATGGTATCGCAACATGTAAATGGTGACCTGTATGGAAGGTACAATAAAATGATATCCTAAAGGGGGAGAAAACTATGCTAAAGCAAGTTCACAAATTCCTCTCATGAAGAGAGGTGGCACTATTTGAGACCTACTATCAACATAACCAAGCTTTCACTTCACCCTTGGGTAGGCTTAGTTAAGAACGACAGTTACCAATTCCACAAATTATACTAGCCTTGTGGATGAAGGCACTAATCCTATCCCACTCTGCAGGTAACCATTGGTGATGAAATCCAGGGTCCAGTCACAAAAGTGGGAGATTTTTCGATGATGAAATCTACAAAACCACTCCTGTGGGTCTACTAGGTGTCTAGGGGGGTGAGCTGATGGACACTAAAACTCGATCCACACTAGTCTTGAGTGATGGATTAGGGATGAAGTCCAATCTCACAACTTGTTTAAATACCACATGAGTGTGTGTGGGTTTGTGTTTTGCTAACCGTGTTTGCAAGGTAAGAAACTAAATAATTGCCTTTTCAAAAGAAAACTAATCCTAATGCCTTTTCGAAAGCAAATGATTAGATAATTTGTATTCTTTGTAAAGAAATGGTCTAGCCTAAATGCCTTTGTGAAGCATATTAATGTACTTTGCAAAACATGGAAACATGCAATCCAAATGTGTTTGGAATAGAGGGGATTATAAAACCCTAAATTGAACTTTTAGAATGCAAAATGATTTCAGAGAATGTAAGATGGTATTAGAAACCTTAATTTTACTTCATAATGTAAAGTTCCTTTTAACAATGGAAGCTTATCAATAAATGAGGAACAACTTAGGTTTATGCCACATGCAAATTACAAAGAGAAAAGCAAATTTATTTGAGAAATAATTTTATGCAAGTCGCTGGAAAGTTGCAGGTCCTAAAAAATTCAGAAACCCTAAGGATTCAACAACTTTGCAATGAAAGCAAAACTATATCTAGAAATGATTATTTAACTAATTAGCAAAGTTTTTGTTTCCAAAACTTGCAACAGAGGTAGAAAAAGTGAAAATGCCTACATTCTGATGCTAATGGGGGTTTGCTTAGCCCCTAAAAATATCACCCAAATTTATTTGGGAGTTTTTGATGCTTCTATATTCAAATTGCCACCCGAGGGGGTGAATTCAATTTTGAAGGCTCATATATGATATCTGACAATCCAAAGGACCTTTTTGGGTTGCAGGGAGGTCTGAGACAACAAGATCTTTAGATTTTGGGGCTCTAGAATACACTTCACCATCCAGGGTGTGAATTGACATATAGTTCATAGGGTGGGGGGCGAATCAACTATAGATGCTTTAAATCAGGCTCTGATGACCTAGGGTGGTTCATAGAATTTTGGAGGTCTCTGTGGTAGATATATTTGGTACCTGTAAGACAAAAATATAGGACAATGTTAGATTTATAAAAAAACTAATCTCACACTATCTATTGTGGGAGTTTCCACTGGGCATTCCAGAATGAAACGGTCAAAAAATGACATTTGATAATTCAACACAAGATAAAACATGCATTAAACAGATAAATTGTGTTCCACTGATATTATAAAAATGTGTTACAAGAGGGACATGTTTCTCTTTATCCATTCCTATTTCCAACAAGGTTACAACCAATCCAATGCCTTCTTCGGTCGTCCCTCAATGAAGGTGGACTTCTTTGTATGTGGGCCACCATATGGTTTGCTTGTTTGTTGTTCTTCCTCTCTAGATCTATTGAATAATCTACAAAAGAGAGTTAGTGTGATGAGGGTACTGCCTTAGTCAGGACCCATATTTAAGAATATGACTATAAAAACATGATAGAAACTAAAATAAATGATACAAAAGGACATAAAACACCAAAATGGAGCTTACCTACCAGATCTGGGTCGATCTGGACAATGTAGACCCACTTCACCACCCAAAGGGTGAATTAGGGTTAGATTCATGGGGAAAGGGGTGATCTAAGATATGAGGTCCCTTATGCAAATCCGCTTTAGTGGGTCGATCCCTAGGTAGCTAGTGTGCCTCTATCTGGTGTCATAATCGAACTATGTACACCGAGAAATGATTGTTCAATGTTTGCTTTCCATTTTAGTAGAGTAACTATACATTGTTAACTTTGTGTGAGATATCTTGTTAGGAGTTTAGGACCCACTATTTATAGGCAAAGTCAAGGTGCAGGGGGGGAGTTAGATAGACTAAACCTAGGTTTGATTCTAACTAGGGTTAGGTTAGGAAATGCAATGTGGAAACATCACATCCCTTGTGGGAAATATTCCATCCTCACACATATGTGAGGATGGATTAGGGCTAATCCTGATTAGGAGATCTTAAGTCACTTTAGGACATGATTAGGTTTTCTTAGTAAAATATCTCAAAAAACCCTAATTTCACACATGTGGGAGGATGTAATTAGTGTTAATCAATATTAAAGTTTCTTTTAATCAAATTTGCCTTAAAAAGGTGACTTAAGTGAAGTCAACATTAAATTAGAATTTGGTAATTGAGTTGTTAATTATTTTGGTCAAATAATACCCTATGGGGGCCTCAATTGCATGTGAATAGACTGTCTAATGATATCCCAATGCACCGGATGTTATTTGGAAGGCTTATGAGGGTTTAGTACATGAAATCCGATGGAATGATACATGTAAGTCTACATATTTCTATGGTGAACTATGGCAATCTACGTATTACTATGCATGACTACACATCACTACGGCTGACTACGCATGAATATGCATGACTATGATAGCATACAATATTCTAGGGATGTCTGGAATCATCTATGGATACGCAGAAGTAGCAATGTGTAACTTTTGGGTGCCTACAATTATGTTACTTTTATTGATGATACAGCTAGAAAAAAATGGTTTATTGTATTCAAAGTAAATATAATTTCTTTGTTACTTTTAATAAATGGAAATATTTGATTGAGAATGAGATTGTATATAAGTTGAAGTGTCTTAGATAAGATAATGGAGGTGAATACTAAAAAAATGAGTTTGATAGTTAATGTTCATACCATGGGATTCATAGAGTGAAAATGGTTCCAAGAAAACCACAAGAAATTGGTATGTTATAAAGGATGAATAAGAAAATCATGGAACATGCTAGGTGTATAAGATTACATGCAGGATTGCCCTTATAGTTTTGGGTAGATGTTGTGGATATTGTTATTTGCTTAATAAATAGAGGACCTTCAAGTTCCCTAGACGATGGTATTCTAGAAGAGGTATGGATAGGTAAATCTGTTAACTACTTATTTTTGAATACTTTTAGTTGTGAAGTGATTGTTCATATTGATAAAGAAAATAGAACAAAACTTGAGGTAAATTTTAAGAAGTGTACTTTCATTGGATATGGAGTTAATAATTTTGGTTATCGCTTTTGAGATTATGAAAATCATAAAATCATTAGGAGTAGAGATGTGGTATTCAATGAGAAGGTCATATATAAATATTAGTTATAGAAAATTAAATATAAAAAGGCAAACACAAAATACACAGTGCTTGATGAAATCATAAAAAATGAAACTCCAAAGGTGCTAGAAAATAAAAATATTCAACAACAACAGCAACAAGCACCTCAAACTCTTGTAAGTGTTGTTAGAATATCTACTAGGTTAAGTAGACCCCTTGATCGTTACTCTCCTTAATTTTATTATGTATTATTGATTGATTTTGGTGAACCAAAAAAATATGAAGAAGCAATGTAGGTAGAAACTAGAAATAAGTGGGAGCAAGATATGAAAGAGGAGATGGACTCTTTGATACATAACCAGACTTGGGATTTGGTTCAATTTCCTGTAGTAAAAAGAGCATTGCAGAATAAATGGGTTTACAGGGTGAAGGAATAAGATGGAGGTAAAAATAGGTACAAGTCTAGACTTGTTGTAAAGGGCTTTGCACAGAAGAAAATATAGATTATGATGAAAATTTTTCTCCTGTTGTTAAAATGACTTCAATTAGAACTATTTACAACCTAGTGGCTATAGAAGATTTGCATCTTAAACAATTAGAAGTAAAAACAACTTTTCTCCATGGGTATATGGAGGAAGAGATTTATATGCAGCAGTCATAGGGGTATGAGGTCAAAAGGAAGGAGGAATTAGTATGCATGTTGAAAAAGAGCTCGTATGCACTGAAGCAAGCTCCAAGGTAGTGGTATCTAAAATTCAATAGGTTAATGACAGAACAAGGATATAGTAGATGTTTTTCTGACCATTTGTGTTTATTTTAAGAGATTAGATAATGGTAGCTATATTATATTATTATTGCATGTAGATGAAATGCTTATTGCAGGGTCTAACATGTAAGATATAAATATACTCAAAATAAAATTAGCAATTTCATTTGCAATGAAGGATTTGGGTGTTGCAAAGAAAATTCTTGGTATGAGAATAATAAGAGACAGAAAAATCATAAATTAACATTGTATTAGGGTGAGTACATTGAGAAGGTGTTGAAAATATTTAATATGCAGGATGCAAAACCTGTTAGTACACCTTTGGTAAATCATTTTAAATTGACCATAGAGAAGTGTCCTAAGACATAGGAGGAGATAGACTACATGTCCAAGGTTTCTTATTCATCGATATTTGGCAGTTTGATGTATGCAATTGTGTGCACAAGGCAAGATATATCACATGTAGTGGGACTTGTGAGTAATTTTATGAACAACACAGGAAAAGTGCATTGGAATACAGTGAAGTAGATTCTTAGGTATTTGAGAGGTACTATCACTCAAACATTATGTTTTAGAGGTTTAATGCTATTTTACAGGGATACGCTAATGCAGATATGGTAGGTGATATAGATAGCAGAAAGAGCACCATAGGGTATGTCTTTAATGTAGGTGGAACTACAGTAAGTTGGATTTCAAAATTATAAAAGGTTGTAGCACTTTCAACAAAAAAATTAGAGTATGGTGTTGTTATAGAGTCTAGTAAAGAGATGATTTGGTTAAAGAATGTAATACATAAAAAGACACACCATAGCAATAAAACCAAATTTTTGTATTAATTGTAAATGTCTCTCTTTGAGTACAAATGACCCTCATGGACAATGTTGAGACCCGCATATTACAATAGGGGAATAATCCCCATTTACACATTAATCATGGTGTATTCATATATTCATGCTACAATCGAGGTTGGAGGTGGATTTGTGTGTTACAACCATTGTTGAAATGAGCTTTGCACCTTGAGTTGAGTTGTATACCTGCACACATGGAAGAAAGAAAGATGTTAGTAGCACCTGTTTACAATTATTATGATAAAATGACTAATGTAAAATAGAAATAGAAAACAAGTATTGCATACATGAGTCATGATGTGAGTAGCATAACATTAGCATTTCTCCCTGTCCTCCTCTTGGTCATGTGATGGTGCCTTTATAGGCCTTTGAGGGTTTTGGAGGGAGTTAGAGTGAGTCACCCAGAGTGCCTCACTTAACTGGGGTGATGTGTCTAAATGGGTGAGTGCAACTGGGATAATGTACCCAATGCTTGAGTGGAACTGTGGTGAAGTACCTTGATGAACGAGTGCAACTAAGATGATGTTCCCAATGCAAGAGTGCAACTAAGGTGATATGGCTTGATGAGTGAGTGCAACTGGGATGATGTACCTATTAGAGTTACTATTCTATGGTAACTTGATTATTACCTCATTTGGTTACTAGGGTAGATTATTTTTTACTTTCTACCTAGATTAGTAGTTTATCAACATTCACATTGTCGACAGATATTATTTTATTTGTTTTTTGTCATTAGATTTTATGTATTCAATGGTTTGTTTGTCGACCAAGGATAATATCTTAGTCATTTCATTGTATATATTATACTTTCTATCAATTGAAAATCTCTCACATTTTACTCTGCCAATAGTACCCAATGCATGAGTGGAACTGTGGTGATGTGTTCAATGCATGAGTGAAATTATGGTAAAGTTGATAATGAGTGGATGCAAGTGTAGTGATGTGTGGTGGTGGCTAAAATACACATCCCATGAGGGAAAAATGTATCCTAGGTGGATTTTCTAGATTTAATCAAAATCTAGAAAATATAATTGTGTGCAGGATTTTTATGCCTAGTTTTAGACTTAGGCATATATTATTATGCATAATTGTGATGTGTAATGTGGGTGAAGTGTACATGAATTAATATACCTAAGTTTAGACCTAGGTATATATTTTATTATGCATAATTATGTGGTGAAATACAAATACCTAAATTTTTGTGTCTACAAATATCCCTATTTGTACCGCATTGCGTGAAACATAATGCGGTGCAAAAACAAAAGATACCTATCTTTATTGGATGAATGGACTCAAATCTTCTCTACGCAATAATGAATGACTTGAAAATTTTAATTTTCGCTTACCCCCTCAATTAGCGAATGGCTAAAGAATGAAACCCATGAGCCAATTGACCAAATGTGGATTATTAAAGGAGGTGGATGATTGCATGATGTGGATGTGCAAATGTATGATATTTTGATCAATTTGATGCCCCAAGTTTAGGATTGTTTGTGTTTTTGTGAATTTACCTTTAGTTTCAATGAGGCACAAAATGCTATGGTAAAATCATCGACCACATTTGGAGTTCTAGGTCCTTTTTTACTTTAGCAATTCCTACCAAATGATGGGTTTTAGGAACCAATCATTTAGGAATTCGATGCTCGAGTGATTTTTTATTATTACCAAATTATATTTTATTTTTATTTTCTTTTGTACCCAACGGAAGGGGCTTAAGGATAACCTTGTACAAATTTTATTGAACACAACCAAGCTCAAATATTAAGGGACCTAGTTGATTTAATATCATATGTGATGATGTTGATTATTTGAATGAGTGTCCTTATGGTGAGCTACCCATCTGACTGGATTGCATGTATTGCTAGTCACTACAACCGCCAGGTGTATAGGATAATCCAATAGATATGAGGTTTACTAAATGATGTTTGTTAAAATGAATGATGTGATAGATGCAAATGTTGGAAATCAAGGTCAATTTGGATGCCTCAAGTTTGAGGTGGACTTGTGTTATCATAAATTTACCTTTTGGAATGATTGACATGCAATATGATGAATTAAAGGAACCAATCACCCTAGGAGTCCATTTTCCTAGTGACCGTTAGTAATTTATTAATGCAAAATTATGAAGAATAAATTTTCCATGTTTTGTAACCCCATGGAGTAGGTGTCAATGACAACCTTGGTAAAATGTGCTTGAATGCAGGTCACTCAAATATTGAAGGACCAAATTGGTTTAATTTTGAACATGATGATGTGAAATAATTTTGAATAATTTTCATTATGGTAATTTACCCATCCTACTAGATTGCATGGATAACCAATCACTGCAACCACTAGGTGTCTAGAGTAAATCACTAGATACAAGGTTCACTTGAGATGATGATGATGTGAGATGATGATTTGGATGGTCTTGCAATGTTTTTGTAGCCATTTACATTTGAAGGGGAATTGTGTAAGATGGTAAAAAATAAAATTCAACTTGTGTTATCCCAAGCATGGAAAAAATATGCTCATTTTAATGAGCATAATTTGCAATATTGAGTGTTTTGAGGGTTGATTTTTATTATGAAACTAGAATTTATTGATTTTATTTATCCCTTAAAGCGATGAGTCAATGGAGAAGATATGAAATGATGAAACATATGAAAATGGTTGGAATTTAATGGATTTTTTTGTTTTTGTGACAACTATGATTTCGACCATTATTGGTAATTTCACACTTCTATCCCTTGGAGTAGTCTAGCCGTATGGATTTCTTAGGTAATTGACATGATAAAAAAAAAAGTCTTGCTTTAGGTGAATCACTTTTCAAGGGCATTATGGTAACCTACCCATCCCACCATGATCACCAAATGTAATACATAAAAATACACACCATATCAATAAAACCAATTTTTTGTATTAATTGAAAAGGTCTCTCTTTGAGTACAAATGACCCTCGTGGAGGGTGTTTTTACAATGTTGAGACCCACATATTACAATAGGGGAATAATCCTCATTTACACATTAATCATGGTGTCTTCATCTCTTCATGCTACAATCAAGGTTGGAGGTGGGTTTGTGAGTTGTGACCATTGTTGAAATGAGATTTGCACCTTGAGTTGAGTTGTATACCTATACACATGGGAGCAAGAAATGTGTTAGTAGCACATGTTTACAATGATTATGATAAAATGACTAATGCAAAATGAAAATAGAAAACAAGTATTGCATACATGAGTCATGATGTGAGCAGCATAACATTAGCATTTCTCCCTCTTTTTTGGTGAAGTGATGGTGCCTTTAATTAGGGCTTGGAGGGAAGGATAGGGTGAGTCATACAAAGTGTCTCACTTAACTGGTGTGATGTGTTTAATACAGGAGTGCAACTAGATGATGTGTCTAAATGGGTGAGTGCAACTAAGGTGAGTTGGCTTGATGGGTGAGTGCAACTAAGGTGAGTTGGCTTGATGAGTGAGTGCAACTAAGGTGAAGTGCCTTATGCATGAATGCAAGTGAGGTGAAGTTTCCAATGGGTGAGTGTAACTGGGGTGATGTGCCCAATGTAGGAGCGCAACTAGGGTGATGTGCCCAATATAGGAGTGCAACTAAGGTGATGTGGCCTGATGAGTGAGTGTTGTTGGAATATGTAATGCAACATTGTGTAAATTATTCTTAGACTAAAATATAAAGTCTAAAGAATAATATTTGAATTAGAAAATAATTCTATTTTATGTAAAAATATTTCCATCCAATTAATAAATAAAATATGGGTGCTAGGAATATTTAATTTGTGAGAAAATTTATTTCCCCTTTTCTATAAAATATTAAAAAGTAATCAATCACTTTTTAATATTTGATAGATGCCACTTGTCACACATCTCAAGATAATATTGTGATAATATTTGTCACACATCTCAAGATAATATTGTGATAAGATTAGGGTAATTTTAGGGTTGTAGTAGAAAATCTTCTCTTTAAATAGGGGTGTTGTCTACTACATCTTGTCATATCATGTTGATGCATATTGTTGCATAACATTGAAGCATTCTTGTATTGTTGAATCATTGAGTAATATAGTGAGCTTAATAGTGGATGTTTCCCTTCTTCATTTGAAGTAGGGTTTTACCACTTAATATTGGTGTTGTGGGTTTTCCTCTTTTGTGTGTGATTGATCTTGTAGAGCATTCTTCGATCTTGGGGAGACTTTGCTTGTCTCACATTTGGTATCAAAGCGGTTGGGATCTCCATCAAGTGTCTTCAATCCTTTGAGGTGAAAAACCCATTAAGAATGGTTGATCATGGAATATCCTTCACATATAATCACATCCTTGATGGATCAAATTTTGGAATATGGGAACCAAGGATGAGGTCTGAATTACAAGCAAGAAAGTTATGGCCCATTATGAATGGAGATGAAGCAATCCCAATCTAAGCAAGGGCACTTGAGACATACAACAAAAAGAGTCACCTTGAACTTTCAATGATTATAAATAATGTGAGTGATGAGATATTGATCATTATAAGCCATTTTGAGCATGCTAAAGATGCATGGTATTTGCTAAAACAAGTCCATATAGGGTCCAACACATCAATGAAATTCACTTTATCATAAAAAATTCTTAGCACTATGTAAGGTGAAGACGAAAGTGCCTTGATCTTCCTCTCAAAGATGAAATACATGGGAACTCAACTATTGGATTGTAATTGTGATTGGATAAGTGAGAAGATCTTAAGATTTATCATTTTGAGTAACTTGTAAAGCAATTTCAATAATTTTATCATCATTATTGAGACAAGGCTAGAGCAAGAAGAGGATGGCATTCCTCTCAACACTGTTTCACAATTATTGATTCAACATGAAGAGTCTCTTAATAGAGACAAAGTGAATGGTCAAGTTTTCAAGGAGAAAAATGTTTCCTTGAGTGCCACTAAGGCTTCCTTCAAAAAGAAATACAAGGGAAGGAAAAATCAAAATTCCAACCCAAAAATCCTAGAGTTGACTTCATTTGCAACTTTTGTGGCAAGAAATGCCACAAGGAACAAAATTGTTTCAAGAAGAAGAAGATTGCAGAAAAGGAAGAGCAAGAAAAGGCTAAGGGACAAGGACCTAAGAAATGGTTTGGCAAGGAAAAGAAAAAGAACAATAATGTAAAGCAAAATTCTAATAAAAATGCCTTTGTTTGTGCCCTCTACTCCATTGACTCATCTACTTCTAATGAATGAGTGTTAGATTTTGGATGCACTAACCATATGTATTTTGAAAAGGATAATTTTGTGGACTTTCATAAGCACTCTTCATATTCAGTTGTCATTGGTGATAATACTAGACTTCAAGTAGAAGGTGTTGGCAATGTTGTAATTGAAGGGAAATTACTTGATAATGTCCTATATGTGCCTAACCTTAGGAGAAATTTAATTTCAGTTTTGCAAGTTTCTAGAAGTGGTCACACTATTGAGTTCAATGCAACTTCATGGAGCATTAGGAAAGGCATGCTACCAATCATTACATGTTATGTGAAGAATAATATTTATGTGTTAGGTGATGCTCCTCCTAAAGTGTTTTTAGAAACTAATGTTTCTCCTAGTAGCAAGATTTGGAACTTAAGGTTAGGCCATACAAACTATCAAAATATTCAAATGATGAAGTCCAAAAATTTGGTTTAAGGCTTGCCTAACATTTCACCTATTCATGTTTTGAGTGAAACATGCATCTTAGGCAAGATGAGCAAACAAAATTTTGCAAAAGACAAGTCAACAAGGGCCATGCAAATTCTTTAACTCATTTATACAGATATTATGGGTCCATTACAAGTTAGATCACTTGGTGGTGCATCCTATATTCTCACCTTTATAGATGATTATTCAAGAATGATCTCTGGGTATCTACTTAAGAATAAATCAGATTGTTTTGAGACATTCAAGGAGCTCAAAGCTTTGGTAGAAAATCAAAAGGGAGCAAAAATAAAAATGATTAGAAGTGACAATGGATGGGAGTACAATAGCAATGATTTCAATGAGTTTTGTTATTCTCATAGGATCAAAATATAGTTTACTTGTCCATACACTCCTCAACAAAATGGTGTTGCAGAGAGGAAAAATAAGACAATCATGGAGATGGTAAGATGCATGCTTGGTGAACACTTACCTCAATTTATTTGGGGTGAAGCAGCCAGTACATCAATCTACATTCTTAACAGGTTTCCTTCAAAATAAGTTGAGGGGAAGACTCATTATGAGGTTTGAAATGGTAAGAAGCCAAATTTGTCACACTTAAGAGTGTTTGGATGTGATGAATTTTCATATATTCCTTTAGAAAAGAGGAAGAAATTGGATAAAAAGTCTCAAAAATGCATCTTTGTTGGCTATGATGTAGAACATAGGGGCTACATGTTATACTCACATTCTTTGCACATTGTATTTGTTTCAATAGATGTCAAATTCAATGAAGACCTTATTGAGTTAGAAAATGGTAGGCATTGTATCAAAAGGACCAAGTGGTTGGATCATTCTAGGGGTCCTAAAGAGCAGAATTCAGTTAGCCAAAGGATAACTAGAAGTATGACCCTTAACATGTCTCTTCTAGCTAAGATAGAGAATGATCATGAGCATAATTCTTACAAAGAATATTCATAACACTCTTTTTGGGTTGATTCCATGAAGATTGATATGGATTCTCTTAATAATAAAACTTGGGATCTAGTGCCTTATCCTAATAAGAGAAATGTTATTGGGAACAAATGTGTCTATAGAATCAAGTACAATTCTAATGGAGAGATAGAAAAGTATAAGGCTAGATTGGTTGCTAAGGGTTATGCTAAAAAACATGGCATTGACTATGATGAAACCTTTGCACCAGTTGCCAAAATGCCCACCATTCGACTTCTCATTGCTATTGTTGCTACTCAAGGTTGGTAGATTTTTTAGCTTGATGTGAAAAGTGCCTTTCTAAATGGTGATTTGGATGTGGATATCTACATGAGTCAACCACAAGGATTTTTTGTACAAGGTAAGGAAACACTTGTGTGTAAACTAAATAAAAAATTGTACGATATGAAGCAAGCACCTAGAGCATGCTACATTAAGATTTCAGGTTACTTCTCGTCTCTTGGTTTTGATAAATGCTATTCAGATATAGATCTCTATGTGCTTAGGAATGATAACTTGGTCATTTTAATTGCTCTATTTTTTGATGACCTTGTTATGACTGGAAATGAGAATGAGGCTATTTTTGATTTCATCTCCAAATTAAATTTAGAGTATGAAATGACTGACTTTGGTCTTCTACAATACTATCTTGGCATGCAAGTTTATCAGTATGAGGATTGTACTTTTTTGAGTCAATCTAAGTATATTTACGATATTCTTAAGAGGTTTGATTTGGAGGATGGCAATCCTACTTCCATTCCTATTTCTATAGGGTTTAAGTTGGAAGTAAGTACAAAATCTCAGTTGGATGATGCTACATTATAGAGGCAGCTCATTGGTAGTCTTATTTATGTTACCATCACAAGGCTAGATATTTCTTTTGCAATTGGTATGATGGATAGGTTCATAGAGAAACTTTATATTGAGCACTTACAAGCTACCAAGAAGATTCTAAATTACCTTTCAAGTACTAGATATTTGGCACTCAAGTATTCTAGGCTTCCTTTACTCTTTTCGGCTATACTGATTCTAATTTTGGAGGGGATAGAATAGACATAAAGTATACCACAACATATGTTTTTAGTATTGGGTCTACAAATATCTCTTGGTCTTCCAAGAAGCAAGATACAATTGCTCTTTCTATAATGGAAGCGAAGTATAAGGCTACTACAACAGCTGCACAGGAAGCGGTTTGGCTTCATACCCTCATGAAGGAAATTGGCTTTGAGCAATTTGGTCCTTCATGTTTGCTCTTCGATAATCAATCAACTATTGCCTTGGCTAAAAATCCTGTAATGCATCAAAGGAAAAAGCATGTTGAAATACAAGCCCACTTTATCAGAGAGAAGGTATTGGATGGGACTATTTAGTTGGAGTATTGCCCATAATCTTCTAATTTTGTTGATTTGTTCACCAAACCTCTTCCCAAGGAGTAGTTTTGTAAGTTGAGGGACTCACTTGGTTTGGTGAAGTTGTCATCAAGGGAGAATGAAGTTTAGTTACACTTGTGTGATGACAACTTCATCCTTATGAGGTGTTTTGTGCTATATATGAGTTGATATTTGGTGGTATAATTGCTTTTTGCATCTCTTTTGAACATGGTACTTTCTTGTTTGCCTTGTGTAAATTTTGTACATGTTACTTTGTAGATGGCATTGTGCAATTATGGTATATGATGCAATTGCTTTATGCGAATCTTTTACATGGTACTTTCTTGTTGCCTTGTGCAACTTTGTACATGTTTTTATGTAGTTGACATTATGCAATTGGTTTATCATGGTACTTTCTTGTCAACATTTATGCTACTTTTATACATTATATTTTATGGTTGGTTTTATGCAACTGGTGTGCACACTTTATTATTTTCATATACCTTATGCAACTCTTGTACATGGTACTTTTTTGTTACCCTTGTGCTACTTTTGTACATGGTACTTTAGATTTTGCATTATCATGGTACTCCTTGTTTGATTTATGTAACTTTTTACATGACATTTTTTGATCAACTATATAGCACATGACTATAAGTATGGCTTGGCATTTTTTTGTGATGACTTATAGTTCACTATTTGTTAGATCATTTTTGTTATCATCTTTGGATATTCATATATGTTGTGGTGAATATATTTATGATGATGTATGTAACTGATATTATGTTGAGCTGCTTGTAGCTTGCAAGTACTTCCGTTTGGGGTTTTACATGCTTACTGAAGACACCCTTGTGACGTTTTATTCTTGTCATTTGCAACCACTTGTGGTTGATGGATGGATTTGTAAGCTGCTTATATCTAAAGCTACTCCATTGGGGGATTGCAATCTCATTTTGGCCCATTTTGTATTGGTGCTTTATTGTAGACCATTCTTGGTCATAGAAGCTCATTGTAACTATATTAATCATTTTATTCTCATCCCCGTTTGTATATTTAGTGGGAGAATGTTTCTTTGTAATATAATTCCTTTCCCCAATATTGCATTAAGGGGAAGTTTTGGAATATGTAATGCAACATTGTGTAAATTATTCTTAGACTAAAATATAAAGTCTAAAGAATAATATTTGAATTAGAAAATAATTCTATTTTATGTAAAAATATTCCCACCCAATTAATAAATAAAATAAGGGTGCTAGGAATATTTAATTTGTGGGAAAAAGTTATTTCCCCTTTTCTAGCAAATATTAAAAAGTAACCAATAAATTTTTAATATTTGATAGATGCCACTTGTCACACATCTCAAGATAATATTGTGATAAGATTTGTCACACATCTCAAGATAAGATTGTGATAAGATTAAGGTAATTTTAGGGTTGTAGGAGAAACACTTCTCTTTAAATAGGGGTTTTGTCTACTACATCTTGTCATATCATGTTGATGCATATTGTTGCATAAAATTGAAGCATTCTTGTATTGTTAAATCATTGAGTAATATAGTGAGCTTCATAGTGGATGTTTCCCTTCTTAATTTGAAGTAGGGTTTTACCACTTAATATTGGTGTTGTGGGTTTTCCTTTTTTGTGTGTGATTGATCTTGTGGAGCATTCTTTGATCTTGGGGAGACTTTTCTTGTCTCACAAGTGCAACTGGGGTGATGTACCCAATGCATGAGTGGAACTGTGGTGAAGTGGCTAATGAGTGTATGCAAGGTAAATGATGTGTGGTGGTGGCTAAAATGCATGTCCCATGAGAGAAAAATGTATCCTAGCTGGATTTTCTAGATTTAATCAAAATCTAGAAAATATAATTATGTGCAAGATTTTTATGCCTAAGTTTAGACTTAGACATATATTATTATGCAAAATTGTGATGTGTAATGTGGGTGAAGTGTACATGAATTAATATGCCTAAGTTTAGACCTAGGCATATATTTTATTATACAAAATTATGTGGTGAAATACAAATACCTAGATTTTAGTTTCTACAAATACCTCTTTTTGTACCATGTTGCATGAAACACAATGCGGTGCAAAAACAAAAGACACATGTCTTTATTGGATGAATGGACTCAAATATTCTTGATGCACAAGAATGAGTGACTTGAAATTTTTTATTTTACCTTACCCCCTCTGGAAAATTGGTAAAGGATGAAACCCATAATCCAATTGACACTATGTGGATGATGAAAGGAGGTGGATGATTGCATGATGTGGATGTGATGCAAATGTATGATATTTTGATCAATTTGATGGTCCAAGTTTGGGATTGTTTTTGTTATTGCAAATTTAATTTTTGTTTCAATGAGGCACAAAATGTTGTGGTAAAATCATTGACCACTTTTAGAGTTCTAGGTCCTTTTTGACTTTAGCAATTCCTACCAAATGATGGGTTTTTAGGAACCAGTCATTTAGGAATTTGATGCTCGAGTGATTTTTTATTATTACCAAATTGTGTTTGATTGTTTTTTTTTTGTACCCAATGGAAGGGGCTTAAGGATAACCTTGTGCAAATTTTATTGAACACAACCAAGCTCAAATATTGAGGGACCTAGTTTATAAAATGCCATGTTTGATGATGTTGAATGTTTGAATGAGTGTCCTTATGGTGAGGTATGCATCCAACCAGATTGCATGGATTACTAGTCGATGCAACCACCAGGTGTATAAGGTAATCCACTAGATATGAGGTTAACTAAATGATATGATGATGATGATATTTGTGAAAATGAAAGATGTGATGGATGCCAATGTTGGAAATCAAGATCAAATTGGATACCATAATTTTAGGATGGACTTGTATTATCACAAATTTGCCTTTTGGAATGATTGACATGCAATATGATGAAGTAAAAGAACCAATCACCCTAGGAGCCTATTGTCCTAGTGAATTTTAGCAATTCCTTAATGCAAAATTATGAAGTATAAATTTCCATGTTTTGTAACCCCACAGAGTAGGCGTCAATGACAACCTTGGGTAAATCTGCTTGAATGGAGGTCACTAAAAAATTAGACCAACCTATTTAATTGCAAACATGATTATGTGAAATTATTTTGAATAAGTTTCATTATGGTAATTTACCCATCCTACCAGATTGCATGGATAACCAATCACTGCAATCACCAGGTGTCTAGAGTAAATCACTAGATAGAAAGTTCACTTGAGATGATGATGATGTGAGATGATGATTTGGAGGGTTTTGCAATGTTTTTGTAGCCTTTTGTATTTTAAGGTGAGTTGTGTAATATGGTAACCAATAAAGGTAAACTTGTGTTGCCCCAATCATGGAAAATATGCTTATTTTAATGAGCATAATTTGCATGATTGAGTGTTATGAGAATTTGAATCTGATTATGAAACTAGAATTTGTTGAGTTTGTCGATACCTTCAAGAAATGAATCGATGGAGAAGATATGAAATGATTAAAGTGATGAAAAATATGATAATTGTTGGAATGATATGGATGTTTTTGTTTTTTTATAACTGTGATTTCTATTATAATTGCACACTTCTATCCCTTGGAGTAGTCCAACCATATGGATTTCTTATGGATTTGAGATGATAACAATTCATTTCTTGCTTGAGGTGAATCATTTTTTAAGGGACTTATTGTGACCTACCCGTCCTACCAGATTGCATGGATTACCATTCACTGCAACTACCATGTATATAGGATAAGTTACTATATACAAGGATCACTTGAGTCTAAGTGGAAGAAGGAAATGTACACCTATATCCATTGGAGCAGTCCAACCGCATGGCATTTTTAAGGAGTTGATATGAGAGAATTTCTATTCTTTTAAAAGCTTGTTGAATTTTTTTTTTACCAAAGGAATTTATGTACCTTTGGAGCTTTTTTCTTTTGTTGTTGTTTTTTGTTTTTTGGAGAATGCATGATTGTTTTTTTGGCTTCTTTTTTTGTATGACAAAATATGCATGAAAATGATTTTGGTGTTTTATGTTTTTGTATGACAAAATATTCATGTAAATGTTTTTCATGTTTTATGTTTTTTAAATGGAAAGAATGCACAAGATGTTTTTTGTATTTTTTTATGTTTGTTGTTTGATGATTTGTTTTTGACCAAAGGAATTTGGGTACATTTGGAGTATTTTGGAAAGGATTGACCAAAGGATTTTTGTTCCTTTGGAGCCTTTTTGAAGTGAATTGACCAAAGGGATTAGATTCCTTTGGATGTTTATCACCAAATGTAATACATAAAAAGACACACCATAGCAATAAAACCACATTTTTGTATTAATTGAAAAGGTCTCTCTTTGAGTACAAATGACCCTTGTGGAGGGTGTTTTTACAATGTTGAGACCCACATATTACAATAGGGGAATAATCCCCTTTTACACATTAATCATGGTGTCTTCATATCTTCATGCTACAATCGAGGTTGGAGGTGGGTTTGTGAGTTGTGACCACCATTGAAATGAGCTTTGCACCTTGAGTTGAGTTGTATACATGCACACATGGAAGCAAGAAATATGTTAGTAGCACCTGTTTACAATGATTATGATAAAATTACTAATGCAAAATAGAAATAGAAAATAAGTATTGCATACATGAGTCATGATGTAAGCAACATAACATTAGTATTTATCCCTCTCCTCATATTGGTCATGTGATGGTGCCTTTATAGGCCTTTAAGGGTTTTGGATGGAGTTAGAGTGAGTCAACCATAGTGCCTCACTTAACTAGGGTGATGTTTTTAAATGGGTGAGTGCAACTGGGGTGATGTACCCAATGTATGAATGGAACTGTGGTGAAGTACCTTGATGAATGAGTGCAACTAGGATGATGTTCCCAATGTAGGAGTGCAACTAAGGTGAGGTGGCTTGATGAGTGAGTGCAACTGGGGTGATGTACCCAATGCATGAGTGGAACTATGGTGATGTGTTCAATACATGAGTGCAACTATGGTGAAGTGGCTAATGAGTGGATGTAAGTGTAGTGATGTGTGGTGGTGGCTAAAATGCACATCCCATGAGGGAACAATGTATCCTAGGTGGATTTTCTAGATTTAATAAAAATCTAGAAAATATAATTATGTGCAAGATTTTTATGCCTAAGTTTAGACTTAGAAATATATTATTATGTAGAATTGTGATGTGTAATGTGGGTGAAGTATACCTAAATTGGTATGCCTAAGTTCATACCTAGGCATGTATTTTATTATGCAGAATTATATGGTGAAATGCAAATGCCTAGATTTTGGTGTCTACATAGAGGTTTGTGGAGGAATTGGGAAAGAAGTAGGAGAATAATAGGTTATATAGTGATAGTTAGAGTACCATTCATCTTGCAAAGAACTCAACATTCCATTATTGGACTAATCATATACAAAACAAGTACCATTTCATACGATCAATTTTAGAATATGGATAATTGAAGTTAGAAAAGATACACACTAGCCAGAATCCTGTAGACATGTTAACAAAGGCAGTTCCCAAGGATAAGTTGATATCTTGCTTAGTTTTATTTGTTCTTCAAGCATGATAGTAAATGTGAGAAAATTTCTAGGTTCAAAGTTGAAGCATAGTCCAATAGGTGTAGTAGTAGTAGTGGAGTTACTATGATCAGTCTCCAAGTGGGAGATTGTTGGTTATGGAGCTTGATTCTCTCTCTCTCTCTCTCTCTCTCTCTCTCTCTCTCTCTCTCTAATTTTGAGGTCTCATTTTCAACCACACTTGGACCCAATCCATGAAGGAGAGGTGTAGGGGGGTAATGCCCCCCTACTTGTGTCGTCAGGGGGGTCTAAAAATAGATGTTTTTTCTTTATGTAAATTTGGACCATTTATTATTAGGTCACAAATCAGATGATGGATTTTAGGTGGGCATTTTTGCCCTAAATTGTAACTCTATTTTATAAAGAGGTTTTCACATGGTGGCTGATAGCATGAGAATTTGTATTATAATTAATGGAGATATAGCAAAGAGGAAGTTATAGTGGATCTACTATAGGTTGTATCCCTACATTTTTTTGGATGGAATAAAAGGCTTGGTTATTTTTCTCTTTGACTTTCCATGATTACCTAGGATTTTTCCTCTCTTACTTTGTCTCCCCCTGTTCTCCATAGTCAAAGCATTACCTGATGTATCACATGTGCTTTTTCATCATATTTCCTCACTAAGGATAACACCAATAACATCATCAAAATTTAAAGTATTTGAACTAGAGATAGAATTACTCAGCCATTACCAAGCCATTCCATATTTCTGGTAATGAGCACAAGATCAAACAAGCCCTAACCTCATCATCAAAGTTTACTCCTACATAACTTAACTAATTGGTAACTATGTTAAACTCATTTAAATGATCAGTAATAGACCCACATTTTGACATCTAGATAAATAAATGCTTCATAAGAAATACCTTGTTCACTGTTGAGGGTTTTTTATATATTTTATCCAATGCATTAATTAAACCCTTAATTGTCTTTTCATTTGAAATTTTTAAGGCCATAAACATTTCCAATCATAGTCGTATTGTTCTTAATGCCTTTCTATCAAGAACCTCCCATTTTTTTTTTGATATCTTCATTGACTTCTTTGGTTTTCCACCGAATGGTAGGTAAAGATCCTTCAAAAATAGATAGTCCTCCATTTGCATCTTCTATAGCTAGTCATTTTGGCCATTAAAATTCTCAACCATAAACCTACCTTCTTCTACCATTTCTCCTACTCAAACTAGGAAACCCTCCTTTCAAGTGCATTTTTCAAACCCTAGGCTCTATTACCAGTTTCTAGGATTAAATAACAAAATGTGAGCAATAAATAAATGCAGAAATATAACATAGAAAATAAAGCACAAGGTGAGACATCAATTAATGCTTTGACTGTGGAGAATAGAGGAAGAAAAAGGGAGAGAGAGAAAAACCCAGAGAATCATGGAAATTCAAAGAAAGGTAAATCCGAACCCAAAGGGAAGCAGCTAGAATGTTGGTATTATAGTAAGAAAGGACATCTGAAAAGATATTGTTGATCTCGAAGAGAAAAAATAGGAGATGAAAAATAGGATAATAACCAAGAATTAAATGTAGCAGGTGATGTGTTGTAATGTGCTTTAATCCTTTCATTAGATAATATTAATTATTGTTGGGTGCTATATTTAGGGGTTTCATATCATGCCACACCCCATAGAAAATATTTTCTAGACTATGTTCAAGGTAATTTTAGATAGGTTTATTTGGCCGATCATAAACCATGCTTTGGAATGGGTAAGATACAAATAAAATTACCAAATAGAAACCAATGGTTGGTGAAAGAGGTAAGACATATTCTTAATTGATAAGAAATCTAATTTCAATTGGGCAGTTGGATAGCGAAGGCTATATAGTTACATTCTCAAGAAATTTATGGAATATTATTAAAGGATCACTGTTATTAGCAAAAGGAAAGAAGGAAGGTACATTGTATGTATGTACTGGTAATACTGATATTTCTATTGTTTTAGATTCTATAGGAGTGCATACAACTTTGTGGCATCATAGACTTGGACACATGAGTGAGAAGGGGATGCAAATTCTCCACTAAGGAATTTGTTGTTGGGTTTGAAGCAAGTTGATTTGGAATTTTGTGAGCACTATGTTTATGAAAAATAAAAAAGAGTAAGATTTATCAGAGTTGGGAAGGAAAAGAAGAGTGAAAAGTTAGAGCTTGTTCATACAAACATATGGGGACCAAATCAAGTATCATATCTTGGTGGCTCTCATTATTATGTTACTTTTATTGATGATGCAACTAGAAAAACTTGGGTTTATTGTATTCAAAGAAAATTTGATGTCTTTGATACTTTTAAGAAATATAAATCTATGGTTTAGAATGAGATAGGAAATAAGTTAAAGTTTCTTAGATTATATAATGGAGGTGAATACTATATCAAGGAGTTTGATAGTTAATGTTCATACCATGTGATTCATGGAGTGAAGATGGTTCCAAGAATACCACAAGAAAATTGTGTGTCAAAAAGGATGAATAAGATAATCATGAAGTGCACCATGTGTATAAGATTACATGCAGGATTACCCTTACATTTTTGGGTAGATTTTGTGGATACTACTATTTACTTGATATATAGAGGACATTCAAGTTCCCTGGATGGTGGTATTCCAGAAAAGGTATGGATAGGTAAACCTGTTAACTACTCATTTTTGAAGACTTTTGATTATGAAGCATTTGTTCATATTAATAAAGAAAATAGAATAAAACTTGAGGTAAAGTATAAGAAATGTACTTTCATTGGATATGGAGTTAATGATTTTGGTTATCGCTTTTGGGATTATGAAAATCACAAAATCATTAGGAGTATAAATGGGGTATTCAATGATAAGGTCGTGTATAAAGATTAGTTGCAAAGAAATAAACTTGAAAAGGTAAACACGGAATACACAATGCTTGATGAGTTCACAAAAAATGAAACTCCAAAGGTGCTATAAAATCAAAATATTCAAAAATAGCTGCAACAACCACCTCAAACTCCTATAAGTGTTGTTATAAGATATAACAAGTTAAGTAGACCCCATGATCGTTACTCTCCTTCATTGTATTATGTATTATTGATTGATTATAATGAACCAAAAATATATGAAGAAGCAATGTAAGTAGAAACCAGAAAGAAGTGGGAGAAATGCATGAAAGAGGAGATGGACTCTTTGGTACATAAATGAACTTGGGATTTGGTTCAATCACCTATAATAAAAATAGCATTGCATAATAAATGGGTTTATAGGGTGAATGCAAAAAATGGAAGCAAAGAGAGGTATAAGGCTAGACTTGTTGTAAAGGGGTTTGCAAAGAATCAAGGTATAAATTATGATGATTTTTTTTCTCTTTTTTTTAAAATGACTTCAATTAGAACCATTTTAATTCTAGTGGTTGTAGAAGATTTGCATCTTTAAAAATTAGATGTAAAAACAACTTTTCTCCATGGGGATTTGGAGGAAGATATTTATATGCAACAACCACAGGGGTATGATGTCAAAGGGAAGAGGAATTAGTATGCAAATTGAAAAAGAGCTTGTATGGCCTAAAGCAAGCTCCAAGGTAATGTTATCTAAAATTTGACTGGTTTATGACTCAACAAGGATATAGTAGATATTTTTTTGACCACTATGTTTATTTTAAGAGATTGAATAATGGTAACTATATTATATTCTTAATGTATGTATATGACATTATTGTTGTAGGGTCTAACATACAGGATATAAATATGCTTAAAATAAAATTAGCAAATTCATTTATAATGAAGGATTTGAGTTTTGTAAAGAAAATCCTTGATATGAGAATAACAAGAGACAGTAAAAATCATAAATTAATATTATCTCAGGGTGAGTACATTGAGAATGTGTTGAAAATATTTAGTATGTTGTATGCAAAACCTGTAAGTACACCTTTGGCCAATCATTTTAATTTTACTAAAGGGATGTGTCCTAAGACACGAGAGGACATATAATACATGTCCAAGGTTCCTTATTCATCGGTAGTTGGTAGTTTGATGTATGCGATGGTGTTCAAAAGTCTATATATAGCACATATAGTGGGAGTTGTGAGCAGGTTTATAAGAAACCCAAAAAAAGGTACTAGGAGGCAATGAAGTGGATTCCTAGATATTTAAGAGGTACTATCACTTAGGTATTATGTTTTGGAGGTACTAACATTATTTTATAGGGATGTGCTGATGTAGATATGGTAGGTGATATAGATATCATAAGAAGCACCACATGGTATACCTTTACTGTAGGTGGAACTGCAGTAAGTTGGATTTCAAAATTACAAAAGGTTGTTGCACTTTCAAAAATGAAAGCAAAGTATGGTGTTGTTACAAAGGCTAGTAAAGAGATGATTTGGTTATAGAGGTTTATGGAGGAATTGGGAAAGAAGCATAGAAGGTTATATAGTGAGAGTAAAAGTGTCATTCATATTATAAAGAAATCAAAATTACATTCTAAGACTAAACATATACAAACCAAGTACCATTTCATACGATCAATTTTGGAAGATGGACAGTTGAAGATGGAAAAGATACACATTAGCTAGAATCCTGCAGATATGTTAACAAAGGTAGTAACCAAGGAGAAACTAACATCTTGCTCAATTTTAGTTGGTCTTCAAGAATGATAGTAAAGGTGAGAAAATTTCTAGGTCCAAAGTTGAAGCATAGTCCAAAGTAGGTGTAGTAGCGATGGAGTTACTGTGATCAGTCTCCAAGTGGAAGATTATTGGTTGTGGAGTCTGATTCTCTCTCTCTAATTTAGAGGTCTTGTTTTCAGCCACACTTGGACCCACTCCATGAATGGGTGGTGTAGGGGGTAACACCCCTCTACTTTTGTTTCCAATGGGGACCCAAGAGGTGACGATAGCCATTTAGCCCCCATTTGGCGAGGGATCGGGAGCAGCACCCCTGAAGCCAAAAATATATGTTTTTTCTCTATGTAAATATGGACCATTTATTTTAGTTTATAGATCGGACGATAGATTTTAGGTGGGAATTTTGCCCTAAATTGTAACTCTATTTTATAAAGAGGTTTTCACGTGACATATGATAGTGTGAGTGTGCATATTGTAATTGATGGCAATAAAGTGAAGATAAAGTTACAACGAATATGTTGTAGGTTGTATCCCTTTATTTTTTTGGATTGAATAAAAGGCCTAGTTATTTTTCTCTATGGATGTAGTACACATTGGGTGAACCATGTAAATATTTGTCTCTTATATTTGTGTATTCTTCTACATTTTATTTCCACATTTATTATTGCTCGCATTTTATTATTTAATCCTAACAATTATGAAAACTTTTTCAACATGGCCACCCTCTTTTATGACCTAAATTCAAAGAACTATTTCTTAGAATCTTTTATAAGGGATCTTCCACATAATATGTGGTATGTCTTATGAAAATTAAGCAAACAAGATCAGTAGAATACTATTACTCCGAGTTCACAAGTCTACTTAAATATACACAAGAATTGAGTCTAGTAGTGGTGGTCTCTACTTTTTTCTATGGTATTAAGTATAAGATTAAAAATGAATTTGACATGCATAATCCTTATACCCTTGAAACTATATATTGTATAGCTCAAGTGGAAGAATAAAAACTCTAAGATTTTGGTCCTCCATATCGACATGACTTCAAATCTCATAGTCCTTATCACAATGTTGAGTTTTCCATAAGATTTTTTTTCTTTAAATGTTGTTCACATCATCCTAAAAATCAAGCTTGTACATAACACCATAGCTTTCTCTTAGAATATGAATATGCATTAGTTGCTGAGAAAGAATACTTACCTCAACCAGAGCCATCCATAGATCTAGGACAACAACCAACAAAAGTACATGAAGCAGAACAAGAGGATGACCTGATGGCTCTTTCTATTCATGCACTTATGGGTCTTCAAGCTTATCACACTATCAAGGTACAAGGATTCATTAAACATAAACGTGTTAATGTATTGATTTATTTTGGTAGTACACATAACTATATATATTCTAATACAACAAAATCATTGGGCTTGTATATCAATACTTCAAGTCATAATAAATTTTAAGTTTTGATTGCAAATGGAGGTACTGCTCAATGTGTGGACTGAACTTATAAAGTTACACTCCAAATGGAAAATTATACTTGGATGGAAAATATCTTTGCTATGAAACTAAGAAATTCATATGTCATTTTGGGAGCATAATGGTTATCTTAGCTAGGCGATGTTACTATTAATCTACAAAAATGATACATTAAGTGGACAGAGAATGGAAGGGTCATTTGCCTTCAATGAATTCAACCTCCTCCCTCCAAGGTGGTGAGTTCACGTAGTATGGAGAATATATTGAAGAAATATGATTATGGTTTTCTTGCTCAAGTGAATTCCATAGATATTAAATTAGTGGATTCATCTATTACAACTCTTCCAAGGGATATTCAAGATATTATGGATAATTATGAAGAAGGTGTTTACCACCCAAGCACACACATGATCATGCCATCCATATACCTCCTAATGCGTGTTCTTATCACCACACACAACCCAAAAAATTAGATATTGAGAAGTTGGTCCAATAAATGTTAGAGCATGGATTCATTCATCTAAGTATTTCTCCTTATTCCTCACTAGTGGTGATGGTACATCATAAGGATAGCTCCTGGTGTATGTGTCCGAGTTTTCATCCTCTCAACAATATCACTATCAATGATAAGTTTCCTATCCCTATTATAAATGACTTTTTAGATGAATTACATGGTGCTATTTATTTTACTAAACTAGACTTATGCTCTGGTTTTCACCAAATTCAAGTTAGAGAAGAGGATATCCATAAAAAAAAAAATTGTACACATGAGAGCCATTATGAATTCCTAGTCATGACCTTTGGTCTCATTAATACCCCATATACTTTTCAAAGTCTCATGAACCATGTATTTCATCAGTTTGTTCATAAGTTTGTCCTAGTTTTCTTTGATGATATTTTAATATACAACAAATATTGGAAGGATCACCTAGTTCATGTTGACAAAGTCCATCTTTTACAAAAGGAAAAAATATTTGTTAAAAGATCCAAATGTGTCTTTGGGGTCTAGAATATTTGGGTCATATATTATCTCATGAAGTCAAAGTAGATTCTCATAAAATCAAAGCTATTCAATATTGGCCCTTACCCAAAGCCCTAAAAAAACTTTGTGGATTTCTAGTACTCACCAGATATTATAGAATATTTATCCATAACTATGGCAAGATTGCAGTGCCTCTCACTGCTCTTACCAAAAAGGATTCTTTTATTTGGAATAAATATGCTTCTCAGACATTTCAATCTCTCAAAGAAGCTATGTGTTCCACTCCAGTTTTGGCCACTCCTAATTTTAACAAGCCTTTTATCATTGAGTGTGATGCTTCTGGTTAGGTATTGGAGTTGTTTTAATGCAAGAGGGTCACCCATTGGCTTTCGAAAGTAAGCAAATTTTAAGTAAGATTTTGGGCCAATCTACTTATGAGAAGGAAATGCTAGATATTTTACATGCCATAGATAAATGGAGGTATTATTTATTAAGTAGTCATTTCATCATTAAGATTGACCATAGTAGCCTTAACATTTCTTAGAACAACATCTCTCATGCCCTGAACAGAATAAATGGTTGACCAAACTCTTGGGATATGATTTTGTCATTGAGTATAAGAAAGGTAAAAAATATATGGTAGATAATGATTTATCTCATAAATACAAGGATGATGTGGCCATAAATGTCATATATGGTCCTTGCACACAATGGTTATCTCAACTTCAAGAAGAATGGCTTGCTAACTTAGAGACTACTCAAATAATTCAAGATATGGAAACAAGATCATCACTACATTATTACTTCTCATATTTAGATGGAGTGCTTCACAAAATAGATCACATTTATCTTATTCATTCTTCAACTATTAAATCATTGGCTCTCCAAAAATTGCATGGATATCCTCTAACAGGACACTCTAGATTCTTGAAAATATCCCAATGGGTGAAGCAATCATTTTCTTGGAAAGGCTTAAAATCAAATGTCAAGATAATTTTGGCTGAGTGTGAGGTATTTCAATGTAACAAAGGGGAAACAATTAAATCTAATGGGTTATTGCAACCCTTACCTATCCCTAATCGACAATCGGAGCACATATATTAGAGTGTGAACTATTTAATATTATTTAACTAAGGAGTATAAATAATACAATGAACTATGGCTAATATTAGCCATAGATAGGAATAGGAAATAAGATCCCCTAATATATGCTAATGACTAAAAAATATCGCTAACAACTAACAAAATAGAGCTAACAAATAATATTCGCTAATAATGTGAATATCTAACCTGGGAGAATCTACTAATTACCCAAGTAAGGTAATATTATTCTAACATCCCCCCTTATTACATTATTTGGGTAATATATATAACTACCCCAATATAGTGAAGAAGAGAAATGAAAGATGTTGATATGCTATCTCTTGCTTTGGCTTGGGTTCTGGCTCATGGCTTTGGCTCTGGATCTAAGTGTACCTCTAGATTTGTACCTCTGGGTCTATCTCTAGATCTGCCTATGAATATACCTTTGGATCATTACCTCTAGGACTGCAACTCGATTTGTCATGGGATCTACCTTTGGGTCTACTATAGGTTTTTACCTTTCTTGTGGAATCCATACAATATTTATTTCATCATGGTCCATTGTGTGAGATTTGTCCATCCACAATCTATATGAACCTTGTTGGCCATTTTCATTTTGTACCAATAACTTGAAGAGGAGTGATTTGTACACCCACATGAATCACAAGGATGTAGTTTCCAACACCTAGATACTACATAACCTGTTCTACCACAATGACTGCAAAAATGTTGTGTAGGATTTGTAGGATATTTAGGTTTTTCAAACATGGTTTTACTTGTACTTGATTTTCTAGAATAGCCAAGGCATTCATTCATTGTCCTGATATTTAACATTATTGGAGTTTTAATATCTTGTTCATGTTTACCTAATCTCTCACCATTGAGTCCCATTTTCTTCATGATCTTGGATCTAATGCCTTTGGTGTGTTTTTTAAAACACCTAATTTCTTCATTTTCATAAATGATTTTAACAATATGGCATTTTTCACTATTGATGACATTATGGAGCTCATTTTTAGGAGGTTCAGTTTTTAAGTCACTGGTGTCATAAGTAAAATCTACTATTGTGACGATATCACCTATGCTACAAATGGCATATACCATTGAAGGTATGAGGTCACATGTATCAAAACAAGAATTAGACATCATGGGCCCAAGGTCACTTGTGTCACAACAAGCATCGACCATTAGGAGCTTGACCTCTGATTCCTCACTTATGTCCCTTTTCTATTTACATTGGGCAATGTCAAGAGCAACTAATGACATGTATATTGCCCTTACAATGCCAATAGGGATTAGAGCACCTTTGATATGAAGGTCTTTAGAAGCTTCAGAATCATTGAGAATGGAGCTTACACCACTATGTAGTGTGGAAAATTTTCCATCCTCATAAAAATATAGCTCTTCCATATCTGGTGGAAAGTAAGGACCTTTAACTGATGTAGCAACACCATCAACTAGTTTTGGGGAATTTTTCTTCTTTGATATACCCATACTTGAAGGTGTTGGTCTCTATAAAAAATTCACCTATTATAAAGGAATTTTACAAAATAATGAACTAAGGTATTGGTTGCTATCGAAAATGCACCCTTATAAGTTTTCCCCACTTTTTGCAAAATAGTCTTTGGCAGAATGTTGCAAGAAGTTTAACTAAGGTGTCGATCGTTGCTAAAAATGCACCCTTTTTAAGTTGTCCTCCCTTTTTAGAAAAATATCATATGAGTTAGGAAAGAAATTTGTATCCCCCATAAGTGCAAAATATTTGCAACTCATAAAGCTTTTTTTAAGGCTTTTACAAATATTACCTCCTAGGCAAATTCAAAAAAAATTCACCAAAAAATCTCCCCAAGTACTTCAAACAAAAAGATTTTGCTATTTATGAAGCCTAAAAAGAGGGGTATAATGGTGGTGCCTAGGTTTCAATTTTGTATTGACAAGATTAAAAATTTGCAATTTGTTGAATTATTCCCCTTTTAGTGCAAAAAATTGTCAAAAGTTGTCAAAGAAACTTGTATAGCAAAATTACACAAAATTTGACAAAACAAATTGTCAAAAAGGAAAAATGCATAATAATGTTCACCTTTAGGTTAGAGGGAATGGAAATCATGACCTAATTAGCCACAGTGCTTTACCATCTAACCAAATATTGATCAGGCTACCTACCTTGACGAGATATAAAGGATAAAAATTATCCTTTATTTTGGTCTTTTTTGACTGATCGAATGGTGGCACACGAGTGTGGTATGGAAATTGCTTCATTCGCTTGCACTTGTCAGTGAATTTCATCAATGATATGTTGGATTCTACAAGAAGTGCTATTGTAAAATGATCTATGAGCAACTTATCCTCTATGTGGTGATCGTCATTGGTTTCCATCAGGGAAGAGCAAATCGATTGCAAGCTACAGACTGCAGACTATGGAGACCCATATTTCTTCGATATCGATGCTAGAATTAGCCTACAATGCATAGAAAAAACTCACCTGCAAGTCTATCAAACAAGCTCAAGGGAATGAAAATAAATATTCATAAACTTGGCATTTGTCTGTGTTAAAACTGGTCTGATCGATGTGCTACAAATTTGACTTCAAATATTCGGTTGAGTGATCTTTGATACCATTAATTAACAATCATGTCATTTTGATCTACAATCACTGATAGTGATCATAATTTTTATTTGTAGACTCTGAACAATGATATTTTTACCAGGTTGTGTTATCTTCTGCTATGTGATTCATCATGCTCTATGATTAGGATTAAAGTTCTAGACAATGCTAAGAGCTACCAAGAATATTAATACAATACCTCTATTTGCAACCATTTAAGGGGGCTCAAAACATCTCCATAGAGCTTCACGGTTTATCTAACTAAGGGGGATGAAATCATAGCTTGCAACCTCATCATTTGATGCTATCAAACAACACTTACATCTACAATTTATGCGATGTTGAATAGTCTCCTACAAAAAAATGTACTCCCTTCTTCTAGATCTCCTTTGAGTCTTCTACATCTTGGATATTTCTCCAGAGAGCCACTACAATGATCAAACTGAGCATATTTTGGAAACCACCTACAATTTTTTAGATCTATTTATCTACAACTTAATTTATAGTGTTTGACTATAAATTTATTCGAACAAACTTATATGTGCCACCACCAACATGAAAATAGATTCAGATCATCATCTTATAGTCAAGCAAAGTCTACAACCACACCATGTTTGTTGTAGTAGCTCAAATAGATTGTCGAATCACTGTGAAGGAAGTAGGGTAGAAGGCATACTTTGCATGGGATATTTATCCCACATGCACCATATTGGGGATAAAAAATGGTTTAAATCCAATAGATCTCACAAAGTTATGTGACCATCTTATGGTTGTCAATCGAACTAGTTGTCACCACATAGGTCTATGTAGGATTCCTTGCCAAAGGGTTGCCTCATCCATGTTGTTGTCAATGTTGAAAAATAGGTCTATATATCCTAGTGTCATACACATGTTGGGGTTCATAGGTCAAGGTTTTGTTTAGGTCTGGTCCAACCATATCATCATCCAGGTCTTCATATATAGGGTCCCCATCCATGTCATATTTTAGTTTAACCTGAATTAGATCAGATCTTGCCTCAAGTTTTAGTGTTAGCCAGATTTGCACCTAATAGTGATCTTCTCCACTTAGGGATATGTAGATAATCTTGTATTATCTAGGTCATGACTATTTAGCAGGTTCGAGGTGTAACCATATTATCTATGTGGTGGTTTGGTAGTTGTCGCCTGGACTATGTTAGGTCTAGCTAGTTTCCCTTGCCAGGGATTCACCAGGGGTCTAGTCATATTCAAATCCTCACAGGTTGTTAGAAGTCAGATCTCATGTTTAGAGGTCATCAAGATCTATAGTCCAATCATGACCAAACCACATTAGCAAATTATATCAAAATTTCCAAGCTCCACTAATGGAGCGATGGTATCCCACTTTGATACCATATTAGAGTGCGAACCATTTTATATTATTGAACTAAGTATAAATAATATAATGAACTATGGCTAATATTAGCCATAGATAGGAATAGAAAATAATATCCCCTAATATATGCTAATGACTAACAAATGTCGCTAACAACTAACAAAATAGAGCTAACAAATAATATTCTATAACAATGAGAATATCTAACCTAGGGTAGAATATCTAACCTAGGATAGAATATCTAACCTGGGAGAATATACTAATTACCCAAGTAAGGTAATATTATTCTAACAAAATATCCATGGATTTCATTGAGGATATTCCCAAATTAGAGGGTGAAATAGTGATCTTTGTGGTAGTAGACCATATTTCCAAATATGCTCATTTTTATGGACTACAACATCCCTATTTAGTAAGTAAGGTGGATAAGGTATTTCTCGATTCCATTTTAAAGTGACATGGTATACCTAAAACTATTATGAGTGACTGTGATCCCATATTCACTAGAAATTTTTTGAAGGAATTGTTTCATCTTAGTGGTACCAAGTTGAGTATATATTCTTCATATCACCCTTAGTTTGATGGTTAAACAAATATTGTTAAAAAATGTTTGGGTACTTGCCTTCGTTGTTTTTTCAATATAAGCAATATCACTGGATTCAATGGGTTTCCTTAGTATAATGGTGGTATAATACTTCTTACCATTTCCCCCTTAACATGTCTCCATTTGAAGCTTTGTATTCAAAAGCCTACAACAATCAGAGACTATGTTCTAGGATCTTCCAAAGTAGTCTAGATAGAGGATTTATTACAACAACATCAGATGATGCTTGAACTTCTTAAATATAATTTGACCTAGGCATAAAATTGTATGAAGCAACAACATGACTTACATCATTCAAAATGCCAATTCAACGTAGGAGATATGGTATTTTTGTGCCTACAACCTTATAAGTAGTTATACAGGAATATCAAGTCTAATAAAAAATTGGCTCCTCAAATTTATGAGTCCTACAAAGTGTTTCATCGCATTGGTGAAGTAGCATATAAATTGGATATTCCACCCTCTTCTTGCATCCATATAGTTTTTCATGTATATTGTTTCAAAAAAGTTATTGACCAAAAGGTGAAATCCCAAATAGAGCTTCCATTACTTGATGAAGAAGGTCAATTAACTCTTCATCCTAAAGCAATACTAAGATCCAATGTACATCATCTTTGATCACACCGAGTTGAATAATTCCTAACTAAGTGGTGTAGGACCTTCCAGAAGAAAAAGCTACATGGGAACCTGAGAGTATTTTACAATATTTTCAAGCTTTGAGGATAAAGCTTTCTGAAGGGGGGAGCCATGTAATGATCCCAATATAGCCTAGTAAACTATATCTCCATTTTATTTATTTATCACTGATTTCATTTATAAATAGGAGGAATGTTTAATAGTTTATTATCATTAAATAATATAAATTATTTGCATATAGATGTAGGAGAGTTCACCATATCTAAGTGGATATGAGAATTTTCCCTCTCTAAGCGGCTATGAGACAATTACCTCTCTGAGTGGTTGGATTTTATGTTGCACGGATTGAATTCGATTATATTTGTTATCTCTAGTTTGATAAATTAATTGATTCATATTTATCATTAGGTTATGTTTTGGACTTTTTATTCGTATTGTTATTGAAGGATCGCTACATAGATATTGGGATACCCCAAAGACTCTAATAAGTATTCATTATTTTTTGGGTATTTCTAATCTCTATCAAATATTTCTATTAGGATTCTTACATATTGCTTGGCTACTACACCAAGTGATCAAAGGAGGTTCCAAATCCACGTTTCCTTAAGAAGATACACAACAAATGGCATTTGAGAGGTTGAAGGACCAATTATCTTAAGCTCCTACATTTTTCCTATCTTATTTACATTAACCTTTAGAGGTGATGAATTATGCATCGATGTATGCACTAAGAGTTATTATCACATAACATAGGCATCCATTTTCTTATCATATTGAAAAATTCAATCAGGTAGTTTGAAAATATCCCACATATGAAAAACAACTCTATAAAATTATTCAAACATGTAAACAGTGGAAACACTATATCTTGGGTAATGAAACCATCATCCACATAGATCATAGACCTTTAGATTTCATTCAAATGTAAAGTAAACTATGGAATGAAATTCATAATAAATTGTACCACATATCTATAGTAATTTTATTTAATCATTAAGCATAAGAAAGAGAGTGTGAATTTAGTAGCAAGTTGTTTTATCCAACCTCTAATCATGGTACTCACCATCATTTTTATTCTTGTGGACATGATACTTTCAATTAGTCCACCTTGTATGAAGTAGATTCAAATTTTACAAATACGTATAAATATTTTCACGTGGATAAGCATGTTTCTAATTTTTATTTGCAAGATAACCTCCTTTGCCATGTAGGACATATTTGTGTACTAGCAAATGAATACTCAATGTTGATATGGAAAGCATACTTTAGTAAAGTATCATATCACTTTGGGGTGAAAAATTATTCACAATACTTCAAAATTTCTTCTACTGGCCTAAGATAAGGAGCGATTTTGAGAGTATTAACTCATGTACCCCTACACTATCCCCAAACCAATAGACAAGAACCAGGGACTATATACACCAATTTAAATGTCATCCAAGCCTTAGGAATCTATATCCATGGATTTTCTCTTAGGTTGTCCCACATCTAATCATAGTAATGATTATGATTTTGTAGTAATTGATCATTTTTCAAGAATAGCTATCATGATTCCTTGTAAAAAAACTATTTTAGCTTAGGATATTGCTAAGATTTATTTTAGTATGTGTGGGTCAACTTTGTCATGCCTAATTCCATTGTATCTAATAAGGATATTATATTTAGAATATATTTTGGTCCAATCTATGGAGCATGATGGATATCAATTTGACCATATCCATAGCATTCTATCCTTAGACTGATGTCTAGAAAGGAATGAATTGATTGATTTTACATTAGCTTCAAATATATAATTGTAAGAATCCATAAAAATGGGATGATATCCTTCCCTACATTCAACATGGGTATAATAAAGCTTTGCATAGGTCTACCAAAAACAATCCATTTCATGTCTATTTTGGTTTCTAATCCTTGGCAATCTCTAATAGAGCTCTCCATGTACAAACTATGGAGTACTCCCCTCATGGATAAAAAATAGCAAAAAAGGCAACACAATTAATGGAATAGATTTAGCACATCTAGCAATAGGTCCATGACCTATTTGAAAAGACCAAAAATGCAAATAATTCCATTACCAATAGCGTATCTTAAGACAATTCAAGATTGGAGATAATATATGGTTACATCTTCAATAATAGAAATTTACATGACCCTATATGAATATCAAACCTCTTTGTTATGGACCATATGCCATAACCAATAAAGTGGAAGAAAATACCTTTGAATTGAATATTTTTTTCTTATCTTGGTTTGCATCCAATCTTTAATGTTGAACTTCTTAGGCCCTATCATCCAATTTTTTTGAATACTTCCATAGTTGTAGAATACTTAGACATTGAATAAATCAATCTAGACAACTTAGCGATAGTGGAGGAGGATTAAATTATTGATACATTGACCAGGACTACTAGAAGGAAGCCCACTCAATTGTATAGAGTGGCCAGGACATGACAACTTGGTTACCAAAAGGGGTGGCTCATAAAAAATTAGATAAAGAAATACTTTTTACACCTAATGTCAAAAGTTGACATAATTGGGACCATTGCTTTTAAAGGGGTGACAAATGATCTAGTAATGTGACCTTTTTATGGCATTTATTTATTATAAAAAATACCCAATTTTTTTATCCTAACTACATTTTTAGGGGTATAATTTTGTGCTTAAGAATCTGTTTTGATCCATTCATGAACAACAAGTTTTGTGGGAAACTTTATCATAGACAAAGCTGTCAACAAGTTTGTAGATAAAAATGTTGTGGAGGCCCTCAAGATGCAAAATAATTACTAAAATAGTAATTTCCTATTTTTAGATTTTCATAGCCAAAATGCATCTCTACCTATGTTTACACATCATTAGAAGATAATATATAAAATTATAAGACATATTTATATAATTTTTATTTAGTATGCACTTTGTAACTCATGAAGGTGAATCACAATATTTACATATGGGTGACCATCTAACTCACAAAAGGTTGAGCACCACATTTCCATATGGGTGACCTTCCATATTCAATATGGTGGATTACAATACACCAATTATTGTATAAATAGATATGAACCCTTGAATATAAAATCATGAGTAGTATATGTAATGTTATAGTCACACATATCTTCTCAAATATTGTTTACAATGTACTCTATTTTTTGAGCAATAGTTTTTTTTGTTATCTCACAAAAATATGATCTTCATACAAAATGTGGAGATCTCAAGGACTTCATGCTTCATACAAGTTCTACATTTTTTCACACTTTTATTCTACTCTACTTTACTTGATATGGAAATATTTTCCTGCTTGCTCACACCAAGACCAATATATAGTGGGATGTGACTCTTGGCCTTTCATCTTCATATGACTCTTCACCTTCCTATTCTATGGACTCATATGCATATGGAATATGATGCACATTTTTATTATTGAATACTTTACACATTCTAATATTACTTGTGCATTTATTACATTGCATAAAGTAAATGCTCAAACCCTAATCTAAGACAAACTCCTAATATAAATATGTATCCATGGTGGTACGTTGGCATGTATCAAATGATGTAATATATTCCAAAACCCCCTGTTTTATATTATTTGGTTATTAAAGACTTTAGAATTCAATATGGATCTTCATATTATATTAAATTTACTTTACATTGTATGCCTCCTTTTTCAAGTTCCTCTTCTTCATCATTAGAGTTAGTCTTTGTGCTTTCATGAGCTATCATGCTATCATTATATTGTTGTAAAAATATTTTCTCATTGCATTTATCCTTATCACAAGTCTTCTTAGGTATACAATATTCTGAGCAATCACTTAAAACATCATGATAAGATCTTGAGCTAGAAGAACTTGAAGTATCATTATTGCATGAATAATAAAATATCTTCTCGAAGAAGGATTCATCTATTTTTGTTTTCTCTTTAAGTGATTCAATCAATTTCTTTTGCTCCATATTTTCTTCTTTGTAATATTTGAATGTAAGTAATGCCATATATAATATGCTATCAAAGTCTAAATAAATTAGAATATAATATTTTCCATTATCAATTGCTTCAATGATTCTAGCATGTTGATAATATTCCAGAGTTTAAAACTTTTCTTTTAATTCTTCACTATAGATCAATTTTGAAGTAAGATCTAATTTTCCGTTAGTCTTTGTAAGTAAATTATTGATTCCAATTTTTATGATATTTTACCTTTCCTTTCTAATGATGTTTTCCATATCATTATTAATTGTATTATTTGAAGTAGACATCCTTCCTCCTTAGTTTTGATAGACTAATATCACTTGTAAATCTTATATCTCCCTATATTTTAACTTCTATATTCTAAGTTGAATTTGAGTATATGATAAAATTCGAATTTCTAATTCTAAAAATCTTGTATTATATCTTGTTTTCCTAATTTTTAGATAATGATCAAACAATAATCAACTTTCTAGGTAGAATTCCTTTTAACTCCCTAGTATTTTGAGTATAAGATAAAATTTGATAAGATCTTTTCAATTATTAAGTATTATAGAATACTTTGTATCTCCCAAGTGTTTTTAATATACTATGGTCTTGATAAAGTACTTAGTTTTATTAGTTTTCCTTTGAGTTATATCCCTTTTATATCCCTAATTTTCAACTTCTATTCTTCACCTTATTTCTCCCTCTTAATGAATAGAAAGCTAAAGATATTTTTTATGCACTTTCAATTAATAAAATTTTATATCTTCAAGACTTTAGAGTTGGATTTCTTATGTCTCATTAATTTTAGAAAGATACTAATTCCAATGTAGTTTTCCAAATTTTAAATAGCTCTATGTTTTTGTTTCTTGTATCTTTCAATTCTCAATAATATAGTTTCTAAATTTCAAGATCTATGTTGGTGTTGAACTCCTTATAACTCCCTAATTAGAAATTTAGGAAATATGGATATTTGCAAATTTAAAGTTTCAATTTTCTATGTATAATTAATTATTCCTCCAAATTAAGTTATTTGCACATATTTCTTATGCTTAAATAAAGTAATTCTTGCTTCAAAAAGGCTTTCAAATCTTTCGATAATGCATATAAGGTTATAGTATATCAATGCAGTTCCTTATACCTCCATTTATTTAACTAATATAAAGCATAAAATATTAACTAAGTTTCACCTTAGTATTAATATTCCTTATTTTTCCTTTACCTTTATAAAAAATGCAAGTTAATTTAAATAATTTTAGTACCTTCTTGATTATGGCATGTTGTCTATGTGGTTTGCTTCTCCTTGACTTCTCTATTTTACAACTTGCACTCTGATTAAGGTTTTTTTATCTTCATTGACTTCAATGCAATATGACACCTTTCTTACAACATTTAATGCTCCTCTGTTTAGCACCTTCTAATACGTTGACTATCCTTATAAATGTTGGTTGGTTTCACTGACTTATGTATATGTTGCACTCCCTTCACCTATATTACACTCTTATATTAAGAGTGAACTTGTATGACTTGTCTTACATGTAATGAAGCTGTTTCACTTCCCTTGGAGTTACCTTCTACACTATGACACTTTTCAATGAAACTCTTCACTCTTATGAATGTATTCATTCCTTCCAATTGGTGGCACTCCTCTCCCAAGTAACACCTACTTTCTCTCTTCATAACGCTTCCTATAATATTCTTTTATCAATAACACTCTAGTCCACCTTTACGTAGCATGATTCCTTTCCTTTCTAACGCTCCTGTATATTGATAATGTATTGCTTCTCTTCTACACCTAGTAGTAACCTAATTCTTCTACTAAAATGTCTCTACTTGATTCTTCTATGTATTTGTAATAGCAAATCGTGTTATATTTTCTTTCAACACCTTACTAATTTAGGTATTCTCCACTTCTTGTAAATTGTACCCATTCTTGGCTTTGGTGGCTCCTTCTTCATGAAGAACACAAGCTTATATTGATATGGGGGTGAATAGTATAAGACCACTTTTTACTTTTATTTACTCAAACAATAATATCCAATATATCAATGCAATGTCAATGGTAGTAATCAAAGCAATGAAAAAATCACCACATACAATAGAGACACCAATTTAATGTGGTTCACCCAATGTGGGCTACTCCACGGAGAAAATATTTCACTAAAATTTTCTCAACAAATATCTTGGGAAACATTTCCCTATTACAATGTTTATGGACCTCTATCCAAAGGAGACACCAATTCCCTAATCATGTTTGCGGATCTCTATCCATAGGAGTCACCAATATCCTCAGTTGGTTCATGGATATCAATTCATAGAATAACTCCTTCTAATCTACTCTGGTTGGTGATCCTCTAAAATACTACTACCTCCACTACTATGGGTTGTGGATCTCTCTTCACTAAATACCTCTATCCTATATTCCCTAGCTAATGGATCTCTATCCACTGGAGACTATTATCCTTTACTCTATCACCCCCAAAGCTTTGCATAATCTTTGTCTCAAATCTATACTAAACATTGTCCTTCGATCTAGCACAAATATACTCAATCTATATCTTGTTCTACACTAAACTCAATCCTTCGGTCTAGCACAAAACTTGCTCAATATTTATCTCTAGCTTGGTACAAAGCTATCCTTAGATCTACACCAAGCTCTATCCTCAATCTATTTTTAATATTTACCATGAAGCTTGATCAACCACAAATCACTTCTGCTAGATTTTCCCCAAACCTTAACTCAAGATTTGAGAAAATCAATCAATCAATTTAGCTCTTCAATTCTTATCAAAGACTTGTATCAAATCTATCTACAAGTCCTCTCAAGAACTTGTTCTATTTGATCTCAAGTCTTCTCTAATACTTACCTCAAATATATTCAACAAGTCCTCACTAGAACTTGTCCAAACTCTATCCAATACAATTATAAGCTTTCACAATATCTCACACAAATCTATTAATTAAGTCTTCACCAAGACTTGCCTTACCTCTATCCAATATGATTGTAAGCTTCCAAAAAATCTCACAAAACTCTATCCTTTAAGCTTCATAAAATATTTCTCAATTATATTCTTAAGTCCCCTCTAGGACTTGCTCAATTATTCTCATAGGCTTTCACAAAATATTGATCAAATCAAGTACAAAACTTGCACACAAACTCAATTAAATATCTTGCAAAAACCCTCTTTCAAACATACCAACACGTTTCACTCAAAATCTTATTTTACTCATAGAAGCATATAGAGAATTCTTAGAGACTCAATATGTTTCTCACACTCACAAAACACTTTCAATTTATCCTTTCAAATCAATTTTAGAATATAGAATAATTTGTTTCACAAATCTTGAACTATCACTCCAACACTTTCCAATCAACTATAGCTCAATCAACTCAACCAATGAAACCAACTTGCTTGCAATCCTAAAAAAATGTTTCACTCGATGAATTCATCAACTATCACAATAGAAATCAATCTTAGCTCAAGATGTTTGCACATTCTCATAACAATGATACTCATGATCTTGCACAAACCCTAGTTCAATATATTTCTCAATTTCTCATAACAATGATACTCATGATTTTGCACAAACCCTAGTTCAAGATATTCCTCAATATCACATTCAATTGTCTTCACAAACTCTCCCAAATAATGCATGTAAAAGATAATTATTTCCAACAATTTTTATCAAACAATAACCATTTCATTCCAAATTAGCATTCACAACATCCACGAATCACTCTCAAGGACAATATGCCCTTACCTATTGTTTGAAGAATATTTGACCTCAAACACTTGTCTCAAACACAATAAACTCTTTACCAATTTCAAATGTTAGGTAGAAATATCTTCACTATAAAATTCACTTAAATGATTCCTAAAAATATTTCACCATACATAGCATAAAATCTCAATTACACCTTATAAAATCCACACTTAAATTTTAACAAAAACCAAGTAAATCACTTCAAAAAAAAATTCAATAAACACCTTATTTCTCATTTTAATTAATTAACACCTTTATATTTAAAATATACCTTCTTTTATCCCCTTATTACTCTTTCTAAAAGGTTAATTTATTTTTAACTTAACCAAAAGCTTATATCTCCCTCTTTAATTAATTACCAACCACCTTATCACTAAAGAAAACCCTCTAGTGCATGTTCTACAAATTCCACCTAGACCAAGCCTTAATAAAAAATAAAATTTGATTTGCATACCTTTTTCTTGAAAAAAAATATCTTCGGTAGGTTTCAAACTCCCACCTTTCCTCTGCCAAGCGCCTTAGCACTTTAAGCTAGCACTTCTTGGGCTACATGCCCTCACATGGTCTAAAAGGTATGCCATGACACCTTTATCTTCTTTCCTTCCATGAAGTGTAAACAAAAACTACTTACCTCTTCAGCAAAATGAAGTGCCCATGATTCAAACTCAGGTCTAGAATTCCTCAAACAGTTTATCATAGCCCCTAGATTACAAATGAGCTACAAATTGCTTCATAATGGTTTTCATACTCCATTGTTACTTGTCCTCTCCTCTACGACCAACAAATTAAAAAACATGTGAATCCTTTCTTATGGCGCACTAAACTTTGCATAACACGTCGATTCACAAGGATGATTTATGCCAAGGTTTTGTGGCATATTTATATGCATTCTAATGTGCTTTCTCCAATTTCGGTGAAGACATTCAAATTTATAAAATTTTAATTTATAAATTATAACATTAGGCCTTTAATTTATTATTATTTAATTTTAAATTTTAACCTTAAGGTTAAATTATTTAAAATTAAATAATTAAACCTTTAACCACTCAGTCTTCCATATGGGTTTTTTTATGTTTTTATAATGCGACAACTCCTTGCATTTATTTTTCATAAACCAACCCTAGATGCTTAAATATTATAATATTAAACCTTCTTCTTTACCTTTTTGGAAAAACCATATGAGGATATTAATGAAACTCAAATGCCTATCAAACTTCGGACATAATCACTTGGATGAAAATAACTTGGTCCTTATCTTCCTTGACATCAATGACAACAAAACTTGCTAAACTTGCTCATATTTCCAACAATCTCCCCCTTTGTCATTGATGGTAACCCATTTTCCTTTTACCATTTCTTTTACCTCTTTCTACTTTGCTCCCTCTAAGAAACTGCTCCCCTGACTAAATTTTCTCCCCCTAACTCAAATATCTCCCCCTTTGACATCAATGGCAAAGGGTCACCTTTGGGACTTAAAGCTAAGAATGATAATCTTAGCTTAGTCCCTCCCCCACCTCCTTTTGAAGTGGTTAATTTTGGGGTAGGAGTATTTCTACTCCCAGCATGTACTAATCTTTATCTTTGTTCACTTGCTTCCTTGACTAATAATTTTTATTCCTTTGACTATTCTTGTTCTTTCTTATCTTTGGAATTTCTACTCTACACCATCTTGCAGTATGCCCATCATTATTGCACTTATAACACTTAATGTTGTAGTTCCTTGGTGGTGCAAATATCTTAGGATTTATCCTAGTGAATCCATATCCGTTTCTATCATGAACCCTGCAATTTATTGCCTTATGACCAAACTAGTTACAAGAGTAGCAATACCCTTAAAAAAAAACTTGTTTTTGAAGTTCCCATATTCATGTCTTCCATGTGTCCTGCATTTTGTAGCTTTGTGTCCAAACCTGTAACATAAGAAGCATCATCCATTGAAATTACATTACCTTTACCTCATTGGTCTCTTAGTCTCTTCCACCATGTGTTACCTCTTGTTCCATTTGTTCCTTATTTGTGCATGTTCCTCTTCCTATTGAACTTTCTATTATCCAACTCATCCTCAAAAGTCTCACTTTCTATTACACTCTCTTATTTTAAAGCTTCTTCTTCTTCGAAGCTTGAGATTGAATCCTCTCCTTGTTTTCTTTGTTCATATTCAAATCCAAGTCTTGTTTTGTTTGTTGACCATATTTGCACCTTGATAATCTTGTCTATGGTTTTTGAGATTTTCTCAAACTTGTTTAGATTATATCTAGACTCTTTTAATTCCTTCCTCAGTGAAGCTACTTCATGATCCATTTTTTCACATTCTAAATTCTTAGCTTCTAACTTCTCTTTGAATCTCCTTGTCTTAGCTATTGACTTAGTTAGATCCTCTATAATATTTCCTTTCTCTTCATCACATTCTTGAAATTTAAGCTTGAGTTTTGAGTTTTGCTTTCTTACCTCCCTTAGTGCATTAAGGGTAGAAATAAGTTCACCTTCAATATCAACTTCTCCTATTTCTAATTCTTTCTCTATATCTTTGTCTTTGGTATCATCTTCATTCCCTTTTGATTTATATTATGTATGATCACTTCCTTCTTCTATTGCCATGAGTAGATTATATTTTGGTCCTTCAAGTGTATCTTCATATTCATCATCACTGAAACTGAAACCATTCCTTTTACAACTATCTTGAAGATGACCAAAGTTACCACATCTAAAACACTTGAGAATTATTGGCGATATTTTTTGAACCACTTCTTTTTCTTTTGCTAAAAATAGTATTTCATACTCATTACCTGAGGAGCTTCCATCACTATCACTTGACTTCTTACTTGCTTTATCTGTATAGAAACTCTTCTTATGCCTTTGGAAGAACTTCTTTCCTTGTATGCCTTTTTCATCCCTAATTTTATTTTGGTACATGTGTTTTCCTATTTCCATGTTCTTATAATCATGTTTCTTTTCACCATTGCTATTTCTAGCTTCTTGATAATCAGATGCATAGTGACCATACTTTCCACAATTGAAACATCTAACTAATTTTGTACCTTTATACTTTATCGGATCCTTGCTCCTTCTGCCATAATTTGCTTCTTCATCATTGGATAACTCATTGCTTGAATTTGAATTCTTACCCTTTGTCTTCTTAGTAGATTTGAAGGTTGCTTCTTTCTAGGGATTAGGTTCCTCTTTTGTTCTCATCTCAAAAACTATAAGAATTCCATGTAATTCATCCCTTGTCAAAAGATCAATATCTTTTGATTCCTCTATAGTTGAAATATTTTCACTAAACCTTTATAGGAGTGACCTTAAAATCTTATCACAAACATCAGATTATTCAACTTTGAGTCCAAGTCCTTGCATGGACTTAACAACCCCATCTACATGAAATAGATAAGGATTAATGTTTTCCTCATACTTCATTTTTAGGTTTTCAAATATTCCCTTGAGATTTTGCAACTTTGCCTTTTTGACCTTTTTGTCTCCTTCATATATGCCTTGCAACTTATCTTAAATTTTCTTTTCTGATTTGTAGTGCATAATATTTATAAACTCTGCTTTATGCAAAACTCTCAAAATTACATTCATTTCTTTTGAATTGCAATTATGTAGAAGCTTACCATCTTTATCTGTAGGTGGAGTAGCTAGTGGTGTGTATCCATTTTCAACTGCTTCCCATATTTCATTTCCAAGTGCCATCAAGTGAATCTTCATTCTCATACTCAAAAATACATAATTACTCCCATCAAACAATGGTGCTAAATTATCTGATGATCCACTCTTAGAATCCATCTGTGTTCTTGTGAGCTTTTCCTTCAATCTATTAAACTTTTCTGAAGGAACCCGCTCTGATACCAATTGAATAACACAATATTATACTAAGAGGGGGGGTGAATAGTATAAGACTACTTTTTACCTTTCTTTACTCAAATAATAATATCTAATATATCAATGCAATTTCAACAGTAGTAATCAAATCAATTCATAAATCACCATACACAATAGAGACACCAATTTAACGTGGTTCACCCAATGTGGGCTACTACACGAGAAAATATTTCACTAAAATTTTCTCAATAATTCTCTTGGGAAACCTTTCCCTATTACAATTTTTATGGACCTTTGTCCAAAGGAGACACCAATACCCTAATAAATTCTATGGATATCTATCCAAAATAGACACCAATATCCTCAGCTAGTTTGTGGATCTATATCCATAATAGAACTCCTCCTCTACTCTAGTTGGTGATCCTCTAGAAGACTACTACCTCCTTTACTCTCGGTTGTGGATCTCTCTCCACTAAATACCTTTGTCCTCTTTGCCCTAGATAATGGATATCTATCCACTGGAGACTACTTCCCTTTGCTCTATCACCCCCAAAGCTTTGTACAATATTTATCTCAAATCTACACTAAACACTATCCTTCAGTCTAGCACAAATCTTCTTAATATTTGTCTTGTTCTACACTAAATCATTCCTTTGGTCTAGAACAAAACTTGCTAAATCTCTGTGTGTAGTTTGGTACACAGTTGTCCTCATATATACACCAAACTCTATCGTCAATCTATTTTTAAGCTTTACCATAAATCTTGATCAATCACAAACCACTTATGCTAGATTTTCCCCAAACCTTAACTCAAGGTTTGAACAAATCAATCAATCAATTCAGCTCTTCAAGTCTTCTCAAATACTTGTCTCAAATATATCTACAAGTCCTCACAAGAACTTGCTCTATCTACTCTCAAGTCTTCTCTAAGACTTACCTCAAATATTCTCAACAAGTCCTCACTAGAACTTGTCCAAAATCTATCCAATCCAATTATAAGCTTTCACAAAAGCTCACACAAATCTATCCAATAACTCTTCACCAAGAATTACCTTACCTCTATCCAATCTGATTGTAAGATTCTACAAAAGCTCACACAACTCTATCCTTTAAGCTTCACAAAATATTTATCATTTTTTTCATTAAGTCCCCTCTAGTACTTGCTCAATTCTACTCATAGGATTTCATAAAATATTGATCAAATCAAGTACAAAACTTGCACACAAACTCAATTCAATCTCTTTCAAAAAACCTCTTTCAAACATACCAACACGTTTCACTCAAAATTTTGTTTTACTCATAGAAGCATATAGAGAATTTTTAGAGACTCAATATGTTTCTCACACTCACAAAACACTTTTAACTTCTTCTTTCATAATAATTTTAGAATGTAGAACAATTTATTTCATAGAACTTGAACTATCACTCCAACACTTTCCAATCAACTATAACTAAATCAACTCAACCAATGAAACCAACTTGCTTGGAACCCTAGCCGATGTTTCACTCAATGCATTCATCAACTCTCACAATAGAACTAAATCTTAACTCAAGATGTTTCCACATTCACATAACAATGATACTCATGATCTTGCACAACTCCTAGTTCAAGATATTTCTCAATTTCTCATAAAAATGATACTCATGATCTTGCACAAACCCTAGTTCAATATATTTAATCTCACATTCAATTGTCTTCACAAACACTCACAAATAATGCATGTGAAACATATTTAATTATTTCCAACAATGCTTATCAAACAATAACCTTTTCACTCCAACTTAGCATTCACAACATCCACCAATCACTCTCAAGGATAATGTACCCTTACCTCTTGTATGAAGAAGATTTGACCTCAAACACCTGTCTCAAACACAATCAACTCTTTGCAAATTTCAAAGGTTAGGTAGAAATATCTTCACTCAAAAATTTAGTTAAATGATTCCTCAAAATATTTCACCATTCATAGAATAATATCTCAATTACACCTTATAAACTCCACACTTAAAAGTTTAACAAAAACCAAGTAAATCAATTCAACAAAATTTTCAATAAACACCTTATTGCTCCTTTAAATTAATTAAGACCTTTATATTTAAAACATACCTTCTCTTAACCCCTTATTACTCCTAAAAGGTTAATTTATTTTTAACTTAACCAAAACCTTATATCTCCCTCTTTAATTAATTACCAACAACCTTAGCACTAAACAAAACCCTCTAGCACACGTTTCACAAATTTTTCCTAGACCAAGCCTTAATAAAAAATTAAAATTTGATTTACATACCTTTTTCTTTGTAAAAATATCTTCAGTGGGTTTCGAACTCCCATATTTCCTCTGCCAAGTGCCTTAGAACTTCAAGCTAGCACTGCTTGGGATATGTACCCTCACATGTTCTAAAAGGTGCACCTCGACACCTTTATGAACTAAGAGCTATTATCACATAACATAGGCATCCATTTTCTTATCATATTGAAAAATTCAATCAAGTAGTTTGAAAATATCCCACATATGAAAAACAACTCTATGACATTATTCAAACATGTAAACAGTGGAAACACTATATCTTGGGTAATGAAACCATCATCCACATAGATCATAGATCTTTAGAGTTCATTCAAATGTAAAGTAAACTATGGAATAAAATTCATAATAAAATGGACCACATATCTATAGTAATTTCATTTAATCATTAAGCATAAGAAAGAGAGTGTGAATTTAGTAGCAAGTTGTTTTATCCAACCTCTAATCATGGTACTCACCACCATTTTTATTCGTGTGGACATGATACTTTCAATTAGTCCACCTTGTATGAAGTAGATTCAAATTTTGCAAATACGTATAGAGATTTTCATGTAGATTTTCTAATTTTTATTTGCAAGATAACCTCCTTTTCCATGTAGGACATATTTGTGTACTAGAAAATGAATACTCAATGTTGATATGGGAAGCATACTTTAGTAAAGTATCAGATCACTTTGGGGTGAAAAAGTATTCACAATACTTCAAAATTTCTTCTACTGGCCTAAGATGAAGAGCGATTTTGAGAGTATTAATTCATGTACCCCTACACTATCCCCAAACCAATCGACAAGAAGCAGGGACTATATACACCAATTTCAATGCCATCCAAGCCTTAGGAATCTATATCCATGGATTTTATCTTAGCTTTTCCCACATATATTCATAGTAATGATTATGATTTTGTAGTAATTGATCATTTTTAAAGAATAACTATCATGATTCCTTGTAAAAAATCTATTTTAGCTTAGGATATTTCTAAGCTTTATTTTAGAATGTGTGGGTCAACTTTGTCATGCCTAATTCCATTGTATCTAATAAGGATATTATATTTAGAATATATTTTTGTCCACTCTATGGAGCATGATGGATATCAAGTTGACCATATCCATAGCCTTCTATCCTTATACTGATGTCTAGAAAAGAATGAATTGATTGATTTTACATTAGCTTCAAATATATAATTGTAAGAATCCATCAAAATGGGATGAGATCCTTGCCTACATTCAACATGGGTATAATAAAGCTTTGCATAGGTCTACCAAACACAATCCATTTCATGTCTATTTTGGTTTCTAATCCTTGAAAATCCCTAATATATCTCTCCATGTACAAACTATGGAGTACTCCCCTCATGGATAAAAACTAGCAAAAAAGGCAACACAATTAATGGAATAGATTTAGCACATCTAGCAATAGGTCCATGACCTCTTGGAAAAGACCAAAAATGCAAATAATGCCATTACCAATAGTGTATCTTAAAACAATTCAAGGTTGAAGATAATAAATGGATACATCTTCAATAATAGAGATTTACATGACCCTATATGAATATCAAACCTCTTTGTTATGGACCATATGACATAACCAATAAAGTGGAAGAAAATACCTTTGAATTGAATCTTTTTTTCTTATCTTAGTTTGCATCCAATCTTTAATGTTGAACTTCTTAGGCCCTATCATCCACTCTTTTTGAGTACTTCCATAGTTGTAGAATAGTTAGACATTGAATAACTCAATCTAGACAACTTAGTGATAGTGGAGGAGGATTAAATAATTGATACATTGACCAGTACTACTAGAAGGAAGCCCACTCAATTGTATAGAGTGGCCAGGACATGACAACTTGGTTACCAAAATGGATGGCTCGTAAAAATTTAGATAAAGAAATACTTTTTACACCTAATTTCAAAAGTTGACATAATTGAGACCATTGCTTTTAAAGGGATTACAAATGATCTAGTAATGTGACATTTTTATGGCATTGCTTTATTCTAAAAAATACCCAATTTTTTTATCCTAACTATATTTTTAGGGGTATAAATTTGTGCTTAAGACTCTGTTTTGATCCATTCATGAACGACACGTTTTGTGGGAAACTTTATCATAGACAAAGCTGTCAACAAGTTTGTAGATAAAAATGTTGTGGAGGCCCTCAAGATGCAAAATAATTACTAAAATAGTAATTTCCTATTTTTAGATTTTCATAGCCAAAATGCATCTCTACCTATGTTTACACATCATTAGAAGATAATATATAAAATTATAAGACATATTTATATAATTTTTATTTAGTATGCACTTTGTAATTCATGAAGGTGAATCACAACATTTGCATATGGGTGACCATCTAACTCACAAAAGGTTAAGCACCGCATTTCCATATGGGTGACCTTCCATATTCAATATGGTGGATTACAATACACCAATTCTTGTATAAATAGATATGAACCCTTGAATATAAAATCATGAGTAATATATGTAATGTTATAGTCACACATATCTTCTCAAATATTTTTTGCAACGTACTCTATTTTTTGAGCAATAGTTTTTTTTTGTTATCTCACAAAAATATGACCTTCATACAAAATGTGGAGATCTCAAGGACTCCATGCTTCATACAAGTTCTACATTTTTTCACACTTTTATTCTACTCTAATTTACTTGATATGGAAAGATTTTCCTGCTTGCTCACACCAAGGGCAATATATAATGGGATGTGACTCTTGGCCTTTCATCTTCGTATGACTTTTCACCTTCCTATTCTATGGACTCATATGCATATAGAATATGATGCACATTTATATTATTGAATACTTTACACATTCTAATATTACTTCCATATGACTCTTGGCCTTTCATCTTCTTATGAATCTTCACTATAGATCAATTTTGAAGTAAGATCTAATTTTCCGTTAGTCTTTGTAAGTAAATTATTGATTCCAATTTTTATGATATTTTCCCTTTCCTTTCTAATGATGTTTTCCATATCATTATTCATTGTATTATTTGAAGTAGACATCCTTCCTCATTAGTTTTGATAGACTAATATCACTTATAAATCTTATATCTCTCTATATTTTAACTTCTAAATTCTAAGTTGAATTTGAGTATATGATAAAATTATAACTTTTAATTCTACAAATCTTGTATTATATCTTGTTTTCTTAATTTTTAGAGAACGATAAAACAATAATCAAATTTCTAGGTAGAATTAATTTTAACTCCCTAGTATTTTGAGTATAAGATCAAATTTGATAAGATCTTTTAAATTCTTAAGTATTATAGAATACTTTGTAACTCCCAAGTGTTTTGAACATACTATGGTCTTGATAAAGTACTTAGTTTTATTAGTTTTCCTTTGAGTTATATCCCTTTTATATCCCTAATTTTCAACTTCTATTCTTCACCTTATTTCTCCCTATTAATGAATAGAAAGCTAAAGATATTTTTTATGCACTTTCAATTGATAAAATTTTCTATCTTCAAGACTTTAGAGTTGGATTTCTTATGTATCATTAATTTTAGCAAGATACTAATTCCAATGTAGTTTTCCAAATTTTAAATAGCTCTATATTTTGTTTCTTGTATCTTTCGATTCTCAATAATATAGTTTCTAAATTTCAAGATCTATGTTGGTGTTGAACTCCTTATAACTCCCTAATTAGAAATTTAGGAAATATGGATATTTGCAAATTTAATGTTTCAAATTTCTATATAGAATTCATTATTCCTCCAAATTAAGTTATTTGCACATATTTATTATGCTTGAATAAAGTAATTCCAAATGTTTTCCAATTAAATCATTCTTGCTTCAAAAAAGCTTTCAAATATTTCGATAAAGCATCTAAGGTTATAGTATATCAATGCAGTTCCTTATACCTCCATTTATTTAACTAATATAAAGCATAAAATATTAACTAAGTTTCACCTTAGTATTAATATTCCTTATTTTTCCTTTACCTTTATAAAAAATGCAAGTTAATTTAAATAATTTTAGTACCTTCTTTATTATGGCATGTTTTGTATGTGGTTTTCTTCTCCTTGAATTCTCTATTTTACAACTTGCAATCTGATTAAGGTATTTTTATCTTCATTTACTTCAATGCAATATGACACCTTTCTTACAACATTTAATTCTCCTCTGTTTAGAACCTTCTAATACGTTGACTATCCTTATAAATGTTGGTTGGTTTCACTGACTTATGTATATTTTGCACTCCCTTCACCTATATTACACTCTTATATTAAGAGTGAACTTGTATGACTTGTCTTACATGTAATGAAGATGTTTCACTTTCCTTTCAGTTACCTTCTACACTATGACACTTTTCAATAAAACTCTTCACTCTTATGAATGTATTCATTCCTTCCAATTGGTGGCACTCCTCTCCCAAGTAACACCTACTTTATTTCTTCATAACGCTTCCTATAATATTTTTAGCTCAATAACACTCTAGTCCACCTTTACGTAGCATGATTCCTTTCCTTTATAACACTCCTTTATATTGATAATGTATTGCTTCTCTTCTACACCTAGTAGTAACCTAATTCTTCTACTAAAATGTCTCTACTTTATTCTTCTATCCATTTGTAATAGTAAATTGTGTTATATTTTCTTTCAACACCTTACTAATTTAGGTATTCTCCACTTCTTGTAAATAGTACCCATTCTTGGCTTTGGTGGCTCCTTCTTCATGAAGAACACAAGCTTATATTAAGAGGGGGGGTGAAAAGTATAAGACCACTTTTTACTTTTCTTTACTCAAACAATAATATCCAATATATCAATGCAATGTCAACGGTAATAATCAAAGCAATAAAAAAATCACCACATACAATAGAGACACCAATTTAATGTGGTTCACCCAATGTGGGCTACTCCACGGAGAAAATATTTCACTAAAATTTTCTCAACAAATATCTTGGGAAACCTTTCCCTATTACAATGTTTATGGACCTCTATCCAAAGGAGACACCAATCCCCTAATCAAGTTCATGGATCTCTATCCATATGAGACACCAATCTCCTCAGTTAGTTAATGGATATCGATCCATAGGAGAACTCCTTCTCCTCTACTCTGGTTGGTGATCCTCTAGAAGACTACTTCCTCCACTACTCTAGGTTTTGGATCTCTCTTCACTAAAGACCTCTATCCTATATTCCCTAGCTAATGGATCTCTTTCCAATGGAGACTATTATCCTTTGCTCTATCACCCCCAAAGCTTTACATAATATTTTTCTCAAATCTATACTAAACATTGTCCTTTGATCTAGCACAAATATGCTCAATCTATATCTTGTTGTACATTAAACTCAGTCCTTCGGTCTAGCACAAAACTTGCTCAATATTTATCTCTCACCTGGTACAAAGCTATCCTTAGATCTACACCAAGCTCTATCCTCAATCTATTTTTAAGCTTTACCATGAAGCTTGATCAATCACAAATCACTTATGCTAGATTTACCCCAAACCTTAACTCAATATTGAAACAAATCAATCAATCAATTTAGCTCTTCAAGTCTTCTCAAATACTTGTATCAAATCTATCTACAAGTCCTCTCAAGAACATTTTCTATCTGCTCTCAAGTCTTCTCTAATACTTACCTCAAATCTATTCAACAAGTCCTCACTAGAACTTGTCCAAAACCTATCCAATACAAGTATAAGCTTTCACAAAAGCTCATACAAATCTATCAATTAAGTCTTCACCAAGACTTTCCTTACCTCTATCCAATATGATTTTAAGCTTCCACAAAAGATCACACAACTCTATCCTTTAAGATTTATAAAATATTTCTCAATTATATTCTTAACTCCCCTCTAGGACTTTCTCAATTCTTCTCATAGGCTTTCACAAAATCTTGATCAAATCAAGTACAAAACTTGCACACAAACTCAATTAAATATCTTGCAAAAAACTTCTTTCAAACATACCAACACGTTTCACTCGAAATCTTATTTTACTCATAGAAGCATATAGAGAATTGTTAGAGACTCAATATGTTTCTCACACTCACAAAAAACTTTCAATTTCTCCTTTCAAATAAATTTTAGAATATAGAATAATTTGTTTCACAAATCTTGAACTATCACTCCAACACTTTCCAATCAACTATAGCTCAATCAACTAAACCAATAAAATCAACTTGCTTGCAATCCTAAAAAAATGTTTCACTCAATGCTTTCATCAACTCTCATAATATAACTCAATATTAACTCAAGATGATTCCACATTCACATAACAATGATACTCATGATATTGCACAAACCCTAGTTCAAGATATTTCTCAATTTATCATAACAATGATACTCATGATCTTGCACAAACCCTAGTTTAAGATATTCCTCAATATCACATTCAATTGTCTTCACAAAAACTCACAAATAAGGCATGTAAAACATATTTAATTATTTCCAACAATGCTTATCAAACAATAACCATTTCATTCCAAATTAGCATTCACAACATCCACGAATCACTCTCAAGGATAATGTGCCTTTACCTCTTGTTTGAAGAATATTTGACATCAAACACCTGTCTCAAACACAATCAACTCTTTACCAATTTCAAAGGTTAGGTAGAAATATTTTCACTATAAAATTCACTTAAATGATTCCTAAAAATATTTCACCTTACATAGCATAAAATCTCAATTACACCTTATAAACTCCATGCTTGAAAGTTTAACAAAAACCAAGTAAATCACTTCAAATTTTTCAATAAACACCTTATTGCTCCTTTTAATTAATTAACACCTTTATATTTAAAATATACCTTCTCTTATCCCCTTATTACTATTTCTAAAAGGTTAATTTATTTTTAACTTAACCAAAAGATTATATCTCCCTATTTAATTAATTACCAACCACATTAGCACTAAACAAAACCCTCTAGTGCATGTTCTAAAAATTTCGCCTAGACCAAGCCTTAATAAAAGTTAAAATTTGATTTACATACCTTTTTCTTGGAAAAAATATCTTCGGTAGGTTTCAAACTCCCACCTTTCCTCTTCCAAGTGCCTTAGCACTTCAAGCTAGCACTGCTTGGGCTACATGCCCTCACATGGTCTAAAAGGCATGCCTTGACACATCTATCTTCTTTCCTTCCTTGAAGTGTAAAAAAAAAACTACTTACCTCTTCAGCAAAATGGAGTACCCATGATTCAAACTCAGGTCTAGCATTCCTCAAACAATTTATCATAGCCCCTAGATTCCAAATGAGCTACAAACTGCTTCAGAATGGTTTTCATATTCCATTGTTACTTGTCCTCTCCTCTACGCCAAAGGAATTAATACACATGTGAATCCTTTCTTATGGTGCACGAAACTTTGCATAACATGTCGATTCACAAGGATGATTTATGCCAAGGTTTTATGGCATATTTATATGCATTCTAATGTGCTTTATCCAATTTCGGTGAAGACATTCAAATTTATAAAATTTTAATTTATAAATTATAACATTAGGCCTTTAATTTAGTATTATTTAATTTTAAATTTTAACCTTAAGGTTAAATTATTTAAAATTAAATAATTAAACCTTTAACCACTCAATCTTCCATATGGGTTTTTTGATGTTTTTATAATGCGAAAACTCCTTGCATTTATTTTTCATAAACCAACCCTAGATGCTTAAATATTATAATACTAAATATTATAATATTAAACCTTCTTCTTTACCTTTTTGGAAAAAACCATATGAGGTTATTAATGAAACTCAAACATCAACCTTGCCTATCAAACTTCAGACATAATCACTTGGATGAAAATAAACTTGGTCCTTATCTTCCTTGACATCAATGACAACAAAACTTGCTAAACTTGCTCATATTTACAACAATCTCCCCCTTTGTCATTGATGGCAACCCATTTTCCTTTTACCATTTCTTTTACCTCTTTCTACTTTACTCCCCCTAAGAAACTGCTCCCTTGACTAAATTTTCTCCCCCTAACTCAAATATCTCCCCCTTTGACATAAATGGCAAAGGGTCACCTTTGGGACTCAGGGCTAAGAATGATAATCTTAGCTTAGTCCCTCCCCACCTCCTTTTGAAGTGGTTAATTTTAGGGTAGGAGTATTTCTACTCCCAGCATGTACTGATCTTTATTTTTTTCCACTTGCTTCCTTGACTAATCATTTTGATTCCTTTGACTATTCCTATTCCTGCTTATCTTTGGAATTTCTACTCTACACCATATTGTAGTATGCCCATCATTATTGCACTTATAACACTTAATTTTGTGGTTCCTTGGTGGTGCAAATATCTTAGGATTTCTCCTAGTGAAGCCATATCCATTTTTGTCATGAACCCTGCAATTTACTGCCTTATGACCAAACTAATTACAAGAGTAGCAATACCCTTGAAAAAGATATTTGTTTTTGAAGTTCCCATATTCCTATCTTCCATGTGTCCTGCATTGTGTAGCTTTGTGTCCAAACCTGTAACATAAGAAGCATCATCCATTGAAATTACCTTACCTTTACCTCATTGGTCTCTTAATCTCTTCCAACCTGTGTTGCCTCTTGTTCCATTTGTTCCTTATTTATGCATTGTTCCTTTTCTTGTTGAACTTTCTATTATCCAACTCATCCTCAAAAGTCTCACTTTATATTACACTCTCTTCTTTTAAAGCTTCTTCTTCTTCTTTAAAGCTTGAGATTGAATCCTCTCCTTGGTTTCTTTGTTCCTATTCAAATCCAAGTCTTGTTTTTTTTTTTAACCATCTTTGTACCTTGATAATATTGTCTATGGTTTTTGAGCTTTTCCCAAACTTGTGTATATTATCTCTAGACTCTTTTAATTCCTTCCTCAGTGAAGCTACTTCATGATCTAGTTTTTCACATTCTAAAATCTTAGCTTCTAAATTCTCTTTGAATCTCCTTGTCTTAGCTATTGAATTAGTTAGATCTTCTATAAGTTTTCCTTTCTCTTCATCACATTCTTGAAATTTAAGCTTGAGTTTTGAGTTTTGCTTTCTTACCTCCCTTAGTGCATTAAGGGTAGAAATAAGTTCACCTTCAAGATCAACTTCTCCTATTTATAATTCTTCCTCTATCTCTTTGCATTTGGGATCATCTTCATTCCATTTAAATTTATATTATGTATGATCACTTCCTTCTTCTATTGCCATGAGTAGATTATATTTTGGTCCTTCAAGTGTATCTTCATATTCATCATCACTGAAACTGAAACCATTCCTTTTACAACTATATTGAAGATGACCAAAGTTACCGCATATAAAACACTTGAGAATTATTTGCGATCTTTTCTTAACCACTTCTTTTTCTTCTGCTAAAAGTAGTATTTCATATTCATTACCTGAGGAGCTTCCATCACTATCACTTGAATTATTTCTTGCTTTATCTATATAGAAACTCTTATTATGCCTTTGGAAGAACTTCTTTCCTCGTATGCCTTGTTCATCCCTAATTTTATTTTGGTACATGTGTTTTCCTATTTCCATGTTCTTATAATCATGTTTCTCTTCATCATTGCTATTTCTATCTTCTTAAAAATTAGATGCATAGTGATCATACTTTCCACAATTGAAACATCTAACTGATTTTGTACCTTTATACTTTATCGGATCCTTGCTCCTTTTGCCATAATTTTCTTCTTCATCACTGGATAACTCATTGCTTAAATTTGAAATCTTACCCTTTTTCTTCTTAGTAGATTTGAAGGTTGCTTCTTTCTAGGGATTAGTTTCCTCTTTTGTTCTCATCTCAAAAATTATAAGAATTCCATGTAATTCATCCATTGTCAAAAGATCAATATCTTTTTATTCCTCTATAGCTGAAATATTTTCACTAAACCTTTTTAGGAGTGACCTTAAAATCTTATCAAAAACATCAGATTATTCAACTTGGAGTCCAAGTCCTTGCATGGAGTTAACAACCTCATCTACACGAAGTAGATAAGAATTAATTTTTTCCTCATACTTCATTTTTAGGTTTTCAAATATTCCCTTAATATTTTGCAACTTTGCCTTTTTGACCTTTTTGTCTCCTTCATATATGCCTTGCAACTTTTCTTAAATTTTCTTTTCTAATTTGTAGTGCATAATATTTATAAACTTTGCTTTATACAAACCTCTCAAAATTGCATTCATTGCTTTTGAATTGCAATTATGTAGAAGCTTGCCATATTTATCTGTAGGTGGAGTAGTTGGTGGTGTGTATCCATTTTCAACTGCTTCCCATATTTCATTTCCAAGTGCCATCAAGTGAATATTCATTCTCATACTCCAAAATACTTAATTACTCCCATCAAACAATGGTGCTAAATTATATGAGGATCCACTCTTAGAATCCATCTATGTTCTTGTGAGCTTTTTCTTCAAGCTATTAAACTTTTCTGAAGGAACCCACTTTGATACCAATTGAAGAACACAAGCTTATACTAATAGGGGGGTGAATAGTATAAGACTACTTTTTACCTTTCTTTACTAAAATAATAATATCCAATATATCAATGCATAAATCACCACACATAATAGAGACACCAATTTAACGTGGTTCACCCAATGTGGGCTACTCCACGAAGAAAATATTTCACTAAAATTTTCTCAATAATTCTCTTGGGAAACCTTTCCCTATTACAATGTTTATGGACCTCTGTCCAAATGAGACACCAATACCCTAATAAATTTCATGGATATCTATCCACAATAGACACCAATATCCTCAGCTAGTTTGTGGATATCTATCCATAATAGAACTCCTCCTCTACTCTAGCTGGTGATCCTCTAAAATACTACTACCTCCTGTACTTTGGGTTGTGGATATCTCTCCACTAAATACCTTTGTCCTCTTTGCCTTGGATAATGGATATATATCCATTGGATACTACTTTCCTCTGCTCTATCACCCCCAAAGCTTTGTACAATATTTATCTCAAATTTGCACTAAACACTATCCTTCAGTCTAGCACAAATATTCTCAATATTTATCTTGTTCTCCACTAAAATCAGTCCTCCAGTCTATAAAAAAAACTTGCTAAATCTATGTCTATAGTTTGGTACAAATTTGTCCTCAGATATACATCAAAATCTATCCTTAATCTATTTTTAAGCTTTACCATAAATCTTGATCAATCACAAATCACTTCTGCTAGATTTGCCCCAAACCTTAACTCAAGGTTTGAACAAATCAATCAATCAATTCAGCTCTTCAAGTCTTCTCAAAGACTTGTCTCAAATATATCTACAAGTCCTCTCAAGAACTTGTTCTATCTACTCTCAATTCTTCTCTAAGACTTACCTCAAATATTCTCAACAAGTCCTCACTAGAACTTGTCCAAAATCTATCCAATCCAATTGTAAGCTTCCACAAAAGCTCACACAAATCTGTCCAACAAGTCTTCACCAAGACTTACCTTACCTCTATCCAATCTGATTGTAAGCTTCCACAAAAGCTCACACAAATCTATCCTTTAAGCTTCACAAAATATTTCTCAATTTTTTCCTTAAGTCCCCTCTAGTACTTGCTCAATTATACTCACAGGATTTCATAAAAGCTTGATCAAATCAAGTACAAAAATTGCACACAAACTCAATTCAATCTCTTTCAAAAAACCTCTTTCAAACATACCAACAAGTTTCACTCAAAATCTTGTTTTACTCATAGAAGCATATAGAGAATTGTTAGAGACTCAATATGTTTCTCACACTCACAAAATCCTTTTAATTTATCCTTTCAAATCAATTTTAGAATGTAGAATAATTTATTTCATAGAACTTGAACTATCACTCCAACACTTTCCAATCAACTATAACTAAATCAACTCAACCAATGAAACCAACTTGCTTGGAACCCTAAGCATATGTTTCACTCAATGAATTCATCAAATCTCACAATAGAACTCAATCTTAACTCAAGATGTTTCCACATTCACATAACAATGATACTCATGATCTTGCACAACTCCTAGTTCAAGATATTTCTCAATTTCTCATAAAAGTGATACTCATGATCTTGCAAAAACCCTAGTTCAATATATTCTTCAATCTCACATTCAATTGTCTTCACAAACACTCACATATAATGCATGTGAAACATATTTAATTATTGCCAACAATGCTTATCAAACAATAACCTTTTCACTCCAACTTAGAATTCACAACATCCACCAATCACTCTCAAGGATAATGTGGCCTTACCTCTTGTTTGAAGAAGATTTGACCTCAAACATCTATCTCAAACACAATCAACTCTTTGCTAATTTCAAATTTTAGGTAGAAATATCTTCACTCAAAAATTCAGTTAAATGATTCCTAAAAATATTTCACCATTCATAGCATAAGATCTCAATTACACCTTATAAACTCTACAGTTAAAAGTTTAACAAAAACCAATTAAATCAATTCAACAAAATTTTCAATAAACACCTTATTGCTCCTTTAAATTAATTAAGACCTTTATATTTAAAACAAACCTTCTCTTAACCCCTTATTACTCCTAAAATATTAATTTATTTTTAACTTAACCAAAACCTTATATCTCCCTCTTTAATTAATTACCAACAACCTTAGCACTAAAAAAAACCCTCTAGCGCATGTTTCACAAATACCGCATAGACCAAGCCTTAATAAAAAATTAAAATTTGATTTACATACCTTTTTATTGGTAAAAATATCTTTAGTGGGTTTCGAACTCCCATATTTCCTCTGCCAAGTGCCTTAGAACTTCAAGCTAGCACTGCTTGGGCTATGTACCCTCACGTGGTCTAAAAGATGCACCTCGACACCTTTATATTCTTCCCTTATGCAAATTGCAAACAAAAACCACTTCCCTCTTCAGTAAAATGGAGCACCTGTGATTCAAACTCGGGTCTAGAATTCCTTGAATGCTTTATCATAGACCCTAGATACCAATTGAGCTACAAACTGCTTCAAAATAGTTTTCATGTTCCATTGTTACTTGTCCTCTCCTCTACACCCAACAAATTAAAACACATGTGAATCCTTTATTATGGTGCACAAAAATTTGCATTACACATCGATTCACAAGGATGATTTATGCCAAGGTTTTATGGTATATTTATATGTGTTCTAATGTGCTTTCTCCAACATCGGTGAAGACATTAAAATTTATAAATTGTAATCCTAGGCCCTTTAATTTACTATTATTTAATTTTAAATTTTAACCTTAAGGTTAAATTATTTAAAATTAAATAATTAAACCTTTAACCACTCAATCTTCCATATGGGGTTTTTGATGTTTTTATAATGTGACAACTCCTTGCATTTATTTTTCATAAACCAACCCTTAAATAATATAATATTAAACCTTATTTTTTGCCTTTTTGGAAAACCCACCGAAGGATATCAATGAAACTCGAACATCAACCTTGCCTATAAAAATTTGGACATAAACACCTGGATGACAATAAACTTGGTCCTTATCTTCCTTGACATCAATGACAATAAAACTTGCTAAACTTGATCATATTTCCAACACTTCAAGGTGGTGACACTTTAACTTCTTTGTGGTATTATGGTGGTTCTAATGGAACTTAAGTTTCTCTATTCGTGGTGTAATCTTGAGACACCTCTAATGATGCTATCCTATGGAAATATTTTTGGTGCTTTTTTGGTTACCATCTCATGATACTTGGATGGTGCTTCAATGGTTGTCTTGTCTAACTCAGCTCTTCACTTGGCTTGATACTACACAAATAAGTATGCACTACCTTCTTCAATTTTATATACTCTAAATATCCATCCTTGGATTTTTCTTTCAAGTAGTAAAAACTTTATATTGCTTTCCTTATAAGTTTTTCCTTGCATTCAAGTATTCTTTGGCCTAATATTGCAATAATTTGATGTTTAGAAAATCAAGATAATATACCCTATTCTTTGGATGATGTTTCTCTTTGTAGAATCACCTCTTACTACAAAAAACTGCATTTCATTGACTTTATAGTATGCTTTGAAACTAATGATTTTTTCCCTTATAACTCCTTTTTTAATGCAATATCTAATTTACTTTATGTTGTTAAAATCTGCAGGTTTGAATATAACCAATATGCCTTCTTTCTCAACTTGGAGAAACTAAAATTTAGAGTTCTATTTTTCTAACTTTAATGGCTCTAATATGGTGATATTTTTTTTGGTAGATAAGATAATATAGCATTAATATCGGGTTTTACAAGTTCACCCAAAACCTTTACAAAAATCAGCCCAGGGTTGTTGATGAACATGTCCTTACTAAGGATCCTATATATGTAAAATCTACATTCCACCAAAGCCATTACATCCGGTAAGGCACACAGTCTGTTATCAAAAATAAACTTCCCATACAAAATTTTGGGTATACCCCGAGAAAACACACCTGCATCATAATTACAAAAAAAAAAGAAACAGATATGGATCCCTTCCTTGAAACAGTGGAGAAACAAAAAGTTGTGGACACACTTAGTAGAGTACTGAAAAAAACTCCCACAAGCTCTGTATTGACAGTTACTCTTAATAATTATTTTGTAATTGCTTTCTTCTATATATGACATGCTTTGGGACTACATCCTGTCTTGGCCAATCAGCCTTGGAGAAGTGAATTTTTTGGCTATATTTATGGCGGTGGCTATCTGGTGGTCCACGTGGCTCTGGTTCAAAGTCTTATATTGTCGTTTCTTTCTTGCCCTATGATTATCAACCAACCTCAAATTACTAATATGACTAGGAGCCATGTTATATGACATGTGACTATCCCCATTAGTCTTTGTGGTATTTTCAAGTAGCATCCATGAATATTGACAACTCTTGAGTCCATTTCAAAAAGAGACGGGAATACTCCTAGCCTTCGAACTTATAGTGTCTTCCTTATTGCTAAATTCGACTATCATTCTTGGAATTCTTATTGAATAAGCTCCTCTACTTTTCTCGGGACACTGTGTTCCCATTTGAAAAGTTCGTCACCATCGACACACAAATTGGCCAGCTTATCATCAATTTTGTTAGCTTCCTGAAAGACATGTTGGGTTTTTTTGTCCTGTCTTCCCTAGAAAAGTATATTAGTCTCTTCAATAATTGTTTTAATCCTCCAAGGAGGTGTTTTTCAAGATGACCTTTCCATCCAACAAGTTTTTTTGAATTCTTTCAATAACCCTATCCCACATTGACTCTCTCGGAGAACCAATGAAAAGAGGGAGACCAAGATACAAAGTGGGGAGGTTTGCTATATCACACCCTAAAATTTCTGCAATCCTTCCTTACTTTTGAATGGGGGTGTTCAAGAAATATAAATTGCTTTTACTGAAACTAACTTTATGACCAGCAGCGTCCTCATAGAGTTGCAAGATGTATTTAATTATTTTGACCTCAACCATCGATGCCTTAGTCAATAGAAGGGTATCATCGATGAATTATTTGTGAGAAACAACCCTAGTGAGAGATGTTGCCTTGATTCCTGATATTAGCCTTGAACTGCAAGCATTTTTTATGGTTCTGCCTAAAGCTTCTGCCATAATGATGAATAACATGGGGCTGATAGGGTCCCCCTACTGAATTCATCTATGACTTTGAAAGTAACCAATATTTGTTCCATTAACCAGAATTGAGAACCATGTTTTATAAATGCATTCTTTGATCAAATTAACCCATTGGTGGTGAAAACCAAACTTAAGGAGGACGACAATCAGAAAGTTCCAATTTAGCCTATCAAATACTTTGTTCATATCAAGCTTGAGGGTAAAAACAGTCCTGTTAGTCTTATGAGCAGAGTGCAGAGCTTCATGAACTATGATAACTCCATCCAAGATTGACTTGCCCTGGATAGATCTTCCCTGGCATGGATCTATGATGTGGGGAAAAATGTCTCTTATTCTATTTGCAATGGCTTTAGTTAGGATCTTGTAAGAAACATTGCACAGACTGATTGGCCTGAATTCAACCATAGATTCAAGGGTTTGCTTCTTAGAAATTAGAGAAATAAAAGTAGAGTTGAGACCTTTTGGGATATGATTACTTGCTTAGAATTCTCTGATAGCAAAAATTACATCCTCACTTACGATATCCCAAAAATCTTGATAGAAATGAGGGGGAAAGCCGTCGGGTCCCGAGGATTTGTCTAGCTCCATGCTAAACAAGGCTTCCTTAATTTACTCATCATAAAATGGAGCTAGAATCTTAAGGTTTATATCCTCATTTATTATGATAGGAATGGATTTCAATAGAATATCTTTGGCCTCCTCATTGCACTACGATTCCTGACCAAGGATAGAATTGAAATAAGTTATTACCTCCTTTTTTATTTCTGTTAAGTCCTAAGTAATAGAACCATCTGCTTTTTTTTAATTTTTATCTTGTTATTGCTTCTGTTTCTAAGCACGGTGACGTGAAAAAACTTGAAATTTGAATCTCCATATTTCAACCAAATAGCCTTTGATTTTTGCCTCCAATAGATTTCCTCATAGGCCAAAATTTTATGAAACTCTGCTATTTTTATTCGTTCCTCCTTCGTAGTACTTTCATTAGAATCACCATGTTTAATACTCTGATCAATTATCTTCAAAATTTCAACAACCTATTTTTTATTTTCAAAGAGGTTCCCAAAGACCTCTTTGTTCCAATTTCAAATCTTTTCCTTAACAAACTTTAATTTTCCAACAAGTTTAAAAGCTACACTACCCCTGACAGGCTGCTGCCACCATTGAATTAAGTTATCTTTGAAAATAGAATGTTTGATCCACATAGATTGAAATATAAAAGGTTTCTTGAAGGACAAAGATTTAGGGATCTCCAAAAAAATGGAATTATGATTAGAGGCAATTTTAGGAAGGGCTTGCATGGTAGAATAATCGAACAGAGTTGTAGCCTCCTTTGATAGAAAAAACATGTCAAGCCTTTCTTGAATGAGATGACACCCTATCTGCCGATTGCTCCAAGTATAATTTGCTCCTCTAAGTTTTACATCCATCAACATGTTGGATTTCACAAAGTCATTAAACTCATCCATGCTCCTGATAGGTGGTCCATTTCCACCCATTTTGTCTGAAGGGTAAAGAGAAGTGTTAAAATCCCCAGCCATAATCTAGGGGATATTATGGAAGATTTCACTCAGATTGCCTAAGTAATCCCATAGTAGAAATCTCCCTTGAATTGAATTCGGGGCATAAATATTTGAAAGGATCCACGACCTGTTGTTTTTTATTTCCTTTAATAAAACACTAAGAACCCTATCATATTTCTTAATAATGGTGCCTTCTACTATCCGAGGATCCCACAAAGTCATAAGGCCTCCAGACGCTCCTCTGGATGATTTGCAAACCATCTCCCCTTGATTCCAGATTTTTTTTGCTACTTTTTTGATTGAATCTCATCAATTTTTGTTTCTTGCAACATGATAATAGTTGGATTCACTTGATTTATTATTGCACTGACTTCCCTATGTTTGGGCAGGCCATTGATGCCTCTCATTTTCCATGAGAGGAACTTCATTTAGATTTTTTGGGATTTCTTCCTCTCCCCCTCCCTTGAGGGGGTTTTCCTAATTTTTTATCTTTAGGACTTGGAATAACCTATTGAAACAAGGTTCTTGTTTTCCATTGGCAATGGCATTATCAGTTTTAATTTTTTGATGCTCAACATTTGATATTCTCCCTCTTCTTTTTCACTGCTAAAATCTATAGGAGACTTCACAATGCTCCTGGTTTGTTTAGGACTAAACTTGGGGGAGGCAATTTTTTGTAGAATCGGACTGCCATATTCCTTAGTCTAAAGAGTTTCACATATCTCCACCCCTACATCCAAATATTCTCATTTTTTCTTGTATTCCCCTGGTCTACAGGATGACCCCTCAGTAGGATTCACTTGGCTCCTAGTGATGATGTTAGGGAGATGAGATTTTTTATTTTCCAATGCCTCAAATTTCTTCCTAAGTTCTTTAGCATTAGGGTTTGGATTTGGGATGCCCACTGGGCTTGAAGTATTTTTAGCATTAGGGTTTAAGGATCCCAACTTAGATGGGGATTCTAGAGATCGGGCATTAGGGTTTGGCTTTGTGATGCCCATGGGGCTTATCGTAATTTTAGCATTAGGATTTGAGGATCCTGACTTGGAAGGGGATTCTAGAGAGTCATAAAGGTTAGCCTGAAGGTTTTGGGATTTCATGTCTTTTGATAATCCTCCTACTCCCATATTGGATAGAATTAAAAATTTATTTGAAACTAGAGGATTGGAACTTACTTGAGTATTTTGGTTGTCAACAACCTGTTGTTTTCCTTTTTCTTGCTAGGATCATGCACCCTATCTTTTCTTTTTTTGGTAAACATAGTTTTCTTGATTGAAATCGCCTCTGTCAAGGAAACTCCTCAATTTTCCTCTGTCTAGCATTCCCTGCTTCTACTTTTCTCTATTCATTGCCAGGTTAGGGCACTTATTACATAGATGTCCTTGATTTTTACATTCTGCATAGAATTTCGGTATGTTATCATATTCTACCAATTGTTTTCTATAGTATTCTCCATACTCTAGCTCCACAAACCTTGGAAATTCATTATCCAAATTAGCATTTATGCAGATTCGTGCATGAGTCATCCTTGTCCTAGCCAAGGTCGCATGGTCAATGGATATCAGGTCCCCTATAGTTCTAGCTATGCCCTGCAGCCAATATTCATTGAATAACTAGGTAGGTAGACTCGAGAGATGAACCTAAATAGGGGTAATGTTAATATTTTTCTTTTCATGGTTGAAATATTCACCCCATCATCTGATAAAAAGGCTCCTTTTGCCCAGAAACCAAGGACCTATTGTTAAAATATGGTTAGCATCCTCCATATTGTTAAAATGGATAATGAAGAACCCTCGAGTTAGAACTACTAACTCCAAGCTACCTATCGGTTGCCATTTACCCATCGCCCAAAACTCTAATAGTCTCCATGTCCAACCTACCTCCCAAAAACTTGCCTACCAGGGAGAATTCTTCCATTGAAAGAAAAGGGCTCATGGAACTTGCCAGGGTTGGAATTTTTTTTTTTATTGGAACTAGGGGTGGAAGAGATAGAACCTCCTTTATTTTTCCTCTAAGAGTCTCAGCAAAATATAGCCACTTCTTAGGCCTCGTATTTTCCTTCGTATATTTTTTGTCAGGGTATTTCTGAGGAGGGTCGGGCCCCCGCATGATGCCCGCATCCAAATATTTCATAGCTTGACTGCCTTCCACTAGATCCTCACTTGATCCATGCTCGAGGTTCCCACCTGACCCTTCCGTACCTGCTCTACCTCTGTCACCTTGGCTGAGATTCTTGCCCAAAAAATTCAAACCCTCACTCCCACCGCACTTGCTAAACCTCATCTCACTCATTCTCATGACGCTATATCCTAATATGGTGATCTTATAACCTTAAAGTAAACTAGTTTAAATGCTTAAATAATAACTTTTATAGTAGAAAATGTGACATACCTTTTGTAGCTAATTCTTATTTGAAGCTATAATCTTGATATCTTTCCTTTTGCTACTCAAATTTGGTGTTTTCAAAAAACTTAAATTATACTTGGAAAATAAAACTTTTAAAACACCAATTTTCAAACCTTATTTTGGCCTTCTTTGTAGAAAGCTTTCTTCATGATTTGGTTCACCTATTTGCTGCCCCAAATTTGTAAATTTTGTAGCTCTCCATTGGTGCTTGAAAATCAACTTCTATGTTGTCCAAAGAATACTCTCAATTCTTCCTTGATAATATCTAATTCACAACTTTCTTTTCTCCTTGTAATGCTACCCAATTTTCTTAATTTTTTGCCTTATTTTTCTGCCAACTCCTCCTTCAATTTTTTGTCCTGGGACTCTTAAAATTTTGCTACAAATATTAACAATCTTCACCTTTACAAATCAGCCTTCAAACATTTAATGGAATTCTTTAAAATTCTCAAATTTGTGGCCTCTTCTACCTTCTTTCTATTCCTTAGCTCTTATCGAATTTTGACTTCAAAATTGGTATATTTAGTTGGCCTCTTTCTCAAGTATTTGAATGTTTTGATATATTTGAAAAAACTTTCCAAAATTTGGTAATTTTTTTTCCAAATATTTCTTCCTTTTGGGCTTGTTGTTAGATGGCGATAATTATCCCAAATTCTTTTTTTTAGGAGCTACTCCTTGAAATATCCTCCTTTGATATTTCTTCAAATCTTCTCCAATTGTTGCTTCTTCAATTTATTCAATAGAGATTATCTAAACTTCTTCTTTCTCCTTCCAAATTTTCTTGAGAACTCTTTTTTTTGGGTCTTCATATTCTATAGCTTCTCAAATATTCATTAGGACTTTACCTAGTCCTTCTCTATCTTCAATATTCAATCTTCTATCTTCCAAATCTAGAAATTCTTCAATGGGACCTTTCTATTGGGTCTCTTCTTTCTCAATATATAGTCTTAAATCTTCTATGAAGACCTCCTTCTTGGGTATTCTCAATATTTTATCTCCAATATCCAATAGGAAATTTTTCCTTGAATCTATTCTTTCTTCAATGTCTATTTTTTCTGTAGCAAAGAACTAATCTCTACACAAGGAAAGCACATAGACTTTTAGGTAATCGCAGATGAAATTATTCTCTATCTATTATAGGAAACTTATCAACTTTTGAAAACTATTTTTTGCAACAAAAATCTTTAGATAATAGCAAGCAAATCCATGCAAATATCTGGATCTCTATAAGTCAATAAAAATCACTAGTTATTCTTCAATCTAGTGGAAAAAATATTTATATTGAGTCTCAGTCTTCATGATTTTTCCTGCAACCCTATGGAAATACTCTAGCAAAAAATAAATTCTTAAAATCCTAAAAATAATATCTCCCTATATCCTCTCAATCTCTTTTGTGGCTCTCCCTATCTCCTATCAATCTACCTTGTGCTCTGATACCATTGTTAGCTTTTAATGTTATATACTTAATGAGAAATCAACCATAAGATATAAAATACACATACAATATTGAATCTATGATAATGGAAGTATAATATGCATGTAAAAATCATAAGAAACTTCTAAAATAACTCACAAAAATTCCATTAATGAAATCTCACAAAAATATGATCTTCATACAAAATGTGGAGATCTCAAGGACTCCATGCTTCATACAAGTTCTACATTATTTTAAACTTGTATTCTACTATACCCTACATGATATGGAAATATTTTCCTACTTGATCATACCAAGGCCAATATATAGTGGGATGTGACTCTTGGCCTTTCATCTTCCTATGACTCTTCACCTTCCTATTCTATGAACTCATGTGCACATGGACTATGATGCACATTTACATTATTGAATACTTTACACATTCTAATATTACTTGTGCATTTATTACATTGCATAAAGTAAATACTCAAACCCTAATATAATATAAACTCCTAATCTAAATATGTACGCATGGTGGTACATTGGCATGTACCAAATGATGTAATATATTCCAACAATAATAGGATTCAAAAGAATTTGATTTCTACTCAAATGGTAAAGGATTTTAATCTACTTGTTACACCACACCCACAACCATAGAATATTATATGGTTATAGTAGGGGAGATATTTGTATCACTCAAAAATATCTGCTCTTTTATGTCATCAAGTCGTTCAAAGATGAAGTTTTGTATGATCTTGTGCCCTATGATGTTTATGATGTAATTTTGGACCAACCATTTACGTGGAAGAGGCATGGTGCATATGAGTCTAGGCACTAAATTCTCATCATTACTATTAAATTTTAATGCTTTAGGATCCTATAGGTATCATATACTACCTATATTTCCTTAATCAATGCTAAATAATACATAAATATGATATCCAAAGCAACAAAATTCATCTTGCTAATGATCAATCTATAAAGTACAAGGAGGACCATTGCTACATCAATTATAGGCCCTTCATAGCAAAAGTTGAGGGACCATATTTTAGTAGAATAATATAACTTATTCATGACACCAACTAGAGTTCCACTTCATTGTAAGGCAAATCATTTCATTTCTTTAATTCTTGATTCTCCTTTGCCTAATGTAAATTTTTATCATAGATCAATCCTTGAAAACAATGAAATCAGGAGATAAATCCAAGAATAAATTTAAAATAAGTATATTAGACAAAGTTCTTAACCATGTGGTAGTCTAATTATCTTGGTCTAAAGAAATATAGAATTATGGATATTTAAAATAAATCACTTTGAAGAACCATTATCCACTCCCTCGGATAGATGACTTACACGACTAGATTTGTTATTCAAAATTCTTCACTAAAATTGATCTCATATATGGCTATTATCAAATATCCATAAATCCTACTAATGAATGTAAGACTAAATTTAAATTCAAGAAATATTTATTTGAATGGTTGGTTATACCTTTTGGATTGACCAATGCACTTTCCATGTTCATGAGGATAATGGACAACATCCTATATTCATACACCAACTTATTTGTGGTAGTTAGATAATATTCTCATCTATAGTAAGATATGGAAGGAACATTTACACATGTTTGATAGGTACTTTAGATTCTTTGAATATAAAATCTAAATTCTAATTTGAATAAGTGATAATTTGGCATGACAAATATTCAATAGCTTGGGTATATGCTAGGTACCTAAGTATATGAATATGGGGATATAATATAATATTGTATTATCGTATGGGTCACACAAATAATTATAATAATACATAACATAGTGCCATATTATAATATTATGCACTATTTTAACTCATGGAAGGTGAATCACCACATGGGTGACCTTCTAATTCATGGAAGATGAACCATCACATTCTTGTATAAAGAAATATGTACTTCCAATTGTAGAAAAAAATCATATGAAATATTTTTTGTAAGAGTCTTGGCTCCTGGATCTAGAGATCTTGTTGAGTGATTACTTCCTTAAGGAGTATTCTTGGTGTTGCCCTACCTCAAGGGTATTATCTATCTCTATTTTATTGTATGGATTGTTATTGTGGATGTATGTTTGATATTTTTGCATATTGGTGAATGGTTTATTGTTAATGAACATATAGGTTCATAAAAATTGGTATTAAAGCAATGATTTTGGCAAAGTGGGGTTGTTTTTATAGAGATAGGGCATATTTTTCCAAAAACAATCCCACCTTGAGGGGGCCATATATTTTTTTCAACAATAATTTTTAGAATATTTTTATTCTAGCATGTAGATCATTTTAAGTACTATAAAAATAATTGCTCATTTTTTAAATTCTAATAAGTATTGAAGAAGTTATAGTTGTTTTAAGTTGGGTTATTATTGTTGTTTTTTGGCTACGTAATTTTTTTCAAAAGAAAAAAATTCATATAAAAAATTTTAGCAGCCATTTTAAAAATATTTTTGCACCACTGTGTAGATTTTTTCGAATACTACAAAAACAAATGGTCACTTAAATTCTGATGAGTATTTAGGGAGTTATTGTTGTTTTACATTGGGTTTTTTTGTGTTGTTTGGGTTGTACAAAAAATTCATGCAAAGGAGAAAAAATCATATTTCCCAATATAGGTAAGCAAATTAGTTACCATTTATTTCTTTTCTGAAGAAAATCTAAAAATATAATTGTTTATTGATGGGAATAGATGAGTTTTGAGAACTTTCATCTTTAAGAATTTATTATTATTTAAAACCCTATTTTCTTTGGGGGAAAATAATTTTTTGGGGGGTCATGGAGTTACATATATTCACTAGAAAGGATGATAGTGGTGAGAGGGAATGGTTGATGAAGTGGAAACAAAACATTTAATTTTTTAAGATAGAATGGAAATTGAAGATTTTGAATTACTTGGGAGGAGAAGCTTATTTTTGGTTTTCAAACTTTGTGCATGCTCATAAATATATACACATAGGAAGAATTTGAAGTTGTATTTTTAAGCAAATGGGGATCATAGGAAAAAATATAATATGCAAGCAAAAAAACACATCTTTGGTATGTGATAGAGCAAACAGTGGTCAGAAAGAATTGTTGGAATGAAAAGATTCTATATTGCAAGTTCATGGTTGTATTAAAAATAAAAAAGTTATTATTTCCAAAAACCGTAATGGTAGATATAATTGTATAAATATGTCTTTGGCTAAGAGTTTATAGGTTCAATCAAAGAAAATCAAGGACATACAACTTGAGGGTAATAATATTTAAATGTTTGAAGATTTGAAGCTCACCATGGATAAATATGTTTTACATTTATATTTGTATGCTATTGATATGGATGATAAGGATACTATTCTTGGTTATCCTTGGTTGCAATCATTAGGTACTGATAACATTAATGTGCAAAAGAAGTTAATGAAGTTCTGGTACAAAAAAAGATAATAATACAAGATATTTCTTAGTATAAGAGGTAATAATATGAGGAAATATAAGAATATTTTATAGGGAAAAAAATTGAAGAAAAAGCATAAAAATAATATGAGGAGGTTGCAGTAGCTTTCAAAGAAGAAGCAAGGATTTTGGTTTGAAGAGGGAGGGACGTTTTTCGTAGGACTGCCCAAACTACCGAACTCGTTTCGGCCATATCTCACTCATCCGGACTCGGATTGAGCTAAAATTTTGAGGGTAGATGCCTGAAAAACCCTAGAACGTCTCCACCAATTTTCATATCATTTGGAGCAACACAGATCCTAGCACATCCCTATGTGTGAACGAGATATTTGGCAAGCGGCTATGCGAGGGTTTCATCTGGGTTGAGTGCAAGCAGCTCCAGAGGTTGGTTTTTAGGGCCTTCGGGCCCTAGCGGCCAATATTTTTGTGGTTTATGCTCAATATTTTAGTAGGAAATGTTGTAGGGGATCCAATATGGGTTAGAAATTTGTCTTTCAATAGATCATACTGTGAACTTGAGTGACAACGACTTCCAATTTGTTGCACAAAAGAAAAGTGAAAACCATACCTTTCCACGACGTCTAGGGCAAGGATTAAAGAGATCACGAAACAAGTTTCAAGCAGTTGATCAAAAAATGGCTCATATCTCAAGTGAATCTAGTGCTAAGGTGCACCCACAAAATAATTCTACTGTGAAAACCCCTGTCAAGGGTAAGAATTTCGAAGACTCGATCCCAAAAATGAATTTTAGGGATGCCCTTCATGGTGGACAGCCTCAGCCCAATGCTAATATCAATATTAGGGCTTCCCATAAACCTCTAAGAATGCCTAAGATTGATCCCAGGAAAATGGAGTCAGGATGTCTTAAAGCAGTCGATGGAACTCCTATTGTTAAGCTTGATATGGGTAACATTCAGACTGGCATTGAAGATTTGGAAAAAAGAGGACTAATTTGTCGGTTCGTGGGTTTTCGTCCGAGTCTATCTGCTTTCAAAGTCTGGGCTGCAAAAATCTGGAAAACTAAAGGTGAGTTACAAATATCTATTTATCCAAATGGTTATTTTCTTGTTTTATTTGCTAATAATGAAGATAGAGAGAAAACTTTTCAAGGGGGTCCTTGGTTTTTTGGAAGGGCAGGGCTTTTCATGAAGCCCTGGCATACTAAATTTAAAGCCGAAGAAGAGATGCCTTCTATAGCTCCCGTGTGGGTTAGACTCTTTGGCCTCCCTATTGAATTTTGGAATCCTACTATTTTTTCTTCAATTGGAAACTCTTTAGGAACTTTTATGATGACTATTGATTGTACTCAAAATTTTGAACATATTATTTATGCTCGGATTTGTGTTTTAATGGATTTTGACAAACCCCTACCTAAAAATATCACATTACAATTTGGGGAAGACACTTGGGAGCAAGTAGTGGACTATGAGAACATTCCTTTTCGTTGTAGAATTTGCCATGAATATGGTCATTTGGCCAGTGCTTGCCCAAATAAAATTCTTGATCAAAAGAAAGAAGATATAAACTCAACAGGTTTCCAAATACCTAAGAAGAAGAACACTCGAAAAAACCAGTTATGAAGGATCAATCAAAGTCATCTGCTAATATGTTTGAAATCCTTTCCACAAATGATGTCCCAAGTGAGGAAGAGGAAATAATGGAAACTGAAATCTTAGAAACACAATTTAAATATGAAGGGAAGAACTCAGAGACAAACCAACAAATCAAAGGTTTTCAACAAAAAAAAAAGGGAGAAAATTTACACAAGAAAAATAATCTTTCAAATGTCAAAACTTCAAATAATGCAGGTCCCAATATAGACTCCGTTGAACCATCTAGTAAAATTTTGGTTGTGTACGAGCATTCTTCAAGGTTAGAAGCCATCTCAGATTCAATTGGAATAAGTCAAGAAATAGGGAAAAAAAATTGAAGATGGATTCTAATAAAAAAGAGGTCGCAAGACCAATCAATATCATATGGTAAAAGAAGGTGAAAAGCTTGTAGAGGAAGGTAAGATTAATGCCCTTCCCAAATTTTTTAGCCCTGGTATTAATGAAGATCATCACTTGGAATATTAGAGGACTCAAAGGGAGTCTTTCAAAACAAAATGAAATTAGAAGAATGATTCAGATAAATCATCCACATCTTGTTTTCCTTCAAGAAACAAAGATGTCAATGGAGGATATGGACTCAATTGCCGATAAAATTTGGCCAGCTGGAAAAGTGGTTTCCCTCGGTTCCCAAGGGACTTCGGGTGGCATTGCTTGTCTTTGGGACCCAAAAGAGGTAGTTATTCACCATATGGTTGGCAGTTGGGGTTTGTTGGCTATAGCTATTCAAAGTAGACATTCCAACCAGATTATGCTCTGCATTATTGTTTATGCTCTGACTTCTTTGGAGGAAAAAAGAAGACAGTGGAAGGATATTACTCATATTATCTCTCATTTTCCTAAAGCTTGGATCTTGATCGGAGGAGATTTCAATACCATCCTCTCTCTGGATGAGAAAAGGGGGGGAAATAGAAATTTGGACAAAAGCACCGACCTCATGAGCGAATATATTGCAAACCTCCATCTTGTGGATATCCAACTAGATAATGGCCTTATGACTTGGTCTAACAGAAGGCAAGGCTTAGCTTGTATAATGGAGAGATTGGATAGGTTTTTGCTCTCTAAAAATTTCTTAATCCATGGTCACATTCCTAAAGTGAAGACTCTTAATAATGCTGGTTCGGATCATTGGCCGATCATGGTGGAAATGTGGAAAACCAATGTGAGTTTCTCTCCTTTTCATTTTCAATTAATGTGGCTTAGAGACATTTCCTTCAGACCTCGTGTGCAACAATGGTGGAAGGAAGGTAAACCTAGGCATGGGACTAAGATGTTCTATTTTGCCAAAAGACCGCAATACATTAAATCCAAAATCAAGACTTGGAACTGGAAAGAGTTTGGGGATGTTCATAAAAAAAACATGAAGTTATTGCTCATCTTGAAAATTTGAATAAGAAAATCCGTTTAGATGGCCTCAGAGAGAAGAGAAGTGCAGATGAAATTAAACTCACAACTCAGTTAGAGGAATGGGAAAAAAGAGAAGAAATCTTATGGAAGCAAAAATCTAGAATTCAATGGCTCAAAGAAGGAGATCGAAACACAAATTTCTTCCACAAATCTCTTCTAGCTCGAAGATCTCACAACTTTATTTCTTCCTTAAAATCAGATTCTGGAGATGTTGTTTATACTTGGGATGGCATGAACTCTATTGTTGTTGATTACTTTTCCAATATTTTTGTTGCTACTCCTCTTGACTCAACTTCACAACAAAATGTTCTTCAAGCAATCCCTTCTCTTATCACTTATGAGGAGAACTCTATTTTGACTACTCCTATTACTATCAATGAGCTTCAACAAGTAGTTTTTAAAATGCAAAAAGGGAAAACCCCAGGTCCTGATGGTTTTCCCATTGAGTTCTACCAAGAGTTCTGGGATATCCTTCATGTTGATTTATTAGAGGTGGTGGAAGAAGCCAGGAAAGCCAAAGAAATTTTGAAGGTTATCAATAAAACTTATATTACTCTTGTTCCAAAAGCTCAAGAGGTTGATCATATCTCAGCTTTTAGACCTATTGCTTTATGTAATGTTCTTCTCAAAATCATTACTAAAATAATGGCAGAAAGGTTGAAGCCTCTTTTGCATAAGATTATTTCCCCAGAGCAAGGGGGTTATGTGGAAGGACGTCAAATAGTAGATGAGATAGTTCTTGCTCAGGAAGCCATCCATTCCATGGATATGCAAAATTCTCCTTCCATGTTCATTCGGTTAGACTTATCCAAAGCTTATGACAGAGTGGATTGGCACTTCCTTATCAAAGTTTTGAGGCAATTTGGTTTCTCTAAGGATTGGATGGATTGGATTATGGGATGTATCTCTTCAGTTTCCTACTTAGTTCTTATCAATGGTGGGCCTTCTCAGTCATTCCCGACTTCCAGAGGTATTAGGCAAGGTGACCCGCTATCCCCTTATTTATTCATCATTCTTGTTGAATGCTTGGGTAGGACTATAACCAAAAAGAGGGAAAACAAAACCCTTGAGGGAGTTACCATTGCTCATGGAGCTAGACCTATCTCTCATCTTCAATTTGTGGATGACTCTACTCTTTTAGGTAAAGCTACGAGTTAAGGAAGCTTCTAATATTAAGCAAATCATTAGCTATTTTTCTAAGGCTATTGGGCGGTTCATCAATGAAGACAAATCTAAAGTTATTTTCTTTCATTGCTCTGCTAGACAGGAATCCATGGTCTTGGATAAATTAAGATATAAGAAGACCTCCCTTCCAATCACTTATTTAGGTATTCCCATAAATATTCAAAGGCAAAAAAATAAATATTGGAATTGGTTGTTGGACAAAGTCAAGAAGAAAATTGGAAAGTGGACCAACAAGTGGCTTTCTTATGGGGTAGAATCACCTTGGTAAAATCAGTCCTTCAAGCTATTCCTATTTATGTTTCTTCCATTTTGAATATCCCAAAGGTTGTTCTTCGAGAATTGGATCAAATCAGTCATCGTTTCCTTTGGAGTGGTACTAAGGAGAAAAGAAAATGGGCCTTGGTGAAATGGGATACTTTATGTCTTCCTAAGAGTGAAGGGGGGTTAGGATTCTGGTCTTCTATTAATAACAACAAAGCTTTAGCTGCTAAATTATATTGGAGGATGTTGCATAACCCCAATGCTCTTTGGGCCAATAATCTTCATGCTAAATATGTTGAGAACAAAAGTCCTGAAGACCTTGTTCGCTATCAACTTCCTACCAAAGGTTCTCCCATTTTAGCGATTCTTAAGACTGGTGAGGATTTGATAAAGAAAAAATTATTTTGGATCATTCATAATGGTCAACAAGAAATTTTTTGGATAGATTCTTGGGATGGTCACAAGCCTTTGATAACTCAGTTTCCCGATTGGAGGCCTTGGATGGAGGAGCTTCACCGAGCTAATTGGATAAAGGTGGCTAATTACTATCGGTACCATACTTGGTAATTCAAAGGTTGGTAGATATTGGATCCCTATTGAGGATTGGCCTATTCAAATCCCAGAAAGGCAAAGACAAGATATCCAAGGCATCCTTCATATGAGATCCCTCTCTTGGTCCCATGAAAAAGATTGTTTTGGATGGAACAACACTACTAAGGGTGAGTATTCAGTTGCTCAAGGTTATTTGACCTTATGCCATAATAATCCCAACCATTCTTCTGACATATTTTCTCGATTGTGGGCTCAAAAGATCTGGCCTAAGGTGAGGTTCTTTAATTGGCTTTTATTGCATCGTAGGGTGCTTACTGGTGAGCAACTTATGAAGCATGGTTTTCATGGCCCTTTTAGATGTGAAATGTGTGAAGAGAATGTAGAAAATCTCAACCATATTTTTATTGAGTGTACTTTAGCCTCTGAGCTATGGAGGAGAATGGCCACTTTACTTGGCTTACAGTGGTCCAATTTTTTTACTTTTGAACAACTTTGGAGGGATTGGCCTAATCAAGAGGGTGTTGATCATTTTATTAGGCAGTTAGTTTGGATGGGTTCTACCATTCTTCTTTGGAATATTTGGAATGAAAGGAACAGCCAAATTTTTAATCAAGATAGGAAGGATATTCACTATATTTGGCAAAATACCATAGCCAACTTAGTTGAATCAGTCCATCAACTCCTTAATCACCCCCAAAACTCCCACCAAAGATGGGATCAAGTGATGCAAATATTGAAGATTAAATCTTCTAAGGGCAACCAACTTAAAGGGAATGTGAGTATTAGTAAGATGGATAGGACTAGAAATTGGCAACCTCCTCCTAAGGATTTTGGAAAATTCAATACTGATGGAGCCTCTAGAGGGAACCCTAGAAAAGCCAATGTGGGAGGAATTGGTAGACTTTCAGATGGCTCCCTGGTTTTTACTTTTGCTGAGAATTTGGGTATTCTTTCCAATAACCTTTCTGAGGGGTATGGTATCCTCAGAGGCCTTCAGGAGGCTACTAAGGTTGGATGGGAAAAGGTGTTAGTTGAGTCTGACTCTCAACTTATGATTAATCTCTTGAAGACTCCTTCTAAGAATCATAAGGTGGATTGGAGAATAAAAAGAATTATTGAGAAGATTCAATTAATCCAGATGGGATTTTTGAAAGTTGATTACAATCATGTGGTCAGAGATCAAAACAAGAGTGTTGATGCTTTAGCTAATTGGGCTTTGGACAAAGGTGATCTTACTTGTTATGGCCACCCTCCTATATGGTGGGCTTCTCAAATTAGGGAAGCTCTTCTTTCTATCATTTCTTTGGATGGCTCCAGTTCTGAAGGTACCTAGTTTCTTCTTGCTTTTTTTTTTTGCTTCTCTTTGGTTCATTCAGTTTTTTTAGTTCCCTAGCTCATTCTATTCTTTATTTTGTTTCCTCTGTTGATTCTTGCCTTAATAGTCTTCTGGTCTAGATAGGTCATTGTTATGTTCAATTTTTTTTTTGTTTATTTTTTTAAGGTGGGTGGGTTCTTTTGTTTTGTTTTGTTTTTGTGTTCTTTGTGTTGTTTTTTGTTGTTCATGTGTTTTTGTTGTTTTGTATTTTTTTTTAATGTTTTTTGTTATTGTTCTTGTGTTTTTTTCGTTCTTGTTCTTGGGTTTCTCTTTGTTTGTGTTAATTCGTGTTTTTATGTGTGAGTGTTTTCTATGTTTTTTGTTTTTGTTTATTGTCTGTTGTTGGTTGTTTTTATTTTTATTTTTATTTTATTTTATTTTAATTTTTTAGGTTTTGGTTGTGTTTATTTTTCATGTTTTTTTTGGGTTATGTCTTTGTAGTGTTCTAGTGTTTTTGTCTTGTTTGTGTTTTGTTATGTGGTTCTTGTGTTTTTCTATGTGGTTTGTGTTGTGGTTTCTTTTATCTTATTGTGCGTGTTTGGTTGTGCTTTTGTTTTTGACACACTCAAGGAGCATGTTTTTTTATTTTATTTTATTATTTTTGTTGTTATTTACTTATTTTTAAATTGGTTTTGTGTGTTTGTTTGCTCCTTGAGTATGTCAAAGGTGGTAGGCCAGGTCCGAGTCCTGGGCATTTTTGGTGGAATGGATACCCCTGCCTCCTTGGGTCTTACCCAAAAGTGGCATCCCTTTTGGGATGTTTTCCACAAATAAAAAAAAAAATGCAAAAGAAAAATATGGGAGATAGAGAGAAGAGCATAAAATAAAAACACAAAATATTGAAGAGTCAAAGAAGGTAGAATAATATGCTAAGGTTGGATTATATCACCATCCACACCACCATGAGAGACAACAAACATGGAGATAAGGCATAGAGCAACAAAGGAATTATAATGGACATACATGGAACCCAAGGACTAATTATGGATATTCAAATGGTATAAGGGAGTATCAACATCAAACAAAAACAAAACCAATTAGAGTTTCACTAGGATGGATGGATGATCAATATTGATACTAGTTATCATGTTGGATTAGAAGATAATATTATTTAGCTCCTTCCTATGTTTCAAGGATGAAACATTTTTGTAAGGGGTATGGAATATTAGGTACCTAAGTATATAAATGTGGGGATATAAGATAATATTGTATTATGATATGGGTCACACATAAAATTTTAATAATATATAACATAGTGCCATATTATAATATTATACACTTTGTAACTCATGGAAGGTGAACCATCACATTCTTGTATAAAGAAATATGTACCCCCAATTGTAAAAAAAATCATATGAAGTATTCTTTGTAAGAATCTTGGATTATGGAGTTGGATATCTTGTGGAGTAATTCCTTAAGGAGTATTATTGGTATTTCCCTATCTCAAGGGTATTATATATCTCTATTTTATAGTATGGATTGTTATTGTGGATGCATGTTTGATATTTTTGCATATTGGTGAAAGGTTTATTGTTAATGATAAGAGACATTCATCACAATATATTGCTGATAAAGAGGGATTCCATGTTGATCCTAAGAATATTTAGGTAATTAAATATTGGCCTACTCCAAAAAATCTAACAAATATTCACAACATTTTGGTTCTTTCCAATTTTATAGAAGATTTGTATTTGATTTCTCACACATTACTTGGCCACTACACCAAGTGACTAAAGGAGGTTCCAAATACAATTTTGATTGGGAATATACACAACATATTGAATAGTAGAAAAACTATATATTGGTTAAGGAAACCATCATTCCCATAGATCATAGACCTTTATAGTTAATCCAAACATAGAGTAAGCCAAGGAATGAAAGATATAAAAAATGGGCCACATAGTTTCATTTCATCATCAAGCATAAAAGAGGGAGTGTGAATTTACAATAGATTGTTTGAGCTAACCTTCAATCATGGTACTCACCATAATTCTTGATTCCTATGGGCATGATACTTCTAATTGGTCCACCTTGTATGAAATAGATTTTAATTTTGTAAGTATATATAGATCTCTTTGTGTGGGTAAACATATTTTTTATTTTTGTTTATAATATAACCTCATTTTCCACATGGGACATATTTATATGCCATATATTAAGCACTCAAATATGATTTAGGAAGAACACTTTAGCAAAGTATCATGTCACTTTGGGATGGAAAAAATGTTGGAGGTACTTCAAAGTACTTACATTATCCCAAGATGAGGAACAATGTCAAGAAATACATCAAGTCATGTACCCCCTGCATTGTTTTCAAACCAACTAACAAGTAGGGATTGTATACACTATTGTCAATGCCATCCAAGACTTGGAAATCTATCTCCATGGATATCCTTTTAGGTTTTACCACATCTAAGCATGGTAATGATTGTGTTTTTGTAGTAGTTGATATTTTTTGAAAAAATGGCCATCATGATTCCTTGTAAGAAATCCATTTAAGTTGAACATACCATTAAGATTTACTTTAGTAATATGTGGCTCAATTTGGACTTGCTAAATTCCATTGTATCTAATAGGGATAGAAAATGTTTGAGCATTTTTTTCCCCTCTATGGTGCATGATGAACACCAAGTCGACCATGTCTATATCTTTTCATCCTTAGACTAATGGCTTGACATAAGTTATTTATCAATTTATTGTACATATTCTTTGAATATACAATTCAAAGCATCCATGTACATGGTATGAGAACTTCTTCTACATTCAACATGGGTATAATTGATCTCTATATAGCTCTACCAAACATAACTTGTTTCATGTATATTTTAGGTTCAATCCTTTGCACCCACTAATGTATCTCTCCTTATTACTAATTTCATAGGCAAAAATTATAGGAAAGCTAGCATGATTTATGGAATAGATTTTAAAAATATAGTAATAGGTTCATGAACTCTCGAAAAATACAAATAAAAAAATACAATAAGTTCCATGAACAACATCACATCTTGCATTAATTTTAAGGTTGAAGATAAGGTATGCTTATGTCTTCAAAAAGAGAGACTTATAGGACCCCATAGGAAGACCAAACCTCTTTGCTATGGACCATACTCCATCATCAATAAGGTGGGAGAAAATACCTTATATTGATTATATAAATTAAGAATATTATCCTATAGGATCCTACAAAGACCAGTACATGTGATGGTAACAATTGCATCAAGGTAAAGACTATTTTTTTAAGATTATACTTATTCTTTCCACTTCATGGTAGCAAATACAGGTATTATAGATACCAAAATGCATTGAATTATTAAGTACTATAGTGGTATGCAATGGTATATTTGAGAGGCCATGGACCTATTTGAATTTAAGGCATTGGGGGAGGCTTATAAACTCACTATCAAATTGGAGCTAAAGCAAAATAACAAAAATAGAAGAGGAGAAAATAAAAAAAACTAAAACACCAAGTACTAGCTAAATAAAGGTAAGAGTGACTCTTTAAAGAATCAAGATAAATGGGGTTAGTCCCAAAATTAAAATAAAAAATAAAAAATACTCCCATGAAAATAATTTATCGAAGACCAAGAGTGGAAAATAATGCAACTATCACAAGAGCATGCAACATTTGAGGTATAATATTTAAGAAATTAAGTCATTACTTGTTGAGTTACAACCCTTTACATCCACTACACCACTACCTCCACATCCATAGGCTAAGGATAGGGGAAAGTGAATCATTGAATCCAAACCAAATGTGACCATTTCCACCATACATGCTACACCAAAGGAGTCACAAGTGGAGGATGTTTGTTTCACTCATAAAAGTGGATCAAGGATAAGCCATTATATTTTATTATTTATACCAGGAGTCAAAAGAATATGATTTCTACTTTGATGATGAAGGATTTGAATATACCTATTACACCACACCCACAACCATATAATGTTGGATAGCTATAGCATGGAAGAGACATTTTTTTCACTCAACAATGTCTCCTTATGCCATCAAGCCCTTCAAAGATGATTTTTGTGATGTTGTATCCTTGGATGTTTGTAATGTTATTTTTGTCCAACCATTTATGTGGAAGAGGTATGGTGTGTATGATTCTAGGCCTTAAAGTATAATAACCACTATTAAAGGTTAGTGCTTAAAAATCCTAGAGGTATCTCCTCCTACCTCTATTTCCTAATCAACACTAATAAATGCATAAAAATAATAGCCAAAACAATAAAATTCATCTTGATGAATGTCAAGCCTCAAAATAGAAGGATTTTCACTACATCAATTGTAGGCCCTACATAGGAGAAGTAAATGAACTAGTTTATAGTGAAATACGTTGACTTGTTTAAGTCACTAACTAGGATTTCATTTAATTATGAGGTAAATCATTCTATTGATTTAGTTCTTGGTTATCATTTACCTAATTCACATGTTACTCATAGATCATTTCTTGAAAATTATGAAATCAAAAGGTAAATCCATGATTTGATTTAAAATAGGTACATAAAACCAAGTGCTTCACCATGTGATAGTCCAATTATCTTAGTTCCAAATAAATATGGAACATGAAGTGTCTATTGAAGAACATGTTCTTATACTGATAGGGGGGTGAATAGTATAAGATAAAACATTTTGCTTTTCAACACATGTGATAGCAGTAGTAACATTAAAGAAATAAAAATCACATAAAGCATCACACACATGAGAGACATGATTTAACATGGTTCACCGAATGTGGGCTACTCCACAGAGCAAATATTTTACTAAAAATTTCTCAAATAGTTTCTTTTGAATCCTTCCCTTTTACAATGTTTATGGACATTTTTCCAAAGGAGACACCAATCCTCTAATCAAGTTTGTGGATACCTATCCATAGAAGAACTCCTTCTCCTTTGCTCTGGTTGGTGATCCTCTAGAAGACTACTACCTCCACTGCACTAGCTTGTGGATATCTATCCACTGAAGACATCTATCCTCTCTACTCTGGCTAATGGATATCTATCCATTGGATACTACTATCGTCTACTCTGTCACCTACAAATCTCTACTCAATATCTATCTCAAATTTGTACTAAAAACTGACCTCTACTTTATCAACTTTGCTCACAGATCTGACTCTACTATGTCAAAAATCTATCCAACAAGTCCTCTCAAGAACTTGTCCAATATGCTCTCAAGTCTTCACTAAGACTTACCTCAAATATGATCAACAAGTCCTCACTATAACTTGTCCAATATGCTCTCAAGTCTTCACTAAGACTTACCTCAAATTTGCTCAAAAATTCCTTACTAGAATTACCTCAACTCTATCCAATCCGATTGTAAGCTTCCACAAAATCTCACACAAATATATCCTTAATATTTCACAAAATCTACCTCAATTCTATCCTTAAGTCCCCTCTAGGAACTACTCAAATCTTATCACAAGCTCTCACAGAAGCTTGCTCAAATCAATTACAAAACTTGCATATAAAACTCAACTCAATCTCTTGCAAAAAACCTCTTTCAAAAATACTCACAAGTTTCACTAAGAATTTTATTTATCCATAGAAGCATATAGAGAATTGTTAGAGACTCAATATGTTTCATAATCTCAAAGACTCAATCACTTTCAATCTTTCTCACAAATCAATTTAGAATAAAGAATAATTTGTTTCACATAAATTGAACTATCACTCCAACACTTTCCATCAACTATGCTCAATCAACTCAACTCAACCAATCACTTAATGAAACAAATATTGCTCACAAAACCCTAAGCAAGTGTTTCATAATGCTTTCAAAAACTCTCACTATGGAACTCAAACTTGACTCAAGATGATTCCAAACTCACATAACAATGATACGGATGTTCTTGTATAAACCCTAGTTCAAGATAGTTCACAATTTCACATAAAAATGATACTCATGGTCTTACATAAACCCTAGTTCAAGATAGTTTATAATTTCACATAACCATGATACTCATGGTCTTTCATAAATCCTAGTTCAATATAGTTCACAATTTTACACTCAATTGTCTTCACAAATATTCACCCAACATAAATGTGAGAACTCAATCAATTATTTCAACAATGCTCACAAAATAAAACCTTTTCACTCCAACTTGCATTCACTATATTCAACAAATAATATTACACTCAAAAGGATCATTTACCCACACCTTTTTTTTGAAGAATATTTGATCTCAAAAACCTATCTTAATCACACTCAACCTCTTTGACAATCTCAATGGTTAGATATCAAAAATCTATCCTTAATATTTTCTTTCAAAAATATTTCACTATGCCAAAATATCAAATTTCAATTATGCCTTATTTCTCCTTTCAAATCAATTTTCACAATATAACTTTATTTCAACAAATAATATCTAACACCCTTGGCACACCTTATTGCTCCTTTTATAAACTTTAATCACTAAAAATCAACCACAAAAATTAAAACTTTGCATACCATTTTATCTCCCTTTTATAGCTCATAAAACCTTTTAAATATGCAATTTCAATCAATAAAACTTTAGTAAATTAAAAAAATTAATTTCCACATTCACAAATTTTGGATGCAATGTTAAACCTTAGCAATTGAGTGCATACCTTGTAAATAGTTTCAAAAGAGTCTTAGCAGGATTCAAACACTTGATCCCCTTCTCCCAAGTGCCTCCGCACAGTGTACACCCACCAAGTGGGCTACATGCCCTCACGTGAAGGTTGAGGTGCATGCTTCCATTTTCACCTTCCTTCAACAATGTAAAAAATAAAAACTCGTCTCTTCCTTACCCAAAATAACTATTGTGCAGATCGAAAACATGACCTATCACTTGTGAGTGACTTAGCATAGCCCCTGGATACCAAATGTGCTATCCAATGCCTTGTGATGTGAAGTGCACTCCTCTCACACTTTTTCCCTGGTCTACCTCCTTAACATTTTAAAAAACACATGTGATTTTCCCTTTAACCTTGGTGCATGATTTTCTTTTGCATTCGATGGATTGCATGAATAATCTGCTAAGGTTGGATATTACCCTCTTTTATATGTATGGTAATGTTTTCAAACACGTCGGCACTTAAATTAATTCAAATTCAAATTAATTAGAATAATAGCGCTTTTAAATTTATTTAAATTTAAATTTTACCTTAATGTAAAGTATTTAAATTTAAATAATTTAAACTTAGGGTATTATAAAATTTCACATGGGTCTTTTGGAGGAATAATGATTTTATCATTCCTTGGCCTTCATTTCTCTTCACGCCAACCTATAACCAGAAATTTTATAATATTATATATTATAATATTATTATTTCCATTAACCTGCTTCTTTGCCTTGCTGGAAAAACCACTGGAGGAAATTAATAACACTGGAACTTGGACATCAACCTTTTGACATAAATGCATGGATGATATTAAAAATTGGTCATCATCCTCTTGAAATTAATGATGATAAACCTTAATTTCTTCTTGACATCAATGACAACAAACCTTTCTCATATTTCCAACATCTATATTGACTATAGATCTTTAAATAAAATCACTATAAAAAACATATCCACTCCCTTAGATAGATGACTTACTAGAGTAGCTTTAGGATGCAAAGTTATTCACCAAAATTAATCTCAAATTTGACTATCATCAAATACTTATAGAGCCCATTGAAATATAGAATACTCTATTCTATATCCAAGGAAGGTTTATTTGAGTAGTTAGCCATACCTTTTGGCTTGACCAATGCACCTAAAAAATTCATGAGGATGATGGATGACATCTTGTGTCCCTTAGCTCATTTGTGGTAGTCTACTAAAATGAAATTTTCATCTATAGTAAGACATAGGAGGAACATATGTAATATTTTTAACAGGTACTTTAGATTCTTTGAAAACACGAGCTATATGATAGTTTAGAGAAGTACTCATTTGGCATGACAAAGATTTAGTACCTTGGGTATATTATTGACAAAGAGAGATTCCATGTTGATCTTGAGAAGATTCACATAATGATAAGGAATTGAATATAATATTTAATATAATTTAAAATTTATAGCTAACATCCAATATTTAGATAGCCAACTTGCACATAATAAAATGAAAATAAAAGTAAAATGGAGGTGGTAAGAACCCTTCACACTATGAATATGGGATAATATGTTGTAACGCATGTTTATAGCTTAAGGTTGGTGTTGTGCGTGTATGTTGTACAAGTTTTGTGGTTGATACTAGAAGTTCCACATGCCTAGGGAAAAGAGTCTATCCAATGCATGGATCAAATTATTGATATGAATTGTAGTTGTTTTGGATACTAAGAAATTAAGAGTTGATATTCAAGGAAAGGATTATCGAATACAATTCTCAGTGGTTGGTCATATGGAAGGACACCCACTATTTCCTTTGGAATAAATTTTATTGGGTGAACATAGCTACATAGTGTAGCAATATCTTGTGTTGTATGATCTTTGTACAGTGCTATCAATAGTAGCATCGACTTGTTGGAGCATGGTGTTTGCATTGACAATATTCTTATTGGAAGGTAATGTTTGAAAAAATCATAGTCAAGTAGGAATACTCTAGAGACTTTCTAAAATAGAAGTATTAGTACGAAGAAGTGAGCACCATTGATGTCGCAATATAAAATTTTAAACGCAATATGGGAGAAGGTAGGATCAACTATAAAAAAAAAAAATTCTAGGAAAAAATTTTAAATATAAGCACCGTGATGGTGAGGATGAATTTTTTTGGGCATAGGGGTGTTGTGGATAATCAAGCCTCAATAAGGAAGGCAACAATAATGAAGAATATCTAGACATAGAAATCAATACTACAAAATCTTACTCCTATCTATGAACACCCCAGTTGAAAAATGTGTGATTGCACCTCAAATTGATGGAAACTATGAACTATGGTGATAGAATATCCCCATGATAAAAATTCAAGTGTCATCATTGGTTGGATAAATAAGGCCAAGAGGTTTGGTTTGATGGGCATGAGATTGATTCTAGGTCTTCAATAGATATTTCTAGACTATTTGGGCATATTCTTCCATGTGATGGTGGTGCATTAGAGGAGTCCTAGGACAAGCCCCCAATGGCTTTGACTTTGGCTAACTAGATGCAAGTGCCAATTCTTAAATAGGAAGTATCACAATTCATCTTCTTATTCTCATAGAGCACCCGATAGACCTTGGGAACATGCATGTTAAATTCATGGTGGCCTTCACCATTCTTTGAAGCTTGGATAGATCAGAAAGTAGGAAATTTATAAATGACTCTTTAATTCTGTGTTATTTAAATAAAGGGTTATTTGCATTCCAAAAACTTGCTTAAATAGACAAATTACACCACCTTAGGCCTATGGATCCTTCTAGAAGGTAGATCATCAGATAGGATCAAATTTAATACAAACATGTTAGAGGCCATCCCAAATGCCAAAAATCATCTAAAAACTAACTTTTTAATTAAATTAATGACAATGCAAGTTGGCCATATATAAATTACATGTTTCCTACAAATTTAATATTACATTAAATATTATTCTCAATTCTCTATTTAGGCAGTATGGCCTAAATATACTATTTAATGTAATATTGCATTTGTAGGTGACATGTAATATTTAGGTGACCAACTTGCATTGTCAAGAATTTAATTAAAAAGTTGGTCTCTAGATGGTTTATAACATTTGGGATTACCTATAACATGTTTGTATTAAATTTTATCCTATCCAATGATCTGCATTTTTGAAAGATCACAAGGCCTTAGGCGGTGTAATTATCTATTTAAACAAGTTTTTAGTATTCAAAGATCCAGTTGTTCCTTGTCATATCTTTTCGTATCAATTTAGTATCATAGATTTTTGGTTGGGTTGCCTATGAGGGGGAATTTCCTTGGTGGAAATTCCCCCTTCGCAATTTCATCCCTCCATTGTTTTACATTATAATTCTTTATTTTCCTTGTTTTCACATTTTCTTTCAAATCTTATAGATTTAGAGGATTGGTGTGGTTGGATATTGAAAGAGGATTTTTCCCTATATTTTTTTTTACATATATGTGAAATTTTTATTATTACAATGTGAGATTCAAATATTTCTAATTTGCATTGGGGTCTATGTGAGGGTTGTCTCACTCAGTTCAATCTCACCATTTTAATGGGAAATTCGTTTCCCTTTTCTCAAATTGAAATTAAAAACTTCATCTAGCTGAAAGATGCATCATTCCTTGCACTTATATTTGTCCTATTTTTTATCCATCCAAGCTCCAAAGAAATGTGGAGGCCACCATGAATTTAACAAGCATGTTCCCAAGTTCTATCTTGACTATATTACTCAAAAAAACATTATTACTCAAAATTTCCAGATATATAAATAGTGGAAGCACTACATATTGTTCAAGGAAATCATTATCCATACAAATCATAGACCTTTAGATTTCATTCAAATGTAGATTAAGCTAAAGAATCAAAGACATAAAAAATGGGCCACATATCTATAGCGGTTTCATTTGATCATCGAGCATAAGAAAGGGAGTGCAAATTCAATAGTATATTATTTGAGCTGACCTCCAGTCATAGAACTCAATACCAATATTGATTATTTTGGATATGATACGTCCAATTGGTCCACCTTATATGAAGTAGATTCTAATTTTGCAAATGTGTATAGATCTCTTTGTGTGGGTAAGCATAATTTTTTTATTTTTATTTGAAACATAACCTCCTCTACCACATGGGATATATTTATGTACTAGCTAGTGTGTGTTCAAAGATGATTTAGGAAGCATACATTATTAAATTAGTAGGTCACTTTTGGATGAAAAAATATTGGTAGTACTTTGAAAGTAATTTTATTATCCCAAGAAGAGGAATGATTTCAAGAGATACATTAAGTCATATACCCCTTGCATTTTTGCTAAACCAACCAACAAGAAGTAGAGACTATATACACCATTGTTAGTGCCATCCAAGTCTTAGGAATCTATATGTATGAATTTCCTCTCAGGTTTACCCACATATAAGCATGGTAATGATTGTGTTTTTATAGTAGTTGATTATTTTTAAAAAATGGTTGTCATGATTTATTATAAGAAATTAATTTCAACTGAGGATACTTCTAAGATTTTTTTAATTCATGTGTGGCTCAAATTTGACTTGCCAAATTCCATTGTATTTGACAAGGATAGTAAATTTTCAAGCATTTTTTTGTCAACTCTATAAATTATGATGGGTACCAATTTGAACATGTTTATAGCCTTCAATCCTTGAACTGGTGGCCAAGTATATCCCAATTACAATTACATTATTAGAATTTCAATCATCCATGCACATGGGATGAGGACGGGCCTACATTCAACATGGGTGCAATTGATATCTACATAGCTATATCAAACATAATCTATTTTATATTTTATTGGGTTAAAACCCTTGTAACCCACTGATATAGCTCTCCCTATACAAACCATGGAGTACACACCTCATGGAAAAATATAAGTAAAAAGTTCTACACAATTTGTGAAATAGATTCAACACATCTAACAACAAGTCCATGACCTATTAGAAAATAAAAATAAAAATACAAATAATATCATGACCAACATTAATTCTTACATCAATTTAAGGTTAGAGATAATATATGGTTAAATATTTAGAAGTGGAAATTTGTGGGACATGATAGGAAGGTCAGAAACATTTTCTATTGACCATGCACCATCACCAAGAATATGGAAGAAAATTCCTTTAAATTGAATATTCCATTTTATCTTGGTTTATATTGGTAATTTATTGCATCATGTTGCACCTGAATAGGTGGTTTATAGTTAGTTATCAATATTAACCACCTCACTTTCATTGTATATATTCACATATTTTATTAATGAAACATTGTCTAACACCCTGCTAATCCAACATTTAGTATTGGAGTACTCATCATTCTTAGAACCTGAGAGAAAATTTTAACTTTATAAGTCAATTATTAGAAATTATCTAGAGATGTTATTTGACGGACTAGGATTATAGGAGTTACAAACACACAAGTTGAATGAAGTTTAAAAAAATTGCTATAATCTATGAAGAAGAAGGTGTTGCTAAGAATTAAGTTTGAGCAAGGAGAAAATACCACATCATGCCAAATGAATATATTCCAAGTGATATATCATAAGGTAATAAGCCTTTGAAATATCATTATAGCCCATGTAAATGTACTACTAACTCTTATCCTATAGCTTGTTTTGCTTGTCTTCGAGGATATAATCCCATGCAGCAAATTGAAAGATACAAAACTAAGAAATGTCAAACTTAATTTTTTTTAATATCTCAAAAGGTGTTATACCTTGGACTCCCTAAGTAAATGTCCTACTGATGATGTATGTATTACAAGTCACAAATTCACCCATAAATTGGTCTCCATCTATTTTCCATGCAACATATATAAATACATATATAAAATAATCTTATTCATCCACCTCATTTTGCTTATGAGTGTAATGAACTATTATTTTATTAATAAATAAAAAAAATCTATGAAATACCAAAAGTCCTTAAAAGTATGATTGGAAAATTCATCACCATAATTGGCCTAAAGGCATTTGATTTTACTCTCAAATTGATTCTTCATCAAATATTTGAATGTCTTGAGATCTCCCTAATATTCACCCTTGGTTTTAATGCTGTAAATCCGTAAAATTTAGAATTTAGAATACTTTCTAGACTATATTTTGAAGCATACATTCACACAACCATATGCAAAAAGAGTAGGAGAGTAAAATAAAAGAGCATGTAAAAAAATAAATAGTATAGAGATAATTTAACTAACAAGGGATAGGTGCCTATGGAAACCCCCCACAATATCACACCACATAAATTGTTACAATGGATAAGTTAGTGAGGGTATTTATAGAGACACCGAATCCTTAATTATACAAACCTTATGACATAACTTGGATTAAAATAACTTATTAAAAAAATGACTTAAAAGCAAATTATGATATATTAAATATAATAAATCTTAATTAGGTTAACCATACAAGTGGCTTATATGATATCACTTGAGGTGAATACATTATTGTTGCCTATAGTATTTTATATAGAACAACCATAGGATCACATATAGAATTTACATAGTCTTTGTAGAGAAAGCCCACAGGGTACATATAAGATGCCCATAGGATTGAATAAATAATTTTTGCAATAACTCACCTAGAAACGTATGCAACAATGATTGCAACAACTCACCTAGAAACTTATGCATATAATTATTTCTTCACAAAATTTGAGTTACTACTTGTTGCTTGACCTTCATACCCAAGGCCTTCATTATTTGGCCTTATATCTGGAATTATGGGTATTTTCACACCTTCCCCATATCTTCCAAAATTTATACCATTATATCCTAATTTTCTCATTATTTTTAACCAATTCCTTTGGTATGCTTTTCAAAGCATCCAATTTCTTCATCACCACTTCAATTTTTGTTACCAACAATGTTCAAGAACCCAATTTCCTCATTCCCACTACAATATTTACCACTATCACCAACAATATTAAAACACCACTCATCATCATCATAGTGTCCTTTAACAATCTAAACTATTGCTACCACTTTTATTTTTGATAATATATCCTTTATCATGGCTAATACAACCATTTTATACATGATATTTTCTTTCATAAATATATGTTAGAGTCTTTATCATGGCTATATGACCTTTAAAGAGAATTCACCATAATATGTATAAGGTTTTGAATGCAACATAGTGATATTTTTCCACTGTTAAGAACATGAAAGAGTAAATGATAAAAAATATTAACATGCATCATTTAATAATATACAAGAAAAGATATTTAGAGGTAGAATGAAATACAATTGAACATTGTCATTATCTTTAGATATGGACAACAAGATATACATATCAATATATTGTAGTATTATCATAACATCATTCAAATCATATATTCTCCATAGACAATGTGACAATGATGATACAAGATGATATTTGATATAATGAACTTTACATTGTAGGGGGTCTATATATACTACTTCAAGCATGGGAGGTAGCTGATAACTTGTATAACCATATTGTACCTATCTACAAACTACCTTTGCATGGAAACTCTAAAGTACATTATCTTATTACATATGTACTAACAATATTCTACCATTTAATATAATATTACAACATTCTATCTAACAATTAGTGCACAAACTATTATTCTATGCAAAATGGTAAAACGTATGTTATAAAAAAATACTTATGAATACTCATCTCTATATGCACTTTATTCATGATTGAGATGGAGCTTCAGGTAGCAACACATCAAAACTAGTCCCTATATTTACCCTTCCCTCTAAATTGGTTGATCTCCTTATCAATGACTATTATTGCTCTTGAGGGATATGACTTTGTTGTAGAGTTATGTATTTGGATTTATTTGGACAAGTTCAACTCCCATCCTTAAATTTATATCTTTAGATATTTAGTTTCCTAATTCAACATCTTAACATAGGCTTGGTATCATGTCCAATGGAAACCATAGTGCTGTGATTTCTTTTGTAATTCCTTAAGCTTAGCTCACAAAAAAAAATTCTCCATTTCCACCTTCTCAAATTATTGATCCCTAGCTGAAATTAACTAATCATGGTGTGCAACTTCCCTAGTCTTGGATTTAAGCATCTTCTTTCACACCAATTAATCTGACTTGATTTGCTTGATCAATTCATCCTACTCATATTTTTTTCTTTTCTCTTATACCTCTTATTTTATTTATATCATCCCTTCTTTATCTTTCTACTTCACTTAATGAAGTTGTTCTTTTGTCTCCCTTAACTAGATTATATATTGTTTCACCTTAATCTTCATACCACTTGCCATATATTACAAAATCTCCAATCAAAATATCAACTATTATAATATAGGCCAAGTAGTTCATCCTAGAATACAAAAAATCCAACTCTGATGTTATTTTAATTTTCTTTACCACCTATAGTATATGATAAATATCAAATTTATCCTTACCAATATAGATTATGGGTGGGTGGTGGAATAGGATTCTATTGTTTCTGATAACTCCTTCACTCCAAGTATGTTTTGCACACTACTATCTTCACAAAACTCCTATGGATAATTTATATTCAACTTAGTGGTCTTTTTCAACGGGCTCAATTGATCAATCTACAAAATTCTACACCTACCCTCATTTTTCATAGTTTCCATTCCTTGGGGGCACTTTTTTGGAATTCACTATACACTATTTCTAACACATTTCCTAGTTTCTCAAAGAAGACATCAATCTAGTCATTGATTCTTGCACCATAGATAGGGGGGCACCTAAATTTAGGTACCTCTATGATTAGATGCTCTCTAGCATTTTCATCTATTTTATTTTATCTTTCTCATATTGTCATATTTTCCTCCTTATCCTTCCCATCTACTTCTCCTTTGGTTGAATTTCCATTCAACTTCTCCTATGGTTGTAGCTATTTTGTTGGTTGATTGTGTATTTCAACTATTATTGTATCTTATTCAACTCCACCAGTTTGGTTTACCTACAAAAAAATAGGTATTGAGTGAAAACCATTTTCTTTAATTTTTGTATTGTGGTTTTTGTAGTAGTCAAGATGATTTCAATTGGTTCCTCATCATACAATGGAGGGAAACTAGACCGATATATTTTTTTCTCATTCTTTCATAGTGGTATGGTGGTAAAAACTCTCTTTCTAGAATGGAGGTGTGTCTACTATCATGCTACTACCATATAGAATTTGTGTCCCAAGATCAAATCCAAATCTAGGTAGTATCTCTATCTCTATTTTAGGTGTTGCCTCCATTTCCTCCAATGTGTCATTCACCTGATTGCTCTCGTCCACTACAATTATCTCCTACTATACCATTGCCTTTGATTGCATAACTATTTCATATTATTACATTGTCTTAATCTCTTGCACAACTCCTAATGGTTGTTGTTCTCCTTCTATATCCTCATGATGAGTCTTTGGTCTACTGGGTCTTACTTATGTAATTAGGCTTTCAAAATACGTAAGTGCAAAATTAGGTCCTCCTTATTGGTGGTATTATATTATTTGGTACCTTGAGTACCATTGTAAATATTTATATTAGGAGTATGATTTTATTATTTAGTATGTGTCAAGTTTTAAAGAGTGTTTATGTGCCATTTAAATGTGATTTATGAGTGAAAGGTTTCATGTGTAAGTGAATATTCATGAGTGATATGTGTAGACATGAAAAATTGACTCATTTTCCTTAGTTTTTCTCCTAGAAAAGTAAGGTCATATTCAAGAGAATTTTTACCCTATCAAATCATCTCAATTCTTATCAAATTTTATACCATTGGATAGGGCTCGAAAAGAGCTTTCCAACGGTATATAATATGTCCAATTTTGACATCGTTTTCCTCATTTTTCGTGCCAACAAACTTAAAATTCTTGACCGTTGGGAAAAATCGCCCATCAATCAACAAAATCGCCTAACGAATGACATAATCGCCAGGAGATTTTGTCCCAAATAGAATTTTAACAAATTTTCTAAAAGACAAAATCCATTTTAAAACCTCTTACCTGGTTTAGCCGTCATTCGGATCAGGGAGGTTGGCGAGCAGATTGAAGGTGGCAAACATAGGAGGGATCAAAACCTCCTCCATGTTTAGCCTAACCTCCCAACTTCCTCAAACCCCTCCTTGGCCTATTTAATCTAGGCCCTTTTTCCTTTTTCCTCCTGGTTGATTGATTGACTGACTAGCAAGTTGAATTCAGATCTCTTGACATTGCTGCTAAAATTCTCTTAAGAATCCCTCGCATCAATTTGCCATAGAATTCCGTTTCCTAGCACCCCTATTGTTTAATTTTGTTATTGCAGGTCTCAGTTATAATCGCCCGAAATACCATCATAATCGCCTGGCGATCGATAGAAATGATAGGCGATTTCAACGTGACAACCGATTTCATCAGAGACTAGGCGATTTCGTCAGAGAGTAGGCGATCCTATCTTCAGATCAGCTGGGGGCAAGGATTCAAATCATTGTTTGCATTTCTTTCCCAATTTTCTATTTTTCTATGCATTGCATCATGTCCATTTAATTTATTATTTAGATTTAGATATTGCATCTTGGTGTTCACCATCATTCCAGTTAATTGCATCATGAAATCAGGATCATAATCGCACAAATCCATAGCATATTAGGTTGAATTGTCATCATAGTATTCTCATGTCATTTCATATCCATTTGCATATAGAAATTAAAATATATTTATGACTTGGAGTACGAGAAACTGTTATAATTTGCAAGAAACATTTTTTTTGTCCTCTATTTGCTATCAATTATTTTGTTATAGGATTGCAACATAATCGCCTACAATTTTGTTAAATCGGAGGTGATTATATCTGAACACAGGTGATTCTATCTAGAATAGAGGTGATTCTATCGAAACAGAGGTGATTTTGTTCTGCTACAACCCTCAGAATCTTCATCAAACATCCGGCTCAAATAAGGCTTATAATTTCTTATAATTCCAATCTTATGCATTGTATTTCATTATGTATTCACTATTTGTTGTCTTCATTAAATCAAAATCACATATAGATAGTTTAGTTGCATAAAGGCCAAACTTAGGTGTATGAGAAATATTTATAAAAAGAATGCATCAAACATCTTCCAAGCCTAGGTATGGAAACTACCATTAAAAGTTTCCTGGTGAACCCTTAATTCATCAAAAAATCACCATAAGAAGGTACAACTAAGTGCCTCTCTTTCGAGGTGTAGCTCTACTATTTTCCATTCCCCTCTGAGGCATGGATCCATTAGCCTAGAGGAAAGGAGTGCGAAAATTTTAGGCCTACATTCTTTGGTGAACCCGACGTGAATACATAGGCATTTCTTCTTATTTCAAAAACAAAGAAACAATATATATATATATATACAAGAAAAACAACAAAAAAAATCATCATTTCAAATTTGTATGTTTTAGATTCAATTCTAAATTTTAGATACCAAATATTACTTTTAGAAGTACTAAAGAAACCATGAGTCTTAACTCAAATCAATATGAGCCCATCAGTAATGTTGGGAAAATTCTGCCAAATACATTTGTTGATTATGACCAACCTCATCCATATTCAACATCACCTTTATCACACTTTTCTCATTTTTCATCCTTACCCCAACAAGACAATCCCTTTTCCAATCCTCTTCATAACGATATTATCTTTTCTCCCACATATCCATATTATGCCTATCGATCCACATACAATCCTTCTCCACCATTTCAACATTCTTCTTTCAACACAACACATCCATTTCAACAAGAAAATACTTCTTCTTCCAATCCTACCATGCACTCACATCATACTTCACAATATTCCTATCATCATTCTACCCATAATAAAGAAAAAAGAGGTAATAAACCATTAAGTCCTTTTATGGCTGAATTCCTAAGGCAATTATCAAAAGCCTCTCGAAAACCTTCACCACGTAAATTTACTAAGCTCAATCAACCAATGGATATAATTCTCAAGCATTTACTTGATACAAATAGGATTGAGTTACCTCCCATAAGACAACCTGATACCACAACAGATTGGTATAAACCTGAGCTACATTGTGAATATCATAGAGTGGATGGACATATGACACAAAAATGTAGAAATTTAAGATGTGCAATTCAAGATTTGATTGATGAGGGTCTTTTCACTATAAAGGAATTACAATCTACAACTGATTATAAATCTCCAATAAACAATCAAACTCCTACACAACAAATACCCATAATCAATCAAGACATGGGGATCTCCCAAGAACCCCTATTCAATTATCAACAATAGGAAACCAATCAAATATTGCATCTTAATATGTCCCATCACGATGATATCACTAATATTGTAATAGAAACTACAAATGAGCAACCTCAAGTTCAATCAACTCAATTTGATATTCAAGAGATGGATTCCTCATTTGACCAACCTTCAAAACTATCTTTGGCTCTAGAGAATGATCCAAAATGGAATGTAAGCATAGAAAGCCCATATTTAGCATCAAAATCTCAATCTGAAATCCACTTTGATAGCCAACAACAAGTGATTAATCCTCAAGCAAAGATATCCCTTTTAGAAGTATTACAAAGTTCTCATGTTCATAGGGAAACTTTGTTCAAGATACTTAGCCAACAATTTGTTCCTCATGATCTTTTCCCTAAGAACACAATTAATGGTGTAAGCCCTCTTGAGGTTAACCATATTTCATTCTATGATGAGGAGATTCCTTCCTCTACTCCACAAGAAGACTCCTCTCTTTACATTACAGGATTTATTAAAGAAACATCTATTAAAACTATCATGGTAGATAATGGCTCCTCTCTTAATTTATGCACTTATCAATTATTCCAAAAACTCGGATTAAAGGAAGAAGATCTCAATGAATCAAATGTTATTATAAAATATTTTAACAATGAAATTCAAGAAGCTCGAGGCACTATAATTCTTCCCCTTAAGAGTGGACCCAAGATCCTGGATACTTTGTTTTATGTAGCATCTTGCCCTTCACCTTACAACCTACTTCTCAGAAGTCCTTGGATTCATACGATGAGGGTTGTCCCTTCCATTCTTCATCAATGTTTGAAGTTTAAACTTGCAAATAAAATTGTTACCATACATGGTGACCCAACACCATTTGAAGAATCTTTAACAGTTGAAACATCAAGTTCTATACATTCTCCATTATCACAATTACCTCCTATAAATCACTTTTCTTCATCCATACCCGATCATCCTTGTTTACCAAATAACACCCATGCATATCTTTCACATATGCTCCCTCCATCTTATCAAGACTTGGAAGATAGTGATAAGAATGAAGAACCTTCTTATCCTTCTGACATTTTGTTTTGTAACATGATCAATTTTACACATAAAAGTCAAATCTTTTGCTACATTGTTCTACATTATAACAAAGCTTTTGTTATCGCTACCTTTTATTCATCACCTTTTGTTCTTCATTCTCTCTTTCATTATTATTATCACATCAAGTTCTCTATTCTTTTCCTCTTTATCATTGTCATCTTCTGTCCATCACTTTTCTTCATCTACATCTCATTCTTCATCACAACAATCTCAACTATCAACCAAACAACTTCACATACACCACAACCAAATTATCCTTCAAAACCTCCTTTGATTTTGAAGCCACCTTAGACATGCTATACTCAAATAACCTTGTATAATGTATATAGATCATCTTGTATATACCACCAATTCCATCATTAAAAGTAAAAAAAAAAAAATAAAAATCAAATAAAACAACTAAAAAAATAAAAAAGTATCAAAATCTCAAAAATATTTCAAATCATTCTGCATTGTTATTCATTGTTGTATTTCAAAATTTTGAAGCTATATTTTCCTTTATTTCAGATTAATTCAGAAGTTATCTTGAACCATACACTTAATTTCACAAATTAATTATTTTGATTTTATCACTATGATTATAAATCTCTCTTGTATCGAAGATCACTATTTCACTAAATAATATTTTGAGTTTTGGGAAATGATCTTGCTACTTCTTGAACCAAGTACACTTTTACACATTAAAATGATTTGTTGCAAATTCGAAAAATGATACTACATAGTAGTCTTAGTCTCTTGAGCGAAAAGTTTCCCCTGCTATCCTATCATGCGCATGGTCTAGAATTTTTGAGAATTGGCAAAAGGACAAGCTCACCCCTACCCGAATAAAAATCCCTTGCTCTACAGCCAATCCGAGCAAGTATCCCAAAAGAAAAAGTCAAAAATCAAAAGAAAAATAAAGAGAAAAAAATAAAAAAGAGAACGAAAAGAGAAAAAGAAAAGTAATAAAATCCCCTTGTTCAAAACAAAATGAACAAAATCCCTACCCCTTGAAAGTGAAGAAAAGAAGGGTGAATGAGCTTGAATCCCTGGAATTCTCAGTTATTCGAAAATCATGAGGTAAACCCCATAACAGGTGATTTGTGCCCAACTTGCTTGACATTGGGTAATTCCTTTTTGCATGGTGACATGTCTGTCACATTAGCGACCTTATTTTGTATAGACCTATGTCCGCTTGTGGATTAGCTAGCTTTTGATGACTTGAATTACATAGTAGTCTGGTACGATTTCATGCACAAAAATCATGGTTAATGAACCCTTCACTTGCACACACATTGGTTCATTCAAGTTTGCTTGCATCACTACCTTACTCAAAATTGGTAAATGAACATTACAAAGCACACACATTTGATCCTTGAGAGATTTTGTATCATTGTGTCAAATCAAGATGGATAATGAACTCACTTATCACACACTGGTTCTTGATAAATTTGAATTTGTCTTAGAAATAAGTTAAAATATTTCTTTGAAATTTGTCGGACAACATTAGTTTATCATTACTTTCATATTAACACATTACATAGATATTTCCAAAATTTCAAAAATCTCAAAAACAACTTATTGCAAAAATAACATGTAGTTCAAAATCACTTATCATACATAGCATTCATGACTTCGCGATGATGGTATAATTCCTAGGAATTATTCTTCTCAATTTTCACACTAGGAATTCTATACCTAGCGCAAACCATCTTTCTAATTTTTCATGCCCAAAATTAGTCCATATATTTTCATAAAAATTTCATAATATTTTTGAAACATGTGACACAATGATTTATCTTACATTACTTTGCATTTTAAAAGAACAAATAATTTCATATCATCATGCATTTCATTTTGATTTTCGTGATGATGGTATAATTCCTAAGTAATTATTTCATATAATTTCACACTTAGGAATTCTATGCTTAGCGTAAATCATCCTTCAAATTTTTCATGCTTTGCTCAATATATTTCACAAATATTTACCACATACATTATTATCAAACAAACATCACACATATTCCTATTACCACAAAAGCCTTAAGATTATTCTTAAGCATACAACCATTCTTAGCAATATCAAAAACATTCCTCACAAATAGGATTAGCTTCGAGACTTAGCGAGCTTTGAACTCCACCAACAGTCTCATAACAACACAACATCCTTTGAGGTTTATTGCTAGAATCTATCAAACATCTTGTCCCAAAACAACATCAAACATTTCTTTCTCATCATAAAGCCTTAAGATTATTCTTAAGCACACAATATTTTGGTATTAGCAATACAAAACTTCCTCATAACAGGATTCGCTTCATGACTTCGCGAGCTTTGAACTCCACCAACAGTCACATATCAACACAACATCCTTCGAGGTTCATTGCTAATCCCTCAAATCTATCATCACACAAAATCATCTTTCTCAAAACACACTTTACAAAATCATTTTCCTTTTATGTTAAGCATGATCAAAATGTTCAAAAATCAAAGCATGATTACAAGAAATTATGTAACACAACCATCATAAGAAAATGTAATAAATCATCCAATAAATCACACAAAGTCACATAAAACAAAGAAGATCAAATTCGAGTTTTCCACCAAACATAAAATTTGGTGTAAAAACTCGAGGGGGCATCCTAGTCAGTAAATTAGTAATTATTTTTTTCTAAGACATCAATTTCACATAAACTATTCATTCTAAACCATCTACTCCATTTTTTCCCATGTCAAATCATAATCATTTCTACTCAAGTGTCTACACTTTTCTTTGACGCATTTATTGTTCATAAATACGTCAAAGAGGGGGCAAAATGTAGACATGAAAAATTGACTCATTTTCCTTAGTTTTTCTCCTAGAAAAGTAAGGTCATCTTCAAGAGAATTTTTACCCTATCAAATCATCTCAATTCTTATCAAATTTTATACCATTGGATAGGGCTCGAAAAGAGCTTTCCAACGGTATATAATATGTCCAATTTTGACATCGTCTTCCTCATTTTTCATGCCAACAAACTTAAAATTCTTGACCGTTGGGAAAAATCGCCCATCAATCAACAAAATCGCCCGACGATCGATAGAATCGCTAGGCGATTTTGTCCCAAATAGAATTTTAACAAATTTTCTAAAAGATAAAATCCATTTTAAAACCTCTTACCTAGTTTAGCCATCATTCGGATCAGGTAGGTTGGCGAGTAGATTGAAGGTGGCAAACATAGGAGGGATCAAAACCTCCTCCATGTTTAGCCTAACCTCCCAACTTCCTCAAACCCCTCCTTGGCCTATTTAATCTAGGCCCTTTTCCATTTTTCCTCCTGTTGATTGATTGACTCAAGTTGAATTCAGATCTCTTGACATTGCTGCTAAAATTCTCTTAAGAATCCCTCGCATCAATTTGCCATAGAATTTCATTTCCTAGCACCCCTATTGTTTAATTTTGTCATTGCAGGTCTCAGTTATAATCACCCGAAATACCATCATAATCGTCTGGCGATCGATAAAAATGATAGGCGATTTTGATATAAGTGACAGGCAATTTCATCAGAGACTAGGCGATTTCATCAGAGAGTAGGCGATCCTATCTTCAGATCAGCTAGGGGCAAGGATTCAAATCATTGTTTGCATTTCTTTCCCAATTTTATATTTGTCTATGCATTGCATCATGTCCATTTAATTTATTATTCAAATTTAGATATTGCATCTTGGTGTTCACCATCATTCCAGTTAATTGCATCATGAAATCAGGATCATAATCGCATAAATCCATAGCATATTAGGTTGAATTGTCATCATAGTATTCTCATGTCATTTCATATCCATTTGCATATAGAAATTAAAATATATCTATGACTTGGAGTACGAGAAACTGTTATAATTTGCAAGAAACATTGTTTTTTGTCCTCTATTTGTTGTCAACTATTTTGCTGCAGGATTGCGACATAATCGCCTACGATTTTGTTAAATCGAAGGTGATTATGTCTGAACACAGGTGATTCTGTCTAGAACAGAGGTGATTCTATCAAAACAGAGGTGATTTTGTTCTGCTACAACCCTCAGAATCTTCATCGAACATCCGGCTCAGATAAGGCTTATAATTTCTTATAATTCCAATCTTATGCATTGTATTTCATTCTGTATTCACTGTTTGTTGTCTTCATTAAATCAAAATCGCATATAGATAGTTTAGTTGCATAAAGGCCAAACTTAGGTGTATGAGAAATATTTATAAAAAGAACGCATCAAACATCTTCCAAGCCTAGGTATGGAAACTACCGTTAAAAGTTTCCTGGTGAACCCTTAATTCGTCGAAAAATCACCATAAGAAGGTACAACTAAGTGCCTCTCTTTCGAGGTGTAGCTCTACTATTTTCCATTCCCTCTAAGGGGGGCAAAGGTCCAAGGTTTAGGTCTTGGGCCTCATCAGATTGAATGCTTAGAATCAAATGGATGAAGCCAAAGGATGAAGACAAGATAAGGATGAAAGACAGAGATTGAAGGCAAATGTCTTCACACAAAATAATTTAATATGGGGGGGTGTTGGTGGTATTACATTATTTGGTACCTTGAGTACCATTGTAAATATTTATATTATGAGTGTGATTTTATTATTTAGTATATGTCAAGTTGCGAAGTGTTTATATATCATGTAAGTGTGAGTTATGAGTGAAAGTTGTCATGTGTGTAAGTGAAGAGTCATAAGTGATATGTGTCATGTGTGTAAGTGAAGAGTCATGTGTGATGTGTCAATATTAGAAGTAGGAAGTTATGTTATCATTAGAGACTTTGTCATAATGAAAGGTATATAAAAGGTTGCATATCCTATGAGTTTTAGGAAAGTAAAAGTCAGGAGTATTGAGAAGTCTTATGTAAATTTATATATTGATGATAAATATCTATGAAAAATATAGAATCAATTTTGAATGTATTATTGAATGATAATGATTATCAATAAAGCATGTTAGTTTGTGAATATTGATGTTATTATGAAGTGAGACTATTGGCTTATAAATATATGATCCTGGAACTATTAGACCTATGATATTTTGGGCTCACCTTGCTAACACTTATCCCTTTCAATTATCTACACCATGGCATATGCATCTTCTATTTTTGGTACTATAGTATACTTTTAGCCATGAATATGGACTTATCCTGCAATAATATAAATTATGCCTCTACCAAGTCTTGATTGGGTCAAGTGCACTATATCCTTCTTACATAGTCTACTTGATTGGTGGATTTCCATCAAATCCACTAAAAATTATTGGCTCAAGAGGTATTATCTTCACCATATTCCTTTAGGTTGAGGTTGAGACTTCAATTGTTTGTCCATATATTATCATTGCTACTCCAACTATTGTTTTTATATACTTTCCACTCACTCCAATTTTTCAATGATGGTTGGTATCTCCTTTCTCTAATCCATCTTTAAATCATCATCTTCTTCTCCCATTAACATGTTTATGTCATCACCTTTTGTCATCTTCTTCTTCAAACAACTCCACTAATTGCACCATTTATGGTGCCTTCTACTTCTTCGTCATCTTCTTCTCTAACCTCCTTGTGGTGGGGCTACTATAATCCATATAAATGTTGTAGGTACTCCTGAGGTTGAGATAGGTCCAACCTATTAATTTGCACCTCCTCATATGCACTCAAATCCAAGAATAATGTGATGGCATGGAATGTCATAAAAAAATATTTGTATACCACAACATAAAATTGTGGATGTGGTCTTCGATATAAGTAGCCCAATCTAATCATATGTGTCTATGATTCCATACATGTATGACATGAGCCAAGTGCACATGTTTTAGGCTCACTTATCTCTTGATAATATGGGTATAATAACATTTAGGAACAACATGATCTATATATATCCTATATTTGTTATCCTTGATTTCCATACTCCATTTAGTTACCAACTTCACTAGGTCTTAGGTTGAAAATTTTACCCATAAAAATCTATAGATTGTAGGGTTCTATTCACTCCTTTCAAATATATTTATTATTCATGCCAAGTATCTTGAACACTCATTTCAAGTCACTTAGGAAATATGTCACCTGAACATATCCCCCCTCAACTTGGACTTTGCTCCTCTTCCTCTACTTCCTATTTGGATTGTACTTCTCTTAAATTTGTATTAAGTATAACTTGAAGAATTATTTATCAAATTTCCCTACCTACATGATATAATGAACACCTACTTCCCTAAAAATTGACTTCAATGGATAATTATGGATTATATTCCACCAATTTGGGTAAATATACTCAATATGCATAGTCCATATGATTTCATCCAAAGATATCTATATTTTTTCCTTCCCCTTTGTCTTTAGTTGTGGAGAAATCACCTTGTCCTTTCCCTTCATTCTTTGCTTGTCATCCAGCATCCAAGTTTAGGACCATGACTTAAAGCCTTATTATCCTTGATGCTAAGAGATTCTAATATTCTTCCCTCTCATGGTAATATTCTCTCTTGTAATAATATGGGCATTCCAAATGACTTCTATGTAAGGCTATGCCTCTTCCATGTGTCCTTGGTCCTTACCTTGGCACTAAAATTAGGTCAAGTCTAGAAGTATTGGATTTTTAGCCAAATTTAATCATAGGTCCCAATATTTAGGATCAAATATAATTCATAGAAAATATATATGAAGGCTTAATCACAACATAATATCAATTTCAATGAATATAATATTCATGAAATATAATAATATTAATAAATAATATACTCAAAATGTTATTTATGGATCAAATATACAACTTTATGAACTCTATCATATAATATTTGATATTTCATTGATCTATATCAATGTCTATGGACCTATAACTCAGTCAGGATGATTAGAAGTTTGGAGTAGGATTGAAGACTTTATGAGAAGAAAAGACCAAGAAAATTGATTCATGATCATAGGTTATTTTAATGTCATAACCAATATGGATGTAAAAATTTGGGGGAATTAGGAAAATAACCCAAAGCATGAGAGATTTCTCAGCTTATATTCAAAACAATAATAGATGGGAGGTTGAGTTTGAAGAAGACGACTATACTTGGACCAAGAATAGGATAGGTCATAATATAATAGAAAAAAAAATATGCAAATGCATTCTCATATCATTGACTAGATGAAGGAACTTGTGCTAAAATTAATACCTTAACAAGGATTGGTTCAGATCACTGGCCAATAAAAGTTAAAATGGTGGTAAGTGAATTCAAAAAATATCATATTTTAAATATGAGTAGATGTGGGAAGACCATCCTTAATATTTTGATATGATAGCTCAAATGTGATATTCTTCAGGTAATGGTGGGTTGTATTCTCTTCTAAATCAAATTAAATCTATGACATCTATATTAAAATACTGGAATAAGAACACTTTTGAAAATATTTTTTAGTAGAAAGAAGAACTAAATAAACTTTCAATATTCCAAAAAGTTGATCATAATAATCCAAGTTTAGAGGAAAGGGAGTTTCTTAGTGAATATCATAATAATTTGAGTAAGGAAGAGAAATTTTGGAGATTAAAATCAAGAAATACTTGGTTAAAAGAAGGATATAAAAATACAATTTTTTTTCATAGGATGGATATAGTACAAAGATCAACATCCAAAATTAGTAGAATTAAATAAATAGAAGGGGTTTGGATTGAATATCAAAGGAAATTATAAAAGAGGTAGTATTTTTATTAGAATATTCTACGATTAGAGGAGATTACAATTCTTAATGATAAAATTCTTCAAGATGTTCCTTCAGTGATAATGAATGAAGACAATAGGAAAATTATGGATCCTATTACTCTAGAAGAAGTTTAATTAGCTCTTTTATCTTCTAATAAGGATAAATTCCCAAGTCTATATGGGCTCTCTGTAGCTTTTTACCAATATAACTAGGATATAGTGAAGGATTTTTTATTTATGGTAATGGAACAATCTAGGGTAAAACAATACATACCTTATAAAATTAATACAACATATCTTACCCTAATTCCAAAAAATAAGGTTGTTGAATTAGTTGATTCTTTGAGACCCATAAGCCTATATAATATGGGATATAATATTATCTCCAAAGTGATGGCAAATTGATTAAGGCCATTGTTAGACAAAATAATTTCAAAAGAGCAAAGAGGATTTGTGAAAGGGAGACAAATTTTTGATGGGATCATAGTAGCTTATGAAGTTATATATTCAACAACTTCAATAAAATAAAAAGCAATGATGTTAAAACTTGATATGATTAAAGCATATTATAGGGTTAAATAGGATTTTCTTTTTGAAATTTTAGAAAATTTTGGATTCAGGAAGAAATGGGTTAGATGGATTGAAGCTTGTGTCTCTATAGTTTCTTATTCAGTGTTGGTCAATGGGTTAGTAACAAGATATTTTAAAGTCAAGAGAGGCCTTAGACAAGGAGATCCATTATCTCCTTATTTGTTCATTATTATGGAAGAGGTTTTGAGTAGGAACTTAAGGAAGGCTTAAAAATATGGGCTTATAATTGGACTTAATGTTAGAAATAACATAAACAACATCACCCATAAATAGTTTGTATATTATACAACCCTTTTTGGAAGGGCAAGGATAAATGAGGCCAGAGCTTTGAATAATTTTTTAAAGGAATAGGAAAGAGCATCAGGGCAAAAAGTTAATGGGAAAAAATCTAAAATTTACTTCTTAACACTCTAGCTAGTATCAAAGCAAGAATTTGTAGGTTACTTCAAATGGAGGAGGTAAATTTATCAGCAACTTATCTAGGGATGCATTTATTTGAGGGGAAAATGAGGATAGAATTATGGAATCCATTTATTAGTAAAGTTTAGAATAAACTTCCAACTTAGAAAGGTAGATGGTTATCATTAGCAGGAAGAGTGTAGTATATTAAGTCAATATTACAGGCCATTCCTACATATTATATGTCATTGTATTCTATGTCAAAATTAGTTGAAAAAAAAATCTATATTATGTGATCCTTTTTATGGTCGGGTTTACATGATAAAGGAAATTTCCTTTGGTGAAATGGAGTAAGGTGTGTGATGATAAAACTAGTGGAGGTCTTGGTTTAAGAGTTCTTACAGATGCAAAATTAGCTCTTAGGATAAAAGTAATATGGAGATTTTATTTCAAAAATCAAGCCACTGATAAGAAGATTATCATTGTCAAAATCATGGCCCTTGCTGCAGAGAATGCCTCTCTTGTTTCATCTTCAAAACCCCCCCTCTTGGATTAGAATCAGACCTAACCAAACTTTTCAATCTGTCTAACATCACTGTTACGCCCCGTATGTCTATTGACAGGTCTATAATCAAGTGGGTCTTACCTCCTACTGGGTGGCACAAGCTCAATTTTTATGGTGCGGCTAAAGGCAACCCAGGAGCGGCTGGTGGAGGGGTAATTATTAGAAAGCACAGAGGAGAAATAATTTTGGCCTTTGCCTAGAACCTGGGAATTCAATCCAACAATATGGCAGAGGCGCGGGCCCTATTCCAAAGTTTAATCCTCATGGAAGGGTTGACCATCAATAAACTTATCATTGAAGGAGACTCGTTGCACTGTATCAACTGGATCAATGGTACTGCTAAGCCTCCCTAGGCCCTTGCTTCGATTTTCCAAGAATGCAAGGCCCTAATTAGAAATTACCCAAAATTAGTCATTCAGCATAAATACTGAGAAGGAAACAAAGCTGCGTACTGGCTTGCTAACAAGGGAGTCGACGAATCTGACATTCAAGTGTGGAGAGACTCCTTCCCCATTGGCCTAAGGAATGATCCTACAAGTTTCAATGTTTGCACAATGTGAGATGTTGCCAGGGGATTGGTTTGGTATGCTGATGAAACTTGTCGCGATATCGCGACACTTTTTCCTTCTCCTTCAGCAACAAAAATGCAACATGTCGCGTTATCGCGACACTTTTCACCTTTGGCTGCAAAAATGCAACATGTCATGACATACATTTCTTTCTCCTTTGTCCACAACGTTGCAACATGTCGTGATATCGCGACACTTTTTTCTCCTTTGGTCGTGGAGTTACATCATGTCACGATTTTGTGACACTTTTTCTCTTTCAGCCGTGATGATGCAACTTGTCGCGATATCGTGACACTTTTTCTCTTTGGCCATGATGATGCAACATGTCGTGATATCGTGACACTTTTTCCTCCTTTGGCCACAACAATGCAACATGTCACAATATCACGACACTTTTTCTCTTTCGGCCTCATCGTTGCAACTTGTCGCGATATCGCGACACCTTTTCCTTCTTTGGCCGCGGTAATGCAACATGTCGCGATATCACGACACTTTTTCTCTTTTGGCATCATCGTTGCTACTTGTCACAATATCGTGACACCTTTTCCTTCTTTGGCCGTAGCAATGCAACATGTCGCGATATCGTGACATTTTTTATCTTTTTGCCGAGACGATGCAACTTGTCACAATTTTGCGACACTTTTTATCCTCTTGCCACCATGCTACAACATGTCGCAATATCATGACACTTTTTTTCCTCTGGCCGTGATGAAGCAACATGTCACGATATCGTGACACTTTTTCTCTTTGGCTGCAATAATGCAACATGTCACGATATCGCGACACCTTTTCCTTCTTTGGCTGCGGCAATGCAACATGTTGCGATATCATGACATTTTTTATCTTTTTGACAAGATGATGCATCACATCGTGATATCGTGACATTTTTTCTCCTTAGGCCATGATGATACAACTTGTCACGATATCGTGACACTTTTTCTCTTTTGGCCGCGACATTGCAACATGTCGCGATATCGCGACACTTTTCCTCATTTGGCCGCAATAATACAACATGTGATATCATGACACCTTTTCTCTTATAGCCGTGATGGTGCAACATGTCATGATATCACAAAAAAATTTCTCTTGTGGTCATGACAATGCAACATGTCACGATATCGCGACATATTTTCTTCTTTGGCCTTGACGATACAACTTGTCGCGATATCGTGACACCTTTCCTCCTCTGGTCGCAATGACACAACTTGTCGTGATATCGTGACACTTCTTCTATTTTGGCAACAATGTTGCAACATGTCGTGATATAGTGACACTTTCTCTCCTTTTGCCATGATGCTGCATCTTGTCACGATATCACGACATCTTTTCTTCCCTTGGTCGTGACAGCGCAACATGTCACGATATCATGACACCTTATCCTCCTTGCTTTTTCTCTATGCTTTGGACCGCAAAAATGCAACATGTCGCGATATCACGGCACCTTTATTCTTGTGGTGTTTGGTTTTTTCTTTGATCTTTAGCTCTTGGGCCTCTTCGGTCGGTTTGGAAAACATGTAAAAAATACTTGTACAAGGTTCAGGGACCTTTCAACACCCTTTCAACCAATCAAAAAAAAATATGGAGATTTTATAAAGAGAGTCAAATATAATGGGCAATAATTATTTTAAGTAAGTATATTAAGCCCAATAACCCAAGTTTAATATTTAATACATTCTCTCTACCAAATGGTTTTTCTCTTTAGAATGTTTTAAAAATATATATTGGATCTAATGATTAAAGGATAAATATAGGTGATGGGAACTAAAGAAAAATTTTCTATTTGGATGGATACTTGGTGTGATAAAAAAAACCACTAAATTTAGATTGAAGTTTGAAACCTTGGATGAGATTACTTCAAGACAAATATGGTGATAGGGTTTCAAACATTTTGTACAAAGATCGGGAAGGAAGATACAAATGGAAAGAATATTTTTTACAAGTATACAAGACATTGATGCTAGGAGGTAATTGAATAGAAAGATAAAAATTGTGATTATTCTAAAAGGGGCCAAGGATAAATTGATTTAGGAGTTCAATAACTTAGGAGAATACACAACAAGAAGTGTATATAATGTACAACACCAAAAACAATAGTAATATAACTAGAATATGGAGAGATATTTGGGATAGCTCAAAGTATTCCTAAAGTCAAAATGTATGTTTTGCTAGTAGGTCATTGAAGAATTTTACCTGGGATAACCTTATGAAAAGGGGTTTTCATGGCCCCTCTCAATGTGTTCTTTGTAAAAATGAGGAGGAGAGTATAGACCATATTTTGGAACATTGCTCAATAGTATCGAAACTATGGCAATGGATTCTTAACATGTTTGGTAAATGCATGGTGATGAATAGCAGAATTGAAGATTGGTTAAAGTAATGGTAGGGCACTTATAAAAGTGAGGCTTTACAAACAATATGGGATATGTCAAAAGATAAATACTTTGTACTGAATGGCTAGAAATAAATAAAATAATATTTAAAGCAAAGAAAAGTAGTTTAGAGGTAATATGTGTTTAGCCATAGAGGAGTCTAAATCAATCCTATCAACTCATCCAGTACCTAATCTAGAAGCAGAGAGCCTTGATAGATGGAATCAAGTCATTAAATAGAATTATGATGTTGGATACAAGAGAAGCAAAAATAAGGTAAATAATATAAAGTGGAAACCACCAGATGTGAAGTGGGTTACATTGAATTTTGATGAAGCATATAAATAAAATCTAGGACCAACATGAGGAGGAATAATTAGAAATAATAGAGAGATTTTGTCTCATTACGCTTTCAATAGTGGATTTAAGACTAAATAAGTTGAAGCTTAGGTGGCTTTAGAAGGGTTACAAATATGTAAACAAATAATATGGAACAAAGTATGAATGGAAGGTGATTCTCTCAAAGTAATAAATGTAATTTTAAGGAAAGCAAAACCTCCTTGGAACACATAAGAGATAAAAATGGAAATTCAATATTTTTCTAAAGAGTTTGAAGAAATTAGACTTACACATACTTTAATGGAAGGTACCAAATGTGCATACAGGCTGGCCAATAGAGGGGTTTAGCTGAAGTTGACAAGAAAATATTGATTGCTTGAATCAAATAATGATTAATATTTTCTTTAAGTTTTTCCATTGGTAATATATTACTTATTTTATAACAATAATATGTTTTCATATAAACTATTTAGTATAATTTTTGTGATTGCACTTGTGTTTTAGGAAGGAAACTAGCAATCCAAATTTTGTAAAGTAGACTATGATAGTGCAATGTTTTGGAAATATTACTCTACTAAGATGCAATGCATAGATAATATAGGTGAAGTTTTGGTATTGTGAAGGTTGCTATAAAAAATGTCAAGAAGGATGCTCAATTATAGAATATTTATATTCATACAGAAAATTAAAAAGATCCAAAAATGAAAATTAAGAATTCATACATTTTATGTAAAATGATGTAGGTTTCTAGCTATAGCACCGTACAACCCCTTATTATTCAGCCAAAAAAAAAGATATTTTATTGATATAGAATAAATGGATATTTATCTTCATAATATAACCTTAGAAAGGTGACTCTTGAATACTTTGTCTATTTCTCTCCTCACATATTTGGTAGATGCATCCTTTCCTATTCCACACATAAGACAAACCTCTCATACCTCTTGGCTTTACATCTTGCCACTTGCATACATGACTCTTGAGATTCTATTCAATCGTACACTTTACTATATGACACATTGCACGCCCTTACATCTACTAACTTGCACACATTGTTACATGACACTTGGACACTCTCACATTCTACACACTTGCACACTTTCTCACTCATGATACTTGTACACATCCTACACATAAGTACATACTTTAGCAAAAATATAAATCACACATCCTAAATAATTGACATACCCTAATATAATATTTAAAATAGTACCATTAGGGTACATTAGCATGTATCAAATAATTTAATATTCTCCAACACCCCCTGTATTACATTATTTGGTTATTTAAGACTCTAGTCTTTAATCTCTAATTCTTGCATGTCCTTTTACTCTAGTTTTGGCATTGTTTGAGATTCTAACATTGTTTTGTTAACCTATTTTTTGCAGTATTCATTAGACTTTCTTTGTGACCATAAAAACATTTTAACATATCCATGATCCTATTCCAATTTTATTTCTTGATCCACCCATAGTGAACCTCAATTTTCTTTTCATGATCTATCCTTGGTTTAGTCTTCTCACAAAGTCTACAATTTTGAGATGATCTAGATTTCATCTTGAACCTTTCATCTATTTTTATAATATTATATTTTACTGATTTTATTTTTCACTTGTAACATTAGTGCCATTAGGAAGTTTTGGAAGAGCTTCCTTTTTATCCTCTTCATAATTATCTTGATTTTGATCTTCAACTATAATCCTTGTTGTAAGGGATCTAATTTCATTTCTTTCTTTAGCTTCATTTGACTCTTGAATCTCTTAAATTTACTTATTCAAGTTGCCCTTTTGATTCTCTTCTCTTGGTGGTAGTTTTTGTTGTTGTCCATATTGATATTGAGGTTGGTATTGCCTTGGTTGAAAATTTTGATAAGGTATATTCACTTGATTTTTTTGATTTAAGGAATTGTATCTACAAAAATTTGTAGTATGATCCCTTTTTCTACATAAATGACAATATATTTTTTTCCATTTTGGTTGAGACTATAATGATGTTGTAGTGTTACTTGGTACATTTTTCGTAGTTATCAAATAATTATTAGTCATTTCATCTTTGATTAAATTTTATATCTCATACTTTTGAATAACATTGCCTAATTCATCAAAGGTTGTATTATTTAACACTTGAAGTGAAGTGACTAATTCATCAAAGGTTGTGTAAATTTTTGGAAGTGATCTTAAATTAATTTGGACAAGAGGCTTATCTTCTAATTTTTCTCCAAGAGTTAATAGCTTAAACTTTAAATTATATATCCTTTGAATATGTTAGCTTTTGAGGTAGCTCGCAATGGGAGATGGCAATCACAAGATGCATAAATATGAGAGTAAATTCACGAGATTGCAAAAATATGCTATAAATAGAAATGAATACAATATTGCTATGGAGGAAATGGACACTCCATGCAAGAAGCTACAGGACTACATTGTACTCCATCACTAATGGAGTTACATAGTAATACTACTACTACCTATTGTCTTGTCAATCTCTTACAATGAGGCCCTTTTATAATGGAAGATATATTCCTTAGCCAAAACTCTACCTAGTTGTACAAAGGACAACTTGCACATTAACACTTGTACATTTATTACATTGCATAAAGTAACTAGATAACTTCCCCCTAAAGTAATCTAATGTCCTAAGTATGTACCTAGAAAGGTACATTTACATAACCCAAATGATGTAATAGAATCTAACTCTAACACCCCCTTGTATTACATTATTTGGGTATTTAAGACTTTAGTCCTCAATATAGATATTCTTACATTGGATAATGGAACTTGTATTCTCCTTCATTTCTTATTATGATCAGATTTAGCCAGTAGTTTGTTTCTTTAGTTGATGCAGAGTAAGTTGATGTTGTATGTTCCTCTTTCTCTTGAGTGTGCTCAATTGGTTCAGTATTTGTATTTTTGTGTTCCTTTTTGGCATGCCTTTTCTTCTTCTTTCTTCTATTCTTGTGATTTTGTATTGGATCTAGTGGTATTTCTGCTTCATGGCAAGTTAGTTGATCATCACAATAATATTATTTCTTATTGTTGGCTTTCTTCTTGTGTTGAGTAAGTACAAACACAATTAATGATAGATAAATCATTAGAAACTCTTCTTGTGAGAATATAATCAATTTTTGTGAGTTCCACCATGTTGTGAAGAGAATTTCATGAAGATAACCAATCAAGGCTGCAAAGTTACCTTATTTAGCTTCCTTAAGAATTAAGGAGATTTTTTTTTGTTGCTAGTTGATAGATACTTGTACCCTTCCAGAGCATCTATTAAATTTTGAGAGTAAAATTCTACTTCATGGAATAGTTATTTATTATTGAAAGCTTTTCTCAAATTTTCATCCATGAGAAGTAGTAATTGTAGAAATGGATTTGAGAGAATCTTAGTAGTATACCTTATAGTTCTCAATATTAAGGTATATGTAACCCTTAGAATATAAAATATTGATTTGATAAAACCTTTGTTAACTCTTAGGTTTTGTAAATTTCCTTATATCTCTCTAATGATGAGAATTCACAAACCTAATAAGATATTAGGTTTTGTAGAAAGCTTACATCTATCCAATGAATTTAGAATTTGATAATTTTGATGGATTCTAATATTACCAAGTTTTTTAGTATGCCTTATGACTCCCTAGAGTGTTTTGGATAGTATATATGATCAATATAGTGCTTTTTGTAAATTGTAGTTCAACTTTGAGTTGATTTTGTAAAATTTTGTAAACACCTAAATCAAATTTTTATCTCCTTATTTCTCCTATTGAACTAAGCACTATTTCAATTTTTGAAGAGGTTTTGATGTTGGATTTATTTTACCTTATTTAAGTGTTTTGAGACAACACTATTATAAAAATTTCAACGTTTGAAAATTCTTAATAAACCTTTTTAAATACCCATTATGGTTTATTTTTAATGTTTTCTAATTTCCAATTCCTAAATTTTATGTTGTATTCCTTATAACTCCCAAATTTGGAAATATTAGAAAATGATATTTACAAATAATTTAAATTTCAATAATAATCCTTATTTCTCCTTGGTAACCTTTTACAAATATTAACAATTATAAAATATGCTTGCTTAATAAATCACTAATGTTGAATATTGCAATAGTAGATGTAATGTACCCTTATAACTCCAAAACCTTAGGTTTAAAGCAAGAAAATAATAAAATCAACCTTTACCTTAATAATAATTCATTGTTGTGTGGTGGTCGATTAGTAGCTTTGTGGAGCATAGCACTCATGGGCAGTCAAAGCCCTCTTTGATCAATGATATTTTTCTCTTAGGCTGGAACTTCTTCTCTTCTACAGATGGTGTCGAAAGCTCATTTATATGCACTCTTCTTATGATAGAGCTCCTCCGAATGCAAGCACTGGTTCATTGGTTTTATGATAGCATATTTAATGCTTTTATTACACCTTTGAATGGTGTATGTCTTAAATTAGCATTTTTATTCATATGAGCTTCAATGCTTGACTTAGTTTGACTTCGTTCTAGATTTTTTCTATTGCATTCTACTTCATTATTCTTCGTTCTCCAAGATAGGCATATTTAGTAGGATGGATTTTGTGACAAGTGTCACTCTAAGTGTTACAAGGTAGGTGTCTTCAACATATCTTTGGCAATTATGAGGTTGGTGGTAACCTCCAAATATTATTAACTCCCTCCAAATCTATGTAAATCCCTTTTAGGTGAGTGCTTGGGTCTTCATTAATTTTGGGAAGCTTAGGGAATTTGTGCCAAGTGGAACTCAAGTCTTGTGCATGCAAGACTTCTTTCTAATGCTTAAAATATGAGCTTGAAACCCTAATTCTTCCTTTATCTTTGCACCCTATGTGAGCTTGCTATGTTTCTTGAGATGTAAGATTCCTTTTGCATGTTGGATTGGTGAGGATGATGTATGGATATAGTTGTATTGCTCCCTAGTTATATGGCATACTTTTAAGCTTCCTTTTGGTAGATGTTTGCTTCAATGGGTGCCTTAGGTATAGATCTTTTATTTGTACCTATTTACAGATTTGTAGCTTGTTCTAATGCTAATTTGTGCCCTTCTTCAGTATTTGAAAGATAGTGTTACCTGTAATAGCCAATAGATAGCCATTTTTCTTGATATTTTATGTAGATAATATATCATTGAATGCTACTCTTTTTTCTATGTAAGAACAAGTTATAATTACTTCTTTCAATGGCTCCATTGTGGCAGGTGATACACTACTTATAGGGCTAGATTTAATGGAGGAAAATGGTGTTTTTAAACACCTCGATTCTTGGACATGTGAGCTCTTTGGTGGCTCCTTCCTCTATCCAAAAATTTATTGCTCGTGTGAGCTCTTTGTTGGCTCCTTCTTCTTGCCAAAAAATTGTTGGATAAAACATCCTTATTGCCCCTTGTAAATAGTAATACTTTTATCCTTCCAAAGGAGCAAAAGAGGTGATTTTTGTAATAGATAGATATTACACCAAAATGATTAATTTTTATGTAATCCTTCTTGCTTATTCTTCTTTGGATGATAGTCAATCCAAGCTAATGATGTGCTATTTTAAATAAGGATTCTTGTACTCTATACTGAAAAAAAAAATCGTTATATTCTCCTTGAATCTTGAGACATCCAAGATCTCAATTTGAGGCTTCCTTCAAGGACTTCAATGGTGGTTTTCTACTTTACATTTTTTCTTGTAATGGTGGCTTCTTTTGGCCATGAAAGTGTTGTAGATTTTTTTTATATATTTTTTATGTTTTAACAACACAAACTAATTGAGAATGACTAGTTAAAAAATCAACGATATGGTGCTTATGCAATTTTAATGGTAACAATAATCTCACCTTATTGCTCCACTATTTTCTCAAAAAAAAAAATTAATCTTCTACATAATATTATTGGGCTCTGGGCTCTATAGGGGACTTCCCTGGGAATTCTTGCAACACTTCCCTGCAGCCCATCCTTGGCCCTGTCCTAATTCCTAGGGATTTTCTAGATCCCCAACACTTCCTTTACCCTTCCTCCTCAGTTGCTAGGTATTGCATATGATCTCCTTGGGGTGGGAGATCATTGTTCCATTTGTCTACCCCTTTCCTTGTTGTTTGGTGGGGTTTTCTTCTGGTGCCTATGATCTAGGATATCCCTAGGTTTTTCTAGGACATCCCTGGATTTTTTTCCAGTTCCCTGGAACTCCTTTACCCTCATTCTTGGTTGGATGGTGTTGTATATGATCTCCTTGGGTTGGGAGATCCCTTATTTACTTATCTACCATGTTCCATGCCTACTAGCAGGGTTTTCCTTTTTGTGCCTCTGAACTGGGACGTCCCTAGGATTTTTTGGGTTGTCCCTAGTTTTTCCTGTGTCCTCCTTTGGGGTTTATGAGTTATTTTAGGAACCCTTTAATTTTTTTATTGTAATATCCTATTTGGTGCTAAGGATCAGAGGTTCTTTTAGTGTAGTGTGGTGTGGCTAAGTTTTTTTGGCTTCATTAGCAACTCTTCATAGTATATTTTGGCTTGGATGGGGTCTTGTGGTGTTGCTCTTTGGGTTTCCAGTTATAGGTTTGATGGTGGGTATCAGCTTTTTGTGGCTTTATGGGGCCTTTGTACTAATTGGTACTGTGTTCCTGTAGGTCATCCTATTTTGGTGTTGGATATTTTTATCTCATTTAGTTGTCATTTATGTTAATATGAAATGTTTTCATTGATGTCAAGGTGAACACATGAAGTTGTCATTAACACCATGGAGTACATCATTACTGCCACTAGGAACAATGCGAAGAGTTGAAGAAAAGGTGTCAAAATATTATTTTATAAAGGTTTTTATTAAAACCATGGTGGCAGAATAATTTACATCAAACCCATGGAGTACAAAGAAAGGTTTAAATTTTATCTCAAGAAGGCTTTAATTTTTAATAAAGTCAAAGGTTTATAAAATAATTTATAAAATTTAAGTTCTTTTAGAATTTAAATAATTTATAAATTATAAAGGTCTTAATAAGGTGTCGACATCATCAATTTAATGTAGCGCCGACATCCATGACAAAATGAGAAATTCATATATAAAAGGAATTCCAAAGGGGCATTAAAATTACCTTCATTGATTAAATTTCATGTGACCAAGTGAGAGAACAATTCGTGCAATCATTGAGGAAGAAGACAAATCTGAGTTGTCTTTTAGCACTAGGGAAAATATGAAAAATGGAGGGCTTAAGCCTCACTCCTATTGGACACAGTGGTCCATTGGTAGCACATATTTTGTGAGGGCGTTGGGAGTGGAAGTATCCATGATTGATTCGTGTGGAGGTTGTGTGTGTGTTGGTCTTGAGCACTGTAGAGGAAAACATTTTGAATGCACTCATTTTGAGCACCAAGGTCATAAGAAAGAGCACGAGGTGCTATTTGGGTTCCAAGCATACATCTAGCACAAGAGGTGGCCTAGTCCATGGCTAGGGCACATGAGGAGGCAAAGATTGGGAGTTTGAATCTCATAAGTGGTAAAGTTTTGTGTGGACTTGTTGAGCAGATTGGAAAAGTTTTTTATGGACTTGTTGAGCATATTGAACATGTTTTGTGTGGACTTTTTGAGCAGATTGGATAAGTTTTGTGTGGACTTGTTGAACAAATTTGAGCAAGTTCTATGTGGACTTGTTGAGAAGATTTAACCAAGTTCTGTGTGGAATTTTTGAGTAGATTTAAGCAAGTTCTATGTGGAATTTTTGAATAGATTTGAGACAGATCTTTTGAGGTGATAGATAAGAGGATAGTAGTCTCCAGTGGATAGAGATCCATTAGCTAGGGTAGTGAGGATAGGTCTTCTGAGTGGGGACAAGAGTCTTCAATGGAGATATATCTAGAAGCTAGTGTAGTGGGATCAGTAGTCTTCTAGAAGATCACCAACCAGAGCAGAGGAGAAGGACTTCTCCTATGGATAGAGATACACAAACTTGATTTAGGGGATTGGTGTCTCCTTTGGACAGAGGTCCAAAAAAATTGGTAGAGAAAGGATTCCCAAGAGAATTTATTTGAGAAAATTTTATAAGAAATATTTTCTTCGTGGAGTAGCCTACATTGGGTGAACCACGTAAAATCATGTCTCTCATGTGTGTGATGCTTTGTGTGATGTTTACTGCTTTAATATTGTTGATGCTACTATTTGGTTTAAAAATAAAAAAGTTTTATCTTATACTATTTACCCCCCCTCTCAGTATAAGCACATGTTCTTCAATTGGTATCAGAGTGGGTCCCTCCATGAAAAGACTAACAGCTTGGAGGAGGATCCATCAGTAGCACACATGACTTCCAAAAATGAATAAGAGGCTACGTTTGACATAAAATAAGAATTATTTTTTGCCCTCAAAAAATTAGAAAGACTTAGAGAGAATAATTCAAGCTTGAAGTAACAAGTTTAATAAGATGAAGAAGCAAGAATGGAACTTATACAAAATCTCACAGAACTCAAAATTAGGATGGAAGAAGGAAGAAGATTGAGCAAGACATGACAGATCTATTGAGATCCAGGGAAACAAAATGTGAAATATTGGAAGCAAAATTTGTCCACCTAATGAATGAAGTTGAAAATACTGAGGTACTACAAGATGCAAAATATGAGAAACAAAAAGAGGAATCAAGTCTTCAAAAAGCAGAAACCTCAAACAAGGATAAGCAAGAAAAGGATAAAATAAAGGAATAAAGCAAAGGAGAACCCTGTATAAGAGTTAATCACAAGAGGAATATTACTTCACCACAAACTCCAAGACATCCAAACTAGTTACATAATTTCTTCCATGGTCATTGTTTTACTTGTAATAAATATGGTCGTAGAGCTATACATTGTATTCATCAGACAAGAAATAATGTCAATAGAAATATCAATTCCTTTGAACCTCTCATGGATGATGATATTATATATTAAAAATACAATAATTTTGGGCACAAGGCTAGATGGTGTAAAATGATGCTTTCTAAGTCTAGAAAAGCAAATTTCAACAACTAGGAAAGATGAAAGGGAAAATGTTAATGCTAGATCAATGTTAGTTCAAACAGCCCTTCATGCTCAGGATAAATAAGAATAATGGTATCTTGATAGTGGTTGCTCTAGTCACATGAAAGGAGACAAATATAAATTCATTATACTAAAAGAAACAAATAGAGGATCAGTAAGTTTTGATGATAATGGATCATCAAGGATTGGTGGAAGAGGAACTCCAAGTTTAGATAATGGGAAAGCAAAAATAGAAAATGTATTGTATGTTAAAGGGTTAAAACACAACCTGATGAGTATAAGTCAACTTTGTGATAAAGGGTACATGGTTACTTTCCATCCAGATAGATGTGAGATAAGAAAATTAAAAACTAGAAAAATCATTACCAATGCAAGAAGAACCCCAAACAACTTATACATGCTCAATGAGATCAAAGGGTAAAAGTGCTTTATATCACAAAATATGAGAGTTGGCTATGGCATAGAATATTGAGTCACTTGAATTCTGAAAACATAGTCAACATAAGAAATAAACAGGTAGTCAGAGATTTACCCAGCATAAGAAGACCTCAAAACACAATTTGTGCACTCTGTCAACATGGAAAGCAAAGTAGGACAACCTTTAAGTTAAAATGATATATGTCATCTAAGCCATTGATCCTAATACATATGGATCTATGTGTTCCTACAAGAACATAAAGTATTTAGGGTGATAGCTACTTTATACTATTTATAGATGATTATTCCATAATGGTTTGGATGGCCTTCCTAAAAGAGAAGTCAGGGGCCCTTGAAACATTCAAAGCATTTAAGGAATTGATTGAAAATGAAATTGGCAAAAGGATTAAGTTTCTAAGATCTTACAGAGGAGGATAATTTACTTCAAATGAATTTGTAGAGTTTTGTGAACAATATGGGATCAAGAGAGAGTACTCAGCCACAAGAACTCCTCAATAAAATGGGGTAGTTGAAAGGAAAAACATGACTGTTGAAAATATGGCTAGGGCTATGTTAAATGAATCAAAGCTATCAGATGGTTTTTGGAGAGAAGCTATACACACACTATTATACATAATAACTAGTGCTCAAATGAGGGTAAATCATCACAAGACTCCATATGATATTTGGAAAGGAAGACATGCCACTGTAAAACACTTCAAAAAATTTGGAAGCAAATGTTACATAATACGGGAAGATCAAAACTTAGGCAAGTTTGATCCAAGATTTGATGAGGGAATTTGTCTTGGTTATTCCACAAGGAGTAAATCTTACATATGCTTCAATAAAATAACATGCACTATGGTGGAAAGTATGAATGTAACAGTTGATGAGAAAATAGATTCAAGATAACCAGTTCAGCAAATTGTGTATCAAGAAGATGGATGTTGTCAAGAAGAATCTGGTGAGGAATCAGATAAAGAAGAAGAAGAAACACAAATCCTTATTCCCAAAACTCCATCTAGGTATGTTCAGAAGCATCATCCAAAATATCAAATCATCGAGAATCTAGATAAAAGACAAACAAGGAGAAGAATAATAAAACCATCTCAACAAGAAAAATTTTCTTTGCTATCTAAAATTGAGCCAAAATATTTCACTCAGGCAAGTGAGGATAAATTTTGGATTAATTCAATGGATGAATAATTAGATCAGATAGAGAAGAGCAAAACTTGGGAACTTGTTCCATGACCAAAGGACAAAAATGTGATCGATACAAAATGGGTATTCAGAAACAAGTTAAATGAATATGGAGAAGTGGTCAAAAATAAAGCAAGGTTAGTATGCAAAGGTTATGCACAGGTAGAAGGAATTTATTTTGATGACGCTTTTGCTCCAGTTGCACAGCTTGAAGCTATAAGGATGTTTTTAGCTTTCTCAAGTTTCAATAACTTCAAGGTATATCATATGGATGTCGAGTCAGCATTTCTAAATGGTGTTCTAGAAGAAGAAGTTTACATTGAATAGCCAAAGGGATTTGTACTTACAAATAAACCAAATCATGTATGCAAATTGAAAAAGGCACGGTATGGTTTAAATTAGGCTCCGATAGTATGGTACTCAATATTGGATAAGTATCTTCAGGAACAGGGATTTAGAAAAGGAATAGCAGACAGTAATTTATATATCAAAAATGAAGGGAGTGATCTACTAATAGTGGTTGTTTATGTTGATGACATAATTTTTGGGGGAAACAACGATAAGATGTGTGAAGAAATTTCTAAGAATATGCAAAATGAATTTGAGATGGCTATGCTTGGTGAACTATCTTTCTTTATTGGATTTCATATTTCACAATCAGAAATAGGGGTGTTTATATCACAAGCCAAGTATATAAAATAAATGTTAAATAAATTTAGGTTAGAATATTGTAAACCGATAAGTACCCCATGGTCACAGGATGCAAGTTGAGTAAGGATGATGAATCTCCAAAGGCATATTAGAGATTATACAATTCTATGATTGGCAGATTATTGTATGTTACAGCTACAAGACCATACATAGTACAGTCAGTGGGATTAGTGGCAAGGTTTCAGTCATCTCCTAAGGAAACACATGTGGCAGCAGTAAAAATATTTTCTAGGTATCTCAAGGGGACTATGGATTTTGGGCTTTGGTATCCCAAAAGTGACAGTTTCACACTGACAGCATATACATATGTAGATTGGACCGACAGCATTGATGATAGAAAAAGCACAAGTGGAGGAGCATTCTTTCTTGGAGACTGTTTAGTCTCTTGGCTAAGCAAGAAGCAGGTTTCAATATTCTTATCTACAACAGAAGAAGAATACATTGTAGTAGTATCCAGTTGTACATAGGTTTTATGGATGAAGAGAACTCTAGAACACTTCAATATAAAGCATGACCATCCTATCCCCATACTATGTGATAATACAAGTGCTATAAGTATCTCAAAAAATCCAATGATGCACTCTAGGACAAAGCACATTCTAATTAAGTACCACTTTTTGAGAGAAAAGGTGACAGATAAACAAGTCAGGTTGGAATATATTACTACAAAGGAACAAATAGCAGATATTTTCTCCAAGCCACTTTCAATGGAAACCTTGGAGTATATTTGATAAAAACTGGGAGTGAGACTCCCACCCCATAATTAACCACCTCAAGAGGATGTGGGGTACGAGCTAAGCTAAGAGGCTCATTCTTAGACTCGAGCCCCAAATGTGACCCTTTGCCATCGATGTCAAAGGGGGAGATATTTGAGTAAGGAAGAGATATTTGGTACTTGAGATAGCAATGAGCCAGGGGAGCAGAAGAAAGGAAATGTCAAGTTTTTAGTAAAAATAATTTGGGTTACCATAAATGACAAAGGGGGAGATTGTTGGATATTTTGAGCTCATTTAGTTTTCATTGATGTCAAGATGAGATGTTGTCATTAACACCATAGAGTACATCATTACTGCCACCAGAAACAATACAAAGAGTTGAAGAAAAGGTGTCAAAATATTTTTTTATAAAGGTTTTTATTAAAACCATGGTGGCAGAATAATTTACATCAAACCCATGGAGTACAAAGAAAGGTTTAAATTTTATCTCAAGAAGGCTTTAATTTTTATTAAAGTCAAAGGTTTATAAAATAATTTATAAAATTTAAATTCTTTTAGAATTTAAATAATTTATAAATTATAAAGGTCTTAAGAAGGCATCGATGTCATCAATTTAATGGAGTTCCGATGTACATGAAAAAAGGTGAAATTTATATATAAAAGGAATGTCAAGGGGACATTAAACTTACCTTCATCGATTAAATTTTATGCGACCAAGTGAGAGAAAAATTCATGCAATCATTGAGGAAGAAGATAAATATAAGTTATATTTTAGCGACAGGGAAAAGACAAAAAAGGGAGGGCTTAAGCCTCACTCTCATTGGATCTGATGGTCCACTGGCAATGCACATTTTGTGAGTGTTGGGAGTGGAAGTATCCATGATCAATTTGCATGGAGGTTGTTTGTGTGTTGGTCTTGTGATGAGGAATCTTAGACCTAAGGGCTAATTATTTTTAGACCTAGGATATGTTCATTAGGACTTAGTGTAGACACCAAAATCCAGCCACTTGTAAGTCATCTATACCTTTCTGTTAGCCACATGTCAGTCATCCATCCTTCCCGCCATTATTTGGCCCAAATCCACACCTTCCCGCCATTATTTGGCCCAATTTCACCTTTCACCTTCCGCCATTTTTCATCCCCAAATTTATTTAAATTAATATTTATATATATTTATATTTTAATATATTTTAAATATATATATAAATATAGTTTAAGTGATTTAATCTGAGCCGTCCATCCTTCATTTAATCTCATCCGTCCATCCTTCTTAATCCGTTTCACAACCTAGATTTATTCTCTACCCTTGGATCCACTTTAATCTTAGCCACACGTTCAAAGTGTCGTTAAAACCCTAAAGTGTGCCCTAAGAGTAGATTATAAATTGAGTCACCTTGATGGCTCAAACCCTCTCTTCTACTTCTATCTTGGCTATCTTTGCTATCTTTTGGACCTATCTCTTCTATTTCATCTATCTCTTCAGCCATCCATCGCCGCCCCTTTTCGTCGCATCCATCGCCGCATCCGTCGCCAACTTCGCCGCCATCTCTTCTGCAACATTCTGCAGAATTCCCCATTCTTGTCGCAAGTGCCCGCGGGCGTTTACCCGCAGCCATAGACTCAGACCGGCGTCTGAAACCTTGATCCAGAAGCACGCGGGCGTTCAGCGAGTGCACCAGGGCGCCTTCTGCAGCCGATTTGATAGCCACATTACTTCCAGATGCCGCCTGGTCTAGCCGCGTTAACAGAGAACAGGTATAAATCAGTTTAAAGCAAGTAACTTCTTTTCTTTTATTAATCTGTTGTTGAACTCCTGCATTCTATTTTTCTAGGGTTTTAAATTGTTTTCGAGGGCTCACATAGTGGAGCCCTCTTATTAATTTCTAACTCCTTGATAGTGTTAATGTGTGCAGGATTTTAATGGCAGATCCGGTGTGTTGATAGCAGTTGTTTAAGCTGGAGTGGTCCGAGCCAAAGGATACAACAAAGCCCACTCACTTTGTTGGGATTAAGGATACGTCTTCGGAAAACGCCACCACTTTGTGCCAGCTAGGGTTTCGGAGAACCCTAGCACGAATTGTAATTTTTGTATCACAAAAAGGGTTACAGGCCCTGTTGTACTCAAAAGGAGTTTCTAAACTCCATTGATTAATAAAAATCGTTTGTTTTGTGCAATCGTGTTCGCATTCTTTTTATCGTGATTTCTTTATCTTTTGTTTGGCGTTGTATTTTTAATCTACAAATGGCGATCACGGTGGGACCCCCTAGGGTTTCATGTTTTTAATACTTGCTTTACTAATCTATTCCTGTTTTCTGTTTTATTTTGCAAGTTCCAGAAATCGTGAAATTCGTTGTTCCAACGAACTAGGGTTTCTGAGCTTGCAGAAAATGCAGCAGACGCAGAGCGGCGTCTGGAAGTCCAATCCGAAACGCAGAGGTGCGTTTCAGCCTGTGCAGACTCCCTTGGGCGTTTGAAGGCAGTTTTACAGAAAAGCGTAGGCTTCCGAGTAAGTGCGTTTTTCTTTTAACTGTACTTTTTACGTTTTTGGTTTTTCTGCTGTATTCTGTTTCTTTTTCAGATCATTGCTTTAAAATGAACAAAAACTAAGTAATCTGGAAAAGAACAGTTATTTTTAGTTACATTTTTTTTTTTGCATTGCATTATTGATTGTTTGCATAAAAAAAAAAAAATTGCATACCTAGCTGCATATTAGAATAGCTACGAATTATCTGTTTTAGTTATCTAAGTAGGACTATTGATTGGATGTCAATAGTACTCCTGCCATTGGGTGATTCCAGGCAGAGAAGTGGACGAACCTTCCGGTTGCTCCTTTGATATCTGATATCATTGGTAGGCAGGGGGTTTTAAACGGTGTACTCCACTTCTTCAGAGGAAATGGCATGTTTTCAGTAGCCTCTTGCTTAGATCATTAGAACTTTTGATTTATAGCTTTGTATGTATACATTAGACAACTAAAACACTTAAAATAAAATTCACTGCATCTCATATTGCATTTAAAACAGTAATATCTGGATTTCATCACCGGGTATTGCTTGAAGTTTAGTGACGGTGGAATTCATCTCCATCCATTAAACTTCTGCCTTATACACCATAGGTCACCCCCGAGCAAACTTGCTTGGATTTCATCACCGAGTAAGAATCTCGTTGTCCTTTCCTAGCCATAGTTTTTACCTTTTTTGTGAATAATTCAAGATTAGATCACATGCAAAACTCATAAACCGGACACTTAAAATTTACTATAGATTAAGATCAGAAAATAATTAATTAACCGCAAGTAAGACATATTGGTTGAAACCTAGGTTGTGATTGTTTTCGATAATTTCTTTAGTGTAAATTTATCATTCAAGTTTTGCATTCTTCTTTTCTGAATTTGTTTAGATTTATTGCTTCATGGTCTTAACAAGGAATCAATCTAAAATGTTAAATCTAAATAATCAAATGGGTAATTCACAGAACATCCCCACCACCAACATAGCCACTTATCCTAGTGAATTTCAAGCAGGTTCGCCTGCAGGTCTTTCACGTCCTTCTACCATCTATCACATGGCCATGCCCATGGAGGAAGACAATTCCTGTCATATTACCCACATTGATATGGCCCAAGTGCAAACTCACTTAAGAGATGGCACTGGCTATGTCCTTGAGCCAATCCAAGATTCCCCTATGCAAGATTCTATTTTTCAGCAGGATATTGCATCAACCATACCCGCTGGTTTCACTCAGGTCTACACTAACCCTTTTTTTGAGGCTAATGTTGTATCTGCTCAGTCGGCTTCATCTCCAACATCTTCCCAGATGCTCAATTGTCCTCCTTTGGAGACAAATGTAGTGTCTTCCCGACCACTTTCTCCTCCATTTACCCGGGTGTACACCAATTCTCTCTATGAGGCTGGTGGAACCTCCTCTAGCCATGACCAATTTCAACCCTCTTCTTCCCAAACCATTTATGGTTTCACCCTACCTGGGGCACGGTCTACTATTTCTTCCCGTGTACCGCCTACTTCAACCACCTTCATTGCCCCTGCTATGCAGTCTCCTGTGACTACCATGGCGACTGCCCTCCACCTTCATCCAATCATCCCACCTCCCTTGGGTTAGAGATTAATAAGGTTAGGGAGTACCTCGACAAGTTGCTTCAGCAACAACAGCAACAAAATGCTCAACCACCTGTCGTAGTAAATCCTACACCCCAACCAATTTCTACCCAGCCCAGCTTTTCTTAGCTCGGGCCCCACCGGGTACCCCAATCTTCGGTGGTGTCCATTCCTACCCCACCTTTCTCCCAACCTAGTCCAGTTCATCATTCAAACCAATCACCTTCTTTTCGGTATCATCCATACCAACAACCTGTCCATTCCACACCGCCTAATCCAGGCAATTTCATCCCATCTCATCATTTTTCAACTCCTCCATTGCATCATCATAATCATCAAACGAGTCAAAATTTTCATGAAGATTCTCGACTCCATGCTATACAACAACAGATTGACAACCTTATGCTCAACATGCCTGGCTCATCTAGTCAGAAACCTACGCTAAGGTCGTTGATCAATCAACCAATTCATCCTTCGGTACCTTCACCGCCATATCCGACTGATTTCACATTACCGAAGTTTGACAAATTTTGAGGAACTGAGGATCCTCATGAACATGTGAGCTCATTCATGCATGCCTGCTTTAGAATCCAAAATAATGACGCTCTTATGCTCAGAACTTTTCCTCAGACATTAGGGGGAGATGCTGTACAATGGTACAATCATTTAGCTCACCATAGCATTTATGCTTACGAACAATTGATTAATCTATTTTTAGAACGATTCTCCCTAAATGTACAAAGGAAAGTCTCATTGTCCGACTTATACAAGCTCAAGCAACATGACGATGAGACTGTTTATGACTTTGGAAACCGTTGGAGGGCTATCATTAATAAACTGCCATTCTCCCTACCAATGGAGGAGTTAACCAAAATGTTCACCCGGAGTTGTCTAAAACCTATCTCTTGGTTACTCCAATTACAACAATACAGGACTTTTGAAGAGGCTTTGGCCCAAGCAAGTATCATAGAAGACATTAAAGTCCAAGAGGGTGTTTTAAAACCCCGTAGAAAAGAATGGCAACAAAAGGGCCAACAACGAAATAATAATTATGGCCAAAACAAACAAACACAGGCTAGTACAGCCTCAAATGTTAACCAAGTTAATCAAGTGGTGGCGAGTCAGCCCGTAATGGCTCAACAACAACAAGTAATGCAAAGTCAACCGCAACCAATTGCTTATCATGCGGTACCCGCCCCTACTCAACCAGCTCCCAATCCTGGGCCAACCATGGAAACTCGACCTTGGCAAAATAATCGTCCCAAGCGACAGTTCACACCTTTAGATGAACCATATGCGGTCATATTCAACAAGTTATATAGCACAAATCAGTTAACTTTACCTGAGTTTAAACCTTTAGAACCATCTAGAAGGGGAAAGTATTACAAGGAGTACCTATTTTGTCCTTATCATAGGCAAAATGGGCACGATATCAATAATTGTACAACTTTCAAACATGTGATCCAAGATCTTATTGAGATTGGAGCCATTAAATTGGATAGCCCCTTAGCCCAACAAAATCAAAATCTTGGTATATTTCAAACACCCCTTCCACATCGGGAGGAAGCTCCAACAACTTCAGGGGGAGTAACTCAGGTAACTCCTCCTAATCAAGTCAACCATGTACAACAATACCAAGGTTTTGTGGGTACTATTAACGTAGTAACCCGGGGTCAAAGGGCGAACCAACCAAATCAAGCTGAACCACGACCACTGTACAAACCCCGAGTCCACCTCGAGTAACGATGACCCAACGACGTGCTAGTACTTCTCAACAACCGCTAAATCATTCTACTCAACGCCAACGACCCATCATGTCATTGAGTAGCCGGTTAACTACCGGTTTAAAAATGGCTTACGCCAAGTTATCGATCTATGACCTCATTCAACAATCTCCCCCGCATAGAGAGGCATTAATGGAAATATTAAAGTCAATCGAGCTTCAAACTCAAGATACTAATGCCTTCAACAACTTTGTGGGGAGTATTCAAACATGCATGGAGCCCTCCATCACTTTCTATGATTTTGAAATCAAACCTATGTCAACAGAAAGTATAGATCCTCCACTGCATATCATGGCCAAGATCGATCACAAGCCATTCAAGAGAGTCTTAATTGACACCGGTTCCTCAATCAATATCATTACAACATCGGCGTTGAGTCATCTAAAGCTGTCGCCATCCCTTATCACAAAGTCGACTTTTACTCTTAAAGCATTCAATGATGCTTTATCTTCCACGGTTGGCACGGTTATCTTGCCCATTGAGGTAGGGGCCCGAACTTTGCATACCTTGTTTCACATCTTGGAAGGGTCCATGGCATACAATGTATTGCTTGGACGGCCTTGGCTTAGGGAGATGAGATGTGTCCCTTCTATCTTGCATCAATGTCTGAAGTATGTATATGAGGGACGAGTTCATTGTGTACCTGCTGACATTGAACCCTTCAAACATTGCAACTATGTCTCAAATCCTTATGAGATTGTGTTGCCATCCACTCATCTTTTCTTGACCCCATCTACTTCTTCTATACCATCTTCTTCTAAAGCTCCCATTCTAGAGGAGCTACCCATCATATCGCAACCATCTTCCTCTTCCGCTATTCCATCTCATTCACCACTTTCTTCATCTCCTAATCTTCCTTCTTCTTCATCAGTGACCACATGCACATGTGGCCATGACCAATCATCTCTTTCCACGTCATTACCCCCATCTTCTACACCTTCTTCAACATCACCTATTATTCCTCCATCTTCCCAACCATCACCAGCTGATGTTTCACAAGTTAGTGAAGCATCAACCCAACCAAATCCTTCCAATTCTTCTATCCCACATTCTTCTATTCCATCATCTAGTCTTTCTCCCTCCCAAGTCAAGGTCCATCTCACTGATGCAGGTATTGGTGAGTATGCCATTCAAGATGTCCACATCACACCGTTCAATGTGCAAACGAGTTAAAGATTTTGGTCGTCCACATGACCAACATTTATCCATTGGATCGGTTTATAACATGGGTTCTATGCCAAATTCCATTAATTTTGTATATGGGGGAATAGAGTCATCTTCTAGTCCTACCACCATACTAGAACCTAAGCATCCAGTCCCTGCCAATATCGAAAGGATGGAGGGTTTTCCCTCTCGCTATTTCCACGAGACATAATTGGCGGCAATTTGGCCTAGGTCGATACGAGCAAGGGGTAACCGAACGCATCGATATGCCATATCGGAGACCCACCGAGCGTTTTGGTCCGGGCTACCAACCACTTCCATCCCTTTCTTCTTTTGAACGAGCTTTTCAAAGCATTAATCTTAATTCGGAAGAAGAAATCCTCCACCCCGACGAATCCGAAGATGAAGCCTATGAAGAATTTGACGTCATGTCAAATGGTGATGAATCTGAAGAAGAGTCGGCGCCCATTGTTCCCCTCATTAAACAAGACGAGTTTTATCTCCAATTGTTCCCTCTCCAAGAGGCCATCTTTCGCTTGCTTCTTCCACAAGAACGAGGTGAACCACCCCCTCCGCCACATCCATAAGCCATAATCCAAACTTGTATTATATGTATATACTAAAATAGTGGTTTTCACCACTACCAAAAAAAAAAATCAAAATTCCAAAAAAAAAAAAAAAAAAATCAAAATATATAAAAATACTTTATTGCTTTATGTATGTGTGTAATAGTGGTTTTCACCACTACAAAAAAAAAAAAAAACTCAAACTAAAAAAAAAAAAAAAAACTGAAAAACTATGTTGTTTTGCATCTCAGGTCTTCCGAGGTCTTCACCGGTTTTCCCTTCCATTCCGCCCATCCTTTCTTCCATAAGTCGACAATGAATTTTGAAGACTTATTCACCCCGCTCCATAATCCATATGATCCGGATAAGCCAATCCCGATCAACCCAAGCTTGATTGACATGGATCGGATTTCATCCCCTCCATCTATTTCGGAGTTCATCCTTTTCGAGGAATTGTTAAGGGCTTATGCAAACTACATTCCTCCTTCACCTCCACATTCACCTTCATCTTCTAAGCCGAGAGGTCTTCCAGGCGAGACATAGATGAGAGCAAGGCACGGGAGCTTGATGACATTTTAGATGACATAAATCCGATCCCTACTCCCCATCGGCTTGAGGAAGGTTCCCACATGTCTATTGAAGAAACTATCGATGTAGACCTTAGTCCAGGCCAAGATGGCACCCAAATTGTGAAAGCGGCTAAAAGTCTATCATCAGAGGAACAAGAGCAAATGATTGCTCTACTCAAGCGGAAGAAGGAGATATTTGCATGGTCTTACAAAGACATGCCAGGCCTAGACCCTAATTTGGTTGTCCATAACCTCACCTTACAAAAAGATGCTAAACCTGTCAAACAGAAACTTAGGAAAATGCATCCTACCGTGGCCCTCATAGTTAAATCGGAGATTCAGAAACTTCTGGATGTTAAATTTGTCGTCCCGATTGATTATCCTGAGTGGCTTTCTAACATGGTACCCGTTCGCAAGCCTAACGGGGGATACGTGTTTGCACCGATTTTCGAGATCTAAATAAAGCGTGTCCTAAGGATGACTTTCCTCTTCCAAACATTGATACTCTTGTCGACACTGCGCTGGTCATGAAATGCTTTCGTTCATGGATGGATTTTCAGGATACAACCAGATTCGAATAAACCATGAAGATCAACACAAAACAACATTTACCACACCTTGGGGAACTTTTTGTTACTGGGTGATGCCCTTTGGCCTTAAGAACGCAGGTGCAACCTATCAACGAGCCATGACTTATATTTTCCACGATTATATGCATAAGATTATCGAAGATTATGTGGATGATTTATTGGCAAAATCTAAAACTCGACAAGAGCATTTTGATGTATTGGAAAAAGTTTTTGATAGACTTCTAGAGCATAAAGTAAGGTTGAACCCTAAGAAATGTGTCTTTGGTGTTACCTCAGGCAAACTCCTAGGTTTTATTATCTCTAAACGAGGTATTGAGGTGGACCCAAACAAGGTCAAAGCCATTATGGAAATGTGTCCCCCAACTAATTTGAAGGAGTTGCGTAGTTTACAAGGAAAGATTAATTCAATCCGTCGCTTTATTGCACAACTTTATGATAAATGTAGGCCATTTTGCCACCTACTACAAAAGGGGGTACAATTTTCATGGACAGATGAGTGTCAGAAAGCCTTTGATGACATCAAGCAGTACTTAGTCTCGCCTCCCCCCCCCCCCCCCCCCCCCCCCCCCCCCCCCATTCCCCCCACCAACCCACACCACCCCACACAAAAAAAAAAAAAAAAAAAAAAAAAAAAAAAAGGAGAGAAGAAAACAAAAAAAAAAAGAGAATTTCAAGTAGGGGATCTTGTCCTTAAAGAGAATCAACAAAACACCAATGCATTGCCGCATCTTCGAGATAAATTCGCGGCTAATTGGTTAGGTCCATATATGGTCACCGAAAGAGTGGGTAATGGAACTTATAGACTTGCCAGTTTAGAGGGAGAGGAAGAACCCGAACCACTTAATGTTATACACTTGAGGGCATTCTACGCATAGTTTGAATTTTATATGTACATATATACATGGCTTGTACAACAAAAAAAAAAAAAAACAAATAAAATAAAAAGAATTTGCATTTCATTGTTAGTTGCATACATCTCATTCAAAAACATTGCATTTCATGTGCATACATCTCATTGAAAACCATAACATTTCATTTTCAGCCATAGTTGCATATCATGTTAGAGACCATTCTATCTTTTGGATATAAAATTTGGTCAAGCAAAAGTCATGTTGCCTTAATCGGGGGCACCTTCATAAAATCCATCAAACCGAATTGTCATTCGTACACCCATTTTCCATTTGCACATATTTACATTGCCAAAATGTTTTCGAGTCACTCAACCATTCCTAGTGTTTTAAGCAAACTTTGAAATGCATGTCAAAGTTCTCTAGGGCCATATCACAAATTACACTAAATAAAATCTTGAGTATTGGGAAATGATTTCAAAAGCGGTCTTGAACCTATCACATTTTCACATCTTAAAAACATCTTGTGTCAAAGAGAGATAACACCATCCTTGGGTTGTGCCTTGAAGTGAAAAGGGTAATCCTCGTTTGTCCTATCATGCAAACATAGTCCATAAAACAGTGGTTCTTACCACTATCACAAGCAATCACAAAATATAAATATAAACAGAGTAGTAAGGATAGGGTAAAATTCTCATCATACTTCGGTTGAGAATCCGATTCCCCAAAGCTCTAAGGAAATGAACATTTTTCACACACCACTGATCCCAAATAAGTTGTAAGGATCGTACTACTTGTCCAATCAGACGGATAGGTAGTCATCCCCAAGGCTTACAAAGGTCAAAAACAACATGGACTATGGAGTTAACCTTCACCGGGGCTATAGACGCTTGACTGGCAATGGAGTATACTCATTGCGTGGCGACATGTCTCTCCTCAAAAAGAGACCTCTCAATGCTCATACGGACAAACTAGCTTCGGGGTCTTCTCCATAACAGGGTTACCTAATTTATGCAAGATGAGGTTAATGAACACACTTGCACACACACAGGTTTTTGATTGCCTAGAGTCACTACCATGCTTCGGATTTGGTTAATGAACTCGCATGCACACACATTTGGTCCTAGTTGAATTAGGCGGTATTAGTAAGTTTGTTTGATACCACTAGCATGTTTGAGTCTTTGTAAAACAGTCTTCCTCCATATCAACTTCCATATCATCCTCCATATCTTCTTCCATATTCATGTCATTCCATACGTCATCCATTCACAAGCCACCAAGTTCGGTGCCCCGATTAAACAATTATGATAACAGTTCGCTAAATCTAACTATCTAAAAGTATGAGTGCTTCTTAGTGCATATTTCATTTACTTAGTCTTGCATTAATCATCAATAGATTTTTATGTTATATACTTAGTCTCGCATTAATCATCTATAAGTTTGCATTCCATTCCATCACATATGCATCAAAAACATTAAAACATATAAAAACATGCATCACAAAAACATAGGCATTCACACAAAAGAGAGTAAAACACCAAATAAATAAAAGCCATGTATATATATATGTATAAAGGTCAAACTGTACAATGAATGCCAAAAGGCTACAATATACAATAGAGCACCAAGGCTCATAAAGAGTGCATCTAAGCACTAAGCTAACCATCAAAAGAGGACCCCGAGACCTAGTAGGAGCCCTAGACCTAGTGGTGTGCCTAGACTCACTACCTCCAACCGGGCTGCCTCCGCTAGTCCCACTGCCTCCAATATCTCCCAGTCTGCCTGGGACAACGACCTCCTCATCCCCGAAATGATAGGGGAGAATCGGTGTCATGCCTCTAACACCCTAAGCTGCAAAACAACAAAACAAAAATTTGTTACAAATTTTTCCAAAAAAAAAAAAAAAAAAACACATAATAAGTACTTGCTTAAATGAACAAATACCTCAGGTTGGCTGCACTTTGGCGCGTCCGCTCCTATCTCCCGCAGTAGCTTCAATCTCCCACACAAACCTTTCACTCCACTCCCTCAGACGCACTTCTCTCAAGCTCGAACGCACAAATGAGCGAAATTCTCACTGAAACTATTTAAATAGCTGGTTTTGGCGCCCTGAAACGCAGTGGGGCATTTCATGGCGCATTCAGATGCAGTCCTGCATTTGCAGAGCGCCTAAACACCGGCGGGCGTCTCTGCCAACCACAAATGCAGACCGGCGTTTGGTGTCAGTATTGAATAAAGGAACAAAACTTGCAAAATTGAAGCTTACCTCCTCCAAATTTCATCAAATTGCATTCATCCATTCTTCTTATCATAATAAAACATTTTGTGAAGGTTACAACAGTTTTGGACACAAATTTTGTCATTTCGCTCAAAAAGCGCATCATTCATCATTGTTTTACAAATTGGGTTAAAAATATTCAAAACCTTCACAAAATTAACCACATTCATCAATTCTTCTGATCTATCGTCAATTTCATTCATTCTTCTTTCATCATGCATATTTTTGCCAAATCAAATTAAAGTAAACCTCGTATCTAGTGGTATATTCTATCACCTTGGCGATTGCAGCGATTTGAATCCATGCAATTCGGTAAGAGGATTAAACCACCATAAGGACACTTACCATTTATCATCATCAATTATTTCACTTTTTGAAAATTGGAAATCAATTTTGGATATTCTACTTTTCAAGTGACCTCATACCAAGATTAATTTGCTCAACGGTTGTCATTGATGGCCTAGTTCATGGGGCCTTAAACATGGACAATCTTTAATATCATCATTATTTTGAGTCTTGCTAGAGATTGAGGCTACCTAGGTTGATTGGTTCCGACCCGAGAAATTATCCATACGGTCACTAGGAGCATCTCTGAGTTCTGGACTCTTTTCATGCATCTTTCATCTCTGCATATCAATGGCGCCAACAAGGCAATTTCATCAACAGTATGGACTCACACACAGGAGTTGGGGCATCCGTTATCAATTTCTAATTTTCCTATAGTGGAATTCATCTTACATGATCATGGAACTTACAATTTGGCAAAAATCCCTTTATAACCGTTGGGGTAGAAAACGGTCCATCTTTCACATCACTCATATCGTCTTCAATCATATTCTTTTTTGGTTTGTACACCAACCCCTTTCCTGTTGGGACATAAACAGATGGTTCATACACCAACCCCTTTTTTCACCGTTGGGGCAAAAACGGTTCATTTTCTTCCGAATTTCTTCCAATTGGCTTGTGAGAACCATTCTCGCTCGCCAATTGAGGGGGTAAGCTGATAAAATTTTAAATATTCTTTTATTCTTTGGTCTTCAAAGTTGTGCTTTAGTCTTGAGAGAGAGTTGCGTCTGATCCGACTTTTCGAGTGTCTTAAGTTTTTGTGCTTGCATTGTGTCTTCACACAAAGCAGCTCAAAAAGGGGCATCTGTAGACACCAAAATCTAGCCACTTGTAAGTCATCTATACCTTCCTGTCAGCCACATGTCAGTCATCCATCCTTCCCGCCATTATTTGGCCCAAATCCACACCTTCCCGCCATTATTTGGCCCAATTTCACCTTTTCCGCCATTATTTGGCCTTTCCCGCCATTTTTCATCCCCAAATTTATTTAAATTAATATTTATATTTTTTTATATATTTTAATATATATATATATAAATATAGTTTAAGTGATTTAATCTAAGCCGTCCATCCTTCATTTAATCTCATCCGTCCATCCATCTTAATCCGTTTCACAACCTAGATTTATTCTCTACCCTTGGATCCACTTTAATCTTAGCCACACGTTCAAAGTGTCGTTAAAACCCTAAAGTGTGCCCTAAGAGTAGATTATAAATTGAGTCACCTTGATGGCTCAAACCCTTCTACTTCTATCTTGGCTATCTTTGCTATCTTTGCTATCTTTTGGACCTATCTCTTCTATTTCATCTATCTCTTCAGCCATCCATCGCCGCCCCTTTTCGTCGCATCCATCGCCGCATCCGTCGCCAACTTCGCCGCCATCTCTTCTGCAGCATTCTGCAGAATTCCCCATTCTTGTCGCAAGTGCCCACGGGCGTTTACCCGCAGCCACAGACTCAGACCGGCGTCTGAAACCTTGATCCAGAAGCACGCGGGCGTTCAGCGAGTGCACCAGGGCGCCTTCTACAGCCGATTTGATAGCCACATTACTTCCAGATGCCGCCTGGTCTAGCCGCGTTAACAGAGAACAGGTATAAATCAGTTTAAAGCAAGTAACTTCTTTTCTTTTATTAATCTGTTGTTGAACTCCTGCATTCTATTTTTCTAGGGTTTTAAATTGTTTCTGAGGGCTCACACAGTGGAGCCCTCTTATTAATTTCTAACTCCTTGATAGTGTTAATGTGTGCAGGATTTTAATGGCGAGATCCGGTGTGTTGATAGCAGATGTTTAAGCCTGGAGTGGTCCGAGCCAAAGGATACAACAAAACCCACTCACTTTGTTGGGATTAAGGATACGTCTTCGGAAACGCCACCACTTTATGCCAGCTAGGGTTTCGGAGAACCCTAGCACAAACTGTAATTTTTGTATCACAAAAAGGGTTACAGGCCCTGTTGTACTCAAAAGGAGTTTTTAAACTCCACTGATTAATAAAAATTGTTTGTTTTGTGCAACTTGTTCTGTATTCCATTATTGTGGTTTCTTTATCTTTTGTTTGGCGTTGTATTTTTAATCTACACTTAGTATGCAGAATAATCAACGTGAGTTGTTTCTTTCCTCCGTTGAATGGTCTAGGTCTAGGTGTTTTTCTTTTCGTTATTGTAGGGCTTACATCTTTAGCCTTTTCGGATTTGTGTACGTAAATCCTTGGAGCCGTTCATGATTTCCAGGATTACGATTTTCATTTTGGACTTATTTAAGTCCTAAGTTTGCAAATAATATTTAGCTTCAATTATTTCCATATCATTGGTATCAGAGCGAAGAATTTTTGGAGATTTTGGGTCATTTTCGATCTCCATAGAGTGGTTTGGATAGGTTATCCACCTTCGTTCCTGTTTGAAGCTCAGGAGAAATTGCTGCAAATTTTGCTGCCACATTTTGCAGCAAATTGCTGTCAATTTCTTTGTTGTCAAAAATTGCTGACACATTTTGTTAAAAAAAAAAAAACATTCGATAGCAATTTGCTTGGAGGTCGTGAACCTGCGCTTTTCGACGCCACCGGATGACCACAGCCTCTTCGACCTGTGACGCACTTCTGTGATTATCGCAGCCCCTCCAGACGTCCATTCCACGACGCCGCGACGAAATTTTGTGTTCCCAAAGCTGTTGGACGGTCACCTGCTGCTCCAGTGCCCAACGCTGTCAGGGCTCTACGTAATCTGGCACTGCTAAGATTTGTTTTGGGAACACGCGACAAAAGTTGTGTTTCTTGATGTTGTACCTGCTACTTCAGATGAACACTTGCTACTCCGGATGAACACCTGCTACGCTAGACGAACACGCGACAGAATTTGTGTGTCTCTGTTCGTGACAGATGCCCTTTTGATGCACGCATGAATATTTTGGTGGGGTCACGAGAGGCACCGGTTCTGTTACACACAGGTGGCCGCTCGAACTCTGTCGCCTGCTATCTTGATTATGAGAAAACACATTTCCCTCGGCCCGCATGCCAGAACCATTTTACTAGCCGACGACACGAGATTTCGGGGCGATGCAAGCAGGACGACTTTGCTTGGTCCCCTGTGGGTTTAATCCCACATATATTGCAGGCCAAATCGCTTGCATTTTAACATAGGCACATTGCCTATTTTCTTTCAATAGCATTGTCGTGCTCTCCGCACTGTGGATTGGTTTTCGGTGTGTGATGCAGGATTTTTCGTGATCATTTGATTGATTCTAACTGAATTTGTTTAGTCAATATTTGACCTTGGTACATTTGCATTCGATAAAATCAAACCACATTTTTGTTTAAAAAAAAAAAAAAGATTATTTTTGTCTTTACCAACAAGTCATATTTTGACTTTTTACACATTGTGCAGAAATTTCTTTTTGCCCCTTCCATGTTGTAAATTTGCAATTTTTGCAAATTAAATTGGGCACATTTTATTTTGCACATTTTGTAACTTTTTGTCTTTTTGTGACAATTTTTGCTGGCGATCACTCGGGGTCAAATGGCTTCTGAATTAGCCGACAAATTGGCTCAAGTAACCCAACTTGTCAGCGTTTTGGCTGATAAGGTTACTTCTAATGAAGTGCAACAACAATGTGAGGTTCCCATTTACACTGGCTCGCGAGATCCAGAGGTCCTCAACAGCTGGATTTTGGACATGGACAGTTGGTTTGAGTATACCAAGATAGCAAAGGATCAGCAAGTTAACTTTGCTAAGTTGAAGCTTTCTGGCATTGCCAAGGTCCTTGTCACTGATCGACAATGGACCCAAAATCCCATTGATACGTGGGATGAATTGCAAAGAGTTTTGAAGAATAATTTTTATCCTTCAAACTATGCCACTGAACTTGAAATCAAGTGGCTTCGTCTTCGACAAACCTCTAATATGAGTGTTCATGACTATATTTTTCAATTTAACAAGTTGCGGATTTTGAATTCTATTCAGGATAACGCGGCACAACTTGTTAACAAATTCAAAAGTGGCTTGCAGGAACCCATTTATAGGAAGATGAAATACAAGTTGATTGTTAACATTGACATGGCTTTCAATCAAGCCCTTCTTGTTGAGGAGGAAATGAGGGAGCAATCGTGTGGGACTCGCTCTTCTACGTCAGGAGGAAATCAGAAGGCTTCTCCTCAACCTTCCAAGGGAGCTAAATCTTCTTCTTCTCCTTCTCCCTCTTCTTCATCTTCCCCTTCTTCTTCACAAAAATCTTCTTCTTCTTCTAAATCACCTTTGATTTGTAATTATTGTAAAAAGCCAGGACATACTCAAAAGAGGTGTTTTAAGTTGCAAAATGTGAAGAAACAATCCCTAGTTGTAAAGCCTTCCAATGAGGACTCACAAGAAAGTCCCATTGAGGCTACAAGGGAACGTAAGCCTTATAAGGAATTGGCAGGGTTAAACAAATTGACCCTTATGAATACTTCACAAGGTGATCGTGAGAATTTGTTTGTGACTACGGTCCATCTCAGTGACACCTTTATGGTTGATTGTATAATCGATAGCGGCTCACAAAAAAATCTAATTGTGAGGTCCGTTGTTGACAAACTGAAGTTACCGATGAATCCCCATCCTCATCCTTATCCTTTGGGATGGAAGGACAATGGGATTACATCCGACATCACACACACATGCACTATGAATTTTGCTTTCAGTCCTTCTTTTGTGGACTCGGTTGTGTGCGATGTCACTCCAATGGATTGTTGTGGCTTGTTGCTTGGAAGACCCTATCAATATGATAGGAGGTCTATACATGATGGGTACAAAAATACATACACTTTGCACAAAGATAATAAAACTTTCATAATCAGAAGTACACAACAAACTCCACATAATTTGATGTTGAGTTGTAGACAAGCACGCAAAGCTGTAAATCAAGCAAAGGAATTAGCACTCATCTTCATCAGACCAATTCAAGAAGAAAAGCAAGCACCTAAGCACACTAATAACAGGAGTTCTTCAGTCCATTCAATACTTCAATCATTTTTTGATGTTTTTCAAGAACCCACAAGTCTTCCTCCTGAAAGACAGATTAATCATAGTATTGAGATTGTTCCTGCATCTTCTCTTCCTAATTCTTCAATGTATAGACAATCAATAGTGCAAATGGAAGAAATTAAAAAGCAAATTCAAGCATTGTTGATTAAAGGGTTCATCAAACCCAGCACTTCCCCTTGTGCTTCTCCTATCTTGCTTGTGTTGAAGAAGGATGGCACATGGCGATTATGCATTGATTTTAGGGCACTCAATAAGATTACAATCAAGAATCGTTATCCACTTCCTCGCATTGATGATCTCTTGGACCAATTGCAAGGTGCAAAATTCTTCTCCAAGATTGATCTCAAAAGTGGGTATCATCAGGTGAGAATTCAAGTAGAAGACACTTGGAAAACAACATTTAAGACCAAAATGGGGCTCTTTGAATGGCTTGTCATGCCCTTTGGCCTTACAAATGCTCCAACTACATTCATGCGGCTGATGAATGAAGTGTTCAGAGATTGTTTGGACCAATTTGTAATCATCTATTTGGATGACATTCTTATATATTCTTCTACTTGGGAGAATCATTTGGAACATTTGGAAATGGTTCTTCAAACTCTTCGAAAGAACCAATTGTATGCAAATTTTCCTAAGTGTTCATTTGGGCAAACATTCATTGCCTATCTTGGGTTTGTAATTAGTGAAAAAGGTGTGCAAGTAGATCCTTCCAAAGTTGAAGTTATCTTCTCTTGGCCAACTCCTACTTCGAGTCATGGAGTTAAGGAGTTTTCTTGGACTTGCCAATTTCTATCGCAAGTTCATTGGAGGATATTCTTATATTGCTGCACCTTTACACTATTTGACAAAGATCAAAGTGCAGTTTCAGTGGACAAAGGATCAACAAAAAGCCTTTGACACATTGAAACAAAAATTGAGTACTGCACCAGTTCTTGTTCTTCCTGATTTGTCTCAACCATTTGAGATAGAAACTGATGCTTCGCAAGTTGCACTTGGAGTTGTGCTCATGCAGAATGGCCATCCAGTGGCTTACCATTCAGAAACATTTTTAGAGGCCAAGAAGAACTATTCTACATATGATAAGGAGTTCTATGCTTTAGTTCAAGCAATCAAGTATTGGAGGCATTATCTCTTGGGAAAAGAAACAATTGTTCATATAGATCACATGCCCCTTAAGTTTCTTCAATCTCAAACAAAAATTGAGGAAGCTAGGCACATGAAATGGGCATCGTACTTGCAACAATTCCATTTGGTAATCAAGTACAAGAAAGGACGAAATAATGCAGTGGCTGATTGTTTGAGTCGTCCTCCTTCTACTCTTGTTTTGATAGTTGTCACTACATCCCATCTTGGCTTCCAAACTTGGCCTACACAGTATCCTATGGATCCAGATTTTGGCAAAGTTTTCCACCAACTTTCCAATCCTTCTTCTTCAAATTTGAGAGCTCTTCAGGACTTTCATATTCAGGATGGAATGTTGTACAAATTGGACAAACTTTGTGTTCCTCATGGGAACAGGGAGTCTCTTCTGAAGGAGGCTCATTCCACACTCTATGGGGGACATTTTGGTAGGCAGAAAACTCTTCATCATCTTCAGCGGTTTTTCTTTTGGCCACACATGCAAAGAGATGTTCTTCGATTCTTGCGACAATGTGCAGTCTGTAATCGCTCCAAATCAGCCAATAGGACATTGGGATTGAGCATGCCTTTGCCCATTCCTTCTCGTCCGTGGGAAAGCATTTCCATGGATCTCTTGAGCGGTTTTCCAATGACAGTACGCAAGCATGATTGTGTCTTCGTTGTGGTGGACAAATTCAGCAAAATGGCCAAATTCATTCCTTGTCGCAAGACAAGTACTGCACAAGATCTTGCCCAACTCTTCTTTGAGGTGGTATGGCGTTCTTTTGGTCTTCCTACCAGCATTGTCTCTGATCGTGACTCACGCTTTGTGGGTCACTTTTGGCGATCTCTTTGGAAGATTTTGGGAGTATCTCTTAACTTCTCTACTGCTTATCATCCTCAATCTGATGGGCAGACAGAGGTAGTTAATCGTACTCTAGTGCAGAGTTTGAGGATTTACCATCATTCCACTCCAGCCAAGTGGGACTTAAGCCTCACTCACATTGAGCACGCCTACAACAGGGTCGTCCACAGTTCTACCGGGCACTCTCCATTTGAAGTGTGTTTTGGTTTTCAACCACTTGCTCCTTATGAGTTACCTTTGTCTTTGCCTTCTTCAGCCACAATGCACATTCAGAAGGAACAAGACAAGGCCAACTCTTTTGTGCAGCATTTGCAGAGTCTTCAAGCCAAAGTGGTTCAAATTCTTTAGAAGACTCAACAAAAGCAGAAACAACAGATGGACAAGCATCGCACTCCTCATTCCTTTCAAGTTGGTGACAAAGTATGGTTTCATCTTGACAAACGATGATTTGTAGATAAGGCACATAGCAAAATCAAGCCTCTTCATTATGGGCCTTATACTATTCTTCAACAAATCTCTGAGAATGCCTTTCGCTTGGACCTTCCATCTCATCTTGGCATTCACGATGTTGTCAATGTTGATCTTCTCAAACCATACTATGATTCGACATTGGAAACAGTTCCAACCATCATACATCCAGTTGATGTGGTTCCTGATGCTCAGCTTCTGCTTGACGTCGATACAGTCTTTGATACGAAGACCCGAAAAACACGCCAAGGTGCTTCTACTTCATATCTTGTGGCCCGACGAGGCCAATTTCCACATCAGGCTCATTGGATTTCTGCTCACATTCTATCCCGGGATTTTCCCTCTTTGTTAAAAGCATTGGAGTCCAATGCTTCTTTTGTTGGGACGAATGATGAGGAATCTTAGACCTAGGGGCTAATTATTTTTAGACCTAGGATATATTCATTAGGACTTAGTATGCAAAATAATCAACGTGAGTTGTTTGTTTCCTCCGTTGAATGGTCTAGGTCTAGGTGTTTTTCTTTTCATTATTGTAGGGCTTACATCTTTAGCCTTTTTGGATTTGTGTACGTAAATCCTTGGAGCAGTTCATGATTTCTAGGATTACGGTTTTCATTTTGGACTTATTTAAGTCCTAAGTTTGCAAATAATATTTAGCTTCAATTTTTTCCATATCATCTTGAATGCTGCAAAGGAAAACATTTTGAATGCACTTGTTTTGAGTTCCAAGGTTGGAAGAAAGAGCATGAGGTGCTCTTTGGGTTCCAAGCATACGTTTAGCACACGCGATGGTCTAGCATTTTGCTAGGGCACATGAGGAGGTGAATATTAGGGATTCGAATCTCATAAGTGGCAAAGTTCTATGTGGACTTGTTGAGCAGATTGGACAAGTTCTGTGTGGACTTGTTGAGAATATTGGACAAGTTCTATGTGGACTTGTTGAGCAGATTGGACAAGTTCTATGTGGACTTGTTGAGAAAATTTGAGCAAGTTTTGTATGGACTTGTTGAGTAGATTTTATCAAGTTTTGTGTGGACTTGTTGAGTAGATTTGAGCAAGTTTTATGTGGACTTGTTGAGAAGATTTGAGACAGAGCTTTAGAGGTGATAGAGCAGAGAGGACAGTAGTCTCCAGTGGATAGAGGTCCATTATCTAGGGCAGTGAGGATAGGTCTTCTAATTGGGTACAAGAGTCTTCAGTGGAGATAGATCCACAAGCCAGTGCAGTGGAAGTAGTAGTCTTCTAGAGGATCACCAACCAGAGCAAAGGAGAAGGAGTTATCTTGTGGATAGATATCCACAAACTTGATTTAGGGGATTGGTGTCTCCTTTGGATAGAGGTCCATAAACATTGTAGGTAAAGGATTCCCAAGAGAATTTATTTGAGAAAAAATTATAATAAATATTTTCTCCGTGGAGTAGCCCACATTGGGTGAACCACGTAAAATCATATCTCTCATGTGTGTGATACTTTGTGTGATGTTTACTACTTTAATATTGCTAATGCTACTATTTGGGTTAAAAATAAAAAAGTTGTATCTTATATTGTTCACCCCCTCTTAGTATAAGCACATGTTCTTCATTTGGTTCCCTAATGCTGCTCGATAATGGCATTGGAGGTTGTTGTGGAGCTCTTGCTACTTTTTTCCTAGCCTTTAGGGGGCCCCTAAACATTTTTATGGCAGCTCATACTTCATAGTTAATTTTTTGAAGTCTCCTCGGACCTCCCCACCATTTTCCTTGGCTCCTATTTTTGCATTGTTGTTTCCTCTATCTCCCTTGGCCTCTGAGTAGTTTCCCTACTACAACGAGATTTCATGGCCTCTGGAGTCCCATGGTTGTTGATCCTCTTGCAGGCCTATTCGGGATGTTGGTCCCTATTGTGACATCCTCCTGTTGCATCCCTATGCATCCTCAAGTGGGAATTTTTCATGTTTCCCACTCTATGTTCATATTTGAATTTTTCAAATCTTTGTAATGGGTGGGATAGCCCTATTTCAATTTTCTTGAGCAGGTTTGTCTTTTTTAATTTTCCTTACCACGTGCTTCTTGGGTGGTCCTTTTACATGTGTGTTTTTTGGGTTGTTCTGAGCGGGTTATTTTTGTCCTAGAATTCAAAGTAAAGATTTAAAAAATTTATATATATAATATATTTTGTCCTTTAAGGCTATCCTCTAGCTTGTCTTGTAAGGCTATCCTTAGCATGTCCTGTAAGGCTATCCTTAGCCTATCCTGAAAGGCATTATTTATGTATTTCCTCTGGATTTTTGTGTCCTTTTCTTTTGCCTTGGGGCCTTGCTTTTAGTCTTATGACTTTGTGTAATCAGGTTTTGGGATCCTTGATAAAAAAACCATTCTTAATTTACTTTAACTGACCAAAAAAAAATTTCTCAAAAATGCACTTAACAATTCCACTGCAACCTTTCAAGCATAATCTAGAATGAAATCTTACAAATTTTACTACAAACACAGTTGTAGGATCTAGTCTTCTTTTTCTCTTAAAAATATAATATAGGTAGTTTTTTGTAATTCTAAAATCTAATCAACTCCTAATGTGCAAATGAACCTTAAAAGAAATTTTTCTCTTTTGCACTTCTGAATATTGTAATTCAATTTTTCCTCTTTGCAACTTTTGATCCAATATAAGGTGCTTTAACAAATCTGATAAGTAATCCAATTAATAAATCTACCTGCACCAATAATTGCTTACCTTTTTGAAAGCTTTTGTAGAGGATGTAGATCAATCTTGGTGCTTTAGATTTTTGCAACTTATGTTAGCTTTTCTAGAAAGCTCTTCCTTCAACAAAAATAGATCTCAAACTTTCTTTCATGAGCTTGGGGTTTGGTGGCTTGTTCTTCTCTATTAATCTTCTCCCTTTTGGTGTAGATTTGGAGAAATATTTATGCCTTCTTTTCATGAAATATAATCTTTAAAACTCTCATATTTGGCAAGCTTCTTCTATCTTCAAGTCTTCTTTTCAAATTTTAACTGCATGCAAGATATTCTTCTCAAGACTCTAAATATCTTGAGGTATTTTGTATTATCTTTGACACTCCTTTCCAATTATTCTTCTCCTTATTGGGCTTGTTGTCAGATTGTGACAATTTTCCCAATTCTTTCCCTTATCAGAAAGTTTCTCCTTGATCGAGAATTTCTCCAATGAGTTCTTCTAGGAACTCTTTTGATGATCTTGCTTTAGCATTAAGGCTCTCCAAGCCTTTTTTCTTGATACCTCTCCTAGGTCTTTTATTTTGTAGCTTCTTTGGTCTTCCTTGAGACCTTAAACTTTTGGAATTGATATCTCCTTCTTGGATCTCTTGATTCTATTTCTTATGGATTTGAATAAGACTCTTCTAGTCCTTCTCATCCTTCCAAGAATAGAATTTTCTTCAATGAGATCTTCACCTGATCTCTTTACCTTCAAGTTTGCTTCAGGTGCTAGATTGATTCTAAAGAAAATACTCTTCCTAAATTTCTTGTAGGAATTTTACCAACTCACTGAATCTCCTTTTCCTGCAACAAATTATTAGTACTAAAATCTGAATCTACTTCTAAATTAGGTACTCTCTTCTGGAGTCTTCTTCAGGATCAAGGCTTTTGTGCCTTTTTTTTAGATCAAGGCTTCTATGGCCTTTTTTTATATCAAGGCTTATGTGGAATTTTTTAGATAAAGGTTTATGTGGCCTTTTCTACTATGAAGTTGAATCTATCGATGGAGATATTCAATCTCTATAATTCACTATGACTCTTTCTCCTAGAGTCTCTTCTGTAATATTCCTCTCTTACAACAACTAATATTTACACTATGAAGGCATTTCAAACTTCAAGCAATAAATTTGAAATATCCTAGATTTCTATTTTAGGAGGTGTCTCAATCATCTAAAAGTTAGTTTCCTACAATAAAAGAAACTTCAAGTAATAGTAAACTTTTTAGATCTCTTAGATGAGATTTTCTAGTTGATTCATCAAACTAGTGGATCAAATATTGAGTCCTTATCTTCATGAGTTTTTCTAAAACTCTATGGAAATAATTTGATCCAAATTAATTTCACAATTTCTCTTTCCATTCTATTCTACCAAATAATCTTAAGGTAACAAAATTTACATACAACAGGTCCAATGGAACATCCGGATTGTAAAAATTGAAGCTATGGTGACTGGCCCAATTTTTAACAATAGTACTTTCTCGAAGCTCTCCCTACCATATTGATTATTCTAAATATATTTACAAGAGGCTATGCACTGTGGTGAATTAGGTTCACAAAAATTTAGGCTCAATAATAATGGCGGTTCTCCTCTCAATCTACATTAGCTAGTTCTATTGTGACTAGATCTACCATGGCTCTAATACCACTATTAGATTTTGAGGTAGATCACAATGGGAGATGGAAATCGTAAGATGTATAAATATAAGAGAGAGCAAATTCACAAGATTGCAAAAATATGCTATAAATAGAAATTATGGAAATGAATATAATATTTTTATGGAGGAAATGGATACTCCATGCAAGAAGCTACAGGACTACATTGTAATCCATCACTAATGGAGTTACACAGTAATACTACTACTACCTACTATCTTTTCAATCTCTTACAAGGAGACCCGTTTATAATGGAAGATAGATTCCTTGGCCAAAACTCTACCTAGCTGTACAAGGGAAACCTTGCACATTTACAACTTGCACATTGACACTTGTGCATTTATTACATTGCATAAAGTAACTAGATAACTTACCCCTAAAGTAATCTAATGTCCTAAGTATGTACCTAGAAAGGTACATTTACATGATCCAAATGATGTAATATAATCTAACTCTAACAGAAGAAAGTGTTCTATGCTCTCTCCACTATTAACCTTTAATGAATATAATTGTGATTGTAGATGTAATATAGTTGCTTTGTTCTTCCCTTCAAATATTTTGCATAATTTATCCCAAGCAATTTTTGAAGTCTCAACTTCACTTATGTATGGCTGAATTTCATCAATTATCCCAAATGTAATCAACATAAGGGCTTTTGCATCATTTTCTTCAATTTTTTGTTTTTCTCTTTCTTCTTTTGGCTTGTCCTTTGTTCCATTCACTATATCCCAAAGTTTTTCTACAATGAGAATTGATTTCATTTTGTTTTTCCATGATGCAAAATTAGGTCTTTTCAAAAGTTGTGATTTGAAAATAAAAATTTTACTATTTGACATAATGGAACTCATTTAAATCTTAAAACTTATTAATTTCTTCAAATCCTTCAAACTAATTCCTTTAGAGAAAAATTTCTTATTTCTCTAAAATTTAATTTCAATAATTAATTAATTTCTTCAATCTAATTTCTCCAATTAATATTTTTCAAATTATTTTAACCAAATATCAAATATCAAATATCAATTTAATTATCAAATTTTCAATTTCATTCTTATAACTCCCTTTTTCTTTTTCAAAAAGTAAATTTCACTAAACCTCCATTTTATATTCTTTGACTTAGGCTTAGGTTTAGGTGTCCAATATGAAATATAAATCCTTTTCAAAAATTATTAAGGAATCTTAATCCTTACCTTCACATCTGCATTTTTTGTTGATTCCTCTACATAAATATATTAACTTTGGCAGGTTATTTTATAGCAGACGATGGATTTTTGTGAGCATTATTCATTCCTCTTTGGATCAACTGTGGTATTTCAACTTCCAGCTAATTCCCTTGCTCTTTGGCAAGTCTACAATTAGTTGTTTTGCATGCATTCATACTGCTATATCATTGCTCATGCACTCACACGATAGCTTTTAGGATGAGTTCTTATGAGGACATATTTAAGACTTAGGACATAGCTTAGGTATTTTTTATTATTTTATGTATTTATCCTAAGTTGTCTACGTTTCCTAATGTCTAACATAAATCTTATACAATATCATGTATGATTGTTTGTTGTAGGCTTAGTTGTCATTATTTAGCTTAAGTTAGGTTGTTTTTTAGCTTTAGTTGTTATGGATGATCTCTTCTTTAAATGGATGCACCATCTCCTTTTGTTATATATATTTTATATGTTTTAATAAAATGCAAAGTTGGATTCTTAAATCCTCATCATTGGTATTAGAGTAGAATAATTTCTGGACTACTCACATTGTTGAATTGTGTTTATCTGTAGTATTTTTGAATGCTTGTTTTCAAGTTGTATCATTTGTATGAGTTGAGTGGCTATCTACTTGTGAAGACAAAAATGCAACACCAAATATATAACATAAAATGAACAAACAATGATACAAGAGATTGCACAATGAAACAAATATTATATTATTAATGTCAATGGATCTTAATACAATAAAATGTACCCCAAATAGGGGTTTACACTATTTATTCTTTGATACAATAAATACAATATGCTAAGGTTCTTCGAAATCCTAGCCAAAAAAATTTGGTGGTGTCTTCAAAGCACGTTTCTGCTCCCAACAGAGGTGAGTGGGATTCAAATATCCATTTTTCGGACCACTCTAACTTAAAAAACTGCAAAATGCTTATATATCTCTAGATCTACACACAAAAATGACAAAAGAGGGTTAATAGTAACTATGAGGGCTCCACTGTGTGAGACCCTAAAAAATAAATAAAAACCCTAGCTATTAAATAACAATTTCATAAGAAAATATGGAAATAATAAAATTAATACAATGAAATAAGATTTACCTTGTGAACTTGTTGCTTTCTGATCTATCATTGTCGTTGCAATAAAAATAGTGCGTAGATGCCCTAGCGGCACCTGAGGGTTCAGTAGTCTATAGAACTAGGATCTGGAACACCCGTGGATGCTCTGTGGCAGTAAAAATTATTTTGGGCACTTGAGGATGGTGAAAAGCACCCAACAACACTCGAGAGTAGCAAACAGGCATTTGAGAGTAGCTGAGGGATGCTCAAGAGTTGAAGTAGGTTATTTTGCTTCATGCAAGGGATGTGGAAATGAATGCAGTGGCGAATGCAAATGTGAGGGCGATTGTGGATGAGGTGGATTGTAATGGAACTTGAGTACTTAAGGCATAAAGGCTTTAGAAACTCAAGGGATTCAAGGACTCTGGAAAAACTTAGGATTCAGGGCATGAATTGCTTAGGGGTTGAGTCATCAAAATGACTCCTATTTATAATCTTTCCTAGGGCACATTAGTGTTTCAATGACACAATTTGTGTGATCGATATTAGAATGTTACAGAGGGTGAAGATTAAATCTGGGTAGGTGGCATGGATTAATGCGGATGAATGGCTAGGATTAGACCAATATGGATGGCTAGAATTAATTTACACACACACACACACACACATATATATATATACATATATACATTTATTAAATATATAAAATATTAATATTTAAATTTATATTAAACAAATATACATAAATATATGTAAAATAATGGGTAAAAATAGTGGGAAGACCTAGATGGACGATAAGTGGCCATATTTTGGTGTCTACAAATGTCTCTTCTTGTACCACGTTGCATGAAATAGAATGTGGTGCAAAAATATGAGACACCTATTTTTTGCTTGATGATGAAGTAGCTTTGTTGATATGTGGACATGAGCTTGGAGATAAAAGAATTTTTTTTTCGTAGCTTACCCCCTCGATTGGCGAATGAGTTTGTGGATGAATCTCACAAGTCAATTGAAAAATGAGTGCAAATGATTGTATGGATGAATGGTGTAATTATGGATGATATGAATGATGTAAAATGATTATGTTTTTGCCCCAACGGTGGAAAGGGGGTTGTTGAAATATGCAAGTGATTGATTCTATTTTTGCCCTAACAGAGAAAGGGATTTTTGCCAAGTGTATATTCCATGATCATGTAAGATGTATTCCATTGTGGGAAAGTCAAAACCAAAAGTGGTTACCCCAAATTTGGGATGATTTGATGTTGTTGAAGAATATGCCTTCTAGCATCATTGATATGCAAAATTAATATGTAAAATAAAAAGAGTCAACTTTAGAGGGTCAACTAGTGACTATCAGATAATTCCTATGATCAGAACCAATCACCCTAGCTAAGGCCATTCACCATGATGACTATCAAGGATATGGGAAATTATGAAGTGTGATTTTATGCATATTTCAAGTCCCACGAACTAGGCCATCAATGATAGCTTTTGTGCAAATTGTTCTTGGCATTTTTCACTCAAAATGTGAAGTACCAAAGATTGTTGTAATTTTGAACAAGGAGAAATGTGATGATGAAAATGACCAAGTTTTTGTATGGTGGTTTATTAATCTTACTGACTTGCATGGATACCAATCGTTACAAGTGCCAAGTATATAGAATAACCCACTAGATATGAGGTTCACTTGAATTTTTGTTTGAACTTGGTAAATATACAAATATTATGATTGATGATTGAAAATGATGTAAAAATAAATTATTGATGACGAGAACGATGATAAAGGTTATTTTGTTAAAATGTGGATCATTTTGGAGTGCTTTGGAATTTGATAAGTGATATTATGCCTTTTGGGTGCAAACTAAAATTATGCATCCAAATCAATTTTTACCTTCACAAAACCTGATAATATGATGAAATGAATGCATGGACACAATTTGGAGTGAGTTGATGGGGGTAAGGCACTATTTTGCATTGATTTTTTCTTTTTGTCAGTTTTGATGCCAAACATCGGTTGGTGCTTACTACATGCGCAAATGCCTATCGATGTTTGGACACTCTACAAATGCCAAGGTGCACTTAAATGCATCAGGAAATGCCCATAGGTGCTTCAAGGTGCTTGAAGCAATTATAGATAGCCTATAGGATGAAACTAAATCTTATTGTTGTGTTTGTCTATTTGTGAAGCTACATCTAGGAGAATTGGGTGGAGTGAAGTGAAGTGTGATGAGCATGGAATCTATGGTGGCAGAAGGTGTGGCTGAAGTGGAAGTATGATTTTCCTAGGTAAGTCCCTTATTTGAATCTCTTTTTATTCTTGTGCAAAAATTTTATTTTTTTTTAATTATGAATATGTATTAACAACAAATGTTTTGTGTTGTGCTACAGCTTAATATTTTTGAGGCTCAACACCTGTTCTTGCCTCTCATTCCTGGAATGAGAAAGGCATTATGGGGTGAGGATTGGGAGTGGTTGAAGACCATGGGGCTAGAAGGGGTAGCCCAGATAGATGTGGTGAGGGTAGACAAGGGGTACCTTTCTACCTTGGCAAAGAGGTGGGATACAAATAGGGGGACTTTTCAACTTCCAATTGGAGAGATTACCCTGACACTTGAGGATATCTATCGCATCCTCAAGCTACCGATGGAGGGGACTCATGTTGAGTTTGGACATGATCGAGGAATGGAGATGCAGAAGATATTTGGTGATAGCTAGCAAAGTGTGGCAGTGACATGTGGGGGAATCTGTACTTGTCCATATATATGGACAAGAAACTAGATGCCCTATTAGCTTTGGTAATGTTCGTGTTGGCCAACATTGTGGTCCCAAATAATAAGTTGTAGGTTCCCTTTGAACCTCATAGGCTTGGTGAGTGATATGATGGATACACCATAGGTGTATGCATGGGATCCTACCTTATTGGTATAGATGTATTGAGAACTTTATGAGGTGATGAGGTAGAGGAGGAAGGGATTGGGATGCAATTTATTACTACAGTGTTGGGGATGGGAGCATTTTAGTGTGGATCGATTGGATGGTCTACCATCTATAGGCTAGGATAGGGAGCATCCTTGTTCTAGGATATGGACAATGGTAGAGGAGGTATAGTCGAGTCATACTATTCAGATGAGTTAGTGATATAGGGACTTGTGGGCTGGATTGACATTTGCCCAAGTGATATGGAGGCTATGGCAGGGTGCTATGTGGATAGGAGATGGAGAACAACTATGATGGGTTAGGTAGGATAGGTTGTTGGTTGGGAGGTATCAAAGTGAGGCTAATTATGTCTAGTTATCATGAGTTATCTATCATTTTGGCTTGAGGTAGGGGATTCCAGATGAGGCAGTGCTCTATAGGAGGTATCAAGATGAGATAAGGTTACCATGTGTTGAGGTATAGAGGGAGACTTATGAGGATGATTAGGAGATAGGTCTTCTTATGTGGATGATGTAGGGACTACTATATATTGTGATGCATGGTTCACTACACAACCACCATGGGCATCGAATCTAGTAGCAACTGGTGGATATGGGTATGAGGTTGAGGTTGAGGAGATCAATGAGGCTCCTAAGCGATGATGGAACCTTCAATATGAGAGTCGAAGGAATAGGGCTAAGGGTGCAATGAGGTAGAATCTAGGGAGTAGATAAGATGGTGGAGATAGGGACAATGTGGAGGAGACTTCATAAGAACCTCTAGGTTTAAGTGAGGAGGAGTGGGTGAGGTTGGAGTAGTAGGAGGTAGAGTAGGATGAGATGGTGATAGCTCAATATGAGAGGATCACAAGGCTCTAGGTAGAGCTTCTATAGAGGAAGTGTCATCATAATTTTTATATAGCACACCTTCAGTCTTGATAGAGGTATATTGAGTCATTATAGAATAGGTTTATGGAGCATCATATTTTGCTTCCAGATCCTCCTACCTCATATGTATCTAAGCCTACTAGGTTTAGTGATTCTAGGCATAGATCTAGGTCTAGGGATATTTCTAGGTCATAAGGGTCCTCTTGGATGGATCAGCTAGTGCTTAGATGCACTTTTGTATATGAAACTTGATGCTCCATTGTATTTAGCCTTTGGGAACTCATTGTACATGTGATATTTATATATATATACACATGGCTTTTACTTTTGTGTTATTTTTTTGTGTGAATGCTTTCTATGGAATACAAGAATATGTATATGGATGATTAATTCAATTCATGGAATGTAAATGTTCTAATTATTATTCATAGTTTATATTTTGCTTGGCCATGTTCTACTATTATTGTTTAATCAAGGGCATCAAACTTGGAGGCATATGAGGTGGATGACTCATGAAATGACATGGATGTTGACATGGAAGAATATATGGATGTTGATATGGAAGAATATATGGATGTTGATATGGAATAATATTGTTTATATGGAAGCTAATTATTTTGTAGAGACTCAGATATACTAGTGGCATCAAAAAAACTCACTAAAACTACCTAATTCCTCTAGGACAAAATGTGAGTGCAGTGAATTCATTTACTAAATCAAGAGCATAGTAATAACTTGAGGTAATCAAGAACCAATGTGTGTGCAAGTGAGTTCATTAATTCATCTTGAGTAAATTGGGTGTGACTTGTTATGAATGAAATCAAGAAGGTAGCTTGTTTGTATGTGTGGTTAGAGGTCTCTTTAAAAGAGATTTTTCACCATGCATGAGCATACTCCACTGCCAGTCAGGCATCTATAGCTCTAATGGAGACTAGCTCCATAGTCCAAGAATTTTGATCTCTTAATTTCTTGGGATGACTACCTAACTGTATGACTAGAAATATAGTATGATCATTACAACCCAATGATCAGTGGTGTGTGATGTGTAAAATATTTAAAGGTTTTTAAGGATTTTTCCCTACTCTTTATTTTTGCAATGTTTTTGAATGAAATGTGTGGAAATGAAATGCAATATTTTTGTGTATTATCCATGTATATATACATATATAAATCTCCTTAAGCATTTCTTTTTGGTAGATAAGAAAAATATCCTTAAGCATAGAATACTTTCAAGTGTATAATATTAAGTGGTTCAGGTTCTTCCTCTCCCTCTAGACTGATAAGCCTATAAGTACTTTGACCCACTTTTTGAGTGATAATGTATGGACCCAAACAATTAGCCATAAATTTATCACGAAGATGCGGTAATGCATTGGTGTTTTGTTGATTATATTTAAGGACAATATCTAATACTTGGAATTTATGTAGATGAACTGTGGTGATGTAAGCATACTTTAAATGGTCTTGATAAACTTGTAAATATTCTAAATCATTGACTCGTCTCTCATCAAGAAGTGTGAGTTGGTCAATATGTGTTTATATAGAAGTATCGTCATCTATGAATTCTTGCAAAGAAATTTGTGAGGAGATCTTAAGCTCAAGAGGTATGATTGCTTCAGCTCCATAGACCAACAAAAATGGTGTTGCCCCGGTAGGTTTTTGGATGCTTGTTCGATAAGCCCATAATGCCAAGGAAATTTTAGTATGCCAATCTCTATGATTTTCATTAACAAGTTTCTTGAGAATAGCAATTAAGATCTTGTTGGTAGCCTCAGCTTGTCCATTTGCTTGTGGGTAATGAGTCAAGAAACTGTGTTGGATGTTATATTTCTTGCAAAATGCTCAAACATCCTTGTTCTTGAAATACTTTTCATTATCAAAGATTATTTTTGAGGGATTACCAAAATGATAAATTTATGATGAAGTAAAAACTTCATAATTCTAGGTCCTTTCGTACTAGTTAGAGGAATTGTCTCAACCCACTTTGTGAAGTGTTCGGTGGTTGTGATGATTAATGTATGTTATCTTGAGGAAGAAGATAATATTTTTCCAATTAAATCTAGACCCCATTGTGAAAAGGGCTAAAGTTTTTGGATAGGTTGTAATGCTTGTGATGGTACATGAGTTAAATTAGCATGCTCTTGATATTTCTTACAATGTTTGACATAAATGCAACAGACTTGTTCCATGGTGGGCCAATAATAACCCATGTGTAGAATATACTTTATGATGGTCATCCCACTAAAATAACCACTACAAGTACCATCATGAGCTTCAGCTATGGTTCTTTGTGCTTCAATAGCCTTGAGACATCAAAAGAGGATTCCATCATAACCATGTTTATACAACACGTCCCCCAAGAGAACAAAACAAGCTATATTTTTCTTGAAAGTGCATTTAGTAGTTCGAGATATATCAGATGGGAGTATTCCAAACTTGAGAAAGGCTACTATTTGGCTTGACCAAGGCTCATATGGATCCTACTGGATAAAGCAAATATTCTTTTCATCCTTAGATTCAACATGGACAATTGTAGATTTAGAGATTGTTGAGATAATGAGTGGTTGTACCTCTCCTAAGGTATCCTTTGGAATCAATGATCCAAGAGAGGCCATCGCATCTGCAAATCTATTAGTCAAATATGGTAAACTATCGATTTCATACCATTCAAATGTAGAGAGCAATTTCATTTCTACTTCATGATAAAATGGTAGGTTCTTTACAATGGTATTCTTTATTGATTTTCTTGACAACAAGTTGAGAATCACCAAATATCCTAATACACTTAATACCCATAATTATAGTTGATTGAAGGCCTAAGATTAAGGCTTCATACTCTACAATGTTTTTTGTGCATTGGAAGTCAAGTTTGAATGATAAGGGAATAGGTACCCCTGGGGTGTATGAAATACAACTCCAACACCTTGACCTTTCTTGCACTTAGAACCATCAAAGAATAGTGTGATATCGATGTCTTCCTCTGAAATGATATCTTATTCTTGTTCGGTGATAGTGAAGACCGAATCATTTGGTAGCTCAATAATAAATGGATGATCACTAGGTAGTGGAGCTTTCACAAGTTGATCAACTATGACCTAACCTTTAATGGATTTTTGGCTAATGAAATCAAGGTCAAATTCAGTAAGAAGCATTATCCATTTTGCGGTGTCATTGTTATTGTAAGTGCGAGACATCATATAATGCAAAGTATTTTCTCTAGCTATGACATATGTGGTGTGGCTAAGCATGTAATATCAAAGTTTCTTAGTGGTGAAAAACACTGCTAAGCACAATTTTTATACATAAGTTTTTTTGGTTTCATAGCTTACCAATGTTCGACTAATGTAATAGACAACTTACTCTCAATTTTATTCATTCTTTTGTGCAAGCATTGTCCCTAATGCAAATTTCGTTGCTAAAACATAAATATAGAATGGGATCCTCTAATGAGGAGGAGCTAATACTGGAAAAGAAGCTAGGTATTGCTTGATGTCATGAAAGACTTTTTGGCACTCATCTGTCCAAGAAAATGGCACTCCCTTTTGTAGAAGGTGATTGAATGACCTGCATTTGTTGGAAATTTATGTAATGAAATGATGGATCGATTGGATATTTCCTTTTAAACTATAATTCCTTTAAATTTTTTGGACGAGGCATCTCCATGATAGCCTTGAACTTGTTTGGATCCACCTTAATGCCTCTTTTGGAGAAAATGAACCCTAGTAGTTTTCCAGAGGTAACACCAAAGACACATTTCTCGGGGTTCAACTTACATTATGCTCTAGAATTTTATCAAAGACCTTTTCCAATACACAAACGTGTTCTTGTTGAGTTTTTTATTTAGCAAAGAGATCATCCACATAATATTTGAGAATATTATGCATATAGTCATGAAAAATGTATGTCATGGCATGTTGATAAGTGGTTCCTGTGTTTTTAAGGCCAAATGGCATCACCTTGTAACAAAAAGTTCCCCAAGGTGTAGTGAATGCTATTTTGTGTTGGTCATCAATATTTATTTGAATTTGGTTGTATCCTAAAAAACCATCCATGAGAGAAATAATTCCTTGGTTAGTGCAGGTGTCAAAAAGAGTATCAATGTTTGGAAGAGGAAAGTCATCCTTAGGATATGCCTTATTAAGATCTTGAAATTCAGTGCAAATGTGTATCACCCCATTAGGCTTACAAAAAGGTACCATGTTTGAGAACCACTCAGGACAGTCAATGGGTACAATGAAACCCACATCTAAAATATTTTGAAGCTCTTATTTGACCAAGAGGGCAATGGTAGGATGCATCCTTCTAAGTTTTTATTTGATCATCTTAGCATCATGATGTAAGGTGATATTGTGGACAACCAAATTAGATTCAAGACCAGGCATGTCTTTATAAGACCATGCAAAAATTCCCTTATTGAGGAGAGCAATTAATTGCTCTTGCTCATCTTTGGATAAACTTTTTCCAAGATTGAAAATTTGAAGATTGTCTTTGTCTAAACTAAGGTCCACATTGATGGTATCTTCAATGGACATGTGAGACCTTCCTCAAGTTTATGGGGATTTGGGATCATATGAATGTCATATATGATGTCATCAAACTCTTCTGACTTATCCTCATCTATATCTTCCTAGAAAAGCTCAGGATTTGAAGGTGAAGGTGAAGGTGAAGGTAGAGGATATGGAGGAATGTAGTTGGCTGAAGCCCTTAACAATTCCTAAGTTATGACAAGTTTGAAAAGGGATGGGGGTGAGGAAATCCATTTCATATAAATAAGGCTCATGTAAATTGGAATGGGTTTTTCCAAATCATATAGATTATTGAGTTGTGTGAATAAGTCAGCAGGATTCATATTAGGTAAAAATGGGTGGCTTGGTGAAATGTATGGGATGGATAGAGCCTAAAAAATGATTCTAGGACCTTGTTCAACCTAGATAATAGTAATAAACACAAATATATGCACTTAATTAAATGTTATATACATGAAATGTAGAAAAATAAAATATTTTTTTTTGTTTTATGTTTTTTTTGCACTATATACATATGTTACAATTTTGGCTGATGAGATGGATTAATGAGATGGAGGTGGTGGTTCATCGGTAGGTTCATATCACTCTTGTGGAAGAAGCAAGTAAAATATGGGCTCATGGATGGAGAATATTCTAAGATAAAACTCATCCTATTCAGTTTCAGAAATGATGGGCTCTGATTTCTCTTCATATTCATCAGAAGCTATCAATATAAGGTCAAATTCTTCGTATATTTCCTCGTCAAAGTTATCAGGGTGGAGAGCTTCTTCTTATGAATTCATATTAAGCCTTTGGAAGGCTTGTTCAAAATAATATATGGTGGTAAGTGGGTGATAACCTAGACTTGAACGGTCGTGCAATTCTTGATATGGGACATCAATGGGTTGAGGCACTCCTTGTTCATATTGGCCTAAGCCATGTCTTAGCTAATTATATCTATAAAAATAGTGGGATGGAAAAACCATTATTTTTTGGATATTGATAGGTGGTGGTTGTTTGGGTTCTTCTAGGGGAGTAGTATTAGATAAATATTATTTCCCCCCATAAATTTATGCTATTAGGCACCAAACCCATATTGTATACCACTCCTATAGATAAAGGTGGGTCATGTGGGTGATCAAAATCCTTGGTAGTTGAGATATTGAGTGATGTGATTGTGATGTCTTGGACCATATATTCACCAATACCAAGGTTTGTGAGGTGGACCTCAACTTGGGATGATGAGGATGAAGTGGACATGGGAGGCTCATGGTTTGCTAATGGCTCAAATGATGGGGAAGATGTGGGCATCTCACAGCTCAATAATTTGACTTATAAAACATTGGATGATGGATATGGATTTGGTTGTGAAGGAATTTTTATGACCAATGAAGGGTATGATGATGTGGATGGCATCAATTAGGTTTTACCACATGTACATGTATTCAATGGTGATGATAATGAAGGTGTAGAAGTATATCCTTGGTTGGAATTGGTGATGGGAAGATCCTCAAGAATGGGAGCTTTTGATGAAGGATTTGATGGAGAGATTGATTGTGGCAGATAATGTGAGTAGAAGGTGGTTAGAAGTAAGCATGGATTCATAAGGATTTGATATGAAGTTGTAATACTTAAATAGGTCAACATCCACTGGTATGCAATGTACTTTCCCTTCATGTATGTATTTTAGACATTGATGTAATATGGAAGGGACACATCTCATTTCCCTCATCCAAGGTCTTACAAGGAGTATATTGTATGCCATGGATCCTTCTAAGATGTGGAACAAGGTATGTAATATTTTTACCCCTACTTCAATGGGTAAAACAACAGTGCCAACTATAGAGCACACATTGGAGATTCTCCATAGTTGACACTATGTTTTGCATAGATTGAGTTACTGAGGGTATCACATGATAGGTAATTTTTTGTGGTGTTTGTTGCATTGGTTGTTGTTGAGCCATTACTGGTTGGCTCATGACCACTTGATTGACGTGATTGGCTTGATTTTTCGGATTATCTTGTGTTGATTTTATTTAGCTAGAATAATCACTTTTGTATTGGCCCTTTTTTTGTCATTCCTTCTTTCTTGGCTTAAGTATACCTTCTGGAATTTTTATCTCTTCGATGACACTAGCCTGGGTAAGAGCTTCCTCAAATGAGAGATATGTTTGTAATTGAAGCATCCAAGAGATGGTTTTTAGGAAACTCTTAGTGAATAGCTTAATTAGCTCTTCCATTGCTAGGGTGAATAGAATTTTGGTCATGGTGGCCCTCCAACAATTGCCAAAATCATAGATAGACTCATCATCATGTTGTCTTAAACCATAGATATCAAACAATGAGATTTTATTTCTTATATTAAGGGTAAATTGTTCAAATAATTAGTTAACCAGTTTTTCAAAATTATAAATACTATGATTGGGCAATTGGTTGTACCACTTGATGGCATCTACCCCCAATATCTGAGGAAATATGTGGATCACGAGAGCATTATCATTTTGAATTTTGAATCATGAGTGCACGAATGTGCTCACATGCTCTTTAGGGTCCTTAGTCCCTTTGAACTTGTCAAACCTTGGTACCATGAAATCTATCAGATATGGTGGTGATGGTACCGTAGGGTGAATTTTTTGATTGATTAATTGAGGTAATGTTACCTTTTGGTTATTGTAACCAAGAGTATGTTGTATCAAATTATCAATTTGTTGTTGCATAGCCTTGATTCTAGGATCTTCCCCAAAAATGTGGAAGCCCTGAATCACTTGATGATTTTTTTAAGAGGTGAAAGATGTTATGAAGTGACACAATGATTATGGATAGGTGGAGTGGATTAGAATTTATGATGATGAGATTGATTGAGAAATGATAGTGACTATTGAAAAGGGGATAATGCATGAGGACTGTAGTCAGATTGGCCTATGGAAATGGATTGGGTATGGGTGGATGGAGTTATAGGGATGAAAACCATAAAATATTATGGTGCCCATGATGTACTTTGCATGGTAAATATGGATTGAGTGAAAATTAGCTGGGGTCTAGGGTTCACTTGGACTTGTTGAGCATTCTGCCACTTCTTAAGCAATTTGTTCAAATTTTCCCATGTTTCATGAATTTTCATATCATAATTGGAAGGCATCGATGAATATGTAATAGATGATGTGGATGGGGGAAAAGTGGCATTAGGAATTGCTACTTTATTGGATGAAATTAGCACTTGAGAAATAGCATTGACTTATACTTCATACAAGGGGTTGGTATAGGTGGATACATATGAGGTGTTAGAAGCACCTGATGGTTGGGGAATGGAGACATGGGATGAAGGTGCAATTGATGCCTCAAAAAGAGGGATAGTGTACACCTGGGTGAATTTGTATGGCTAGGAAGGAATAAGTTCCTATTGTAAAGAAGTATCTTGATCCGAGATATTATGGATGGGCTGCAAGACATAATTAGCCAATTTTTAGAAAGCCTCTACTTTAGCCATGTCTATGTGGGTGATGGTGTGGTCAATTGTGGGTGAAAATGATTTGGTTTGTGGAAGATATGTGGATGTGTATCTGTGTGAGACATCAGTAGCCTACACAGTGTGTGATGGACCTCCAGATAAATTTGTGAAATCTATCTGAACCACACTGAAGAGATTTACCACAAAAGTGGTAGGAAATAAAGATGAACAATCCATAGATGTATTGTTTTGGTTTAAATATTTTTTCTAATTTCTTGTTAAGACCATAAGCTACTAAACCAAATGTAAAATGTGTTATAAAGGAAATGCAAAAATGGAAATCCTCATAAATCAAGTGAAAAAAAATCAATTTGATGTTTAGCCAACAATTGTGTCTTACCTCATTTATTAATTATCTTCTTTTAATATTTTTTATTTTTTATTTTTTATTTTGATTTTGTGTGTTTGAATGCACTAATCTAAAATTATAATGGGTGAATACTATGGATATGAATGGACAACAATATTCTTACCGGTGATTAAATATAGTATGTTTGCTCAAGGGTAACTTATGGTGTTTAGGGGTAAATATTGGTGGACGGAGATGAAACCCATCGTCACCAAATCTCAAGCAATGATTGGTGATGAAATCCAACCATTACTATTAAAAGTGCCACATGCAGTGTGTGATTCCTTTTAAAAAGTTTATATTTTCTATTGTGCTTATACAATGTCAAAAAATAACTGCTTTCATCAATCTAAATCAAAATCCAACATCAAAATATCAATTTTCCCAAAGGAAGTAGAGTACACCGCTTAAATCCCTCTCTAAACAATGGGGGGTTCGTCTACTCCTCCACCTTGAATCACCAAATGTTGGCGTGTTTTTGTTATTTTAAATGTTGTTCCTACTTATATTTATAAAAATAAAAATTTCTAACCCTAGGATGCACACTACTTTTATGATTTTAATATTTCATATGTAGAAAAAAAGATGTAGCACACCAGAAAGCATGAATTCTTTTTAAATGGAAATGTATTATGTGTAAATGTAACTATATGTAAAAACTACTTTTATGCCTAAATGCATACTATAATTATTGTTTCTAACAGATATATTATTATGTTATTTTTAATACAATATCTAAAAGAAAACAAGCAAAATGTAAAATGTAAAAATGCATAAAACAGAGATTAGGGTTTCAAGGTAAGCTTACAAAGAAGCCTACATATTTTTCCTTCTATTTAAAAATGCCTTTTTGTGCTTCAGGAATACCCTCGGGCATTTCTTGAATATCCCATGAGTGTTGCATGGCGTCTATGCACCTTCTGCAACTTATGTATTGTTCCAAAAATCCATATTCTGCAAAAATCGCATGATCCGTGCTTCTGAAAACCTACAAGATAAAACAAAAAAAAAAAACAAGTTAGATCACAAGATAAATCAAAGTAAAAAACCCTTAGGGGGTCACATTGTGATCACCATTTATGAAGACAAAAATGCAACACAAAATATATAACAAATAATGAACAAACAATGCTACAAGAGATTACACAATGAAACAAATTTTATATTATTAATATCGGTGGATCTCAATACAATAAAATGTGCCCCAAATAGGGGTATACACTATTTTTTCTTTGATGTGATAAATACAATATGCTAGGGTTCTCCTAAACCCTATCCAAAAAATGTTGGTGGTGTCTTCAAAGTGCATATTTTCTCTTAACAGAGGTGAGTGGGCTTCGAATATCCATTGGTCGGACCACACCAGCTTAAACAACTGCCAATTACTTATATATCTCCATATTTACACACAAAAAATTACAAAATAGGGTTAATAGCAACTATGAGGGCTCCACTATGTGAGACTCTCATAAATCGATAAAAACCCTAGCTATCAAATAAAAATTCTATAAGCAAATATGGAAATAATAAAATTAATACAATAAAATAAGATTTACCTTGTGAACTTATCACTTTCTGATTTGTTGTTGTTGTTATTGCAGGAAAAATAGTGCACAAATACCCTAGTGACACCTGAGGGTTCATTGGTCTGCATAATTGGGATCTAGAATACCCGTGGGTGCTCAACAATAGTAGAAAACACTCGTGGGTGCTCGAAGATGATGGAAATCACCCAACGATGCTCAATAGTAGCAGACGGGTGTTCGAGAGTAGCAAAGGGGTGCTCAAAGACTGAAGTAGGTTCTACTACTTCATGCGAGGGATTCAGTAATGGATGCGATGATGGATGCAAAGGTGAGGGTAATGGTGAACAAGGTGGATGGTAATGAAACTGGAGTACTTAAGGCATAAAGGCTTTAGGAACTCAAGAGATTCAAAGTACTCTAGAAAAACTTAGGATTTAGGGCGTGAATTTCTTAGGGGTTGAGTCATCAAAATGACTCCTATTTATAATATTTTCTAGGGCACATTAGGGTTTCAAAAACACAATTTGTGTAGTCAATATTAAAACATGATGGAGGTTGAATAGTAAATCTGAGCAGGTGGCATGGATTAAGGCGAATGAATAGCTAGGATTAGACCAATATGGATGGCTAGAATTAATTTACACACATATATACATTTATTAAATATATATATATATATATAATATAATATAAAATATTTATATTTTAATATATCTTAAAAAATATACATAAATATATGTAAATAATGGGTAAAAATGGTGGGAAGACCTGTATGGATGACAAGTGGCCAGATTTTGGTGTCTATACTACTCTGTGTGTCTCTATCATCAAATGAGATAAAATAAATCTCTCCAATGTTGCTCGCTAAGAAAGGATATAGTCAAACACAGTTATTAACCCATGTAGTCCATTGTGGTTAAACTTGTAGTTCAAATATTGTGGTGGCATACATGTAGAGCCTATTCTGATTTATTTTGGGATTAGAATATAGGTCTTAGTTTTAATCCATATTCAAGGCAACTTCAATTAGTTGTCATTTCCTACAAACTTCGAACATGATTGGTGTTGAGGATACATAGGCTTATCCACTTAAACCTAAGTTAATATTTCATTATTATATTTATTTCCTATTTCATTACACTTTGTATTCACGTGAGGCATAGTATACCCATGTTAGAAATAGGTTTTTAAGTTGTTTGGGTGTTTAGTTAGCTATTAGAGATCTTGTTTGTCTTCTAGCAGTTAATTCCCACCTTTGTTTAGTAGATGGTTATCTATTAGTTAAGTGGTTTGCCATGTTTGGCAACTTGTTACAACCATGTGAGATTCTTGTATTTCTTCTATATATTGCATTCCATAAATAAAGAAATCAGCTTCATGTTTGGTTTCTACATCATTGGTAATCACAGCCAAGGATTTATTTTTTGCAGGAAGGAGGAAAGGTTTCCACTTTTTATGAGGTGCCTAGTGAGAGTGCTAGTGCATTAGATCCTAGGAAGGAGTTAGTGGAGTTTGTCTTAAGGTCACCCATGATATCAGGTGAAGCTGAGGTAGTAGAGGGAAGAATTTTCCCTGCACCAATTACCCCTGATAGTAGGTTAGAGGGTAAACCATATTTCACCTTGAAGGTAATCATTTGGTAATCATCCAATTTGGAGATTACAATTGTCTATTTTGAATATCAGAGATCTCAACGAAGATATTTGAGGGGGAGTTCCATAATTTTGAGGCCAAATTGTGGCCAAAAAGAGGGTTTTCGAAGATTCTACAGTGGAAGCACCAGTTTGCCTAGAAAGCTGCTGAAGAAAATTTGAGCCCAAGTTTGAGCCAATTACATCCCTTGTATGAATGACTTTTTATGCAAAAAAAATGACATGGAAAAGTGAATTTTTTTTTGTATGCATGTTTGGTTTATAAAATATTAATATCCTATTAATATTTTATTTTAAAAATAATAATAATAATTAATATTCCATGCATAGAACTTTAAAATTTTTAAAGTTCTAAAAGAGGCAGATCGAGCGCGCTATTCATGCTACCTGATTGCCTTGTTTGGCCAGACAACACTGGATCGGTGACCATTCACCTATCAGCCAATTCTGCTGATGCCGACCATCGATCGGTTACCTTTTTGGCCAAGCCATCCACAAGGGTACGAGAGGCACCGAGCTATGGACTATCCTCGATAGCAAAACATCACAGGCCATGCCACTCCACCACCAATAGATAGCTATGGAAGGGCATTTACCATCCACCAACCCAGGACGAGCTCAACATCGTAGCCACCACCTACGAGGGAAGTTGATTCGATTTTAGCAACCTAAAACCTCCTCTGGAATTTGGTTGTTTCGGTGTCTGGTTCCAAGGGATGTGGTTCTCGATACTATTTTTTGTGTGTTCCATCAAGTTGCAAACCTGGTGGAACCTTCCGACGGATTCTTGCAACCCCGACATCGTCACCTATTTGACGATTGAAAAGTCATGAAGATGTATGAAACCATGCAAAGTTCTGCATCCACCCGAGTTCATCTATAGAAGGAGGCCTACTTAGACAATTGAAAACCCCTCCACTCCACAGGCGATAGCTTGGTCATTGTTGCAATATGAAAAACCATGTAAATAAATAGTGGATACAGTCGAATTACCAGCAAAAAGTTTTTGATTTTCTCGTGAAACCCGGCAACCACAAATTTTTTGGCAAGTTTTGACATAGTTCTGATGTCGTTTCCATTCCCGGTGAATAACGTAGAATTCCCTATGAGGTTAACAACAACTAAAAAATTATCTCAATGATTATTTTTGGATGATTTCCAATAGAAGATGACCAAAAATATGATGTTCAGTCACTACCTGACGAGGGTTTTTCGAATTCCAATGAAAACAACAGTTCAATGAGCTGCAATCCTCCTAACATTTTTTTGTGAGATTTTTTGGCATCGTGAGGTGGGTCTTCGATGATAGTGCACTTTTTTGTAGGAAATAATTTACCTTTCCTAAGGTCTCATCGTTCCGGTGAGATTTAAGTTTTTGCGACAAACGACATTGCTGGCGGAGATTTAGAATCCCGGTGAGAGGGAATGAGTCCATTTAAAAAAAAAATGGGACTTAATTGTTCCACATTAACCATGATTTGGGCAAGGTAGTGCTTAAAATCACTAAAGCATGTATAGTACTTGTAACCACCATACAGTGGTCACACCAGGCCATCTTTAGGTGGTCACGCTAGTTGCTTGGGTGCGCATGGACAGTTGGTGTCCACTCCTTGATGACGCTTGTTGATTGTGCTTTGTGTTGTTGTTTAGCACCTATGTTATGAGACGCGATGATTCAGTGGTGAGCCTCACAGTTCAACCCATAGTTGACTGGTGGGTTGCCCCCATAATTAAAAACATTTTTTTTTTCCTTGGCAGGGAAGGCAAAATTGGTGGCAAAATTTAAATTTTGGCATAATTTTTTTAAATTTCAAATTCAAATTTTAAAGTTTTGGTGCCAAAACCTGTAAATCAGCAAAGGAGGTTAAATTTATCCAAATTTTGATCAATTTCAGTCATTCTTTTTACAATTTTTCATAGTTTTACAAAATTACTCATTTATTTTGCCTCCTAACCAATTTTGGTATTGTAAAGGGCTGATTTTGTCATGTTAAGTGCTATTTTTGTATTACAAAATTTGATTTAATTTTTGTAAAAGCACTTTAAATAGCCCTAATTTGTAATTTTGGAAGGTAAATTATTGTAACAATGTAGGCAATTCTTGCATTAGGAAAATTATCAAATTCCTAAGCCTAGATTAGTTCTTGCATCCATTTTGCAATCCTCCTAGTCTGGCATATACTAGGAACCATATGGCCAGAAACCTCAAATCAAATATGGAAAACCTTACTACTGTAATCAAAATTTTAGCAGAGAAGTTTAAAGATATTGTGGTGCAATCAAACCCTAGAGATATAAAAATTCATCACAATCATGCAAGTAAATCCAAATGTGAGGTCAAATTATATGATGGATCTAGGGATCCGGATGTCTTATCTACATGGATTTTGGATATGCAAACTTGGTTTTCTTATGCTGGAATTCCTGAGGATGAACAGGTTGCATTTACTACAGTCAAAATTATAGGCTTAGAAAAAGTTTTAATTGTAGAAAGACAAAGCCATAATGCCACAATGACTTGGAAAGAATTAATCCAAATTCTGAAAAACACATTCTTTCCACCAAAATACCAAAGTGACCTCACTACCAAGTGGTATAGATTGAGGTAAGCCTATAGTAATTTTATTTCTGACTACATTCTCCAATTCAATAGGCTAACAGTATTGCTTGGTGTGAAAGATTCAGAAGAGAACCTGATTAACAAATTCACTCATGGATTGTAAGATCAATTTTTTAGGGAAATAAAGTTCAATATTTTCCTCACCTTGGATGTGGTATTCAATCATGCCATTCTTGCAGAGGAGAAAGTTTGTGCACATCACAAATCTCGTTCATCACAGGAGAGCTCTTCCAAAGGTGGGAATCAACATCAATAGAAGGTGAAGAACAATTCTCATTCTTCCCCTCATTCTTCTTATCCTCCTATTTCTCCTAAAGCACATTCTTCTTATTTTCATGCTAAAGATCCTTCTTCTTCATTGTATTATAATTTTTTTTAAAAGCATGGTCATGTAAAATCCAAATTCTTTACTTTTGAAAATTTTAAGAAGAAGAAATCCCTATTTGTACAACCTACACATAAGGAACCACATGATGGTCCCATTATGGCTACAGGGACAGAAGAAGAGTATCCTTCTTTAAAGGGTAAACTAAACAAAGTTACCCTTATGTCAAATGTATTTGCTCAAGGGGGTCGTTACCATGTGTTTATCACTAGGGCCCACCTTACACATGATTTCTATGTTGATTGTATCATAGATAACGGATCACAAAAGAACCTCATTGTGAATTCCATTGTAAAGAAGTTGAAACTTCCCATCAAGCCACATCACCAACCATATGCACTTAGGTGGAAAGATGTAGACTCCACATCTAACATCACCCACACTTGCACATTGAATTTTACTTTTGGTGACAAGTTTGTGGATAAAGTAAGATGTGATGTCATAGAGATGGATTGTTATGGGATACTACTAGGTAAAACCTATAAATTTGATAGGAATGCTATTTATTATGCTAAAAAGAACACCTACACATTGGAGTTGTATGATAAAACCTTCTTGATACAAAGCACTACATCTACTTCCAATTTGATGTTAAGTTGTAGGTAAGTAAGGAATCCACTAAGTCAAGTACTCATTTTGTCTCCTACTAACAGCAATTCCACACAAAATGAAGAACAAGCACCATATAAGGCACAACAATGTGAAGAAGTTTCACTCCCACATAATTCAAAATTACGAGAGCAAGTGGTTAAGGAACCCATCATTCTTATTCATGAGAAATATGTCATTCACTCTATTGGTATTATTTTGGGTACACCTTTAGATACACAACCACTTATTCCATAGAAGTTACCTTTTGCTTTGCCCACTCCCACCATTGCACACATGGAGGAGCATGCTAAGGTTACTTCATTCATTGAGCACCCGTACAACCTTCTAGGAAATATACCAAAAAACTTGCAGGAGACTTCGTAGGGAGTCATGCGTAAGCATCACAATTCTCATTCATCACAGGTTGGAGACAGATTTTGGATTTCTTTGGATAAGTGCCGCTTTCCAAACACATAATTTCAGGATCCTCTTTTGGAACCTGATCCTATTTATAGCCCTACAGTAGCAGTGGTGATCATTAGTTTTTGCTCATGTCAGATAGAGTTTTTGAGATGAATACTCATTACACTGGATAGGGTTCTTCCACTTCATACCTTTTCACTCGTTGCAGTCACTTTCTACACATGGCTTATTGGATTCCTCACCATGAGATGGCCCATGACTTTCCACATTTTTTGAGAGAATTGGGATCCAATGCTTATATGGTTGGGAGGAGTTTTGAGGATACTTAGACTTATCCACTTAAGCCTAAGTTAATATGTCATTATTATATTCATTTCGTATTTCATTACACTTTGTATTCACGTGAGGTATAGTATGCCCATGTTAGAAATAAGTTGTTTGGGTATTTAGCTAGTTGTTAGAGATCTTGTTTGTCTTCTAGTAGTTAGTTGTCACCTTTGTTTAGCAGATGGTTATATTTTAGTTAAGTGGTTGGCCATATTTATAAACTTGTTACAACCACTTAACCATGTGATATTCTTGTATTTCTTCTATATATTGCATTCTATCAATAAAGAAATCAACTTCACGTTTGGTTTCTACATCAATTGGTGAGACTCCACATCGATCACCACTTTTCATCCCTAATATCAAAGCAAAGTTAGTCTATTGTATCATGAAATTTATTCATATATTTCTCTCTTCCACCAACCATAGACAATGAGGTGTTCATAGTTGGAACCCAACTTGTCATTCAGTTCTTATTGGTATTCACTAGCTACATCATTTTTAGTGGTATTAGGAGGCATATACATTAACAGTGTGAAGTACAATATTTACATTTGAAAATACACAATGGAATGAAGGTGGACACCAAATATCCTTGGTGTTGAGCCATTGAGGTAGCAAATAGAGCTAACCATCCTATCGCTAGTCTATGTCTAATAAAGAAACCATCCCATTTGGATAAATTTGATCTATTGAAAGGAAACAACCAGTTTCCATTGAGGATACATCCATGTGATATGGTTTGTTACAACTAGACCCCTCTGTGATGCGGCTTACATTTTTAATGTAAGTTTTGGTTTTTGCAAAAAAATGGTTATTGGATAAATACTACAATATGGGCAATTATCTATTGGTAGGAATACTATAGGACTGTATGCTTTGACTATTTTATAGTTAAAAGTTGAAGTTTTCTCTCAAATGCTTGGCTCATCTCAGCCTTAATTTCATAAAACTTGGAGGGTTTAGACAATAGGATACAATTTTCTACCTATGAGAGTGCCACTTGACATGGCTTAGTTGTAGACTACCACCATCCATTGATTCAAGGAGATCAAGAGAAATTCCATGGGGAGACCTCTTTAAACAATGACCTTTCCTATCTATGTGGACCAACTAAACCATGTTTAGATTCTTTTTCCAACCAATAGTGGTGCCATGTGGTAGTGCTATGAGCTTTTGAAGGTTGCTTTTAACTATCATGATGATGGGTTTTGGGCCCAACTTACTAGTGACACAAATCACCAATGTGGGACCATGTATCCCATTTTTTGGCCAAATCAGAGATTCCTTCTTTCAATATAATAATAGGTGATCACTGGCAAATGTAGGAGTTCCAAGTGGCACTCGTTTGGTCAAATTGCAATTGATCACTAGTAATTTGTAGAGGTTTATTGTCCTATTACAGCGATAAGTTTATATTTTTATCCCACATGTGTGGGGTGAAGGCACCTTTTAGGGTTTAAAAGGCACTTTAGAAACTAAGTGAAATAGATCTTTGTGGCTAGCATTTAGGTGCGTATAAGTGCAAACTTTGCAATGGACCTGTCATGTTGTTGACTTTGGATGGTGGCTTGCACGTTGTTGACTACACTAAAGCCTACATGAGAAAGGTGAAATATATTTTTTTTTTATTAGAGGCATATGTTTTAAACCAAAAATGTTTTTTTTGGTTTGTATTAAACTAAGTATTTAATTAATACTTTCAAGGTACAATTTAATTTAATTCAATTAATTAAATTGTTTATTTAATTAATTAAAAAATTGTACCCCTTTTTGAAGATAAAATAATCCTCTATTTGTTGTACTTTACAAATGTCAAATTTTTTATACTTGCCTAGAAAAGGCTCATTTTTTGTAATCCCTTATAATAGCCTAGTAGGCATATTTGACTTATACCTGTTTAAAAAGGGAATCAAATTTAGCAGGCCAAATGACCACTTTAGACTAGGTAGTTGGTATATTGGCCAATAAGGTCCAAGAAATCATAGTGCAAAGTGCCCTTAATGTAAATATATATAATAATGACCTATGGTAAAATATATAATGTGAAGTAAAGACTTATGATGGGTCTAGAAATCCTAATATCTTAGCTAGTTGGATAATAGACATGGAGACTTGGTTCTCTTACATGGAGGTTCATGTTGAAGAAAAAGTCCCCTTTGCTAAACTCAAACTATCTGGGTTTGAAAATATTGTAGTTATAGAACAACAAGAAGGTAAAAATCCAATTGAAACTTGGAATAGTTTAATCAAAGCTTTGAAGAACACTTTCTATCCTTCAAACTATGAACAATAACTTAATGTAAAATGGTATAAATTAAGGCAAAGTTACAATATATTTATGTAGGACTATATTTTCTAATTCAAATGGTTGAGGATTTTACTTGGAGTGAAATATCTAGTAAATCCCCTCATAATCAAATTTAAGAGTGGCTTACTAGAGCCTTTGTATAGGGAGGTGAAATACACTCCCTTAGATACACTTGATGTTGCATTCAACTATGCACAGTTGGCAAAGGATAAACTTGCTAGCCAATCAAGAGGATCTCTATATTCAGGTACTTCCTAGGTTCCCAATTAGTAGAAACAACAAAAACCAGTGAAGAAAACTTCTTCATTTAATTCTTCTTCTTCTTCTTCCTCTTCTTCTTCTTCTAATAGCAAAAATTTTATAATCATTGTAAAATACGCGGTCATGTGGAATTTGATTGTTATAGGAAGATGAAGAATCTTATTATGTAATCTCAAAGTGAGGAATCACAAGATGGTCCCATTGATATCATAGGAGAATATAGAGAGTATGATGAGTTGAAGAGCAAACTCAACAACGTTACCCTGATGACTCATAATTTGTACGAAGGTGGCCATAATAGTTTATTTTTCATGAAATTCCACCTAACTCATAATTTTTATATGGATTGTATCATTGATAATGACTCACAAAATAATTTGATTGCAAGATCCATAGATGATAGGTTGCATATTCCTTTAAAACCACATATATTCCATACTCACTTGGATGGAAGGATAATGATTCCACCTCCTACATCATAGAAATTTGCATGGTGTCCTTTGGATTTGGCTTACATTTTGTGGATAGAGTAACCTGTAATGTGACTCTGATAGATTGTTGTGGTCTAATTCTTGATAATCTCTATAATTATGATGATAGGTTTTAGTATGATGTTTATAACAATACATACACCTTGCATCATGCAAATAAGACATTTCTCATTCATAGCCTTATGAATACCACACTTTTGCTCTACTCTAGTTAACCATAAAAGATTACATTAATATTTAGCAATCCATAGGACACACCAGCACTAGTTGCACCACCTTCTTCTTGCAAGGAGGTTCTCCTCCTTCACCATCACCACCTCCTCCTATTGCTCCTCTTGTTATGCCCCCTCTTGGTATTGAGTGAACCTCTTCTTTATAGCCTCCTTAAACCAATAAGGTTCATGATTTTTAGTAACCTTCATAGACTCGGCAGTAGGTCATCAGTCCTTAATGACTTCCTTCCTAGCTTAGTGAAATATTTGTGACCACATGTTGCATTCTAGAACCAACATCGATTGGCATCACTACCTTTGTATTTAGAATTTGGTATTTCATACTCCTATTTCTATTGTAAAAGCATTGGAGTCTAATGCTTAATTGTGGGGAGGTATGATGAGGATATATTTAGGACTTAGGACATATCTTAAGTATTTTTTATTATTTTATGCATTTATCCTAAGTTTTCTATGTTTCCTAATGTCTAATGTGAAGCTTCTATAAGTTCACATATGATTGTTTGTTGTAGGCTTAGTTGGCATTAGTTAGCTTAAGTTAGCTTGTTTATTGTCTTTAGTGCTAAGATTAGATTATTTGTTAGATTTAGTTGTTATGGATTATCTCATATTCAAATGGGATATGACATCTCATTTTATTTTTATATATATATATATATATATATATATATATATATATATATATATATATATATATATATATATATATATATGTTTTAATAAAAATACAAAGTTGTATTCTTAAATCATCATCAACTTCAATCTTGATATTGTAAACTCATGCTTTAGACATCTTTCAATCATGGATAACTCTCTATTATGTCATCTCTTTTTTTGGCCCATATTTCAATGTGGATGGCTCTCTCTTATATCACATCTCTTTTGTTGGTTGAGAATATCTTCCTCTTATCATAGCTCTTTTTTTGGCTCATGGACATCTTCCTCTTATCATAACTCTTTTTTTGACTCATGAATATCTTCCTTTTATCATATCTCTTTTTCTATCTCATGAATGTCTTCCTCTTATCATAGCTTTTTTTCTATCTTATGAATATCTTCCTCTTATCAAAACTCTTTTTTTGGCCACAAGTAGCTTCAATGACTCCCTCCTTGTCTTCTATCTTGGATGTGTTTTAAATATGGGAAACTTCAATGGTTCCCTTTCTTATCATGGATTTTTTTTGTACGCTTCTAATCTTGGGAAACTTCAATAGATTCTCATTTTAACCTTATTATTCTTCTATACTTAGGTAGCTTTGTTGGCTCTTTTTTTAACCTCATTCTTTTGTTGGACTTAACTACAGTTTTGGCTTGATTCACAAGTTATTTTCTTTATAGACATTTATTCTGACGTTCTTAGGCCACCAACATTTTTCTTATCAATGCTTGTATTATCAGCACATGACTTCATCCTATTCTTTACCTACTCAAATATTTTTTCTTCAATAAATATGTTAGGTAGAAAATAATCAACTCTTTTCAACAATTTATCAATAATCACTTCCACCTAGTCTAATTCAAATTCACACTAGATATTTCCTATACTACTAGCTTTTAATATAAAACTTTTTCCCTTCACAAATTCACACAAGAGTTCTCTTTGATGCTTGCTTTTAGATATTACTCCTCTAAAATTGAATAGTGTGGTAGCTCTGATACCACTATTGACTTTTTAGCCAAATTTAATAATAGGTCCTAATATTTAGGATCAAATATAATTTATAAGAAATATATATGAAGGTTTAATAATAGAATAATATCAATGTAAATGAATATAAAAATCAGAAAATATAACAATATACTCACAATATTATTGATGAATCAAATATACTAGAGCTTTATTAACTTTGTCATACAATATTTGATACTTCATTGATCTATAATACATGGAGCTTTGTCTCCATAATATAACCTTAGAAAGGTGACTCTTGAATTATTTGACTATTTCTCTCCTCACATATATAGGATATGCATCCTTTCCTATTCCACACATAATACAAACCTCTCATGCCTCTTGGATTTACATCTTACCACTTGCATACATGGATATTGACTTTCTATTCACTTGCACACTTTACTATATGAAAGTTTGCACACTCTTATATATATTCACTTGCATACATTGTAACATGATACTTGGACACTCTCACACTCTACACACTTTCACACATTCTCACTCATGACACTTGTACACATCCTACACATAAATACATACTTTAGGGGAAATATAAATCACACACCTTAAACTATTGACTCACACTCTAATCTAATATTTACAATATTTACAATAGTACCATGGGGGTACATTAGCATGTACCAAATAATGTAATATTCTCCAACAAGAAGGATGTCTGAATGACTCTCAATCTCCTTAACCCTCTATAATTATGGCCTCTACTACTAGATTCCACCAGCACATAATTTTATGCAAGGATTTAATTTGAATTTTCAACAGTTGGGATTAATTACCATAACTCATCACCAATTGTTGTATCAATTATCTATGAGTCCATGTGGAAACCACTTCCACAATAATCTCCTCACACCTCCATGATAGTTTTATTGTTTCTTGTATTACTCTTTACCTTGTTCTTCATGCCATTATAGTTTTTTATTGGTTGTGTAGACCCAAATATCCTTCCTCCAAGACCTAATGGCATATTTCTAGGGCCTAACAACCCTACCTCTAGATATAACAAATTTATCTTAGGGATGGTCAACCCTTGATTGAGGTTTGAAAATCTAATATCACACCCAAATGACCCAATGCATTGGTCATAAGGTTGTCAAATGTGTTACACCATGACACACCATTGTCCTAGTTATTGAATGAATCCTTTCATACATATGTGATAGTTTTTTTTCTCATAAGATAGTCTTCCTTTGTCATCACAATATCATTCCCAACTTGGCCTTCACCTATATACCAATTTCTACTACAATTCCTTCTATTTGTACCTTTGAAATGATTTTTTTCAATGAGTTTACACATGTTTTTATGAAGGATATCGGTCTCCTCATACTAAGTGGGGTTTGAACCTTGGACCTCTCAAAGTGAGGCCAAAGCCCTTACCACTGTAGTAAGATTACAACTTGAAATTTAAGTTTACTTTAGTTTTTAAGAGGGGTCCCAGTCCCCTTGTACTAGGGTTTGAGCTTGGGTTTCCTAGATGAAAACCCAAAGACTTACCACTATAGTATCCCTCACAGGTCTATTGAAATGTTGATTTTTACTTTTAGCATATTGGTTCTTTATCTTTGAACATAGATTCTATTGAAATCCTGGCTTGTTTTTTACAATGAGGGTCTGAATTTTTGCTTCTTTATGTGACTATGTTCCTTAGCTAAAATGTGCTCACTCACATTGAATTTATGATTTTTACTCCTATTAGACAAGGGTTTTCACAAAAACCTCATTCTTGTTGCTCCTCTAGTATGCCCTAACTCTAATTTGATAGTGAAATCTTCTTCTTCTTAGCTAGTTTGCCCTTCTTCCTTGCTATTGTGGAATTATTCATAATAAAAAACTTAGTTTTTCTTATTTGATATCTCAATATATTCCCTAGAGCATGGCCTAGTCCATACCCTACCTAGCACTAGTTGACTATGATTTGTTTATCATTGGTTGACTCTATATTGGTTCTCTCTCCTTGTTGATCCTTGACTCTCCTATGCATGAGAGTGTGACAATGGGAGCTATTTTTCCCTTTTTATAAGTTAGAGTAGGTAGAGTGAAACTTGGCCTACATACAACAAGCTTAGAACCACTCCCCAATTACCACTTTAATACCTCCAACCACACATGCAAATGCTTTATTTTTATGTTATCTTTATCTTACACGTGCTCAATTCCTCTTCAATCTTAATGGTTGATGATCCCACCTGGAGGTTATGCAAGCTTCACTTTTGCCTTGGTATGGATGTTTTTTCTTTTAGATTAGATGACCTATTGATCATCCTAATGACTTGCATTCTTGGATTGTACATCCTAGGGGGATATATGGCCTCCCTATCCATCCCAATGACCTTTTATCTTAGATCAAAAATGTCATGGAGCTAGATTCCCTCCATATTTATCCAATAGACACCTTACATATTATCCCAGATAACCTCTCTTATTTTATTCATGGCCACCTTCTCATTCTAATAATCCTTGGCATTATTAATAGGCCATGTGACCTTCCCATATGATTAGTAAGGGGTCCATACAACCCTCCCTTTATGATTGATAACCTGAGGTCTATTTAGGGGTCTCTAACCCTATTTATATGATCAAGTATGGTCCTAATGGACCTACCCTAGCTAGATTGACTAAGGGACACCTAGAGTTGAATTATCTCTCATAGATAACTGAGGATAAGTTTTGATAGCCTTCCCTTTGGTCGATTCATTCCAAATGGCTTAAGCAACCTTGTTTGCATGTATCCTTAGAAAATCTAGGTGGATTGATGGACTACCTATATTTCTCAAGGAATCATTCAATTTTGGCTAGTAGCAGTAGTTAGTACTTGTTCAAGTGTCATCTTTCCAATACTTAGTCAATTTTTGGCTTGTTTGGGTCTTTCATTGGCATGGTATCCAACTTAGCCTAATTGTTCTCTTTTGGATACTTATTTACCATGTAGTATATGCTTTATCATTTTTAGAGATGCTTTTGATCTAATATTTTACTCATTCATGGCCTTTATACTACATTATGTTATATAGTGATAAAAATTCACTATTTAGAATATGGTTATTTGGTGAATGTATTATCATTTGGTTGTCATCAAAATTGAATGCTATCATCCTTGGTAATATAATATTGAATTAGTTATGTAACCATCTCTTATGGTTATTTTAAATATCCCTAATATTTTATTTATGTCTATTAATCTCAAGATAGAGTTGGAACTACTTTAGTCTTCTTCTTTAGTACTCAAACTAGTCAAAGACACAATAATACTCTTTTTCGATGATGAGTTTCCACCATGTAAGGTATTATTTGATAGCTCCCTTCTAGGTGAATTTTTTCCATCATCAATATATTCAACCAACACTTCATGAACATCTCTCCATCTAGATTTCTTTTAAACTCTCAATTGTTAATTTGTTAGTCATTGAGTTGTTGGTTGCCAAGTTGGTCATTGCTCATCATTTTGGTCATCATAAAATTGTTTGTCAAGCTAGTTATCACAAAAATGATTTCCAAGTTGGTGCTTACAATAATTTTCTTCTAGAAATTTATCTTTCACCACATAGTGGTCAATATTTTCCAACACTTTCTCATTAATTGTGCATGTCTAGGAATGTATTCTAGACTTTTTCCTTTTCTAGATATTCTATTTACAAAAACACTTTCACTAGGTAATATATTTTCTTACATGTATTCTTGTAGCTATCATAACCCTACACATGATGCCTCCACAACTTTATAATCTAAATATTCAGTTATTTGCTTTGTTCACGTAGTTGTGTTTTCTAACACATTCTCTAATGTGTGCACCTAATGATCACCAATATACTCAATTCTATAACTATATTATTCCTATAGTGATATTTCTTGCTTGACATGCCTCATCATGAAATACATATCTTCATCTTCAAGTGAGCTCTAACTACCTTCATCACCAAGGAATCTAACATGTACATGCAATCTTCTTTCCTTAGTATATTCAAGATTTATTTCTTCCTATTCCACCACTAGTCATCAACTATATTTTTTACCATCTTCTTGACTTCTTATGTATCATTTCTCATACAATCATACCAATTGTTGTAAAATTTCTTTGTCCTTAGACTTATTTCTATATTTTACACTATCTTTCCTATTAGGATGCACCCAAATCTGTAGATTCAAATTCAAACTATTGAGTATTTCAAGATATTGTGTCACATTCAATCTCTTCAATCTATGTCATTCTTCAATACTTTATTAACTTGGAAAGAACCAATCCAAAAGGTCTTGAACTTCCCTACAATAATCTCTCTTACCATTCAACTTCAACATGATATTGGATGCCTTAAATTTTATCTTTCACAAATGCTCATTGTGCCAAAGTTTATGCTAACATTGGAAAACATCTATGGCTCACTATGTCATCGTTATTTTCTTGTTTATATTTACAAGCAATATTAGCCTCTCCTCTAGGATCTCTTGGCTTTAAAGATGGTTCTCCACTACCACTCTCAAACTTGGAACCAAAAATTTGATTGAAACTACCACATCCTAACCATATATTAATTGGAATAGTGTATGATTTATCATCAATTTGAATATCATCCTATATGTCCATAGGATAACTAGTAATTTTTCTTTCAAGTCAATAGTTTTAATTTTGTAATTCTTATACATTAGAGACCAATATTTTATTCATTTTCTTTTCCTATATGTTTTCTCTTGGGTAGTACAAAATTGATAATGAATGGAAATTTTTAAATTTGGTGTTCAAATTCATGATAATTTTATTAATAAAGCTAGCTCTATAATCACTTATCAACTAAAGAGGTATCTCAAACCTTGTAATTATTTATTCATACAAGAATTATGCAAATGCTCTTTGTAGAGTTATTTGGAAATTCCCTCGCCTCAACCCACTTTGTCAAGAACTCCATTGCTACCATAATGTACCTACATCCTTGTTAACTACTCTTCAATGGTCCAACAAAATCCAAACCTCATTACTTAATCATTCTTACAACTAAGATGGGTGCAATGGCATAAAATCCATATATAATAGCTTCTTCAATATTTGGTATGTATTGCACATGGTCATGAACACCCTCACATCACAATAGAGGGTAAGCCACCAAATTCATACCAAATGTACCTTCCTCATGGCTGCATATTGTTGCATTTTCCCTCCTACCAACACTTCATGACCCTCCTTTAAGGTTGCATTCACTCCATCCACTAAGAATCTCTTTAAAATTTCATTGGGTCTAATTTTGTACAATATTCCTACGATCAATCAAAATGGTGTTAACTTCATGACAATCTTACTTTGTTTTGCTAACAATAACTCCTTTTAATAACTCCCTCATTGGCAAGTACTTTCTTTATATACTTATATAATGATTGAAGTATAATTATTTAAAATAAGTGTTCATCAAGAAACTCATTCAACCTCCTCCCTCTACGAGTTCTCCCAGGTGAGTCCTAGATAATTGATCTGCTAGGATGTATTTCTTTTTAGGTCTCACCATCACACAAAATATAAATTCCTATAATATGATGAGCCGCTTGCTAACTTTTTTGTGAATTGTTGTATTATTGATGAGATACAACAAGGATCGATGATCAACATAAAAACAAAAGGGTTTTCTAGTAGGTAATACCTAAAATTTTGCATCATGTACACCATATCTTCAGCTTCTCTCTTCATCATGTTGTAATTATTTTCCACCCTTGATAATAGTCAACTTACAAAATATATGGTCTTATCCATCCTAAAATTTTCATATGTTTATTTTCATCCAATTACAAAGTTTAAATCATCAACATGGACATGAACTTTCTTTTTCTAATCTGGAAATTCTAGAAAGGAGGTGCAAACTATATTTACCTTCAACTCCTAAAATATCTTCCAGTGCTCCTCCATCCACTTGAAAGGAACACCCTTATGCATCAACATATCCAACAAATAGGATACATATGCAATTTTTTTTTTGAAGTGGAAATAGTACCTGACATGTCTCAAAATGACTTCAATGAGCTTATATCATATGGATAAATCTTCACATCTAGTATTTCCAAATTAGAAAAATAAATTTCATGTCCATGTTGATGCTTTAAACTTTGCAATTGGATGCAAATCAACATAAATCTTCAAGTGTGATTTTGTTATGATTACATATCCTAACCTATTTATCACTTATTTATCTAATTAACTATGTTTTATTATACGACCTTACTTGAATGGTCTGAGGTTTAGACCAATTGGTTCATCCAAACCCCATAATGGGGGCGGAGGTCCAAGGTTCAAATATTGGGCCTCGTCGGATTGAATGCTTATCCCTTTCTTAGTGCTTTCAGATGCATAAAAGGTTTTAAATGATTGTGGCATGGCGATTATAGGGGTAGTATGCGTGAAGATCTATGTGGCAGATTTTAGGACAGATAGCGCAGAATACTATGGTGGCCATAAAATCTGGATAGCCTGCCCGGATTCATGGTGGCTACTGATTCCACCATGTTAAAAAAAAAACTATTTTTTATTATCACAAATGGACCATCGTGTATTTTCATCAAAACCCTAGCTAGATATAAAAAAGAGCAAATAATATTATAGGAAATCGTCAATAAAAGTAAAATAATATATATAATTTATATCCATCGGAAGGATTTCCTCTCCAGTGCAAAGGTGATTCATTTCAAAACGTGATTCATTATATTTTTTTGCAATTTCTCGTGTAAATTCCACTTATTTAATTCAATTAGCAAGATAGGACCAAAGGGTCCTATCATTTGGTATCAGAGCAGTTAAATCCCTGAGCCTTATCACATTCGTATCATTCACCATTCACATTTCACCTGCATCTATTCAAATCATATACAACCATGTCGTCTATGTTAATATTAACCATCATTCAAAAACATAAAAAAATATTTTATTCTGTGAATCTATGTGAAGCTTCTACACCCAGCTCATAGACTAGGAGATAAAGAAAACACTATGAAAATCACCCAGCGACATACAAATCTTTCATATTTAGCATTAAACAAGAAATTGATCAAGAAAAGAAGCAAACTGGGTCAAGAATTCATTAAAAAAAACTTCAAGCTCCTCTATGCGACAAATTTTTTTGAGAGAAAAAATGAAAATCGATAGAAAAAAATATAAAAAATTAAATTTAAAACCTAAGGTTCAAGTTAATCTTCCTTGTCGTTAAGCTACTTGTCATCATCAGAAGGAAATCGCAAAGTTTACGTCCAATTTTATTCAACCAATTTAAAACACCACATGAAGGAATTAATTCTCATTATAAGGTTGAAATTTCAAATAATACATCAACATGTATATGGAATTGGATGGTTTGTTTGCAAGAGTGAGATAAAATAACATTCGTAATTTTTTTTAATCTCTACGGGGATTAAATTCCACATTGGTCATACTTTGGCCAATGTAGGGTTTATAAGTTGTAAGCCACAACATAGACATTGTGACCACTCGATGGCAGTCACAGCCACCCCATGCCCTTCCCTACTTGCATATCACCTACCGTGTTGCCTACCTTGTTTGCCCTTCACTCGTGCTTTGCCTATCATGCTACCTACCTTGTTTGCCCTCCGCTCGTGCCTCACCTCGCCTGCCATGTTTCCTGCCTTGTTTAACCTTCACTCATGCCTTTCCTACCATGCTATCAGTGTCACAACTTGTCCACTCTATGCCACATACAATCTGACCATTGAGGATTCAAAAATCTAATCATTGGGGGTCTTAAAAAGTTGTTTAAAAAAACAAATTTTGAAGGCAATTACATTAATTTTTTGCTAAAAATTGATTTAATGTTTGCTCAAAATCTACAAAAACAAAAACAAATTTTATTTTTTGTGAAGACTTACATTCTACAAAATTCCTTTATGGATGATGGACAAAGAACACAATACCTTACTATCAAAAAATTCCACCACAATTTTTGTCAATGGAAAGACCATATTTCTCAAGATAATTTACAAAAAATGCAGGATTTTGAGAAAATAATGTCAACAATGGTCTTGAAAATAGACACCTATAATCACTTTGTCGATACGCTACATCAAAATATGGCACTAGTTCAAGCTGGCCAACCCACCGGAGGACCAACACACCAGACACCACTTGGGGGCCACAAACTTCCATCCTTCCCAGAACTACTAAATTGAATTTTCTTAAATTTGAAGGAGGTGATCCTACTAACTGGATTTATCAAGCAGACCAATACTTCTCCCTCTACGAAATCCCTAAGGCACAAAATTTTTATATTGCATCCTTCCACCTTGAAAATGATACCACCCAATGGTACCAGTGGTACAAAAAAACTAATGGCACCCCTACGTGGCTAGACTTTACAAAAAATATATTAGTACGATTTGGCCCTAGTAAATTCAAATATTTCATGGGAGCCCTTACCAAGCTTTGTCAAACCACTTCGGTGCGTGAATACCAAGCTCAATTTGAAAAATTGGCCAATCGCACATTAGGGTTGGATGCCTCATTCTTTCAAAATTGTTTCATCAGTGGCTTGAAGGAATAAATTCGATTAGAAGTACAAATGTTCAATCCCACTACCATGATGCAAACCATTGGATTGGCCAAATTGGTAGAAGATAAATTCAATGCTCAGCATCGACTAGGAAAACCACCTATGGGGAAATCACAAAATACTTCCACTACCCACACACCTAACCAAATATTACCAGAAAAAGACCTATGTTATCATTGCAATGAGAAATTTATACCCAAACATAAATGTATTACACCAAAACTATATATTCTGGATGGAGATGATCCTTGTAGTTCAATAAATTAAGAAAATAATATTGAGATAGAAGTAGTGACGGATACACCCGATGATAGCACTAAAGGTCCACTAGAAATTTATTTTCCCTTACTGGTAATTCTTCTCCCAAAACTATGAAAATTCTAGGGTCCTTCAAATGACAAAACCTTATTGTACTTATTGACTCTAAAAGTACCCATAATTTCATCGACCCATATGTGGTAAAACAAGCTAATTTCTATATACAAGCCTATAATAGTTTTGAGGTCATGGTTGGTAATGGGGGAAGGATTGCGTGTAAGGAGAAATGCCAAAATATTAAGCTCACCATAGGTTATTACAACATAAAAAATGACATGTATGTCATTCCATTAGGAGGATGTGATATTATCTTAGGATTGCAATGGTTATGAACACTCGGGATAATCCAATGGGATTTTGAGGAATTATGGATAAAATTCACAATAAAGAATCAAACATATACTCTTAAAGGATTACAATCAGACCCTTCCCAAATTGTAAGTTCTCACCGAATGGATAAATTTATATGTAAATGAGGCAAGGGAATGGTTTCCCATTTATTTTTTATCTAATCCACTAAGGAGGAACAAAAATAGGTACCAAAATTATAACTTCTAACATGCCAATCTAGAATATTTCATGCACCAAAAGGGTTGCCCCCCACCATCGTTATGATCCTACTATTCTTCCTACAATTCCCCCACCAATGCTTCAACCTACATAATATCCCAGCTTACGAAAAGTTGACATTAATATAGTTTAAATACTTGAGCAAATATTACTTGGAAAGCGCTTCATCCATCCCCACAACAATTTCCTCACTTTTAGGATTTGAGGACAAAGCTTCTTTTAAGGAGGGTGGCATGTTAGGATTCCATATCCTAACCTATTTATCACTTATTTATCTAATTAACTATGTTTTATTATCACAAATGGACCATCATGTCCTTTCATCATAACCCTAGCTAGATATAAAATAGGGCAGATAATATTGTAGGAAATCATCGATAAAAGTAAAAGAATATATAGGATTTCCTCTCCAGTGCAAAGGTGATTCATTTCAAAACGTGATTCATTATATTTTTTTACAATTTCTCATGTAAATTCCACTTATTTAATTCAATTAGCAAGATAGGACCAAAGGGTCCTATCATATTTCCTTCTAGTATTTCGAAACCCATGCGAAATAATTGCAATAAATGGAAGACCCTCAAATACGTAATAAATTCGTATTCAAGTTTCTATTCTTTACAGCTAAAATTAAGTACAATTCTCTAATCATTAAATATTTTGTGAGTTTGTTTCAGTTTTCCATCAACAACAATTTCCTTCCACCAGGAAATAAGTTTACAATAATAAAAAATGCACACATTGTTGGCTCCAAACTTGCATAGGTGAAAGCTAGACAAAGCACCAAGTCCAGATGAATTTTAGACAAAAAATTTAGAGCATGAGAAATTATAGTTGAGGATTTGTTATCAATGGTGGAAGAAGCGAGAACAACGAGAAAATTTTTGGTGTCAATAAAATTGACATTCTTGGCACTTATCCCAAAAGAGAAGATAAGTTTGATAGATTCAGACCCATTTCTCTATGTAACTTTTCCTATAAAGTAATTTAAAAAATAATGGCTAGTAGATTGCAAAAATGGTTGCTTATGATCATATCAAAAGAGCAAGGGGGAGCGGTTAGAGGAGGATAAATTATAGTTAAATTAATTATTGCACAAGAAGTAATTCACTTTACAATTAAATCGAGGACAATGATGATCAATATTGACTTTGCTATAGCCTATGATATACTCAATAGGAAATTTTTCCTAATGGTCCTCCATAAAATGGGATTCTGTGAGCAATGGTTAAAATGGGTGGAAGGTTACATCAGCTCTAGCACATTCTAAGTTTAAGTCAATGGAGAACCATCTAATTTTTTCAACTCTTTTAGAGGCATAAGATAAGGCTACTTGCTATCACTAGTTTTTTTAGCTATTATCACTAGCTTTATATATTATCATGGTTGAGGCATTGAGTTATCTTTTCAAGAAAACAAGAATGCAATGACAATTTAAAGGAGCGTCAATTTCTTCATTTGTAGTAAACACCACCCACCTATAATTTATAGATGACTCTATGTTAATGGGACAAGCATCTATTAAGGAAGACAAGAACATGAAAGAGATATTTGACAAATTGTGTATAGCAACATGAGTTGATATTAATTGTGGTAAGTAGCTTTTGGGAAGAAACTTGTTAGAATTTTTGGCTTCAAACTAGATGAATTCAAATAATTCTATGTATTTGGGGGTGTCAATTTACCCCACACAAGCATGCCAAAAAGCAATGGGAGAATATCCCCAACAAAGTATTATAGATATTGAATATGTGATCCCATAGATGGTTGAATCTATTTGGGAGAGCAATTCTAATCAAATCATTTTTATCTACCATCTCGATATATTTAATATCATCTATTCATACACTAGTAGGGGAAATTAAGAACTTTGAGAAGATAATAAGGATATTTTTGTGGAAAGATTCCAGAGAACAAGAAAGAAAGAAGTTTCATCTAGTTAAGTGGGATATTGTGTGCTTATCCAAAAAATGGGATGGATTAGGAATAAATCATTTGTCCTTATTTCTAGAGGTGTATGGAGATAAACTAATATGGAGATTAACCAAGAAAAATAACTCACTATAGAGTAAGATCATGGTAAACAAGTATCTCAGAGGTAACCCACCAGAAGATATACTAACAATGAATGTAACTTCAAATTAGGGATCTATTACATGGTCAAATATGTGTGTAGTGCTATTCTTTTTTATAAAAGGTTGTTCATGGCTCATCAATGATGGAAAAAAAGTGGGCATATAGACATATGCATTTAATGACATGCACATAATATGAGGATATCTAGAAATATTCCAACTAAGAGATTGCTTTAGAACAAAGGTATGGAAAAAATTTCAATTTTTTTAAAAACTAACAATTCTCAAAGTGAATGGTCAAATTCCAAAATCAAATATTGGAGGGAATGAGATATTAAATTAGCAGACTTGAAGAATGAATATCAAAAACTTATCAAGTTGTTAAGATAAATAAATATTAGACTCAAAGATAAACCAGACCAGATAATATGGAGACCAATAAATAAAATAGAAAAATATCATGTCATACAAGGATACAAATGGCAATTGGCTGATAAATATGGTCACTTAATTCCAAATAGAAGGTGTTGGTCAAAATTATGGAAAGTAATATCCATTCCAAAAATTGATCATTTTGTGAATCTTAACTCACAATACAATTCTTATTGTTGAAAATTTAAGTAGAAGGGGTAGACATGGGTCGTAAATATTTATGTTTTGTAAGAAGCGGGAATAAAATATCGAACACTTGTTCATTTAATGTGAAGTCTCAAGCCAAGTTTTGAACTTCATGTTGTTAGCTTTTGATGTAGTATGCAATGGGAGATAGCAATCACAAGATGCAGAATAATATAAAAGAAAGTAAATCTGCAAGATGACTAAAATATGCTATAAATAGAAATTATAGAGATGAATACAATGTAGCTACGGAGGAAATAGACACTCCATGAATAAAGTTTTTGGACTACATTGCACCCATCACCAATATATGGTGATCTACACAACACTATGCTACTACCTACGAATATGCTATGAGCTTGTTATAAGCTTGTTACAATGAGGTCCTTTTTATATAGGAATATAGGTTCCTTGGCCAACACTCTACCTAGTTGTACAAGGGAAACCTTGCATATATATAGCTTGCACATTGACTGCATTTATTACATTGCATGAAGTAACTAGATAATTTCACCTAAAGTAATCTAATGTCCTAAGTATGTACCTAGGAAGGTACATTTATATGACCCAAATTATGTAATATACTCTATCTCTAACACCCCATGTAGTACATTATTTAGGTATTTAATACTTTAGTCTTTAGTGTGGATCTTCTTCCATTGGATGATCTTTGGCTTGTTCAGGTTCATCATCTTCATCTTCTATCCAACCACCTTTATTGTTCTCTTTGTGAGTATCTTCATTTTGATTGTTGATGATTGAGTAGAGCATAGTGTAATTTTCCTCTCATCTTCTTGATTTTTATTATTCTATGCTTGCATTTGTGGTGTATTGGTTCTTCATTTTCTCCAACTTGTTCCTCTGAAAATATGTTAGCATAATTTTGAAACACCACAACATCTTGTGATATTTCCATTGAGTCTAGGATATATGTATTTCCATGGATTGATCATGTTGCTTTTATTTCACCTTGATTCATGATGAGACATGTATTGATTCCATCCATATATCAAAAATTGATCATATAGTTGTTTTCTACTAACTTGCTTACTGAAATGAGATTGAATATTAATCCAAGAACATACAATACTTTTTATAGCAGAATATTTGGAAATAGTTTGTTTGGTGTTACACATTGTTGGACATTTTGAGTACCTAAGCTAAGAGTTGTCATTGATGTCAAAAGGATCTATGTAAGTAAGCACTATGTTTGTGTTTCACAAAGAGCTTCATGAGAAGCAAAGGTTTTTGATCAAAGGTTCAATAAGGGATGCATGAAATTTGGTTCCAAAAGGAGCTTCAAGGGAAGCTTTGCAAAAGGTTTTTATTTAAAACCATGGATGGCAGATTTGAAATGGGTTTTTCTTAAAACCCAAGTTGACTTTTCGTTTCATCGAAAAAGGTGCCCCGATGATGGAGAAATTTAATTTTAAAGGTTTTATTTAAAACCATGGATGGCAGATTTGAAATGGGTTTTTCTTAAAACCCAAGTTGGCTTTTCGTTTCATCGAAAAATGTGTCCCGATGATGGAGATATTTAATTTTAAATATTTAGTTTAAATTTTAATTTATTTAAAATTTAAATTTTAATTTTAAAATTTAATTTAAAAGTTTATCCGTCGACGTCATGAAGGAAGTTTCAAAAAGGCCAATATTTCCAAAGCAAAGGGAAGGCATATAAATATGCCATTGAATGTTTTAATTCATTCATTCTTGCTCGTTGATATTTGCGCTTGGTATTGCGAAGAAAAAGAGCTCGTATTTTTTGTTTAAGTGACGCAGTGAACATTAAAGGGAGACAACGACCACTTCCCAAAATGCATTGGGTAGCATGGCCTAGTGGCAGCTTGGATTGTGCAAAGGTGTTGGTGACAAGGAGGTTGTGCGTTCGATTCCCACAAGCATCATTTTTGGCTTTGTTCTATTGAGGCGCCCAAGGTGCATACTTTTGGCTTGGCGGAAGAGGGTGAAGGATAAGAAGTAGGTGGCGCTTCTTTTTCACCAACGAGCCCACAGCTCATGCATTCACGTTGGGGCAAGATGAGGGTTTGATTCCCCTTGAGGAAGGTATTAAGGTTTTTATTAATATTTTGTTTGGATTGCCTAAGGTGGAGTGATAAGGGGTAAAGGTGCTTCGTTAGTTGATTTGTTGAGTAACCTTAGGGAATAAGGTCATGGTGGTTGTTTGAGTTGTGAATTATTTTTAATTGTGATTTTTTTTTTAATTTAGGAGTAATAAGGGTTTTTGATAAAGTTATTTTTAGTGAAAGTTATTTTTAGTAAGGGTTTTCTTTTAAAAATAACTTTGGTGGATGTTAAAATAAAGTAGGAGTAATAAGGTGTTATTTGGATATTATTGTTGTGTTATTACTCAAGATCTCTAACCCTTGTTAAGAGTTAAAAAATAAAGTGTGTTGAGTGTGACAGATTTAGTGGACAACTCATAAGGCATCAAAAAGATATGAGTAATACTCTCCATTGATTTTATTTGGGTGGTTGATTTTTGAAATATCATTGGAGTGAAAAGGATTGATTGTGGTTTCCTTTTCGAAAGTGGTTGAGTTAATGCTTCAAGGTTTTCTGGATTGTGATTTGTGATTAAACCTTGTTTGATAAGCATTGTTGTTTAGACCATTGGTTGAGTGAAGTACTTTGAGTTTATGCTTCAAGGTTTTCTGAATTGAGAGTTGTGATTAAAACCTTGTCTTATTAGCATTGTTGTTGAAACCAATGGGTGATGCAAAGAACTTGAACTTGAGTTAGAAAAGAACATGAGTATCATTTTTATGTAAAATTTGTTGTTGAGCATTGTTGGAAACATTTTGAGTTAGTTGATTCATGATTAGACTAGGTTTTGTGAGAAATAATTGTTTCTTGAAGTGATTGGTTGAGTAGATTTAATTGAGCCTAGTCAAGTGGTTGCATGAAGTGGTTGTTCAAGTTCCATGAAACAAACTATTCTATATTCTGATTGAGTTGAGATTGAGCCTTGATAATAGAACATATTGAGTCTCTAACAATTCTTTGTATGCTTCTATGAAATTGAGTTAATATTGAGCTAATTTGAGATTGCTTTGAGTTGAGATTGGGATTTGAGTATAGAACATATTGAGTCTCTAACAATTCTCTTTATGCTTCTATAAGATTGATTTGATTTGATATTGCTTTGAATTGAGATTGGTATTTGAGTATAGAACATATTGAGTCTCTAACAATTCTCTTTATGCTTCTATGAGATTGAGTTGAGATTTTGTTGAGCTGATTTGAGGCAAGTCTTTGAGAAGGCTTGTGGACTATTTTTGTGTAAGCTTTTGTGAAAGCTTGCTATGCAAATTTGAGCAAGTCCTAGAGAGGACTTATTGAGCAGATTGGGACAAGTTTTGTGTGAGTTTGTTGAGCAGATTTGAGCAGGTTCTGAGTGAGCCTATTGAGTATATTTGAGCAGGTTTTGAGTGAGCATATTGAGCATATTTGAGCAGGTTCTGAGTGAACCTATTGAGCATATTTGAGAAAGTTCTTTGACAGAGCTTTGGAGGTGACAGAGTACAAAGGATAGTCTCAATGGGTATAGATCCAACAGCCAAGACAATTGAAGACAGATCTGAGTGAGGAGTCTTCAAGTGGAGAGAGATCCACCAGTCAGTGCAGCAGAGAGACAAAGTCTTCTAGAAGATCACTAGCTAGAGTAGAAGGGGAAAGAGTTCTCCTATGGAATAGATCCACTAACTTGAGATTTAGGGGATCAACATCTCCTTTGGACAAAGTTCCATAAACATTATAATTGGGAAGGATTCCCAAGAGATTATTTGAGAAATATTTAGAAGAAATATTTTTCGTGGAGGTAGCCCACATTGGGTGAACCACATTAAAAATGATGTCTCTCATGTGTGTGATGCTTTGTGTGATATTACTGCTTTATTAATGTTGATGCTACTATTTGGGGGAAAGTTTTATATTATACTGTTCACCCCCCTATCAGTATAAGCATATGTTCTACATGCATCCATATCCATGTATAGGATAAGTTTAGCTATATGCAATTCTTAGTTTGTAGTCTTTAACGACTTTAAGGCATTCAAACCATTGTATAATTCCTATCATCTGATGATTGGCTCATAATTTAATGTGCCACATATTTTTATGCTTTGTAGACTGGTTCTTGTTGGAGCAAATTTTACATTCATTGTATGACATTTATTTTCCCATTTGAAGAAGTAGAATTCTTTATGGACTATGAAGAAATGAGATAGGTTTTTCTTTATAGTCTACCTTATGACTCTCTACTTTAGGACTTATGAACCCTAATTGAAGTATATAAGCTTGATTTCATAAAACCTTTATTAATCCTTAGGTTTGTAGACTTCCTTATGTCTCTCCCTAGTAATGAGAGTATATATATACCTAATGGAATTTTAGGTTTTGTAGAAAGCTTATATCTTCCCAATGGATTTAGAACTTGATAATATTTGGTAGATTCTATTATTATCAAGTTTTGTAGAATGCCTTATGACTCCCTAGTTATTTTGGAATATGATATAGTGCTTTTGTAAAATGTAGTTCAATTTTGGGTTGATTTTGTAAAGTTTTGTAAATATCAAAATCAACTTTTCTAACACCTTATTACTCCTATTGAACTAAGCACTTTTCCAATTTTGAAGAGGTTTTAATGTTGGATTTCTTTTGTCTCTTTTTGTAAAATTTTGAGACAAGAATATTATAAATTTCCAACCTTAGCAAAAATCTTAATAACCTCTTTTAATATCCCTTAGGATTTGATTTTAGTGTTTCTAATTTTCAATAACCTAATTTGGTGTTGTAACCCTTATAACTCCCAAATGTAGAAAATTAGAACACAATAATATTTGCAAATATTATAAATTTGATTTTTCTAGTAGTAACCCTTATTACTCCAATATTTAATATTGCAAATATTTAATTAATTTGATATCTTAATTCCCTTTTAATTTTGCTTTCAATGTGTTTGATTTCTCTAAGTTTCAACCTTAGTATATAATCCTTATAACTCCCAAGAATGAAATCAAACTATAATGGGAATTATTCCTTACCTTGCAACGTTGATGTCCACAATTTTTGGTGTAGTATTTGGGCATGAATAATAGTAGTGCCAATGTATTTTGCCTTGGGTGCTTCAACCAATGGATAGCCTTGGATTTCTCTTGGTTTTGGAGCTTGAAGAATGGCGCCCAAATTCTATGAATTTTTGGCTCCTTTTGACTAGAGCTTTAAATGCTCTTTCACTTTCCTCCATGCTATAATTCGGCCCTGTGTGAAGTGCTTTGAATGGATATGCATGCTTCAAACTCCCTTGGTCATTGAACCCTTTAAATGGAGCAAGAATCTTTGCAAATATGACAAGTGGCATGGTAGTTACACTTCATAGGCACTTGAGGAGTAGATGGGAGTTACTAAGCACTTGTCTTGCTCCTGTATGTAACGTATGAGATGTTATAGTCTTCTTGGTGAGTGCTTGACTTCCTCTCCAAGATGGGCGCTCCTAGAATCTTCCAACTTTGGACAAGTGGCGCTCATATGAATGTAACCTCTTCTTTATTCTTTGTAACTTCCCTTGGTTGAGCGCTTGAAGTAATCCTTTGTTTCTTGGACGTTATGAATGAAGATGGTGCCTTAGGAGGTTTGTGCCAAGTGGTACTTTACATGTAACTCTTTGTTATAATGCTCCAAGATGAATGATATACCTCCTATTCTCTTTTGTATGCTTATTCTTTTGCTTGCTACGTTTCTTGGAGAGCAAGCAACTTCTTTCTTTTGTAGGTGCTTCGATGAGGACGTTGGATGGCGCTAGCTGTGATGTCCCTGGATTCTATGGAGCTTCCAATGGTGGTTTTGTAGCTGATCTTGGTGCTCCTATTGGTGGACGTTTTTCTCCAAGCTTGAAACCTTGGATTTAGCACCTATTCTTTATACCTTCAATGTGCTGATTTTGTCCTCCTTTCCACATTGGTTTTGATGCCTTCTTTTCTCCCTTTTTGAACCTGTTATGTATTTCCTTCTTTGTAGATAATATTGCTCTCAAATATGATGTTCTTTCCTTGTGTTGTCCCTTGAAGGCTTGCAGGTTCGACTATCCAGAATGGAGAATATGTGAGCCTTTTGAGAGGCTCCTTTGCTACGCTCAGAGTGTGCTAGTGTCCAGTTGTTTTAACCTTGTATAATGTGCCTTTGTGGCACCTCAAACTCTACCTTATCACCTACGTAAAACAACTTAGAATGGTGCAACAATATGTAATAATTTTGGGATATAAAAACACCCCTTTTGCACCTTTTTGCACTCCTGATTTTCTGATTTTATGGCAGATTTTTGGAGATGTTCTTCTAAATATGCAACTCTCCTTTTTTGTTGGTTTTATGAACCCAACTTATAACCACTTTTGTAGATGCAATATAGCACTTATAGTGCTTTGAATCTGAGACTCACCAAGTCTCGATTTGAGGCAATCCTTGCTGATTTTTTGTGGCTATTTTCTTCTCCAAAACTTGGAGGATTGAGCTGATTTTGGTGGCTTCCTTTGGCCACTAAAAGTTGCAGATTTTGGTGCACTAATGGTGTCTTTAGACACTTGATGCTAATCTGATTTTGTGCCCTTCTCAAGAACACAAACACTAAGCTTTTTGAGAGTAATATAGTAGTGCAAATGAACCCACTAATATTTCACTTTTAATGCACTAACAATCTCACCTTATCACTCCAATCAACTCTCAAAATAACTTATAAGTGCACTTAATCAATTTACTACAACTAATCAAGAATAATCTGAAATGAATCTTCAAGAATTATTCTACAATTTCACTACAAACAAAGTTGTAGGAACTAGTCTTCTTTTTCTTTCCAAAGTAGATATTTGGTAGTTGATAGATAGTTGTAATTTTGTAATCTAATCAACTCCAAAGCTAATGTGCAAATGAACCTTAAAAGGAACTTTTCCCTTTTTGCACTTTTGAAGACTGTAATTCAATGTTTCCTCTTTTGCAACTCTAATCCAATATAAGGTGCTTTAACAAATCTGATAAGTAATCCAATTAATGAATCTACTTGCACCAATAGTTGCTTACCTTTTTGAAAGCTTTTGTAGAGGATTTAGATCTTGGTGTCTAAGATCACCAAGTTGCTGCTTTGAGTAGGATCTCGCTGCTCAGTTTCTTCTTCACCAAAAAGTGGTCTCGAACTTTCTTTTACGAGCCTAGGTTTTGGTGATTTGATCCTTCAAGCAATCTTCTCCTTTTGTTGTAGATTTGGAGAAGTCTTTGTCTCTAAAATGGTGCCTTCTTGCTGTGAGAGGTAATCTTCAAATCTCTCGAATTTGGAAGGCTTCTCCTGTCTTCAAGTCTTCTTGTCGAATTCTGACTTCAAGCAGGATCTTCTTCTCAAGATTCTGAATGTCTTGAGGTCTTTTGAATCTTCTTCTAAGATTTGGCACTCCTTGCCAAATTCTTCTTCTTCTTTTGGGCTTGTTGTCGGATGGTGATAATTGTCCCAAATCTTTCACTATCTTCTGTAGTGAATTTCTCCAATGAGTTCTCCTCGAACTCCTTTGATGATTTCTTCAATAAGGCTCTCCAAGCCTTTTACTGGATGCTCGTTGAGACCTCTCCAAGGTCTTTGATCTTGCAACTTCTTCTGGTCTTCCTTGAGACCTTTTCTTCAACCTTCTACTTCTAGAAGTGTTGGTGGTGAGATCTTCTTCCTGGATCTCTGATTCTGCTGCTTTTGGATTCGAGTAGGACTCTCCTAGTCCTTCTTCTTCTTCCAAGAATGGAAGTTTCTTCAATGAGATCTTCTCCTAATCTCTTTACCTTCAATTTTGCTTCAGGTGCTGGATTGATTCTGAAGAAGATACTCTTCCTAACTTTCTTGTAGGAAGTTTCCCAACTCACTGAATCTCCTTTCCCTACAACAAAGTATTAGTACTGAAATCTAAATCTGCTTCTAAATCAGATACTCTCTTCTGGAGTCTTCTTCAAGATCAAGGCTTTTATGGCCTTTTCTTTAGTATCAAGGCTTTTGTGGCCTTTTCTTCTAGATCAAGGCTTCTATGGCCTTTTCTTCTTCTGTGAAGTTCTCAATCTAGCAATGGAGATCTCCAGTCTCCTAACTTCACCATGACTCTTCTCCAGGAGTCTTCTTCCATAGTATTCTCTTCTTGCACAAGGAACTAATCTCTACACTATGAAGGCATGTCGACCTTCGGGCAATGAAGTTGAAATCTCCTAGCTTTCTATTGTAGGAGGTGTCCCAATCATCTGAGAATTAATTTTTTGCAATAAAAGAAACTTTGGGCAATAGTTAACAAATTCTAGATATCTTGAATGATCTTCACTAGTTGATTTGTCAATCTAGTGGATTGAATGTTGAGTCCTAGTCTTCACGAGTTTTTCCTGCAACTCTGTGGAAAGACTCTAGCCAAATGTAATCTCAGTATTTCTGGAACTGAGATTTCTTTCAATCCTCACTTGTGGCTCTCCCTAATTCTACCACCTAGACTCTTCTGAGAGTTTTTGATAGTGGCTGGTCCAAAGGCGCATCAGGTTGACAAAAAACTCAGGCTTAATGATAATGGTGGTTTTCCTATCGATCTACTATGGCTAGATCTACCGTGGCTCTGATACCACTATTAGCTTTTGATGCAATATGCAATGGGAGATAGCAATCACAAGATGTAGAATAATATGAAAGAAAGTAAATCTATGAGATGACTGAAATATGCTATAAATAGAAATGATGAAAATGAATACAATGTAGCTATGGAGGAAATGGACACTCCATGAATAAAGCTACTGGACTACATTGCACCCATCACCAATATATGGTGATCTACACAACACTATGCTACTACCTACGAATATGCTACGAGCTTGTTATATGCTTGTTACAATGAGGCCCTTTTTATATAGGAAGATAGGTTCCTTGGCCAACACTCTACCTAGTTGTACAAGGGACACCTTGCACATATACAACTTGCACATTGACACTTGTGCATTTATTACATTGCATGAAGTAACTAGATAACTTCCCCCTAAAGTAATCTAATGTCCTAAGTATGTACCTAGGAAGGTACATTTACATGACCCAAATGATGTAATATACTCTATCTCTAACACGTGGCAAGCATTGGGCTTCAAAGTTGACATCCATTCCAAAATTAAGGAGTGTGAGAAATTTTTAACCAAATGGAACATTAATTATCCTTTTTGCAAAGATGGAGAATCAGCAATAAAGTTAATTTGGGAAGTACTACCACAAGTTGTATTGTGGCAGATATGGAAAGCTCTAAATGCAATAATTTGAGACAAAAATATGATGTCTTTCTTTTGAGACAAAAAGATGTAGTCTCTTGGGGAGTATTCGCATAGCATAGCAATCCTCAAACTCTTAATTAAAACCAATAGAAGCATAATTGAGAATGAAGACTCACTGATGGAAGCTAAAAAAATAACAGTTCAACTTCTAGAAATACCATTTGTAACAAAGTAGGTAAGTAAGAAAGATGAGTCCCCAAGACTTAATGCTAGAGTATACCATCTGTTTTTTTATGGTGTATTGAAAAAGACTCCTAGAGCAGTGGGAGCGGGAGGGATTATAACGAATGACTGAGGGAGAGTATGGGTAGAATTCGTAGAAGGGTTAAGAGTGAATTCAAACAATTTTGCGAAGTTATTGGCTTTGAATAGAGGATTGAAAATTGCCAAGCAAAAAGAGTGGTTAGAATTGATAGTATAGGGAGATTTGAAATTAGTCATTGAAGCAATGAGCAGAAAGGTGGAAATATCAAATCTAATGCTAGATGTGATTCTACAGGAGAATCAAGAAATATGTAGCCTTTTCAAATCCATAAGTTTTGTATGTGAGAAGAAACTTCAACAAAAAGTTAATCAGCTTGCCAATGGAGTTCAAATGGAGCATGTAAAGACCAAATAAAAGATTTTGACATTGTTGAAAAAAGAGTTACTAGTGAAGGAGTAGTGTGATTCACATAAGCTACAAAATAATACAAGAGTGATGGAGAAAAGTGTGATATATGCTAGTGCTACATTGGAGTTATTTTGCTCATGCTACATTCCAATGGGGCTACAAGTCACTGGTGCAACACATGATTGGTACCACACATCATTGATGCTACATCACTGGTGTTACACATCTCTAGTGCTACACACCATTGGTGCTACACAATGATGCTACACGTCATTGGTGCTACACAATGATGCTACACGTCATTGGTACTATACATCAATAGTACTACACAAGAAAGATGTTGCAAGCAATACTGAAGCTATAGATGATACAGATCATGGATGCTACACATCTCACAACTGCTACAAGCTACATATGCCAATGGTGTTACATAGGTCATTGGAGATATAAGTGCTAAAGGCGATATATTTGTAATTAGTGTTATGTGTGGATCAGGAGATTCAGTTTTTAGTAGTAATGCATATTATATATGTTACTTATATCACCGGGCATAGGATAATCCAGATCAAGAGAGGGCTTGACTTAGATAAACAGTGACTAGATCATATCCTCTGATTTTACTCATGGGAATTGGATAAGAATTTTGTATCATAAACTTCTTTTTATATAAGAATTTATAAAATAATAAAAAACTTCATAGGTGCCAACTGGAGAATTCATCAAGCAACGCCAAATGTTTTATAAGGGTGCATACAATGTTTGGTCGCTCTTATTCATCAGAAGTATTTTAAACAGTCTACACAGTAGAAATAAATCTGAAACTTGAGAGCATTTTTGGATATAAAGCAAAAGCTTTGCAATGCATGTGTAAAAAATCATTAAAAAGCTTCAGGACAACTACAACAAACTATTAATATTTCTAGGAGAGAGTCATGCAACTTTTTGGCTTAACGAGGTAAAGATTCAGATTTGAACATTTCCAGGCAAAGCATATTTAGAAAACAATGATTGCTTGCTTTTAGAATTTAAGATATAAATAAGAAGACGGGATAACACTGTATATCATCAATGAAGATAGTTCAAGACCTGAACTTATCTAAACTCGGACTCATGCAGACTTGGCAAGCCCTTTTTTCTACAATGAAAAAAAAATAGACAATGATCAAAGCTATTTGGCTTGGATCACTAGACTCGCCACCTTGCTAGTACTAGCCCACTCGGGAAGAGTCTCAACAGCATGGTTCAAGTAATATCTTAAAGATAAGATCATCCATGGAAAGAGCATAAGATCCGAAGTCAACAATTGGAGTCCCACTATGCCAAATAGGAAGCGGACTTGCATGCCTATCAATTAAAAGATGCTATAAAACTGAAGTAGCATAGAAATTATTACTCAATAGATTTAATTCAAACAAACCCACTGTTAAAAAAACATCACAAGCTCCTTGAGACACTTCTGAGACTCAATATTAATGGGCAAAAAATAAAAATCACAAAAAGGCTAGATAAGGATCAATCATGCAATGGAAAATAAAATGAATTCCTTTGACCATAAACTATTCTCACACAGTCCAAAGTGACCTTTGCCCATTTAGCTCCTATGTCACTCTCAAGCAAAATCAAATTCTACAGAAGCCAACTTCAAAATAAATTAGTAGAAGCTCAGTGCCTAAATCTTTGCAATATTTTTGCTTTTGATTTCCAAAATTGATAAATCAAGCTTATAAATGTAAGTATGCCAGTACACATCTTATGAATATGATGTGATCCATCAACAAGCGGATGACTTTTCTCGATGACTTGCTTGTCCATGACAAAAGTACACATTAGATATGCAACGACAACCAGAAACTGAAAGAAAATATGGTCCCTGGCCATCGATTCAGGTGTGACAATATTCACAGCAAGTTATCATGAATGCCCAATTTGAATGTAACATCACCAATAATCACCACAAGAACATTGTCCATCCTTAAAATGATGGTAACGGTTGGCATCTCTCACTACAATTTCTCGTCCAACAATATTGGAAATGAATTTGATGGCAGAATGGCAGTCACCACACACTCGAAGATTCTTTATTACTCGAATTGTTGTACCAGGAGAGGTGTTTATAAGCCCAAATGCAATTGCCAACTTCTCGCTGTGGTGGTGACAAAGAATATGTTCCTTTTGCTCCTCCTCCACATCATTTAGCACATAATATGTATCAGGAATATATCCTGCTACCCTCATCTGCCATGAAAAGCTTTCCAACTTTGCATAAATCTTCTCTGTTTGAGGGTGTGATTTGTCTCCTGCTAGGAAAGCATGCACTTCTTTTTTGACAGCGATCCAACTACAGCCAGGTATCTTTACTACCCCTCTCTTATTCATCATTGTCCTCACCTTTTCAATGTCATCCCACCTCCCGACTGCAGCATAGATGTTTGACAACAGCACATAATTTGTAGCCTTCTGTGGTTCCAATTTGAAAAGCTGTTCTGCTGCATGTTCTCCTATTCCCACATTCCTATGTATCCTACAGGCACTAAGCAAAGACCTCCATACAGTAGCATCAGGTTCTACTGGCATTCTTTTGATAAAATTGTGGGCTTCTTCAAGACGCCCAGCACGGCCAAGAAGATCAACCATGCATCCATAATGTTCCATTGTAGGCCTCATGTGATAATGCCCAGTTATCAAATAAAAACACCTGAGACCTTCTTCCACTAAGCCTCCATGGCAGCATGCAGTTAAAACACAAACCAGCGTAACATTGTCTGGACTGATGTCGGAGTGCTGCATCTGTTCAAACAGTTCAAGAGCCTTCTTAGCATGACCATGTAAGGCATATCCTCCAATCATCACTGTCCAAGACACAGCATTCCGTTTAGGCATTTTGTCAAACACATCTTGTGCCTTGTCTATTCTCCCACATTTTGCATACATGTCCACAAGGGCACTTCCCACAAACACATCAGATTCATATCCACATTCAATCACTTCATCATGGACTTCCATGCCCTGTTCCAATGCTGCCAAGTTGGCACATGCCGCAATGACACTGGCAAAGGTCTTTATCTCTGGCTTCACCCCTGCTGCCTTCATCTCTTCAAAAAGCTTCAGAGCCCTTATCCCTTGCCCATTCTGTGCACAACCGGCAATCATAGCAGTCCATGAGACTACGTTTCGTTCAGGCATTTTGTCAAACACATCCTGCGCTTTTCCCAGTTTCCCACATTTTGCATACATATCCACAAGGGCACTCTGCACAAACACATCAGGGCGCAACCCACTCCTCTTTATCTGATCATGGATCTCCACGCCCTGTTCCACAGCTGCTGAGCCTGCGCACGCAGCAAGTGCAGAAGCAAAGGTCTTCAGGTCAGGCTCCACACCCTCCACTTGCATCTTCCAAAACACATCCAACGCGTCCTTATTGCGTCCATTGTGGGCATACCCTCCGATCATAGCATTCCACAAGACTACGTCTCGTTGAGGTATTTTGTCAAATACATGGCGTGCATCCTCAATCCTCCCGCATTTTGCATACATATCGACCAGAGCACTTCCAACGAAGACATCGTAATAAAATCCACCCCTCACTACATCATCATGGATCTTCCTCCCCTCTTCCAGCGCCGCCAACTTAGCGCACGCGGGAAGCACGCTGGAAAAGGTAAATCCATTCGGCTCAACACCATTTCTCTGCATTTGCTTATACAGCGCCAAGGACTTCTCATGATGCCCCTGGGTGGCATAAGCTGAGACGATGACGTTCCACGAGAATGCGTCTCGTTCAGGCGTTTCGTCAAATAGTTTGCGTGCATCCTCGAGTGCTCCACACTTTGCATAAACATTTGCAAGCGTGTTCCACAAAAATCTATCCGGCATGAATCCGCTTTCAACTATGTGGGCATGGATTAATCTTCCCCCTGATAAATTTTTGGTCTTAACGCACGCCTGCAGGAGATAAACATAGGTGGGAATATCTATGTGGATGCCATCGGCATTCAAAATCTGCAGGGCCGTTTTGAAGCGGCCCTGCTTACAGATGACTTCAATGTCTTGAAAACGGAATTCGTGGGCATTTGAATGCGTTGCAAGAGCGTGGAGTTTGGATTTCGTGAGTTTAAAGAGACATATATTTCTTCCGATATTGTTGTGAATCCACAAGAGCATGGGTTCCTGGATTTTTTTATAGGAGTACTGAAAGAGGGTTTCATTTCCGCCGCATAGGTTTATGAAATTGATTGCAATATTCAGATTCGAGCTTCTTAAAGGGATGTTATCCAGCGCTTCAGAGACGTTTCAGTCGAGTGAAAACTTGAAGGTACGGAGTGCAATCAATATTCGAAAGAAGAAGTTTCGTTAGTAGCGATGTTTGCTATAAACTTTTTCTATCTTTACCTAAGATATTGTTATACAACTATAATAAATTCAATCTATACAAACTAGATATTCTTATACAACTATAAAAAACTCAACCTATACGATGAAGCTTATAAGGTTTAATGTTAAAAGTGGCGTCTAAATTTGAATATATAACTTCTTCAAAAATATGCAAGGCTGTAGAAAGGTTGGAAAAAATAATATATTTTTCGTTTTTACATTTATATTAAATTTTTAAATTATTATTATTATTTTTTAATTTAGTTAGTATGAGAAATTTTTAGGATGGCGTTTAAGATTGGAAATCTCCGTCTCATCATGATTTTTAATAAGAGAGTTTAACTTATCAATAAGAAATTTAACACACAATCCCACACATAGAGTGGTTTGAACTTTGGACCTCTCGAAGAAAAACCAAAGCGCAAACTATTGGGCTATCCACTGGATATTTTTAGACCATCACATCACCATTTAAAAATTTTGGTTATATATATATAACCAGTATTAATGAGTAATGGTAAATGTAAGACAAGTGAAGATTTGTGTATTGTGAGATTTTTTTAATTGGTTAGATGGTATTGAAAGGGCCCACTATATTACATTATCACAACCGCATAATGGAATTATAATAACTTGACTATTATGCATGTATTTTTCTTTAAGATTCAAATCTAGGTCTTCTTCTTAAAAGTAGAGGAATCTAATTTGTTGTGCTAATACCATTTGATATGTGTATTGTGATAGATACTCTTATAATCTATAGTAATATCATTTGGTAAATATGACTTCTATCATAGAAATGCTAGCAAAGGTGTTTTTTTCAACGCCATAAGGTGTTTTGTCAACACCGTTGTCTTTCCTTTCAAATATTTTTCAACACTATTGTCAGTTTCAGAAAAGATGTTCTTTTTAATGCTATAAGGTGTTTCGTAAACACCTTGTTCTTTTGTTTATGGTGTTTTGTCAACACCATTCCTTGTGTGTTTCAAGATCCCACATGTTTCCTTTCAAATTGTGGGTTTTTTCAAAATTATGGTTTTCATCACAAGGCTAATGTTTTCATCTCTGTGCAAAACCTTCTCCATGTTTTTCACGTCAGCCACCCACCTATTTCCATCATGATAATTCTTCTCACCCCTTTATCCTCTGTTTTTGTCCTCGTGTCTCCCTTTTCGTCGTTCATTCCTCCGTTTATGTTCCCTTCTTCTCTCGTGTCCCCCATCCTTTCTCCCCTAACACGTGTTTTGCTCCCACCTCCTTAACTGACGTGTTTTTCAGCCAGTGGTGTAGTTTTTTCTACGGTTTCCTTGGTATTAAGTTTCCTTTAAAAATTCATCACCCTTGTGGCCCTGTTCTGTACTTTTGGCTTTGGCCCTGTTGTTGGGTGCTAAAGGCTTCATTTATTTTTTCAAGCTCTTCTTCGACGTTGATGACAACATTACTGACGAGTTTGTTAATTCATGGAATGATGGAATGAGTCATGTTAGAGGGCTTCAAATTGAGTTCATGGATGAAGCTGAAAATATTACTAGCTATGTTGTTGTAGCCCTTCTTTCCAGAATTATCAACCATGTCTCAAGGGCAGTTGACCAACTCCTGGCAGCAACCAATATGATCAAGGAAGTTGGGGTCATCTTCTCTCTTAACATCAAGGAATTGAAGGATCTTTCGACGTCGCTCAGCACTCTTCTTGCTCATCAACATGATAATGCTACTGAAGATGGTGATAAAGCCCAGTAGTCCTAGGTTTTGGGTTAGTGGGATTTTTAGTTTAGTTTATGTTACTAAACCTTCTCTATTTTGTCGGGTATATCCCTACTTTCTTTCTGTATGTTATTGGAATCTTCTGCTTTATTTTTTTGTGTTCCCATGGAACTAGCTCAACTTTTCTCTATGTCTATGGGGGTGTTTCTATTTTTGTATCTTTAGCGCTAGATAATAGCCTTATGTAAACAAGGATTGGGACCCTTCCACCTAGCGATATTAATAAATTTTATTACCTACTAAAAAAATATGACTTCTACCTTTTTATCATTATTATTTAATAAACTATTTGTAGCTTTTATTAGGGTCGACTCTCATCAAAATCACTAAATATTATGTGTTGTCAGGTTAATTAAATTATATCTAGTTTGTTCTTTCATTAAAGATATTTTTTATTTTATTTTCTATTAAATACATTTCTCATATATTTTAAATTGTTATATTTTCGCAATTAGTTTTATTGTTCTGGTTAAAAGAAAAAAGCAATTGTCTTCTATAATTTGAATTTCACCAAAACAAGGATTAACATTACAATTGACTAAATTATCTACTATCCAATTTTCCTTTTTATATATATGTTCACTTTTTTTTTTTAATGAAAAACCTTATATTAATTAAGATTAATCATACAAAAAAGGGCGGGTGGAATTAGCACACCCCACAAACCATAAAAATCGTTAGGTGGAGGAAATCACACCTCCCCATAAAAAACATAGTTTAAAAAATATTACTACACATCGTTGTGAGCAATCATTACATAGACATCCCAAGAAATAATAATTTAACAAATATCAAGGAGTGAAAGTTATCTTCCTCATTGACATACTACCAGCCTCCATCCGAAGAGACTGGGGCATTCCATACTTCTACATTACCACCAACTAGAGTTTTTTGAGGAGCGATAGGTGCATCGGTATGACAAACAGTAGTTGAAGTAGTAGCAGTGTTACCCCACCCAACAACTGGCTCAGAAGCGATAGGCCGAACATCCCACTCAGAGTTTTGGTAGGAGGAAGGACCAGCTCCATCATCCAGGCATATGCGACACAGAGATTGGGACCAATTTCTATCCGTCAAAGAATGGGTGAAGTGTCGAGAACCTCGATGGAGACAAGAACGAGACCTAGAGGAACTTCTCAGGGAATTGGGAGGGACACGACTAACCATGCATGGGGAATTACCCCAAAGATCCATCAGAGCACGAAGGTGTTGCATCTCAATGCTCATTTTGTCCACCTGTACAGAAATCTGCATCCAGTAGTCATAAAAAATAACATACTTGTCAGTGAAAGAAAACGTCAGAGTGAAGTCAAGTTGTGTAAAAAGTGCCTTGCTCCTGGTTTTCCACAAATGGAAGAGAGTAATAATACAAAAAACATTCCACACTGGTTCAAGATTGTCAAAAAAATCAATGGGATCCCCCAGAAGAGCATGAGGCCATAAGAAGGTACTCCTCATGAAAGGTTGAAAGAATTCCAGGAGCCATTTCCAAGCAAGAGAGGCTCATCGACATTGCCCAAAAACATGCAACACATCCTCAAATTCACTACAAAATGGATAGGTAGGGTTCCGAATACCTAGTTGCTTAAGTTTCTTTCCTAGAGGAAGTCCTTGGTGAATAAGAATCCAAACAAAAAAACTTTTTTTAGGCTCAATATATGAAGCCCAAACTTGGGAAAAACATAAACTCCACCTTGAGGGTGAGGAGACCAAATCCCATTTAACATTCAACCTATGTGACATGGGGACCTAAGGAGTAATCTAGTTATACCCAAGTTGGGCTTTGTACTGAATTAGAGGGACCTTCTTAGGCCAACACCAATCGTGCCACCAAGGCTTTTGGAACCTCTTAGGTAACTTTCTCCAAAGAGAAAGGAATATTATCTATGATAGCATCATAGGTCTATTTATCCTCACTTCTGAGACTGTAAGTATGCCTAAAAATATCCTAGGGTATCCAACTCCTGGTTTGACATGAGAAAAAATCCTTCAAAGATGTAATTCCTTTCCTATAAAAATATTGAGCTTTGACCCATTGAACTTGAGCCAACGACATACCTTGCCATGAAATAGCAGGAGACCACCAGGAATTCATGTCCTGAAGAGAGGCCCCTGAATTTTGATCCTTTCCTTTCCAGCATAGCCAAGGTTTAAGCGCCTCCCAGGATTTCCAAATACTCTTGATGACAAAGGAACCCTAATTTTTTATAGGAATAGGGGCAGTAAGAATATTCTGAAGGCTCAACCCCTTCTAAACTTTTTTGCCATAGGGTAAGCCATGAGACAAGCAATGTCAAATGAGAATTTTCTAATGCTCATTACCTATGAGGGATCGAGTAATCCATTTAGCACATAAAGAAAAATATTATCTTTAGCAATAAAAAAGGCCCATACCTCCACAAGATTTGGGCATGCAACACACCTCCCATGCCACCCTATGAAAGCCTCTTTTCATAACATCTTTTACCCACAGGAAGTCTCATAAGATCTTATCCAGTTTCTTATAACAAGCCTTGGAGGACACCCAACAGGAAGAATAATAAACATGAGTGGTAGCCAAAATCTTAGAACAAATTTGAAACTTTCCTGCCAAAGAAAGTTTTTTTGGCGACCAGTAGGCTAACTTCTTCTCAACCTTTTGAGTAACATGCTGCCAAATTTGTGTATAAGAGCCAAGAAAAGCAAAAGGGATCCCCAAAAATTTAATTACTTCACTTAGCTGGATCCATCCCCATTGATAATGGTCGAGCCAATCATGTATTGGATCAAGGGAAGATCTATAGCAGGAAGTTTTCCTCCACTGAATGCTAGAACCAGAGGCCTTACAAAAGACTTTCAAATAGTAAATGACTAAGGATAGGGACTGCTCATCTTCTTTAATAGTCAAAAAGGAATCATCGGCAAAGTGACCATTAACCAGCTGAAGGCTGGAATTGGGGAGTGATATGCCTCTAAGGCTCCCTTGAGAAAACTTATGTGCCAAAAGGTAGCCAAAATATTCAACAACCAGAATATAAAGTGAGGGGACGGGAGGACAACCCTACCAAACATACCGACCTAGTTTAATGGATTTCAATTGACAATTGTTCAATGTAAGAGTAGTAGAGGCATATTGAAAAAGCATGTGAATTGTGCTGATAAAAAACTAACCAAATACCAATGCTTGAAGCATAGAGGTAATGAAATAGCATTCCATTTTGTCACATGCTTTTTCAAAATTAATTTTAATAAATAGAGCATTTTGTCCTAAGGATTTGAACCATTTCATACCTTCCCAAACTGCAAGCACATTATCTAAAATATATCTTCCTTGAACAAACCTAGTTTGTTCAGGTTTGACTATCAAAGGTAGAAGAGGTTGAAGCTTATGAGCAATAGCTTTAGCAATAATATTGTAGCTCACATTCAAAAGGGTGATAGGCCTCCAACTAGTAAATAGTTCAAGATCACCAAATTTAGGAATGAACTTAACATTCCCTTTGTTGATGATGGTTCCTAGAGTTCCACATTGTATGGCTTCCAGGTAAACTTTGTGCAAATCTAGATCTAGTATGTCCCAAAATTCCTTGTATAATTTGCAAGGAAAACCATTTAATCCAGGGGATTTATCATTGGCCATGAGGTACAAAGATTCCTTAAGATCCTCTAAAGATAAAGGTGTATCACACAACTCCACTTGAGCGGGATAAATCTTATAGGGAACATTAATCTAATATCTTTTGATGCTCATCATTAAGAGGTTAAGAAGAAAAACTCCTTGATAATAATGAATAAAATTCTTAATGATATCCGAAAGTGCAGTGAACCTCCCTGTAGACACCTAAAACATGTAATGTTTTGGAGACTAATCATATGGGCACCTCTACAGACCATATGACTGATCTTGGATCTTTCCAAGATCTAGCAGTGGTTCTAACCACTCACTAGGGGTAGTTTTGACTTATTCAGGCATAACCTTTATCGACTAGAGAAGCCACCAACACCAACCACTGAAGCTCAGAGCGACTACAACTAGTTGTTGCTGTGGATAACGACTAGCACTGAGACTAAAATGTGGGCCTGAATCACGCATGATAACTAAAATTGCATTGTATTCAAGTAGTTTTGGATGTGAATCTCCCAGAGTTCCTCCTAACTGCCACTCCCATGCAAATCTAGAACTAGATCTTCCCCTCCCAATGACCAGTTTCATGCAAATCTGGATCTTTGTTTCTCCAAGAAGCCAAGATTTGAAATTTGGGAGGCCTACATATGCACCCTCCTAGGAACAAGTATGATCCCAAATTTTATGTAGCAAATCCCTGTCTGAGTGAGCAGCGAGTTGACAACCCTTGAGGACAGTCGAAATGCTACCCAATTACAAATTTTTGAGCCTGTGACCAACCATGGAGCTTCCAAAATACTGACAAGCATACATCACAAATTCACACCAATATGACATGAATCCCCATAATTTTCACCACCAATCAATCTTTGGATATTAAGGCAACCCTTGAACATCAATTTAGATGAAGAATTGAGTGTCACAACCCCTAGTTTGTGAGGTAGAAGTCACAGTTCATGGTTGTTGTCTTCGATAGCGACTTGCAGGCACAACCATCCTGAGCAATAGCGGCTAGGGTTTGAGTCACCATTTCTTGAGTTCTTAGTGTATATTTCCTATTACTTCTACTTTATCATCTCATATTAGAGTAGATCTATCATTTCCATTGCATTTATATGGTGATTTCCTAGAAATTTATGTATTTTTGCTTATCTGTGCACATTTATGCTTTTATCATGCTTTCATGTCATTTCATACGAAATATTTGAAACAAACCTCATCACGAGAGGTTGCATATGCTATTGATGTGTTTTATGGTTTCTTTGTGTGCAGGTGACAGGATCTATGAAGGGCAAAACCATATCCAAGGACCTTTCCTACAGACAAGAGAGAAGGAGGCACCAAGAATAAGCCCTCAATCAATTTGTGTCGATCTAGGAGATATTTGAAGTGCACCATCCTCATTTAGGGTCTGCATACTACTTGTATTCATTATGTCAAAGTTTGGTATCCCTAATAGGGATGTATATGTAACCGGATTTTATCATGAATTAATAAAAGGATCCTTTGTATTTTTTTTAGTTCATTATTAGTACATGTTCTCTTGATTTATATTTGATATTATGATGCAAGCAGCTTAGGTGCATGTGACCTGACTTTGTACAAATGGTGAACATGATGAAAACACCAAAAAATTGCACTGAATGATGATATGTTTCATGTTTTTTGTGTGCAGGTGTGGCCGCTCTGGTTGACAGTGGCCAGTAGTGCTTAGCTGATTTTCAAGACAAAGACCAGTCATGACTGCCCTGAGCAACAACGACCAATAGAAAACATGCAACAACAATTTTTTTGAACAACAACAGACTTGGATTCTAGGTTGGTGGGATTCTCTGTAATTTTTCACTTATCTGTTTGTGTTTATTTCCAGAGTGCAGTAGGTGGAATTTTGTTTAATTAGAAAATATAGAGAAAGTATAAGGTTAAATGCTTAGAATCTCTTAGTTTTTCTACTACCCGTTGCTAGGAACAATGGACTTTTGATTGCAATCCGCCTTAGTCTCTTGGTCTAGGTTGTGTGTAGGAGTTTGCATGCTTGAGACCCAACTAGAGGCCATTGCTCCATAATTAAAACTTGCATTCTCTGAACATAATATAGCATTAGACATGCATTTTATTAAAGTGAAACATTATTTTTAAGCATATAGGATAATCATTCGAGTGCTTCATGATGCATTTATTATTTATGTAAATTTAAAAATAACAATCACACACCACATCACATGTAAACGTTAGTGAGTTGGAATTCACACCCAACCACTAATAGAGTATAACGACGGTGGGTTTCATCTCCATCCGTTGGCTCAAATCCCATGAACCTGTTCTATTTAGCCAATACCAGATCCAAGAACTAATGTAGCCTAGAAATGTGCATGTACTTCTCTTCGGAGGGTATAACGTTGACCAGGTGAGACTGGGTGAGGATATGGTAGGACCTGTGCTCCTTGATTGGGTATGGGTTTCATCTCCATAATTTTATTGGTTTACGTGATTATGACTTTCATTTTTGGTTGTTGAGCTACGAGCATACAGGTGAAAACCATTAAACTATACAAGCATTTCATCAACAAATTTCCAAACATGATGAGAAATAGTTAAAGTTTTCAACACATCTGAAACACACAAGACCAGTTTTAGGAACACCAAGAACATTTAAAAGAGATAAAAATTTTGTCTACTTTGTTTGTGTGTCTTAAAATTTACACAAAATATAATTTCACATTGTTATGGTCTTTATGCAGAAAAACCGTCCTTTGTCCAACATCGAGGCAGAAACTGTCGCTCCACCCAACCATAATTACAACAACAATGATGTTGAGCCACCTGCACAAAATGTTGTTGAACAAAGTTCAGTGAGCCTTAGTGGGGATAACTCAACCCGTGGGGGTACTCCTCAAGAAATCCTAGCTAGAGAACCATATCCAGGGTCTTCTCGTGATAGACATGAGGGACCTTCAAGGCCCTATTCCTCACATGATAGACATAGGCAAGATCAACCCACTGAGGGGAAAAACATGAGGGTTGCATCCAATCACAGACCCACCACAACTCCTAGCCACTCTAAAGGTGGTAGGATAGCAATAGACCTCAGTCTCATTGGTGCCAATGGAACTCCACTAGATCAGCCATGGAAATCCAAACAACTTGACGAGTTAGATCAGGTTTTCTCGAGACCAAATCAGAGAAGTAATGCTACTGCACACTTCATTTCTAGGATCTCACATAGCCAATAAGCAATGAGGCACACTAATGAGCAAGGGGAAGCTTCAAAGCACCCCCGTAGCATGCATAATACTTCCAATCATAGGGATGCTGAACATAGGTCATTGTACACTGATCAGGTTGCCCTGATAGATAGATGCAGAATCATAGTATGAGTTCCTCTAAAGAGCCTCTCCATAAGGACTCGTATGAAGTTATAGAGCCATAGAACTTTAGTGGAAGATCAATCTAACTGTGTGCATAGGTTGTATGAAGATGCGCAATATCAAGAAAAATTACTCCAAAGACAAGAAAGAGGTATTGCGTGCAGAACAAGAGTGCCTAGACATCCTTGAATAGGAGGAAGCACGAGGACAAAGGAAAAGGCATTTGCAATTAAATTAGCAGTGCTCGAGGGAAAAACTTACCCTGGAACAAATAGAGCGTGAGGAACAAGCAAATAGGTTAGATCGAGAAAATATACACATGGGTAGTGAGTATTACCAGTCTGATAGATGTGTCATTTCTCAACATGAGAGATGCACTAAACAAGTAGATGAATGCACTCACCACACATCACAACATGCTTCAAAATACCAACAATACTAAGAGATAGAATAGATAGATCATGAAAAATAGTAGGTAGAAATAAAGGGTCAAGAACAGATGTATCCTGAACCCTCATTCATAGTTGTGGGAGACGAATATAAATGCTCAAAGCAGGAAAATACAGAGTTACCTTCCTGACCACCCCGAGTAAACCTTCGAGAACAAGAGATCATCTCTTCGAAGGTATACAAGATAATCATTGAGATAGTCAAATCTCTCAAGAAACAAGACACGGTTGGGCAGAAGCCAACCCTAAGCAAGATACATAATCAGTCTTTGTACCCTTCGGTACCAAGTCTCGCTTACCCTAGAAACTTCAAGATGCCTAAGTTAGATAAATTCAAGAGAGAGGAATATGTGCAAGAGCATGTCACCAATTTCATGAATGCGTGCTTCTAGATCCAATACAATGATACCCTAATGTAGAGAATGGTTATCATGATATTATCAGGTGCAACCACTTAGTGGTTTAATCAACTACCCAAACATAGCATCATCGATTTTGAGCAGCTGGTGGATGTATTCCTTGAACAATTTTCTTTTAGCATAAAGAAGAAAACAAACTTGTCTAACTTGGATATCTAAAGCAATATGATTATGAGCCGGTCATGGACTACAAAAAAATATGGAGAAAACTAATGGTAAAACTACCATTTTTTGTGCTCAATACTGAGCTCACCTGAATGTTCACTAAGAGTTGCACTAAGCACATCTTGTTGCTCTTGTAGCTACAATAATATGAAACATTTGAGGAAGCCTTGGCACAGGACAAGTTGATAGAGGATATTAAAGTTGAAGAAGGAGTTCTTAAGCCTCGTAACAAGAAATATTGGAACAACAACCGTAACAACCAAAATCAACAAAAATAGGCCAAGCTTGCTCTAGTAAATTAGGTTGTACTAAATGTACCAAAGGGAGGAAACATTCAACAATCATAGAATTACTAGGCTCACCCCCCCAGCCAACTACAACCAAAATAACAACCAAGACCGAAACAAGCAATGTCGACTGCCTCGCTACTTCACACCTTTATCAGAATTGATGGCATCGATATTCAATCAACTGAGCAAGGCACAGAGACTCAGACTACCTGAGGTACAAATTATTGACCCTAACCATACCAAGACCAAGGGATATAAGGACGGTCGTTATTGCCTATATCATAGATAACAAGGGTATGATATTAAAGTGTGCATCAATTTCAAAAAAATTGTACAAAATATGATCGAGAAGGGTGAGCTGCAAGTTGATAATCCACTAGCACCCAACAACATATATATGGGCATATTTAGAAACCCATTTCCAAACCATGAAGCCCCTATAAATCAAGGTGCTCAAGTAAACCAAATCCAAGTTGAACCTCCCACCAAAGGATTCATTGGAATGGTCAACATAGTCAACGTGGTTACAAGAAACCAGTGATACAACCAACCAGAGACTCCAGCGACTCCTATTCATATCCTAGCTACACCTCAACAAAGTCCAGTGAAAAATAATCTTCCAGGTCCACCAACATGACCTATGATAACTATCCGAAATAGACTTATGCAGAGTCTCCAAACATCGGCTAAGTTATCGATATACGAGATCATTCAATAGTCTCCCAAAAATAGGGAGATCCTAATGGAAATATTGAAATCAATTGAGCTACAATCCTAGAACCCTAACACATTTACAAACTTTATGGGGTAAGTACAATAGTGTCAAGAGCCAGTTATTTGTTTTTATGATCAGAAAATAAAGGTAGTCCCTACTACCATAGCAGACCCACCTTTGCACATCATCGCATGTATCAATGACATACCTTTCAAGTGGGTTTTAATCAACACAAGCTCATCGATTAACATAATAATGACCAAGGCTATGGGGCACTTGAATATCCCTAGGTCAAACATCTTCCCTACCTCCTACACATTGAGAGCCTTCAATGATGTACTATGCTCCACAATGGTTACAATCCTCCTACTTGTCTAGGTGGGGTATAAGACCATCCCTGTGATGTTTCATGTATTGGAGGGGGTCATGCAGTACAATATCTTCCTAGGGCATCCCTGGATAAGGGACATGCAGTGTGTTTCCTTGATCTTGCATCAATGTATTAAATATGTGCATGAGGTTTAGGTACATGTAGTACCATTGGATGAAGAGCCATTCAAATATGTTCATCAGGTTGACTTACCCAAGAATTTTGTCCTTCCATACATGCACCTATACATTAGGTCATCATCCCCTACCACACAACTAGGAAACAAATCCAAATCAGTATGAGGTGACCCATCCACATCGGTGCCACCTCCAACTTCTAAAGCTACTGGTACTTCTAAGAAACCAACAATGACTAAGGCAAAAGACTCTCAAAAACTAAAATCACCCTTGGTGGAGGAAAGACCTAAGGAAGTCCCAACCATAGCAATAGTGAAAATTCAAAATTTCATGGAGGAATATTACCAAGACATAGTCGAGGAGGTGCCTCAACCTGCCTCACCTACATAATCATTAGTGTCATTTGTACCCAGGTGATAGTTCACCTATCTAATATAGGTCTAGGTGAATATCTTGCACAAAATATTACTTTCACTTTGATTATTGAGTTTTCACAAGACATAGGATGACCAAGAGTCCCAAACCTACCCATAGGGACAATGGTACCATTGGGGATCCCCCTAACCAAACCAATTTCATTTATTCTGGGTTGGATTGTGTTCATAATGCTTTAGATATTGAAGAGGATAAGGATAAGTCATTCACCATGAATGTTCATTAATTTGCCAATATTAAGTTCACTCTAAGATACTTCGAATGCAACCATTGGCATAGCTATGTTTTAGGTCTTTATGAGCAAGGGTGATGAAATCCAATTAAACCAAGATATCAGTTACCTACGGATAGGTCTAGTTTGGGATATCATATCTGAAGCCATGATGATTTATTAGCAGCATCTCTAGATAGGCTGAGCTTAGGATTTAGGGAAGACATTGAATGGAATCCCTATCGCTCGAGATTAAGCTATATGGATGACAAGTTGGTGACCATGGTCACTATAGAACCACTTGTTGTGTATCATCCAAATTTCTCTCTCGAGGTGAACCCATTAGGACTTCTCATGTGGGAGGATGAACCAGGCTATGGTTATGAGAGAAGAGAATGAGTACATCACAGATCATAATGAGGTTGAGGATGAGATCGAATTAGCCTATATTAGGCCTCAAGATTTATGTCACCTCACATAGCCAATTAATATGGAGAGTGGATACATCATAGATGACAATGACTATGAATCAGAAGATTCGACTAAATTGGTCTACCTTGGGCCTCGACATGCACATAACTTCACATAACCAATGGGTACGAATGATGGATATTTCATAGATGATAGTGATTACAAATATGAGACCGAAATGGCCTATCTTGGGCCTTGGCACTTGCATAATCGTAATGAACCATTCGATATAGATGATATATATCACAGAATATATCCCGATCCTTGCCTTAGGGGAAGACCAACCAATGTAGATGAAATATATCAGATAGTTTTCCTTGATACTCCTATATTTAGAAAATTACTATAGCCAAACGATCCCATATTCTCATCTATTTGTGGATCGGATCCTGATATTCCCATACCCTAGAGCCTCATCTTGGGTCTGGAAGGTAAATCAACAATGCAGAGTTACACCCACATGGTCCTAGAGATTCCATCTTGTCCATCAACATGATCTCCATTGATTTGACCACTCCACTCCACAATCTAGTCGATCCTTCTAAACCATTGTGTCTTAAATTAGACGCTATTGATTGGGATCACACTAATTCACCCTTAGAGACTAAAGATTTCTTCCCCAATGAAGAAATGCTACAATCATTTAATTTTGCACCAAGTTGTGCACATGATGTTTATCACGCTGGTTTTAACCCTAATTTATTTGAACCTTTAAACCTAGTGGATGACATCCACTTAATCCCCACTCCTCACTAGCTTGAGGAAGGGTCACACATGTTTATAGAGGAAAATTTTGAAGTGGACATTAGTGATGATACTTTTGATCCAAAAAAAATTAAGTTTAAAGAAAGCTTATCTCTAGAAGAATATGCCACCATCATACCTCTATTGAAAGAGATACCTATTCTCTTTGCTTGGACCTACAAGGATATTGTAGCACCCTAAAATTGGCACAGTAAAATTATAAAAATTATATTCACCTTAGTAAATAATTTCAAATTCAAATTTAACCTCCCAAACCGCCCGTTAACCGTCGGGTATTCCGTTTCCCCTTTTTTCATGCCAATTTTAAAGGTTGTTTTGACCGTTTGACGATATCGTCGCCGATCAGACGATATCGCCCCATATTGGACGATTTCGTCTGGACTAGGACGTCCAGACGATCTTGTCGCAAAACTGAATTTGCAAAGTTGGAATCTGTTCCAACGGGTCTCCAATCTGGGCAGAAGCGTGTCTGCGCCGTTGGGACCCTCCCCCCATTGGAGATCTCCCAAATTGGGATGATCTCCAACCTCCCAACAACTCCCCTAAGCCTATTTAATCTCTAGGATTTTCCCTCCCCAACCCCTGGCTGAAATTATCTGTAAATTGACTCCCTCTGCGTTAAAACATCCTGATCTTGCATTTGCATTAGTCCCATACTAATTTTGTTGCAGGTACATCATTATTTTTCAACCGGAGCCAGCACCCATCGTCGCCGACGAACCTGTCCAGATCGGAGGCGATCCTGTCAAATTCGAGGCGATTTCGTACTGATGCGAGACGATCTCGACTGCAGTCCACATCGAGGCAATCAGTGCTTGAAGTTTGCTTTTCTCATCTTTTTCCCTATCATTTTATGCTACAAATTAGATCATTTATTCGGTTTTTATATTATTTTGCATTTGGAGTTCACCCATTTAGCCTAGATTGCATACTAAGATCATATTTTGCCATTAAAGTACAGTAATTTGCTTGAATTTCTGTTCTTAAATATTGTTCAGTATTCGTACTACTATTTGGTATAATTTGCCTCTGTTTGCACAGTAGGACTTCTTGTATTTTGCATCTATTTTTTGTCTTGCAGGTCTCTGACGAATTCGTTGATGAATTCGTCAGATTTCAGACGATTCTGTCAGTATCAGACGATTCTGTCAGATTGCAGGCGATTCCGTCGAATTCCAGACGATCCAGACTGCTTCAAACGTCAGAATCTTCTTCAGACATCCGGATCAGGTATTCTTCATTTGCATCCTGTAAATTCTCTATTTTCTGCTTTTAAATCTGTTTTTTGTATTCATTGAACTTGCATTTTCATATAGATTAATCTAGTTTCATTCGGCCAAACCTAGGATGAATGCTTAAGGTTAAAACGAACTCATCAAACACATTCCAAAACCTAGGCGTGGAAACTGCCGCTAAATGTTTCCTGGTGAACCCACCATCCATCGAAAAATCATCAAAATGCACCTCCCTTGAGAGGCGGGACCTTCGCAAAGTCCTCTCAGTCCGAGGTACCGCGCCATCCTTTTCCCATCCTCCTTCCGGGCACGGATCCTATAGCCTGAAGGTAGGGATGCGAAAAATTTGGAGCGATACATTTTGGTGAACCCGACGTGAATGCATCATAACCTTTTGAAAACAAAAACAAAAAATATACAAGCCAAACAAAAGAAAAAAAATCATCATTTCAAGTTTATATGTTTTAGATTCAATTCCAAATAGTAAATATTAAATATTACTTTTAGAAGTACTAAAGAAACCATGAGTTTTTACTCAAATCAATATGATCCTATCAGTAATGTTGGAAGAATTCCGCCAAATACATTTGTTGATTATGACCAACCTCATCCCTATTCAACATCACCTCCATCACACTCTTCTTATTTTTCATCCATAACCCAACAAAACAATCCCTTTTCCAATCCTCTTCATAATGATATTATCTATTCTCCCATATATCCATATTATGTCTATCAACCCACATATAATCCTCCTCCACCTTTTCAATACTCTTCTTTCAATACAACACATCCATTTCAACAAGAAAATACTTATTCTTCCAATTCTACCATACACTCACCTCCTACTTCGCAATCTTCCTATCATCATTCAACCCATAATAAAGAAAATAGAGGTGAGAAACCATTAGGCCCTTTTATGACGAAATTTCTAAGTCACATATCAAAAACCTCTCAAAAATATTCATCACGTAAATTTACTAAGCTCAATCAACCAATGGATATAATTCTCAAGTATTTACTTGACACAAATAAGATTGAACTCCCTTCCATAAGACAACCTGATACCACAACAGATTGGTTTAAACCTGAGCTACATTGTGAATATCATAGAGTAGATGGACATATGACACAAAATTGTAAAGATTTAAGATGTGCAATTCAAGATTTGATTGATAAGAATCTTTTTAATATCAAGGAATTACAATCTACAACTCATTATAAATCTCCAGTAAACAATCAAACTCCTACACAACAAATACTAATAATCAATCAAGACATGGGGATCTCCCAAGAACCCCTATTCAATTATCAACAACAAGAGACCAATCAAATATTGCATGTTAATGTGTCCCATCATGATGATATTATTAATATTGTAACAAAAACTACAAATGAGCAACCTCAAATTCAATCAACCCAATCCGATATTCAAGATATGGATTCCTCATTTGACCAACCTTCAAAACTATCTTTGGCTCTAGAGAATGATACAAAATGGAATGTAAACATAGAAAGCTCATCCTTAGAATTAAAATCTCAATCTGAAATCTACTTTGATAGCCAACAACAAGTGATTAATTCTCAAACAAAGATATCCCTTTTAGAAGTATTACAAATTTATCACAAGGAAATTTTGTTCAAAATACCTAGCCAACAATTTGTTCCTCATCATATTTTCTCTAAAATCATAACTAATGGTGTAAACCCTCTTGAGGTTAACCCTATTTCATTCTATGATGAGGATATTCCTTCCTCTACTCCACAAGAAGACTCCTATCTTTACATTATCAAATCTAGTAAAGAAACACTTGTTAGAACTATCATGGTAGATAATGACTCCTCTCTTAATTTATGCACTCATCAATTATTCCAAAAACTCAAATTAAAGGAAGAAGATATTAATAAATCAAATGTTCTTATAAAATCTTTTAACAATGAAATTCAAGAAGCTCAAGATACTATAATTCTTCCCTTTAATATTGGATCCAAGATCCTGGATATTTTATTATATGTAGGATATTGTCCTTCACCTTACAACCTATTTCTCCGGAGTCCTTGGATTCATACGATGAGGGTTGTCCCTTCCACTCTTCACCAATTTTTGAAGTTTGAACTTGCAAATAAAATTGTTACCATACGTGGTGACCCAAAACCATTTGAAGAATATTTAACGATTGAAACATCAAGTTTTATACATTCTCTATTGTCACAATTATCTTCTATCCATCACTTTTCTTCATTCATATATGATCATCCTTGTTTACAAAATAACATTCATGCATATCTTTCACATATACTTTCTCCATCTTATCAAAACTTGGAATATAGTGATAAGAATGAAGAACTTTCTTATCCTTCTTACATTTTATTTTGTAACATGATCAATTTTACACATATAAAAGTCAAATCTTTTTCTACATTATTCTACATTATAACAAAGCTTTTGTTATCACTACCTTTTATTCATCACCTTCTATTCTTACCTTCACCTCAACCAGATTATCCTTCAAAACCTCCTTTGATTTTGAAGCAACCTTAGACATGCTATACTCAAATAACCTTGTATAGTGTATATAGATCATTTTGTATATACCACCAATTTCAATTCATAAATTAAAATCAAAATACAAAAAAAAAAAAATCAAAATCTTCAAAAAAATACTAATGCAACTAAGGACCTTAAAGGTAAATTTGAGCCCAACTGGCTTGGACCATACATTATTACTTCTAAATTTGAATCAGGAGCATACAAATTATCTACCTTAGATGGTAAAGAACTTAAAGAACCCATGAATATTTTACATCTTAAACGTTACTATGCATAAAATGTGATTATTTCATTCTTGTACATACATATTTATTTTGCATATTTCAAAACCATTATCTTGTTTTCTTTTAAATTTATAAAATATAAAAATCCAAAAACATCAAAAACATTCATAATCACCAAAATTTTCAAAACTATTTGTTGCATTTATTTATGGCACTTGTTAGCTTTTGTTTTTCACAAACAAAAATCAAAACAAAAATAATGATAAAAACAACAATATGCTTGACTCTTTCGAAACCCAAAACAAAATAATGAAGAAAGAGAGAGTCAAACATTCTCAAAAACTTCTCAAAAATTTCTTATATATTTTCTTACAATTATTGCAGCTTATATGTTTCAAATTATTCTGGATAAATTAGCATTTATTTGGAATCCCTCACTTGCACACTCACAAAAATAAATATCTTGATTTTATTTGGCATGATTACTAATCTCTCTTATATCAAAGTCCACAAAATTCAAATTAAATAAAGTTTGAGCATAGAGAATTGATCTTGTTATTTACTTAAACCAAGCACATCTTTCACAATAAAATGATTATATTTGTAATTTCCATGTTTTGCTACATAGTAGAAGTGATTTCTTGAGTGAAAAGTTTCCCCTGCTATCCTATCATGCACATGGTCTAGAATCTTTGAGAATTGGCAAAAGGACAAGCTCACCCCTACCCAGAATAAAAATCCCTTGCTCTACAGCTAATCCGAGCAAGTATCCCTAGTATAGAAAAAAAAAAACAAAAGCAAAGTTCAAGAAAAAGAGAAAAATAAAAATGTTATTTTGAATCATCACAACAATATTTCAAGCATTATCTCAAAAATCAAGAAAAAAATACAAAAAGAAAAAGAAGCAAAGTTCAGAAGAAAAGCAAAAGAAAGCAGAAAGCAAAAGCAATAAAATCCCTTTCCCTACCCTTTGAAAAGAAAAGAAGGGTTGATGAGCTTGAATCCCTGGAATTCTCAATTATTCGAAACCGTGAGGTAAGCCCCATAACAGGTGGTTTGTGCCCAACCTCGCTTGGCCTTGGGTAACTCCTAGCGTGGCGATATGTCCGTCACATTAGCGACCTTCTTTTGTACGGACCTATGTCTGCTTATGGATTAGCTAGCTCTTGATAATCCGACCTACATAGTAGTCTAATATGGTTATATGCATCTACATCATGGTTAATGAACACTTATTTGGTTTCTTCAAATCACTTGTATCATAGTATCTTGCTCAAAACTGGTAAATGAACATAGCAATTGCACACACATTTGTATTTGAGAGATTTTGTGTATCATTATGATAAATCAAGATCGGAACTGAATTCACATATGCACATGGGATTCCTTATAAATCTAACTTTTGTCTTTAAAATAATTTGAAATATTATTTTTGCAACTTGTTTGGAATAAATCAAGTACAGTTGTTTATCACAAAGACAACTATATAACAAAAAAATCAAAAATTTCTTTCAAACTATACAATCAAAACATATACATATTGACTTTCGCGACGATGGTATAGTTTCAAAACCAAAATTGGAATTGAATGCCTAGCGCAAGCCCTCCTTTTCATATTTTCTGTTCATCAAAAATCAACCTTGCAATAAAACTATCTTTTTTTGGATTTTCGCGATGATGGTATAAGTCTATACCTACATATTCTATGCCTAGCGCAAACCATTGTAACAATTTTTATTCCCCATTTATCAAAAAATCATAAAAACCATATGACTTCATTTTATGTTACACAAATTATGCCTTTTCAAAAGCAAACCCATTTTTTTTCACTATTTTTTGTCATTATGTCAACCTTCAACTTTGCAATGATGGTATAATTCCTAAGGAATTATTCAAAAATCTTATCACACTTAGGAATTTATGCCTAGTAAAAATCATTTTAAACATTATTTCATGCACAAATATTTTTCATGAAAATCTGAAAACAAACCAACCATCATCATCACCAGTTGCACTATTGCACCAAAGTCTTAAGACAGTCTCTTAAGCACTCTTTTACTTTTAACAATATTTCTATAAATGGGATTAGCTTGACGACCGAGTGAGCAACGACTCCATGAAATGGTCTATAATAGCGACAATGTCCTTTGAAATTTTGTTAGAAGTCTCTTTTTATCTTTTATTTCATCTCATCACAAACAATCAATTTGTTACATCAGATTATTTCATTTAAAATTTTATAGCATGACATTCCAATTATAATATTTTTAACGACATAATTACATGAATTATCAAATCAATCAATCAAACATAAAAGCATCATAAACATACTCAAAACATAAGTCATATGATCAAAAATATCTCCTATATATATCACAAATATATGTACATCACATCGGCTAGACTGGTATGCCACAATCTATATCTTGGCATACTCAATCAAATACCCTCTGTGTAGTGTCTCGAGAGCCCCTCGAGCTCTCAGCCTCATCTCCTCCCCCCCTGAGGTGGAGGAGGTGGCCCCATCGCAGTCCGTGTGGTGCCGTGAGTCCGGGATGCAGATCATGATGATGTCCTAGATGACCCCATCACGACAGGCTCTGCAATGTGTGCTGGTAATGGCACCCTCTGCTCCGTTGGCACCGCCTGGTAGTATAGAGCCTGATAGAAAGTGATCTGGGTGATAGCACGTGCTAAATCTCGAGTGCTCGCTCCTCCGCCCCGAGCTCTGAGCCGTGTAGCCTCCTCCTATAGTGTCTGCACCTGAGCCCGCAAGCGGGCAACCTCAGCTCGAAGAGTCGCTGTCTCGCTGCTCTCCCTAGTGTCCACGCCCTTGCCCTTATCGGGCGATGGTGGTCTCTCTCTCTATGGAGATGGGGGTCTCTCCTCCCTCCTCTCCCATTGCCGTGGCCTCTCCTGTGCCTGTGGCCTCCTCTGCTCCCTCCCGTCGTGACCCTGGGCCGCCTCTATCGCTGCCTGGCAGCGCCTCCCTATCCGACGCACAACCGCGTGGATCGGACCCTGTGCCCTCGTCATCCGAGGAGGGCGGATGCCTGCGTACCAGGCATCGTAGCCATCGGCTACCCCTACGTCGTCCCCATCCACTGGCTGGATGGGGGCATCATCCGCGTCCTGGCTCTAGAACCGCTGCATGTCGGGAGCCCCGCTAACCGTAGTGTTATCCCGGATAGTCCAGGAAAACTCGTAATCCCTCAGAGATGGGATCCCCTATTGTAGACCGAACTGTCTCAAAACTCGGTCATAGCGGTGGAGCTCCACCTCTCCTCTCTCCATCCGTAGCCAGCAGACTCGCCTGATGCGAGCCAGCTCCTGTCCGTCCTCGGCCCACCCTGGGTGCCCTCTCCATGGTCTCCAGGTGATCTGGTCCGGGACCAAGTCATCCAGTAGCCTCCGGGACATCGGTAGGTCGATCCGCCGTTGTGACCCTCTTCGGAGCCACCAGTAGAAGACTCGGGGCCTCTCCCCGTCTATCCCTGTCAGTGGAAGCCCTATCGGCCTCCGCACTGCAATGTGCTCCCAGCACCAAACCTGTAGGAGCGATGTCATCACCAGACATCGGCCGCCCTTGTACACGACCCCATACAGGATCCTGTACAATCGGCATAGCACAAAATTGCCCAAGCAAAACCTGTACCCATGATCCCGCATATCGTAGATCACATCTGCGAGCATCCATGGCACCCTGCACCCACTTTGGTGGCACAGCAGAAGTCCACCAACCACTCCAGCTAGCACCCGTGTGAGTCTAGATGCCCCAGGCATCTGGCGTAGTGCCTCGATATTAACTTCGCCCTTCTCCAGGGTGAAGCTCGGGTCACCGCACAGTCGTCCCATAGCGTGGCCCTGATTGGCCGTAGGAGTGATCATCCGCCCTTGTATGGGGATTCTCAGAATCCTCCATACATCCTCTAGTGTGGGAGCCATCTCCCCTATCGATAGCCAAAAATAGGAAGACCCCGGATACCATCTCTCTGCTAGGGCTGTTAGAAGCCCCATATCTGTGGACACTTGTGGCATCTCCGCCACATGCTGCAAGCCGGCCTGTGCCAGCAGATCTCGCTCTGCCTGTGTCAGAGCGGCCAAGTCATCTCTTAATCCTCCATACTTCCATTCTCTGCTCTTTAGCAAACCTCTCTGCAACATAAACAACAAAACAATAAACAATCATTAATAAACAATTCAAGTAATTAATAATGCAACTTAAAGATCAATTTCATGTAATTGATGATATCGCCCACTATTGGACGATATCGTCCCAAATTTGAGCATAATCGTCTCCGATTTCGCCTGTCGAAATCGTCTCTAAATTGACGAAATCGTCCCCCTTTCGTCGATTTCGCCCTTGGGCGAAATTGACGAAATTGAGACGATTTCGTCGAAATCGGGACGATTTCGTCCCGACGACGTCGACGGCCAAAAACGGCCGCGATGCTCAAAATTCACCTAAAAATCTACCTACAAAGCATGTAAATTCAAATTAAATCAGTCTAAGTTGAGTCTAGACCCTTACCCGTAGACCACGCCGGACCTCTGTCGATCTGTGCGTCGTCTCCACCATTTTTTTTGCTTCAGAGCTCTAAAAATAGTAAAAATGAACAGTAACAATGAATTAGGGTTTTACCCTATTTTTCTTAATTTTATTCAAAATAATTCAAAAATAATTTTGCTTTTTCGCGTTTTTACCTCAAACGTTCGATTTGGGTAAAAACACGGAGGGGGCACCATAGTAAGTCGTCGTACGATTCGACCAAGAATCGTCGCCTAAAAATGGGTATCATTTTTTGCTTTCTCGTAGATCGAGAAGAACTCATCTTTAACGCATTTTCTTCGAAAAATTCGCTAAAGAGGGGGCAAAATGTAGCACCCTAAAATTGGCGCAGTAAAATTATAAAAATTATATTCACCTTAGTAAATAATTTCAAATTCAAATTTAACCTCCCAAACCGCCCGTTAACCGTCGGGTATTCCGTTTCCCCTTTTTCCGTGCCAATTTTAGAGGTTGTTTTGACCGTTTGACGATATCGTCGCCGATCAGACGATATCGCCCCATATTGGACGATTTCGTCTGGACTAGGACGTCCAGACGATCTTGTCGCAAAACCGAATTTGCAAAGTTGGAATCTGTTCCAACGGGTCTCCAATCTGGCGAGAAGCGTGTCTGCGCCGTTGGGACCCTCCCCCGTTGGAGATCTCCCAAATTGGGATGATCTCCAACCTCCCAACAACTCCCCTAAGCCTATTTAATCTCTAGGATTTTCCCTCCCCAACCCCTGGCTGAAATTATCTGTAAATTGACTCCCTCTGCGTTAAAACATCCTGATCTTGCATTTGCATTAGTCCCATACTAATTTTGTTGTAGGTACATCATTATTTTTCAACCGGAGCCAGCACCCATCGTCGTCGACGAACCTGTCCAGATCGGAGGCGATCCTGTCAAATTCGAGGCGATTTCGTACTGATGCGAGACGATCTCGACTGCAGTCCACATCGAGGCAATCAGTGCTCGAAGTTTGCTTTTCTCATCTTTTTCCCTGTCATTTTATGCTACAAATTAGATCATTTATTCGGTTTTTATATTATTTTGCATTTGGAGTTCACCCATTTAGCCTAGATTGCATACTAAGATCATATTTTGCCATTAAAGTACAGTAATTTGCTTGAATTTCTGTTCTTAAATATTGTTCAGTATTCGTACTACTATTTGGTATAATTTGCCTCTGTTTGCACAGTAGGACTTCTTGTATTTTGCATCTGTTTTCTGTCTTGCAGGTCTCTGATGAATTCGTCTGACGAATTCGTCAGATTTCAGACGATTCTGTCAGTATCAGACGATTCTGTCAGATTGCAGGCGATTCCGTCGAATTCCAGACGATCCAGACTGCTTCAAACGTCAGAATCTTCTTCAGACATCCGGATCAGGTATTCTTCATTTGCATCCTGTAAATTCTCTATTTTTTGCTTTTAAATCTATTTTTTGTATTCATTGAACTTGCATTTTCATATAGATTAATCTAGTTTCATTCGGCCAAACCTAGGATGAATGCTTAAGGTTAAAACGAACTCATCAAACACATTCCAAAACCTAGGCGTGGAAACTGCCGCTAAATGTTTCCTGGTGAACCCACCATCCGTCGAAAAATCATCAAAATGCACCTCCCTTGAGAGGCGGGACCTTCGCAAAGTCCTCTCAGTCCGAGGTACCGCGCCATCCTTTTCCCATCCTCCTTTCGGGCACGGATCCTATAGCCTGAAGGTAGGGATGCAAAAAATTTGGAGCGATACAGATATGCTAGGTTTAGATCTGAAATTTATTGTCCATAACCTTTTTCTAGATATCATAAAGAAATCTGTCAAGCACAAACTTAGGAAGATGCATCCAACCATAACATTGATGGTAAATATGAGCTACATAAGCTATTGGATTTAGTCTTTATTACCCCAATCGACTATCTAGAATAGGTATCAAACATGGTACCTATAGGAAAACTTAATGGAAGGATCCGTATTTTCATGGATTTCAGAGATCTCAATAAGGCAACACCCAAGGATTCATTCTCGTTGCTCAATATAGATTCTCTTGTAGATGCAACTATGGGTCATGAGATGCTCTCCCTCATGGACAAATTTTTTGGTTACAATCAAATTTGGATTAAACCCGAAGACCAACATAAAACCACGTTCACCACTCCATGGGGGATATTTTGTTACAAAGTAATGCTATTTGGTCTTAAAAATGCTGGTGCCACATATCAGTGGGCCATGACATATATTTTCCATGAATACATGCATAAGATCCTAGAATATTATATCGATGACTTACTGGCCAAGTCATTGTTGCGTGAAGAGCACGCTGAGGTCCTGAGAAAGGTCTTCAATCGCTTGATAGAGCACAATGTCAGGTTGAATTCCAAGAAATTAATCTTTGGTGTAAATTTGGAAAAACTCTTGGGATTCATCATTTCTAAATGAGGGATCAAATTCAACCCAACAAAGGTAAAGGCTATCCTAGAAATGGCCCCGCCCACTAACATTAAATATTTGAAAAGTCTGCAGGGCAAAGTAGCATCCATAAAGCATTTCATTGCACAACTATCAGACAAATATCAACCCATGAATCAATTGCTACATAAGGGGGTCCCATTCCATTGGGATGAAGAATGTCAGCAAGCCTTTGTTGAGATCAAGAAATAACTGGTGATGATGCCAGTACTAGCTCCACCAAGGCCATACATGCCATTTCTACTTTATCTATCAGCTACCAATTTTGCTTTGGGCACCATGTTGGCTCAAAAGAATGCTCAAGATAAAGAACAAGTGGAATACTATATCAGATGCACCTTGGTATTTTACAACATATGTAGAGAAGATGTGCTTAGCGGTGGTCTTTACAACTAAGAAGTTGTGCCACTGCATGCTGATACATACAACGTATGTGATATCAAAACAAAATCATTTGTAGTATATGATGAGCAAGCCATATCATAATACACGTACTACAAAGTAGATCATGCTATTGAAAAAATTTGATTTGGAATTCATAAGCCAAAAGTCCATCAAGGGACAAGTCTTAACTGATCAACTGGAAAAGGTGCCTCTTCATGATAATAGACCTCTCATCATAGAAATTTTTGATGAGGTAGTCTTTGCATTATTAGAAGCACCCAAACTCAAAGAACTTGATAATAAAGCTGACATGATTTTTTTCTTCTATGGTTCAAAGTGTGAGCAAGGGGGTGGTGCAAGGATTGTATTTGTCACACCGCAAGGTGCTCCAATACCCTTGTCATTTAAGCTAGACTTCCCTAGCACAAATAACAATGCTGAATACGAGGCCATAATATTGGATATCCAAACAACAATCACTATGAAAATTAAAAATCTAAATATCTTTGGTGACTCCCTTCTCATCGTTAACCAAGTTAAGGGAATATTTCAATGCAGGTGTCTAATCTTGAAATATTAAAAATATCTTGTTGACACTTATCTAGCCCAATTAGAATGGTACAAAATCGAGGTAATCCCTCGCATGTACAATATATTTGTAGATACTATGGCATATTTAGGATCCTTGATCCCTCAAAATTCATCTACTGATTTCACTACCATTCATGTGAAGACATTCTCATAATCAGTGATACAACTTAAGGTTTTTGACAACAAAGAATTAGTCAACATGATTCATATAGAACCAAACCATGAGTGGTTCTACAAAGACATACTTTCTAAAGAAGGTGCCCTAGGGGTTTTTGATCTCGCAGGGTCCTACAGGGAATGGTACCATCATTCACCACAAGGTTGTTTCTCAAACTGCATTTGTGCATATCGACTCACAAAGAGAACAAGTCATATTGTCTATTGAGATAGCAGCTTATCAGGATTGGTTATACCAATTACAATATTTTCTTAATCTTGGAATCATCCCATAGGGATTGTCGCATATCGAAAAATGAGTATTCAAACAAAAAGAGACAAGATATGTCTTTTTAGGAGATATATTGTATCGTCAAAACTATTATGGAGTCCTCATTCATTGTATTGAGCCCAAAGAATTAGCTTGGATGATTTCACAAGTGCATGGTGGTACATGCGATGGCCATTTTAGCGGTATGGCCATCGTCAAGTGCATCCTTCGAATGGGTTATTACTGACCCACCATGGAAAAGGATTGTTGTGAGTATGTCAAGAAGTGCATTAAATATCAGCATCACATGAATCTGATGCACCTGCCATCATAGGGCTTATAGCCCATTCATGCAGCTTGGTCATTTTCTTAGTGGGGTTTTGATCTAATTAGAAATATATCTCCCTCATCCTCAGGATGACACATGTTTATCTTAATAGCCATTGATTACTTCACCAAATGAGTGGAAGCAATCCCCTTAACATAAATGATAGGTCCAAAAATTGTAGAGTTCATACTTCATAATATAATCTGTCACTTTGGGATCCCATTCAAGATAATTTCGGATAATGGTCCTTCATTTAAGACTAAAAATATGTGTGCTTTAACATCCAAGTATAAAATTCAGCACAGTTTTGCGACACCATATTATCCGCAAGAAAAAGGGAAAGCAAAATCCTCAAAAAAAATAATCATCGCCATATTAAATAATATGGTAAAATAAAATCATAAGGATTGGCATCTATAGTTACCTCTTGCATTATGGGCTTACAAAACTAGCATGTGGATGCCCACTAGGGCAACACCATTTTTGCTTGTATATGACACTGAGGCAATTATGCCCTTCAAGTTAGAAATCCTAACATTATGCATCACATTAAAGGAGTTTATCGATGATGAAACTATGTAGAAAGCTTGCCTTGATCAATTGACACTTCTTGATGAAGGCCACATCAATGCTCTTGAGCATCTCCACATTTACCAAGATCGTATAACATGAGATTATAACAATAAAGTCCACTTGAGAGACTTTAAGGTTGGGGATCTTGTGCTCAAAGAGAACCAATAGAATTCAAACCTGCCACCGCATTTGTGATACAAATTTGTAGCCAACTGGGTAGGTCCTTATATCATCTTAGAGAAGATTGGACCCAAGACATATCACCTAACATCGTTAGAAGGTGTTGAGTAGCCTGAGCCTCTCAACGTTCTTTGTATGAAGGCATTTTACACATAAAAAAAAAAAATTCAAAAACATTCAAAACAATAGAAAATTGAAAAATAATTTAAAACACAAAATCTAAACAAGTTAGAAAACATCAAAATCAAGAATCCCCAAAGGCATCATAAGCCCTTTGGTCAACACACAAAAAGCTCCAAAGGTATCATAAGCCCTCTAGTCAACTAAAAAAAAGCCCCAAAGGTATCATAAGCCCTTTAGTCAACTCACAAAAGCCCCAAGGGCATCTTAAGCCCTTTGGTCAACTCACAAAAAGTCCCAAAGGCATCATAAGCCCTTTGGTCAACTCACAAAAATCCCCAAAGGCATCATAAGCCCTTTGGTCAACTCACAAAAAGCCCCAAAGGCAAATTAAGCCCTTTGGTCAAATCACAAAAATCTCCAAAGGCTTAATAAGCCCTTTGGTCAACTCACAAAATGCTCCAAATATATTTAAGCCCTTTGGTCAAAAACAAAACATAAAAGCACAAAAACAATTGAAAACATTAAAATTCAAAAACATTTGCATCTTACATTTTGCATTTGCATTTATGTAATTACATTGCATTAGACATGTTGCATCTATTGCATTCACATTAGGATAGACTGTGTTTTAATATTGTAAATGATGCCACATTTGTATGCCAACCATGCATATTCAAATCTTCATTCATCCATAACCCATATGAGTTACTATGTTTTTCAACACAACCCCTTCCTATTGCTATAAGGAATATACTAGGGTTTTCTAGTCATGCAACCATACCTTGTGATTTTATTAGATTTCATGGAAAGCTATCTTCACTAGTAGAAGATGAGGTCTAGTTTTGATAGTACCTAGCATATATCAAAATCCTATCACTAATAAAAACACTAAAATCCTAGTTGAAACAAGGGAAATATGAACACTACAAAGTGGTACTAGGCATCCTAAGCGAAAGGTTTTTACTTGATCATATTGTGATGCACATGGTCTAGAGTGTTGATTATTGGAAAAAGGACAAGATCATCCCTACCTAAGAAATCCATTGCTTACATCAAAAGGAGAAAAATCCCAAAATCAAATCAAATCTCTTGCTGAAAACAAAAGAAAAATGAAAATGTAGAATAAATAGTGATTTTCATCACTAAGCATGAGCGAGTATCCCAAAAAATATGAAGAAAATAAGGGTGTGAAGAGATTTAATATCTGGAATGGTCACTACTTGAAACCATAGAGTGATCCTCAATACACCAATGGACTGAATGAATCCCGCCTACCATTGGGGTAGTTCTAAGCAATTTGCAAAAAGAGCTAGCTTTAGGTGTCCTGTATCATCTTATGGTCTAATCAAACTAAGTCCAACTTAGGATCATGATGAGAATTTGGTGATCCTCATTATAGAAATGGACTGAATAAATCCTACCTGGCAATGAGGTAGGCTTATGTCTCATCTAATATATTCATTTCACACATAGGGATGATGAATATATTGGTCTTCATAACAATTTTTTTTATCTTTCAGGAGTCTAGTATGGTCATTATACAAATTTTGATAAGTCAACTAGGGTGTTTGAGTCTCATGGAAAACCTAAAAAATTCCCTAATAGCAATAAAGCATCTCATCTCATAAATCATTACATACCATACTGCTTTCATCTCACATACGTTTAAATGATTAATTATTATGCTAAGAGTTACCATGTTCATTCATAATTTTTATACATTTCGTGGTGTTATCCGTTATATTGTTAACATTCATTCCTTATGTTTTAAGTGATTAAAACATACAATTTCATTTAAATTAGATCATCATAATGTAAATAATGCATTACATACACACCATATCATAACAACATAAGAGAAATGCATAAACGACTAAAAAAAATTAAACATGCATTTAATAAACACCATTGCATCCATATACGCATACATAATAGTCTATCCACAAATCTAGATCACAACATCTAATCATACATCCATCCTCTAGCTAGTGCATGTCATTAATACATCACATCATATAGCGGTAAGCAAATCATATCAACATTGCATACATGTGCATATCATAATAATTGACATAAAAGCAAACACATGATACACAATGAAAAAACAAACACATGATATACATAATGAGAAAAGTGATCACATGATATAAATAATGAGAAAAGCAACAGATAATATCATATATATGTGTCCAATATCAAGTGTACATAGAGGTGCAAAAATACCCGCAGGCTACAATAGTGTAGGTCCTAAGACCTTACACTAAAAAATGATACAAAGCCATCATGGCCATTAGACTGGGCCTGCACCCCTAGGCTCACATCATCCCTCAGCTCCATCTCTATGAGTCTATCTAAAGCGAGTCTCGATGGTCCTCTTTTTCTGAGCCCTTGTCCTATGGCTGGGCCACACTGATGACTACCCTGACTTACTCCATCCACTTTGGTGTGAGCCTCCTATCATAGACCTCTCTCAAGGAGTACCACCTAACCACCTAATCTAGAGCTATAGAGAGATAATATACCCAGCATCCATTGACATCTAAGCCTCATACTCCTCTAGTATCCCTTGTAGACATCTAATATCTACCCCAGGGTCTAAACCTGCTGGCCCTTAAGGAGCTGGAGTAGCTGGTACAACCTATGATCATGCATCATCTCTATCTGTAGTGAGCTTCTCTAACCTGAGCTATGTTGAGTCAACCTATGTTTGGAGGGTGGTTTGCTCCCCCTCAAAACCTCTTCATATGGTCTATATTGCCAAATAATGTGTCTGTAATGTGCTAACCTGAGTGTGGAGCATCGCTATGGAGGTGTCCCACTCTAGGATCTATCATCATGCTCTCTGAAGCTTGAACTCTATGCTGTGTAGCTAAGCTCAAAGGGGAGACTCGTGCTCCTCAAGAGCAACATCCTCCTCCTCCTCAGGCATGACCTACTCCTCCATTGCCTACTCCTCTATAGCCTGATCCCACTCCTCTATCTGGGCCCACACTCGATGCCCTTTTGGATCCTCGATAGTAGCCTCATCAATAGCTCATCCTAGGTGGCCACCACCATGCCATAATTACATAACCCACCATTGGGTATACACCTTTGTAATGCCAACATCTACTATACCAACATTAAATGCAGGAGGATCTGCCTCCTCTAAAACTACTACAATCCAAGGTGGTGAAAGATCTCTCTCTACTTGGATCCGCTTGTACAAATTGGACTCTAGAGGACATCCTGTTGGATCCTGAATTGTCAAAAACAATTGAAAAATCATAAAAATTAACAAAAAATCAAATAAACATCAAAGTTTCAAATGCACCTCGTACCTAGTTATTTACCCTAGACACTTGGCGGTTGCAAAAACTTACGCTCCATGGAATCCGAAAAGATGAGTAAATTACCATAAGGTCACTTGAGCCAAATTACTCATCATTGAATTGCAATGTTTCACTTCACTCTCGAAGAAGGCCATGGCGTCCAGATTGCCCCACAGGAACAAGGTGTTCATTACATTTCTTCCATGATGTTGTCAATAAATTATTGAGTGAATCAACATAAGCTTCAATGGAATTGCTATCATTTTGACTCCCTAAGAAGGCCGTTGTGGCTGGACTACTCCATGGGATAGATATATACAATTGCTATTAATGGTTGAAATCACACCCGTAATAGGACCTACCATATAACAACAAGGCAATCATCTTAAAGAGTCCAAATCAATTATCTTGGTCAAGTTACTCGTTGCTTTATTCATTGTCCTTTCCTCATTGACTCGTCGCTTGAGGGGTAGTTATAATAAAAAAATCATAATCAAAATCAATAATTGATAACTTAATCAAGTCAATCACGTTTGTCTTATGAATCATTTCTAACAACTATCATAAGCTTACCATATTTCTTGGGACAAAAGCAAATATGCTGATTTAAACCTTTGATAATTTGGCTTTTAGTCCTTTATGAATTCTAGGCAATGCGACTCGAGACTCTAGTGGACTTCAAATTATTATGCAAAAGAAGCCTTCTACGTCGTTGGAAGTAATGATTCAGAGATGCACACCCTTATCATTATTATGGAATCTAATATTGATCAGATCAATGATCATCATACAACCTATAATATGGCTTTAGGTGGTCTATTGCTTTTACTTAGCGTTGTGCTTCCCATAACACATCACAAAAAAGGGCATTTATAGACACCTAAAATGCGTCATGTTTTGGAGACTACTCATATGAGCATCTCTACAGACCATATGACTAATCTTGGACCTTTCCAAGAGCTAGTAGTAGTTCTAACCACTCACTAGGGGTTGTTATAACCTATTCAAGCATAGCTACTATCAACCAGAGCAGACGCCAGTACCAGTTGCTGAAGTTCAGAGCAACCACAACTAGCTAATGTTGTGGACAATGGCTAGCACTGAGACTAAAATGTGAATCCTGAATCATGCATGATAACTAAACTTGCATTGGATTTGAGTGGTTTCGGGTGTGAATCTCCCAGAGTTCCTCCTAACTGCCACTCCCATGCAAGTCTGGAACTGGGCCTTCCTCTCCAATGACCAGTTTCATGCAATTCTAGATCTTGGCATCTCTAAGAAGTCAAGATTTGAAATTTGGGTGCACCCTCCCAGGAATAAGTATGATCCCAAATTTTATGTAGTGAAGCCTTTTCTGAGTGAGTAGCGAGTTGAAAACCCTTGACGAGAGTTGAAGTGCTGCTAAATTATGGATTTTCGAGCCTACGACCAACCATGGAGCTTTCAAAGGATTGAGAAGCATACATCACAAATTCACACCAATCTAACATGAATCCCCATGATTTTCATCACCAATCCATATTTGGACATGAAGGTAACCCTTGAACATCAATTTAGATGAAGAATTGAGTGTCACAACCCCTGGTTTGTGAGGCAAAAGTCATAGTTCACGCCTTCTATCTTCGAAAATGAACTACAGGCACAACCGCCTTGAGTGATAGTGGCTAGGGTTTGAGTCACCATTTCTTGAGTTCTTAGCATAGATTTCCTATTACTTCTGCTTTATCAGCTCATATTAGAGTAGATCTATCCTTTACATTGTATTTGTATGATGATTTCCTAGTTATTTATGCATTTTTCTTATCTATGCACCTTTATGCTTTTATCATGATTTCATGTCATTTCATATGAAATATTTGAAACAAACCTCATCATGAGAGGTTGCATATGCTATTGATGTGTTTTATAATTTCTTTTTGCGCAGGTGATAGGATCTACGAAGGGCAAAACCATATCCAAGGACCTTTCCTTCGGACAAGAGATAAGGAGGCACCAAGAATAAGCCCTCAATAAATTTGTGTCGATCTAGGAGATATTTGAAGTGCACCACCCTTGTTTAGGGGCTACATATTACTTGTATTCATTGTATCAAATTTTGGTATCCCTAAGAGGGACGTATATGTAACTGGATTTTATCATGAATTAATAAAAGGATCCTTTGTATTTTTGTTAGTTCATTATCAGTACATGTTCTCTTGATTTATCTTTGATATTATGATGTGAGTAGCTTAGGTGCATGTTTCCTGGCTTCGTACACTCCCTACTTTAATTTGAATGGTATGGAATTGAGAATGCTAAGTAGGAGGCCAAATCCTTTTAAAGAATTCCTTAGAGACTCTATCTCCAATTTGAAGCCAATGTAGGTGAGCTCGAATATGAGCTCCCTTATCTTCATATAGTTCATCTTTCTTAAGTTCATGCCTCAAGGCTGCAACATGATACTAAAGATTTATATTGTATGGAGAATTCTCAAGCTTGAGATAAGCTTTATGGATATCTTCTTTCAAAGTTGAATGAGCTTGTATTCTATGTTTTGCAATATCCACCCCTAAAATACATAGCATTTTGGTGGTGTGTTGGATAGCAGAGTTCCACCAATTAATCCAACCTAGAGAGCCCTACAATTGAGGAAGCAAGTTATTAAGAATATATGGGCCTTCATAGCTAGACTATGCAAAAAGGAAACATTAAAGTAAAACTAATAGGAGTAAACTTTGGGGTATGTATGCTACATGTCAATAACAAACAAAATGAGAGTGTGGTCTACAAGATTAAGGTTGTGACAAAAGGGGCCTGTTAGCCTGAAAAGGTAACTTCTTTTTTTTTGGTTGTCCCCTTCCTTTTTCTGAAGGATGCACAAGGTGGTGCACCCAAATCCGAACTCGTGAACTCCACTTTCCAGTGGGGTGCATGAGAATTCTAAGTATGCACAAGCTTGTGCACCCCAAGTTGGGTCTACGTACTCCATAAGTGGAGCACGTGAAGGTGTCCTCGAGCACACGAAGCCTTGCGCCCAACTTTGGTCCATGAAATCCATTGAGGAATGGAGCGCACATGAGTTTCTAAGGGGTGCATGAATCTATGAACCCAGTTTGGGTCCATGCATTCCACGATAGGGTGGAGTGCACAAATATTTTAAAGGGTGTACGACCCCACGCACCCCAAACTGAGTCCACACGCTCCACGTCCATGGAGCACATGAAAGTCCTTTTGGATGCATAAGATTGTGCACCCATATTAGAGTCTATGCACTACACTCCAATGGAGCACACAAATGTCTTAGGGGTGTATGAGTTCATGCACCCTAGTCCCAGTTCATGCACTCCACTACCAAGTGGAGCGCACGAAATCTCGAAGGGTGCACAAGTTCGTGCATCCCGAGTTGTGTTCGTGTGCTCCACTCCCATGGAGCACACGAGGGTCCAAGTGGGCTCCACTAGAGGATGGAGTGCATAAGGGTCTTAAGGGTGCACAACCCCATGCACCCCATTTTTATCTACACGCTCCACTCCATTGGAGTGTGTAAAAGTTTTGTGGGTGCACAAGGTCATGTGCCCGACTTGAGGTCCATGCACTCCACTCCCCCAATGGAGTGCACAAAGTTTTGGTGGGTGCATGAATCTATGCACCCAGTCCTATTCGAGGTACACAAAGGAATTAATGAGGTGCAGATCTTGTGCGCCCCTTCCCAAAAGTTGGATGAATTGCTCGAGCATGCCTTGCCCAAGATAATTAGAAGTTGCCACGTGGCCATATATCCTATCTCATTGTAACTCAACCTAGCAGGCATGAAAAGCAACCAATCCGTAGCTGAAGAGGAGAGTGACATGGTGCGCTCAACTCTATGGTATGATCAGTCATAATGTCCTAGTGAATGAGAAAGCATGCGCCCCACATAATAAAATTCATACGGGCTCTTTAAATAAAATATGGTGGACCTCCCCCACAACATTAGCATAAACACACATGTAGAGTGCATTATCAACAAGGTCGAGCACAGTTCTTAGAATCTCCTTTCTATCCATGAAGACATGCTTCAATGGCTTCCACCAGCATGGCTGCAGTAGGAGTACCCAATGTTAAGACCCAGATTGGGAGAATTATAGGGGCATGGCCAATTACTAAAAGGGCAGGGAGAGCCCAAGATCCAAAGGCACTTAGTAATCCATTAGATTCGAGTAGAGATATTATAGAAGACTAGCAATGAGAGGTGGAAGGTGTAATAATTTACAATTTTGACCCTACTGAGGAAGATAGCTAGTGCCACCCTACCTTATTGAGGAGTCTATTTATGAGGGCGCAATGAGATAGCATCAAACCAAGCCTAGTCTATAACAAATGGAACACCAACCTAGGTCGGTTAACTTGCCCAAAGGTCTACCACTCCTTGGACCTCCTAGCATGGTTAGTAGTGGCCTATGACTCGAGAAATAGAACCATCCATGACCACACGAATCAAGTCATGGCTAGGTTGATGACCGATAGAATTAGGTGAGTGTTCGGGCTTGCCACAAACCTCACGGGTTCTGGACTTTCACATGCTGGCCCTCCAAGCCAATTTCATGTTGAATACTACATTTCTAGAGATGCTCTTGAAGAGGGGAAAGCATAGACCTCTTAGCTTCCCAATTCACAAATTCCTCCTTAGGCCCTAGGTGCAAGATTATGAAGATATGATCAACCTAGTGTTGGGCATAAAATATCTAGAGCATATTATGAAGGAGGTCATGTTCCTAATTATCCAATATAACAGGATATATAAGATACCTCTCTATCGATGGGAGGATGTCATAAGTGACAACATGGATAGAGAATTAGTAAAATTGTAGAAAGCCATACTAGATGATAAGGAAGAGCTTCCCCCATTCTCCTATTACTCATTTTTTATTCATCTAGTTATAGCACAATTTGACAAATCCTTGGTGGCTCAATTGGGAGGAGTAACTACCACCACTATTCAGGATGCACTACTATGTATACAAGAAGGGTGTTCAAGTTATACAACCTTCTTCAAAAATGTCCTCCCAGTGGTACACACCCGCTTGTGTGGCATAGAACCTGATAGATTTGGGGTTGGGGTGAGAAACTTTTTGCATGAAGCCAGGGCAGGAGATTTCTTCTATACAGAAGAATTCTCTTATATCAGAATATATGGTTCTAAATTACCCTCGAAGGCATTACCAAAGCACTACCCTACCTCAATAGCTATCCTGGAGATAACTCGGAAGATTATCAAGGAGGTAAAAATCAGATTCCTCAGAAAGAAGGGGAGTGTGTCATGGCTGCCCATTCCTTGCTCGATGGGCCCCTATACATATCTAGGCCATTTTGCAATGTTGTGGGCCATATGGAACATGGATACCTACTACTTCCTTGAAGTTACATGGAGACCCTATGACCCCGAGGGCCACCATAGGCGAGTTGTTGCTAACAAGCTTGCTCTCTTGCAAGTTACTCATAGGGAGGATGACTTTGAAGATGATATGTAGAAGGCCATCAAAGAAAACCGATCATTAGAATTGGTGTGGAGAATGGATAGGAGGCCTTATAGCAAGCTAGAAGTAGTTGGAGATTATGGCTTTGAGCTGAGACTACACAGAGAATTATTAGTGGACAAGGTGGTGCCACTGGTCCTAGTTGCTCCCCTAGAGGAATTCTAGGACCCCACTTTCTAAGTTGTCCATCAAGATACTGACCTATTTGAGGTCATGATGAGAATAGTGGATGAAGCATAGCAGGAGCAAGAAAAACTTCCCTCTTCCTCTAGTTCTCTTGTTGCCACTTCAAAGAGGAAGGAGTTGGTCACTTACTCCTCATAGCAATCACAAAGTCTCACTTCATCGATTCAAATATTGATGTGTCCATCCAAGCAGATCGATGTGGTAGTGGGCCAACCCTCATTGTTCACCACCACCTTGGTGATCAACCAAGAAGAATATCCCATTCCCCCAAGGATTTGAAGAAAATACAAGAGGTAGGGGATTATCCAATGTGCTCAGGGAGTATGAAGTCCAAGAAAGAAGTCCCTCATTGTCCCCCACCAGGAAGAAAGCTAGAGCTGAGTCTTCTACTATGGACACTAAAAATTTCACACTAGCGAGGGTGAGGGACACGCTCCAATTCACTATAGATGAAGAAGATCAAATACAAGATATGGAGGAGCAAAGATCCCCTAGTAAAGGAGTAAGCAGGCCTCGAGGGATAGTTGTAGAGGAGACATGTGATGTGTCCACCACTACATTTGACATCCCTCTACCACCAAGCTTGAAGGAAGCCACCATTGATATTAATAAAGGTATAATAAGGGCAGAAGCCAGTCCAATAGACATGATGAAGTCCCACATAGCCTCTCAAGTGTAAGTGGCAATAGTAGTGGAAAAAGAGATGGAAGTTTTAAAGGCCAAGGTTACAAAAGTGGGACAACTACAACTTCAAGTGCAACAACTTCAGGCTGAGGTCGATCAATTGAAGCAGATGCCAGCTCCCTCCTAGGCCATTGTAGCATAGGCCAATGACCACTTTGAGTCTATTGATGAGTTTAAATAGGAGATGAAGGAGAAGATACTAGAGAAGATGGAGGATCTTGCATCCATATTTTATAACATCTATGCCACTAGGCACACTATTGGCCTCCTACATGAACGATTGCAACAAGAATATCAAAGTAAATGCAATATTTCCTGTATACAAAAGGTTCAAGGAAAGCTACATAGAAATCAATGGAGGAGTAGTTACATTGGGAGATGGAACTATCTGTTTCTTTGTAGAAGAATACTCTAAAGTTTTTGTATATCTATAGAACAGATCCAATTGGCTCCTCTGGGACTAGGAAGTTGTCATCATCGAATAGGAGGTTGAAGATGAACTAAATGATTATGGGTTCAAACTGGATGAATTCATCCAAACTCCTGACATCAAGGAGTTCATGCTCAATAAAATACAAAATTTTGACTTTGGTCCTAATGTAAAATTATCAAAGCAATTTACAACTTTGGTACAAATGGTGGATCACTTATGTGTCTTCATCAAAAATACCATGGAGTGGGCCAAAGAAAGGGTGAAAAAAGTCACACAAGATCTCAACCTATTAATATTCACCTTAACCTTCCATGATGAAGCATGGGGCTACATTGACCAAAGTCTACAGGACCTCAAAAGGGAAGAAGTGGGGCCCAACTCACCAAGGAGAGCACACGAGCCAAGTGTAACACAGCCACCTACCTAGGATAGTGGGAGATAGTGTACATAACCTCAACCACCATCTGCTTAGATAGGAAGACATGGGCTACATGCCCATTTTTTATTACATCCTGCTTTTGGAGGGAGCGAGATCGGGCCAGCTGGAAGAAATGGTTACAACCCTACTCGAGCAACCAACACTATATAAGGGAGACCACTACAACAACAGATTTTTTTATCAAACCTCTGAGAGAGAAGCCTAAGTCTAGGTATAGCTATGTTTTAAGTGTTAGTCATATTTCCTTTATGTGTCGATCCCTATGTCTCTTACACCATATTTTCTTTTACCATTTATCTAGGAACTATCCAGGATGCTTTGTCTATCAAGATCATTTCCTATGGATGAGCTAGAGTTGGAGACTCTTACATCACTACAATCAGGATGGAGAGAAGTAACCCCATGTTACGATATTCAAACTAGGGTTTTATTGTAATCATTATCATATAAGATCCGAGCATTCTACCGGTCTTCTCATATGTAAATCATTTTATATTAATATAAACTCCAACTCTATTCCTGGCTTCCTTGGTGTGTTTGGTTTATGTGTCTTGCTCATTTATATATTACAATAATATGAATGTATAAATGATACCTTATATCACTAGTTAAATCATTTTTATTGATTACATTATTTGAATGAATGAAAATGAACTAGTTCTCCTTTCCTTTTTTCTTTTGAGTCATTAAATATAAATCTGCTATGACTACCCAATGGACATGGCATCGGTCTGGTCTTGATGTGTTCTAACAATGCTTGGTTTGGTCATAAAATAATTAAAATAATATAATATCATTTAATCTGGTAATACATGGGTGATTGCATTAAAATGGTAAATATATGAACCCATTGTATGGGGTTTCCTTACCCGACCTGGTCTATCTAGAGTCATTCTGATAATCTATTCCTAGGTCAAAGAGGTAGATCCACCAGAGTCTACAATACTCATTGTGATTTTTGGGATTCCTATGATGTGACAAAGCTTAAGGAGGTAAGCAAGAAATCCCCAACAATTTTTATAGTTTTTGGCATGTTTGGGAGGATCCTTTAAATATTTTTATTATCTTACTCCCCTTGACATATTCCTATACCACTATATTTGGCATTGTGAGATTTAAAATATTTGGGTTGAGCAATCTTGGCTAGAGAGCACCTCTTACTTTTGCACACCGTGCTGGTGACTCTGAAGAACTTAGAACCAATATCAATGAGGAGCTGATATGGTGGACATGAGAAGTAGTGGGAAAGAGCTCTACCCCAAACTTTCAAATCCATAGGTACTTTTCAGAACACATAAAAGCAAAAAGAAAGCTTTGGTTTTTGTTCCTTCTAGTAATCAGGGTAGTAATAGTATTGTTTTCATTCCTATCTCACTCATAAAGTACTATCCCACCCACTGTACCTCCTATCCTGAGGGGCCCAGTCACACCAATGGCTAATCCACCTCTAAATAATTGGTGAATTAATAGATATAGGCCTTTTATATTACCACCCATATTGAACCCATTACCCCCAAAAGCCCACAAGTACCTACCCAAGTTCCTGGGGGATAATACTATGATCGGTGAAGACCATATTAAAGACTTTTTATATGCTATGGATAGCCTAGAGGTGGAGCATGAGGATGTTGTCCTCAGATTATTCCTTCAAACCTTGGAAAAGGATGCCAGAGAATGGTTTAATAGCCTAGCAGTAGATACTATTGGCACTTTCCAAGATTTAGAAACTACATTTCTTAGAAAATATGGGGAGAAAAAGAATGAACAGTCTCTATTGACCGAGTTGGCAACAATGAAAAAGAAAGATAATGAAACTATAGATGATTTTAATAGGTGGTTCACCAAGCTGAGAAACCAAATCCCTATGGATTTAAGGCCTAATGATCACCAATCCATATGTTTCTACAAGAATGCCTTCCCTGGTGACTTCAACTACGAACTCAGACAGGAACCCACACTTACCATTGATGCTTGTATGGAAAGAGCAACAGTAATAGAAAGGGATATGATAGATAGTGGGAAGATGAAGCCAACCTCAGTAGACCCTAGCCCAAGCCAGGTCGAAAGAAAACCTAAGAAAGTAGGTTTTGGCATCTTAAAAAAATTAGAACCTGATCCAATTGAAAAATTGTCATCACAGTTAACATAAATGTTTCAGTCTATGAACAATCGACTATCTAAGATTGAGAGAGATAAAGTTGATAGTGGAGAACCCTCACAACATCAGAATGAAGGTAGACCCCCTTTTAGGAGAAATTTCAATAGAAACTGGAATAATGAGGGGGGTAGAAATTCAAATAATAATTGGAAAAGGAAAGAAGTCCAGAAAGATCAAGATGCTATCCCAAACCCCATGACCTCTATCAATGTAGCCTCTGATTTTCCTTTCTTCTATCCAGCATGTGATGCTCCCCACAATCCAACCGATTATGGTGTATACCTTAGTCTCCATTCAGGTGTCGACCTCGAGGAGGAATCAAAAGATGAAATCAGAGTAAATGCCTATTGGACTTGGGATGAGACCATTAAAACACCACCAACTCAAGAAGAACCAATCCAACCTTCCAATCCTAATAATAGACCTACGACCTTCACCCTTGATGATGTGAAGATTTTAAAGAGGCCCCCAAATAACCACTTTGAACAAATAAAGCAAGGTAAACTAATCCCCACAATTGAAGAGGTTGAAACTTTGGAAAGAGTCCATGCTACTAGGCTATCATACCTGATAGGACTGATAAGAAAAATATAACTAAGGATAAGGAGCATGCCAATGTAAAGAAACCAAATGATAGCCATCAACAACCCCCTCCCAAAAGATCTGAACCAATCAACAGTGGGTCAAAAAATAAAAAATCTGAATTTGACATAGGAATGGAACTAGCAAAATAAAAAATAAATATAACCTTTGGGGAATTGATGATAGTACCTAAATATAGGGATCAGATTTGTAGGGCCTTTGGGCTAACTGAACAAGGGGAGGGTCATGTCCTCATTGCTTCAACTTCTAATCCACCTAGTAGAAGCCCCACCTCAGTAAGGCCTTTTTATATATCCCTTCGCTATACATCTGGGTATGGTGACCGCTATGTGATACACAATTGCATGCTTGATAGTGGGGCATCTCATAATATTATGCCAAAATAGGTGGCTGATCAATTGGGATTGATATGTACAAAGGATTCCCCTCCCATTTCTATCATGGACAATAGGTAGGTGCCTTGTGTAGGGATAATTATAGGCCTCTTGGTCTTTTTAGATCAATATCCAAAGAAGGGGATTGTAATGGATGTGGTTGTGGTAGATGTGGACCCATTTTTCTCTCTACTACTCTCCAGACATTGGGTAGAACAATTGGGTGGGTCAATCTAGTTAGACTAGTCATATGCCACCATCCCCATTTCATCCAAAGAACAGGCCACCCTGAGGAGAGAACCATTCAATAAATATTCAATTGAACTAATGAGGCCTGATAACACCACTATCAATTTAGTTAGCTCTGTTGAAGAGAAGGAGTTAGGTGTTTATTCTATCTGGCATACACCTTTCCTCAAGGAAGTGCCTAATGCAGAAGGGATGGATCCCAAGGTAAAAGCAATAGTGGATGCTGAGTCAGATAGAGTCCTAACCACTAAAATGTGGACAATGACATTTGATGGGGTAAAATCACAAATGGGGGTTGGAGCTAGAATTAACTTGATAGACATAAAAGGAAATTATCTAGGTGTGCCCTACCGATTAGAATTTCCTTACACAAATAATGTGGTAGAATATGAGGCACTTCTGCTAGGACTTAGGAAAGCCAAAGAACTGGGTATAAACTACCTCACTATCTATGGAGATGTTGAACTAATTATCCAATAGATCAAAGGGAAATATCAAACTAAGCACCCCAGACTGAAACAATACAAGCAAGCAATGTTAGATGAAATTAGTAAGTTCTTGGCCTTCAACATATCTCATATACCTAGAGAAAAGAACCATGTTGCTAATTTACTAGTTGTAAATGCTTCTAGGGTAGATAATCCTGAGATAGATACAGAATACATGGATAGATTCCCCACCATATCTGTGTATCATCCTTCTATCCTCGATAATGTGGTTTACTTACAGGTCTTCCAAGATGATGTTGATATCAAGGACTTTATGGCTATGCATAATCACTTTGCTAGGGTAATTTGTGATGAAGAAGATGAGGAAAAATTGTAGCATATCATAGGGAGTCCAACAGAGGTAATACAACTAAAAACCAATAAGATCCCTAGGGGTTTGGTATCTTTAGAATCTCTTTTTGATGATTTTGACAAGGCACATAGGGCTGCTCCTCATGAATCAGAAGGTGAAGAAGTTAATTTTGGGACACTTAGGGAACCAAAAAAGGTTAGGATAGACAAGGCATTATCAACAAAGGAAAAGAAATAGTACATCCAATACCTGAGGAAGAATAGGGATAGTTTTTCTTGGAGCTATGATGACTTAAGGACATTCAATACTGAGGTCATGACCCATGTTATTCCTTTGAGGGAGGATGCCAAACCTTTTAGATAGAAACAAAGAAAATTTAATCCTACTCTACATCCTATCATGCAAAAAGAGGTCCAAAAATTGCTAAATGCAAAAATAATAAAAAAGGTGAGGTTCTCTTCCTGGATAGCAAACCTAGTGCCTGTAAGGAAAAAGAATGGAGAAATAAGGTTGTGTGTAGATTTTAGGAACTTGAATAAGAGTTCCCTCAAAGACAACTACCCCCTCCCCAACATGGAACAACTTTTGCAAGTAGTAGTAGGGTCATCCAGGATCTCCCTATTAGATGGCTTCTCAGGATACAATCAGATTTTGGTCAATCCAGAAGACCGATTCAAAACTGCATTTACCACACCATGGGGAACCTTCGAATACCAAAGAATGCCATTCGGGTTAATGAATGTTGGAGCCACTTTTCAGAGGGCTATGGACTTCACTTTCAAAGGGCTAATGTTTAAAATTGTAGTGGTGTATCTAGATGACATCATAGTCTTCTCAAAGAATCTTGCAGATCACTTCTCTCACTTATCTCAAGTTTTTGAAAGGTGCAAAGAGTATGGGATATCCTTAAACCCAAAGAAGTGTCTATTCGGAGCCACCCATGGCAAGATGTTAGGACATGTGGTCTCCAAGGAAGGGATAAGCATTGATCCAGAAAGGACAGAGGCTATCGCAAAAATACCACCCCCCAAGAGCCTCAAAGGAGTCAGGTCCTTCTTTGGCAAGATAAACTTCATCAAGAGATTTATCCCAAATTTTGCCAAAATTGCTAAACCTATTAATGACATGATAAAGAAGGATGCAAAGATAAAATGGGATGAAGACAATATCAAAGCCTTCCAATGAATCAAAGAGGCCATTACCACTACACCTGTGCTAACCTGCCCAGATCATTCAAAGAATTTTAACCTGTACTCTTTTGCTTTAGAGCACACAATAGTCATAGTGCTATCCCAGAAGGATGAAGAAGGGAATGAAAAACCCATAGCATTCATGAGTTTGAGAATGAAGGGGGCCCAAATAAAGTATAAGCCAATAGAAAAGTAGGCCTTTGCTCTTATTCAAGCTTTGGAGCATTTTAAAAGTATCTTTGGCTCTAGTAAAGTGATTGCCTGTATTCCTTACATAGCCATAAAATATGTCCTCACCCAACCCGAACCCATAGGAAGTTCAACAAGATGGATGGTGAAGTTGCTGTAGTATGATGTTGAGTTTAAGGTAATCAGAATAATTAAAGGTCAAGGGTTGGCAAAATACATGGCCTGTAGAGGAGAAGAGGATATGGATAATGCCATTTTAGTGCAAGGGGCACAATAGATTGAGCATCCTGAGCATAGGGAATCTGACTGGTATAAGGATATCCTATTTTATTTGAAGACCCTATCCTTTTTACCTAAAAAATCTACCAGTAGGATGAGGAGTATTAAACAACAAGCTCAGAAGTATCACCTCCAAGAAGATCGACTTTATTGGAGACACCCAAGTGGAGTGTTACTTTTGTGTGTGACAGAAAAGGAAGTCCCCAAGATCATTGAAGAATTTCACATAGGATTTTGTGGTGGTCATTTCGCTCCAAAAGCAACAACCAACACTATTATGAGGGTAGGTTATTATTGGCCATCAATGTTCAAGGATGTGTATCAATTCATCAGAAAATGTTACAACTGTCAAGTTTTTACTAGCAAGAAAAACCTGCCTGCAATGCCACTAAAGCCCGTGATCATTGAAACTCCATTCTCCTAGTGGGGAATAGATCTGATAGGGGAGATCAACCCAAATTCTTTAGGGGGTCATAAATGGATAATCACAACCATAGATTACCTTACCAAATGGGTTGAAGTAGCTCCTCTCAGAAGGTCAACAACATCAACTATCATCAATTTCTTAGAAGAAAGCATATTAACCAGATTCGGGGTGCCCAAGAAACTTGTTACAGACAATGCTAAATATTTCACCTCTTTTGAGATGGTTGAATTCTATGCCCAATACAGTATAGAGCTGGCCCACTCAAAAAATTATTATCCTCAGGGGAATGGACTGGCCGAGTCTTCAAACAAGAACATAATCACCCGAATCAAGAGATCACTTGGAAAGAATAAAAGAGGTTGGGATAGTGAACTGAAGTATGCCTTGTGGGTAGATAGGCTATCAATAAAAAGAGCCATTGAAAAATCACCTTATGAGTTGGTTTATGGGGAAAAGGCACTCCTACCACCTCAACTAGAATGAACAACCCTCTCATTACTACTCCAAGACCATGAAAAACTAGATGTATTGCAAAGGAGGATGGACCAACTTGTACAATTGGAAGAGGAGAGGAGAGAAGCAGTTGCTAAGATGATCACTCAATTCGACAAGACCATTCAACTATTCAACAAAAAGGCCAAAGGTAAAAGTTTTTTCATGGGTGAAGTAGTGCTCTATTGGGATCCAAAGAATGATAATCCTGGTGAGAAGGATAAATTTGAATCCAAGTGGTTAGGGCCCTACCAGGTTGTTAAGGTGATCGGCCAACACAATTACAGGCCCCAAGACATGGAGGGAGAAGAGATGCCCATACTAGTAAATGGTAAGCACATAATCCTTCGGTCCCCTTCACGAATGTCATGAGGAGTGATTGACAAAAATAAAATAAAAATAAAAAATAAAATAAAATAAATGGAAGGGCGCATGTGTAAATCTCTTGTAAATAGTCATCGTCGTCAGTTTTTGTCCACCCAAAAATTTTGGAGTTCTCAGGTCAATGTCTAAAAATATTTTCATCCATCCCCCTATCCCAGTTAGAGTCGATGTTAGCCTCGAAAGGCAACTTTTTTTCTTTTTATTTTTTCTTTTTTTTAAGGGTGCACAAGGTGGTGCACCCAAATCCGAGCCCATGTGCTCCACTCTCCAATGGAGCGCACAAAATCCCAAGGGTGCACAAGCCTATGCACCCCAAGTTAGGTCCACATGCTCCACAAGTGGAGCACATGAAAGTTCCTCGGGTGCATGAAGTCATGCACCCAACTTTGGTCCATGCACTCCATTGAGGAATGGAGTGCACAAGAGTATCTAAGGGGTGCACGACTCTATGCACCCCAATTTAGGTTTGCGTGCTCCATGAGAAGTTGGAGCATACAAAGATTTTAAAGGGTGCATGATCCCATGCACCCCAAATTGAGTCTGCATGCTCCACATCCATGGATTGTACACACAAGGCTATGCACTCATCTTAGAGTTCATATGCTCCACTCAAATGGAGCACACGAAGGTCTTAAGGATGCATGAGTTCATGCACCCCGATCTCGTCATGCGCTCCACTCCCAAGTGGAGCATAAAGTCCCAAAGGGTGCACAAGTTCATGCACCCTAAGTTGTGTCCATGTGCTCCACTCCAATGGAGTGCACGAGGGTCTAGTTGGGTGCACCAAGCCATGCACCCACCTTTGGGTTCATGCGCTCCACTAGAGGGTGGAGTGCATAAGGGTCTTAAGGGTGCATGATCTCATGCACCCCATTTCCATCTATGCGCTCCACTCCCTTGGAGTGCATGAAAATTTTGTGGGTGCACAAGGTCATGCACCCAACTCGAGGTCCATGTGCTCCACTCCCCAATGGAGTGCATGAAGTTTTTATGGGTACATAAATCCATGCACCCAATCCTATTCAAGGTGCACAAAGAATTAATGATGCACAAATTTTGTGTGCCCCTTCCAAAAAGTCATGTGCCTCACTCGAGCACACCTCACTCAAGCTAATTAAAAGTTACCACATGGCTGGAGATCCCATCATGCCATAACTTAATCAAGTAGGCATAAAGATAGCCAATCCATAGCCAACAAGGAGAGTGATGTGGTGCACTCAGCCCCATGGCATGACCAATCATAAAGTCTCAATGAATGAAAAAGCATGTACCCCACCTAAGCAAATTAATGCAAGCTCTTTAAATAAAAGGTGGTGGACCTCCCCCATGCCATTAGCATAAATGTGCATGTAGAGTGCTTTCTCAATGAGGTCGAGTCAAAATTTTGAAAACCCTTTCTATCCACAAAGGTGTACTTCCATGGCTTCCACCAGCATGGCTATAATAGGAGTACCCAATGTTAGAGCCCAGATTGGGAGAATTACAAGGGCGTGGCCAATTACCAAAAGGGTAGGGAGAGCCCAAGACCCAAAGGTGCTTAGTAATCCATCAGATTCAAGTAGAGATATTATAATGGACCAGCAATGAGAGGTGGAAGGCATGACAATTTATAGTTTTGACCCTACTGAGGAAGATAACCAGTGCCACCCTACATTGTTGAGGAGTCTATTTATGAGGGCACAATGGGATAGCAGTGAACCGAGCCCAATTTGTAATAAATGGAACACCAACCTAGGTCGGTTAACTTACCCAAAGGTCTACCACTCCTCAGACCTCCTAGCATGGTTAGTAGTGGCCTACGACTCCAAAAATAGAACCATTCATGACCACACAAATCAAGTCATGGCTAGATTAATAATCGATAGAATTAGGTGAGTGTTCAGGCTTGCCACAGCCTCATGTAGGTTCTAGAATTTTAGACGCTAACCCTCCAAGCCAATTTTATGTTGAACACTACATTCCTAGAGATGCTCTTAAAGAGAGGCAAGCATAGGCCTCCTGGCTTCCCAATTCACAAGTTCCTCCTTAGGCCTTGGGTGCAAGATTACGTAGATATGATCAACCTGGTGTTGGGCACAAAAGATCTAGAACATATTACAAAGGAGGTCATGTTCCTAATTATCCAATGTAACAGGATAGATAAGATGCCTCTCTATCGATGGGAGGATGTCATAAGTGACAACATGGATAGAGAATTAGTGAAATTATAGGAAGCCATATTAGCTGATAAGGAAGAGCTTCCCCCATTCTCATATTATTCATTTTTTATTCATTTAGTTATAGCACAATTTGAAAAATCCTTGGTGGCTCAATTGGGAGGAGTAACTACCACCACTATTCAAGATGCATTGTTGTGTATACAAGAAGGGTGTTCAAGTTACAAAACCTTCTTTGAAAATGTCCTCCTAGTGGTACACACCCGCTTGTGCGGCATAGAACCTGATAGATTTGGGGTCGAGGTGAGAAACTTTTTGCATGAAGCTAGGGTAAGAGATTTCTTCTATACAAAAGAATTCTCTTATATCAGAATATATGGTTCTAAATTACCCCCAAAGGCATTACCAAAGCACTACCCTACCTCAATAGCTATCCTAGAGATAACCCGATAGATTGTCAAGGAGGTAAAAATCAGATTCCTCAGAAAGAAGGGGAGTGTGTCATGGCTGCCCATTCCTTGCTCGATGGGCCCTTATACATATCTAGGCCATTTTTCAATGTTGTGGGCCATATGGAATATGGATACATACTACTTCCTTGAAGTTACATGGAGACCCTATGACCCCGAGGGCCACCATAGATGAGTTATTGCTAACAAGCTTGCTCTCTTGCAAGTTACTCATAGGGGGATGACTTTGAAGATGATATGTAGAAGGCCATCAAAGAAAATCGATCATTAGAATTGGTGTGGAGAATGGATAGGAGGCCTTATAGCAAGCTAGAAGTAGTTGGAGATTATGGCTCTGAGCTAAGATTACATAGAGAATTATTGGTGGATAAGGTGGTGCCACTGGTCCCAGTTGCTCCCCAGAAGAATTCCTAGGACCCCACTTTCTAGGTTGTCCATCAAGATACTGACCTATTTGAGGTCATGATGAAAATAGTGGGTGAAGCACAACAAGAGCAAGTAAAACTTCCCTCTTCCTCTAGTTCTCCCATTGCCACTTCAAAGGGGAAGGAGTTGGTCACTTACTCCTCATAGCAATCACAAAGTCTTACTTCATCAGCTCAAACATTGATGTGTCCATCCGAGCAGACCGATGTGGTAGTGGGCCAACCCTCATTGTTCACTGCCACCTTGGTAATCAACCAAGAAGAACATCCCATTCCCCCCAAGGATTTGAAGAAAATACAAGAAGTAGGGGGATTATCCAATATACTCAAGGAATATGAAGTCCAAGAAAGAAGTCCCTCATAGTCCCCCACCAGGAAGAAATCTAGAACTGAGTCTTCTACCATGGACACCAAAAATATCACATTGGCGAGAGTGAGGGACATGCTCCAATTCACTATAGATGAAGAAGATCAAATACAAGATATAGAGGAGCAAAGATCCCCTAGTAAAGGAGTAAGTAGGCCTCAAGGGACAGCTATACAGGAAACATGTGATGTGTCCACCACTACATTTGACATCCCTTTACCACCGAGCCTAAAATAAGCCACCATTGATATCAGTAAAGGTGTCATAAGGGTAGAAGTCAGTCCGATGGACATGATGAAGTCCCATGTAGCCTCCCAAGTGTAGGTGGTAGCAATAGTGGAAAAAGATATGGAAGTTTTAAAGACCAAGGCTACAAAAGTGGGGCAACTACAACTTAAAGTGCAATAGCTTCAAGTCGAGGTCGATCAATTGAAGCAGATGCCAGCTCCTTCCTAGGCCATTGTAGCATAGGCCAGTGACCACTTTGGGTCTATTGAAGAATTTAAATAGGAGATGAAGGAGAAGATAATAGAGAAGATGGAGGATCTTGCATCCATATTTTATAACATCTATGCCACCAAGCACATTGTTGGCCTCCTACATGAATGATTGCAACAAGAAGATCAAAGAGTAAATGCAATATTTCCTGTATACAAAAGGTTTAGGGAAAGCTACGTAGAAATCAGTGGAGGAGCAGTTACATTGGGAGATGGAACTATTTGTTTCTTTGTAGAGGAATACTCTAAAGTTTTTGTGTATCTACAGAATAGATCCAATTGGCTCCTCTGGGATCAGGAAGTTGTCGACGCTAAGTAGGAGGTTGAGGATGAACTAAATTATTGTGGGTTCAAACTAAATGAATTCATCCAAACTCTTGACATCAAGGAGTTTGTGCTCAATAAAATACAAAATTTTGACTTTGGTCTAGATGGAAAATTATCAAAGCAATTTACAACTTTGGTGCAAATGGTGGATCGCTTATGTGTCTTCACCAAAAATACCATGGAGTGGGCCAAAGAAAGGGTGAAAAAAGTCACACAAGATCTCAACCTATTAATATTCACCTTAACCTTCCATGACGAAGCATGGGGCTACATTGACCAAAGTCTACAGGACCTCGAAAGGGAAGAAGTGGGGCCCAACTCACCAGGGAGAGCACACGAGCCGAGTGTAGCATAGCCGCCTACCCAGGATAGTGGGAGAGATAGTACACAACCTCAACCACCATCCACTTAGATAGGAAGACATGGGCTACGTGCCCATTTTTTATTACATCCTACTTTTGGAGGAAGCGAGATCGGGCCAGCTGGAGGAAACAGTTACAACCCCGCTCGAGCAACCAACGCTATATAAGGGAGACCACTACAGTAGTAAATTTTTTTATCAAACCTCTGAGAGAGAAGCCTAAGTCCAGGTATAGCTGTGTTTTAAGTGTTAGTCATATTTCCCTTTCTGTGTTGATCCCTGTGTCTCTTACACCATATTTTCTTCTGCCATTTATCCAGGAACTATCCAGGATGCTTTGTCTATCGAGATCATTTCCTATGGATGAGCTAGAGTTGGAGGCTCTTACATCACTACCATCAGGATGGAGAGAAGTAACCCCATGTTACGATATTCGAACTAGGGTTTTATTGTAATCACTATCATATAAGAGCCGAGCATTCTATCGGTCTCCTCATATGTAAATCATTTCATATTAATAGAAACTCCAACTCTATTCTTGGCTTCCTTTGTGTGTTTGGTTTATGTGTCTTGCTCATTTATGTATTACAACAATCTGAATGTATGAATGATGCCTTCTATCACTAGTTAAATCATTTTTATTGATTACATTATTTGAATGAATGAAAATGAACTAGTTCTCCTTTCCTTTTCTTTTCTGAGTCATTAAATATAAATCTGCTATGACTACCCAATGGACATGGCACCGGTCTAGTCTTGATGTGTTCTAACAATGCTTGGTTTGGTCATAAAATAATCAAAATAATACAATATCATTTAATCTAGTAATACATGGGTGATTGCATTAAAATGGTAAATATATGAACCCATTATCTGGGGTTTCCTTACCCGACCCGGTCTATCTAGAGTCATTCTGATAATCTATTCCTAGGTCAAAGAGGTAGATCCACCAGAGTCTACAATACTCATTGTGATCTTTGGGATTCCTATGACGTGACAAAGCTTAAGGAGGTAAGCAAGAAATCCCCACAATAGGTCCGAGGGATTGAAATAAAAAAATAAAAGGAATCACTTTCAAAGACCATCGCCCGATCTAACCTCTCGAGGACCTTGGATGATTCAGCTTGGAAGTTTGACCAAGTAAACCAGAGCTTCCAAGGAAAATCATAGGATGTAAAGTAGGAGTTCAGATCAAACAAATGTAGCTTATTTTTCATAAAAAACCAAGCCTCCCATTCACCAGAGCACCAACATATTGGAGAGTGACTAATTTTATCCGAATCCTTTTCTATCATGTTGAAATCACCACAAAAAATGCAAGTGACTAGAGGCAGAGAGAAAGCTAGCCAATTCCAAAGAGAGCTCCTAATCGAAGCATCATTAGAGGCATAAATGTTGACCACCCTAAACAACTTCCATCTAATCTCAAGTAAAATCCAAATAGCTTGGTGGGATAGGTCAACACCCCAAGTCACCACATTTGGATGTCACTTGGGCACCAAGATAGTGATAAATCCTCCTTTCCTAGGAAAATAATTGTTGGAATAAAACATGCTACATGGACTACGAAAACTACAAACACACTACATATTGAAATCACTTATATTAACTTATTGTAGACATAGAAAGTCAAAAGCTCCATGCAAACGAGCAACGTTCACCAGCTCACTTTGGACTAGGTATTTACAGACTAGATCTATCAATCCTCGCACGTTCCATGAGAAAACAAATCATGAGGACTTGTCAGGATTCATAATATACATGAAATCCTCTAAATAACCTAGTCCTTGAAGCAAATATTAGTTGATGAACATAGACAACAATGTTATTTTTATTCAATTCCCATATCCATTTTTATTGATATAATTAATGATAATTTGTGAATCACCCCCAATTAAGATATATATTCATTATTTTTCAATTGTAATTTTGATCCTTGTAAGAAGTGCCCTAGCCTTTACATAGATTTTTTTTTGGTAATTATTTTAATAGATTAACAGTGGGTTTTTATAGAGGATCCCAAAACCTTATGTACAAAATTGGCCATACTTCTAATGATGTATCATGCCTCCTGGCTGGAAATATAAGCCGAATTGCAAGAAAAGCAGACCCTAGAATGATTGCCATGAGGCTACAAAAAGGGCATTTAAGCCTGATTAACCATATAACAAAACTAAAAAAAACTGGGAAAACAACAAGAAAAAGCCGAAGAAACTGGAACATGGCGATTGGAAGCACAACAACAAAACACCAGAAACAACTAATCTTGGTCCTCCTGACCTTTCGAAATCTACGCAGGGAATGCCTCATGAAGTGATATTTGCTCTAGCAATTCTTTCCACCTCTGAAGGGAAGCGAGACTGCCACACGATCGAAAACATAGTCGTGAGCCCTTTGTTGGCCATGTGGTCAGCCACGCGATTGCCTTCTCTAAGGATATGACTTGCTTTCCACCTACCACGTTGGGAAAGTAGTGACCTTGCATCAAGAACAATGTTGAAGACCCTCCAGGATGGGTCTTTGGTTCCTAGGAGGTAATTCACAATGTTGAGCGAATCTCCTTCAATAATTAGAGGTCGAGGATCCTCAGAGAGGATCTGGATTCCTTTCAGAGCACCTCGAGCTTTGGCATAGTGATTCATCTGAGAGCCCAAATCTTCACAGTAGGCCACCATAATATTCCCATAATGATCTCTAACAACAACACCTGAACCAGTGGGTCCAGGATTACCCTTTGCCGCTCCGTCAAAATTTAATTTAATCCATCCCATGAGGGGTTTGGTCTATCTAACACTTCTTCGGCAAGGGCCTGTAACAGCTTCCAGAAACGGGTAGAGATTCATCCTTTTGAAATTTGCTTCTTCGATCAAAATATAGGGGTGGGGACTGGGAAAAACATTAGAGTTCTCAATGGCATAGGATAAGGCCCTTTGAGTGACACAAGGAGGCACTTTTGGGGCTCTGCCAAAGACTCTGGCATTCCTTTATAACCAAATTTTCCAAATGGAATGGTGGAAGGAGGCCTCAAGGAGGAAGAAAATTTTAGGATTCTTGAAAGGATTAGGCCATTTATGGAAAGCATCTCTGAGGGATCGGGGAGAGCACCAGAGGATTTGGAAGGAGGATAGGATAATGCTGAGGACCAAGTGGGAAAAGGGGCAGTGCAGGAATAAATGGTCCCTTGTATCGCACTTCACTAAACACATGTAACACCTGTTGGGGAAGGCAAAACCCCTCTTGTGAAGGTTTTCAATGGTTAAGGCTTTGTTGTGAAAAAAAATCCACACAAAGAAGTTCACTTTAGCGATGACCCTTTTCCTCCAGACAACTTTCCACCGATAATCTAGGGCACTCTCGTTGGTAAGAAACTCATAGGCTAATCTAACAGAGAAAAGACCATCCTCTGTACCACTCCAGATGATTCTGTCAGTCCTCCTAATATATGGAATTAAAATTGATTGGAGGATGTTTGCCATAAAGGCAACCTCATTATTAAACCCTTCCACACTTGGAAGTTTACATTGAGGGAGATGGGAGCTCCGGTCTATGAAATCCACCACCCTGAGTTGGGAGTTTGGGTCGGTTTGTTCTCTCAGCCCAGCAAGGTCTGCCCTCAAGCCAAGGGCTTCTTTAGTCGCCCACCTGTCCTTCCAAAAGAGGATGAGGTTGCCATCACCCAAAATCCAGTGAGCTCCCAAGATGATCAAATGACGGGTTTGGAGCACAAATTTCCAAAAATTTGACACTTCAAGAGGGATATCAGCATCAAAAAAATAGTTGGAGCTAAGATACTTCCTTTTGACCAGCTTAACCCACTCCATCGGGTCACTAGTTAGGATCCTCCAAGCTGCTTCACGATCAGAGCTGAGTTCATAAGTCTTGATCTCCTCATCCCCAAGCTACCTTGGTATTTCCGCGAACAAACCTTGTCCCATGAAACAAGAGGAATTCTGGATTTTTCTTCATTGCCAGACCACAGAAAGGTCCTCTGAATCTTCTTGATCTTGGAGTGAACAAAAAATGTAAGCATGAACACCGACATAAAGTAGGTTGGGATCCCCTGAAGACAAGCTTTGGTAAGGGTGGCTTTCCCGGCTTGCGACAAGAGTTTGCCCTTCCAAGTGCCAAGTTTCCTGTGAAGGCGTTCTAGGATCATGTTCCACATACCTCCACTAGAATGACCATTGCAAGACAGGGGAAACCCCAGATAAGACGTAGGCAGGGAGTCAATGGTGCATTCTAAAATTCTGGTAATCCAAAGTTGCCTACGCAGGGGAGTGTTAATAAAATAAATTTTTCTCTTGATGTAATTAACCTTTTTCCCGACAGATTGCTCGTAATGGGAAATGATCCACTTGAGGGATTTGGCCTGGGTAACATAATCCCTAGTGGAGATGAGGGTGTCATCCACAAATTACTGATGAGTGACAGGTTCAACTCTAGAAGTTGACAGAATGCTGAAAATCTTATTATGACGAAGAGCCTCTTTCAAAGACCAACTCAGAACCTCCGCCAAAAGGATGAAGAGGATGGGAGACAAAGGGTCGCCTTGTATGAGGCCTCTGGAACTTTGGAAATACCCTGTTGGGGACCCGTTGATCAGGATAGAAAAAGAGGGAGTGGATATATAGCTGCATACAAGGTCAATCCAGTGGGGATGAAAGCCGAACTTGAGGAGGACAACACACAAGAACCTTCTATCAACCTGGTCGAAGGATTTTTTCATGTCTAGCTTAAGAAAAAGAGCAGCATTCTTTGAGCGATAAGCAGAGTGAAGAGTTTCATGGACAGTGATGACACCATCAAGAATGTTTCTTCCTTTAACAGTGCTTCCCTAACAAGGATCAACTAGGAGAGGGAGAACGGGTTTTAGTCTATTGGCTATAGACTTGGTGAGGCTCTTGTAAAAAAAAATTGCATAGGCTGATGGGCCGGTAGTCAGAGAAACTCTTATAGGATGGATACTTAGGAATGAGAGTAAGAAAGGTGGAATTGAGTTTTAGGTGGATGGATCTGGAAGCTTGTATGTCCCGAATAGCTTCGTACACATCCGAACCCACAACATCCCACATGACTTGGAAAAAATAGGGGGGAAAACCATTGGGGCTAGGGGCCTTGTCTGGTTGCATGGAGAACAAAGCTTCTTTAATCTCAAATGAGGAAAAAGGTTCTAGAAGATTGATGCTTACCTCATGGGGGAATTTAGTCAAAAAGTTGGCAAGCAACAATTTCTGGACCTGAGTGTTGCTGTCGGGAGGAGTGCCAAGCAAGTCCTAAAAAAAATCAACCGCTTCGCTCCTAATTTCCTCTATTTCCCTGGTTAACGCCCATCATTTCAAGACACTTCTCTGATATTTTTGGCCCCTCTATGCCTCATGGTAGACGCATGGAAAAACCTCGTGTTGGAGTCTCCATTATTCAACCAAAGGTCTCTAGATTTATGGCACCATAAGGTTTCCTCCCTTGCAAGAGTAGAATGGTAATCCACCAAAAGACTCCGTTCTTCCTCCCTGAGACTTTCGATGTAACCTTCGAGCTCCAGCCTCTCCTCCAAAAATTTTAGGTTGTCTGAGATGGATTTTTTGGACTAAAAAATGTTGCCAAAAACCTTTTTATTCCATATTTTCAGCCTCTATTTGACCAATTTGAGTTTTAAAGCTACTCTCTTAGGGGCGTTTCCTCCCACATCTTGTTGCCACCACGTTGAAACCAATCCTTTGAAGTCTTTGTGAGAAATCCACATGGATTCAAATCTGAAGGGGGTCTTAAAAATGGGCCCGTTGTTCACCTCCAAAAAAATAGGGTTGTGGTCAGACCCAATCCTTGGTAGGGTCGAGAGAGTTGCACCGCCAAGGATGGGAATAGCTTCTTGGGAAATGAAAAAATTGTCAAGCTTGACTTGAATCAGGCTACTTCCAATCCTTCTGTTGCTCCACGTGAAGGATGCTCCTTTGAGTTCGATGTCAAGCAGGCTGTTAGTAGAGACAAAATCTCTAAAGTCCTCCAAGCTGTGGCTTGAATGGTCAGACCCTCCTTTTTTTTTGATGGGTGAAGGGGACAGTTGAAGTCACCCCCTAAGACCCAAGGAAAATTACTAAAATTCTCCCTCATTTGGGAAATAGCCTTCCATATTTTTGCTCTCTCCGTGGAAAAATTTGAAGCATAAACATTGGACAGAATCCAAGAAAAATTGGTAGTTTTGGAATGGAACAACACATTGATAATCCTATTGGAAATTGACAGCAAGTTGCCCTCAACACTCACTGGATCCCACAGAACCATGAGCCCTCCTACTGTTCCCACTGCAGAGCTGTACAAAAATTTTTCCTTGGCCCAAATGGCCTTAGCAACTCTATCAGAGGAGATAGCATCGGTATTGGTCTCTTGCAAAATTAGGATGGAAGGGTTAGTCCTCTTTCGGAGATCAACCACTAACCTTCATTTGGATGTTATATTTAGTCCTCTCACATTCCATGAGAGAACTTTCATCTAGATAGCTTGAGGTTCTTCTTGCCTCCCCTCCCTTGTTGGGGGGGAGGTTTTGGTACATGCGCTTCATCCGTATGAGTATCGAAATCATGCAGAACTAGTAGACATTGGGTTCCATTAGCAACATCTATCGCTGTCTCTTTGTCTCGCCTATATTTGTTAGGAAGACGGCCCTGCTTCCTCTCACTACCAAAATATATGCTTTGTTTTTTACTCCTCGTATTTCGAGGGCTAATGTGACCAAACTGTTCACCCCTCCTACCTAGGAGGTAGTCTTCTAGTAATGTTTGTGAATTGAAATTGGGGTGGCCCTGGTACTGGAGCTTGGGTGAATCAGATTGAGTGATATTTTGAGAGGGAGTCCAATCCTTCTCCTCCTGTGAATGGATTTCCAAATGAGAGTCTGCTCCTAGCTAGGTTTTTGCTCCAAACTGCACAGGGTCCATTTGGTGGGTGAATTTCTCAACAGGCTGGGAGAAATCGCCGTGGTCCCTAGAGGGGCCTGGAGATTCATGGCCCATCGCATTTGGAATATTTGACTATTTTTCCTGTCCTTCGCCATGTTCCAGGGGGTTACAGGTTTCACGCTTCTGCTTACCCAATTTTTGAAGAGGACAATTGGACTGGAGGTGCCCTTGAGAATGACACTGGGGGTAGAAATCTGGCCTATTCTCATAGACAATAGCTTGTTTCTGAAGAACGGTGCCTCCAGACCGGAGAGTGATGGAGGATGGGAGCTTCACCTCCAAATCTGTCAACACACAAAAATGGGCTTGGACAAACCTTGTTCGAGCTTGGGTGGGAGGGTCAATGGTGACCAACTCCCCTATGGAGTGAGCAATACCTCTTATTACATTTTCATGCCAACCGAAGAGGGGAAGACTCGGGAGCCCAACCCATATTGGGGCAATGTTGATGTTTTGGGTATCAGGATTAAAGTCCATGCCCCACTTCCTAAGGAACAAACTTCTATGGCCCAGAAACCATGGCCCGCCAACTAAGATTTTATAGTAGTCCTCCTTGTTGTTTAGTCTAATAGCAAAAAAACCCCGGTATAGGGCCGCCAACTCCATATGTCCAGAGGTCCTCCATTTGCTTGCCGCCCACTTGTGAATGGTATCCATGTCAGGAAGACCACCAATGAACTTACCTATGAGGGTATACTTCTCATACTCCACGAAGCTTGAGAGTACTTCTGCCAGGATGTCCAGCTCATCCCCAACTGGGAATAGCTCCTTGGTAAAAAAACCGCTTAGGGTTTCTGAAGCCACTGCCTAGGCATACGACTTCTGTGGCCCACCCCCTCATTTTTCTGGTGGGTCCTTACCCCGATTGACACTATCGTCAATCTGTTCTTCTTCATTTGGCAAGGATGCCTCCACATCACCAAAATCGAGGTGCCCTCCGCCCACTCTACTGTGCCCATGGTTCAAAATTCTGCCACTCCCGTGCTCTCCCGCAAAGGACTTCCAACCCATCGTCATCCTCTTCAAAAATTGGGTAGTTTGGAAGCCCCAAGAATCTAGCTCTATGGCCAACCGTAGTTGTCCCATCCGAGTATACCACATGGCATCAATCACAAGGGGGTTGAATTATTAATATATCCATAGGTTTGAGCATAGAGAAAATGGAGCCTTGTCGGCCTCTACCAGCACATAGGACATTTTCCAACTATGCCTACATATCCAGCAGGGTGGAGGCAGTGGGAATGGAACCTAAGTCAGCCACAACCAACACCCAGGGAATTTGCCAACTGCTCTACGCATGCGGATGACTAGCCTTTACATAGTTATTAGATGAAGTTCCATATAATTTTGAGTGAGGAGAATTTTGCCTCCATTTTTATATACACTACCTCCACAAGATTTTCTTGGATTTCTTTCGAAGCAATATTAAATTCAATTTAGATAAACTATGGATATTTCGATTTTACCATGGATCGAAACAAATCCTATGTTAACTCCATTGTTGTAGATGACCTTATGCACATTGAAGTCCTATAACCAAGAGGCTAGCACCTCTTTTTTTACACTTGAGACTTCCCATGATGAGCACCATGTCTATAAGTATTCTACAAGAGAGACAATAATACAATTCTAAACTTGGATATGATCTTGAGATTTATTTTTAAAATTCTAGTTTTCCTTTCAAGCCATAAATTCCAACAAATTATGACATGACAAGTCCTCAATAGAATATATAATGCTTTAGCTTTGAAATAATTAATCTAACCATCAACTTTTTTATTTTCATAATTTTAAAAAAGTAACCCCAAATGATGTAACTAAAGGGATAATGAAGAAATAAATAGTTTTATGTGTCTAGATCCTTATCACATATGGCACACCTAAAAGGTCCATGATATCCTCTTATTTGTAGACTCTTTCTTGTAATAATATTGCTTTGGATTGCTAAACAATGGAATGTTAAGGTCATAGGGAGGGCCTCTAGTGACCAAATATTCTTCCAAGAAAAATTATTAGTTAAGAAATTTTGATTGCTCTAAATCCTCAAATCCCAACTTGATTGAATATCCACCATATTTTGATACATTCCAAGTCAAATCACCCATCCACATAAAAATAGCCAATTAGAACTCCTAAAGCATTAAATCTTTAGTTTGGCAATTAATAGAAATATTATTATTTTTATCAAATTATATGGGACTGAAATAAGCCCCACCCATTATAACCATGTAGTTGTATTACAACTTGGCAATTATATATGTATTTTCTTGGTAAAATTCAAACTGGGGTCTCCTCCTTAAAATTTGAGGTATTTAACCTAGGTATCCTCCTTAATAGTGATTACTGGTCATATTCATATAATATTTGACTTTTGGACCTTTACGAGCGAAACATGCTTGATCCAATGGTTGTCATTTTGAATAAAAAATAAGAGGATACGACTTCAAACAAGCATCAAACCAAAAATTTATAAAATCCCATTCACTAACTGACCATCTAATATATTTATTGATCAATTGTAAACTATTTGATATGAAGTTCCATGTTGGTGATTCTTTAAGTAGGATTCATATCTTGAATTATTTCATTACATCAAGTAAACCTATATATTTTGAAGTAACATTTTTCCTCAACTCTTTCCTTAATATTTTAAATATCTCCAACCAAGTTTTGCCCCTAAGGCCAAAATCATAAGTCTACAATTATCCAAGTCAATCCATCTAATATTCTCTCCTTTGAAAACCCTATTCCACTTACAAAGAAGAAATTTAATTTTTTTACACATCATTTCCAAAGAAAAACTCTTTGAATTTTATTGAATTTGGATGCTATACCTACTAGAAATATTAAAAGTAACATCATATATATATGGATGGATTACATTGACTCTTCATGAGTTATATCCTTCCAACCATGGCTAAGAACATGCATTTCCAACTTTCCAAACAAGAATTTATTTTATCCAAAATTAAATCTCAAAGCTCCTTCTTTCCTTTATGAGACAAAGGAATGCCCAAACATGGATAAAAAATAACATTACATGTATTCCTCATTAATTTTTTCTAGAGGCAACCTCTTGGAAATGTGAGTATATTCATAGAGAAGGAAACTAGGTAGTAAATAATTGAGTCAATCTGTAGCACCCTAAAATTGGCGCAGTAAAACCTTAATAATTACATTTACTCTAGTAAATGATTCAAATTCAAATTTTAACCTCCAAAACCGCTCCCAAATCTCCGCTTAATCCATTTCCTCCTTTCCCGTGCCATTTTTAGAGGTTGTTTTGACCGTTTGACGATATCATCGCCGATCAGACGATATCGCCTCAGATCGGACGATTTCGTCTGGGCTAGGACGTCTAGACGATCTTGTCCCAAAATTGATTTTGCACAATTAGTTTCTGTTCCAACGACATCTCTAATCCAGGCAGAAGCGTGTCTGCGCCATTAGAGACCCTTCCCCGTTGGAGATCTCCCAAATTGGGATGATCTCCAACCTCCCAACTTCCCTCCTAAGCCTATTTAATCCTAAGCCCTCCCCTTAGCACCCCCTGGCTAAAATTCCCTGTAACTCGACTTCATACGCACTAAGACATCCCAATTTGTTATTTGCATGAGTTCTATCCAATTTTGTTGCAGGTACCTTAGTGTTTTTCAGTCGGAGCAAGCTTACATCGTCGTAGACAATCTAGTTTAGATCGGAGGCGATCCTGTCAAATCAGAGATGATTTCGCACCAATGTGAGACGATTTTGATTGTAGTCAACATTGAGGCAATCAGTGCCCTAATTTTGTATTTCTTCATCTTTCAATCTATTTTTTTATGCTGTAATTAGCTAGTTTATTTATTATTTTATGCTATCTTGCATTTTGGAGTTCACCCATCTAGATCAAATGCATAATTAAGTCATAATTGTGATTAAATTAGCATAATGCATTCATGTTTCTGTTTATAAGTTTTAGTTTGATATTGTTACTATCAATTTACACTGTCTCCCTATGTTAGCATTGTTGTATTTTCTACGTTTTGCACCTATTTCTCTGTTTGCAGGTCTTTGACGAATTTGTCTGACGAATTCGTTAGATCTTAGACGATCTTGTTTGATAGCAGACGATACTGTCAAATCAGAGGTGATCCTGACTACTTCAAACATCAGAATCTCCATCAGACATCCGGATCAGGTATGACCTTTTAATCTTGCTTAATTTCTCTGTTTTCTATCTTAATCTGTTCTGTTGTATTCATTAAATATGCATTTTCATATAAAATAATTTAGATTCATTTGGACAAACCTAGGATTTGAATGTTTAAGGATAAAACGAACACATCAAACACATTCCCAACCTAGGCGTGGAAACTGCCATTAAATGTTTCCTGGTGAACCCACCATCCATCAAAAAATCACCATAATACACCTCCCCGAGAGGCGGGACCTTCGCAAGGCCTCTCAGTCCGAGGTACCGCAACATCCTTTTCACATCCCCCTTTCGGGCACGGATCCTATATCCTGAAGGTAAGGGTGTGAAAAATTTGGAGCGATACACAATCATGGTGTTGATTTTTGTCTTGGAAAAATTTAATTTTAGAAGGCAATTGATCAAGTGAGATTTTATATCAATGAAAATGATGTCAAGGAGATGACTATGAGAACATACCAATTTAAGGAAGTTGAAAAATATATTTTATATAGAAAGGGAAATGAAAATTAGTTTTCATAAAATATAAGTTTGATATTGTTTAATTGACTTGATAGCAAATGTAATGTTTTGTTATTTTGATGGGAGTGGTCCCTGATAGAAGCCAGATATAACTTATTAAAAATATACTTTGTGATAATCTTCACTTGCTTCCATGTTTGACCTTGTATTGTATTCATTTCGATATTGTCCTATGGGACTATAAGCACCTTTATAGGTGGATTTATCTTATTTTATATTATTAATCATTTGGTTGACTCTTTAACCTTGATTTTTAAATATTTTATATTATTAATCATTAGGGTGACTCTTTAACCTTGATTTTCAAATATTTATAATTTTGGAATTTATATTTAATCTTCTCCAACCATTTTCTCATCAATTAAAGAGAATTCATTATTTTTTATGAGATTATTAGTGTCTAAGGGCACCTATCATATATATATATGTCCTTCTATATTGTTCTTTTGTGTGTTGTCATATAATATGCTAATTTTATATGTTTCTAAATACATTGTAATTTCAAACATGGTATCAATGCTAGTGTGAGTCTCCATTAATTGATCTTAGTTATGATTTGTAATCTCATACAATGATTCAAAAAGTAATATAAAAATTCTAAATAGTTGTGGAAGAAGTTGCATGACTAGCAACACATTTTAGGATTTTTTCAAAAAATCCTAGTTGGAGCTTGGATCATAAGGATCTCTTTATGATGGTCCTAAAAATTGGATCAAACAAAAGTTCATCGATAGGTTCATCTGACCCATTTTTTGAATTCAATCCACTTGGTTAATTGTTTTTATTTTTTTATGATGGATTATTCTAGTGAAGCATTGATATATAATGAAGTTATGTTGTAAGGTTTTTCATAAATCTTATTTATATTTTACAAATATTTAAAAAATATATTTTCTTCTTTATTTCATATTTTAAATGTTAGTGCAATACAAATGAGATGACAATCTACATGGGTTCCAAAGCAAAGAAGACATTAAACATTTTTTTCTTATCTCTAGTTGTCAATCAAATCTTAAATAGATTACAATGCATCCAATAAATACCTTCAAGTTCATAGATCAAAAGAAAGTCTTTAGAAGGATCCAATAGATTTCATAATGTTTCAATGGAGGATGGATTGACGTATGTTATACCAAAAAAGGGTTATATAGGACAAATTGTGATTCCTATGAATAAACTATCAATATTTTGGATTCTTTGAAAAACTAATTTGGTCATAGTTCAAAAATTTGACTTATTGTTCCATTGGAGGCCTCATTTTTATTGAATAAAGGGTTTTTAGTATTTTTATGTCTATTTTAAAAATATTTAAATTTTTGATATTCCATGGAATGTTCTTGGAACTAGAGGTGGAAGCATGTTTAGGTGTATGGATGGTGTAATAATATGGAAATAGGAAGCAAGAAATGTTATTATTTTAGTAAATGTATGGTTAAAACTCTTCAAATTATATGTGATAGGTTGTATGTTTAAAACTAGGCACATTCCTTTTTGCATGGAAATAGAAAAACTCAATATGGGATAATAGGCATCAGAATAAGATATAACACCCCTTTATCTTATTTATAATAGATGGTGTTTTTATGGATAAGGAAACAATGTTAAGATTCCACATGGCTAATGCACAGGTTCAAACCCCATCCTTGCCATAGGTATTTTTGGTATACTAGCACTTGTTCTATGGGTGCAAGAGTAAATGTCATTTGTTTTTATTAGAATGGAAAAACTAGGTCATACCTATATTATTAACATCTTTATTATATGTTTTTACTTAAGGCCTTCATGTACCATATGTTCAATGTTCAATGTAGGAGCCAATTCTTGTATTGCATCACCTAAAGCATGAATGAGTGCATACAAATATGAGCATGTATAAGCAATTTTATTATACATATGTTTTGTCATTGTACATAGAATAATAATTTGTGCACTAAATGTTTGTTAGAATATCAACATATTGTGTTAAATGAGGAGTATTGTTAGTATGTGCATAGTAAGATCATGTCATGTAGAGTTGTTATGTAAGGATTGCTGGTAAATAGGTACAAGGTGGTTGCACAAGTTAGCAACTACCTCTCCTACTTGGATATATGGAATCCTTATAATTTGGATTTCATCATCTCAGATTATATTATATCATCATTATCATGTTATCTATAGAGAATGCATTATTGTCTATTGATGTTTATATGTTGTTGTTTATACTAGAAGATAATGGAAATGTTTAGTTTTGCATCATTCTATCTCTAATTTATTTTAAACAAATGCTATTAATATTTGCTATCATTTACTCTTTCATATTCCTTTAAAATTGGAAAACTTGCACTATGCTATATTTGGTGTCATTATTGTCTAAAGTTGGAACTAGTGACTGCAATGACATTTGAAGAAAAAACACATGAATGACAAATAATCCAACATGAGGATATGGTAGATATGGATGAATATAGACGAGTGGAAACATAATAGAAGAGTTGACATGAAGAAGCCAAAGAATCATAAAATAACAAGCATGACAAGTACATAATGGTAGTACATGACAATGATCTTCTCAATGTACAAAGTATCGATGTGCTGGAAGAACAACTTATTGATAAATAATTGCATATAAAAGACAACAAGAAGGTTAGAGTTTCACCATCAAAATTAGAGCATATGTGGAACCCTCAAGATGAGGAAAAATTTTATGGAGAATAAAAGGAGTGATGGTAGATGTATTTTATTATAGAAAGAAGATACGTAAATGGACACACAAAAAACAAATAAGAATCAGGCTAATGAAGACAATTATGTAAGTCATGAATAAGGTTCCAACAAAGATCATGATGAAGAGGATCACACAACACAATGAGATGAGAAATTGGAAACCCTAACATAAACATAAGGGAGAGTGTCTAAAGGTGTGGAGGATGGGATTCAAGCACAAGGGTACCACAAGGATATGTGCTTAATATGCTAGAGCTAAAACTTATTTATATGTGAAGAAGATCATAGAGAACAAGTATAGTAGGAAGCATATGATAATAGTTTGTAAAATACTAGTAAAAAAAGGGAGATTCATTGAGTTAAGAATCTGAAGAGCAACAAGTACCATCACTAGTAATGACTACAACAACAAGAAAGCAAAAGTTATTGAAATTTAGAAGAGATGAGAAGGAGCATACCAAGTGCCATATTGGGATGTGTGAAACAATATGGTAAGTAAACAAAGTGACATATAAAAATACATTGGTGTAATTTTTCCTAGAAACATTATGAGGAGTTATAATTGATTGGAATATAAAGAGAGAAGAACCATTCACAAACTAGGAAAATTTGAAAGAAGAAATTAATAAGGAGTTTAGACTACTTTGTGAAAACATGGATCTTATTAGAGAAATCTATACTACAAAGTAGAAAAATGATGATAACATCAAATAGTATAATCATTGTCTAAAGAAGTTGATCAAAAATATGGAGGTGGAACTAATCAATGGACTATAGAAGAGGTTGTTTTTATAAATATTGCTACCATGAGGTATTTTTCCATGAAATAAACTTTGAATGTAAGATGAAGATAATAGCATGTGGCATCAAAAGTACAAACTATGAGAAATATTATGACTCTAACAATAATTGTGATGATCTAAGTGTAAAAGTCTAGCCAATGGAGAAGGGTCTAGAGAGAATGATCAACAATGTCAAGTTCAAGAAGAAGGAGAAATAAATATTTGGTGTTTAGAATATAATTTGAAAGGAAACATGAACACAAATTTCCAAAATATGGCATACTTCACATATACAAAGTGAGTGGACATGCAATTGCAAAATGTTTGTTTAATATGAGAAGTGTATGCAACCAAATAATAATGATTAAAAAGAGGATATGGAGCATAAAACTAAATTTCTAAAGGAATGAGAGTTAACTAAGTGATAGTTATTGCAATAATTTCTAAGGAAGAAGACAACCACAATATAATAGCAAGTCTAATGGTAGCAGTTAAATCCAATTGTATATGACTTAGAAGGAAGGGTTCTCATATAATATTGACAATGTCAAGAATGGAGATACTTCATGCATAACTATATAAACCCATTAGTTGTATAAGTGGAAATAACACAACAATGATGTACCAATGGTGCAATATTGACAACTATAAGGGAGATAATTTTTAGAGGAAGGCAAGTACCAATAACTTTAAAAATGTTAATTTCGTTAACATTTAAGAGCCTCAAGTGGAATAGCAAAATGAGAAGGAGAAACATGTGCCTATAGTAACATGTGCACAAGCAAAGTTGAATAAATACCTAAATATTTCCAAGGAGAGTAAGAGATAGTAGGAAGAACATGTACAAGTTGAAAATGAAATGTGGAAGAACTATATCAAAAAGCAAAAGTTGATGAAACCCATCAAGGTTGATGAGGAGGCATTACCAAATATTTTTATACTGCAAATATTGTAATTAGAATTTTTAGCTTATTTTATGCAATAATAGAGTTCTATGCAAATATAGGATATTTGATGTGCATGAAGAAGGTGACAGAGATAATCACCATTTTATCATAAAATAAATAAACAAGGATCAATAGATCTAATGGTATTGATGATAAATACCAAGAAGAAGTCAAAATTAATTCATCGAATTGTTGGAACATAAGCTTATATAAGTGATTGATGATGGGTGTTCTAGTGTAATTTTTTTCTTGAGAAAACATGGAAATATTTAAGGGTACCATATTTTTGGTTACCCAAATTTTTACTCTATGGCATGGAATAGTATGGAATTAAAATGAAAGGTGTATGGACTGCATAGAAAGTGAAGATCACTGACCAAGTATTCATTATAGGCTTTGTTGTTATCATCATGTAAAAAAATCCTATGACACATTGTTTGAGTGGGAGTGGTTACACATAATAAAAATTAATCATAATTGAGAGGACTTCCTAATATTAAAAAAAGTCAACACAATTATGCCATTGATCTGGAAAACAAGTCCATCAATAAAGAATTGGTGTCCTCAAATGAATCTAATGAGGCCTCTCAAATAAAAAAATTGTATGGGTGAATAGGAAACCAATGAAGGAGTGTTGGATTTGGAGGAGTGCATATAAGATGAAGGGAAGTTATACAATAGGTTGCTTCATTGGCAAATGGAATACTTTGAAGTCTTTTTGTCCACTTGTTTGTGCATCAGTATAGAAGATGAAGACTAGGATAAGGGAATTTATAGTAACAAAAGAGCCTAACACCATCATGTACAAAGATCCAAATATAGTGCAAGTAAACCTTAGCAAATGATATAAAGAGAATATGATCCCACTATAGAGATGACTAGGATCTAGTTTTAAAAAAACAACTTTTAAATTTTTTATGTAATACAAGGAGGTATTTGTGTGGATATACAAAATTATGCTAGGTATTCTACCAAATTTGTACTTACACTAAATTCCTTTGGTATTTGATGTACAATCTATGAATAGGAGTCCATATAAACCAAATTTAAAGAATGTAGCCTTGGTAAATACAAATATTAAGAAGATGTTGGATGCAGACATAATCTTCAAGGTGATAGTGAGTGAATAGTTATCTCCCATTGTTATTGCTTCAAGAATAGAAGTAGCTAAATCAATATTTGTGTTAATTTTTGAAGCTTAAATGTTGTGATAATCAAGGATCTATTTCGAATCCCCTTCATTAATTCAATATTGTAATAAGTGGCAATGCATAAATTCTATTCCTTTTTGGATGGAATTTTAGGCTACAATCAAATCAACGTCATCAAGGAAGACAATTTGAATATAAATTTTGTTGTATAAAATGATACCTATGCATATAATAGAATGCCCTTTGGTTTATGTAATATTCCCATCATATTTCCAAGGAACATCTTGTATATATTTGAAAAAATATCAATATACAAGTTCAAGGTGTTCTTAAACTATGATTCCATCATAATTTCTTACTACAAATAAGAGCCTAGGGCTCATTCTAAACATATTTAGGGTATTTTAGGAAATTTTAGAGCTATTATTTCTAAATATAATCTCTCATTTTTTAATTAATGAAAAATTATGCTTGGCCTTTATATAGGACTATGTCCCCAATTGTTAAACCTCTCCTTGAGTGTATATGTGAGTGGTGATTTCCTACATGTGCTAGTTAGTCCTCTTTTCTAATTTGATCTTGCATCTAGGATTGATTCAGATGGTTATTATTTAGATTTTTTTATTTAGTTCAATTGATCACATTATCCTTACCATGGTAATTGGCCATATTTAATTTTAATCTCTCATACTCTTACCTTGAATGATTATTTTCTATATTTATTTTCTTGTATTAGCATAGGATTGAATTAAATTAGCTTAGGATTGTGGGAAGTTGGCATGAATCCAAACATAAAGGGGATTAAAAACTCCTTTTTCCTGTAATATTGAGTGTAGAGTATTTGTGTAATTGCAATTGAATGATAAACCAAATTTGCACATCAACAATTCGAACTAGCATGCCCAATGGGACACACCCAACAATAATCCTAAGATCATCAAACCTAGACCTATGCCATTTTAGTTGAATTTAATTAGATCCTTTAAAGGTTTTACTCCATCCATTTCAATCTTTTAAAATTTACCTTCCATTAATAGATCATTATCTTTTCTATCCTAGATTATATTTTCTTAGTGCCCAAACCTAAAGAAATTTGCATAGTATCCGAAAAATCAGGAGAATGACAATTATTCTATGAAAATAAACCTAGAATAATTTTATTAACTCCAAATTTCTATGGTTTACTAAAGCATTCTAGAGATTTGTTGAAAAGGGTCTTTCATTTCCACCTTGGAAGAATCATTTTCAAACTCCAAGTTTAATATTACATGATTTGCTAAAGAAATTTGCATAGTATCTGATAAATCAAGAGAATGACAATTCTTCTATGAAAATAAACCTAGTATAATTATTTAAATTTCAAATTTATATGGTTCACTAAAGAATTCTAGCAATTTGTTGAAAAGGGTCTTTCATTTCCACCTTGGAAGAATTATTTTCAAACTCTAATTCTAAGATTACATGATTTGTGAAAACTTAGCCAACAATTTAATGAAACAAGTGTTGTTGGTAATGTTCATGCTATCCATTTTTAAGATATCTTTTGATCAGCTTTAGACTAAGCCCCACATGTAGTGGTTCTCCATATCTATATATTAATTTGTTAAACAAAATTATCAATGTAACAGTGATATCATAATTCTATTCAAGATCTATGAACCTAAGGATTGGTTCTGATGATTTGTCACACCTCACCAAACCATCTAAAGTAAGTTAGTGATTCACTAAAATCCCCTATTTTATTCCTACTATAGCATTGACCCTATTTCTCATTTTTGTATCCCAATTTATATTATAAATATAGGATCCAAAACACAAAAAAGGGTAAAGAGATAGAATAGATGAAGTGGATTGAGTACAAATATAAAAGGGTTAAAGGGAAGAAACCATCCCACACTATTTAGATACAGGGCCTAGATGAGGATCCTAAAAATCTAAATAGTCTTAGAAATGTGTATTTAGTCTTTTTTAAGCTCAAAACAATGTAGAGGCATCCTCAAGAGAATAACCATGACTACAACACTAGGTTCATGAGAACCCTTTAACTAGGACCTTCAAACACTAGTCCATAAAATGAACTAGCCCTACCATATTATATCAAAGTACTACAATTTGATTTAGATTTCATAGTCTATAATTTCAATATTCATACATATTTAGGATCCTTTAAAGAAGCCACCCTATCCAAAGATGTGTTGATTCAATTATAAAAGTTACCATCTACCTAGCCTATATCCTATGCCACCTATATAAATCCTACTACCAACTCATAAGTGTTATGAAATACACCAACCATTAATCCTATTTCTAATACACAAGTCTAAACCTAATACATTTTCCTATTCTTAGGTCAATTACCCATATATCATCACACATCTAATCCAAAAATCTCCATATATTGTTGCATTTTAGCTAAAACTACTAGTTGTACCACTCCTTTCCAAAATAACGATGAGATCAAGGCCTTTCTAAAAAACAAGAGTTTTTATATGAAGGAAATGAAGGATATCCTAAATATGGTAAAGACTCTAGTGAACCAAAATAATACCAAGAAATAAAAATGGAAATTGAATAGTGTATGGTAGTAATAACAAAAATAATAGCCTAGAAAGACTTCCTATTTTACCAAATATCAGGTGCCTGTAAAGAATTTTATCTAGGAAACTAGAGCTAATAAGATGTAGAACAACATGGTCAATACAAAAACAAGTATGAATACCTTATGGTACCTTGTGTGTAATTTTGGATATAATCCGTTGGATTGCACAATGAAAATAAGAATGCATAGTTCTTAATATACAATTATCAATACCCAACACATCAATAGAAGATTATAAGTTAGATGATGAACCTAACTACAAATCCTAAATAGAAATTAGATTTAAATAAAAATGGAGTAGACCCATCAATAATGGTCCAACAATGGATCATGGATTTCCCTAATATAGGGAACACTATTCTAAAAAAATTCAATGACATTAGCAATGAGAGTGAAGTTCTTGATGAACAAGCAATCTTAGTTAACCAGTAGAAGGAGGTCATGACCAAAGGAAAAATAAAGGTGAAAAAAGAGAAACTAGACCATCAAATGATCAATCCAAATTGTCTAATCCACCTAATCCTAATAAAAAAATATCTATCCCTAGTAGGGGAAGACCTCTATCAAGATTATGGAGAGGGTCCAATGGAATTAAATGAAGAGTTACAATATGACATTTGGTTGAACCAAGGGGTATAATATAATAAAACACTAAACCAAGACATCCAATCTAAGATGACCAATAAATAAATCTTCTTTGTTGCCAAGGAAAGAAGGATAAAACCTAAATTCTTACACAATTAGTGTATATTCAAAAGGATTTGGAGAAAAGAATAATATTAGAAGGCACAATGACTATGAAAAGCTACAAATGAAATATAAAAGAAACATGAGATATCTTTCTTTGACCAATGAGGGTCAATTGGTAAACAATAGACAATACAAAAAAATTACCTTAAGAAATGAAGGTAATCTAATTGGAACAAGACTCAACATTATTAAAGAAATGAAGACACTAGGACTATTGGAAGCCTTGGATTTAATAGAATAGAAGGATTTACTTTAGAATATGCTAAAGGAACAAGAACAAAGTTACACTAGAGGTAAAACTCTTAATGCTAATAATCAACCTAGTTCCTCTATGCAACAGAACCTAATGGCTTAAGATCCAAAAGCTATACAAGGGAACATTGTGGATATGTTGAATGCTTAAAAACCAAATACAATGAAGTCACATACATTTCATGTCATTATAAAAATTAAAAAATTATATTTTGAGGTGTTGCATTATTAATTTAGGAGCAACAATTATTGTCATGTCAAAACCTATTTATCAAGAGACGAAATTTCCATTTACAACAACAACATTAGATCTATCGAAATGGATGGGATGCAAGTCAACACCTTGGGTGTGCTAAAAGACCTAGTAATAAATATGGTGAAGCATCCAAAGATGATAATTGTCTAAGAAGTGATTATGGTTGACCTCCCTCCTTGTTTTAGGATGTTATCTAGGGAATGAGCTAAGAAACTATTTGAGAATGGGTATTTGGTAATGAAAACACTTATATGAAGGTTCCTAGAGAGGTAAGGTGATTCACATTAAAAATTAAACCCATAGTAATTACTTCCTACATAAGTTGAATGATGATGGGGTGATCAATTGGAATGAGCTCCCTAAATTTGTAGATGGCAAGTCCATTGAGGGAGAGTGACTTCTGAAATTGATATGATCATTGGGATATTGCAAGAAGAGGGTGACCAAGAAGAAGTATATGAAAAAATTATAGTAAACTATTTAGTTCTAGAACAACCCATAAGGGTCCCTATATTGACTAGTCAAGAATCCCATAATATAAACCAAACATGGACTATGTACATTAATGGTGTTGGGACTAGGAAAGGAGTAGGAGCTAAAATTCATATTATTGACCCATAGGGAGAATTCATGAACTATGCATATTACCTCATATTTTATTGTACTAATAATTAGTAGGCTATGAAGCTTTGTACATAGGACTATAAGAGGATGAAAAGCTATGAATTTAAAGGGTGAAACTTTTGGCAATTTTGAACTTGTCAATCAGGTAAGCTTTGCGTATGTTGTCAAAAATAGTCAGTTGAAATCCTATTGCCATAGAGTTTAAGACTTGCTAGAAAGTTTTAAATCCAATGATATTGTAGTAGTAACAAGAGAGAAAAACATCAAGGTAAATTAATTATCTACATTAAGATAGGCCCAATCAGCTAGAAGTGGTATTTTGACTTGCAGTCCTAGATAATTCAAACCACTAGAAAGTGTTTAATAATAATGAATATATTATTGATTTCTTTATTAGAGAAGCCAAATATGCTAAGGATCATAATGGATATGGATATGATATCAAATATGGAGTGATTCATTTAAAAACCAATCACTTTCCAAAGGGGCTAATCATATTTGAAAGCTTATTCAATCTTGACGACAATGCCTAGAAGGCTAGCATCAAAGTGAAACCCTTATTGCACCATCCAATGTAGATGACTATAGGGAAAATTATATTGATGGGTAAGGAATGCACTAAATAAGAGGTCCACATTTTTTAAGAGCTCTATAGTAAGTAACATGTTATAATTGCTTGGATTTATGAGGACCTAAAGGTGTATGATCAAAATATTATTGAGCATATCATAAATTTAGAGCCATTAGTAAGGACTTTTCGATAGAAGTAGAGACCAATAAATCTAAATATTGATACTGTGATGAAGGATCTCCTCAAGCTATTACATATTAAAATTGTACTTTTATTCATGGCTAAGGTCAACATTGTGTGATGTAGTATTAGATAGGCCTAAGAAATTCACTGTATAATGTATTGATTTTATTATGATATTCTATTATGTAAGACTTATGGGTCGTGGTTAACCTTGTTATGGATAAACTAATCTTATAAAATTATAATTTAACTTCAATTCTTTCTTGTTATGTCAGCCTAATTTTTAGTTCACTTATGTATTTGGGAATTTAGTATAAAAACCTCCACCACTCCTCATTTTATTATTGGAATTTAGTGATCATTATCTAAGGATAATATAGTGATTATTTATGGTGTCTATGGGTGCCCCCTAATATCTATGACTAATTTTATTTTTTTTGTCCTTTTACTCTTTTTGTATAATATTAGAGTGGATGGTTTGCTTCTGTTTGTTTCTAGAAATTATTGTGAATTCCAAAATAGTATTAGAGAAGGTATGGAGCTACATAACTTGGTCATGTAGAAATACCATTTGGATCCTCAGATTCTTCTTCCAAATCCTAGGATGAATTCCATTTCCTTTTTTTCCATCTTTTTAAAAGCATTGAAAATAAAATATATTGTTTCCTCCAAAAGACACTTTAGAAATTTGGACCATGGTCTCATGTTATAGAAGATCCTCATAAACATAGAAATTAAAAGAGGAAAAAGGAGTCAAAATTCTAAATAGAATTCATGTGCTTTTTGCAATTGAAATTTATGTGCCTTTCTTACCTTGTTTTGGTGTCATTTCTAGCAAAGGTGTGCAGTGCCTTTCTTCAAGAAAATGGGCTTTTCGTGTTGTGGTAATGACAACTATCATTGAAGCTAAGGGAAGGTATGTAAAGGCATTTTATTAGTATATGTTTTGGTTCAAATTTCTCTAAATTATATATTTTTTAAATTAAATGATAACTTTTTTGTTCAGGGATGAGAGAAAAAATGACATATTTTGAACGATCAACTCTAGACGTAAATATCATTTTGGCATGGTAGTTTGTGTTGTGTGTGGAGAATAGAAGGGTATATGTTCTATTGGTGTTATTATTTATTTTTACAAGAGAAAGCTCGGTAGGTGTTATTATAATAAAAACATAGGCCATTGTCACCAAGAGTGCATTGGAAGAATGGTCAATGGAATGTGTCTAGGAGGGAGAGGTGTTAAATCTAAAAAAGATATTGATAATAAATGAAGAGAGCTAAACATAACAAGGAGTAAAAAAATAAATGCAAACACAAAAAAAGAGAATAACAAGGGAAACCCCCCCTTGGGGTATGTCCAAATATTCCACTTTTTTAATAGCAATCTCAAATAAATACTACATTCCATATTCTACAAGGAAAACCCTAGCATCTATCACTGCAAACTCACACGTGCATGCAGGGTGATACCTCATCCTTATACATTGATACCTCATCCTTTGAATTTGAACCATATTACAAATGTGTGAGTACATAGGAAATTAATGCCAACATTCCCCCATTAATGACATATTTGTAATTCTATAGTACAAACAATGATTTTCACATAACCCTTCATGGGCACAAGCTAAAACCAGTCCTTTCAAAGACAAGTCCGATTACTACCAGTCTCTAGTCCTATAACTTCCATCAGCTATATCCAATCATTCCAAGATCTAGCCACCCTACAATCTACCTCAAGCCTTCTAAAAACATTAGATTCACCTATTACCCTTAGCCATATACCAATAAAGTAACAAAAAAGTTATAAAAAACCACTTTTAAAATATTACAATTGTTATTGGAGCTAACTCTAAGAATATTACACTAGACAACCACCACTAGCATCCACACCCGTATCTTTTAGGCACAACTACACCAATTATAGTAGCATTAATAGCCCTAAAATTTACACAGTTACAATAGATAATAATCCAACTACACCAGTTACAGTAGCTTCTTCAGGTTCAAGCTACACTATTTACATTAGTTAATGCTTGACCAAAACTTATGGTAAAATCAATAAACCATCTTAGACATTCTTCAACAACTTTGCAAAACATAGATATGAGGTTTTATATCTACACAACACACTAAAATAAAAATAATACCAATTGTAAAATGAAACCTCATGCATGGACACCTCTACAACTTGCATGATAAAACCACTAGAACAAACATTTCTAGCCTTAAAATCTAGTATCTAATTAGAAAATAAACATTTGAATACATATAAAACATAGATCCATTAGATATAACACTACCAAAGCTCACCAAATTTATCATTGCCTAAGTTCACTAGATCATAGTTGTTGAAGCTCACCAAATCTACCATTGTCGAAGCTCATTAGATCAAAATTTTTTAAGCTCACCAAATTTATCACTACCAAATCTCACTAGGTCTATCACTATTGAAGCTTACCAGGTCTACCACTGTCAAATCTCACTAGATCTATCACTATCAAAGGTCACCAGATCTATCATTATCTAAGGTCACCATATTTATCGTTGTCAAAGCTCACTATATCTGTAATTTTTAAAGCTGACCAGATCTATCGCTATTGAAGCTCGCTACATTTGTCAATGTTGAATCTCAATAAGATTTAAATATCAAACCCTAGCATGAAAAATCCTTAATCTAGATCTATCACTATTGAAGCTCACCAGATCTATCACTATCAAATCTCACAAGATCTATTGCTACCAAAGCTCACCAAATCTATTGTTGTTGAATCTCATCACATCTACTACTATCAAAGCTCACCAGATCTATCACTATTGAAGTTCACTAGATCTACTATTATTGAAGCTCACCAAAGTTTTCAAAGCTCACTAGATCTACTGCTATCAAATCTCACCAAATATACCACTATTGAATCTCACCAGATCTGTACCTACCAAAGCTTATTAGATTTATCACTATTGAAGCTCACCATATCTATCACAAGCCATAAAACCTTGCATCTCTTCATATGATACCATAAACTACCTAGGTTCAAGACCATAGGCTATGATATCGAATTTTAAGTTTGAACATGACATTGATACTAAATGATGAGAGCTAAATATAATGAGTAGTAAAATAAATATGTAAACACAAAATAAAATAATAACAACGGAAAACCCCCTTGGGATATGTCTAGACATTCCACTTTTTCATTAGCAATCTCAAATAAATATTACATTGCATCTTCTACAAGGCAAAACCTAGCATCTATCACTACCAACTCACATGTGCATGCAAGGTGACACCTCATCCTTACATATACATTGAAACCTCATCCTTGGACTTTGAACCATATTACAAATGTGTGATTACATAGGCATTTAATGCCAATAAAAGGTTGCATGTATCATTCACATACTATCTCCTTTTGTTATCACTTAATAATACTACAAGTGAATTGGAAGGTATTTATATTCCCAATTATGACTATGGATGGTTGGTTAGAAAGTGGGGCTTAACACAGAGGATATCCAATTCAAGTATTTCCAAAGCTACTCAATATTTTTTATTCAAGGTAGAGTATTAGCTGACCTCTTGGTTGACATGGCCTTGTAAGTAGCATAATGTAACCTATTGTTTCTATTTAAACCCCCTTAACTAATAAAAGAGAAATAATTATTGTAATCATTCATGTTCATAGGCACTAGTATGGAAAATATAAGTGGATGGCACTATCAAATCATAAGACACCAAGTGGAAATAACAATTGGATTCACTTTTTATAAGGTTTTAGTATTTAATTTTTATTTTTAGGGGTCCATTAGCATAATTATTCCATAGGCCATAAGTTTTTCATACAAAAGCATTTTGAGCCCATTTTTTTTAAATTACATGATTTTTCAAGCTCTATGCATTGGTGGCATTAGTTCATAGAACTACTATAATTTTAAGGGTTGAATTGTATAATATGGATCACAAAACCATAGTTACTCACCTTAATGGGTGAAATTATAGTATTTGGTCAACCTAAATGATTGGCATGTTATGTAGTACGAATCTATGGTGCATATTTCAAGATAAAACAACAACACTTGATGAAGAAACCAACCATCAAAGAAAAATAAAAGGCTCTTGGCCTATTTTCCTTACCAATTGAACACATCAACGAAGAGAGTGAACCTATCAAGGTGGTAAAAATTGTATAAGTTTTTTAGAAAAATTAATACTACTAAAGTAACTCACTTGGAATTAAAGTTGTCCTCTCTTAAATTAGACGAGTCTGATAACATTGAGGACTATATTATGATATCTAAGGTATTGAGAGCAGATATTGCATCCTATATAGGTAAAATAAAAGATGATGTAGAATGAATGGATATTTTCCTTGCTACTCTTTACCCTTCTTTTCAGATTTTGAACCTCATGGTTCATATGATTTCAATATTTTTGGACTCTTAAAAGACTCCTAATCTAATTAAATTTTTTTCTCTTCTAGTTTATTTTCATGTGGTAATGAGGAATTGTGATGCTACTTCAAAAATCCAAGATTATGCAAAGGGATTAAAAATCTAAGGATAGTAAGACCTAGGGGCCTAGGGCTAGGCTAAGTCCCCAAAGAAGTTGAATACTATTTATGGATACTACAATAGGGAATGACATCCAATAAAGAATTACTTACTAAAATTGCAAGGTATTGAAGCTAGGTTTTTGAAGATAGGTGGACATCTTCTAGATGATGAGGGAAATTATGAAAAATTTGCCTCAACTAGAATGGCCTAATAGAGAATCCATTATGGGGGAAGATATTATTATCACTAATGTATTATCTTCTATAACCTAATTCATGGCCAAGGCCAAAATTGTATGATATGATATTGGATAGCCCTAAGGTAATTAATTGTATATTGTATTGAATTCATTATAAAATTTTATTATGTAAGCCCTATGAGCTGTGGTTAACCTTGTTATGGTTAAAACCACCTTATAAACTTTTAATTAACCTTAAGTCTATTTTTTTTATGTCATCTTAAGGTTAAGTTCATTTATATATTTGGGGATTTGGTATAGATATCCCCCACCACTCCTCATTTCATTATTGGTGTGTAGTGATTCTTATCTAAAAATAATAAAGTGATTATTTATGGTGCTTTTGGGCACCCCAATATTTGTTTCTACATATTTTTATTTAGTTATTTTATGCTTTATGTATAAGACTTGAATGGATGATTTTATTTTATTCATTTCTAGAAACTATTGTTAATTTTAACACTACAAGCACAAATTATCTTTCCAATCAAACATTCCATTTGGATGGACAATTTGATCCTAGTGAGGAAGAAGAATGGAGATATAAGGTTATGCATTAAATTAAAAAAATTGAGCTAATAATCCTTGAAATATCACTATCCACTCCCATACATGGGTCACATACTTTAGGTCATAGAGCCACAAATGATGTCACTATTGCATGGGCTTTTAGAACAAAACTATTTTTTTAAAAGATAATTATCAACATAAAACCACCTTCACAACAAAATGGTAGACATATTTCCATCAAAGGATACCATTTTGGTTATCAAACATTAGTGCTACTTTCTAGGGAGCTATGGACATCACTTTCACAGGTCTGATAGATGATATAATTTTGGTATACCTAGATGACTTCGTGATTTTCTCAAAGGAAAGGGCAAAGCAAATTAAACATTTTGAGGTAATGTTCAATAGGTACCAATAGTTTGGTATATCCTTGAATCCTATGAAGTCCATATTCTTTGTATATGAAAGAAAACTCCTAGGTCATGTAGTGTGTAAAAATGGACTACCCATTGATCTTGACTATATAAAGGCCATACAAGATTTACCCTTGGCATGTTTAGTTAAATAAATCAAATCCTTATTGGGATAAATTCAATTTATATCTAAATTTATTACCAACTTCACACAATTGGTTATCCCATAACTAAAATGCTAAAGAAATATTCCACCTTAGTCTAGACCAAAGAAGGAAAAAAAGAGATTTTAAAGTGTTAAGGAATATATCACAAAGGCACATGTTTGAATCAATATTGACTTCATAGAAGATTTTATTTATATGTATTTAGCACTTATGAGAGTGTAACTATAGTGTTGACTCAAAAGGATGACAAAAATGTAGAAAATTCTTTCTCCTTCATGAGTCAAGTGCTCTACAATTACAAAGAGAAATACATTTCATTCAAAAACAAGTGTTTGCTATTATGAAGGTATTGAGGGTTAGGTATTACTTATCTAAGAGCAAAACCACTTGTACGATGCCAAGAGGTGCACACCTATTATTAGGTTGAGGTCTTATTCGTAAATATACCAATAATAAAGTGAAAGCATAATAAGCTCAAAATGCAGCAAGACTAACTGATAAATGCATGGAAAACTTAAGAATGATAGTGCAAATGCATGAGAGAAAATAAATCTACACTACTAACTAATTGATAAAGAAAAAGGAAATGCATATCTAAGCTAAAACAAAGGAAACAATATCTTAGACCCTAGCTGCTGTTGATCAGAGAGGCCATGACTGTGGGCCGCCATCAAAGATATTGACCACTAATTTGAAAGGTTTACCTTGGGTTTTAGGGGCTCTGACAGTCGATCCCTTACTTAAATTTATGTTCAAGGGTCATCTCTTGTTTCTGATACACTGGTTGGTGTTTAAGAATAATGGATTTGAATACTGATACATGGATGTGGCTTAGCCAAACAATTCTCCAATACTTAAAGGGGTATAGATTGAATCTCCATTTTGATAGGGCTCTACTGCATACAATTTGAAGTCTCTATATATATTTTGCCTTCCTAGAAGTCTGCATATGTAGCCTTCCTGGTTTCAGATCTAGATCTAGATCTGCATCAAAGAAGAAGGTTCAGTCATAAAATAGCATTGAAGGGATAGTCAGGAGGAACTCTCGAAGTTCCTCACCAAAATCCCTTCGCAAACCATACAAACTGCTATCTCCGCTTGTGATTTGGGCTCTCCTTGATGGCAGTCTATGTTTTAGTGCTAGCCATTGTCATCAATAGTGGCTATTTTTGTCCACTCTCAGCTTAAGCGACCAGGATTGGTGGCCACTCTAGTCGATAGCAGTCAAGTCTAAATGGGCTACAACTACCCATTTTGAGTGGTTAGGATCATTGCTTGCTCTTAGGAAAGGACCAAGATGAGTCATATGGTCTGTGGATGTGCCCATATGAGTAGTCTCCTAAACATAACAGATTTTAGGTGTCTACAGATGCCCCTTTTTGGAATTCATTATGGGAAAACACAACGTGGAACAAAAAAATAGATCACCTAAGGCCACATTATAGGGTGTGTGATGATCATTGATATTATCATTATTGGTTGCCCCAATCATGAGAAATGATGCGCATCCTAGAATCATTGCTTCCAACAAAATGGAAGGCTTAAATTTACAAATCTTGCACTTGTTCATCAGATAATCGGGTAGTTTTAGTGCTACTATAGATCCGAAAGGAGGAAGCTATAAACATAACTGTCATGTTTGCTTTTTGCCCCAACAAAGGGTAAGCTTATGATAGTTTTTGACAATGATTCGTAAGACAAACACAATTTGACAAGATCGAGTGATCCTTTATTGAATTTGATTATGATTGTTTGAAATTTTTGACTACACCCTCAAGCAATGAGTCGATGAGAAAAGGAAAATGAATAAAGCGATGAGTCACTTGACCAAGATGATTGATTTGGACCCTTGAAGAGGATCGCTTTGTTGTTATAGGTAGTGAGTTGACCAAAGGGTTTATGATTCCTTTGGGGCTTTTTGTGAGGTTACCAAAGGACTTACGATACCTTTGGGACTTTTTGTGGGTTGACCAAAGGATTTATGCTACCTTCAGGGCCTTTTATGAGTTGACCAAAGGGTTTGTGACACCTTTAGGGCCTTTTGTGTGTTGACCAAAGGGTTTATGACACCTTTGGGACCTTTTGTGAGTTGACCAAAGGGCTTGTGACACCTTTGGGGCATTTTATGAGTTGACCAAAGGGCTTATGCTACCTTTGGGGCATTTTGTGAGTTGACCAAAGGGCTTGTGACACCTTTGGGACCTTTTATGAGATGACCAAAGGGCTTATGCTACCTTTGGGGCCTTGTGTTTGTTGACCAAATGGTTTATGCTGCCTTTAGGGCCTTTTGTGAGTTGACCAAATGGATTATGCTACCTTTGGGGGTTTTTGTGGGGTGACCATAGGACTTACGATGCCTTTGGGGCTTTTTGTGAGTCGACCAAAGGGTTTATGCTACCTTTTGGGATTTTTTGTGAGTTGACCAAAGGGCTTATGCTATCTTTGGTGATTTTTATGGGGCAACCAAAGGACTTATGCTACCTTTGTGGCTTTTTGTGAGTTGACCAAAGGGCTTATGCTACCTTTGGGGCTTTTTGTTTTTGACCAAAGGGCTTGTGCCACCTTTGGGGCATTTTGTGAGTTGACCAAAGGGCTTATGCTACCTTTGGGGCTTTTTATGAGTTGACCAAAGGGCTTATGCTACCTTTGGGCCTTTTTGTTTTTGACAAAAGGGCTTGTGATGCCTTTGGGGCCTTTTTTAAGTTAACCAAAGGTCTTATGCTACCTTTGGAACTTTTTGTGAGTTGACCAAAGGGCTTATTCCAGCTTTGGGGAATTTTGTGAGTTGACCAAAGGGCTTATCCTACCTTTGGCGCTTTTTGTGAGCTGACCAAAGGGCTTATGCTACCTTTGGGGCTTTTTTTATGTTGACCAAAGGGCTTGTGACACCTTTGGGACCTTTTGTGAGTTGAACAAAGGGCTTGGGACACATTTGGAGCTTTTTGTGAGTTGACCAAAGGGCTTGTGATATCTTTGGGTCCTTTTGTGAGTTGGCCAAAGGGTTTATGCTGCCTTTGGGGATTTTTGTTTTTGACCAAAGGGCTTATGCTACCTTTGGGGATTTTTGTGAGTTGACCAAAGGGATTATGCTACCTTTGGGGCTTTTTGTGGGGTGACCAAAGGACTTACGATGCCTTTGGGGATTTTTTTGAGTTGACCAAAGGGCTTATGCTAACTTTGGGGTCTTTTGTGTGTTGACCAAAGGGCTTATGCTACCTTTGGGGCTTTTTGTGGGGTGACCAAAGGAATTATGATGCCTTTGGGAATTTTTATGATTTGACCAAAGGGCTTATGCTACCTTTGGAGATTTTCATGAGTTGACCAAAGGGTTTATGCTACCTTTGGGGATTTTTTATGAGTTGACCAAAGGACTTATGCTACATTTGGGGATTTTTGTGGGGTGACCAAAGGACTTACGATACCTTTGGGGCTTTTTGTGAATTGACCAAAGGGCTTATGCTACCTTTGGAGCTTTTTGTGAGTTGACCAAAGGGCTTATGCTACCTTTGGGGCTTTTTATGAGTTGACCAAAGGGCTTATGCTACCTTTGGGGCTTTTTATGAGTTGAGCAAAAGGTTTATACTGCCTTTGGGATTTTTTGTGAGTTGACCAAAGGGTTTATGCTGCCTTTGGGGCTTTTTTAAGCGTTGACCAAAGAGCTTATGCTACCTTTGGGGCTTTTTGTGGGGTGACAAAAGGACTTACGATGCCTTTGGGATTTTTTGTGAGTTGACCAAAGGGCTTGTGATGCCTTTAGGGATTTTTATGAGTTGACCAATGGGCTTGTGATACATTTGGGGATTTTTTTGAGTTAACCAAAGGACTTATGCTACCTTTGGGGCTTTTTGTGAGTTGACCAAAGGGCTTATGCTACTTTTGGAGATTTTTGTGAGGTAACCAAAGGGCTTGTGATGCCTTTGGGACATTTTATGAGTTGACCAAAGGGCTTGTGATGCCTTTGAGACTTTTTGTGAGTTGACCAAAGGGCTTATGCTACCTTTGGAACTTTTTGTGAGTTGATCAAAGGGTTTATGCTACCTTTGGGACATTTTGTGAGTTGACCAAAGGGCTTATGATACCTTTAGGGCATTTTGTGGGGTCAACAAAGGACTTACGATGCCTTTGGGGCTTTTTGTGAGGTGATCAAAGGACTTACGATGCCTTTGGGGCTTTTTTTGGGGTGACCAAAGGACTTACGATGCCTTTGGAGCTTTTTGTGAGTTGACCAAAGGGTTTATGCTACCTTTGGGGCCTTTTTTGAGTTGACCAAAGGGATTATGGATACCTTTGGAGCTTTTTGGGTTGATTTCTTAGCTGTTTGATTGTTGATTAGGGGAGGTATGATACCAATAATACCCCAGTTGATATTTAGCAATTATTTTAATTTTGATTTTATGTTATGGATGTAATGATGGATGCTATTCCTAGATAGTGATTTGATTATGCTATATGATGTGATGTATTGATGATATGCACTAGCTAGATGATAGACATATGCTTTATATGGTATGATCTAGATGTATAGATGCATTATGATGATAGATGCCTACATGGATGTAATACTTATTATTAAATGCATGTTTAATTTTGATTTAATTGTATGCATTCAATTTATGTTGTTATGATATGATGAATGCAATGTGTGCAATGCATTATTTACATGATGGTGATCTAATGTAAATGAACTTGTATGCTTTAATGGATGAATGTGATATGAGTTTAACAATCTAATGGACAACACCATATAATGTATAACAATCATGAATGTAAATAATAACTCTTAACATAAGAATTAATTATTTAAGCATCCAAATGTGAGATGAGATGATGTGATATGTATGTGCTTTCTTGATGAGCTTCTGTAAATTAAAATATATGCACAAAATAGTCAGTGGCCATCTAAAAATCATTGCTGACATTCATTTAGCATCTACCCTATTTTATGAACACCCTTTAATGAACAAAACCTCATAAAAAAAGTTTATGATTTGACTAATGGAATGATTTATTGCTATGAGGGGGGTTTTGACATTTTCCATGAGACTCAAACACCCTAGTTGCTCCATCAAAAGTTGTATACTGATCATACAGATTTTTTGAAGGATAAAGTTTTGTTATGAAGACCTAGATACTCATTATCCCTGTGTGTGCAAATAAAAATATTAGATAAAACATAAGCATACCCCAGTGCCAGGCGAGATTCATTTAGCCCATTACTGTATTAGGGATCCTCAAATGTTTATCCTGATCCTAAGTTGGACTCAGTTGGACTAGACCACTAGGCAGTACAAGACACCTAAAGCTAGCTCTTCCACATGCAAACATTGGTATGTACAAAAATGAGATGCTAATGTGACAAACATATTGTCGTGCATAAGGATGCCTTACGACTCATCCATGCTCAGAATTCTAGGGATTCAAGTTCAATACTCCCTTATTTTCTTCATGTTTATTTGGGATACTTGCTCATGCTTAGTGATGAAAATCACTGTTTATTTTGAATTTTTGTTTTTTCTTTTGAGCAAGAGATTTTGTAGTGATGATAATCACTATTTATTTTGTTTTTTTTGATTTTTGCTTTGTTCAATATTTTTGCTTGTTTTTATTAAAGTAAGGGACTTCTTTGGGTAGGCGTGAACTTGTCATTTTGCTAATTCTTAGAATTTCTAAACTGGTCGCACAGGGGGATGAACAAGATAAATTTTTCATCATAGGATACCTAATACCACTTTGTAGAATTCATATTTCCCTTGTTCCAACTAGGATTTTGGTGTTTTTTTTTTTGGTAATTATTATAATAGATTAATAGTGGGTTTTTATAGAGGATCCCAAAACCTTATATACAAAATCAGCCTTGCTAAATAGTGCTTCATGCCTCTTGGCTGGAAGAATAAACCTGTATGCAGAAAAAAAAAACAAAAAGCTGATAATTGCCCGAGGGCTACAAGTAAGGCATTTTTGCCTAATTATCTTGGAAACCATGGCCATTATAACTGGGAAAACAAAAACTAGCCGGAGAAGCTGGACCATCGGAAAGCAGAAGAAGACAACCAAGAAAACTACAAAAAATTCTCCCATACCTGGGAAATAAATTTCCACATTTCTGCTTTCTCGGAGGCAGAATTCGAAGCATACATGTTGGATAGGATCCAAGAAAAATGACTGGACTGAAACAAACCGTTGAAAATCCTGCTAAAAATTTTTGCCCTGGCCCAAATGGCCACTCGTTTAGTCTTCTCACATCCAGGATTTCATCCGTACGGTTTGAGGTTCTTCTTACTTCCCTTTCCTTGCTGGAAGGGAGGTTTTGGGATAAGCGCGTCACCCATCAGAGAATCGAGTCATCCTGAAACAAGAACCGTTGGGTTCCATTTGCAACATCAGCCACAGTTTCTTTGTCTCTCTTTTCCTTGTTGGGGGGACGGCCTTGCTTCCTTTCACTACCAAAATCCACCCCTCGCTTTTGACTCCTTGTAATTCGAGGGCTAATATTACCAGGCTGGTAACCTCTTCTTCCCAACAGGTAGTCTTCCAATATATTTTGTGCCTCGGGAGAGTTTCGGTCATAAATTTTGGGTGAATATGCCAGTGTGGTGATAAGGGGGGGGGCCTGTTCCTTTTCCTCATGTGGTCCTAGTTGGGGGCGCCCACCACACTGCTCGGAGTCCGGATGGGTGGTGATTTCCTCTTCTGGTAAGGAGGATTCGAGATGGTCCCTGGATGGACTTGGAGATTCATGGCCTTTCACAAAAGGGTGCTTCATCTGACCTTCACCATGCTCCAGAGGGTTGCAGGGATCCCGCTCCTTCTTCCTCGGATTTTGGAGAGGACAATTGGACTGAAGATGCCCTTGAGAACTACACTAAGGGCAGAAAGCTAGCCTGTTCTCATAAAAAATAGCTTGCTTGTGTAGAAAAGTACCCCCAGACCGCAGAGTAATGGAGGATGGGAGGTCCGTCTCCAAGTCCGCCAAAACACAGAACCGGGCTTGGACAAATCTAGTTCGAGCTCTGGTGGGAGGGTCTAAAGTGATCATCTCCCCGATGGACCGAGAAATACCTCTGATTACATTTTCATGCCAGTAGAAAAGGGGAAGACTCGGGAGCCTAACCCATATTGGAGTAATGTTGATATTCTGGGTATCGGGGTTAAAGTCCAAACCCCACTTCCTTAGAAAGAGACTCCTACGGCCCAAGAACCAAGGCCCTCCAGCCAGGATTTTACAGTAGTCCTCCTTGTTGCTCAGCCTAATCACGAAAAAACCTCGGGTTAGGGCAGCCAGCTCTAAGTGACCAGAGGTCCACCATTTTCTAGACGCCCACTTGCGAATGGTCTCCATGTCGGGACGACCACCAATAAACTTACCGATGAGGGTAAATTTTTTGAAATCCACAAAGCTTGAGAGAATTTCTATCGGGATGTCCAACTCGTCCCCGGACGAAAATAACTCCTTGGAGAAGAGCCCGCTTAGGGTTTCAGAGGCCGCTGCCAAAGCATATGACTTTCGAGGTCCATCTCCCCGTTTGTCTGGCGGATCCTTGCCGCGACTTGGCAAGGACTCCTCGGCATCCCCAAACTTTGTTTGCCCTCCCTCCACCCTGCTGAGCCCCTGGTTTTTACCTGTCGACGCTCCCGTGCTCTCCCAGAATAGCCTTCCTGCCCACTGTCATCCCCACCCTCCCGAGAAACCCTAATTTCATCGGTCCCTATATACGAAATCCATAGACCATATTTAGGTCTTGCGAAAGAGGATTTTAGTGTTTTTATTAGTGATGGGATTTTGAAATATACCTGGTGCTATCAGAACCAAACCTCATATATCAAAAGTAAAGATAAATTTCCATAAAGTTTGATAAAACCACTAGGTATGGCTGAGTGACCAGAAAACCCTAGTATATTCCTCATAGCAATAGGAAGGGGTTGTGTTGAAAAACAAAGTTACACACATGGGTTTTGGATGATGATGGGTTTTGAAGATGCATGATTGAGGTAAAAACATGGTGTCATTTGTAATATTGTAAACACACTCTACTCTGATGCAAGTGCAACGGATGGAATTGCCTAAATGCAATGCAACTACATGGATGCAAAATGCAAAAGGTAATTTTTTTTTGCATTTTAATGTTTTCAATTATTTTTGTATTTTTTTGTTTTACAATGTTTTTGAATTTTTATGTTTTACAATGTTTTTGAATTTTTGTGTTTTGCAATGTTTTTAAATTTTTGTGTTTTACAATATTTTTGAATTTTTGTGTTTTGCAATGTTTTTGAATTTTTGTGTATTTTGTACTTGACCAAAGGGTTTGAGTACCTTTGGGGCCTTTTTGTGAATTGACCAAAGGGCTTATGATGCCTTTGGGGATTTTTGTGAATTGACCAAAGGTGCCATGCTGCCTTTGGAGCCTTTTGTTTTTTATTTTAATGTTTTATGATTTATTTGGATTTTTTGATGTTTTATACTATTTTTGTAATTTTGAATGTTTTGAATATTTTTGAAATTTTGAATTTTATTGTTTTGATAGGGGGAAGTTGTGATACCTTAGGTATCCCCCGTGTGTGTGCTACTACTCAAATGAAAATGAGGAAGGTGCGATACATTTAGAAGTCTCACTTTGCCTCATTAAACTTGATGTGGATGGTGGGGAAGGTATGCTACCTTTAGGACCCCCATTGCATATGTTTTCCACTGTAATGTAATCATATTGCTTAGTAAGAGTAATAGCAATAAACTCTCCCAATTGGGGCATAGACCTCCATAAGGTACCCCTATCTTGGTGGGGAGGAATGAGTGAACCATATGCACGAAGCTCATTTCACTCTAATAGGTCTTGGACCACCTTCTGGAATGAGTGACATTCACGAATGTCATGCCCCTATGTATGATGGTACATACAATGGATGCTCTCATTAGTGGACCCATGCTTGGGCTCTCTTTGCTTGACCTCGGGAAATATAAATGCATTTGCCTTGTAAAGCTTTTGAAATAAAGTCATAGTAGTCATTTCAAATGTTACCTCTTGTTGAGGTAGCTTGTTAGACCTACGAGGATGCGATTGACCTTAGGGTCTCATATGGGATGATGTAGCCTCTATTTTGATAGGCTAGGGTTCTATGGATAAATTATCTATGGGAAAAGCCCCACTATCTATGAAATATTGAATCACATTCTTGAATCCATGAAAATTATGAATGCCATGACTCTCTATTCAATGATAGATATAGTAATGTTCCTCTCTATAACCCTTAGGTTTAGCTCTATTTGGGTCTAAAGGACCGATGTTTGGTAAGGTGATAACCTTAGATTCCTATAGATTTTGAAAAATATCAAACATAAAATCATTTAAAGGAGTCCAAATGTGTTGCTACTATTTTGAGTGTGTAGCATGCTTTAGCCTGGTATGAGGACCAAGTTGAGCCCTAGGTATATCACTTGCTGGGTCAAGGGGCTCTTATTGCATTTTTTATGCAAGATATGGATTGCTGACTAATATCATCTATTGGTCAACAACCCGAAGCTACTTCTTTTCAAGCATGTTATATACTATGGCTCTGAAACCTTGACATGATTGAATATCATGACCATTTTTCCTATGATATAGACAGTGTGACTCTTCTTCATACCCTTAGGATTTTGGATGATTTGGATATAAAGGTTGCACCTCAGGTAGGGTGATGGCATTTGTGGTAATTAATCAATTAAATTTGATAAAGCAAGCTCAGACAATGAGGGATGCTTGCTAGGTTGTTGAGGCAGCCGAGTTGGCACTTATTCTGGTTGAGGATTTTCTTGTGGTTGCGCAGGAGACAATTTAACCTTAAATAAAGGCTAAAGGCTACTTCTATAATTCTAGGCTCTCAAGTTATTTCATGATAAACTACATTACCTCATTTTGTTGCTCCAGTTGGTACTCCATTCTATCTATACGACTTAGAATGGATTGCATAACTAACAAGGATGTCATGTGTATTTCTAATGATTGGTTCGAAATACCATTTTCTATTGAAGGAGGTGATAAAGTAGGTGCTAAAGATCCACCAGGTAACTATAACTCACCCATTTCCTTTATTTGAGTCAATGTGGATGCTTCATGATGATCCACTTTGTTAGTGGTATCCACATGCTCATTTTTATGACTCAATTCATATTTTTGTTTCATCTTGTGGTGTTGCACGACACTAGCTTTGGTAACCCCCATATGATGTGGGGGAACAATTGTTCTTGTTCTTGAGGAGGCACCATAAGAAGTGAGTCATGAGTGACTAATGCCAATGGTTTTGACCCCTTCAATGTAGAAGCAATATCTGGTAGTACCATTTCTTGTTTTATCTGCTTTAGAGTCACTTGGTCTTCTATCTTGTTGTTGACCACTATCACAAACTCTTGAGAAGGCACTTTTTCTTGTGTCTCATAGACTTTATTGTAATACTTGAATGGGTCAGGATCATGGGGGACCACATACACTTGTCATTGGAGTGTGGATTTTAGGTTTTTGTGTTCTATGGAAGGCCAACATTCCATATCCCTCATCCATGATCTTCCTAGAAATATGTTATACTGCCTCTCACCCCCTAAGATATTGCACAACATAGGTATAATATTTATCCCAACCTGTATAGGTAGGATTATTATACCAATTATTAGGGAATTAGCATCATTAAAGACCCTCAATGTGAATGTTGAGTCTGTAATGTGTGACGATGATAATTTTAAGTGCTTGAAAGCTGTAGTTGTGATGATATTGGTAGATGACCTAGTGTCAATCAAGACTCTCTTGTAAGGAATCTGATTGATGCTTTATATGATGTGTAGAGAAGGATCAGGTTCATCCTTAGAGATTGGATCTCCTGTCTATGAAAGGTAATCACAGGATCCCTTTGTAAGTGAATTAAACTTATTTTTGGTATAAACTACGATAGATTATCAAATTTAGTTGATCTCTCCTATATGTTGGGCTGATCAAGGCATCTTTTTATTCCTTTTGTAGTATAAATCATACCGATAAAACCCTCATTAGGTGGGGCTATGTGAACCTCATTGACATACTCAACTTGATTGTTGTTGGCCCCATGATTGGGAGGATAATTTTTGAATATGTTGATTTTTTGAAATTTGTTCTTATCCAATATATTATGCACTACATTATTGAACACAACATAATATTGGATATAATGGCCATTTAATCGATGGTAAACACAATATAGATCTTCCCTATACCCATTAGGTTTGGGGCAATTAGAATCTGGGTGTGCACCTTAGGCAAGTTTAAAACCTTGGCCTCACAAAGGTGGCTGAAAATTGATACCAAATATTCAGGCAATGGTGTATAGTTGCAAGGTGGATGTTTCTATTTGTCCTTTCCTTGATTCCTATTGCACTTGTCATAATGCATAGGAGAAGGTTAAGCCTGATAGTTTTTTTGTTATTGGTTTTGTGCTGCTTTTGGAATATTTAACATGATCTGGTTGACGTGCGTAGGTTGGACCTATTATGATTGATGTCGTGTGCTCTTGTTCCATTCTTCCTTGCTATAGAGCTTTAGGTCTCCTTCTTCCATATTTATATCTTCTATCAACTTGGCTTGAGCCAAGGATTCCTCGAATGTTTCATACTGCTACAGTTGTAATAGCAACAAGATGTGTTTTGCATAGCTCTTTATAAACATCTAGGTGAGTTCTGTAGTGGGGACAAAGAATGATAGTTTCACCATGATTTTTCTCCACCTATCCCCATAATAAATGAATGACTCATCGTCATATTGCTTTAGGTTTACCAAGTTAGACAAGCTTACTATATTTGTGATGCCAAAATAAAAGCACTCCAAAAATGCATTCACCAATTGCTCAAAGTAGATGATGTTGTGCTTGGGTAGTTGATTGAACCATTTGGTTGTTGCACCTGATAATGTCTATAGACACCAAATTATAGCCATTAATCCTCCATCATAACCATCCCACCACCCACTTGTCCACCATACACCTTATCGCCATCTATTTAGCCACTTTTAGCCCTTCCCACCTTCAAAAGGCCCACTTAAGCCCTTCCCACATTCAAAAGGTCCACTTTAGCCCTTTCCCATCATTTCCTAACCCAATTGGAATTATTTTAATATTATTTTATATTTAATATAATATTTTATATTATATTATAATATATTTATTATAAAATATGTATTTATAAACTCAATTAACCACAGCCATTCAATTTAATCTAATCTCAACCATCCATATTATTTACTTCATGCCACACTTAAGTAGAATATCAAACCTAGGATATAATTTAATCTTAGCCACATGATCTAAAGTGTTAAGCTAAAACCCTAAGAAAACCCTAGGTTGGATTATAAGTAAAGGAATTTGGAAGTGCTCAAAACTTGAAATGGTTTTACACTAGAATGTCTCGTCCTTGGAGATATTGTTGAATAAGACCTTGTGAAGTAGAAGGATTACAGATCCATTGAATATCCAAGACCTAGCTTTCCATAGGACTTCCACCATTCTAGCCATTCCCCACATCCATCCTCCATTGCTGTCATAATTCACCGTCCATATTCTGTCACCACCGTCATATCCCATCCGTCACTTTCCTCGCATAAAATCATCATGTGCTGTTGGAGCACTCTGTAACCACATCTGTAATGAAGCAATGTATCATCAAAAGCAAGGTAAATCTAAATTTCTATTTTTGTTATTATTTGTTGTTATTGTATTTTACGCATTTAGCTTACATAGATCTAGGGTTTTAGTTCTTATATCTGAGGGTTCACAATGTGGAACCCTCCTTTTGTTTACTAAAAAAATTATTGTTTGTTGTGTGTGTAGGGTTGGATAGCATCAATCAAAATAACATTGGATAATTGTTGAAGCTGTAGTGGCCCAAAATCGGATACCAAAAAAGTCCACTCAATCTGTTGGGAGAAGAACACACTGAAGAAACTCAAATCTATATAGCTAGGATTTTGGGGAACCCTGGAATTTTTAATATTTGTATCAAAAATAATTCTCTTGGACAAATTATTTGTAACAAGGAGTTCCTCAGCTCACCCCCTTTATTATTGAATTAAATAATATCTTGTGCAATTTCTATCTTCCTTGAGTTATTGGATTTTATTTTTGCATAGTGTCATGTTTTTAGCTTCACAAATGGTGATCACAGTGGGACCCCACAAGGGTTTCATTTAATGATTTGATTTACTTTGCTGATTTTATTTTTCTGGTCTGTTACAGGGTTTTCAAGGATGAAAAACATACAGGGACAAAAAACGTACCATTTTCCTCCAAAACCTACCCCGATTGTTTTGGCCATATATCACTCATCTAGATTCATATTGAGCTAAAATTTGGAGGGAAGGTTACTAACACATACTATACTATATCCACAAATTTTTAGATCAATTGGAGTAGTATATATATCAAAATAACTTCATAAAAATGGAGGCTTTTTTTGTAAGTTATTCATCCATTTTTTTTGCTCATTTTGCTTTACATTTTTTTGAGTTTTCTGCTATGGCTCTTTTAGATTCTAAGTATAAAAGGAATATGAAATAATTAATCTATAAAAGAACTCATACTAAATTACATTTAGGTTTTTACATTTAGGGTTTCTCGTGCATTCATTTTGCACAAGTTTAGATTTTTTGTTCTAAAATTACAAATCTGAGTGATTGCTTGCATATTCTATTTGCATTGGAAACAAAATACCATTATTTAGATTTTGCATTATTTTAGGAGTTAGATATTCATTTATTTTACACATATAATTAGGAATAGTACTCAGACACAAAAAGTAATCCTACCCTAGGCTAGCCCCTTTGGTAGATATGTGGACAAACCCTTCGATTTCTCATTTGGTATCATTTGTAGGTAGGGGGTTTTGAGCGGTGTACTCCATGCTCTTTAGGTGAAATTTGCATTCTGATATTGGATTCTTATTTAGATGAGTAAAATTGGTAATATTTAGCATTTTTTGAACACAATAAAGAACATGAAACTTTAAAATTAATCACACACTACACGTTTTACTCAAAAATAGTAGTGGTTGGATTTCATCACCAGCCATTGCTTGATATTTGGTGATGGTGGTAGTCATTTCCATCCACCAATATCTGCCCTAGACACCATAGGTCACCCCCGAGCAAACTTGTTGGAGGTCATTACCAACAAGAATCTCGTTGCCCTTGCCAACCATAGTTTTTACCTTTGTTTTTATTAAGCAATATTAGAACAATCAAAACACACAAGCCTATAATTTTAAAAAGAATTTCACATTAAAAAAGAAAATAATTAATGAACAAGGTAAGCCACACAAGGCAAAACTTAGCATTTATTGTTTTATTTCATTTTAAAATTTTGTACGAGTTTTTCAGTTTGTGTTTAGTTTGATAAGCTATAAATTTTGGTTTAAATACTTTATGGTATTAAAAAGACATCAAAGAAAGTAATAAACCAAAACTTATTAATGGAAAATGTTCCTCATTCTCCCACTACTTTGATGGTAAATATATCCAATGAGTACATACTACTTCGTTTGGGCCTTCACACCCATCCATAACACAAGTGGGTTTCCATTCACTCAATGTGGAACATCACACCACCCAAATAGACATGGAAAAGGTAGAGGCTATCTACAAGGAATCTAACTTTGTTCTTGAGCCCCTTAGTCAAGACTATGATGAACAACAAGACTTGGCTACAACCTGTCCATCCACCAACGCCCAAGGATATCATAATTCCACCTATGAATATGGTATACCTTCTTCCTTCAGCCCAACCCAAAACATAGGTGTTTTTAATACTTACCCTTCATCTAGCCATATCCAAACCCATTCCAATACCTTGTATGAGGAGTATGTTAATGCTACCTCACAAGTACCCACCCCCAAGTTGCCACATCAAGTGCAACTTGCTCCATGCCCATTGCCTCCAATCCATCCTCATCAATCCCTTCATCCTCCAACCTAGCCATGACCATGTCCCTATCCACCATGTCAGATCAAGAACTTCAGGACACATTAGGTCTTGTGAATAGATTTCTCTTATAGCAAATAAAGGCTAAGCAACAAGTTCATGAAGACCCTATGCTCCATGTTGTTCCAACCCAACCCATAGTAACCAACCAAAACCCAACTTGGATACCCCAATATTCGGTGGTATCCATTTCCATGCCTCCATCAACCCATTCCATTCCTATGAGTCCACCCATCCATAGTCCTCATACATCATATCCTTTTCTTCATTCACAATCATTTCCTCACCAACCTCATCATCATCAAATTCATTCCATGCCCCCAAATTCATCACATCTCCAACAACACACTCAATTTCATCCATTCATTAATCCATTCATCAAAACTCAAGTCACTCAACAAGCCAACAAAGGATTACAATCAAATTGTCAACACACTAAAATTCTACAACAAATTTTAACTTGACTCACTAACATTGAGTTACAGTTGAGTCATCTTCAAGGTCAACAACCACAACAGTTGAAACATCCAAGTTCACAATCCACATCTCAGGTTTTTACACCTGTACCACAAATTTAAATCCAACACAATTGGACACAAGCACCAAGCACCCCAAGAAGCCTCATCGCAACTACACAAGACTTTCAGAATCTTATGCAACCATTTTTCAAAGGCTTTATGAAGCACAAAAGTTTGTACTTCCAAAAATCAAATCAATCAATCTTAATAAGCCACATGGAAAAAATCATAAGGAACACTTGTACTGCCCTTATCATCGAGAATTGGGCCATGACATAAACAATTATCATACATTAAAAAATGTTGTCCAAGACCTTATTGATCTAAAAGTCTTTTCCATAAATGGTCCAACCAACTCATCTGATCAGGACACCGGTACCAAATCAATCACCAAGGGAAGTGGGGACTCTCAGGAGATCACATCCTCCTAGTCATCTACATCAACAATCAAAAAATTCCAAAGGAACTTAACCCCTTTGGTCACATCAATTTCAAAAAGCCCCAAAGGTCTTAACCCCTTTGGTCACATTCAATTTCAAAAAGCCCCAAAGGTCCTAACCCCTTTGGTCACATCAATTTCAAAAATCCCCAAAGGGTCTTAACCTCTTTGGTCACATTCAATTTTCAAAAAGCCCCAAAGGCCTTAACCCCTTTGGTCACATTCAATTTAAAAAATCCCCAAAGGTCTTAACCCCTTTGGTCACATTCAATTTCAAAAAGCCCCAAAGGTCCTAATCCCTTTGGTCACACATCAATTTCAAAAAGCCCCAAAGGGTCTTAACCCCTTTGGTCACACATCAATTTTCAAAAAGCCCCAAAGGTCTTAACCCCTTTGGTCACATTCAATTTCAAAAAGCCCCAAAGGCCTTAACCCCTTTGGTCACATTCAATTTCAAAAAGCCCCAAAGGCCTTAATCCCTTTGGTCACATTCAATTTCAAAAAACCCCAAAGGCCTTAACCCCTTTGGTCACATCAATTTCAAAAAGCTCCAAAGGTCTTAATCCCTTTGGTCACATATCAATTTTAAAAAGCTCCAAAGGTCTTAACCCCTTTGGTCACATTCAATTTCAAAAAGCCCCAAAGGCCTTAATCCCTTTGGTAACATTTCAATATAAAAAATATCCAAAGGTTCCTAATCCCTTTGGTCACATATTCAATTTCAAAAATCTCCAAAGGTCTTAACCCCTTTTCTCACATATCAATTTCAAAAAGGTCCAAAGGTCTTAACCCCTTTGGTCACATTCAATTTCAAAAAGTCCCAAAGGGTCTTAACCCCTTTGGTCACATTCAATTTCAAAAAGCCCCAAAGGTCCTAATCCCTTTGGTCACACATCAATTTTCAAAAATCCCCAAAGGGTCTTAACCCCTTTGGTCACATTCAATTTCAAAAATCCCCAAAGGCCTTAATCCCTTTGGTCACACATCAATTTTCAAAAAGCCCCAAAGGGTCTTAACCCCTTTGGTCACATTCAATTTCAAAAATCCCCAAAGGTCCTAATCCCTTTGGTCACACATCAATTTTCAAAAATCCCCAAAGGTCTTAACCCCTTTGGTCACATTCAATTTCAAAAAGCCCCAAAGGTCCTAATCCCTTTGGTCACACATCAATTTTCAAAAATCCCCAAAGGCCTTAACCCCTTTGGTCACATTCAATTTCAAAAAGCCCCAAAGGCCTTAATCCCTTTGGTCACATTTCAATATCAAAAAGCCCCAAAGGCATTAACCCCTTTGGTCACATTCAATTTCAAAAAGCCCCAAAGGCCTTAATCCCTTTGGTCACATTTCAATATCAAAAAGCTCCAAAGGCCTTAATCCCTTTGGTCACATTTCAATATCAAAAAGCTCCAAAGGCCTTAATACCTTTGGTCACATTTCAATATAAAAAAGCTCCAAAGGTCAAAAACCCCTTTGGTCACATATCAATTTCAAAAAGCTCCAAAGGTATTAATCCCTTTGGTCACATTCAATTTCAAAAATCTCCAAAGGTCTTAACCCCCTTTGGTCACATTCAATTTCAAAAAGCCCCAAAGGTACCCAATTCCTTTGGTCATAAGCTTACTAGGTTAGGGGGAGTAGAAAAACCCAAGCCAATGAACATCATACACTTGAAAGCGTTCCATGCTTACTGTGATTACTATATATGTATATATATACATGGCTAAAAAAAAAAATAAAAAAATAAAATAAAAAACAACAAAAAAAAATTGCATTTACATAGGCATGCTTTCATATAGGAATATTTACATGCATTTTTCATGTTGGCATTCATACATATAGGTATTTTTACATACATACTTGCATTCATTATATTTCACATGCATTCTACTATATTCATTCATTGTACAAATTGCATTCATCCCATCCCATGTTCAATGATCTTGCATAGTAATGATGATATGGCCATAAACAAAAAGTCAAGTTATAACAATTGGGGGTACCTAGTTTAAAGCAATCATGCGACTTTCACAAAAGACATAAGCCAACAATACCATATGTCAAAATCACAAAGCCTATATTTTCAGTCACTCAGCCATTACTAGTGTAGCAAGCAACCTCCAAATGGATGTTCGATTTTCTTTAGGACCAAAAACACACTTTACACACTAAGAAAGTCTTGAGCATTACCGATTGATTCCGAATACAATCCTGAACCAACCACATTTCCTCACATCTTAAGAACATTTTGAGTTAAGGAGGGTTAGTACCATACTTGGGTAGCACCTTGAGGCAAAAAGGAGATATCCCTCGCTTGTCCCATTATGCAACATAGTCCAAAAATAGTGGTTTTCACCACTACCACAATTGTTCTCCAAACATAAACATAAAAACATAGAGTAGTAAGGATAGGGTCAACATTCTCATCACACTTTGGTTGAGAATCCGATTCCCCAAAGCTCTATACAAAATTAATAAATTAAATCCAAAAAACCCCTGATCCCTAAAGTTGTAAGGATCGTACTACACATCCCTGAGAAGGATGGGTAGTCATCCCCAAGACCTGAAAGATCAATCCCATTGGACTATGGAGTGAATCTCCATCGGGGCTATAGATGCCTGACTGGTAGTGGAGTAAGCTCATGTGAGGCGACATGTCTCTCTCACAAAAAGAGAGACCTCTAACCGCACATAAGGACAAGCTAGCCTCTGGGTCATATCCATAATAGGTCATACCTAATTTACTCATAATGGGTTAATGAACTTCACATGCACACACACTGGTGCTTGATTGGATAGGGTCATTATCATGCTCAAGATTTGGTACATGAACCTCACTTGCACACACATTGGTCCTAAAGAAAGTTAGACAACCTTAGTGAGTTTGGTTGAGGACACTAGTATGTTTGAGTCTTTGAAAATCCTGCAGTACTCATTCCATATCAACATCCATATATTTTTCCATATCAACATCCATATCTTCTTCCATATCAACATCCATATCTTCTTTCATGTCAACATCCATGTCTTCCATAGTCAAGTTGCATAACACCACCAAATTTGGTACCCCGATGGCTAAACAATGGACAACAAAAATGGCCAAGAAAAATTTTGAACTATAAAAGATCATACGAACAACATGCATTCCTATCATATAAGTTTGCATTCATTTACCATTATCTTGCATTAATCAGCCATATAAGCATTTTCCATTGCATTTATATTCACCATGTAGCTTGCCTTAGTCATCCATATAAACATTTCGCATGCACATCATATTTAGCTTACATTAATATAAGCATGTCACATACACATCATATTTAGACTACATTAATCATCCATAAAACATGCATAAAACATTCATAAAATAGGCATTACATTCACACAAAAATACAACACAAAAAGTCAAAGCCATGTATATATATATATATATATATATATATATATATATATATATATATATATATATATATATATCTAACTCACATATGCAAATATCGCTAGAAAGTTCAAACATCATCACAACAATTGGGTGCTCAAGGTTTCACACCTTTCCCCCAATCAAACAAACATCATCACAACTTAGGGGTGTTCAAGGTTTCACACCTTTCCCCTAATCAAACATCATCATAACTAGGGGGTGCTCAAGGTTTCACACCTTTCCCCCAATCAAGCAAACAAGATCACAAATGGAGGGTGCTCAAGGTTCCACACTTTCTCCACCAATTCAATAAATAATTCAATCATTCAATCACATCACATCATCAACAAGTCAATTTCCAGGTTCAAAAGACTACGTTCTTTTGTCAATGGTTGCGCCCTTTGCCTTGCATTCACATCATCCTAATAACAAAAATCCCTTCATCTATTGGGGCAAAAACAAATAACATTCACATTCATCATTAATATCCTGGTTCGTGGGGATAGAAACACGGAAAAAATCATAACTTATCATCATTAATGTCATGGTTTGTGGGGCTAGAAACATGAACAAAATCATAACTTATCATCATTAATGTCCTGGTCCATGGGGCTAGAAACACAGATAAAATCATAACTTATCATCATTAATATCCTGATTCGTGGGGCTAGAAACATGAATAAAATTATAACTTATCATCATTGATGTCCTGGTTCATGGGGCTAGAAACATGAAAGAAATCATAACTCATCATCCATTCATTTATCATTATGCAAAATTCACAAGTGAACCTTGTATCTAGTGATTTATTCTACTTAACTTGGTGGTTGCAGCGATTGGTTACCCATGCAATATGGTAGGGTAAATAGATTACCATAAGGACACTTGCACTTCAAAAATTCCTTCATCTGTTAGGGTAAAAATAGATAACATTTGACACATTTCCATATTTCAAAAAATCCATCTGTTGGGACAAAAATAGATCACACTTACATTTAACATTGTCCATTCTTTTATCAGAATGCAACATTCATAAGTGAACCTTATATTTAGTGGTTTATCCTAGAAACCTGGTGGTTGTAGCGACTGGTTATCCATGCAATCCGGTAGGATGGATAGATTACTATAAGGACACTTACATCATCAAAAACCCCTTTATCTATTAAGGACAAAGAAAAAATGTAATTATTTCATTTTTTTCATCATAAAAAACCCCTTTATCTATTAAGGATAAAGAACAAACATAATCATTTCATTTTTTTCATCATCAAAAACCCCTTTATCTGTTAAGTGCAAAGAACAAACACAAATAATTTTATTTGCATCATCAAAAACCCCTTTATCTGTTAGGAAAAAATATATACATTCATCACATTTCCACATTTCAAAAACCCCTTCATATGTTAGGGAAAAAATAGATACATTTCATCACATTTTCACATTTTAAAAATCCCTTCATTTATTAGGGAAAAGAACAAACACAAATACAAGTGAGCCTTGTATCTAGTAGTTTACCCTATTTCACCTAGCAGTTGCAGCGACTGGTTATCCATGCAATCTGATAGGATGGGTAGATAACCATAAAGACACTTACATCATCAAAAATCCATTTATCTATTAAGGATAAAAAAAACACAATCATTTTATTTTTAATAATAAAAAATCCCTTCATATGTTGGGACAAAAATAGATCACATTTATATTCAACATCACCCATTAACTTATCATTCACAAGTGAACCTTGTATCTAGTGGTTTATCCTACTTAACATGGTGATTACAACGATGGGTTATCCATGCAATTCGGTAGGATGGATAGATTACCATAAGGATACTTTCATCATCAAAAACCCCTTTATCTATTAAGGGCAACGAACAAAAAAAAATCAAATCATTTTCAAACACCCTTTCATATGATAGGGCAAAAATAGATATGCTCATCATATATTCAAAATTGCAACAATACCTTCATCTATTGGGGCAAAAATAGATCACATTTACATTCAACACCATCCATTCATTTTTCATTATGTAACAAGTACAAGTGAACCTTGTATCTAGTGGTTTATCCTACTTAACCTGGCGGTTGTAGCAACTGGTTATCCATGCAATCCGGTAGGATGGATAGATTACCATAAGGACACTTTCATCATCAAAAACCCCTTTATCTGTTAAGGGCAATGAACATAAATAAATCAAATCATTTTCAAACACCCCTTCATCTGTTAGGGCAAAAACAGATATGATCATCACATCTTCAAAATTGCAACAATCCCTTCATATGTTGGGGCAAAAATAGATTACATTTATATTCAACACCATCCATTCATTTATTATTATGCAACAAGTACAAGTGAACATTGTATCTAGTGGTTGATCCTACTTAACCTGGCGGTTGCAATGACTGGTTATCCATGCAACATGATAGGATGGATAGATTACCATAAGAACACTTACATCATCAAAAAACCCCTTTATCTGTTAAGGACAAAGAATAGACACAAATCATTGCATTTAACATCATCAAAAACCCCTTTATTTGTTAAGGGAAAAGAACATACATAATCATTTCATCTTTCATCATCAAAAACCCCTTCATATGTTAGAGTAAAAATAGATACATTCATCACATTTCCAAATTTCAAAAACCCCTTCATCTGTTAGGGCAAAAATAGGTACACTCGTCACATATTCCAAATTGTAAAAATCCCTTCATCTGTTGGGGTAAAAAAAGAATCAATCACTTGAATCCACATACATTGCATCCATCAATACATTTCTCATCACCACATCTCCATGTTACTATCAAATCCATCAACAATTATAATATTTATCAAGTTCAAGTAGCATGTAAGTGAATCTTCTTTCTAGTGGGTTATTATACAAACTCGATGATTGCAATGATGAGAATCCATGCAATTTGGTAAGATTAAGAGCTCACCATTAGGACACTTGACTGTGATCATCATCACTTATCTCCTTGATCGATATCACAATCACATTTGGTACCTCACATTGTAAGTGAAACCTTACCAAAGAATAATTTGTACAAAAGAAATCATTGATGTCCTTTTTTGTGGGGCACGAAAACATAGATAATTATAATCACAATCATTCATTCATTTGACCATAGTCACCAAAAAAGGAAAGCCCGATAGGTTTATTGGTTTCATGTGGGAATTATTGATATAGTCACTACCTGGCCCCTTATGTTGCCTATGGCATCATGTATCTTTCATACCTTGCATACTCAATGATGCATATAGGGTATTTTCTTCAACAACATCGAATCATCCCAAAATTTGGGGCAACAAAAATACTGATTTTGATCCTCCCACAATGGGATAACATCTTACATGATCATGACATCTACATTGGACAAAAAACCCTCTCAACCATTGGGGCAAAAATAGTATCACATTTTACATCATTCATATTGTCCAAAATATTTTACATCATTCATATCGTCTACAACCACATTGCATTTTAAATCATCCATTCATAACTTACACATATTCACCACATATTTCATCACTTGCAGAAATTCATGTTCAATTGGCTTGTGAGAATTTTCTCATTTGCCAATTGAGGGGGTAAGCTACGCAAAATTCCAAAATTATTTATTCTTTTGCCTTCAATGCTAGTGCTCAAATCCAACAAGAGAAGCTACTTTTGTACCCTTAACCCAAATAGGTGTCTCGTAGACACCAAATTACATCTATTAATCCTCCATCCTAACCATCCCACCACACACTTGTCCACCATACACCTTTCCCTCCATCCATTTAGCCACTTTTAGCCCTTACCACCTTCAAAAGGCCCACTTAAGCCCTTCCCGCCTTCAAAAGGCCCACTTTAGCCCTTTCCCACCATTTCCTAACCCAATTGGGCTTATTTTAATATTATTTAATATTATTTTATATTTAATATAATATTTTATATTATATTATAATATATTTATTATAAAATATGTATTTATAAACTCAATTAACCACAACCGTCCAATTTAATCTAATATTAGCCATCCATATTCATTAATCCATGCCACACTTAAAGTATAATCTCAGCCCTAGGATCTAATTTAATCTTAGCCACACGATCTAAAGTGTTAAACTAAAAACCTAAGAAAACCCTAGGTTGGAATATAAGTAAGGGCATTTGCAAGTGCTCAAACCTTGGAATGGTTTTACACTAGAATGTTCTCGCCCTTGGAGATATTGTTGAAGACGCCCTTGTGAAGCAAAAGGATTGTAGAGTCATTGAAGATCCAAGACTTAGCTTGTCATAGGACTTCCACCATTCCAGCCATTCCCCACACCCATCCTCCATTGCCGTAATAATTCACCATCCATCTTCTGTCGTTGCCATTATATCCCATCCGTCACTTTCCTCACATCAAATCATCATGTGCTATTGGAGCGCTCTACCACCACATCTGTAATGAAGCAACGGATCATCAAAAGCAAGGTAAATATAAAATTCTATTTTTGTTATTATTTTTTGTTATTGTATTTTACGCATTCAGCTTACATAGATCTAAGGTTTTAGTTTTCATATTTGAGGGTTCACAATGTGGAACCCCCTTTTTTTACGAATAAATTTATTATTTACTATGTGTAGGGTTGGATATAATCAATCAAAAGAACATTGGATAGCTACTAAAGCTGAAGTGGCCTGAAATTAGATACCAAAAAATCCCACTCAATTTGTTAGGAGTGGAACACATTGAAGACACTCAAATATGTATAGCTAGGATTTCGGAGAACCCTGAAATTTGTAATATTTGTATCAAAAATAATTATGTTGGACCGAATAGTTGTAACAAGGAGTTCCTCAGCTCTGCCCCTTTATTATTAAATAAAATAATATCTTGTGTAATTTCTATCTTTCTTGAGTTATTGGCTTTTATATCTGCATAGTATCATATTTTTAGCTTCAAAATGTCATGATGAATGTTCGTAGCATCAGGGAATCATTATGCTTAATATGGAAGCATGTGTTCATGAAATTGGTGACATGTTCTTGCACATCTTCCTCTCCTTCAATTGTTTCTAACCTAGGCATCTCAAAGTGCCTAGGATAAGCAAGACTCGGTACCGAGAGGCACAAAGGTTGATTATGTATCTTGCTCAAGGTTGGCTTCCACCCAACCACATCCTATTTCTCGAGAGATCTTACTCTCTTAGCTACCACTTTGTAGGCTTGAGAAGAAATTATCTCTTCCTCCAGAAGGGGTCTCTAGGGTGCAAGCGGAGGTAAGATTATTTGATTATGAGGTGGTCGATTGTATTCATAGACCACGTCTATAGAAGATAGTTCAGGATATTGATGATCCTGGTCATCCAACTCTGATCTCTTATAATGCCTATCCTCAGGATTTTTTGGCACTAAACGCTCATGTGGTTGAGAAGCATGTTGAGAGGTATGGCAAATATAATTGTCTACTCACCTATTATGCAACTTGAGATGCGAAGCAACACATCTCTCATTGTGCTACTACCTATACTCACTATGGGGAGGTAATTTTGATCAAGCCAATCTATTTGATCACTCTTCATGCTCCTTTAGATCAAGGAGAAACTGCTCTTCTAGGTGGTGTTCATATAATCATTGTTGGTGCAATCATTGTTGTTTTGTGCTTTCTCATTCTACATTCTCTAAATGCTCATGCTAAATAAGTAAATTCTCCAATTGATCTTGGAGTATTTTTTCTCTCTGAATTGCATCTAACCTATGTGACCAATTTGATCATTTTGCTATGCTAGGTCTATGACTCTACAACTCCGTGTGAGTGTTCTTGTTTGTTTTGAATTGCACAAAAAGGTTGCAAAATCTCTTCCCTTGATGATTCAATATTGCATTGATATTATGCTTTTCCCTAAGGGTGTAATCATCATGCAAGAATGTTGTGGGGGTGCTGCATTTTCACTAGAAACACTCACTACAGGTATAGATAGGATGCAACTGAGTTATATTTCCTTCATCCATGATGTATTCTTTAGTGGATATAGTAGATCTACGAGGGGTACAATTGTGATATATGCTTCCATGCTCAAATTCCCCATGTTGGGATATTCTAGCACCTTGATCTAAGAGGTCAAGGTGATGGGTCTTCCAAGGTTGGGCAAGAGGAGTTCCTTCCTTGCCAAAACTATGGTCAGATAAATGACATACTCTATGTTCAAAAGGATTCGACATTGCAATAGGTATGCGAATGGTTGTCTTCCCTCTATCTTGCCCCTCATTAGGCTGATTTGAACTCTCAATGTAATGAAATGTGGTGGGTCTAGAAGTATTCTCGTTTAGGTCACGAGAAGATCTAGTGTTGGTTATCCTGAGCGAGGTTTCTTGGTGAGATCTACTATGAGTGGTGTTGTCTCCTCTAAGACTACCTGAAGTTCATTCAGATATGTTTTGGGCAGATGTGCTACCTCTAGGATAGTCCAGGCCCTCTGGTGCATTGGGTGCAACCTTAGTCTTAGATCAGGGATGGCCCCATGTATTGACCATAACCTTGTGAAATTTGAATTTTGAAAAAGGTTGTGGGTGTTATATACCAAAATTATTAGTGCATCTCAATGGGCTATGACTCCAAAAAGTGACTTTCGGATTAAAATTTTGTATTTTTGAAATAATTGGCCAATCGAGGCCCGTGGGGAAATGCCCACTTTTAGGAATTTTTAGGAAATTTTGAATCATGAAGAGTTAGGAATCAAAATTTTTATGAGAGGTGCATAAGGGGCTAATAAAACAAAAAAAAATTGGCAATTTTTAGAGTTGTCTAGCCCATTTTATGACTATTTTAGTGTAATTTTTCCTTATTTTTAACTTCAAAAATAGGGTAATCATATAACCAAAATAACTTTTTCGTTATAGCTCTGATTTTCATGATTCTCAATCTGTTGGATGCAGAATCAAAAAGTAGCTTTTTAATTTTTTTTCAATAAATTTCCTTGAAAAATTAGGGTTAGAGTTTGGTCCCAGATCAAGGATCTTAGGTTTATTACCCAATAATAAAGAAACACAAAGTAGACAATATGATTATCTCTTTTATAGATTAGATGTGTGCCCTAAAAATGGTTTTAGTGTGTTTCATATGTGTTTTTGCTCTTGCTTTCTTGTTCAAATTTTGGACTTAGAATGAGGGAACTCAACCATAGTGGTGACTAGGAACACTAGTGCCAAACATGATTTCTCAAAAGAGTCTAGGGTACATCGCTTAAAACCCAATGGGGGGTTCACCTAGCTCTTCCACTCTGAATCAATAATTGCTCCAATAGTGGGATACAGTTTGAACACAAGTGACCTACACCAACTTAAAATATTTCCCTATTCAGTCTAAGGATATCTAGGGAAAAGTCGATGGAAGGAGGTGAATTCCAACATCACCGGTCTGAATTGGGGGTTGGTGATAAAATCCAACCTTACCAATGTTATTGTAATACGTGCAAGTGTGTGGGATTATTTTTAGATTTTTGAAATAGAAAGTGATGCATCAACCAACATTCATGACTACTTTCCTACATGCCTAAAAAGAATGTTTAAATTCAAAAAATGCATTTCTAACTTAATCTAAATGATTTTTATGTAATGCACCTTCTACTTTGTGAAAAGGTGGCCTCTAGCTAGGCCACATGCAAATAATAATTAAACACACAAAAGGTCTAGCATGCTGGAGACTAGGATAGACCTTGAAAATAGAGGCCCACTATTCCTAGCAGTGCCTAAAGGAAGCTAAAAAAATATAGGAAACTTGAAATGCACTTCCATTCCATTTTTCTTAAATTTTTCTAAATAAAATGCAATAAAATGATTTCAAGTGTTGTTTTTTAAAAAAAATTGCAGATAGAGAAGAACAGAGTCAAAGAATGTGACCAATCTCAAATCCTAATCTGATTATGAGTTGGTTGTCCTCTACTGTACTTTTTTTATCGACTGCTATAGACCAGAGCGGTTGATTTTGGTCACTGAATATAGGAGTGACTAAGCTCTATTGGTCACTTTTGACCAGAGTGGCCAAACCCGCACATAGAAAAATGCTTAAAACATTAGTAAAATAGCCAAAAATAAAAACTTGGTAGGGGTCCCACCATGATCACCATCTATACAATGCCAGGAGGCGCACACCTATTCTATTTGCATAATAACATCAAAATAAAAGACCATGAATGTAAAATAACATGAAAGTAATAAAATAAAGAGAGATTTATTTTATTAATTTCTTTGAAACTTTGGTTACATATTGGTCCCTCTTAGAGATATCCTTATTTGATACAATGATTATAAGTAGAGGTAAAGGGCCCCTCACAAAGGGGTGGTGCGCTTCCGTAGGATTCTTGATCTTGCACACAAAATTGTATGAGGGCTTATATATGCCTCCTTATCATTGTTTTTTGGAGGGATTTGAATGCTTTGAATGCTCCAATTAGGTCCAGGATCTTGTAATCTACGTACAAGAAAACAACAACAAACACTGAAGAACATGTGCTTATACTGATAGGGGGTGAATAATATACAATAAAACTTTTTTCTTTTTAATCCAAATAATATCATCAATAATATTAAAGTAGTAAACATCATACAAAGCATCACACACATAAGAGACATGATTTTACGTGGTTCACCCAATGCGGGCTACTCCACGAAGAAAATATTCCTTATAAATTTTTCTCAAACAATATCTTTGGAATCCTTCCCATTTACAATGTTTATGGACCTCTATCCAAAGGACATACCAATCCCCTAAATCAAGTTTGTGGATCTCTATCCATAGGAGAACTCCTTCTTATTTGCTCTGGCTAGTGATATTCTAGAAGACTACTACCTCCACTACACTGGCTTGTGGATATCTCTCCACTGAAGACTCTTGTCCTCACTCAGAATACCTATCCTCACTGCCCTGACTGATGGATCTCTCTCCACTGGAAGCTACTATCCTCTCTGCTTTGTCACCTCCAAAGATCTATCTCAAATCTGCTCAACAGGTCCACTCATAGCCTACTCAAATATGCTCAACAAATCCATAAAGAAATTGCTCAAATCTGCTCAACAAGTCCACACAATAATTGTCTCAAATATGCTCAACATGTCCACTTAAAACCTACTCAAATCTGCTCAACAAGTCCACATAGTTTTTTCTCAAATCTGCTCAACAAGTCCACATAGAACTTGTCCAAATATTATAGAAACATAAAGAGAATTGTTAGAGACCCAATATTTTCTATACTCAAAGCTCAATCACTTTCTCAACTCAAATCAGAATATATAATAGTTTGTTTTATGGAACTTGAACAATCACTTCACACATTCACTTGACTAGGCTCAATCAACTCTACTCAACCAATCACTCAAGAAACAACCCTTTCTCACAAACCCTAGTCCAAGCATATAATCACCAACTCAAAATATTTTCAACAATGCCCAACATCAATTTTCACATAACAATGATACTCATGTTCTTTTCAAACCCTAGCTCAAGTTCTTCACACAACCATTGGCTTCAACAACAATGCTTATAAAACAAGGTTTTAATCACAACACTTAATTTCCAGAAAACCTTGAAGCATTAACTCAAACACTCTCGAAAGGAAACCCTAATCAAGTCCTTTTCACTCCAAACTTATTTTCAAAAAACCAATTAATAAACTCAACCAAGGAAGAATTTACCCATACCTTTTTCCTTGGAGATAGAAAAATAGATCTCAAAACCTGTTTCAATCAAACTCAACTTTTCTTTGACAACTTCAATGGTTAGGTGGCAAAAACTTCACTTTAAATCCCTTGTAAATGCTTTCTCAAGGATTATTTTTCATACAAATATACCAAGTCATATATACACATTATAAACTCCACAATCTCAAAAAAAAATTTAACACCCACAAATAAGTCTTTAGAAAACACCTTAAAGATCCTCAATGCAAACTAATTTTTACCTTATAACTCCAATTAAAAATAATACCTTCCCTTTTTATAAATCATAATTCAACACATAGCAATTTACTATCACTCCTTATTTCTCCTAGCCACTAATCTCATTTCCTAATTAAAAACCTTTTAACACCCCTTATAACTCCTAATAAAGGTTTTAATTTAAACCTTAGGCAATTAAAAATATTAACAAAAATTACCTTTGCCTCTCCACGGGTTTCGAACCCTTAACCTTTGCCTCCATGAATGCCCTAGCTGTGGGCTCATCAACCAGGTGTGCTCTATTGAGATCCAAAAGGCTCTACATGCACTTTATTCCTTCCTTGGAACCTTAATCAAAAAACGTGAAGCACAAAAACTTTCCCCTTTGCACACGTACTCAATGGTATTCGAAAGCGGGTCCGTCTCCCCACAAAAAACATGCACTACCAATGGACCACTGTGTCCACCTTTATCTTAGGCACTAACCTTACTCTCTATAACCTTTGCACATAAGACAAAAAAATTTTCATCTTCTTCCTCACCCTAGCCTTTGAATTCACACATGCAATTTCCTTTATCGCATTAATTAAAATTGATGAGGGATCATCTTTATAAAGTCCTTTGGCCATCCTTGTATACATGATGCCTCCATAGTCTTCAAACGTCGGTGCTCCTCATTATTCGATGACGTCAGTGTTCAAATTAATTTATAAATGATTTAAATTTATTTAAATTTAAATATTATAAATTAGTTCAATGAAACCTTTGGTTTCATTAAAGCCTTTTTTTTATTGCACACCTTGATACTAATGATATTTATTTATAAAATTTAAATTCCTTTTGAATTTAAATATTTTATAAAATAAATATTAGACCTCCTTTTTAACTTATGCTCTCATATAATATTAAAATATTATGGAGCCCTTTTGATTTTAACTTTTGCATTGTTGAAGCTTCTTCCTGGATTTTAGTGACAACTTTGATGACTTTATCTCTTACTGAATTCCTTGATATTAATGATGACTTCATCTAGTGACATCAATGACAAATTTGACTTAGGGACTCAAAATTTCTAAAAAATACTTAGTAGCACATGCAGCCTCTCAGGTCGAGGCCTTATTAGTAAATCTACAAATAATGAAGTGAAAGCATAATAAGATCAAAATGCAGCAAGACTAACTGATAAATGCATGGAAAACTTAAGAATGATAGTGCAAATGCATGAGATAAAATAGATCTATGCTACTAACTAATTGATAAAGCAAAAGGAAATGTAGATCTAAGCTAAAACAAAGGAAACAACGTCTCAAACCCTAGCCGATGCTGCTCAGAGTGGCCATGACTGTGGGTCATTGTTGAAGGTAGCGACCACTAAACTAAAAGGTTTACCTTAGGTTTTAAGGACTCTGATAGTCGATATCTTGATTAAATTTATGCTCAAGGATCACCTCTTGTGTTTGATACATTGGTTGGTGGTTAAGAATGATGGTCTAAATACTGATGCATAGACGTGTCTCAACCGAATAACGCTCCAATGCTCCTCAAAGAGGTATAGATTGACTCTTCATTTTGATAGGGCTCTACTGCACACAATTTGAACTCTCTATATATTTTTCCTTCTTGAAGTTTACATATGTAACCTTCTTGGTTTCAAATCTAGATCTAGATCTGCATGCAAACTAATAGTCAAAGAAGAAGGTTCAGTCACAAACTAGCATTGAAAGGACAATTAGGAGTAACTTTAGGAGTTCCTCATTGAAATGCATTTGCAAACCATACAAAATGCTATATTTGCTCATGATTTGGGCTCTCCTTTATGGCAATCCGTGTTTTAGTGCTAACCACTATCATCAGTAGTGGCTAGCTATGGCCATTCTCAGCTTGAGTGACCAAGATTGGCGATCGCTCTAGTCGATAGCAACCAATCCTAAATGGCTAGAACTACCTCTTTTGAGTGGTTAGGATCACTGCTTGCTCTTGTAAAGGTCCAGGATGAGTTATATGGTCTATGGATGTGCCCATATGAGTAGTGTTTTAAACATAACACATTTTAGGTGTCTACACCACTATATTTATTGTACATCTAGGTGTAAGGTCAGTAGTCCTTCATAGTGAATTGGGGGAGAAAATATCAAGATGGATCAATAAAATTCAAGAGTTTGACATTTAAATAAAACCAACTAAAATGGTAATAGGAAGAGCCTTGTTCGAAAACTTGGTCATGGTATGTGTAGGTGAGCAAGTGGGGCTCATTAAAGAGTTATATCCAAGGGAATTGGATGGGAGGGATATACTATTTGGTACATGTTATTAGGAGGTTTTCCCAAATGATTAACAATAAAACAAATGGATAGTCTCAAAAAAAAATCCATGGACTATGTGTGGTTGGATAATACTCTCTTTAGAAAGGGTTATAATGGAATACTACTAACCAAATATCATAATGAAGGAGATTATTATTATACTCAAACAATGGGTCATACTATTTTAAGACCAAGATATTATTGGTTGACTATATTTACTAATTTATTTCAATGGGTAAAGAACTATAATGCATGCCATATCTATAGGAATCAAAGGGGGAAGGTCCCTATTCCACCAGAGTCAATCATGGTCATAGCTAATTTTTAGCAATGGTAATTAGACTTCATTAGAAATATCAATCCTATGTCTAATGTAGGGAATTGATGGGTCTTGATAGATACTAATTAATTCAAAAGATGGTTAGAATCTATTCTAGTCAAAGCTGCAAATCAAGAAGTTGTCACCCAACTAATGGATGATATAATAACCAAGTTTAGGATGACAAATAATTATCATAGATAATTCTACTCCTTTAAAAATGTAAAAGTTTCTTCAATTTTAATTGGAGTATGGGTTTATCTTAAAGACTTCTTCAAATTACTACCCCTAGGGAAATGGCTTGGCTAAGTCCACAAACAATAACATGATCATAATTTCGAATAGGATGATTTTCAAGTTTAAAAGAAATTGGTATACCAAATTGAATAATGTAATGTTGGTTGATAGGGTAACCTCCCAAAGATTCAATTGAGACTTCTCCATACAAGTTGATGTTTGGAAAGGAACTTGTATTGCACATTAACTTAGAAATTCCTTCAATTCAAATGTCTCAATAGATAGAGCTCAAAGATATAGATATTCAAGCCATGCATTCCTACCTTAATGCCTTACTATAGATACAGGAAGAATGGGGAGAAATATTTATAATTGTTTCTATGCCATCAAAAAATAGTCAAAAGATGGTTTGATAGGAATATGGCAAATGTAGCATTTAAAGAAGGTGATATAGTGATGAAATGGTAAAAATATAGGACTAAACACGGGAAACATGTTAAGTTTTATTTATTTTCAAGTGACCTTATCAGATCATCAATTTTCAAGCACCCAATGCCTACAATCTAGTCACAATTGAGGGTAGAGTGTTGTCCATCTCATTCAATGGGAAAAACACATGTTCCATGTAGGCATGAAAATATAAGAATCACTTGTAAATATGTACATACTAGTTTCCCTTTTTCATTTTTCCTATTTTTTTCATTTCCTTTTTTGATCTTTAAAAAAATCCCCTTTCTGTATTAGGTAAAAATATTCAAAGAGACATTTAGTTTTCCTTATTCTTAATATATTTTCTAATAAGAATCAACTGGGTCAAAATGTAAGGTTGAGAAAGTAGATCAAGATGAGCATAAATTTACCTAAGGAAAATTTATGTTGATTTGCTAGAGTTTTTCAGTGATTCACTGAACCATGGAGTGACATCATGATTAACATCAATAAATATTTTTCCAAGTCCTTCACCAAATAAAGACTCGATGATTTTTCAAATCCATGCAATTCATTATTTTTGAGAAAGTAGATTCTAACTCCTCCAAAGCACAAATCTATTGAAAAATAATGTGATTTATTAGATAATATAACAACATATTAATGTAGGACTAAAAATACTAGTGCTTAGGAAGGACAAATAAATAGATATTCCACCCTTACATCGATATAATTAAAAAAGGAAGTGATGTCATCTAAAATTTCACCAAAATATTTACAAACCATGCCCATGAAGCCAAATTTATTTAAGTGAATTTATATCATATGCATAGGGGTGGATCAGCCCAATGCTATATATAGGAGAACCAAAGAATTGATTTCACTCTTCATTCATGCACCCACAAAGATCTAAATCACTTTACAACTTATCACCTTTAGCACTTTTTAAATTTGATTCCATATTTATTACAATCTACCACCCCTAAAATTTTGAAAACTCACCTACAACCTACCCTCACCACTATTAAAGTGTACTAATTTTTCAAAGAAATAATTAGAAAAAACCTAATATGGGTAAACTCCAAGCCCTAGATTTTTACCAAAGAAAGTAATAAAACCAGTTACGCCTAAGGGTCATGTGACATTAAAGCTAGAAGAGTGAGGATTTTTCATGGTTGACGTAGTTTCTAACCTCAACCACTACTTTAGCCTACCTTAGACAATTTTATTTCAGCACTAGGTAGGAAAATAATCCCACTCTTTTACTAGGTTTATCATTTATTTCTTACTCATTGACCTAATACCCATCGTGTTTGCACCCATCCCATTTTATATTTAATAACCCTAGCTACCAGTGACCCCTTAGGTTGAAAACCCTCTTGTTAGGACATTGTTTTGTTTCACTTAGTCCTAATTCCATTGAATCATTAACCTCCAATTTTGATTTATCAAATCCCAAAATCTCCATCCCCGTGCCTTCCATTATATTAATAATAATTTATATCACCACCATCTTCCTTAATTATCCTTGAGTTCCAAAAATATCAACAAATCACTGAAATCCTCTTTTAAACTACCAAATATATCAAACCAACTAAGGGAAAATCCATACACCTAGTAAAGTTTGACAAGAGATAGTGATTCATTAAATCCAATAAAATAGAGAAACTTTAGGGAAGGCTCAACAATTTTTCAATATACAATGAATCACAAGTTTTTAGATGTTGAAATTTCCTAAAATCTTATAAAAATAATGAAATAAATCCAAACAAGCTTTGAGTAACTTAGATAGAGGGAGAAAAAGGGGTTACATATGGGGAAAAATATCTAGTAGCAAATAAACTAGGCAACAATCCATCGTTGAAAAACCATCTCTATTTGGTAGAATGGAAGTTGGGGAATCATCAAGGGACAAGGGGAAGAGGGATGCTTCACCACTATATTCAAAGCAAGACAAGAAAATGAAAAGCAAATATAGAACCTTACAAACCATTTATGATAGTACTAAATATCCATATGTCAAGTATGTCCCTAAGGATTCAATGAAGAAGCATTGAGGTAATATGGAATCAACCCTAGTGGCTTGTGGATTGTTGCTAGGTCTTAGAGATTTTAAGTGGGGAATGTTTTGGTGCCTAGAGTGTGGGAGTGCATAAAAATGGTGTATTCATGTTCCTAAAGATATAATAAATATAATAAGGCCATTTTTTTAGATGACTATATGCCCCTCTAATTTTTATGATACCAACTGCTATTAGGGCTAGATGTGGATGATAGATAATAATGTTGGCTAGATATCCTCCTCTTCCAAGTCATAGAAAAATATTTTTTACTAAAAGGACCAAAGTGCTTAGAATATTTTTGGAAAGATAAATTATTAAATCAAGGTAGAAAAAAAATTCAAGTTGATGTTGAAGCTAATTAGTTCATATATGATGCATAAAGGACATTGACGGAAATCACCTTCCTCATGTGCTCTAAATTAGACTAGTTAATCAAGAAGGAGCACCTAGGTATGTTACATGCTATTATGGATGTGTTAAAATACCTTTAGAAACTTGGCTATGTGTGGGCACCTAATTTTAAATGCAAGGCTAGTCTTCAAGTTTATCCATCCCTTCATCAATTAGCATTTCAATCAGTCAAATTTAATCAATATTTCTTATGCCTAAATTTGGGGTATTTACTACTCCAATAGTGAAAGTGCCAAAGCATGAGTGATAGCATTGATGTCACTTTCATGACCTTGGTAGTGATTTTGCAATATTTTGACCTTTTACCTTTTCCACCTCAATTTCACCTCTAATAATTATGATAGAGAAAGTTCCATCATGAAAGCATCATTGATTCTTTTGTCAACTGACGCTTTTGATTGTCATGCACCAAAATTGAAAAGTTGAATTTCTATACCCTCTAATATTTCCACCATTAATAGATCAAATTCCTAAATTGATTCATTGCTCTCAACATAAATCCTAAATCCAAGAATTGTCATTTTTAATCTTCCCCCATTAATGGCTTCTTGATCTATTTTTAAATTCTTATCATCTTCAACCTTATTGTCTTCAATGCAATTATTTCCTTTATGAGCCATGACGTTCTATAAAACCAACACTTGGGGTGACCATTTCATCAAGAGTTTTAAAGTAGAAAGTTTTTCCAAATTCTCTATAGAATCATAGGAATTTTTCACTTTGGAAGGCAAGGTTATACCAAAATATTACCATAGTATTATGAGGATTATCCTATTAGAAATATTAATATAAAAAACAAGCAAAACCATAAGAGCAAGGCAATAATTAATGGAAATGTGAAATTGAAAAAACATAAATGCTTATGAAATGACAAAGAAAATACAAATAACTTATATTATCACAACCCTCTTCAAGGAGGAAACCTCCTTGGAAGCAGAGCTTTGCTACAAATTGAGAATTATAAGATGATACATTCCCTTTCCACCCTTGCCTTTATATAGAATCTTATTTACAATAAATTAATTATTACATCATTATAATAACTCCTACTTATTACATCATTATAATAGCTCCTACTTACATCATTACTAACACTCTCTTATAATAAAAAATAGTGGTTACATCAATACAGACCCATACATACTAGTCACCCAAGGTAAAACATTACGTAATGATCATTGTGTTAGAATAGGATCCTAACATGCCATCCACCTTCAAAAAGCAAAGCTTGAGGTAAGGAAATTATTGCTAGAGTTAATGGAGCAACTTCTAGGTGGCATATTCTAGCTACAATCCTTGCAATTGTATTAAAACAACAATGAGTGTAGCTTGATGGAAAATTTATATGTAGTATTATAGCATTATTTGGCCAATGGAATCCATTTGACCTACTAAGTTGCTCGAATGCAAAGCAATGAAGATATGTTTTTAAGTACTTGATAATTTTTTCTTACCCAAATGTTTAAGGATGGTATTCCAATATGATATTGAGTTTTTTTTTGTGTATATTGAATATTTATTTCCAAAAATAAATAGTGAAGGTGGGATCACAATAAAAAATGATGGACTAGGGCATATCATGAAGGTAAAAAATGGAATCAAGGAATATTTGGATGACATTTGAGTCCTTGTAAGGGTGGGCTAGAGGATATAAGTGAGCATACTTAGAGAGATAATCCACCATAATAATAATTATGGTTTTACCTTTAGAATTTGGGATCCCTTCAATAAATCCTATGGAAGTCTCTATCAAAATAGTCTCCATAATAGATAGAGATTGGAGTTTGCCTTATATATAAATAGTTTCCCCCTTCATATGATGACAAGTATCACATTTTACCACAATGGTTTGAATTTCCCTTTTCATACCTACCCAAAAAATGTATGTTTAGCTCACTTATACATATTTAAGAACCCAAAATTTCCTAGAGCTAGGGAAGTATGCATTTCTTGTAGTATTATTTTGAAAAGTGGAAATTTTTCAAGAATAACAAGGCAAATTTAGTACCTCAGATGTTGTCCATCCCATGTATATTTTGGCTAAGAGTCAAAATTAATTTGAAGTTGATAAATAAAAAATTTCAAGGTGGGATCATGGTTCACCTCTTCTTGAAACCGATGGTTCCATTAAGGAAGTGGAGTAGAGATGGTGCATAACATACCTTGGTCCTCATATTGGTGGGATAGTGCATCAAAAAATACAATTTCATTGACCTTATAAATCATTTCATAGTCATACCTAAATAGTTTGGTGATCCACTTTTATTGTTCTAGCTTGGGTACACATTGCTCAAGAAAGTATTTAAGACCATGGTTATTCGTTTTGATGGAAAAGCTACATCCAATAAGATAAGACCTCTAGTGATTAATAACATGTAATATCACCATCATATCCTTCTCATAGGTTAATTTTACAAGTTTGTTTTTAATAATTCCTTACTAGTGAAAGCTAATGATCATGTTTTTTGCATAGGCACTGCAACAATTCCACTTCATAATGCATCACTTTCAACCATAAAATGCTTGGATAAACTGGGCATTTCTAGCATAGGAGTAAATAGCATAGTTTCTTTGAGTCACAAGAAGGCATGTTCAACTAGTTCTGACCATAGAAATGATTTTTTTCATAACATAACTATCAAGGAAGGTGCACTCTTTTCATAATTTTGTTTTTTTTTATAACAACCAATGAGGCCTAGAAAATATTGAAGGCTTTTGAGAATGTGTGGCTTAGGCCATTCTTGTATGGTAGTAATTTTATCTGGATCCACCTTGATCCTTTTCTTTAAAAGTATATAACCTAGGTATTCCACTTTGTCCATTTCAAAAGAATATTTGGACCATTTTGCATATAGGTGGTTATCAACCAAAAGTTGTAGAGTCTAGTCCACATGTTTCAAATGTTTTACCCATGTGACTATAAATTTGAATTTCATTAAAAAGGACCAAAATGAATTTGTGAAAGAATGGCCAAAATATTGAATTCATGAGACTCTAAAATATGGAAGGCATGTTGGTAAGATAGAAGGGCATGACAAAGAATTCCTAAAGGTCTTCACGATTCTTGAATAATTTCTATGGAATATATTCTCTCAATATCATTTGATAAAATCTTAAATACAAATCCAATTTAGATAAGTGAGCACCATACAATTCATCTAGTAACTCATCAATGATGGGAAAGGGAAATTTGTCCTTGATGGTAAATTTTTTTGAGCTTTTGGAAATCAATGCATAGCTACCAAGACCCATATTTATTATGAACCAATAGTACTAGGGAGGAATATGGGATAACACTTAGTTGAATGATCCATGTTATTAACAACTCCCACACCACCTTTTCAATCTTAATATTTTGCACTATGGGTACCTATAGGGGTGAATGTTGGCTGTTATGCTTCCTCGAAAAAGCTGGATGGTATGATCATGGGTGCACTATGGTGGTAACCCATGGGGTTCTACAAATATGGTTACATTCTTATCTATACTTTATTTTAATTCAATTGAAATAATTGTATCATTAGTAGTCAAGGATTGCATGAAAAATAACTATGCCACCACTCCTTGAGATGATTTATTCAAACGTTTTCCCATTTAGTGGAAGTTGATTATTTGGGTAGGACTTGCAAGCATCCCATAGAGAGTGTATTACTTCCCATGCTTAGTGAAATTTGTCTATAGATAAAAAAAGTACCATACTATAGAGCCTAGTGTACAAAGCCACTAAGTTCCAAATATAATGTAACATCCTCCCAAGGGAATGGTAAACATGTCTGCCTTAAAGTCATAGTCATCCATATACATCTTTGTATTTTTATATTTTTCTTTACATGGAAAGGTTTTCTCACTAACGACCATGACTTAAAAATAATTGCAAGAGTATATATAACAATCTACTTTGTTGGCTACCCACACATAAATAAAATTGTGGGTACTATCTGAATAAATTAGAATAATGAGTCACTATACCTTGAAATACCCCACCAATTCCATGGCCTAAGAAGTGGAAATACTAGCTAAGGAATGTATTGAGATCTCAAGTGGTTGGTCCTCTATTAATTTCAAATATTTAGGTTGCTCTTTTTCTCTATGCTTCTCCTCGTTGTCTTATAATTTCATGGTGGATGGTTCATCTACATCAAGTAAATATAATTTTTGTTGTATGCACTTGTGGCCTAGAGAATATTTATCATCATAGTTGTAACATAGTTCTTGTGCCATTTGTGTATCTATTTATTCTCTAGTAAGCCATTTGACTAGGGGTGGTTTGTTGACTAGATTTTATGAAGTCTCAGATAGAATAAGTGTTAGGGATTGTGAAGGTTTAAAGGTATGTCTTTGTGCCATGAATTTATCTTTAGCCAGCCTAGCCAAACCTACTACTACCATCATGCTTGTTGGCTTAAACATTTCTACTTAAGCATGCATGTCTTCCTTTAGTCCACTAATAAAACAACCTTAGAAAAACTTGGTACTTGATACCTTCGTGCACTTTGCCAACTTTTTAAACTATGTTTAATATTCATGGATGGTTGTTGTTTATTTTAACTTGGTGAGGGCTCAAGAAAAATCCTCCTACTCATTGGGTCCAAATTAAATGAGTAATTTGGTTTAAACTTTAACCAAAGTAAGATATAGATTCATATTCTCTAACCATTGGTACCATTGAATTGCTTCATGTCTAAAATTGAAGGATGTTATTGTGAGACTTTGATTATGGAGAATGGCATGAAGAGAAAAATACTATTCAACTCTATACAACCAAATGGTTGGGTCCTTTCCATCAAATTTGGGAAATTCTAGCTTGGGCATTCTATTATTTGTATATGGGCAAGGTATTTTGTGCTCTTCCCTCAAAAATAAATTCTTGACTCCTTGTTTGCCTATCTAACATGTATTATTTGCCATCTAGGCCTGTTATACAACTCTCAATGTCATATAATCTATCCAATTTTTCTAGTTTGGACATTAGCAAGAAAATTTCTTGTTGTTGATATTCCAAGCATTCCACTTGTTCATCAGATCTATCTATTACATATCTCTAGTACCTCCAACCATTTTAAAACACTTTGGGGTCTTAAAAAATGTGTATGAGTGTTACATATCAAAATGATTAGCTCAAAGAGAGGATGGAAATGAACTATACCACAAAATAATGAATTTAGGGTCTTCAAAAAAGTGTATGGGTGTTATATATAAAAATGATCAGCTTAAAGAGAGGATCAAAATGGACTATACCATAAAATGATGAATTTTTATTTTTTTGTATATTTTTTAGGGACTAATACCAACAAACTACTCTAACTATTAGATTGGGTATTCTCTACACTATCAAACTATTAATTGACAACTAAATACTCTAAAAACTAATTGCTCTTATATATTCTCTATATTATCACTTGTATATTTTTTATTTTATCATATTTAATATTCAATACCTTATCAATCTATGATGGGTGTAGTCTCCTCTGTAGTATGCTCAATTCTATTTTTGCTTTTGGTTGCAAAAGGATTGAAAACAAGTTCAATAGGGACATTCTAAGCTAAGGTGTGTTTAGTTCCATGGGCTCTCTAATATACAATGTTTGATTATGATTAATGACCAACTCAATATATCAAATCTCTAACTATGGATGGTTCCACCATACTTATAGCCAATATATCCATTTTTGAGTATTTTGTGAGAGTAACTTCTTGGGGCTAACTGCTTACTAGTGCACCACAAAACTCAAATGACCAATATCTTCCTATAGATGAAGGTTTATCCTATTACTAAGGGGTATCCCTATATACATGAGGGTACATGGCAGCTCACAACTATGTATGGGTGCTATATAAGGCCTAGGTATTAGAGTCTAAGTACCCCTTACTTCACTATATGATTTATGGGTAATCTAGCTTAGAAAAAAATGGTAGCTCCTTCATGATATTTTAAAACCCCTAACATAGGGTTTCTAACCTAATACATTAAAAATAGAAAAAAATTCTAGTTTTTTTCGTGATATTTTTAATGGAAAATAAGTAGAATGAAAATTTATAGAATAGAAAAATATATGGAAGGATAAGAACTATTGCTAATACTATGAAACATAGCCTTGGAAATATCTTTGATACCACTTGTTAGAAACCTTAATATAAAAACAAAGCATGACCACAAGAGCAATATAGGAATTAATGGGATTGCAAGAATGAAATAACATAAGTGTTTATAAAAATAAATGAAAGGAAATACAACAAACTTATATTTTCATGGGTCTCTTTGAAGGGGAAACCTCTTTAGAAGCAAATATTTTCTATAGATTGAGAAATATGAGATGGTACATTCTCTTTCTACCATTGCATTTATATAGGCTCTTATTTACAATAAAGTAATTGTTACATCATTATAATAACTCTTACTTAACTCAATTTTATAATAAAAATGGTAGTTACATCATAACAAACCCATACATACTAGAAACCCAAGGTACAATAGTATATAATGATGGTTGTGTTAGGATAAGGGTCCTAAGACATCCTTGTAAGAATTCAAACTCTTGTTCTTGCAAGCACCTAGCTCTCAAGTTGTCTTCAAGAAATATTCAAGTCTTCAAACAGTCTCCAAGCACTCAAGCATCAAACATCCTCATTCAAGCCTTCAAGCTCAAGCATTCAAGTGTCCATAAGAAAGATATACATATTTCAATAAGCTCCCACAAACAAGGGAAAAATAACCTTGCATATTGGGTTGTGCTCTTTCCTCTTATTTGCTTTTGGCACTTTCTTTGACTTGTATTTCTAAGCTTTTAACTATTTACATGACTAATCTTGCACATTGCATTTGCATCTAGTTAGAATTATATTTTATTATCTTGAGATTTATTTCAAACAATAAAATCTCTATGTTTCTATCATTTAGCAGGTCTATCTACTCCTAAGTCAAAGGCATACTGTAGACACCAAAAAGTCGCACATTGTCCCTCTCCCCATCCCCACGGTTAATTAATATGCAACACCATTGAAAATTGCATAAATTGACCCAAAAACACTATTCATAACCATTTGCCCCTTTGGGCTAGCTAAGCCCCCTCCTACGCTTAACCCTAGGTCATCATATGACCTTATGCCAACCCAACTAAGGTTGAAACCTTCAACATAGTAAAAAATGACTTTATGGTCAAAAAGTCAACATTTTGGTCTAATTGTGCTTTATGGCTAATTCCTTAATTAATTAGATCTAATATTGATTTAATTAAGATCTGCCACCTAACCTATTCTACTTTGACTAGCCTAGCCTTCCACCTCACCTAGCCTAGCCTATCCTAGCCTTGCCACCTCTCATCCCAGATATTTCTCCACATCACACACCCCTGGGCCATAAATGCAAGATGAAGACCTTTGCACACAAAAAATGAAGACCTTTGCATACAAAAATGATTAAGAAATGCTAAGATATTTCCATAAAGGTGAATATTAATTGCAAATTGATATTTATCTCTCATAATCATTACTTTTGGATGGGTGAGGGATTCTGTCACCCAACTTCACTTATGACCCGGGACACCTCAGGGGACACCTCTTTTGTGGAAACCTCACCACTACCACCTCACAGGGGACACCTCATCCCATTTCTCTCACCCTGGACCACTCTATAAATAGAAGGCCATTTTCACCATTTTAGCACAACACACTTTTGCATACTAAAAATTTGTTGAAATCACTACTACCATTACATTTGTCATACATCCATCACACAACCATCATACAAGCATCACAGTCAGTTTGTCTCTTGTGTATGCCCATTTGTGAATGAGACAGGTTGATTTCACCATCAGGATTTGTAGTTCAGAAACTCTACCAGACAAAGTACATCAAAAGAACCAATTAGGAGTATCCAGGGACCCCATTTGAGCAATCCAGCTTCAAAAGGGTTGGTTCACAACTCACACCCCAGGAGTGTGAACCTTTGCAATCAACACCAGAATCATCTATATAGGTAACAATAGATTAGTTTTTAGTATTATATTGGTTTTTCTAAGTAATTTTATGTTTTGATTAGATTTAATGAGTCTTTTGTCTATATAACCATGGGTTTTGACTGAGGCAGACCCCCCAACACACTAATAGGATTTTACAGGTTCGTAGGTCTAGCAAATCATAAGGAATCACCCAAAAAGTGGTGGCTCACGAGCAAGAATCCCACCTACATCGAGGAGCCCATGAAAGATTGATCTGTTATCTTTGTACCATCTCCATAGAGCTCCTTAGGGGAGACTCCATTGTATCCTAAGGGCAAAGATTATAAAAGGATATCACCCCTTGTAATCCCTTTTATGATCATAAATACAAATATAGCAGGTTCCATAATATTTGAATCAGGTGTTATGGTGTCTTTTTTGTAGTTTTATTATGGCATGCCCGGTGGGACTTGAAACCACAATCGCCTGATTATAATGATGGTTGTGTTAGAATAAGGGTCCTAAAACATCCTTGTAAGAATTCAAACTCTTGTTCTTGCAAGCACCTAGCTCTCAAGATGTCTTCAAGAAATATTCAAGTCTTAAAACAATCTCCAAGCACTCAAGCATCAAGCATCCTCATTCAAGCCTTCAAGCTCAAGCGTTCAAGTATCCGTAAGAAAGCTATAAATCTTTCAACAAGCTCCCACAAACAAGGGAAAAATAACCTTGCATCTTGGGTTGTGCTCTTTCCTCTTATTTGCTTTTGGCACTTTCTTTGACTTGTATTTCTAAGCTTTTAACTATTTACATGCCCATTGCATTTGCATCTAGTTAGAATTATATTTTATTATCTTAAGCTTTATTTCAAACAAGAAAATATCTATGTTTCTATCATTTAGAAGGTCTATCTACTCCTAAGTCAAAGGCATACATCATCTTCAATTATTAAGTTAGTTAATGTTGTACTTAATATTTATTTTTGCTCTTATAAGTGAAAGCATTGTATATTATAGGTGTAGTAGCACTTTTTTTCTTCAGTTTACATAGAGTGGAAGCACTAGAATCTAGAGAAAGAGCCAACAATGCTATCACCAAGCATGTGGAAATTTTTCCACTTAGCATTTATTTCATTTATTTATCATTTTTTATATTTTTCTTGCTTATCTAAATAGGGGCTTGTTTGTTGTCCAAGTGAGTTCAACATCCTCTATAGCTTAGACAGGGCCCTTTATTTCTAATTCTATATATTTTTTTGTTTATTTTATAGGAAAGCAAAAGTGCCATTGATAGGTAAAAGCATAAGAAATGGTTTTACAAGATAGTAGTGCTTCTAACTCTATGAAAAAAAAAGTTTTTTTAAGCTCCATAATATTTCTCATTTTAGAATTAAGAATTACTCTTGTTTATTGTTTGATTAAATTAGTCTATGTTTTCTATTTGATTTAAAAAAAATAAAAGGGAAAGAAGGAACTGGTTTAGTCTTAATCATATAGGGGACCAACTAAGTGTTTAAGCTTTAGAATTAAATCAAAATCATATATAATAACATCTAGGTCTTGTTTGCTACATATTTATTACGCCCTTGCCTCTTTAAAATATAATATTATTTATGTTGGAATATTTTCAACATTGCCTCCTTAGTCCTAGTATTTAGTTTTAGTTTAATGTTTTTATTTACATATTTCTAGTTAATTTGATTAGCATACATTGAGGTTTTGGCTTGGTTGGTCAATGTTTGACCATAGTCCAAGATTAGAATGTTGTTAGGATAAGAGCTATCTTTAAGTTAGTTTGTTATAATAAGTTTTAGAAGATTTCTCTCAACCACCGTGTCTATTTTTAGTTCTTTCAAGAACTATAAAACTATGTAATGCATTGTTGATCAATAGAACAATTTCACCATTGTTTCTCAATTTACTTCCTCATAAAAAAGAAAAAAAATATTTTAGCTTTAGGTCTTAGTTGTTGCATTTGTATGTTGCATTAGGGTTAAATTAGGTTTAATCTTAGTCAAAGAAATATATTAGGACAAACATCAGTGTTTAATATACTAGTCCATCAAACACAAAGATTTAAGCACACAAACTACCCTAAATCCCAAGGTGAAAAGAGGGAGAATCATGATGAATCCCCCAAGAGGACCTTCATGATCTTCTTCCCTATCTTACACTATACCACCTATGTGTGTAAGAAACTGAACCGATAGCCAATTTTTATAATTCTAGGATTTTCAACTCCACTTCATACCTAATTTGGCTAATCCTACATCAAAGAATATAATGACTTACAATTGTGCTAATAAATAAAGTTAATTTTGTAGGATAATCCCTCCCTATTTTTGAAGCAATAAATATCCCATGAATTAAGTATTCTAAGACCTCATGCGAATTTAATATAGAGGTGTATAAGCCTATTATGGATAGAATAAGATGAAATTTGCTTATATTTTTTTTTGGTAATGGTGAAAAAAGAGGTTTTGGAGGGGTCCCAACCATGTTATAGAATTAAGCTTTCCAAGGTTACAAGATAAACATCAACCTCCCTGGATAGCATGAGACAAAAACAAAGTTGTAGCAAAAATCCCAAAATAGAACTAGATAAAAAATAACACTCTAGCTGATATTGAAAACTATTTATAGGAAAGGGGTAAAGGTTGACCCTACTATTGTTTATTCCTTCCTTCCACACCAGTAATAGTAGTATTTTCTCTTATTCTCAACAGCAAGTAACATAAGTAGCAAAAAGTAAAAGTAGAACCACACTATAGTAGCATTTTCTAGAACTACAATTGTTGTAATAACAACAACATACAATCACATTAGGAGCACCAAAATATCCCAAAAGCAACATCAATACCAACAACATCAAAAGATAACACCCTATGGAATAAAATTTTCTTTGGCCTTTGATGAGGTAATTCTTAAAAGAGATAAGGAAAAATTATTTTCCCATATCTTTCTATGATCAAAATAAATTCCAATGTTTGCTAAATAATCAACTACAACATTTCCTTCCCGATATATGTAAGATCTTCACCTCTACCATTTATTTTAATAGGGATGAGGTATCCTTAATTAAACTTGACACCTACCATTTATTAGCTTCTCTTTTATTAATATCCCTAGGAATATTCATATATTCCCCTTCTATGATGACCTTCCTTACACTCTTCTATCTCAATAACATAACACTAGAGTATAGGGCTTTAGCTTCCACATAGTGATTGGTTTGTATCCCATAACTTTATACATAAGCCCATAACACTTCACCTTTCTCATTCTAAATGATACCTCCTCCTCTAGCTCTACCTAGGTTACCTTTCATAGCTTTGTCAAAGTTTAAATTTACCCAACCGTCCTCCGATTTTAGCCATATAGTGTTTGCTCTTTTCAAACTAAATGACAAAGGTGCTGCTCTAGGTTCTCCCAAGTTTCATTCTCTAGTGATACTCTTTTCCAAATTGTTATTAGAGTCCACATTGTTATCAAAAGTATGCAAATTCTCCCTCACTACAATTTTAATTCTCTTAGACACTAAAATTTCATCCTTACTTTTCTTCCTAAATACTCTCTGATTTCTTTCCACCAAACACCCCATAAAAAATGAGGTAGTAGTAAATTATAGAGTTTGGATAAATTGTTGCTGCTAAAAGGATATCCCCATTGGTTAAAAATATACCTAAAAGTACTTGGGACCACCCAATATTAGAACATAGCTTCCATTAAATTATTAAATATTTTACTTGCAAACTCACAATGAATAAACAAGTGGTCAACTGATTCAACATCCTTCATGCAAAGACAACATATATTTATCATTTTAAAACCTCTTTTACTTAGGCTATCTAGAGTTAGAATCTTGTTTTGTAAGCATAACCAAATAAACAAATCCAATTTGGGGATTAACTCATTCTTCCAAACCTTATTTATAGGAAAGTCCCCCTCCACACCTCTAAATTGTAGGGTATAAGTTGATTTCATAGAGAATTTCCCTAAGGAAGTGGAGAACCAGATCAATGAGTCTTTATCTACATTTTGAGGTAAGTGATACTATTGCAGTAGCCTGTTAATATTTAGTAGATATTGTTGTAGTTTTGTATTAGTAGAATCCAAAGTTAGCTCTTTTCAAAACCTTTGAACTTCCCCAACTTCTATGTAATTTTTGACTAATGGTCCATATTTTTGAACAAGGGGATATTTTAGTCTTCTAAACTCCTACATTTTTTATAAAGGACTATCTGCAATCCAAGTATATTCCCAAAAAAAATATTTCCTTGCCTTCTCCTACCATCCATATTACTCAACTTCTCAACAATTTCCTTGTTTTTGAAACTCCATTTCTAATTGTTGATCCTTTAGGAGGGTCTAAACTTCTAAAGAAGGGTATGTAACCTTTCAAGTACTTACCTTTAAGAGCATTAGTCCAAAGCAATTCTCCAACCTATTTAAGTAAGTAATGCTTTATTGAACTACTACAACTTTCTTATCCCTAGACCACCTTCCCTCTTCAAAGAGTGAACTCTATCCCATGATACCAGAGTAAACCTCTATTTTTCTTCTACCCTTGCCCAAAGAAAACTTATAAATATTTTATCTATTCTATTTTTGACCTTGGAAGGGATTATGAAAAGTGACATGTAGTAAATTGGGATGCTTTGTAATGTTGCCTTCAAAATCTATAATTTCCATGCATGAGATAACATATTACCCTTCCAACCACCAACTTCCTTGACTCTGGTCTATGACTGAAGCCCACATTTATTATTTCAATTTACCTATGAAAAGAGGTAATCTAAGGTAGGTAGCTAGAAATTTTGCTATGTTGCATCCCAAAATCCTAGATATTCTTTGTTGCACCTATCTAGCTATGTTGAAAAAATGAACACAAATTTTCCTAAAATTGATACTTTTATTAGAATATCTTTCATAAATATGAAGGATATTGAGTATATCCTTTGCTTATATTATTGAGGCTTCACCCAATATGATAGTGTCATCCATGAATTACTGGTAAGATATTGTTGTAATATTACTTATAGGTTTAATCTCTCTTATATTTGTTGTGGTAGTGGTTGCATCCAAATTTCTACCTAAAGCTTCAACCATGATGATGAAAAAATATGAGGATATAGGATATCCTTGTCTTAGACCTTGATGTCCCCTAAATAAACCTATTGATCTACCATTATATATTATTGAAAACTTTGCTTAAGAGAGACATTTTTATCCACTATCTCCACTTAATATCAAAACCAAATTTTTGCATTACATTATCCAAGAAAATCCATGACACTTGATCATATGCTTTATTCATATCTAGTTTAAATAGCATACCTACACCACCCTTTTTATCCATTGAATGCAATGTTTCATGTTTTGTCATTAATTCATCTATTTTTTATCTCCCTTGAACAAAGCTTACCTTCATAGAGGATATCATCCTTGGAAGTCACTTTTGAGTCTATTGGACAATGTCTTAGTGAGGATTTTGTATATGGAGTTGCAAAGGCTAATAGGTCTAAAATATTTTAGGGAATATGCTCCATGATTCTTTGGGATAAAAACCAAAAAAGTATTATTCCAGTCCTAAAGTAATGAATTAGAGACTTGAAATTCTATTACTTCCTCTATAGTATATTTTCCTATAATGTACTAAAAACTTTGGAAGAAGCCATCCTGAAAACCATCCGAATCTGGTCCCTTATATTTTAGCATATCAAACAAACTTTCCTTGACCTCTTATTCCAAAAAAGGAGTAAGTAATAGGTTTTTCATTTCTTTTGAAATCAGTGAGGAAATAATACCAAGAAAGGAGTCCATTGCTACCTCATATTCATCATTATCATTAAAAAATAGAGTCTAGAATAAATATACAACTATTGCTATCTCCTCTTTTTCACTACATCGTCATTGTCTAGCTTAAGATCATTTATCTTGTTGGCACTCCTATACCTTATGGTTGAGATATGGAAGAACTTAATATTATGATCTCATTCCTTTACCCATGTTCCCCTTGATTTATGCTTCCAATGAGTTTCCTCCTTTGCTAAAACATTATGAAACTCTACAAGAACCTCTATTTCTCTTTTATCTAGCTCAAAAGTTCTTCCTTCCTATTGAATATTCAAATCCACTTCATTCAAGTTATCTAAAAGATTTTTATTTTTCTAGAAAATATTTTGAACACATCTCAATTCCATTTCTTGAGATTCACCTTTATGATTTTTAGTTTTTTGACTTGGAACATTTTAGTTCCATACAAATATGTGTTCCACCAATTTTTGATCCCATACTCAATTTGAGGATGCTTCAGCCACATCATCTATAATAAAAAAGGAAGTTATTTTTTCCTTAGAAACCTTTAAAATAAGTAGGCTATGGTAAGAGGCAATTTTTGGTAAGGCTCTCAAAGAAAAAAAGTGAAAGTTTCTATAATAATCAACCGAAGCTACTACTCTATCAATCATGGATTGGATGAGGCCTCCTTCTATTCTTCAATTTGACCAAGTGAGCTTGCCCCCCTATAGATCCACATTTATTAAACCCAAAGAAGAGAGAAACTTACTAGAATCCTCCATACTATTAGTGAAGTCAACTACTCCTCCTTGCCTCTTACTCGATAGGAGAGTAGTGTTGAAGTCTCCCACTATCATCCATGGAAGATTAACTAAAGCACCAAATCTCTCTAAATCATTCCAAAGCATTATCCTATCCACTTGAGAATTAGGGGCATAGACATTTGTAGCTAACTAGCAAAAATATATCAATTTACATCAAAAGAGGACAAAAATAAATCTATAATTCTATTTCACACACTCTCCTTCTTGGTTATTTGGATTCCAAAGAGTCCACAAAAGAAGCACCTTTAGCTGGTCTATAGGTGCCTTCTACTTTATTCCATACTAGATTTTTAATATTATCTAAATTTCCTTCTCTATTTTTTGTTTCTTGAAGTAAAAGGATATCTATCCCATGCATTTTTCTAAGATATCTAACTACCCTATGCTTGTTTGGGGTGTTCATTCATTGAATTTTACATGAAATAACTTTCATTTCTTACCTTTTGTGGGATATTTTACCCCACTCATTAGCAACACCTATTGAGTTCCATTTGCTATGGCCTAAAATGATTCCTTGTTCCTTATATCTACTAGTTTGAATCTTCTAGGATTTTTCATAGTTCCCAGATCTACAATTTTTTATGTATTTATTATCAGTCTCATTGTAATGATTTATTCTATGGAATATTTTTTCCCCTTCAACACCCTTGGTATTTTTCTATTGCTGAACTTCTTGGTTCTCCAAAGATTTACCTCTTCTTAACTTCCTTTTATATGTCATCTCTTTGAAGCCTTCTCCCTCTTCTAAAGATAACCATACTTCCTCTAGTTTAGAATTGGATCTAATTCTTCAACCTCTCCTTCCTCCATAGGAGTTTCTTTAACTACTTCCTCTTCTTATGATTCTAGGTCTAAATATTTATTCAATAGATCTGGTTGATTCTCCTCTTGAGCTTGTAAATCTCCATTCTCTAGTCATTTGTCAACTTTTCTAACTCCCTCCAAATATAGTTTTCTCATGGTATCTTCCTCCAAACCTTGTAATATCTAGAATTTATTGGTTTTTGGGTTGTTTTTCTTTAACAGTTTAGTTTTCTCTGTTAAAACATCTATTTGTCTTAGCTATTTCTCCTTGTTTTTCTAAATTGCACCTTTTATTTTTTCTTGGGCTATTTTATTTCTAGGCAGTGGGTTATAATATGCCCTACTATCATACATATAAAAAAACTACCATTTATGATTCATATTCAATTAACTGACTCCACACCCCCACATTTGAAACAAGTTTTATTAAGGAAATTAAAGGTTGAGTCAAATCTACATTCACACAAAATCTAGCAAAAACCATTTTGGTTTTGGATCGAGTAGTTGGGTTGAATGCTATTAGTTTTCTTATGCCTTTAGCAATCCCTTTAATGATATATTCATCCCAAAATTTGACTAGAAGCCCTACGAGTCTAACCCATAATGGTGCAACATTTATATTATCAGTATTTGGATCAAATCCTAGTTTCTTTTTTGGAGATAGATCCCTTATCTTCCAAAAAACCATGGGCCTTTCAATAGATCCCCATTCATATATTCCCTACAAATGAAGTTAAGTAGTAAAATCCCTTTTTAAGTGTAACAATATCTAGGTTACCTTTTGATTTCCACTCGTGAGATGCCCATTTTTTGACTATATCTAGATCTAGCTTGATATCAATAAATTTTACAACAAGGCTATTTTATCTTCCTTTGGAGGTTCTACTAAGAATAATATGTGGAACCCTTAAATTCATGACTTCCTCTATTTTCTTTGGATTTAGATAAAAAATTCTTTGTTGGGATTTACTTCTCCCATAACTAGCTTTTCCCATGTTTTATGTCTACCTAGATCTAGATGAAATTCTCCTCCTGATCAGCCTCATGCTCTCTAGACTCATACAAAAAATCCTCAATGGAGGCCATTAGAAAATTTCACTTGGTTGCCTTAGTGGCCTATGGTAGCTAGTGGTTGACCTATCACCACTGTTAAGTAACCTATTATAGATCTGTAGATACCATAATATATGGTAGATCCATTGTCATTGTAGCCTATGGTAGATCCACCACTACTGTAGCCTATGGTTGATCCATTTCCTTAGTATTTTGTGGTAGATTTATCATCATCATAACCTGTGGTAGATTTGTTGTCATTGTAGCCTTCACCCATTGTTTCTACAACCTACAATAGATTTACCAACACAACATGAATGCATTTTATGAGAAGCTTAAAAATTATTAAAAAAATTAAAAATTAAAAAATTAAATAAAAAATAAAAAAACTCTAAGATACTTGTGCAAAATAAAGACAATGAGATCAAATATTTTTACCTAGGGATATACTACTTTGTAAATTTATACAATTTGTTTGACGAGGTGTTTAGGTGTTTTAGATTTATTCTAGAATACCTTTTGCATTAGAAGTGGTGCAATAATTAGATCTAATTGACATGAATTTTGGAAATGGTTGGAAAAATACCAACCTATCTGATTATGAGAAGAATTACTTAACAGTCATCCCAATTGTAAAAGGGTGCACAAAAGGCATTGGAAGGAAGTTGAAGTGGTGGCTTGATATTAATTAGGGATTTGTGGGCCTATCATCCTAAGTACCACTCTATGTAGACACTATTATGGAATAAGAAGAAGCTCCATATATCTACATTCATGAAAACAAAAGAAATATTCAAATTAAAATAAATTTGAATGAAGAGGAGGCATAGAAGAAACTAGATACTAAGGCAACCTAGGAGGAAAAAATGAAGGCCTTAAAAGAGAAAACATGTTTTTTATTCTAATTTTATAGGGATGCTTTGCCTAAGAAAATCAAATAGATCTGGTCTTAATTATGACCCCAATACTTTGATCAACCATCAAATTATCAAATCATTATGGGTCCAAACTATAACTAGAGCTTAGAGAAAGTAGTAGCATACATAAAGATGTGGTATAATATAGAATAACCTAAAAAAAAAATTAATTCAAGGCCTATGAAGGGGTTCTTTTATGAATGCTTCTTGTCAAACTAGGATGACTAGTACCTACAAGAGGTGCAAATAAAAAATAAATAAGAGCAATTGTATGCACAAAATGCTCCTCTTTAGGTGTTAATTAACCTCGAGATGCTAGTAGCTATTAGCAAGGTAGTGGAGGTATTAACTAAAGAAGCATATGCACAAGGTTATATAGAGGAGATAAGATCTCTAGGGGTTTTTACCAAGTAAAACATACTTGAAATCTAAGCAAAAAGTTCTAGGATTTCAAGTAACACAAGCATGGGTTTAATAGGAAAACTAGTGGTGGTAATAATGGTATGATAGAAGAAGTATCCACCAGCTATAGTACCCTCAAATTCTTATCCAATGAGGGAGTGGAATACATTAAATTTATCACTTCTAAGGTAAGGAAAGTGATCATAACCATATTTTCCACTATCTTATCTTTTATTCAATATTTGACCATGTCTGCTCTATCTCTCAACTTTATCCTTCTAATCCCCCTTATTCTACCACATAATCATATCCATTTGCCATAGGTGTGGCCACATCATCTAATACCATCATGTTGTACTATCCATCTACCATAATATTGATAATTTCAACCACAATCACCTCAATTCCACCATCTATTAGTTTTTCCATCACATCATCCATCTCCATGTCACCTACATCCACTCCACCAACCTCTGTTCCAATCATAACCATATAGACCATTTCCAGAATGGCTTCATACATGTGGTTTATCTAAATATCCCTATTTTCCATATCATCCACTATCACCACCACCTCCAAAGCCCAAACAACTATCATTGAAGTACCTAAGGATACTTTAGATGAATAGTCTTCAACAAAAAAATCATAGATCAAGGGGGTGATACCCAAAATCTAAAGGATACTCATTTAGTGTTAACACTAACTAGGAATTCAAGGGTTTCCAAAAGGCCAAATATTCTATAAATTATATGATTCACTTATTTAAGAAAACCATTATTCCTCCTCACCAAGCAAGTATGGGCATGGTTTATAATTACCTATAGAAGCCCAAATAAGCCATTGATATTAGTAAGGAGGGGGGCGTTGACCCTAAGAACATATGTGACTTATGGGAAAAATAAATATTATTTGTAAAGGCTCAACCCATTGGTCCTACCCTGTTACAACCTCGTCTAATTACATGGATAGGTTATCAAGCTTGAACTTACAAAAGATAAGCCACATTGGATTGTCCAATTTTCTAAGTAGGAAAACTTGTTCATGTATTAAAATTACTTGGAAATAGACCTACACCAAGTAGAAAAATAAAATCACTATGATACTTGAGAAAGAAAATTCCAAAATATATCAAAGAAAAGAGGAAATAAAGAAGTTGAAATTTGAGCTTAAAACCACCATAAAAGAAACAAATGAGCAAAAGTAATCAGTTTTGAAATTGAAGTAGAAACAATAAAAGTGGAAAAAGGTGAAGGAAGAGGATGTAAAGAAAAATGATAATGAAATATGCCAACTCAAGCAAATAAAAAAAAATTTAAATTTGAGATTGATTCCATTAAGTCCAAATTTTTGGCTATGGATATCATCAATGGTATCTAGGACAAAATCTTGTCTAAGGTAAATCATGCAAAGACATACCTACATGACATATAGTCATGTGATGACCTCCTTTCTAAAGACAAATCTAAAATGGTTAGTGTGGATTCTAACATTTAACCTAACACCAACTACACACCAATCCTAGAGTAGAATTACAAGGCTAGATTAGAAAAAATACAACTAAGTCTCCTACAAAATTAAGTGGTAAATGTAGAATTAATGAAATCCCTATTAAAACAACTTCTTGTCATTTTCCAAACCTATTATGATAGGCTAATTATAGTTTTAGATAATTTAAAAATCCATATCATCCAACTAGTACAAGGAGGACTCCCAAATCATCTTTTGGATTAAAATACCATCTCATCTAATAATATATACACACACACCTAGTTGAACAAGAAAAAAATGGTATCTCAAGCAGATAAAGTTTCACTAGAATATGTAGCAACTAATGCTCCCAATATCATATATCAATTGAAAAGTATATTAGAGGAAGTAAAAGCAATTTTAAAGTCTAAGGAGAAGCTACCATAGGAGAAATATGATGATTTATTGGTGACACTACCCCAACTAGAAAACATCAATATTCCTTCAAACACATAATGCTTAGTATTAAAGAAATTGCCATCCAAGTAGGATTTTGGTGTGGGATTATAATTTTGGATTTCCTTTATTGACTATACAACCAAATGATTAAGGCTATCTAGGTTTCTTTGTCAACTAGCCTTGGTGTCCCTGTATGTCGCAAAAAATGTAGTATGAGATACTACCTTTAATGCACAACAAGCAACTTGACACTAATTTTCAAACACAAAGTGTGGTGCCTTAGGATTAATAGGGAAGAGTAAACAATCTTGAAAAATTGTAGCAATAAATGACTAAGTGATGTACTCAACAATTTTTTTAGATGCAAATCATCAAGCTCCAATCCATTAGTAAATAGGTGACATAAGTGTCATACCCAAGCAAATTTGGATTGAGAGTGAAATTTTTGTCTTCTTACTATAATTTGTACATGCAATATTATTTCATTCAAAGTGAACATGATAAAATTATTACTACAAATAAGAGCCAAAGGGTCATTGTAAAATTTTTTTAACTATTAGAGAAAAGTCTAGATATATGATCTCTAAATGCAAACTCTCATTTTTCAATGAATGGAGAACTATGCTTGATCTTCATATAGGATTATATCTTATTTTTTAGACCTCTATTTGTTTGTGTGTGAGTGGTTATGCCCTACATGTTCTTGTTAGTCATCTTTTCCACTTTGAGCTTGCATCTAGTATTGATTTAGACTATTATATATTAAATTTTTTTGATTTAGTTCAATTGACCATACACTATTCTCTCTATGTTCACTAGTCATATTTAATTTTTAATGTAGACACAAAAATATAGGTATTTGCAATTCATCACACAATTTTGAATAAAAATATATGTCTAAATCTAAACTTAGACATATAATTCCTGCACATCATTCACCCACATTACACATCATAATTTTGCATAATAATATATGCCTAAGTCTAAACTTAGGCATATAATTCATGCACATTATTCATACACATTGCACATTTAAGTTATGCATAAAATTATGTGCCTAAGTATTGACTTAGATATAAGATATTGCACATAAATATATTTTCTATATTTTATTAAATCTGGGAAATATCCTCCTAGGATACCCTCTCTCCTCACTTCACATGTGTCCAGGCCACATAACCATCATCCCTTTGCCACCTCTCATACACCCTTGTCCCCTTTGTCCCTTCACATGGGGTAACCCTCCACACTTCACTCCACTTGCACCTACCCACTTGCCACATCTCACACCTCACTCCACACATCACTCCACTTCCAACTACCCACTTGCCACATCTCCCTAGTTAAGTGACACACTTCTAGTGACTCACTGCTACTACCCATGATAGGTGGATATCTAGTACCTGTCACTTGATAGCCCTAGATTACCACCTATCCTTCCCTCCAAAAATCTCAAAGTCCTATAAAGGCACCATCACATGACCAAAAGAAAGAGGAGGGGAATGCTAATGTTATGCTACCCGAATTGTGCTCATTTAAGCAATCGTAATAATCATCTTCTTTAATTTTCAATTTGCATTAATCATTTTATCATAATAATTGTAAACATGTGCTACTAACATCTTTCTTGCTTCCATGTGTGTAGGTATACAACTCAAATCAAGGTGCAAAGCTCATTTCAACGATGGTCACAACTCACAAACCCACCTCCAACCTTGATTGTAGCATGAAGAGATGAAGACACCATGTTTGATTTGTAAAAGGGATTACCCCCTTGTGGACATATTATTGTAAAATGCACTCTCAAATGATCAATTTATATCCCAAGGGACCACTTTCACTAACATAATACAATGATTCATTTTTATTGTAATGGTGTTGTTTTTATTATGTTACATTAATAACTCACACTCTTACGTTGAATGTTTATTTTTATGCATTTGTTTTCCTTTATAGGCATAGGATTATATTACATTAGCATAGTGTAGTAAGGAATTGGTCTAAATATAGAGGTCAAGGGGATTAAAAACCACCTTTTCCTAAAAATTTGTGCATAGAGTATTGGTGTGGGTGTGATCGAATGATCATCTAGCTCTACACATCAATATGAAAAATAAAAAGTACTAATCATATTGAACATTATACAATGAAAGAAAGCTTGGATCTATATGAAGATATAAGTAAGGTTGGTGAACATATTATTAGTATTTTCTAGAGTGGTATTTAAAATCATCTTTGTCTTTCCTAATACAAAAAGCAAAAAGGCCTTGATAAAATTTTAAAATATTAGATCAATCAATTTTTCAAAGCAGCTTACCTTGTTCACATATACCACCCAGGAATATTCCATATTTTGTTGTTGTTGACAAAATACTTTTAAACCACTCATTAATTTGGTCTTTAATCAACTGGTTAGCTTGACCTCATCATTCTAGGTCATAGATCTATTTCAATAACTTTTATCTTAAGCATCCAATCAATTTTCATCATATATAGTGGTGTGTAGAACCTTGTTCCTTATATATAGAGTGGATGGAGTGATGGAATATTCTTATCATAACTTCCATGTTATTGTATATTTTTGGTATTGGATTGACATCCTTTCAATGGCATGCCAACTTGGCTTCATACAAATAAGTTTCTTAAGATTATACTGCCCTTAATAAAATTCATTTTGATGAATCTCTTCAAAAAAAATGGATAATATTCACCTCCAAATCCAAATATTTGAATTTTATGGTACTTAAAGTACCCAAATTAAAGGTTGCATAAACTAGATTATAAGACCAAGTAGAATGTTTGAAGAATTATTTCTATAAATTAGTAAATATCATCAAGTTGTCCATGTTCATCAAGGTGTAAACTAACAACTTGATAAAAGGATCTAAATTACAATTTATTTCATCAAGCGTTGTACAAAAACTATTGCTTCTCAACATAATAGTCCAAATTGAAAATAATTTCTCAAGGTTTTCTTACATGTGATTCCTATCAAAATCTCATATGCTCAATGGGATTTTGATGATAGGTTGATCTCTATTGAGGACCTATATGATGTTTTTCTTAAACATTTAATTGAAAATCCCTTGGACTACATGGGTTCCCCTATAAATTGTATAAGACTCTTTGGTCAATGTAAGGACCTAATCTCCATCAAATATGTTTGAAATCCATTCACTCTATATCATTATATATACTATTAATTATGAGAATAATAAATCCATCCTTAAAATAAGGACCTTGAAGTTAACATCAGTCTAATTTGTCACTTGAAATTAAGGCCATTAGGTAGTGTACTGATTAAGGAAATTCTATAGTCATTGGTTTTAATGATATGGAATATTATGATTAGTCAAACCTCTTTTTATATATACCATGTGATTTTTTACCTACTATGTCACCTTTTAAAATTTTGACCCTTGCTATGTTATCACCTACTATGTCATCTTGCACCATGTCAACACCTTCCATGTCATTACTTATTATATTATTTTGAGCCACATTATTATGTTCCATATCTATAAGTGCCATGTCATTTTCCATATCACCCACCACATCATTAGTTTCCATATCATAGGATTTTATGTCATCATGAGAATGTCAAAAATGGGTGATTTCATCAACTACCATGTCATCTTTACAAATTTCCATGTTAGATATGTTGACATTATCATTTTGGGTACTGACATCATCAACTTTATCCAAATATGGGTTTATTGGATTTGAACTCATGACCTCTTAGGACTAATTCCTTAAGAGTGGCTCCAATAGATCCATGGATTGGGTGCCCCTTAAGAGTATAAGTTCTAAATACAATAAACAAATGTAATTCCCCTTTCATATGTGCTCCATTGTGATGACATGAGATTTTCTCATGTTGATGCAATAACCTATCTTGCACATATTTTTCCACTATGCCAAGAATTTTACATGGAATATTCCCTTATTTAAATTAATTTTTTTTTAAAATGAAGGAAAATGAACAATTTTTTCAACCTAGAAAAATAGGTATTAAAATAAAAATGAATAAAAATTCTAAACTGGAATCCCAACTTAAATTTACAAATAATCTAAATATGTCAATAGTTCTTTTATATCTCTCATGGTTTACAGTACACAACCATTTTTTCAAACATAAACAATAAGGACATCCTCTCATGCCAAGGAAACAAAAAATTTATTGAACCATTGTAGCAATTTTATCAATCATTTAGAGGTATTTTTTGTGCATGGAAGTTTGACCATGACTACACTAGCATTTGGGGTCTATTAGAAATTTTCAACTTCTTTTCTTATTTCAAAATGGGCATGCAAACTATCCTCTATTATGTGCTACTATACAAAATATTGAAAGAGAAAAGAAAATGAATTTTTTCAAAGAATCCATAAAAGAAAAATAAGATTTTAAAAAAGTATTGAAAAAATCAATCCCAAAACTAGCACATCCATTTGGTTAGAAATAAAAATCTAAATGAATTGATCGAGTGCCAAGAGAGGAACAAAAGAACTTGTCTATGCATTTTTCTTCTAGAGTAAATCTATTGAATCTAATGAGATCCTTGTGATCCAATTTCACCTAGGGTTTTATTAGAAAACACTTTTACAAATTATTAGTGGATGACATAAAAAATACTAGCTACTCCAAACATTATTTCCCATAGGAGAAGCCATAAAAGCTAATTTTTTGAAGATAAGCAATCGATTAACAAAGATTCATTATCACTTTGATACCATGTTAGGTTTTATAGTAGTTTCTAGAAACAAATGGATTAATACATTGCCAAAAATGATTTAAAACACACAAATAAGCATTATATAAAAGGCTTTCCATAGATACCAAATTATATGATGAAAACAAATGGAATTCAATCCAACTAATAAAGAAATGGTTGGTATGATAACATATGTATAATCAATTATAAGTTACATTTAGGTCAAGGTTAAGATATTGAACTTTAGGTTAAATAATAAAATATTACAAAAAATATCTTTACAAGGTTTACAAGGGTTCTCAAGTGAAGTTTATGCCAAAATTTAGCTAGAGGAATCCACTTGACACATTGGTATTGATTGTCTTATGAAAATACCTTGGATGATCCTTAAACACTTGTTCACAATATATGTTTTCTGATTTGTTTGAGGATGATATGGCAAGCTTATTTTAGAATGGGTTTCACTTAATGTAAAAAACTGCTCCCAAAAATTGCTAGTGAATATGCAATCTCTATTACAAATAATTATCTTAGGCATACCTTGAAGTTTATAAATATGATCAAAATAATATCTTGTTCACATTTATTTTAGAGAATGAATGCTACAATGCATAGAAATGTGCATGCTTGAAAAAGTAGTCTGAATTCACAAAATCAACAATATTCCCTTTTGGTTAAGGACATCTTCAATAAAATCTATAGAAATGTGTTCCTTTTAATTTATAGAATTGGTAATAGTTGCAATAATCCTACAAGATTGATAAATTTCCATTTATTATTTTGGAATATTTTATATTATTGTATAAAGATTTTCATGCTAGATTGGGTTCCCCTCAATATTTCTCCCTTTAATTTGTCTTGAGAAAGATAAAGTGTCCTATAGATGGATAAGCATGCAATTCTAAAGGATATTATCTTCTAAATTATATGATTGAAGCAAGAATATGCTATTATTTTTTCTTAAAATAAATATTCTCAATAGTAATCATGGTCCTCTAATTATATAGTTTTAAACCTTTGGATAATGTAGACGTTGGATCACTAGTCTTTCATTCCTTCATAATTTTCTCAATATATGCTAGATTAGAGTAAGAGGCAACATGAATGTTGTCTAAATATTCATGTTTCCTAGAGAGAGCATCTACTATCAAATATTATTTTCTCCCATATATATTCAACCTCAAAATCATAACATAATAATTTCATAAACCACTTGGTTTTTTCTGAGCAAGATGAATGTTACTCCAACAATAGTTGGGGTTATAATTATTTTTAGTTTTGAAATACCTACCCATCAAATAAGCCTTTTGTTTCTCAATTTCATGCAAGATTATCATTATTCCTTCTCATATATGCACTTTCCCAAATTCTTCCTAGAGGGTTGATTATTGTCAAAATCTAATGGTGACTATCTTACACCATCACTTCACCAGTACATGTTCTTGATGCATAACACTTTTTAATAGATGGTATGCTAAATATTAGAGTAATAAGATTGGATTTGAGTATATGGTTTCTTTTAGGATATTTAAGGAATTTATAGATTTTCATATCCCCCAAAAAAGTAAATGCATCTCTCTTTGTAAATATTTTTAGGAACATTGTACTTTCCCCATAATTATTCACAAATGTATTATAGTATCTTGTGAGATTTATAAATCCATGAAGAATCTTAAGCAATTTTTAAGGGTCAAATCTTGTATTGCCTAAATCTTCTTAGGATCAATTTTTATACCTTATCTAGTAAAAAAGTAACTTATATAATCCATTTAAGAAGCTTTAAATGAGAATTTAAACTTCTTTACAAATTTCTACTCCTCTCTAGTATCTTAAGTAGCTATTGTACATTTTGCAAAATATCTTCCTAGCTATTAATGTACATAAATTATCATTAAAATATACCAATACAAATTTCCAAAGAAATAGCATGAATACTAAATTAATAAATATTTAAAATAGAGATAAGGCATTAAAAAGAGTAATTATAAAAACTCATGATGACCATTATAAATTTAGAATATTGTTTTAGGTATGTCCTTTTATTTGAGTCTTTTTCCACGAAATCTTTATATCAAATCTAACTTACTAAAAAATTGATTCCAATGCAATTAATCCAACAAGTCATAAATAACAATATAAGAAACTTAAATTTGATGGTAATATTATTAAGGGATGAAAATTCGGTCACATCATCCATGAATCATCCTCATATTAACCATTACTGTCATTGATGATTAAGGACTAATACTAGGTTGAATAATATGTTACTATAACATGTTATATTTTAACTTATCTATTTCAAAATTCTATGATATGAATACCTATGAAGCTTAATATTTAGTGTTAAATTTTTGAACAATATGTTACTAGAATATACCATATACCAACTTTAATTATGCCTACAATTTTGTTTCACCAATTGGAATGAGAGAAATTATCTTCCTCAACTTATATATTTAGGCTAATTTCGCACTAATCATGTTAAACTAATATAATCTAATTACAAAAACAAACCTTTGAGAGGTAAGGGTATTAGAGATTGAAATAAAATATAAAAAGCAAAAATAATTGTAAGCTAGCAAAATTAGTGTATGATCATTCAATACATGAAGAAAATTGAATAACATCAATATGCTTCAATACACATAAAATTTAAAATAATAGAAGGACTAATAGAAAGTGAAAGGGCAAGCCACAATTGATGATCAAATGTTATGCATAGTCTTTCTATTATTCTAAAATTAGTTTGAGAGTGTAATAATGAGTCTACAAAGTGTAGCTATGATTTCTTAAAATGGCCAAATGATGTTTACAATGGAGTCCCTACTTTTATTTATAACAAATTAAATACCTATGAGTTATCTAAGGTAAAATATTTCTACCTATAGTAATATATCTAATTAAAAGATATCTTTAATAAAATTATGCACCTCTAAATTTTACATTCCTCAAAAGAAATTTCTAAAACTTAGTAGTCATCTACTTCCTTTTGGAAACTATATAGTGATAACTTATCATTTTCTTGGAGGATTTCTTAAAATTTGTACCACCCTTATCTTGTTTGGCATGAAAAGTGGTGATAAATTTATTCCAAAAGTAGCAATTTTCTAAAACATAAAATAATGATTCACTCATGTGGGATAAATCACACCTCTAGACATAACATACCCTTTTGAATGATCCCCCATTTTGGATGGATCACACATTTTATTTTGTTAAATAATTAGTGAATGCCTTTAGGGTGTCATGGGTGCTCTTACACTCTTGTATTCTTTGCTATATATCTAGGACAAATTTTAATTACTTGACCATAAGTTTTTTATTGGACACCCCTAGCTGCCTAATTTATTTTGTTGATTATTGATATAATTGTTGTAGCACTTTGAAGTATCTCTCTTTCATAATCAATTCCTTCTATACTTGCTAAATCACAATAGATTTTTGGTTTAGGATGGTTTCCAATCCAACAATAAAGTTGAAGTAGGCTTTGGATTTCATGATTTTAGGTCCTTATATCATCTAATAAGGACTTGACTTGTTAAGTTGCTAATATTAGTTCCTTTATACCCCTTTCCATTTCTTCAATTCTTCATTCTTCATTTTTAGTTGGGTGATATCCTTGTACTTTTCTTGGATTACTATATGCATTTGATTCAATTGAAGTTCTAGGTCATGCTTTTATTTTTCTAGTTGTTGCCTTGGTTTTTTCCTAATGCTAGTTGCAACAACATGTCTTCTAGTTGCCCCTTTAACTTATCATTTTTCAATATGACCCTTTAACTACTCCAACTATTTCTTCAATTGACTCTTCTTGGCAATATATTTCTTTAGTGTTTTACTTCTTGTTGGGGCTACTAGTTCTTTCTTATCAGTTATGACACTACTCAAATATTATTCAAAGTCTATTTCTTATATCTCCACATTTATGGTCAACTAGGCATATCTCATGAATATTATTTTTGAATTGCAAATTAAATTATTTGAAAAGGATATATTTTAATTAGATCAAGATCTAAAATCCTTATGATATAATTTGTCAATACTATAACAAGTTTAGTTAGATCCATGCAGAGGGATTCTATAGTTTCTAATTTCTTTCCACCTTCAACAAGTTGTGAAGATAGGACCATGGTTGCATTGGGATTCAATGCCTTGAGCTTGATAACATTCTCCCTTATTTTCCTTTTAGCCTCCTTTATTAAGGTGGTAACCTTTGATGGATGTTGTTAAAACACACCTTAAATTGTCAGATTTAGGGTGTTATCTATAGGCTATATATGTGTCTTAGGTGTTGGGTATAGGCTCTCTCTCATAAAGAGACTAAATTACTGTTTTAGTTAACTAGTCCTCCTAAGAGATGAAATAAAGCAGCTAAATTATTGTCATAAAGTGCAGGAAAAATCAGCAAACTAATATAAACTATTGAAAATGAAAATGCAAGAAAATGGTACCTTCCACCTAGCTAGGAGTGGTCTCTTGCTCCCAAAAAATATGGAAGCAAAAGAAACTCAACTTAGCTCACAAAAATAGAACATAACAATAGTTCAAATAATAATATTATTTCAAATCTAAAAATGATAGAATGTTCTTACAAGCTTCAAAAAATATCAATCACAAATACAATAGCATAATGATATACTTTCTCTCTATATCCTAGTTGCTAGAGTTATTGCTATTATTTATAAGTGGAGATAACAAGGCCCTCTCCTACCTTTGTAGTTAAGCTATTGCAATTAAAAATATATGAAAAAGTGTGTAGGTAATCTATTTAGCAAATGAAGACAAGAAGCAGGTGCAACATTAGTCAAACTTGGTCATAACAACCTGAATAGGATCTTGGCTACCATGTTGGAAGGGATGGAAATGGAAAAATGCAGGTTCAAACTATTACTAAAATAAATATGTGCAAACTACCTTTTTTCTACTCCTAGAAGTTGTTTCCAGCTATGTTAAGTTAAAAATAATTAACTACTTGTTGATGTCATGCACAGGTGGTTAGCAAACATAACTTAATTTGATATAAAAAATTGTAAAATGGCTTGGTACTATTTCAACCACTTCCTTGTTCATCCTTTTTTGCCATATTAGACATTGGTTATTGTTACCATGTCCCTTGCTATCTATAATTACCATATTAGAAGCTCATGCATTCCAAACATCTGATGTCAGGTTTTCATTGACATCCTATGCTAGCCTATAGTCCACATCATGGGCCAACAAAACACTACCTCATCTAGTTATAGTCAGGTGTTGTTGGGCCTGATGCTAACTATGTAAGGCTATCTGATGCCTATTACAACTTTGATATCTAGCACCTGGTAAACCATTTATCTTTAATACCATATTCTAAGTTTTCTTAAGAACTCTAGTTGTGTGTAAAACTCTAATAACCCTTTTATTCGAAAGTCTGGGCATTAATCAACAAAAATATCCTTTATTTACCTTTCTTGGTACATATTATCATTATAACTAACTAAGTATACATTTAATCCTAATTACCTTATTTAATCAAGTAACTACTACAATAATAAAGTAAAACCCAATCTAATGGTGCAAAAAGGTGGTAAAACATGAGGTATTTTTGGGCCTCATCAACCTTGTTGATCTAATTCTTACCTAGGGCATCTATTTCATTATAGATGATTATTTATATAGATGTTATGATAGGGTATTGTTCCTTAGTGGTTTGGACTAGCTTTATTATTTGTGGTGAAGTTTACATGGATGATGTCACTACCATTCCAAGGAATGACTATGTAGAGATACATGGAGTTAGAGGGGTGAGATGATATGGTAAGGGGAGTAAATTGGGTCTAGCACTAACTATGTAAGGCTGCATTTGGTTCCTATTACAACTTTTATCTTTGGCACTAGGTAAACCATCATATTCAATGCCATCTTCCAAGTTGTCTCAAGAACTCCAACTATGTGCAAAATCATAATAACCCTTGGCATTAATAAAAAAAATATCCTTTATTTACCTTTATTGGTACATAATATCATTCTACCTAGGTTCGTATTTAATCCTATATACCTTATTTAATAAAGTAAATACTACAATAATAAAAAAATACAATCTAATGATGCAAAACAATGGTAAAAATAAGATATTTTTGGGTCTCATTACTCCCCCCAATCTATTGGGAGGTATGTCCTCAAGTCTCAATTTATTTTCTTCAAACACCCATTTCTAAGGGTTATCCATTTTTCAACTTATTGTCCTACATACTTTGCCACATATGCCAAATTTTGTAGGGATTTTTATCAAAATACTTCCCAATCAGCATAGGTACACTATCAATATTAGAAGCCTAAGCTAATATCCATTTAATTCTTGCTCCTACAAACTGATTTTGAAGTTGGAGGATTTATTTATTTTTGTCCTACAATAAACTCTCAATTGCCTTCAACCTTGTCTATAGGATCCAAATAACTAACTTAGATCCTTCTTGGTCCAAGTGCTCAATATTTGGATCATATTCATTTGGTTTATTGAGTTATCCTACATTTAAGCCAAGCAAAGAAGGTTGTGGAACAAGGAATCCATGGAAGCCTTCTCTTAGGTTTGAATGTGGCACAACCTTAGAAGATATACAATGTAACAATTTCTTCTAGATTACTCCTTTCTTCTTGTTGTGTTTTCTCCTTACTCAAAGTAGCTAGAGATAGTTCTCTATTGAAACTGATAATTTTGACCTTTGACATGGAATCACCACCACTATAATGTGATTGAAACAAAAAATATTGTTGTTCCTTTTATCTAGTAATCTCTCTATGTATTTTCCTTTTAAATATTTGTTTAGCAAGCTATAAATCCATGAGGGATTTTGAAGAACACAATATTATATAGTATAATATCAACTTTTACTTTTCTTTCCCAAACAATATTATCCAATATTATCAATGGCAATATCAATAGAAGTAATCAAAGCAATGCACAAATCATCACACACATTAGAGACACAAATTTAACATGGTTCACCTAATGTGGGTTACATCCACAATGAAAATATTTCTTCTAAATTTTCTCAACAAATATCTTGGGAATCAATTCCCTATTACAATATTTATGGACCTCTGTACAAAGGAGATCTCAATCCCCAATGCTCTATTTTGTGGATATCTCTCCACAAGATAACTCTATCCCATTTGCTATGATTCATGGATCTCTCTCCAAAAAGAGAATTCTTTCCCCTTTGCTCAAGTTCATGGAATTTGATTTAGGACAACTCTATCTCCTCAACTGGTTTGTGGATATCTATCCATAGAATAACTCTATCTCCATGGATCTCTTTCACCAGGAGAACTCTATCCCCTCTCTAATATGGTTCATGGATCTCTCTCCATAGGATAACTCTTCCCTCTGCTCTAGTTTATGAACTTCTAGAAGACTTCTATCCCCACTACTTTAGCTTGTGGATCTCTCTCCATAGGAGACCTATGTGCCCACTATACTGGTTGATGGATCTCTATCTACTGGAGACCTCTATCCTCTATGTTTTCACCTCCAAATTTTTATCTCAACTCTGTCTCAAATCTATCCCAATCCTTAATACAAAACTTGATCGAATAAGCAACCAAACCTACTCTCAATTCTGTCTCAAATCTACCCCAAATTTTCTTCAAGTCTTCTCACAAGACTTGCTCAAATCTGCCTTTAAGCCTTCTCAAAATACTTGCTCAAATATTCCTACAAAGCTACTTCAATTCTTCTCACAAGACTTGCTCAAATTTACCTTCAAGCCTTCTCAAAATACTTGCTCAAATATGCCTTCAATGCTGCTCATAGAACTTGATCAAATATTTCCAAATCTTGCATACAAACAAATGCTTAAATCTCTTTCAGAAATGCTTTCTTCAACTAGGCAATTCAGACATATTCTACCTAGAATTTGTTTAACCTCTGGAACACATAGAGAATGATATGCACTATCAAAAACCCAATATGTTATTCACATTCACAAATATTGCATTCAACTAATCCGATATCTCTCTCTTGCAACATCCCTTTCAAATCAAGTCAAAACAATGTATAACTTTTTTCACAAAATTGATCTATCTTCTTTGCAAATTTACTCTTAAACATCAACCTCAATAATGCACAAATTTCTCTCACAAGTTGATATTATACACTTTCACAATTGCTTTCAATATCTCTCAACCAATGCTCAAAAGGTTTGAGAATTATTCACAAACTTGTCCTATCACAAGTAGGTCACAATCTCTAGCACAAATGTCTTAATATATTTCAGCAATGGAAGCACACTTGTTCTCAAACTCTATCCCAAATATTTTCAAAATCATTCAAAAATGAAGTACAAGACCTAATACAATTGTTTCCACTTTCTCTCAACAATTGATGCACATGTAGGTCTCAAACCCTAACTCAAATATTTTCAACAATTCTTACCAAACAACCCTTTTATCTCCACCTTATTTTTCAAAAATATTTACTCAACAAAACACCTTAAATAAGGAATGATGTGCCCATACCTCTTAATTTACTCTTATGGAGATATGTCTTCAAAAACCTATCTCACAAACAATTGATATTTATAGTGCCACCTCAAAAGTTAGATAGAAAAATACTTTCTCAAAAAATCCACATGAATTTCCTTCTCAAAAATATGTGCACAATGAAATCTGAAAATGTTTATTTATGACCCTCCTTATGTCTTCATAAACAAAGCATCATCAAACAAAAATAACCTCTCATATTTTTCCTTTTACCATGCATGATTTACAATTCAATATTAAGTCACTATGAGACCTTATTACTCCTATTATTGTATGCAAAACATATCCCCTTTGTTTTCCTTAACACTTTTGCAAAAATAAAATATATAAGGAACTCTTTGTAATTTATGTTTGCAAAAATAAAACTCTTAAAATAACTCCTTACACACAAAGCTTTATGACTTCACAACCTTATTACTCCCTAATTATAAACACAAATATTTAATAAACTCAACACTTATAACTCCTAATGGCAAAAATCATGCATCATTAATTTCAACCCTTATGACTCCCTAATAGTAATAAAAAACCTTTATTAAAAAGTAATCCTTATGACTCCCAAAATATTAAACAAACACTTTATAAAAATTTTGCCCTTACCAAACAGCTATCATGGGGTTTCAAATGCACAACCTGATGGAGCCCATGTTATAGCGTGTGCTAGATCACCATGTGGACTAACTGCCCACACAAGACCTCAAGGCACTCAACTTCTCTTTAACCTATTGCTACCGATTGAACTATCACTGCCCAAAACAAAATGCGAATAACCTGTCACTACCGCATCTCGAACATGAGACCTCCTCCATGCTACTCCTTACGTGGGGTTCACCTAAAAATTGAGCTACCTACTCAGTTGGAACCAAAGCCTATGCTCTCCTTATTAACTTCCATGCACTATCCAAAATAAAGTAAAATGTGCATCCTCTTTTTTCCTCGTGTTGCCTTGCTCGAAGATTGTGCACTATGATACACAAAGGATTTTGATGCCTTAGGAATTTTGAATGCCAATCCTTAATCTTTTTTTTTCTCATTGCCAAATGATTTTAGGTTCCAATTTATATATGCACTTCAACTTAGGAGGATGACGTCGGTGCTACCACCTTAGGAAAATATTTAAATTTTGGCACCCATTTTAATTTTAAATAAAATTATTATAATATTTAAAATTTTAATTTAAATAGTATAATTAATCCTTTTAACCCTTTATCTTTTGCCTTGGAAACTTCCTCAACTTACATTTAATTGAACCTTTTTCAGAGGAGCTTGTTTACCTTGTATTTTTTTCAATGGATGTCTTTGCCTTGCAATTTAATATTTCAACCTAGATAATGATTTTCAATCATTTTACTTTTGACATCAATCCTTTGACATCAATGACAACCGATTACTCAAAATTCCCAACAATATCATCCTTTTTCATTGATGGTAACCCTTTATAAAAAAAATCTTTTTCCTATCATTGAATTTCAAATCTACTCCTCCTGACTGAATGCTCTTCCCCTTACTCAAATCTCTCCCCCTTTGACATCAATGGAAAAGGGACTCATTTGGGGCTAAATATAAGACTCTTAGCTCATCCCCCTCCCCACCTCCTCTCCTTGAGGTGATTAATTTTGGGGTGGGAGTATATCTACTCCCAGCATACAATGCTCTTTTTCTTTGTCAACCTTCTTTTTCAACATCTTTGGAGCCACACCCTTTTGAACCTTTTGAGTGTCCTTGTTCTTTCTTATCTCTAGAAATTTTGGAAAATCTATTCTACACTACTTGGCCTTATGCCCAGGATTATTTCACTTGTAACACTTAATGTTGTAGTTCTTTGAAGGTGCAAATATCTTGAAGTTACTCTTGGTGAAGCCATACTCATTTTTGTCATGAACCCTGTAGTGAATTTATTTATAACCAAAATGAATACAAGAGTAGCAATACATTTGAAAGAAATATCCATATTTGAAAGAGTTGACATTCCTTTTAGTGAGACCATACTCTTTCTTTCCATGAGTATTGCAATGCATAGCATTGTGACCAAATCAATTACATGAAAAATAATGTCCTTTGAAGAAATCTTGTCTTGAACCCTCTAGTCTCTTAGTCCTTTCTTTTCCTTCTCTGTGATGATCCCTATTGTTTGTGCATTGTTTCCTTTATTAATGAAGTCTCTATTTTTCAACTTATCCTCATAAGTCTCAATTTATTCTTCACTCTCTTCCTCAAAAACTTCCTCTTATTTTGAGCTTTAGCTTGACCCTACTTCTTGTTTCTCTTATACTTCTTCAAAACCAGGTCCTATTTTGAATAGATAAAGATCTTTGTGCATTGATAATATTATCCAATGTCTTTGAGCTTTTTCCAAACCTGTGTAGCTTGTCCTTAAAATATTTTACTTCCATCCTTAGTGAAATTACTTCATGTTATAATCTTTCACATTCTAACTCTTTTACCTCTAACTTTTCAACCATGACCTCTTTAAATCTCCTTGCCTCAACTTTTGATTTTGTTTGGTCTTGTAGAAGCTTTTATTTTTCTTCCTCATGTTCTTGAACTTGAGCTTATAGTCTGGAATTCTGCTTTCTAACCTTTTTCAATTTTATGAGAGCAACAATAATTTATGCTTCTATATCAACTATGCCTTCCTCTTTAGTTTCTAAATCTTTCTCTACTTCTTGGTCTCCAAGAGCATCTTCATACTTTTCAATTTTATCTTCCATAGGAGCACGTTCTTCCTTTTCTATTGACAAAAATAGAATATCTTCTTCTTCACTATTTGAGGGTCTTTCATAACTATAACTTGAAGCCTTGCTTGCCTTGTTAACATAGAAAATATTTTTGTGCCTTTGAAATAAATTATTTTCATTCTTGATTTGACCATACCTATTTTTCTTTTCATGCCTGGATTTTCCTCCTTCCTTTTTCTTATGATCTTGTTTCTCTTCACTGATGTTTCTTACAAATTTTGGATAATTAGATGCATAGTGATCAAAATTACCACAATTAAAACATTTCATAGTCTTCATACCTTTGTGCTTTCTTAAGTCCTTGTTTCTTCTCCAATAGTTAGCTTCTTCATCATTGCTTGACTCACAACTTGATTCTGGTTTCCTATATTTTGTCTTATTTAAAGATTTGAATGTCGTCTCTCTCTTTGAGTTGTGATCCTTTACTATTTTTATCTCATAAGATATGAGAATTCCATGTAACTCATCCATAGTAAATTGATCAATATCTCTCATCTCTTCTATAGCTGAAACCTTTCCATCATACCTCATAGGGAATGATCTTAATACTTTTTGAGCAACACTAGAGTATTCAATTTCAAATACAAGTCCATGCATGGTATTAAGAACTTCATACACATGAAGTAAGTATGTAGAAATATCTTCCTCATATTCCATCTTCAAACCTTTTCTTGTGGTTTTGTAGTTTTGCCATTTTGACATTTTTATCCCCTTCATATGTTTGCTTCAATTTTTTCCATATCTCTTTGGCTGATTTGTAGTGCATAGATTTTACAAATTTTTCTTCACATAATCCACTTAATATTCTATTAATAGCCTTGGTGTTATTCACATGTAACAACCTACCATATTTATCTGTGGGAGTAGTTGTAGGTGTGAATCCATCCTCAACCGATTGCCATGTCTCATATCCTTGTGCCATTAAGTAAGTATTCATTCTTATACTCTAGAATACATAATTTTTCCCATCAAACAATGGTGCCTTATTTTATGAAGAACCATTTTGAAATGCCATCTATGTTCTTGTAATATCTTCCTTCAAGTTGTTAGACTCTTCCGAAGGAACTCGCTCTGATACTTTTTGAAGAACATAGGCTTATACTAAGAGGGGGTGAACAATATTAGGTCAAATTTTACTTTTTATTCTCAAACAATACTATCCAATATTATAAATGGCAATATCAATAGCAGTAATTAAATCAATGCACAAATTATCACACACATGAGAGACACAAATTTAATGTGGTTCACCCAATGTGGGTTACATCCATGAAGAAAATATTTCTTCTAAATTTTATCAACAAATATTTTGGGAATCAATTCCCTATTACAATGTTTATGGACCTCTATCCAAAGGAGATCTCAATCCCCAATGCTCTATTTTGTGGATCTCTCTCCATAGGAGAACTCTATTCCCTTTGCTCTAATTTGTGGATATTTCTCCATAGGATAACTATTTCCCCTTTGCTCTGGTTCGTGGAACTTGATCCAAGAGAACTCTATCTGCTCAAATGGTTGTAGGGGGTTTTATCAAAATAATTACCATTCAACATAGGTATACTATGAATATTAGAAGCCTAAAATATTCTCCATTTAATTCTTGCTCCTACAAATTGATTTTAAAGTTGGAGGATTTATTGATTTTTATACTATAATAAACTCTCAATTCCCTTGAACCTTGTTTATAGGATCCAAATAACTAACTTAGCTCCTTCTTGGTCCAAGTGCTCAATATTTAGATAATATTCATTTGGTCTATTGAGTTATCCTATATTTAAGCCAAGAAAAGAAGGTTGTGGAACAAGGGATCCATGGGAGCCTTCTCTTAGGTTTGAATGTGACACAACCTTGGGAGATGTATGATGTAATAATTTCTTCTAGATTACTACTTTCTTCTTGTTGTATTTTATCCTTACTCAAAGTAGCTAGAGACAGTTCTCTATTGTTGCTAATAATTTTAACCTTTGACATGGAATCACCACCACTCTATTGTGATTGAAACAAAACATATTGTTGTTAATTTTATCTAGCAACCTCTCTATGTGTTTTTATTTTAAATATTTTCTTATCAAGCTATAAATCCATGAAGTACTTTGAAGAACACGAGCTTATATTTAGAGGGGGAGGGTGAACGGTATAAGGTTAAATTTTACTTTTCTTTCCCAAACAATATTATCCAATATTATCAATGATAATATCAATAGCAGTAATCAAAGCAATGCAAAAATCATAACATACACAAGAGACACAAATTTAACATGGTTCATCCAATGTGGGTTACATCCATGAAGAAAATATTTCTTCTAAATTTTCTCAACAAATCTCTTGGGAATCAATTCCTTATTATAATATTTATGGATCTTTGTCCAAAGGAGATCTCAATCCCCAATGCTCTATTTTGTGGATCTCTCTCTACAGGAGAACTCTATCCCCTTTGCTCTAATTTCTTAGATCTCTCTCCATAGGATAAATCTTTCCCCTTTTCTTTGGTTCATAGAACTTGATCCAGGAGAACTCCATATCCTCAACTAGTTTGTGGATCTCTATCCATAGAAGAACTCTATTTGCACAGCTAGTTCACAAATCTCTTTACATATGAGAAATCTATCCCATTCTAATATGGTTTATGGAACTCTCTCCATAGGAGAACTCTATACCCTCTACTCTGGATAATGAACTTATAAAAGACTTTTATCCCTATTTCTCTAGCTTATGTATCTCTCTCCATAAGAGACCTCTATCCCCACTATACTGGCTTATGGATCTCTATCCACTGAAGACATTTGTCCTCTTTGTTCTATCACCTCCAAAGCCTGATATCAAATATATCTCAAATATATCCCAAGACTTAACACAAATCTTGATCAAATCAACAATCAAACCTACTCTCAATTCTATCTCAAATCTATCCCAAAGTTGCTTCAAGTCTTCTCACAAGACTTGCCCAAATCTTCCTTCAAGCCTTCTCAAAAGACTTGCTCAAATCTGCCTACAAAGCTGCTTCAAGTATTCTCACAAGACTTGCTCAAATTTATCTTTAAGCCTTCTCAAAAGACTTTCTCAAATCTGATTTCAATGCTGCTCACAAAACCTTCTCAAATATTTCCAAATCTTACATACAAACAAATGCTTAAATCTCTTTCAGAAATGCTTTCTTCAACTAGGCAATTCAGACATATTCTACCTAGAATTCATTTAACCTCTGGAACATATAGAGAATGATATGCACTATAAAAAACCCAATATGTTCTTCACATTCACACATCTTGCATTCAACTAATCCAATCTCGCTCTCTTGCAAAATCCCTTTCAAATCAAGTCAAAACAATGTATAAATTGTTTCATAAAACTGATCTATCTTCTTTGAAAATTTACTCTTAAACATCAACCTTAATAATGCACAAATTTCCCTCAAAATTTGATCTTGTACACTTTCATAATTGCTTTCAATATCTCTCAACCAATGCTCAAAAGGTTTCACAATGATTCACAAACTTGTCCTAACACAAGTAGTTCACAATATCTAGCACAAATGTCTCAATTTATTTCAACAATGGAAGCACACTTGTTCTCAAACTCTATCCCAAATATTTTCAACACCATTAAAAAATTAAGTAAAATACCTAATAAAATTGTTTCCACTTTATATCAAAATTGATGCACATGTAGGTCTCAAACCCTAACTCAAATATTTTCAACAATGCTTACCAAACAACCCTTTTGTCTCCACATTATTTTTTAGAAACATTTACTCAAAAAAACACCTTAAATATGGAATGATGTGCCCGTACCTCTTAATTTGCTCTTATGGAGATATATCTTCAAAAACCTGTCTCACAAACAACTGATATTTCTAGTGCCACTTCAAAAGTTAGATAGCAAAATACTTTCTCAAAACATCCACACAAATTTCCTTCTCAAAAATATGTGCACAATGAAATATGAAAATGTTTCTTTATGACCCTTTTTATGTCTTCATAAACAAAGCATCATCAAACAAAAACAACCTCTAATATTTGTCTTTTTACCATGCATGATTTACAATTCAATATTAAGCCACTATGACACCTTATTACTCCTATTCTTGTATGAAAAACATATCTCCTTTGTTTTCCTTAATGCTTTTGCAAAAATTAAATATATAAGGCACTCTTTGTAATTTATATTTGCAAAAATAAAACTCTTAAAAAAACTCGTTGCACACAAAGCTTTATGACCTCACAAACTTGTTACTCCATAATTATAAACACAAAGCTTTAATAAACTCAACCCTTATAACTCCTAATAGCAAAAATCATGCATCATTAATTTCAACCCTTATGGCACTCTAAACAACTCCTAACCCTTATGACTCCCTAATAGCAATCAAAAGCCTATATTAAAAAAAAATCCTTATGACTCCCAAAATATTAAACAAACACTTTATAAAAATTTTACCCTTACCAAACTGCTATTGCAGGGTTTCGAATGCACGACCTGACGAAGCCCACACTCTAGCATGTGCTAGAGCACCGCATGGGATAACTACCCACATAATACCTCAAGGAACTTAACTTCCATTTAACCTATCACCATCGATTGAAATTTTGCTACCCATACAAGAATGCGAACAACCTATCGCTGTCGCATCTTGAACATGAGACCCCCTCCTCACTACTACCTATGTGGGATCTGCCTGCCAACTGAGCTATCCACTCAGTTGGAACCAAAGGCATGTTATCTCCTTATTAAAATTTATACATTGTATAAAATAAAGTAAAACATGTCGCCTTGCTCGAAGATCATGCATTGAAATTCACAAAGGATTTTGATGCCTTAGAAATTTTGAATGCCAATCCTTAATTTTTTTTTTACTCATTGCCAAATGATTTTAGGTTCCAATTTATATATGCACTTCAAATTAGGAAGAAGACGTCGGCACTACCACCTTAGGAGAATATTTAAATTTTGGTGCCCATTTTAATTTTAAATAATATTATTATAATATTTAGAATTTTAATTTAAATATTATAATTAGTCCTTTTAACCCTTTGTATTTTGCCTTGGAAACTTCCTCAACTTACATTTAATTGAACTTTTTTCAAAGGAGCTTGTCTACATTGTCTTCTTTTTCAATGGAGGTATTTGCCTTGCAATTTAATATTTCAACCTAGAAAATTATTTTCAATCATTTTAATTTTGACATCAATCCTTTGACATCAATGACAACCAATTACTCAAAATTTCCAACAAATTCTAATTCCTTAACAGTGATCCTTTTAAATTTATTCTGATTTTTTTTACTAAAACCTCTTGGGATTCCTTCCCTCCCGATATTTCTTTGTCTACTATTGCCTTTGACTCAGGTGCTTCTTCCTCTAATTTTCCTTTTTCTTTTGCTATATGTGACTCAAGTGCTTCTTTTTCATAAGGTGCTATAGGGGTTTATGGTTGTGTTGGACATTTTGAGTCCACTAAGACAAAGTTGTCATTGATGTCACCTGATAGAGTTATCACTCTTATCAAGGAATTCAAAAAAAAATAAAGTCACCCAAGTCATCCAAGAAAAATATTCATCACCGCAGAAGTGAAAGGAAAAAAGGCTCCATAATATTTAAATATTATTGGGAGCACAGGTTATATGATTAGTTTATAGAAACCCAAGGTGGGTTATTGTAAAGTTTAAAAAGGAGGTTTAATAATTATTTATAAATTATTTTAATTCACAAGGAATTTAAATTTTATAAATAATATTTAATTATACCAAGGATGGCACCCATGTGTTGTAGGTGAGTTGGAGAGGAGAGATAAATCCATGAAACAAATTATTCCATATTCTAATTTGAGTTGAGATTGAGATTTGAGAATAGAACATATTGAGTCTCTAACAATTCTCTTTATGCTTCTATGAGATTGATTTGAGTTAAGATTAGGATTTGAGTATAGAACATATAGAGTCTCTAACAATTATTTTTATGCTTCTATGAGATTGAGTTGAGTTGAGATTGGGATTTGAGTATAGAACATATTGAGTCTCTAAAAATTCTCTTTATGTTTCTATGAGATTGAGTTGAGATATTGATTGAGCATTAAGTATAGAACATATTGAGTCTCTAACAATTCTCTTTATTATTCTATGATATTGGACAAGTTCTGTGTGGACTTGTTAAGCTAATTTGAGGTAAGTCTTTGAGAAGTCTTGTGGACTGATTTTGTGTAAGCTTTTGTGGAAGCTTGCTATGCAGATTTGAGCAAGTCCTAGAGAGGACTTATTGAGCAGATTTGGACAAGTTATGAGTGAGCTTGTTGAGAAGATTTGAGCAAGTCCTAGAGAGGACTTATTGAGTATATTTGGACAAGTTCTAAGTGAGCTTGTTGAGCAGATTTGAGGAAATCCTAGAGAGGACTTATTAAGTATATTTGAGCAGGTTCTATATGGACCTATTGAGAAAATTTGAGCAGGTTCTTTGTGGACCTGTTGAGAAAATTTAAATATTATAATTAGTCCTTTTAACCCTTTGTATTTTGCCTTGGAAACTTCCTCAACTTACATTTAATTGAACCTTTTTCAAAGGAGCTTGTCTACCTTGTCTTCTTTTTCAATGGAGGTATTTGCCTTGCAATTTAATATTTCAACCTAGAAAATTATTTTCAATCATTTTAATTTTGACATCAATCCTTTGACATCAATGACAACCAATTACTCAAAATTTCCAACAAATTCTAATTCCTTAACAGTGATCCTTTTAAATTTATTTTGATTTTTTTTACTAAAACCTCTTGGGCTTCCTTCCCTCCTGATATTTCTTTGTCTACTATTGCCTTTGACTCAGGTGCTTCTTCCTCTAATTTTCCTTTTTCTTTTGCTATATGTGACTCAAGTGCTTCTTTTTCATAAGGTGCTATAGGGGTTTATGGTTGTGTTGGACATTTTGAGTCCTCTAAGTCAAAGTTGTCATTGATGTCACCTAATGGAGTTATCACTCATATCAAGGTTTTCATCAAGAAATAAAGTCATCCAAGGTTGTCATAATCTTCCAAGAAAAAGCTTCATCAGTGCAAAATTGAAAGGAAAAAGGCTCCATAATATTTTAATATTATTGGGAGCATAGGTTAAATGATTGGTTTATAAAAACCCAAGGTGGGTTATTGCAAAGGTTAAAAAGGAGGTTTAATAATTATTTATAAATTATTTAAATTCACAAGGAATTTAAATTTTATAAATAATATTTAATTATACCAAGGATGGGGGCATTAAGACAAGGTTCCAAGGTTTAATTAAACCAACACCTAAGGTTGGTTCATTTTAATTTATAATATTTAAATTTAAAATTTAAATTTAAATATATTATAAATTAAATCACGCCGACGTCGAATTAATTCGATGCATCGACGTGATCGAAAGGAGGGCAAAGACATTATAAATAATGCCTCGAAAGGCATTAATCTTTTATCCTTGCATTTTCGTTTGGTGTGCATGCGAAAAAGCTCGTGTTCCAAAAGATTTACGATTTGTGCAAAGTGTTGAAGGAAGGAGTGAGTTGGTGTTTGAAACACATAGGCTAGCTTGGCCTAGTGGTGTGTTGGCTTGGCGAGACAGTGGAGGTCCCGCGTTCGATTCACACGAAGGTTGCTTGCAAGGTGGTTTGCGCTTGACGCGCGTTTTTGTTTTCGGAAGGCGCTGTGTCGTGAAGTATTGATGTTGGTCATGCCCTTTTAGGCACGTGAGGGCGCGTGGCCCAACGGTGGCTTGGCTGCGGCTAAGTCATTGGGAAGGAAGACGTCGGGGGATCGAATCCCGCTGAGAGGCAAAGGCAAGTTAATTTTTTATTTTAATTTTTGTGAAAATAGCCTTAAGGAGAAATAAGGGTTATGGTATGCTTTAGAAAATTTGGAAATTACTATTGATTTTATTTTTGGAAGGGTAGCATATTATATATCGTTGGAAAGCATTTTTCAAGGGCTATTTGATTAACTTGCTTAGAAGGAGAAATAAGGTGTGTGTAAAGAGATATTTCTAGTTTTGTAAAAGGGGTTCAAAAGTGAGTTTGGTTTATTCTTTTTCAAAAGGGATTATTTCTGTTATGAGAGGACATGGTGAATTTTATTGAGTAGGAGTAATAAGGTGTGATTGGGATATTATTTTCATTGTTGTGATATTACTCAAGTCCTCTAACCTCTTTGTGATTGGAAAGGAAATATTTGAGAGTGTGTTGAGTTTGACAGATTTTGTGGACAACTTCTTGGCATCAAAAAGGTATGGGCAATATTCTCCATTGACTTATTTGGGTGGTTGATTTCTGAAAATATCATTGGAGTGAAAAGGATTGATTGTGGTTTCCTTTTCGAAAGTGATTGGTTTAATGCTTCAAGGTTTTCTGGTTTGAGAGTTGTGATTAAACCTTGGTTTATAAGCATTGTTGTTGAAGCCAATTGGTTGTGCAAAGAACTTGAACTTGAGTTAGAAAAGAACATGAGTATCATTGTTATGTGAGATTTGTGGTTGAGCATTATTGGAAACATTTTGAGTTGGTTGATACATGCTTGGACTAGGGTTTGTGAGAAAGGGTTGTTCCTTGAGGTGATTGGTTGAGTAGAGTTGATTGAGCCTAGTCAAGTGATTGTGTGAAGTGGTTGTTCAAGTTCCATAAAACAAACTATTCTACATCTTGATTTGAGTTGAGATTGAGATTTGAGTATAGAACATATTGAGTCTCTAACAATTCTCTTTATGCTTCTATGAGATTGATTTGAGTTAAGATTGGGATTTGAGTATAGAACATATTGAGTCTCTAACAATTATCTTTATGCTTCTATGAGATTGATTTGAGTTGAGATTGAGATTTGAGTATAGAACATATTGAGTCTCTAAAAATTCTCTTTATGCTTCTATGAGATTATTGAGATATATTGATGAGTATAGAAATATTGAGTCTCTAACAATTCTCTTTATGTTTCTATGAGATTGGACAAGTTTTGTGTGGACTTGTTAAGCTGATTTGAGGTAAGTCTTTGAGAAGGCTTGTGGACTGATTTTGTGTAAGATTTTGTGAAAGCTTGCTATGCAGATTTGAGCAAGTCCTAGAGAGGACTTATTGAGCAGATTTGGACAAGTTCTGAGTGAGCTTGTTGAGAAGATTTGAGCAAGTCTATGAGTGGACTTATTGAGAAGATTTGGAAAGTTTAAGTGTTGTGAGAAATTTATTTGGACCTATTGAGCAGATTTGAGCAGGTTTTGTGTGGACCTATTGAGGAGATTTGAGTAGGTTCTGTGGACCTATTGAGCAGATTTGAGTAGGTTCTAAGTGGACCTATTGAGAAGATTTGAGCAAGGTTCTGAGTGAACCTATTGAGAAGATTTGAGAAGGTTCTGAGTGAACCTATTGATAGAGCTTTGGAGGTGATAGAGTATAGAGGATAGAGTCTCAGTGGATAGAGATCCAACAACCAGGACAATTGAAGATAGATCTTTGAGTGAGGAGTCTTCAAGTGGAGAGAGATCCACCAATCAATGCAATAGAGAGACAGAGTCTTCTAGAAGATCACTAGCTAGAGTAGAAGGGGAAAGAGTTCTCCTGTGGAAGAGATCCATGAACTTGAGATTTAGGGGATCAACATCTCCTTTGGATAGAGGTCCATAAACATTGTAATTGGGAAGGATTCCCAAAGATATTAATTGAGAAATTTTTAGAAGAAATATTTTCTCTGTGGAGGTAGCCCACATTGGGTGAACCACGTAAATTATGGTGTCTCTATTGTGGATGGTGTTTTATGCATTGCTTTGATTACTACTATTGATACTACTATCTATACATTGCATAATATTGAATTGAAAAGAAAAGTAAAAAGTGGTCTTATACTGTTCACCCCCCCTCTCAGTATAAGCTTGTGTTCTTCAATTGGTATCAGAGCAGGTTCCTTCAGAAGAGTTTGATAGCTTGAAGGAAAAGTGGTCTAAGAACACAATGGATCAAAAGGATGGATCCTTCAATAATGTAGTACCAGTATTTTATGGAAGTGACTTCTTGTATTGGTGTATGCTGATGAGATTTCACTTGATGGCACTTGGAAATGAAGTTTGGGATGCAGTGGAACTTGGATATGATTCAAAATTCAATCCTCCTATAGATAAGGAAGGTAAGCTTCTAATGCATGCAAATTCAAGAGCTATGAATGCAATTATAAAAGGATTGGGTAGATCAGAATCTATGAAGGTTATGGATTGTAAAATAACAAAAGATATGTGGGATCTACTGCATAACATATATGAGGGAGATAAAGGTGTCAGGAAAGCTAAGATCAAAAATCTCAAAGGAGAATTTGAGAACTTAAGAATGAGAGATGATGAAAATATTCATGATTATCTCAATAAGATTGATGAACTTGTACATGAGATGAGAGGTCTTGGAATGAAGGTTGATGAATCTGATGCTTGTGATAAGATCTTGAGAACTCTTCCAAAAAGGTATAGTGAAAAGGTTTTTGCTATAGAAACATCAATTGATAGTGATTCTTTGACAAGGAATTCTTTGCTTGGCATGCTTACTACTTTTGAGATAAGAACAAAAGATCCTATTCCTTCGAAAGAAGTTGCATTCAAAGTGGACAAAAAGAAAAAGGGTAAGAAGATAGAATCAAGCAGTGAGTCATCTAGTGATGAAGAAGCAAACTATGGTAGAAGAGATAAAGGTTCTAGAAGATCCATAGATCTAAGATCTATTAAGTGTTTCAATTGTGGAAAGTATGGACATTATGCAACAGAATGTAAAGAGCCAAAGTACAACAATGATGAAGAAAAATAGGATCACAAGTACAGGGAATCAGAAAGACACAGGTATCAAAAGAAAGGCAAGGATGGACAAAACAGACGAGGAAAGAAGTTCTTCCAAAGACAAAAGAGAAGTTACTATGCGGATAATGCAAGTAAGTATTCAAATGATAGTGATGCTAGTTCTTCAGATAATGATAGAGATGAAGTCCTATTTATGGTTAAAGAGAAAAGGACTCCAGTTATTCTCAAGTGTTTTAGATGTGGTAAATTTGGACATCTTGAAGATGATTGCACTAGGGATGGCTATAGTTTCAGTGATGATGGTTTTGAAGATGCACTTGAAAGACCAGATGAGAATCTTCTAATGGCATTAGAGGAAGAAGTGAGTGATCCTATAGAAGACAAGCCAAAAGGAAGTAATGATAAGGACAAAGGCAAAAAAATAGAGGATTATTCAGTAGAGAATGGCTATGATCTCAAGGGAGAACTTATCCATGCCCTTGACATAGTAAAGAAGGTAAGAAAGCAACACTCTAAGCTTGAAAGTCAGTTTCAAGAATGTGATGAAGAAATATTATTGCTCATAGAGGATTTAGAGAAGTCAAAGGCTAAGGCAAGTAAGTTCAAGGATAAGTTAGAAGCAAATATTTTGGAATGTGAAAAGTTAACACAAGAAGTGGCACTACTAAAGGAAGATTTAGAGGATTCCAAGAACAAGTATGAAGAGTTTCACAAATAGCTCAAAGAATGTAGATAAAATAATCTAGGTACAAAGAGGAGCATCAAGAACAGACAGGTCTTGGCTTTGGAAAAGTTCAAAAGAAATGGGAAGAAAAGTCTACTTCAAGTCTTGAAGAAGAAGGAACTTCAGAAGAAGATACTTCAAAAGATGACAATGTAAGTGGAAATGAGACATCAGAAGATGAGTTGGATAACAAAGAGTTCAACAAAAATAGGAACAATGCACAAAGAAGATACATATGGAACAACAATCAGAATAGGAGACCAATGAGGTCTAGGCAAGGAAGCTTCAATGGGAGATGCTTCTCATGTCACAGGTTTGGGCACATGGCTTCACAGTGCAGGACATATGAAAGACATGAATATGGGAAAGGGTAACTTTTCCATGGGTATTGCTACTCATGTAATGATTTTGGTCACAAGGCAATGAATTGCAGGGTTCATGATAGAAGAGGATATGGCTTCACTAGGAGAAGTCCTAAGATAGTTGCACCTCCAAGGAATAATAACATTAAGTGTTATAAGTGCAATAATGATGGTCACACAGCAAGATGGTGTAGAGCAAATATTCCAAAAATAGGCATGAACAGGAATAGGAATATGAACAGAAACAGGAATATGAAGAGAATAGGAATAGGAACATGGATGAGAACAAGAATAGGAACAGGAACATGGATGAGAACAAGAATAGGAATAGGAACATAAGTGATGACAGGAACAAGGATGATGACTTGGAAAGAAACAGTGAGAGGATTCAAAAGATTCAGAAAAGAAGAGAGAAATATAGAGGTAAAGAGCAGTGCTTTCGAGGAGTAGAAATACTCCCACCCCAAAATTAACCACCTCATGTGGAGGTGGGGGAGGGGCTAAGCTAAGAGGCTCATTCTTAGCCCCGAGCCCCAAAGGTGACCCTTTGCCATTGATGTCAAAGGGGGAGAGATTTGTGTATTGGGGAGATATTTGATATGGGGAGAGATTTGATATTTGAGAGAGCATTGAGCCAGGGGGAGCAAAGTCCCAGGGGGAGCAGAAAAGAAGGTCAGGTTTCAGTAAAAGGATATGGGTTGCCATCAATGACAAAGGGGGAGATTGTTGGACATTTTGAGTCCTCTAAGTCAAAGTTGTCATTGATGTCACCTAATGGAGTTATCACTCTTATCAAGGATTTCGGCAAGAAATAAAGTCATCCAAGGTTGTCATAATATTCCAAGAAAAATCATCGATGCAAATTTGAAAGGAAAAAGGCTCCATAATATTTTAATATTATTGGGAGCACAAGTTAAATGATTGGTTTATAAAAACCCAAGGTGGGTTATTGCAAAGGTTAAAAAGGAGGTTTAATAATTATTTATAAATTATTTAAATTCACAAGGAATTTAAATTTTATAAATAATATTTAATTATACCAAGGATGGGCATTAAGACAAGGTTCCAAGGTTTAATTAAACCAACACCTAAGGTTGGTTCATTTTAATTTATAATATTTAAATTTAAAATTTAAATTTAAATATATTATAAATTAAATCACGTCGACGTCGAATTAATTCGATGCACCGACGTGATCGAAAGGAGGGCAAAGACATTATAAATAATGCCTCGAAAGGCATTAATATTTTATCCTTGCGTTTTCGTTTGGTGTGCATGCGAAAAAGCTCGTGTTCCAAAAGATTTACGATTTGCACAAAGTGTTGAAGGAAGGAGTGAGTTGGTGTTTGAAACACATAGGCTAGCTTGGCCTAGTGGTGTGTTGGCTTGGCGAGACAATGGAGGTCCCGCGTTCGATTCACATGGAGGTTGCTTGCAAGGTGGTTTGCGCTTGATGCATGTTTTTGTTTTCGGAAGGCGTTGTGTCGTGAAGTATTGATGTTGGTCGTGCCCTTTTAGGCACGTGAGGGCGCATGGCCCAACGATGGCTTGGCTGTGGCTAAGTCATTGGGAAGGAAGACATCGGGGGATCGAATCCCATCGAGAGGCAAAGGCAAGTTAATTTTTTATTTTAATTTTTGTGAAAATAGCCTTAAGGAGAAATAAGGGTTATGGTATGCTTTAGAAAATTTGGAAATTACTATTGATTTTATTTTTGGAAGGGTAGCATATTATATATCGTTGGAAAGCATTTTTCAAGGGCTATTTGATTAACTTGCTTAGAAGGAGAAATAAGGTGTGTGTAAAGAGATATTTTTGGTTTTGTAAAAGGGGTTCAAAAGTGAGTTTGGTTTATTCTTTTTCAAAAAGGATTATTTCTTTTATGAGAGGACATGGTGAATTTTATTGAGTAGGAGTAATAAGGTGTGATTGGGATATTATTTTCATTGTTGTGATATTACTCAAGTCCTCTAACCTCTTTGTGATTGGAAAGGAAATATTTGAAAGTGTGTTGAGTTTGATAGATTTTGTGGACAACTACTTGGCATCAAAAAGGTATGGGCAATATTCTCCATTGACTTATTTGGGTGGTTGATTTCTGAAAATATCATTGGAGTGAAAAGGATTGATTGTGGTTTCCTTTTCGAAAGTGATTGGTTTAATGCTTCAAGGTTTTCTGGTTTGAGAGTTGTGATTAAACCTTTTTAGTGGGGTGGGAAAAGGGTGAAGAATGTTTTATAAGCATTGTTGTTGAAGCCATAGTGTGTAAGGGTTGGGTCTATTGGTTGTGCAAAGAACTTGAACTTGAGTTAGAAAAGAACATGAGTATCATTGTTATGTGAGATTTGTGGTTGAGCATTGTTGGAAACATTTTGAGTTGGTTGATACATGCTTGGACTAGGGTTTGTGAGAAAGGGTTGTTCCTTGAGGTGATTGGTTGAGTAGAGTTGATTGAGCCTAGTCAAGTGATTGTGTGAAGTGGTTGTTCAAGTTCCATAAAACAAACTATTCTACATCTTGATTTGAGTTGAGATTGAGCTTTGAGTATAGAACATATTGAGTCTCTAACAATTCTCTTTATGCTTCTATGAGATTGATTTGAGTAAATTAATTTTTTATTTTGAGTTGAGTTGAGTTGAGATTGGGATTTGAGTATAGAACATATTGAGTCTCTAACAATTCTATTTATGCTTCTATGAGATTGAGTTGAGATATTGATTGAGCATTTGAGTATAGAACATATTGAGTCTCTAACAATTCTCTTTATGTTTCTATGAGATTGGACAAGTTCTGTGTGGACTTGTTAAGCTGATTTGAGGCAAGTCTTTGAGAAGGCTTGTGGACTGATTTTGTGTAAGCTTTTGTGAAAGCTTGCTATGCAGATTTGAGCAAGTCCTAGAGAGGACTTATTGAGCATATTTGGACAAGTTCTGAGTGAGCTTGTTGAGCAGATTTGAGTAAGTTCTAGAGAGGACTTATTGAGCAGATTTGGACAAGTTTGAGTGAGCTTGTTGAGCAAATTTGAGAAGTCTAACTAATTTGAGCAGGTTATGTGGACCTATTGAGCAGATTTGAGCAGGTTCTGAGTGGACCTATTGAGAATATTTGAGCAGGTTATGAGTGGACCTATTGAGCATATTTGAGCAGGTTTTGAGTGGACCTATTGAGCATATTTGAGCAGGTTTTGAGTGAACCTATTGAGCAAAATTGAGAAGGTTCTGAGTGAACCTATTGATAGAGCTTTGGAGGTGATAGAGTACAGAGGATAGAGTCTCAGTGGATAGAGATCCAGCAGCCAAGACAATTGAAGATAGATCTTCTGAGTGAGGAGTCTTCAAGTGGAGAGAGATCCACCAATCAGTACAATAGAGAGATAGAGTCTTCTAGAAGATCACTAGCCAGAGTAGAAGGAGAAAGAGTTCTCCTATGGAAGAGATCCACGAACTTGAGATTTAGGGGATCAACATCTCCTTTGGACAGAGGTCCATAAACATTTGTAATTTGGAAGGATTCCCAAAGATATTAATTGAGAAATTTTTAGAAGAAATATTTTCTTCGTGGAGGTAGCCCACATTGGGTGAACCACGTAAAATTGTGGTGTCTCTATTGTGGATGGTGTTTTGTGCATTGCTTTGATTACTACTATTGATATTGCTATCTACAAACTGCATAATATTGAATTGAAAAGAAAAGTAAAAAGTGGTCTTATACTGTTCACCCCCCCTCTCAGTATAAGCTTGTGTTCTTCAGGTTGCACTTTAGGTTCCTTTGGAACACATTCCTCTTTTATAGACCTTTCTTGCTTCTACGTCTTATGTACGAAATTGGGGGCCTTGGTAGTCTTGTATTATTTTTGAGTGTTTCAAAGCCCTGTTCATGCATGCCATTTTCTACTAGGTTTTTTTGGCTTGAGCTTAAGGGAATCTAATGCCTTTGAGACTTTAGGCTTAAATAAGTGTTGAGTGGCACCAGATTGCTCTAGTACATCAACAAAAATAGTAGTTTTTGATGATTTATATTTATTGTCTTGTTGCTTGGGTCCTTCAACCCCTCAAAACTTATTCCATCCATTGTCACTACCCTTTCTAGCCTCAAATTGGTGATGACAAAGCAATTGGATTAGCTCACGATGTTTTAACTAATGATTCCCTTCTTTGAACCTAGAAGTCATATCATGGAGTGAAATATTAAAATAATAAGGAAAATTAATACAAAGATATAGATTACACTCACCGTGTATCAAGTGGATAAGAATTTTCACATGTGGCTGAGATAGAGAAGCAAATTGTCATAGTAGGTAAGATACTTAATTACCTAGAGGGAAACAATATCCCATGACCTTGCCAGACCAATGCATTTTAATACCTTATAATCGTTGTTGCAGATTTCATCATTAGGTTCTAGATATCCTTTTTTGATCTACCCAAAGAGCATAGAGGGGGATTTCCTAGTTTATTAGAATTCTAGACCAATGAGTGGAAGCTTGGATATCTCATTGAGCACAACAAGGTTTACTAGAATATTGAATCCCCTAACTTTGGCATACTTATCCTATATTAAGAACCTTAAAATAAGCATATTCACATAAATATTGTAAATAAAACAAAAAATCATGAAAGAAAGGAATATTGCAATATGAAATGTAAATGCAAAAATGTGTTAATCTCAAAAATCACAACATAGAATTGTGGGCTTCTTCGAGGATGGAAACCTATTTCAATAATTTAATTCAATATGTAAAATATACATTTTTTTATGGATATTTTAAAGATAATCTTCATGTAATCCTAACCTCATGCTCAAAAGTTGGATTACATGCAAAGTACCACAATATTCTATCAAAAAATAGTTACATTCTTGATAATGGTTACATGAAATGGTCCCACTTGTCTAGGCACCTCAATTACCACATACCATTACAAAATATCATTATAATGGAGTCCCCATGTTGGAAAGGGGTCATTACATAATAATATAATAAATACATCATAATGTTAGGATGGGGTCCTAACATGCCCTTCTACTTAAAAAAAAATTATCCTCAAAGCTGAAGAGGCAGAAAATAGTGTTGTAGCTACTAGATAGAATCCTAAGTGGTATGTTTTGATTGTAATGCATGTCATTTAACAAGAACCTCAATGATAACACAATTTCAAAGAGTGTGCGATATCTAGTCCAAAAGTTGTTCAGTTTTGAGCAATATGGAACTCTTTTCATCCAATTCTAGTAAAGTTGATTGAGTCTATACCTTATTACTCACTAACTTCTTGAGAGAGGAGACATGAAAAATGTATGAAGCTTTTATGTGGCTGGAAGGGCCAATTTTTAGATCATTACACCAATCCATTGTAGTACCTAGTAGGGTCCATAGTATTTATCAACTATTTTTTGGCATCTGTAGATCTAGAGTGATGATTGTTTATAAGGTTGTAGGCAAAGAAAAACCATATCTCCTACTTCAAATTTATGCTCAAAGTAGTGATGATCAACTTGTCGGTGCATACGGTTCTAGGACAATTCTAAATTCATATTTAGTTGATAAAGTATTGCAACATGCAAGTTGAGTGTAGTGTTGTAGCATAAGGGAGAGTGTTACATGAGGTGGAGGTGAAGTGGAAGGTTTTAGAATGAAGTATTATGCTCGAGGATCACTTTTATCCAAATCGTATAACTTGTACAATTTGCTAATGAATGATTTACAAATTTACAAAATTGCTAGTAAAAACTTCAAATCATATAGTTGTATGATCCAAATTGTACAATAGGATGACATGTAACTCAAACTGACCAGTTTTATAATCATTTTATCAAAAACCCTAGTTTTCTAGAATTGGTAAGTTTTCTCCATACAATTTCTATTCCAAATTAGGTAAACAATCAATTGTACGATTTGACTAACTGGTTGTACAGTTTGGCACAAAACCTTGCTACAAATCTCACTTTAGATTTTCCATCTTGCTCATATATTCTTCTCAAGGAAAGTTTGGGTTACTTTTCTAATGCAATTGCTAACTTATCCTCAAACATGCAAACCCTAGTTCACTCTCCATTAATTGCTATCATCAAGGATATTTCCAAAAATCATACAATAGCTATAATACATTTATTTATAGCAATAAATCACATAAAATCATTCCATCTCCCTCTCACAAAGTCATAGGATCATCAACAATCAATTCCATTGTATTTCCAATAATTTTCTTGCACAAAATCCACAATCTACAATAGACATCAACACATGCAATGGTTTTGATAATACACATGATCAAAGAGACATAACAGAACTTTGTACAATATATTCATCAACATCAGAGAAAAATGAACATATTCAATCAATAGTGAACAATATTTTCTCAAGCATGTACAACCATAACAGTAATCCTGAATGAACACCAATATATGTACTAACATGAACAACCATCAAAATTGAATGGGAGGTCCTTATAATGCTTGCCCAAACCATTCCAAAGTAGGTCTTAAGACAACCACCATTTACAACTACCATCCCCATAAAAAATCAACTTGCATTAAGGTCTTCCTAAGTCTAATTTGATTATTATAAAATTAACCTTAAATGCACATTTACCTTAATTTAACTTTAATTTCTAATTGCACTTTTTATAACTTTGTACAATTACACCCAATTGTACATTTTATAACTCTCATTTGTACAATTAGATAAAACCTCACATGTGTACATTTTGACAAACCACACATCTAACAAATTAAACTACAAAATTGTACAAATCTAATGTTCACTTCTTCACGGAGGTGGATTTGATGCCTACATCTACCCTTACCTTTACATGAGTCAGTGTTCTTGTTGACTGAATATTTTTTATCTTAGTTGATTGTTCTTGTAGAAAATCATCAAGCTACAGAAAGATAGCAGTATGTTCATTGCACAATATGGTCACGTAGTTGTTGAGTTCCAGGACCCAAATTTATTGAATTTCTTTTCTTTGGTAGCCAAGAGTTGACCTAACTCCTCTCACTTTGATTCTCCCTTGCATATTTTCTCTATCAGTGATACCTTTGTTTGAGATGGCTAGATCCTCATTATTATTCATGATGACCTTAATATTTTTATATTTATCTACATCACAAGCTAAAATATGCTCATCCTTAACCCAAAGTTGAGCTTTATGATCCATGATCATCCCATTGTAGCACTTGGCATCTGTTTCCATATCCTTTATTTTGTGATCTTTCTGTTGTAGTTGTTCCCTGGCTACCTTCAACTTAGCTTCCTATTTGGCCAACTATTATTTTTGTGCTACCAATTGTTCTTCTAACTACTTCATGTGCTCTTTCACTTTTTGGATCACAAGATTATTTTCCCATTCTTGTGAGCATAGCTTATCCTCATAAGCAATATTAAAGTTATTCTATTTAGATTCAATCTTTTTTAATATTTTACTAGCCTTGGTCTTGCTGCACTTTAATTATTATTCAATTATAGCCATTTATTTTCAAGTAGCCTCCACTTATTCCTTATGTGCTTCCTTGGACTAATATATATGTTCAAGCCCCAAGCTGAGCCACTTGATCCAATGTGTCAGGAAATTAAATTTATGTAGGGTGAAGACTAATTTTGAAGGTGCCCTTCAAAATTCTATATCTGGTGTATTCAATGGACAACTCTGGCACATTACCTGATCGAAATACACTTATGGATATGCTTTGTAATTGGTCTTCACTTCATCTGATAAATCTACAATTCTCAACATTGTTTTATCTCTACCCTTGGTAATCACCATGGGTATTGTGCATGAATCTAAGCTATCCATCTTGTACATTATTCACTATACACCCACTTCATGATATTTTCCACCCTCAGCGAAGGTTTTATCCCTCCATTGCTTCAATTATACAACACCACCAATGACAAACTACAACCTGGTACTAGCAAACATATCGCTTACTTGTTGGAAGAAGTGCTCCACCTATCCATCGGTATTTTCACCATCCTATCCTAGAATACTAAACTAAGGCACTTCAAGCAAAAATCTTGTATGAAGGATCGCATCCCTTTATTGGGGTGGAGTTTTCTTTTCCTCTTTCTCCTGTGGGACTGAACTTCCCTCAACTTATTTTATTGTAACTATTGTAATAATTTCCTGTAGTGACATATGAACTACAATATTAACCATATCTTCTTAAAATGGTCTGATATCTTCCACATTGATAATTTTCTTATGCAGCTATTGCTCTACCAAAAGTGCTTGGACTTCCTCTTGTGGTTTCATCAAGTCTTTCTACTATATTTCTATCAACCCTTTGACCTGTGGGTTTGAGTGCACTTCCCTAGATGTTGCAGTTATCAAAATTGTGTCAAACTATTCTTATGATGGTTGTGTATTCTCTAGCTCTGACTAATTTTTTCCTCATCACATCACTATATTTATTTGAGTCTTATTCTTTTCCTTAATATCATTTTGTGGGGCTATCATCACTATTTTTTCTTTCATTACTGGTGGTAGCATTGATCTTTCCTACAAAAATTTAGATGAATCTAAAAAATCAAAAATAAACATTCTAAAGTAGAACAAGAGATCCCATTGATTCTCATATTTATCTTGTGCCACCTAACACATTAATATCCATAATATCTAGGTCCTCAAAATCCAAGTGCATCTCACCAGGATTGTCTAGCATAGGCTCAGTTTTCTCCTTCTATGTAGGAGTCTTCTCCATCATCTATCTCTCTTGCTACCTACACATCATAATCCACACTAGACTAGATTTCGATGCTAGTATCTCCTCCTATTCTTGAGATAGTAGCTGCTTCTATGACCTTTTTTCAATTGCTTGCTACTCCAAGATAGGTTCTAGTTTTCTTTATCTCTTCCTTTGAGGATTAAATTCCTCATTAGATGAAGTCTCTCCTTTTTTAGTCTTGGGAAGTTTTGGTTTCCTGGTTTTCTTCTTCAAGAAAAATTTCTCTAGAATTACTTTTTGAAGTAGCATAATCTTTGGCCATCTCAATATGGTAGGTTGACCTAGAGATAAATCATGAGGTGATGTCAAGCTTGTAAAGTGAATGCCTATTTTGGAAACTACAATGGTGCCAAATGTAGCATAGGGGGTAGTATTCCTAGAGGGGAAGGTAAAGTGGAAGATAATGGAATGAATTCTTATGCTCTAGGACCATTGTGATCCAAATCATATAACTTGTAAAATTTGTTAGTGAATGGTTTGCAACTTTACAAAATTGCTTGCATAGATTGCAAGTCATATATTTGTACAGTCCAAATCATACAATAGGATAGAATGTATGATTTTACACTTAGTCCACTCACTAGAAGTCATTTTGTAACTCAAATAGATTATTTTTTGTAATCATTTTCTTTGAAACTTTAGTTTTCCATAACTGGCAAGTTTCGCCATGCAATTTCCATTCCAAATTAAGCAAACAATCAAATGCACAATTTCATTAACTAGTTGTACGATTTGGCAAAAACCATTGCTACAACTCTCACTTTAGATATTCCATATTGCTCATGGATTCTTTTTAGGGCAAGTTTGGGTTACTTTTCTAATGCAATTGCTAACATATTCCATGACATGCAAACCCTAGTTCACTATCCATCAATTGCTATCACCAAGAATATTTCTAGAAATCATACAACATAAGGATGTTTCTGTATAATAATAATAATAATAATGTGTAGGATCAATCCCTCAACATTCTCCAAGGTTAAGAGTTCATAATTAGTATAATTCCATTGCCACAATGTCCATATTCCATTCCATTATGGCCATACTTGCACATAATACACAATTCAAAATTACCATTCAATTGTACAACATAATTCACAGTAACTCACAATTATAATGCTACTTCCATTATTATGGTTGAATATGTACAATTACCATGAAAAACAATATGATTGAACTATCAACAATGAACAACAACTATCATCAACCATCGATGAACATGAATGAACAACTATGAACTGAACTATGATGAAAAACCATCAAAATTGAATGGGGGGTCCTTATAATGCTTGCCTAGGCCATTCCAAAGTGGTTCTTGAGACAACCACCATTTACAACTACCATATCCATAACAATCAACTTAAATTGAGGTCTTCCTAAGTCTAATTTAATTATTATCAAATTTGCCTTATGGGATTGAAATCAATGGTATTACAACAAATCTTGGATATCATCCATGTATCACTTGTCAATATTTGAACCTTTGTCTTATTCAATGTTAAGGAATTTAACCAGTTGAGCTAATGCCACTTGATTATCAAATTCACCTTAAATGCATATTTTACCTAATTTAACTTTAATTTCTAATTGCACTTTTTATGACTTTGTACAATTACACTCAATTGTATATTTTTAACTCTCATTTGTATAATTAGACCAAACTTTACATGTGTATGTTTTGATAAACTATACATCTAATAAAATTGACAAAACTACAAAATGGTGCAAATCCAATGTTCACTTCTTCTTTTGGAAGGTGGATTTGCTGCCTACATATTCCCTCCCATTTACATCAGTCGATGTCCTCATTGAATTTTTTTCTTTTCTTTGGTTGACTGGTCTTGTTGAAAATATTCATGATGGATATGAAGAACGACACATTCATTCTACAACTTGGTTTCATAATGGTTAAGTTCCATAGCCTTCAACCCATACTTATTGGCCTTCTCTTCCATAATAACCAAGATGTGTGTTAACTCCTCTCACTCGAATGCTCCCTTGTGTATTTTCTCTATAAATGTAGTTTCGTGTGAGATGCTATGGCTAAATCCTTGTTCTTATTTGTAATGAACTTAATATTATGATGTATTCCAGCTTCACAAGATACAATATGCTCATCCTTAGCCTAAATTCAAGCCTTATGATCCAAAATCATTTCATTATAGAACTTGATATATGTGGCCATCTCCTTGATCTTATGATCCTTCTATTGTAACTTTTGTAGATACCTTCAATTGATCCTCCTATTTGTCCAATTGCTCTCTGGGCTACCAACTATTATTCCAACTGCCTTGTGCACTCTTCCACTTGCTAGATCACAAGTTGCTTCTCCTACTCCTGTGAGCATAGCTTTTCCTTATAAGTCATATTAATGTTATTCCATTCAACTTATACCTTTTCAACCTCTCCTCAACCTCGGTCTTGCTGCATTCTAGTTCTTATTCAATCACAACCATTTATTTTCAAGTAGCCTCCACTTCCTTATTTTGTGCTTCCTTGGCTTGGTAAATGTGTTCAAGACCCAAGCTTAGCCACTTGATCCAATGTGTTAGGAAATTCAATTTTTGTAAGGTGAAGACTAATTTTGAAGGTACCCTTAAAAATTTTGTATCTTATGTATTCAATGGATAACTCTGGCATATTTCCTGATCCAAATACACTCATGGATACTCCTTGTAATTGATCTTCACTCCATCTAATAAATATACAATTCCCAACATTGTTGTTACCTCTCCTCTGGGTAACTACCATGGGTGTTGTGTGTGAATCTAAGCTATTTATATAATGTGTTATTCACTACACACCCACTCCATGACATTATCAAATTTAGTGAAGGTTTTCTCCCTCCACTACTTCATTTTTTCCACACCACAAATAATAAATTACAATCTAGAACTAGCGAACATGTCACTAACTTGTTGTAAGAAGTGCTCCACCTGTCCATATCTGTTCTCCATCATTCTTCGAAACACCAAACTAAGATACTTCAAGAAAAAAGCATATACAAAGGCTCTCATCCTTCTCCTATGGGGGATTTTGTTCCTCATATTCATCATGTGGATCTAAACTTCCTCTAATTTATTTGGTTACACTAGATGCATTCCCTTCATGTAGTGGAATTTGAGCTACAGTCATGCTTACCTCTTATTTTGTTAATTTGATCTCTTCCATTTTTATGATCTATTGAAGTAGTTGCAACTCTACCATAGGTGCTTGTAATTGCTCTTATGGTTTATGCAAGTTCTCCTATCGAGTTTCTACCAACCCTTCAACATGTGGATTTAATAGCATTTCACTCACTGCTACAACTATCAAAGTTGGATCAGATCATTCCCATGGTGGCTATGTGCTTACTTTATCTTGTTGACTATTGACACCTTGCATGATAATATTTATATTCTTATTTTCCTTAGCCTCCTCTGGTGGGACTACCATCACTATTTTTTCTTTTATTTTTGGTGATTTCATTGTGGGTTTCCACTAGATCTTAGATGAATCCAAAAAGTTAAAATTTGTGGTCTAAAGCAATACAAGAGATCCCATCGCTTCTCCCATCTATCCTATGCCACATGGCACACTGATATTCATAAAATCTAAAAATTCTAGATTCAAGTGAACCTCATTTAGATTCTCAAGCATAGAGTCAAGTTGCTCCTTCTACATAGAAGTCTGCTCAATCTTCTATCTCTCCCACTGTCTACACATTTTAATATACACTAGATTAGATGCTGGTGCTACTACTTTCTCTTCTTGATATAGTGGATGCTCCTATAATTTTTTTTCCAATGCTTGTTGCTCCAAGGTAAGTTCAAGTTGTATTCATCTCTTCCTCTGAGGATGGACTTCCTCATTTTATGAAGTCTCTTCCATAATCTAAGGTTTAGGTTTCTTTGTTGTATTCTTTGATCAAGGTTTCTTTGGAGTAATTTTCTCAAGAGGTACGATCTTCATCCATCACAATATAGTGGGTTTATCTGGCGATAAATCACAAGGCAATGTCAAGATTGGAAATTGAATGCCTACTTGGGACACTACATCCAACATGAGAGAAATAGCATGAAAGGTCATGGCAAAGGTCTTTGTCCTTTTGGACAATAGTGTTTGAATTATTTGCTCAAAATATGTTCCCCAATCATACTTGACTTCATGGGTAATGCCCTCCATGTACTATGCCATCCATATCGACATATTTGAATATCATGTTTCTCCTAATAAAAAAACCATCACTACATTCATGGCACAAGAAAATTCATCTATCTTCAAATAGCTCTTGTTATCTTTTGATGAATGAGCTATGAGAGATAACAATCACAAGATGTAGAATAACATGCAAGAAAGTAAATGTCCTAGATGACTGAAGTATGCTAAAATATAAAACATATAAAATTTTGTAATGTAGCTATGGAGTAAGTGAGCACTCCATTAACAAAGCTACAAATCTACATCATATCCATCACCAATAAATGGTGTAGAACACAATCCACTAACCTACGCTATCGAACAATATCTCCTAATTGTACTCTACATATATCTATCTAAGAGGCCATCCTTATATATGCAAAATAGGATGCTTGCCCAACACTCTATCTAGTTGTGCATAAGACACCTTTCACATTGCACATGGATACTTGTCTGTTTATTACAATGAATGTAGTCACTAGATAACTTGCATAAGAAGTAATCTAGCTATGTATCTTGGAGGATACATTTACATAATCCAAATGATGGAATAGTGTTGGAAATTTGAGTGATTTTATGTTGTCATTGATGTCGCATGGATCACATTGAGTTTTGGTGGCCAAAGCATTTCATAAATCAACATTTATGATATTTTGGAGAGCATGGAGATATACGGAGTTTTTGTGAAAACCAATGCAGACAAAATAAAAGGTTTTATTTAAAACCATGGATGGTAGATTTGAAATGGGTTTTTCTTAAAACCCAGGTTGGATTTTTGTTTCATCGAAAAAGGTGCCTCGGTGATGGATATATTTAATTTTAAATATTTAAGTTTAAATTTTAAATTATTTAAAATTTAAATTTAAAATTAAAATTAATAAATTAATTATAGCGCAGACGTATAAGAAAGGAGGAAGGGCATAATTTAATTTACAAGAATCGACATATAACTCTTAAGAAGAGAAGAAGGCATATATATATATATATATATATGCCAACAAGAGCTTAGAAATAAGTGTGGATAGCACCAATTATATCGAATGCCTTCGAGTGGAGAACGAATTACGAAAGAGTGTGAAGCATGACCTTGATCTATTGAAAATTCATTCATGGAGTTTTATAATATGCATAGGCACCTTTGGCATAGTGGTTCATGTGCTATGTGTTATGCAGGAGGTCCTGTGATCGAATCCCATTGTGGTTGGTTTCTTTTTTGAAAGCGTTTGAAGCGCTGTTGAGTTTTTAGGACGATGAGTTTCATGGTATAAGTTTTTGTGTGCTCCTTTTGAGCGCGTGAGGGTGTGTGGACCAATGGAAGGTTGGCTATGGTTAAGTAAATGAGCAAGGAAGGTCACGAGATCGAATCTCATCTGGGACAGAGGCAAGTTAATAATTTTTTAATATATTTTATTTTTCTAAAGTTGCCCTAGGAGGAATAAGGGTTATGATGCATGTTTAGAAAAAGAGATATTTTTGGTGATTTATTTTTTAGAAGTATATCATATTATATATCATTGGAAAGTTTATTCCGAGGGCTATTTTATTAACTTTCTTAGAGGGATAAATAATGTGTATGTAAAGATATATTTCTATTTTTGTAAAGGGGTTCAAAAGTGAAGGTTATTTTGTTCTTTTTCAAAGGTGATTAATTCTTTCATGAGGGGACATGGTGTATGTTATTTAATAGGAGTAATAAGGTGTTAGTTGGATGTTATTGTTGTGTTATTAATAAATATCTCTAACCCTTTTTGAAAGTTGAAAAATAAAGTGTGTTGAGTGAGACAGATTTTGTGGACAACCAAAAGGCTTCTTCATCTTCATAAAAGGTATGGGCACATTCTCCTATTGATTGTTTATGGTGGTTGATTTTTGAAATATCATTGGAGAGAAAATGATTAATTGTGGTTTCCTTTTTGAAAGTGGTTGGTTGTATGCTTCAAGGTTTTCTGGGTTGAGAGTTGCTATTAAACCTTGTTTTATTAGCATTGTTGTTGAAGCCCATTGGTTATGCAAAGAACTTGAACTTGAGAAGAACATGAGTATCATTGTTATGTGAAGAATATTTTATTAGCATTGTTTTTGAAGCCCATTGGTTATGCAAAGAACTTGAACTTGAAAAGAACATGAGTATCATTGCTATGTGAGATTTGTGGTTGAGCATTGTTGGAAAAATTTGAGTTGGTTGATACATGCTTAGACTAGGATTTTCAAGAAATATGTGTTCCTTGTGGTAGTTGGTTGAGAAGAGTTGATTGAGCCTAGTCAAGTGATTATGTGAAGTGGTTATTTAAGTTCCATGAAACAAGCTATTCTATATTTTGGATTTGAGTTGAGATTGAGATTTGAGGATAGAACATATTAAGTCTCTAACAATTCTCTTTATGCTTCTATAAGATTTATTTGAGTTAAGATTGATATTTGAGGATAGAACATATTGAGTCTAACAATTCTTGTTATGATTCTATAATATTGATTTGAGTTGATATTGATATTTGAGGATAGAACATATTGAGTCTCTAACAATTCTCTTTATGCTTCTACAATATTGATTTGAGTTGAGATTGGGATTTGAGTATAGAACATATTGAGTCTTTAACAATTCTCTTTATGATTCTATGAGTTTGTGAAAGTTATTACTGAGTTTGCTAGTGCAGATTTGGGTAAGTTCTTGGTGAGCTTGCTAGAGTAGATTTGGGTAAGTTCTTGGTGAGATTGCTAGCACAGGTAAGTTCTTGGTGAGATTGCTAGAGAATATTTAGGCAAGTTCTTGGTGAGCTTGCTAGAGTATATTTGGGCAAGTTCTTGGTGAGCTTGTTGAGAAGATTTGGACAAGTTTTGTGTGAGATTTTTAAGTAGATTTAGACAAGTTTTGTGTGAGCTTGTTAAGTAGATTTGGATAAGTTCTATGTGATATTGTTAAGTAGGTTTTGAGTGAGCCTATTGATAGAGCTTTGGAGGTGATAGAGTACAGATGATAGAGTCTCAATGGATAGATATCTAGCAGCCATCATAATTGAAAATAAATCTAAGTGAGGAGTCTTCAAGTGGAAAGAGATCCACCGATCAGTGTAGCAGAGTGACAGAGTCTTCTAGAAGATCACTTGCTAGAGAATAAGGGGAAAGATTTCTCTTGTAGAATAGATCCATGAACTTGAGGTTAGGGGATCAACATATCCTTTGGACAAAGATCCATACATATTGTAATTGGGAGTGATTCCCAAATATATTGATTGAGAAATTTTTAGTAAAATATTTTCTCCGTGGAGTAGCCCACATTGGGTGAACCACATAAATTGTGGTGTCTCTATTGTGTATGGTGTTTTATGCATTGCTTGATTACTGCTATTGATACTATTGTCTATACACTTCATAATATTGAATTGGAAAGAAAATTAAAAAGTGGTCTTATATTGTTTACCCCCCTCTCATTATAAGCTTGTGTTATTCAATTGGTATCAGAGCCGGTTCCTTCAAAAAGACTAACAAGCTTGAAGACAAATTCTACTGGGTTATAGGATGGACAAATGGTATATTGACAGTGAATTCTCTAATCATATGTTTGGGTATAAAGAAAAGTTTATTTCTTTAAAAAGGAACAATGGATCTATGAGATTTGGTGATAATGCTTCAGCTAAAATCAAAGGGAGGGGAAATTTAATTTTGGATGATGGAAAAACTACTACACAGGGTGTACTCTATGTTGAGTGTCTAAAACACAATCTACTGAGTGTAATTCAAATTTGTGATCGAGGGTACACAATTACTTTTTCCTCTACAGGATGCAAAATCAGGGAAACAAAAACAAGGAAGCTTGTTGCAAATGCAGAAAGAACCAATAATAATATATACATGTTCAATAGAATAAAAAGGGAAAAATGTCTTCTATATCAAGAAGAAGAAATCTGGTTATGGCATAAAATGTTGTGTCATTTGAATTTTGAAAAAATAGTAAGGATAACCAAAAAATAAATTGTCAGAGATCTACCAAAGACAAAAAATCCTTCAAATACAATTTGTGCACAGTGTTAGTATGGAAAACAGACAATATCAAGTTTCAAGGCAAACGAATATTCCTCTTCCAAGGTTTTAGAATTGATTCATACTAATTTATGTGGTCATATGAGAACCAAAATCTTGCAGGTTGAAAGCTACTTTATGTTGTTCATAGATGATTATTCTAGAATAACTTGGGTTGTTTTTCTGAAAGAAAAATCAGAGGCATTTGAGCATTTCAAAGTATTCAAAGAAATTGTAGAAAATAAAACAAGAAAGAAGATAAAGTGTTTACGATCAGATAGAGGAGGAGAATTCATCTCTATAGAATTCATTGATTTTTATGTAGAACATGGAATCAGAAAAGAATACTCAGTAGCCATAAATCCTCAACAAATTAGAGTAGTAGAAAGAAAGAATAAAACTCTTGAGAATATGGCCAGAGCAATGCTAAATGAATCAAGAATCTCAGATGGGTTTTGGAAGGAAGCAATCAGTACAACAGTCTATGTTATGAATGAAGCTCAAGTTAGAACAAAGCAACATAAGACTCCATATGAGTTTTGTAAAGGAAGACCTCCCATAGTAAACTACTTCAAAAATTTTGGAAGTAAGTGTTATATCAAAAGAGAGGGTAAGGACTTGGGCAAGTTTGATCCTAGATGCGATGAAGGTATTTTTCTTGGATACTCTACAAAGAGTAAGGCCTACAGAGGATACAATAAAAGAATACATACCATGATGGAAAGTATAAATGTTAGAGTCAATAAAAGAACAAGAATAAATGAGCCACCTTAGGAAGATATTACTGAAGAAGAAGAAATTTGTCAGGAAGAAATGGGTGAAGATTCAGATGAAGAAGATGTGCAGAATATACCTTTCAAAACTTCATCAAGATATGTTCAGAAAAATCAACCAAAGGACTTGATCATTGGTAGCCCTGATGTAATATGGACAAGAAAATGAATCATAGACTCAACAGAACAAGCAAATGTTTCACTACTATTGAATATAGAACCAAAGGATTTTAGAGAGGCAGAAAGTGATGAATGTTGGATTAAAGAAATGAAGGATGAACTAGACCAGATTTAAAAAAATAATACTTGGGAATTAGTTCCAAGACCAAAATGAAAAAATGTAATTGGTACTAAATGGGTCTATAGGAACAAACTGAATGAAGATGGTCAAGTCATCATAAAAAAGGTAATATTGGTGTGTAAAGGGTATGCACAAGTAGAAGGAATTGATTTTGATGAGACCTTTGCACCAGTTGCAATATTGGAAGTTATACAGATGTTTCTGGCACTTTCAAGCTATAGGAATTTCAAAGTATATTAGATGGATGTCAAATCAACATTTTTGAATGGTCACTTAGAAGAAGAATTTTACATGGGTTTAATCAAGCAGATAAGCCAGATTATGTATGTAGATTGAAAAAGGCTTTTTATGGCTTAAAGCAAGCTCCTAGAGCATGGTATTCAAGATTGGATAAATATCCTCGAGAGCAAGGTTTCAGAAAGGGAACAATTGATAGTAATATGTATATTAAAAATAAGGGAAATGATTTAATTATTGTGGAAGTTTATGTGGATGAAATTATTTTTGGGGGTAGCAATGACAGAATGTGCCAAGAATCTGCAAGAAACATGACTAATGAATTTGAAATGTCTATGCTTGGTGAAATAACCTTTTTTCTTGGACTACATATTTTACAATTAGAAAAAGGGATATTTCTTTCACAAACAAAGTATATAAAAGAGATGTTGAATAAATTCAAAATGGAATAGTAAGCCAGTTAGCACTCCAATGGTTATAGGGTGCAAATTAAACAAATATGATGAATATCCTGATGCAAATCAAACTCTATACAGATCTATGATTGGTAGCCTATTATATGTTACAACTGCAATACCAGATATAATACAGGTAGTTAGTTTAGTGGGAAGATTTCAAGCAGCTCCAAAAGAATCACATGTGATAGTAGTGAAAAGAATACGTAGATATCTCAAATGAACAATGGAGTATGGCCTATGGTATCCTAGAAGCATCAAGTTCACTCTCACATCTTTCACAGATGCAGATTGGATAGGAAATATTGATGATAGAAAAAGCACAAGTAGAGGAGCATTCTTTCTTGGTGATTGCCTAGTTTCTTGGCTAAGCAAGAAACAACCATCAGTGTCACTTTCCACAATAGAGGTAGAATATATTGTAGTGGCAGCATGTTGTTCATAGGTATTATGGATGAAACAGACTCTTAAATATTTTAGTATAGAACATGATCATCCCATTCCTCTTCTGTGTGATAATACTAGTGCTATAAGTATCTCGAAGAATCCACTAATGCATGCCATAACAAAGCACATTCCAATCAAGTATCATTTTTTAGGAGAGCAGGTTACAGAGCAACAAGTAAAATTGGAATATGTTCCTACAAAATATCAGATTGCAGACATATTTACAAAACCATTACCAAGATAAATGTTTGAGCATTTGGGAGAAAATTTGGGATTAAAAGTACTTCCACCCAAAAATTAATCACCTTAATAGAGAAGGTGGTGAAGGGGCTAAGCGTAAGAGTCATATATTTTAGCCCTGTAGGTGTCCCTTTTGCCATTGATGTCAAAGGGGAGATATTTTAGTAATGGGGAGAGCATTGAATTAGGTGGAGTAGCCTCCAAAGAGAGCATTGAGTCAGGGGGAGCAGCCTCCATAGAGAGTATTGAGTTAGGGGGAGCAAATTTGATTCTCAGAGATGGTTTTTGCAGTGATTGTGGTGATTTACAATAGAGGTGTTGCCATCAATGACAAAGGGGGATATTATTGGAAAGTTGTCATTGATGTCACATGGATAATTGATATCACATGGATCACATTGAGTTTTGGTGGCCAAAGCATTTCATAAATCAGCATTTATGATATTTTGGACAGCATGGAGATATACAGGGTTTTTATGAAAACCAAGGCATGTAAAATAAAAGGTTTTATTTAAAACCATGGATGGCATATTTGAAATGATTTTTTCTTAAAACCTAGGTTGGATTTTAATTTCATTGAAAAATGTGCCCCGATGATGGAGATATTTAATTTTAAATATTTAAGTTTAAATTTTAAATTATTTAAAATTTAAATTAATAAATTAATTATAGCGCCAACGTCTAAGAAATGAGGAAGGGCATAATTTAATTTACAAGTGCTGATGTCCTAAGGAAATAAGAAGGCATATATATATATGCCAACAAGAGCTTAGAAATAAATGTGTGGAGAGCACCAATTATTTCGAATGCCTTCGAGTGGAGAACAAATTACAAAAGAATGTGAAGCGTGACCTTGATCTATTGAAAATTTGTTCATGGAGTTTTATAATATGCACAAGAACCTTTGGCCTAGAATTTCATGCATTGTGTGTTACGCGGGAGGTCCTGCAATCGAATCTCGCTATAGTTGATTGCTTTGTTGAAAGCGCTTGAAGCACTGTTGAGTTTTTCTAAGGGCATCGAGTTTCATGGTATAAGTTTTTGTGTGCTCATTTTGAGCATGTGAGAGCATGTGGTCCAATAGTAGGTTGGTTGTGGTTAAGGCACTAAGAAAGGAAGGTCACAAGATTGAATCCTATCAGGGATAGAGGCAAGTTAATATTTTTTTAATATATTTTATTTTTCTAAAGTTGCCCTGGGAGGAATAAGGGTTATGATGCATATTTAGAAAACGAGAGATTTATGGTGATTTATTTTTTATAAGTATATCATATTATATATCGTTGGAAAGATTATTATGAGGGATATTTGATTAAATTTATTAGAGGGAGAAATAAGGTGTATGCAAAGAGATATTTCTATTTTTGTAAAGGGGTTCAAAAGTGAAGGTTGTTTTGTTCTTTTTCAAAGGTGATTAATTCTTTCACGAGGGGACATGGTGTATGTTATTGAGTAGGAGTAATAAGTGTTAGCATATACTTCTTACATTATTGTTATAAGCATGTATTTAATTGAAGCAAAATGATAGCGCACGTAGGCGCTCTCTAGGTTGGTTTAATAACCACCAAGTTGGTTTGATAAACCAACTTATTGTAACCTTTATATTTCATATCAATCGGAATGAATAATTGCTTCGTGAAATTCTTCATGGTACCAGAGCTTGGGATGATCACAAACATTGGGTAAGGTGGTTACCTAACTACTCCAACTTCTTTACCAGCCAAATCAAACCGAAGGATATTGATAGACGTAGGACATAGGACGTAGACAGGAAGACACGTAGGATGAAGATCTAACACAAAACCAACCACTGATAGACACAGGACGCAGATAGGAGGATACATAGACCGAGACACTCACATGAGAACATGCAGGATGTAGACAGAGCAAGTGGAGGACACATAAGATGCAGACAGAGGATACTGGAAGGCGATTGTGGAGGCAAAAGGGTGGGGTGGTTTCCCGAAGGCAACCGAAAGCTTCATATTGCCTTTGTCAGTTTTAAAGAACCCCACAGTGGCAGCATAGGCCATGTGGGATTATTTTTTTAAAAAATTCCTTTGCACTCGATGTGGTAAGACCCACCTGGTTTCATAGAGGTTCTCGTCGAGCCCTCTGGCTCACGTGGTCTACGTTGTGATTGCTAGCCATGAGGTCATGGGTTCCATTCACTTCGAGGAGGTATAAGGGGTTTTAATATTTTTTCTTTCCTCTCTGCATTGAATAAGTGATAACATCCACTTGGTTCTTGTTCAATCTCATCAGGCCCTCTAGCTCACATGGTCCACGTTGTGCTTGCTCACAATGAGGTCGCGGGTTCCATTCGCTTCGCATGTTGTGATTGGTGGTAATGTTTTTTGACACCCTGAGATTTTTTGATGGTGGTGACAGTTTTTTTGACGGTGGGTGGTGTTTTTGACACCCCAAGCAGTTATGTTGATGCATCCACTGAAATTGATGCCTATGTTGTCCAAAATTGACACCTTGAAGGCTTTCATAAAATATTTTTTTGGAGTTAAGGTACAATTTTTTTTCCTTCTCTATTTTGCAAAACGAAAGGGGGAAATCTCAGTATTCACATGATTCATTTGCAAAATTGTCAGATAAAGGGGGGAAATCAAAACATTTGAAAGTGAAAAATTGTTGGATTTGTAATAGGTGTTTAAATTTGTGGGCATTTGTGATTGTTTTTTTTGCATTTAAATATTTTGTTTTCTTGCATTAACAATCATAAATTATAGAAAAAAATAAGACCCCAAATTTATACCCTATTTGTGCAATTTATTGCACAACAACGTTCGGTATTTGAGATACCTCTGGTCCACACTTACAGGTAATGTTGTCGTGCTTTGGACTACTGTATCCACTACCTAATATAGCTGCAACAATGACGTCTGAGCTTGTTCTCTATCAATCATCGAGGAGAAATAAGGCAAACCAGTTCTATTATTCATTCCATCTCATACCCACATCGTGATTGTTGTTAGGCATAAATCCTGACGAAGGTTTTTCCAAAGTGTTTAGGGGAAGTTACGCCCCATGCATGAGGAATAAAATTTCTATGGTAGGTGTCATTAACAACATGATGCCCTTTCAGTATCGCCAAAATTCAATATATCGTGCTTCTCATATGTACTTATAGTCTCCCTCACGTAAGGGTGGGTACATATTGAGTGGTATGTTGTTCATATATACCTACAATCTCCCTCACGTAAGGGCGGGTATATATTGAGTGGTTACGATATATAGATTTGGCAGGTATAAAGAAAGGGAGACCAATTGGTGATATAAGGAACTTTCATAATGGCCACTGTTCACAAATATCTCTCAGATTCACAGTTGCTGAAAGGTCCTAACTTTGTTCCATGGAAGACAAAGATGAGAGCCATTCTTCAGATGGAAGATTTATGGGATATAGTAATTGGCACTACAAAACGCCCTCAAACACCAGGAGCAGATCAAGAAGCTTGGGATAAAAAGGACAAAAGAGGTCTCGTGTTTATCTTGCTTGCTACTACAGATGAGGTGCAACCTCATATTTGTGATGCAAAAACCAGTAAGGAAGCTTGGGATGCCTTGGTTATAGTATATGAAGGAAAGAATCAGTCCACTATTCTACACCTTCAAACTCTACTACATACCCTTAGTATGAATTCTGGGGAGACAGTTGATCTATTCCTCTGCAGAGTGGCAGACTTGAAAGCAAAGTTGAATGCTATGGGAAAACCAGTAGATGATGATATCTTGAATTCTATCATTTTGAGAGCATTACCAGATTCCTACAAAATGTTGATCACTTCCCTCAACGTTTCTGGTAGACAAGTAACATTTGTGGAACTGGTAAATTTGCTTCAGACTGAGGAAGCAAATCAGGTTCAGAAAGATGAAGTGCCAGATAATGCCCTCTCTACCCAACAAAAGGGTAAGAAACAAGGTCAATTTCAAAAAGGGGGTTCTTCTTCCAAAGGAAAAGGGAAGCAAAATCAGTAGAAAGATAAACGATATTGCAAGATTTGTGATATGAATAACCATGACACCAACAGGTGTTGGTTCAAAAACAAGCAACAAAATGACCAAGGTCCTAAGAAGAAGGGCAAAGAGAAATATAAATACAAAAATAAACATAAGCAACCTAAGGGCCATGTTGCTTATGCTGACTCCAACTCAGACTCAGATTCCCCTGGGTCCGATTCAGATTTCGACTCTGAAAGAGCACACAAGGTGCTCATGACCCATACTTCATCTTCCCAGATAGATGTTGTATGGTATATTGATTCAGGAGCTAGTAAACACATGACTGGGGACAAATCATGGTTTGACACTTTTGAGGAGAAAGAAGGTAAGCCAATCACAATTGTTGACAATCAAGTCTACCAAGTGAAGGGTGAAGGGGATGTTTCTGTGTCCCTTCCCGATGGTAAATGTCAGATTGAGAAGGTTCTCTATGTTTCGGGACTAGCCAATAATCTGCTATCAGTTACACAAATGTTGGATAGAAATATGGATGTCATGTTTCGAGTTGTGAAAGGCAAGAAGAGATGTTTTATATCCCATAGTGGTAAACATGTTGCAACCGGATCCTACAAGCATGGCTTGTTCATTCTAGATGCTCTTTCAACTCCTCATGTTGCTCTGGCTGCAACTACAAAGGAGGCCACCTCTCTCTGGCATAGACGTTATGGGCACCTAAGTTCAGGATATTTGCTTGAATTACATAGATATGGGATGGTGAAAGGTCTTCCTCATCTCTCATCTATCTTACCAGTTTGCTCGGATTGCTTAGCAGGGAAGCAACACCGAGTACCTTTTGAAACTAGCTCATCTCGAGCTAAAAACCCTTTAGAGCTGGTACATACCGATCTGTGTGGTCCTATGCCAACCAACTATGGTGGAAAGAAGTATTTTCAATTGTTTGTTGATGATTACTCATGGAAGATGTGGGTTTTCTTTCTTCAATTGAAATCAGAGGCTTTTCTCTACTTTCAACAATTCAAGAAACTTGTTGAGAAGGAGTCGAGATGTTTCATAAAAACCCTCTGCTCAGATCGAGGGGGGAATACACCTCTGAAGAGTTTTCTTCTTTCCTTAAGAAACATGGGATTAAAAGACAACTGACTACAACCTATACACCTCAACAGAATGGAGTTGCAGAGAGGAGAAATCGTTCCATTATGGAAATGGTTCGATGTATGCTAAAGGGAGCACATCTTGAGGATCAATATTGGGTAGAAGTAAACACAACATCATACCTCCTAAATAGAGCACCCACTAGAGCTCTACAAGGAAAAACACCACAAGGAGCTTGGAGTGGTAAGAAACCCTCCATTTCTCATTTAAGGGTTTTTGGATGTAAAGCATTCATGCACATTCCAAAATAGAAAAGGAAGAAGTTGGATGAGAAAACCCTGTAGTGTATCTTTCTTGGCTATGATGAGCATTCAAAAGGATATCGATTGATTGATCCTAAGACCAAGAAGACACACTTAAGTAGAGATGTTGTATTTGATGAAGCTTTCACATCAAAAGACACATCTACAACAGTATACCTAGATGAAGAAGAACCTAAGAAAGAGGTTCAACTTTCACAACAACAACAGAAAGTCCCAAAATGGTATACTAGCACTTTGAGAGATGCTAAGTTGAATTCACTTCCAGATCTATCTCTAGATAGGCCATGTACTCGTAGTATGACTCAACAAATGAGAGCAGAGGCATCTACTTCAGAGGTTGATGAACTTTGCCAACACTTTGATGATTTGTCAGTTGGTACAAAAAATGATAGAGAAGAAGATGAGGATGAAGAAAAGGTTTATATGTCCGCATTGAATGCAAATGAACCTACAACGGTTCAAGATGCACTTGATAAGCCATAGTGGAAAGGGGCCATGGATGTAGAACATCAGTCTCTCATGAAAAATAATACTTGGAAGTTAGTCGATCTGCCAACAGGAAAGAAACCCATAGGCTGCAAATGGGTGTTCAAAGTGAAGTATAAGGCAGATGGATCTATTGATAAGCATAAAGCCCGACTTGTTGCAAAGGGTTATGCTCAGAAAGAAGGCATAGACTATGAAGAAACTTTTGCCCCTACTGCAAATATGACTACCATTCGAGTACTTTGTGCCATGGGAGCTCAGTTTGGGTGGAAGTTGCATCAGATGGATGTTAAAAGTGCCTTCTTGAATGGTGACTTACAAGAAGAAGTATACATGACCCAACCAGAAGGATTCGTGGTTGAGGGGCAAGAACAAAAAGTTTGCAAGTTGATCAAATCCTTGTATGGGCTCAAACAAGCTCCTCGAGCTTGGTATATCAAGATAGACAGTCACCTTGTGCAACATGGATTCAAAAGAAGTCCTTCAGATGCAAATATCTATATTAAGAACAATGGTTCTGATATAGTGATTCTGGTGTTATATGTAGATGATCTGATCATAACAGGAAGTTCAGAAAAAATGATTGATTCAGTGAAAAATGATTTGAAACAATCATTTGAAATGACAGATCTAGGACTTCTTCACTATTGTCTTGGTTTGGAAGTAACTCAGAAAAGATATCATATCAGAGTAACACAAAAGAAGTATGCCAAGACTTTAGTAGAAAAATATCGGATGACTAACTGTAAGTCAAAAGCAACTCCAATGGAGCAAGGACTTAAGTTATCACGATATGATGAATCACCTCAGGTAGATGGTACTCTCTATCGCCAGTTGATTGGGAGTCTCCTATATCTGACAAATACCAGGCCAGATCTTAGTTTTGTTGTGGGCTATCTTTCAAGGTTCATGCAAGAACCTAAGGTGAGTCACTGGAAAGCAGCAAAGAGAGTTCTTCATTATGTCCGTGGTAGTACAAACTATGGCCTGGAGTACAAAAAGAATAACAAGTTTTTCTTACTAGGATACACGGACTCAGATTATGCTGGATCCATTGATGATCGTAAGTCAACTTCTGGATATGTTTTTCATCTGGGATCTGGACCTATCTCATGGCATAGTAAGAAGCAGCATGTGGTTGCTTTATCTTCTATAGAGGTAGAATATCGTGCAGCCAGTGAAGCAGTCTACGAGATAATGTGGTTAAGTCGCATTCTTTCAAACATGGGCCTTCCAAAGAATCTACCTCTTCATTTGTTTTGCGACAATCAAGGTGTTTTGAATCTTGTCAAAAATCCAATTTTTCATGAATGTACCAAACACGTTGATACCAGATGTCATTTCATTCGAGATGAAGTTCCAAAGCACCATATACAGCTTCAATACATTCCCACTGATGCGCAAGTTGCAGATATTTTTACCAAAGCACTTGGGCGTATCAAATTTGAAAAGTTTCGAGATACTATTGGAATTTGCCAATAATGTAATAAGGGGGGATGTTAGCATATACTTATATTACATCATTGTTATAGGTTTGCATTAAGGAGGGATTAGAGAAAAAGTATAGCGCACGTAGGCGCTCTCTAGGTTGGTTTGAATAACCACCAAGTTGGTTTCATAAACCAACTTATTGTAACCTTTATATTTCAATTCAAATGCAATGAATAATTGCTTCGTGAAATTCTTCAATAAGGTGTTAGTTGGATGTTATTGTTGTGTTATTAATCAAGATATCTAACCTTTTTTTAAAGTTGAAAAAGAAAGTGTGTTGAGTGAGAAATATTTTGTGGAAAACCAAAATGCTTCTTCATATTCATGAAAGGTATGGGCACATTCTCCTATTGATTGTTTATGGTGGTTGATTTATGAAATATCATTGGAGAGAAAAGGATTAATTGTGGTTTCCTTTTTTAAAGTGGTTGGTTGTATGCTTTAAGGTTTTCTGGGTTGAGAGTTGCTATTTAACCTTGTTTTATTAGCATTGTTGTTGAAGCCCATTGGTTATGCAAATAACTTGAACTTGAAAATAACATGAGTATCATTGTTATGTGAAGAATGTTTTATTAGCATTGTTGTTGAAGCCCATTGGTTATGCAAATAACTTGAACTTGAAAAGAACATGAGTATCATTGCTATGTGATATTTGTGGTTGAGCATTATTGAAAACATTTGAGTTGGTTGATACATGCCTAGACTAGGGTTTGCAAGAAAGAGTTGTTCCTTGTGGTAGTTGGTTGAGAAGAGTTGATTGAACCTAGTCAAGTGATTATGTGAAGTCGTTATTCAAGTTCCATGAAAAAACTATTCTATATTCTGGATTTGAGTTGATATTGAGATTTGAGTATATAACATATTGAGTCTCTAAAAATTCTCTTTATGCTTCTATAATATTGATTTGAATTAATATTGAGATTTGAGGATAGAATATATTGAGTCTCTAACAATTCTCGTTATGCTTCTATAAGATTGACTTGAGTTGAGATTGAGATTTGAGGATAGAACATATTGACTCTCTAACAATTCTCTTTATGCTTCTACAAGATTGATTTGAGTTGAGATTGGATTTGAGTATAGAACATATTGAGTCTCTAACAATTATCTTTATGATTCAATGAGTTTGGTCAAGTTCTTGGTGAGCTTGCTAGTGCATATTTGGGCAAGTTATTGGTGAGCTTGCTAGAGCAGATTTGGAAAAGTTCTTGGTGAGCTTGCTAGTGCAGATTTGGGCAAGTTCTTGGTGAGCTTGCTAGAGCAGATTTGGGCAAGTTCTTTGTGAGATTGCTAGAGCATATTTGGACAAGTTCTATGTAAGCTTGTTGAGTAGATTTGGACAAGTTTTGTGTGATCTTGTTAAACATATTTTGATAAGTTCTGTGTGAGCTTGTTAAGCAGATTTGGACAAGTTCTATGTGAGCTTGTTAAGCAGGTTCTGAGTGAGCCTATTGAGAAAGTTCTGAATGAGCCTATTGATTAGCTTTGGAGGTGACAAAGTACATATGATAGAGTCTCAGTGGATAGAGATCTAGTAGCCAGTACAATTGAAGACAAATATGAGTGAGGAGTTTTCAAGTAGAAAGAGATCCACAAATTAGTACAATAGAGAGATAAATTCTTCTAGAAGATCACCTGCCAGAGCATAATGGGAAAGAGTTATCCTATGGAAGAGATCCACTAACTTGATATTAGGGGATCAACATCTCCTTTGGATAGATATCCATAAACATTGTAATTGGGAGTGATTCCCAAAGAGATTGATTGAGAAAGTTTTAGTAAAATATTTTCTTCGTGGAGTAGCCCACATTGGGTGAACCACATAAATTGTGGTGTCTCTATTGTGTATGGTTTTTTGTGCATTGCTTGATTACTACTATTGATACTACTGTCTATACACTGCATAATATTGAATTGGAAAGAAAATTAAAAAGTGGTCTTATACTGTTCACCCCCCCTCTCAGTATAAGCCTGTGTTCTTCAAATAGATATTATTTCCAACACCCCCTGTATTACATTATTTGGGTATTGAAGACTTTAGTCTTCAATATGGATTTTTTTCATCTGCTTCTACTTGGTCTGGTTCTTGTTCTGTTGCTAGTCTTCATGTCAATGCTTCTTGTCTTTTTCAATTCTTTGCTCCTTAGTCTCAAGGGTCTTTGATAATTCATAGCTCTCATGATGGTGCATGTCTTGAGTGGATCTAAATTGACCTTTATTATTTCTTTTGTACCTTGGTAAGGCTTGGTTCTCTGTCCTTCATAATTACCAACCTTGAGCTCAATGTTAGTATATTTGTATGAAATAAATTTCTAAAGATAACAATTTAACCTTTGAAGCAATATTCTTTCATAGTCTATATAAAATCTATATTTGAAGTGATAATAGAAATATGAGTAATTTGTTCCCTCTCAATATTTTCATGGATGTAAAATCCAACAATTTTATTTTTCATGACCATATTGATTGCAATGGGTGCACAATAGATATGATCTAGCAATTTTGTGATCAATTTTAGGAATATCATGTTTTTTTATCTCTTTAAAAAGGTCTATAAACCATACGTGCACAGTTGAAGCTATTCCATTTTGCATAAAATCTTATTGATCAATATTTCCCTATTTTTGTTCTTTTGTTCCCTTGGTAAGACTTGGTTCTCTGTCCTTCATAATTACCAACCTTGAGCTCAATGTTAGTAGATTTTTCTGAAATAAAATTCTGAAGATAACAGTTTAACCTTTGAAGCAATATTCTTTCATAGTCTATATAATATCTATATTTGAAGTGACAATAGAAATATGAGTGATTTGTTCCCTCACAATATTTGCATGGATGTAAACTCCAACAATTTTATTTTTCATGACCATATTGATTGCAATGGGTGCACAATAGATATGATCTAGCAATTTTGTGATCAATTTTAGGAATATCATGTTTTTTTATCTCTTTAACAAGGTCTATAAACCATATGTGCACAATTGAAGCTATTCCATTTTGCATAAAATCTTGTTGATCAATATTTCCCTATTTTTGTTCATTTGATTCATTAGATGAATCTTCATTTGCATAGCTATTGAATTAAGAGATTATGTCATATTGTAGGTGTTCTTCCTTTCCTTTCCTCTTTTCATTATTGGAGTATATCACATTCTTGATCCACATTGGTATTTTTCCTACTCCACCTCTAAGAGCATTACCAAGTATGCTAGTAGACATTTGTATGACCTGAATTTTTATAGCCCCAATATTTTAAGATATGAGCTCCTTGATTGAAGTATATAAGCTTGATTTTGTAAAAGAAACCTATATAGATCCTTATATTTGTGGACTACCTTGTAACTCCCACCTAATTTCAGGTTTTGAATTAAGCTTCTATCTTCCCAAATTGATAATATTAGACAGATATTAATGTTATCAAGTTTTTTATAGTGCTTCTGTTAGAATATAGTTCAAATTTGGTTTATTTTGTACAATTTTTGCAAGAATTAAAAATAAAATTTTAACACCCTATTACTCCTAATTGAACTAAGCACTATTTCTATTTTGAAGAGATTTTGATGTTGTAAATATGGTATCCCCTTTTATATAATTGAGACAAGTAAAAATAAATTTATGCAACCTTAATAAAATCCCTTAATAACCTCTTTCATATCCCTTGGATTATTTCTAATTTCCAAATAAAATAAATTTTATGGAGTAAACCTTATGACTCCCAAGTTTGAAAAATTAGAGAAATGATAATTTACAATATAGTTTAATCCAAGTTAAATTCCTTATCCCTCCTAAGTAAGATTGAAAATATTAAAATAATAAAATAAGTCATCCCTTTAGCTTTCAAAACCCTAAGTTTTAACCTTAGTTTATAATATTTATAACTCCAACTTATGAAAGCAATAATTAATGGGATTTAGACCTTACCTTATATGGCATATCTCCTGGATGTTCGGTGCTTTCCACGGATGAATATAATAGCATCTAAAATGTACCTCAAGCACTTGTTTAATGGATATTCGATGGTAGGATAGACATGAATGTTGTACATAGGTGCTGAAATGTTGACCTTATAAATATGGAGAGCTTTTAATGCTACTTCCCCTATGTCTTCCACACTATAATTCGAACGTTTATGCTACTTATCTCATGCCTTGACTGTGCTACATTCTTCCTTCAAACGTATTAACGATGCTTCACACCTGGATGTTGGTCTTGGACTAAAATATACCTTTTAAGTAGTGTTAATCATAGATATTGTGACAAGTGTCACGTCCATTGCAAATGAGCACTCCCTTCTTTACGTAATGCTCCAAATTCTTTATCTAGTGCTTCTTGAAAACATATAGGCCCTTATGTGACGCTGATGAAGAATGCCAAGTGGTATGTATTTGCTTGTAAATCCTTTGTAGAAGCCTCTAGAATTTTGAGAGGAATTATGACTAGAATGCCATATGTATTTAATGCATGAATACCATTCTTGTAATATCTTCAAAGATGGAGATTATAACTCCATAGCTTTCTTGCTTTGCAATGTTGCTTAGGCAATAAGCAAGCTTTCTTTTCTGGAGGTGGATGGACGATGTGATACATAGCTTGGATGGTAGTTCGATGCTTCCTTTGGTGAGTGATATCCTCCAAGATTATGACCATGAATATAACATTTTTCTCCCTTTCTTCTATGCCTTAAAATGTATTATTTTTCCTATTGCTATTTTGACATCCTTTTTCATATTGATTTGCACTTGCTTGTCTACGTAAGTGTGGCTCATGGATGATCTAAAATGAGCTTTGATTCTATAGATGTACATGTCCAATATGAGCCCTTGAATGGCTCCTTCTAGCTTGTGAGGAAGAGTGTTGACGTCTGACCTTTGTTGGTTGTTTTTTCCTATAGAAAAATGTGCCCTAATATGGCACTTTCAAATATGCAATTATGCTATCAAAAACCAGATTAGAGTAGTGCAATATAATGTATTATATTTTGTATAATAAGGCTTTTAATATACCTTCTTTTGCACTCTATTTCCAGATTGTTAAATTCTAGTTTTGTGGCATATTTCTTGCAATACAAGGGTTTGAGGTTGTTTTTAACAAGAGATACACCTTTCCATTTTTACTTGGAAACATTTGATAACAAGTCCAAGTTTCAATAATAGTAGGTAGAATTCCTTTTAATTGATGAAAAGTTTCTACATTTTTTTCTTTTGCATTTACTTGTAATGCTTTTGATTTTGAGACTCACCAAGTCTCACTTTCATAAGCTTATATCTCTATTTTTTGTTAGTTATATTCTTCTCTAAATCTGGAATATTCTAACCCTTTTTGGTATTCTATTGGCCACATCAAGTTGTAGATTTTTGTGCTTCAATAGTGTCTTTCGAGAAACACGAAACTAATTTTCTTTTTGAGAGTGGTTCAATAGTACAAGATCTTTGCTTTTAATGCACTAATATTACACCTTATCACTCCAATAAACTCTCAAAGAAATGCACTAATAATCTACTGCAACTAAACAAGAATAACCTTAAATGAATCTTTAGGAGTTATTCTACAATTTCACTACAATCAATGTTGTAGGAATTAGTCTTATTTTTCAATAATAGATAATAGGTAGTTGATAGAAACTAATATGGAATCTAATCAACTCAAAATAAATGTGCAATTGAATCCTTAAAAAAATATGTTTTTCCTTACACTTTTAGAAGACTGAAATCTAATTTCCTTTTTGCAACTTTAATCCAATTTCAGGTGCTCCAATAAATCTAATAAGTAGTTCAATATAATGAATATTTTTGCACCATAGGTTGCATACTTTTTTTTGTAGCTCTTTTCTTGTCTTTGTAGAGGATGTAGACCTTTTGGTGTTTAGAAACACCAAGTTTCTACCTCCAATAGGATGTCTTGCACTGCTCCTTCTTCACCATATGATGATCTCAAACTTCCTTTTATGAGCCTAGGATTTGGTGGTTTTTTATCCTCTTGTGTTTTCCTCCTTTTGCTATAGATTTGGAGAAGTCTATGTCTTTAGGGTGATGCCTCCTTTCTATGAGATATAATCTTTAGATATCCAAGATTTGGTGAGCTTCTTCTATCTTCAAGTCCTCTTATCGAGTTCTAACTTCGAGCATGATATTCTTCTAGGTTTTTCCACTTCTTTCCAAACTTCTTCTTCTTAGATTTGTAATTCCTTGCCAAATTATCCTCTTGGGCTTGTTTTCAAATGGTGATAACTGTCCCAAGTCCTTCACTATTAGGGACTTCACCTATATAGTGGATTTATCCAATGAGTTCTCAAAGAAATCTCTTGATCTTCAACAAGGCTCTCATAGACTTTCCTTGATGCTTGATGAGACCTTCTCAAGGTCTTTGATCTGGCAGTTTCTGATGCTCTTTCTTTAGACATTTTCTTCAACCTTATGCTTCTAGAAGCATTGGTGGTGATATATTCTCCTAGATATTTTGATTCTATTACTTCTGGATTTGAGTAGGAATCTCCTAGTCCTTCTTCTTCATCCAATATTGGAAGTTATTCAATGAGATATTCTCCTAATATATTCTATTTTGCTTCAATATTAAGCTAATTCTAAAGAAGATGCTCTTCCTAAATTTCTTGTAGGAAGTCTCCCAACTCACTGAATATTTTGTTCCTACAACAAGAATATTAGTACTAAAATATTTAGTCTGCTTATAAATCAGATATTCTTCTTCAGGATCAAGGCTTTTGTGGCCTATTTTGATGTTAAGGCTTCTATGGCCTTTTTTAGTACCAAGGATCCTATGGCATTTTTCAGTATCAAGGCTCCTATGGCCTTTTTCAGTATCAAGGATTCTATGGCCTTTTTAGTATAAGACTTTAGTGGCTTCTTCTACAAGAATTCTATGGTCTTTCTATATCAAGGCTCTTATGGCTTGTTCTTCAAGTGTGGATTTCTACAATCCAACAATGGAGATCTTCAATATCCTATCTTCACCATGATCCTTCACTAAAAGTCTTCTTCCATAGTATTCTTCTCTCACACGATGAACTAACCTTTACACTATGAGGGCACACCGACCATTGGGCAACAAAGTTGGAGTCTCCTAGATTTCTGTCATAGGAGGAGTCCCAATCCTTTGAGTATTAATTTCCTACAACAAATTATACTTTAGGCACCGGTTAGAAAATTCTAGATGACCTGGATGATATTCACTAGATGATTTGTAAATCTAGTGGATTGAAATGATGAGTCCTAGTCTTCATGATTTTTCATAACAAATATGTGGAGAAGACTCTAGATGAAAATAATCTTAGTATTTTCTAAAATTAAGATTCCTTTCAATCCTATATTTGTGACTCTCCCAAAATCTACCACCTAGATAGTCTTGAGATATTTTTCCAATGGTTGGTCTAATGGTGGGTCATTTTGACAAAACTCTCAAGCAAACCAACAATGGTGGTTTTCCTCTTGACCTACATAGATTATATCTAATATAGCTCTGATACCATTGTTATATTTTGATGAATGAGCCATAAGATATAACAATCACAAGATGCAAAATAACATGCAAGAAAGTAAATCTGCTAGATGATTGAAGTATGATGAAATATAAAACATATAAAATATTACAATGTAGCTATGGAGAAAGTGAGCACTCCATTAAAAAATCTACAGATCTACATCATATCCATAACTAGTAAATGGTGTGGAACACAATCCACTAACCTACACTATCAAATAATATTTCCCAATTATCCTCTACATCTATCTATCTAAGAGGCCATACTTATGTATGAAAAATAGGATGCTTGCCCAACACTCTATCTAGCTATGCATATGAAACCTTGCACATGGATACTTACCCATTTATTACAATGCATGTAGTCATTAAATAACTTGCACAAGAAGTAATCTAGGAATGTATCTTGGAGGATACATTTATATAACCCAAATTATGGAATAGATATTATTTCCAATAGCTCTGCTTGATTTTGTGACTTCCAAAACCAAAAATATTATCCGCTACTAGAGACTTCACTCACAGGAGTGTAGTAATCAGCTTGTGGGTCTCAATTTGATCTACCATCTTCTTCAAAATAGGTTACCCTTCCTTAGGTAATCTGAATGTCCTTTGAAATATCATTATCAATAATTCCACCCTAATATATTGGTTATTCACCCGCACATGAGTGTGATTCTTTCTAGGGTTGTATGATTGTATGATTTGCAACAAGTATTCATTGTAGAACACTTTATCCTAAGGTAGGATCTGTGCCAATACACTAACTTTGACTTTAATTTTTTTTACTCTTAATGGATACCTAGGGTTAGATTTTTCCCACAACTTCTGATAAAAATCCACTATCGACTGTTCAAAAGTGATATCCTTGATATCCACTTGTTCTTCTTCCTCCTCATTGGGTAGTTCTTCCTACTCCTCTAGGGTAATATCCCTATGAACTTCACTGTGAAGTTCTTATCGGTGTGCTCTTGGTGGTTCCATTGTCTCTCTTAAATTGAATTGGTACTCTTCCTCTACCACCATGCCAACCTTGATGACATTTCCATGGCCTGTATCCTCTCCTTTTACAAGGATGGTAGTCGTTTGTCCCTTGTGGCTAAAATTCTTGCCATTGACCTTGTATTGGGTAGGTATTATTTTTTTTCCTAGGTTGTGAATCTATTTGGTGTAATGAGCCTAGTGAGCCTTCCAGCCTAGTGGCTGCAATTTTTTTAAATTAGCTCAAAATTCTCATGCAAAGCTCATTCTTATCCCATGGTCGATTTGAAACCACTTTCGTATAGCTTGTATTCCACTCAATAAATCAAGATAATTTTAGTACAAATAGTTCCAAAATATTTACTTACATCCAAATCATATAGATACATCTATAAATCATACATTGCTTCCCCAAATTGTACTAGTACATTTTTAAATCGTACAACACTCTCCAAATTGTATAGTGATGCTTGAAATCGTACAACTACACCTGATTCCATACAAATTCACAAAAATGTACACTTGGATCTCCAAATAATGCAAATCCACCCTAAAATCATACAAGTAGCTCCAAATTGTACAAGGGATCCTCCCTTATATACTAGTACATTAGAATCCATACAATTGAAAAAAAATCCATATGATTACCTCCAAATTGCACAAATCGAGTCCCACTTGCCCCAAATCATACAAGGACATATCCAAATCATACAAACAACCCTTCAAATGTTTACTTGGATGATAATTCACATTTTTATCAATATTGCATGATTTTTGTAGTACCCTTTTGCTAGTAAGATGCAATTCTTCCTTTTCGGTGTAATTCTAGTGCAGTTGTGCAATTTTCTTTTCGAATGGTACAATTCCTTAATAGGAAAAATTTCTATGGTAGTATAGCAATTTGATGTATGAACTCCTTTTTAATATTTTTCCACATGCAAATATTGAGATGTTTTTGTGTTTCCACTGACCGATTTTTCAAGCACTAGTGTTTGTATTTTTCCCTCCATTTTACTTTTTAGAAAAAATAAAAATCTGGCAATGTTTCTCTCTACTTAGGGTTTCCTATAGCACCCTTCTACTTCAAACCCTCGCTACCTTAGCATGTTTTTTCACTTGCAACATAATTTATACAACCAATTCCAAATTTTTATAGTGAAAACCCGAATGTTTTGCCAATTTTCTCTAATTCTAGTAGGCTCCTTAAAAAAAAGCAATTTATCTAGTGCAAATTCATGATGGATCATTAAAATTTAGTTAAATAGTGATTTTTATATGCCCATATGGAAGAAAAATCATCATTTTCACCCTCCTTGCTCTCAAATTACTCCAAAATTCACTACCGCATTTGCACCCTAACATCCTTTTGCATGAAATTTCACCACCTTAGCCCTCTTTGCATGGATTTTTAACCTTTTGTATGGATGATTGCCAAATCACCCATTTTTCATGCATTTTTGTCTTTTTCTAGCTGTTTATTTTTTTCTTACCTTTTTGAATATTTTATTATTTTCTTTTATTTTCTTTTTCTTTTTTTTTTCTTTTTTTTTATCAAAAGGGGCTGCTATTTCTAGTTTTCAACTCAATTTTAAACAACATACTAGTATCACTTATTATGCTCCTTATGCTTTCACCTATTCCAATGGTCTATTGCAATTGGTATCACTTCAATTTGTAGCTCACAATACCTTGTGGCCTTGAACATGATCAAGCTGAATAACATCATAAAAATGATGGGAAATGTCAATCAAACCTATTTTGGAGGTCAAGGGGGTAGGAGCCCCCTTACAGGGTCAAGTGATAGCATCCCTTGTGGGGTTGAGGGGCAGTGTCCCTTGCGCGTATCCTATTGAAGTCAATTTTTTCTCTTCATTAGCACTTTGGGATCCTTTGCTCAACCCACTTAAACAACCCACCATTGACTCCATTTTGCTTCTCTCAATATCTATATGATTAATTATTGGCCTCAAAATACCCTATTCTAACCACTTCTGGATATTATTCTTCTTTTACAATTTTACCTTGTATGGTTTTGCATTGTATGGTTTGCAATTGTATAGTTAGTACTTGTATGATTTCATTTTGTATGATTTGATAGTGAACAGTTCCACATTGTACGACTTGAATTGCAATTGTACAATCTCTATCAACTATATGATTTCATTTACCAGTTATACAATTTGTGCAAACTATATAATCATACCCATCATTGTACAATTTGTGCCAATTGTATGGTTTCACCCAAATTTTGTATAGTTCCCTCTTACACAATCGTACAATCATGTTTTTCCTTGGATAATTTTGATTGTATGATTGATTATTCTATTTGAACATCTTCCAATTGTACAATTGAATGTTCCATTTGAACAACATCCTCCAATTGTATAATTGATTGTTCCTCTTGAACAACATCCTCCAATTGTACAATTGATTGTTCCTCTTGAACAACATCCTCCAATTGTACAATTGGTCTACCCTCAATATCATACAATATTCTACCTCTTTTATTTCTATGATGTGTGTCGTAAATTACATTACTAGTGACAACCTTCCTCTTTACACCATGGCTTTGGGCTACATCTACCTGTGGTTATGATTTTGTATAAATTTCCTAAATGAAGGCATAATCCAAATCCTCTTGGTATTATCTTGGAGGAAATATCTTCATATTCCTTTGATACATAGTAAGGAGTCCATATATGAACCATATCTTTGTCGATACCTCTGATATGTCTTTCTCCAAATAATCAAACAACACACTCAAAATTCATTTGTAAGAATGAATAGACTCATTCTCTCCTTGTATACTATAAATTTTATCATTATCATATGATCAAAATTCTTTCACAAATGCATCACATAATTCTTCCCATATTTGGTACTTATCCTCTGGTAACTCTATATAGCAGTCTATTGCAAATTCTCAAAATATTGCAAGAAACAACCATCTCTAATTTACCTCATTGGTATACCCAATCGCTTTCCACACCATGCAAAAAATTCTCCAATGTCTAATTAGGTCTTCCTTACCATCTCCTATGAAAAGTGGACACCTTTGTTTCCTTACTTTTGTAGCTATGCTAGCCATTTTTGGAGTTCCTCCCTCGATACATGAGGAGGTATCTTTCAAAATCCTAAATTGATTCCTTCCTTGGATGGGTGTTCCACAAAGTTGTTCTTCATTGGATGTTTCTATTTATGGTACCTTATTTTCACCAAATAGTCATCTCCTAACCTCTTGTGTATCCTCACTCCATGACCTTATTTGTCAAAATATTGATTGTGGCCCTAGTTCTCCTTCTTGAAACCTCATATTTTGTTGCTCTAGTACCTGAATCCCATCCTATACACTCCTTTGCAACCTTACTATCACTTTTTTAGGTGTTACCATCCACTCACTATCTTCTTGCATAGTTATTCCATCGACATTTTCCCTTACATCAACGTTCTCTTTGACTCTTGGTGGTTCTTGTACCCTATATTTTGTATCTACCAACAACATCTCCCACATTTTAGTATCTCCTTCTTTTGAAGTCCATACTTGTTCAATTATTGGTTTATTCATAAAATTTTTCATGGTATCTCTTTGATAAATTCTTGTGCTCCTTCTCACTATGACTTTCTCTTCTCATTGAATCCATCTCCTACATCCTTGTGAATTTGTATTTTCAGTCACCTCCAATTGGTTCTTATTCATAAAATTTATCACCTTGCAGGTCCTTCTTGACCCAATTTTTATAAAATTATTAATATTTTCTTAGGAAACGGTTCTAAATGTAGCACAAGGGAGAGTGTTCCCTAAGGGGAATGTGAAGTGGAAGGTATGGAATGAAGTCTTATGCTCTAGGATAACTTTGACCCAAATTGTACAACTTGTACGGTTTGCTAATGGACAGTTTATAATTTTTCCAAACATTCTTGTACATAATACAAATCATACAATAGGATGACATGTATGTTTTTCCTCTTATTCAACTCACTAGAAGTTATTTTTTAACTCAAATCAATCAGTTTTGTAATCATTTTATCAAAAACCCTAATTTTATAGAATTGGCAAAATTTCTCCATATAATTTCTATTCTAAATCAAGAAAATGATAAATTATACGATTTGAATAACTGGTTGTACAGTTTTGCACAAACCCTTGCTGCAATTCTCACTTTATATTTGCCATATTTCTCATAGATTCTTCTCAAGAAAATTTTTGGTTACTTTTCTAATGCAATTGCTAACTTATCCTCAAACATGCAAACTCTAGTTCACTCTCCATCAATTGCTATCATCAAGTACATTTATAGAAATCATGCAACAACTAGAATACATTCCTGTACAACAATAAATCACATAAAATCATTTTCTCTCCCTCTCACCAAGTCATAGGATCATCAATAGTCAATTCCATTGTAATTCCAACAATCTTCTTGTACATAATCCACAATATGCAATAGACATTAACACATGCAATGGTTTTGACAATACACATGATCAAAGATACAACATAACTCTATACAATATATACATCAACATCAGAGCAATGAACATATTTGATCAATAGTGAACAATCTTTGCTCAAACATGAACAACCATAACATTAATCCTTAATGAATAATAATTTGTGTACTAACATGAACAACCATCAAAATTGAATGGAGTATTCTTATAATGCTTTCCCAAGCCATTCCAAAGTGATTCCTAAGACAACCACCATTTACAACTACCATCCCCATAAACAATCAACTTGCATTAAGGTCTTCCTAAGTCTAATTTGATTATTATCAAATTAACCTTAAATGCATATTTCCCTTAATTTGAATTTAATTTATAATTGCACCTTTTATAACTTTGTATAATTACACCCAATTATACATTTTCTAATTCTCATTTGTATAATTAGACCAAAATTCACATGCGTACATTTTGACAAACTGTACATCTAAAAAAATTGACAAAACTACAAAATTATGCAAACCCAATGTTCACTTCTTATTTTGGGAGGTGGATTTATTGCCTACAACTATAAACAACATGAACCTTGGAGCTTCCTAGAATTTAGGAGGATGGTGTTGATGGAGGATGACCATAAACTACTCCAAAAAGAGTAACCTTGGTTGTAGTATGATATGAAGTATTATACCACCATTTGACCAAGGGAAGCCAATTTGCCCACTATGTAGGATGTTCATAGGTAAAGCAATGAAGGTAGGTCTCCAAGCATTTGTTAAAAATTTCTTTGGCCATCCATTTGTGGATGATAGGCTAAACCCATTTTGAGTTGTGTTCCCTTCAACTTAAATAGTATTTGCCAAAAATGACTAGTGAAGGTAGGGTCTTTGTTGGACACAATAGATGCAGGCATGACATAAAGGTAAAAAATGGAGTCTAGAAATATTTGGGCTACTACTGAGGTTGTGTAGGGATGGGAGAGGGAACATAAATGATCCTACTTTGTGAGATGATTCAATACCACCAAATAATTGATTTACCTCCTGATTAAGTTAACCCTTCAATAAAATCCATGGAAATATCTATCCATACTTGTTTTGGAATGGACAAGGGATGAATACTTCCAAGGGAATGCACCATTTATCTTGTAATTCTATGGTACATATTACATTCAGCCATAAAATTTTGAATATCCTTCTTCATTTCCTTCTAGAAGAAAGTATACTTAATCCTTTCATAAGTCTTGAGGAACCTATAATATGCCACACTTGGTGAGGTATGCATTTCCTTCAAGATGAGTTCTCACAGTTTTGAAGTTTGGGGAATAAATGGGTGATCAATATATCTCAAATATTATCCATCCCAAGTGTATCCTGAGCATGAGTTAGGCTCTATTTGAAGTTTGGTGATCAAAGTTTGCAAGCTTGAGTCTTTGATTATGTCCTCTCTAAGAGAATTAATCCATTGGACTATGGGAGAAGAGATAACATTTAACATACTTTGATCCTCAAATTATCGAGAGAGTGCATCAACCATGATATTTTTCTTCCCCCTTTTATAAGTAATATCATACTCATAGCCTATTAATTTAGAGACCCACTTTTATTTTATAGGTGTGATGACATGTTGTTTGAGGAAGTACTTGAGACTTTGGTGGTCTATTTTGATGGAAAAATAACAACCAATGAACAGGGTCTCCAATGATTAACCACATGAAAAATAGCTATAATCTCCTTTGCATAAGTAGATTTTTCCAAATTTTACCTTGAAAATGCTTTATTGGTGAAGGCTAATGGTGTTTCCTATTGAATCAACGTGGACCCTATGCCATTTCTCGAAGCATCACTTTAAATTACAAAAGGTTTAGAAAAACTAGGTATGGCTAACACAAGGGTGGTTTTCATGGTGTGCTTCAAGTCAAAGAAATCCTTCTCCACTGGGTTTGACCAAGTAAAAGAATTATTTTTCAACATAGCTATTAAAGGAGTTGTGATTTTTCCACAATTTTTGATAAATTTGGAGTAATACCCTATGAGACCCAAAAATCCTTGAAGTCCCTTAAGAGTGTGTGGCTTCAGCCAATATTGAACAACTTGAATATTTTTAGGGTCAAATTTAACTCCACTTTTGGTGACAATATGTTCCAAGTACTCCACTTATATCATCCCAAAAGAATACTTAGACCTCTTAACATAAATTTTATTATGAGATAAAAGCTATAGAGTCTAATCCAAATGTATGATGTGCTCCTCCTAAGAAAAACTATAAATAAAAAATCATCCAAGAAAACTAGAACAAATTTATGAAGGAATGGGTTGAAGACATTATTCATAAGGCTCTAAAATGTAAATGGTGCATTCGTTAGGTCAAATGGCATAACTAAAAACTCATAATGATCCTCATGAGTTTGAAATATTATTTCGAGAATATCCTCCTCCTTGGGCCTTATCAAATGATATCCCAAGCGAAGATCCAACTTGGAGAAAAAAATTGCACCATGTAGCTCATCTAACAATTCATCGACCACTAGAATAGGAAATTTATCCTTAATGGTGATCTTATTAATCTCACAAAAATCTATACACAATCACCATGACCCAACTTTCTTTCTAACTAATAGGACTAGAACATGAGTGTGGTCTACCAATAAGGACACCGATTGCATTATCAATGATGTGACCCGAGTTCAATCCCCATGGTGGATATGTATAAGAAGTATTACTAAAAAAATAGGACTAGAGAATAATAAAGACTATTACTAGGCGAAATAACTCCTGCTTGTAACAATTCTTGACTTAAGGGCATAAAGGTACCAGTAAGGTTTGATGTTAGGTGGCACACTACCGAGTACTAAAGGTATTGTATGATCATAGGAATGGTGTGGAGTTAATTCTATAATTTTCACAAAAATTGCATCATGCTTCATCAAAATGAGTTTCAAATCTTCTTGGGGCTTGTCTTTAGTTGAAGTTTATGGTTGAATTACAAAAAAATAATGTGCTATCCCATAAAATATTTTTTAACAACTTCTCCATATGGATTGAACTGATAACATATGGAGATCATGTTGGTGAACCATGGAGAGTGTAGGACCTACCATTCAATGAAAATTGCATCCATAAATTTTCATAATTCTAGGCTATTATTCCCAAGGTACCTAACCATTGAGCTCCTAGCACAACATTATATACTCCCAATTGAAGATAAAACATAACCATTTTTAGTTCATAGTCCCCTATATTCAATTAAACATTGTGGTATTTATCTTTACAAGGTAATGTTCTTCTATTTTCCATCATAATATCAAAGGAGTTGCAACCATGTATGTAACAATTTGTTTTCTTGGCTACTCGGGTATCAATAAAATTATACGTACTGGTTGAATCAATGAGAATTGTAATATGTTATCCTTTGAATAATCCTACTACCTTCAACGTATGAAGGGTAGAAATTCTTGCAAGTGCATAGACAAAGATTTTTGGATGTGGTTCTTCTTGTGTTTCACACTCATCCTTAATTTTTTCTTCTAGTGGTTCTACTTCTTCATCAAGTTGTTCACTGCTTACTGATTCCTCCACATCCAAAAAAAATTCTTTTGGGTGCATTTATGCCTTGCTGAATACTTCTCATCATAATTATAACATAATCCTTGTGCTTGATGGGCATCCATTTTCTCTGTAGTTAAGTGCTTGAATGGGGTAGAGTTATTACCAATATTTGGTGTGAAATTGAAAGGAAATGTGCATTTGGCTTGTGGAAATTTAGGTGGCCTCTTTTGAGCAAATTTTTTTCTTCTGCTATTCTCACCAATCCTATGGATTATATCATATACTATGGTTTTAATAGTTTGACATCAGCCTTGATATCATATTTCAACCCACTAATAAAATAACTTTTAAAACATCATTCATTCAACCCCTTTGTCCTATTAGTCAATTTATCAAATTGGGTTTGATAGTCATGGATAGTAGAGGTTTGTTTCAATTTTGTTAAGGCTCCTATAAAGTCCTCATATTCACTAGGGCTAAAGCAAGTGATAATTGTGACTCAAAATATTTCCAAGATGGATTTGGAGTCATGTTTTATAACCACTAATAAAATTATTAGGTTTTATATTCAAATTTGAAATATGCCATGGTAACACATAAATATTTAGGTACACTATGAAGTTTGAATAGTTGATTTGTTTGACATAACCACCCATTAGTGTCATTTCCATTGAACTTAGGAAAGTCTAATGTAAGCATCTTAAATAGAGTATTTATGTCAAAAAGAGAATGATAAACTTATTTCTCCTTATGGACTCAATTCTCTTTATTTACTGAACTACCACCTAGTTTTTTAATGTTAATATGCTCAAACACCTTTGGACATTTCCTTAATGTATCCTCAATCTCTAGGAATTTTTCTTCAAATGCAGCTTTGGATCTAAGATGGTCACCTCTCATAAGTGATACTTCTTCCCTCATTTGTTTAAATTCACTATTGAGGTTAGTGAGTGTGACACTCATTTGCTCCAAACAGTTTATTTGTTCTAATTCCTTTTGGTGTCCTCTAGTTACTCTATCCATTTAGGTATAATATGAACCACTCCCACTAACTTGCTAAAAATAGAAGTATTATTCCATGAATTACTATTTTTAGTAATGAGCCAAAAAAAGTGTTCGGGTGCTTTATATGAAAATGATCAGCTCAAAAAGACAAGCACAATGGACTAGGTATCACAATGACATTTTTTGATACCCCAAACTCTTTTCTAGGGAGTGTTGTCCATTTTTCTCCATTTGACAACCCCTTACTAGACATTGCACTATTTGTTAATGACTTTGTTCTATTTGAAAATGTTCTATCATTAACATTGTAGCTCATTGTCTTTGACAACTATCTTAACTAATTTTTTTACTGACAAAGTCCTTATCTATTATGATTCTCAAATATTGTAGGTAATTGTTACTAATGCTAGAAAACTCTATATTGACTGTTAATGACTGCTACCTAACTATTACTAAAAAATCCTATTGTGGTTTTTATTCTCACCACTAATTTTTTTGTTGTCTATTTATGTTCAGTTAATTCTGAAATAGTGTAGTCTCCTCAACATGCCTATTTTTTTATGTAGTTTTTTAACATGTAGGATAAAAGAATAGGGTGCTCTAAGCCAAGGTGTATGTACTACTGATAGACCCTCTGTTATATTGCAATGATGAACAATAGTGCTCGAACCAGTATTTTAGGCCACTATTTAAGGAGGATTACATACATACCCTTGAGCACATTACTTACCTCTTTGATAGTACAGGATGGTGATCTTCCCAAATTTTATGTTTGATGCACTATGGAGAATATATGGATAAAAATATTTCTAGGGCTAAAGGTTTCTCCTAATCCTAGAGGGTCTCTTGATATACCTAAAGATATGTGTGAGCTCAATTCTATATATAGATGCTATCTAAGGCCTAGATATTGGAGCCTAATTACCCCACACTTCACTAGATGCTTTATAGGTAATATAATTAAGCCAATAATGACAACTCCATGATATTTTAAAACCATTGGTACAAGTTTTCTAACCTAATAAACTAATGCAAAAAAAAGGGTTGGATTTTTCTCTTTTTCTTTTTAAATAAGAAAATAGGCAAAAAAATGAAAACACAAAATATTATACCTAATAGTTGATATGGCAGGGCAAGAACTACCATAGTTATAGTAGAACATGACCCTAGAAAGACCTTTGATACCACTTGTTAAGAACCTTAAAATAAACACATTTACATAAATATTGCAAATAAAACAAAAAATCATGAAAGAATAGAATATTGCAATATAAAATGTAAATGCAAAAATATGTTAATCTCACAAATCATAACATAGAATCGCAAGTCTCTTCGAGGGGTAAACCTCATTCAACACCTTCATTCAATATGTAAAATATAAATTTATTTATGGACCCTTATCTTTTTAAGATACACTTCATGCAACCCTAACCTAATGCTCAAGAGTTTAATTACATACAAAGTGCCACTCCTAGAATATTCTACCAAATAATAGTTACATTGTTGATAATAGTTACATGAAATTGCCCCACTTGTCTAGACACCTCAATTACCGCATACCTATTAGATATAGATTATATTCCATCATTTGGATAATTTAAATGTATCTTCCAAGGTACATACTTAGGACATTAGATTACTTTAGGGGGAATTTATCTATTTACTTCATGCAATGTAATAGCAGCACAAGTGTCAATGTGCATGCTATATATGTGCAATTTATCCCTTGCAAAACTAGGTAGAGTGTTGACCAAGGAACCTATTTTCCTATATAAGAAAGGTCTCATTGTAATACAGACATAGTCAGATAGAATAGCTTAGAGCATACTCATAGGTAGTAGCACAATTCTATGGAGATCACCATACAATGGTGATGGGTGTAATGTAGTTCAGTAGCTTTATTAATAGAGTGTTCATTTCCTCCATAGCTATATTTTATTATTTTATGTCATTTCTATTTACAACATATTTCAGTCATCTAGCAGATTTAATTTCTTTCATATTATTATGCATCTTGTGATTGTTATCTCCCATTGTTCATCACATAAAAATCTAACAATACCATTACAAAATATCATTATAATGGATTCCTAACATTGGAAAGGGGTCATTACATAATAATATGAGAAATACATCATAATTTTAGGATGGGTAACATATAAAAAACCAATATATTATTAAAGCAACTAATAATATTCAATAAAATATTATTAGTTTATACAATAATCAAGTTTACAAAACTTATTGAACAAAAAATTCTTTTACATAGCCTTTATTTTTCCATAACATCTATAGAATCAAAGTACTATGAAGTCATCTGCCAAGGATCTTCAAGCCATCCATAAATATACAAGCCTCTTTATGATGGGGAATCCATCCATGCTCATGAGAAATACTTAGAGATTATGATAGATCTAATTGCAATGCAACTTGAAACATGCCATTTTTTATTTATGCAAACAACCATGCATAAAAACATAATGAAAAAAAGATAATATGAAGAGAATTCCCTACTCTTTATAATGATCCCTTAAATCAAAAAAGTCTCAGAAACCATTATATAATTTCTCTTTCAAAACCAACATAAAATAATATTTTGAATGACCCCTTAACTCACAAAAGTTTCAAGAATAATTATATAGTTTCTCTTTCAAAATCAACATACAATAAAACAACTTATAGAAGAGAATCCCATACTTCTCTTCATAATGATTTCTTAATCCACGCGAGACTCAGGAACCATTATAGTGGTTTATCTTTCAAAACCAACATTCAATAATCCCTTTTGTAATAAATTTTGCTCTATACTTTTTAAAGCAAAGAACATACATCCCATTTTATCTTCCAAAGACAATATTACAAAAACTAAAGCATTTACTAATAATAAAGTTTTCCAATACTAAACCCACTTTTCTTAACAATCTATAAACCAAAAGATCTCTTTTCTAAAGCCATCACTTATTTATTCATAACAAAACTAACACTTTTGCTACTATCAATAGAGAGCCATTAACATTAAGAAGGAACAACCCAACATCTTAAACCTTATCTTGAGAATCCATATTATTTCACTTAACCAAAACATCAATTAAAATAATACTTTTCCCATAATTCTAAAGAGATTCTCCATAAGGGTTTCTTTTCCTAACATAAATCTATGTTTCACTTTCCTAAAGCATTCAAATGGCTTACTCTTGAAACATGCTATATCTATATTTAAAATCATGCATCCAAATACACATCCAAAGCCTTATTTAATTAAATGAATGAGGAAACATAGTTTTCAATGGAGGAGAGGAATGCACAATAGAATACTATAGAGCTCAAGCATACTTCCCACTCCCACATCACTCAAGGAAAGTTACTCCACAATACTAAAGGCATAAGCACAATATAGAAAAAAAACCAATAATATCTTAAAGATAATAAGATCTTCCATAGGGTGATTGAAACCCTAGAGAACATGAAGAAACATACGCTTATACCGAGAGGGGGGTTGAATAGTATAAAATAAAACTTTTCCTTTCAAACCAATAACTACAATAATGTGAATGCAATAATAAATCAATGCACAATTTCCATACACATAAGAGACAATATTTTTATGTGGAAACACCCTTTTGAGAGAAAACCATGGCAAAATATTGCTTATATTTCTTCAATAAACTTCATGGGCACCAACCCATAGGAGACACCAATCCCCTTATACAATTTTGTGGGCACCAACCCACAAGAAACACCAATCCCCTTATACAAGTTTGTGGGCACCAACCCACAGGAGACACCAATCCCCTTTTACAATTTTATGGGAACCAACCCATAGGAGACACCAATCCCATTATACAATTTTTTGGGCACCAACCCACAGGAGACACAAATCCCCTTTTACAAGTTTTTGGGCACCAACCCACAAGAGATACCAATCTCCTTATGCAAGTTCATGGGCACCAACCCACATGAGACACCAATATCCTTATCCACATTTATGGGTATCAATAAACAGGAGACACCAATCTCCTTATCCAATTTTGTGGGCACCAACCCATAGGAGACACTAATATCCTTGTCCAAGTTTGTGGGCACCAACCCACAAGATACACCAATATCCTTGTCTAAGTTTGTAGGTAACAACTCACAGGAGACACCAATATCCTTATCCAAGTTTGTAGGCACCAATATCCTTGTCCAAGGTCATGAGAACCAACCCACAAGAGACACCAATCTCCTTGTCCAAGTTTATGGGCACCAACCCATAGGAGACACCAATCTCCTTATCCAAGTTTGTGTGCACTAACCCACAAATTTGAAGACACCAACCTTGATCAACAAATATAGAATGATATTATAGTGTTGAAAGCTTCAAATGGCCAAAATATCCTTCACATTCATTAAGTCTATCGCTTCCACATGCCTCCCATTTATTACATTTTAAAGGTAGCCCAAGTCTATCATTAGATAACTTACTTGCATGTTGAATTTAAGATGTTTATACCTTACTTTCACTCATGTTATAAATTAATTTCATATATGACTATGCTTAGTTCTCCTTCTTGTCTGTGACTTGTCCTTCAATGTGGCAATGCCAGACTCCCTTGATTATTTTATAACAAATCTGATAAACCTAATAAATTTTTCAAAAAAATTTCCTTGGGCTCGATGCAATGCAACACAATCAAAACATACATTAAATATTTCTCAAAACCCTTATCACATCAGTTCGAGATCACAAGATTTACCTTATACTTCACAAAGTAAACATCTTACCAAATTTAGATAACCTGCATACCTTGGTTTTCTCAAATGCACCAGCAACTTGAGATAAACCCAATTTGACTCTGATCGATGCTAAATTTGTTACCCCAAATGAAATTTTGTGTCATCAAATATTTATCTTATACAGTGGCCCTCATAGTCTCTCTATAATCATTTCAGTTTAATGACAATATTGTTTTATCTTTCGCAAAGATTTTTATGTTTCCTTCATGTGTGTAAAGAGATTCAATAACTCTATCTATGTTTTACTTCTTACAATGGTCAGAGTGTGGCAAATTAGAATGCTTCACCTTTGGGTTTTTAAATCCAACTTAATGGATGTTGTAGTGGTCCTTGATAATGTCTAGAATTATTAGTTCTATCAACTCTATGGGCATATAGATGAACATGTCCTCTAAAACCTTTGGCATTGACTTTTGTGACAAGGCACTATTTGTCTCTACTATAAATAGATATAGATATATCAAAACAAACATTTATACCTTCACATTTTAATAGAATGGTTGTGCACTTTAATTAAGAACACAAGCTTATACTGAGAGGGGGGGGTGAACAGTATAAGATCTCTTTTTACTTTTCCTTTATACTTCAAAACAATAAAGCAATATATCCAAAGCAATATCAAAAAAATGCACAAGATCATCCATAAAGTGACACAACAATTTTGATGTGGTTCATCCACAAAAATTTTCTCTAAAAGTTATCTCAAAGTTCTTTGGGAAACCTTCCCAATTACAATGTTTATGAGCCTCGGCTCAAAGGAGAAACCTTCCCCCAATATGAATTTATGAGCCTCTACTCAAAGGAGATACCTTCCCCTACCTCTCGCTCTGGCTGGTGATCCTCTAGAAGACCTCTGCATCCGTTGCCCTTAGAAAATGGAACTCTATCCATAGAAGACACCTATCTTCCCTGCTCTAGCTGGAGACCTCTGTCCTCAACTCTATCACCTCAAAGCTGGTCCTCGAATTTGCACTAAACACAGTCCTTCGGTCTAGCACAAATGTCCTCTTCCTCTATCTTTGATTTGCATCAAACACAGTCCTTCGGTCTAGCACAAATGTCCTCGGGTTCTTCTCATAGAACCAATGCACCTATGTCCTCAAGTTCTCTGATAGAACCAATGCACCTCTGTCCTCAAGTTCTCTGATAGAACTATCAAACTCAGCTTCACAAGTCCTCTGCTAGGACCTATCCAAATCTGCTCACAAGTCCCCAATGGAACCTATCCAAAAACCTGCTCACAAGTCCCCAATGGAACCTATCCAAAAACCTGCTCACAAGTCCCCAACGGAACCTATCCAAAACCCTGCTCACAAGTCCCCAATGGAACCTGTCCAAAAACCTGCTCACAAGTCCATCAAGAAAAACTTTCTTGGCATGAACCAAGAAAGAGAATTGTTAGAGACCCAATGTGATTCATCAACCTCATAGAAGAATAAAGAGAATTGTTAGAGACTCAATATGTTCTATACTTAACTCCCAATCTCAATCTCAAATCTCATAGAAATAAGATAGATGTAATATGCTTTTCTCAAGAACATGAAACACAACCCAACAATTGCCAACCAAGAAATATCTCATATAACAATGATACTCATGTTCTTTCCAACAACCAATATCTTTTCTCAACCAATTAGGGCTTCAAAAACAATGCTCAAAGACAAGGTTTAACCAATATCAATCAACTCAACATTAACCTTGAAGCATTCAACCAATCATCACAAGAAAAGGAAACAAGTAGAAATCCTTTTCCCTCCAAAGATATTTGAACAAAACAGCCACCCACACAATATCACCAAATGCAAAGAATAACTTGTTCAAATCAACTCAATGGAGTAAGCCCAATATCATGAATCAAGTAAAAGCAATAACTTGATCAAACAACCTCTATGGAAGCAACTCAACCATCAACCTCAAAACAACCAACCAAGGGTTTCACCAACTCAAAGGAAGTAGCAAGACTCACAAACATAAACCCTAGTGCACAATGCTTCCACTACCTCAAACCAGAATTATGCATTCACCAAAACTCTCATCAATGATAACAATGCATAAGTAGTCTTCAAAAAACCAAAAAATAGGATTTACACCCAACCAAAGGAAACCTTGTTGTATACCTTTTCACTCCAATATTATTTCAGGAATTAACATACACCAATCATACTCATAAGAGGAAAGCGCCCATACCTTATTGAAGTGAAGAAACCCCTTTGGAAATCTGCCACAATCACAAAATTCTTTTGCCAATCTTCACAAGGGTTAGTAGATCACAAAATAATTAACATTACTCCACTTTTCAATAATCATCACCAAAGCCTTTAATTGCACAACTTCCTTATCTCTCCTAAAACCACTTGTACCATAAAATAAAATAAATCACAACATTGCATAACCTTATAACTCCCAAAACCACTTATACCATAAAAGTAAAATAAAATATTTTATATCATTCATAAACATTCCACACTATTATTTTAAAACCTTTTTACTCCTCTCACAATTAAGATTATAAAACTTTATGTAAAGAAAAACTTCCTCTAAACCCTTATGTCTCCCGCATTGTCATAGTTCGCATTTCCAAAAAGTAAGCATCCCCAACATTAAATATCACTAATAAAACAAGCCCTTATGTCTCCCAAGGTCCATGGTACTAACTACTCACGAAAGCACCACTACTACCTAAACATCACCTTAGGCATAGTAAACATACAATGGCGCTGTCATAAATACCTCATAAACGTGGCCTTCTTCACAATGCAAAATGGTGAGCGCCTTCACACCTCGCGGGAGTTGAACATTGTTCCTCCCTACTAGTAGTCGTGAGGTGTTTGCCACTAGGGTGCAAGCCCTTGTTGGGAGTAAGCCCAACACTTCCTCTTACCTTGGCTACCAAAATGAATGTAACTTCTCCAAAACCTTTTGCCGCGCTAGGGAATCGAACACGAACCACCTTCGTGCAAGAATAATGCACTACCTCCTCTACTACACTGTCACAGGTGACGTCAACCCTATAAAAACTCGTGCCTTGTCTTCTTCTCCCTTAAACACTTCGCTAGCGCAGGGGTTCAATGTCGAAAACGAAAAGCTCGGCGATTAATATCGAATGCCCATAAATCACCTTAAAGAATTTAAATGCCTCATTTAATATGCACTTTGATGCATTTCCAAATACGTCGGCATTTCCAAACACGACGAAAACTTTAATTTAATTTTAAAATTTTAATTTAAATTTTAAATAAATAAAATTTAAACTAAATATTTAAAATTAAATATCTTCATCACCGGGGCACCTTTTTCAACGAAACGAAAAACCAACTTGGGTTTTAATAAAAACCTATTTCAAATCTGTTGTCCATAGTTTTAAATAAAACATTTTATTTTGTTTGCCTTGGTTTTCACAAAAACCCTTCCGCTTCTTGACATCAATGACAACATCAACACTTGAGCAAAGGCAATGTACCCAAGGTACCCAAAATTGCCAACATTTAAATGACTATTTTCTTTGAATGACTACCTATGTAACATCTGCGTAGCATGTCTTAATTCAAAAATAATTCTCCACTCTTATTATGCCAGTGTCTCTTTGAATCCCAAAGTCCCCTTTCTTGTCAACACTTCATTTTGTTTACTTGTGGGTCCAATGCCTGATGTGATGGAGAGGGAATACTATAGATTGTCTTCATATTTTGATAGCATTTGATGACTATCTCTCTACCTTCGTGTGCATGCTCTCCATAACTATGCTGCACTTTGCCTCCATGCTTTTGGTGCACAACTTTTATTCTCCATTTTAGAGATGTTCGTAGCCTTTATATCAAAAATATTTTCTTTCTTCTTCCTCTCTCTTAGGATCATGGCCTCACTTTGAACAACATCACTACCTTGTCTCCACTGCATTCAATCTACTCCATTTCATCATCGCTATTTAACACCTCCACTTCATTCTTTCTCCCATCACCATTGCTCAGATATATCAAAGGTATTCACCAATCAATCTACCAAATAAAATTTAGCCTTTGTATTTATATCAAACTTTTCACTTTGCCAAATATGTTGGCCCATGCACTCATAATAATAATATTTCAACATTAGGCAAGGGTAAATATTTTCCACCTCAATAATAATATTTCAAACTTAAGCAAGGGTAAATATTTTCCACCTCAATAATAATATATCAACCTTACCCCATTGCACACATTAAAAATATTTAAATCTTTAATTTAAATATTTCATTATATTACAACATTTTATATTCCTTGAAGAAAATATATTTGCCTTGAATAATTTGTCCACCATTTGCTATCAACCAAGTTAGCCTTTGACATCAATGACAACTCAATAATTCTAACAATCTTCCCCTTTTTCATTGATGGCAACCCTACAAAGAAAATTATCCTTTACTATAATAGGATCACAAACTACTCCCCCTAAAAAGCTAGTCCCCATTACAGAAATACACACTACTTCCCCTTACTGCAATTCACCCCCTTTGACATCAATGGCAAAGGCTTCTTAGGGCTAAAATATAAGACACTTGACAACAATCCCTTACTCACTGCTCTAACTTAGACAATCAATGATGAGATGGGAGTGAAACTCCCAAATTACTATGATCATTTTATTTTTCTATTTTCTTTTTCCAAAATTTGGAGGGCATATTCCTTTAAAAATTTTGACCATCCTCCTTACTAGATTTCGGAAGTTTAGGGAACATCATTCTACACCATTTAGATGTATGTCCAAAATTATCACATTTGTAACAAATGATGTTGTATTCCATGAGAGGTGCAAATGAATTGAAATTCCTCTTGGTGAATCCAAAGTCATTTTTAGCATGGACCTTGCAATGTACCACTTTATGACCAAATTGGTGACATGAAAAGCAATAACCCCAAAAGAAATATTGAAACTTGTCTAATTTCTTTGGAGGATATGGCAACATGGTTCTCTCATTGTTGTTTCTATGATGGACCATCGTCCATGATGATGCTCTATTTTCTTCCTTCTTGATTCTTCCACTTCTCAATACATTAGCATAGGTCTTAGGTTTTTATTTAATTATTTTCTTTGATGTCTTTGTTCCTTTTGAGCTTGACTCTACATTTTGTTTCTTTTAACTTTCTTCAAAACCAATTCTAGTATTTATAACCAAAAAATCTTTGTGCTTTGATAATATCATCCATGATTTTTGTGATTTTTTCAAACTTATGTAGCTTATCATTAGATTCTTCCACTTCCTTCCTTAGAGAGACAACCTCATGTTCTAGTTTTTCATATTCCAACTCTTTTGTCTTTAACTGCTTAGCCATACCTTCTTCAATTCACTTTGCCTCTTCAATTTTTACTTTTAAGTCAGTGAGATCTTGTAAAAGATTTGACTTTGTCTTCTCATCCTCTTTTACTTGAGTCTTCAAGCTTGAGTTCTTCTTTCTAAGCCTTTTCAACTCTTCAAGAGCAAAAACAAGTTCCTCTTCTATGTCAACTATGGCTTCCTCTTCATTTTCTGGATTTTTCTTCTCTTCTTGTTTTTCAGCAATAGGAGCATCTTCTTTCACCTCCATGGCCAAAATAGGATTTCTTCTCTTTCACTATCAAAGAGGATTTTATCACTACTATTGGAAGAATTGATTGCTTCCTCAACATAAAGACTCTTCTTGTGCCTTGAAATATCTTCTTCTCATGCTTTCTTTGATCGTGCTTATTTTTATTTTGATGATAAAATTGTATTTCCTTTTTTTTCATGTATTCCTCTTCTTCTTCACTACTGCTACTTCCATCTTATGGGAACTGAGCTGCATGGTAACCAATTTTGCCACAGTTAAAACATCTCACAATATGCTTACCTTTGTGTTTTATTGGTCCCTTTTTATTTATTCGGAAAAATTTAGCTTCTTCTTTGCTACTCGATTCTTCACTTGACTCTGGTTATTTATTCTTTGTCTTATTTTAAGCTTTAAACATGACCTCCCATTTGGATGTTTGATATTTTTCAGTCCTCATCTCATAGATTGTAAGAATTTTATGTAGCTCATCCATGTTTAAGGTTTAAGATCCTTCATTTCTTCAATATCGAGACCTTTGCATCAAACCTCATGGGAAGTGCCTTTAATATTTTTTGAATAATATTACAATCATAAATACTTTCTCCAAGTCCACAAATGGTGTTGACAATTTAATCAACACAGAGCAAATATTTGGTAATATATTCCTCATATTTCATCTTCAAGTCTATGAAATTCCTCATGTGGGTTTGAAGTTTTGCCATTTTAACCTTGTTATATCCTTCAAATATTCTTTGTAACTTATCCTATATTTATTTTTTTGAAGTGCATTGCATGAATTTCACAAACTCTAATTCACATAACCCACTTAGTATTGCATTCATTGCCTTGGTATTATGTTCAAATGGTTTCTTACCATTTTTATCCATGGGAAGGGTTGTAGGTGGTTTGAATCCATCCACAATAGGTTTCCATATATCATAGCCATGTGTCATAAAATAGGTTTGCATCCTTATGCTGCAGAAGGCATAATTAGTCTCATAAAATAATAGAGCTCTATTTGATGAAAAACCTTCTTGGTAAATCATGTTTTTTCCTGTAAGTTCTTCCTTCAAGTTGTTAGGCTTTCATGAAGGAACCCAATATTATACCAATTGAATAAACACACGCTTATTCTAAGAGGGGGGTGAACAGTATAAGATAAAAAATTTCCTTTCAAACCAATAACTACAATAATGTGAATGCAATAATAAATCAATGCACAATTTCCATACACATAAGAGATAATATTTTTATGTGGAAACACCCTTTCACAAGAAAAACATGACAAAATATTGCTTATATTTATTCAATAAACTTCATGGAAAATAGGAGACACCAATCCCCTTATACAATTTTATGGGCACAAACCCACAGGAGACACCAATCCCTGTATACAAATTTGTGGGCATCAATCCATAGGAGACACCAATCCCCTTTTACAAGTTCATGGGTACCAACCCATAGGAGACACAAATACCCTTATGCAATTTTATGGGCACAAACCCATAGGAGACATCAATATACTTGTCCAAGTTTGTGGGCACCAACCCATAGGAGACACCAATCTCTTTTTCCAAGTTCATGGGCACCAACCCACAGGAGACACCAATATCCTTGTCTAATTTTGTGGGCACCAACCCATTGGAGACACTAATATCCTTGTCCAAGTTTGTGGGCACCAACCCATAGGAGACACCAATATCCTTGTCCAATTTTTTGGGCACCAACCCACAAGAGACACCAATCTCCTTGTCCAAGTTCATGGGCACTAACCCACATGAGACATCAATCTCCTTGTCTAAGTTCATGGGCACCAACCCACAAGAGACACCAATATCCTTATCCAAGTTCATGGGAACCAACCCACAAATATAAAGGCACCAAACTTGATCAACAAATAGAGAATGATATACTGGTATTGAAATATTCAAATGACCAAAATGTCCTTCATATTCATTAATTCTGTAGCTTCCACATGTCTCACATTTATTACATTTTAAAGGTAGCCCAAGTCTAGCATTAGATAACTTACTTGCATGTTGAATTGGAGACACTTATACCTTACTCTCACTCTTTTATACTTCCACATTATGAATTGCTTTCATACATGACTATGCTTAGTTCTCCTTCTTGTTTATGACTTGTCCTTCAAAATGGCAATGCCAGACTCCCTTGATTCTTTTATAAAAACTCTAATAAACCTAATAATTTTTTCAAACTATTTTCCTTGGGCTCAATGCAATGCAGTGCAATCAAAACACACATTAAATATTTCTCAAAAACCTCATTACATCAGTTCAAGATCACAAGCTTTACCTTATACTTCATGAAGTAAACATCCTACCAAATTTAGATAACCTACACACCCTCATTTTCTCATATGCACCATAAACTTGAGATAAACCCAATTTAACTCTGCCCAATGCTAAATTTATTTCCCCAAATGAAATTTTACATCATCAAATCTTTAGCTTATACAACGACCCTTACAGTCTCTCTATAATCATTCCAGTTTGGTGGTAATCTTACTATATCTTCCAAAAAGACCTTTATATTTCCTTCATGCACGTAAAGAAATTCAATGAATCTCTCTACATTTTACTTCTTGCAATGGTCAGAGTGTGGCAAATTTGAATGCTTCACCTTTGGTTTTCAAAACCCAACTTAATAAATATCATAGCAGTCCTTGATAATGTCTAGAATGATTAGTTCTATCAACTATGCATGCATCTAGATAAATATGTCCTCTAAAACCTTTTATGCTGACTTCCGTGACAAGGAACTATTTATCTCTACTATAAATGGACATATATATATCAAAACAAATATTAATACCTTCACCTTTCAATAAAATGGTTGTGCACTTTAAATTACTATTCACTTTGAATGGCTTCCTACATAACATTTGTGTAGCACGTCCCAATTCAAAAATAATGCTCCACTCTTATGATGCTAGTGTCTCTTCGAATCCTAGAGTCCCCTTGCTTGTCAACACTTCATTCTGTTTACTCATAGGTCTAATGTCTGATGTGATGGAGAGGGAATACTATAGATTATCTTCATCTTTTGGTAGCCTTTTATGACTATCTCTCTCCCTTTGTGTGCATGCTCTCCACAACTATGCTACACTTCACCTCCACACTTTTGGTACACAACTTCGATTCTCCATTTTAGAGACGTTTGCTACCTCTATATTGAAAACATTCACTTTCTTTTTCCTCTTGCTCAAGACTGTGGCATCACTTCAGATAACATCACTACCTTGTCTCCACTACATTCAATCTACTCAATTTTCCCATCACTCTTTAATGCCTCCACTTCATCCTTTACCTCATTACCGTTGCTCGGATATATCGAAGGTATTCACCAATCAATATGCCAAATGAAATTTAGCCTTTGTATTTATATCAAACTTTTCACTTTGCCAAATATGTCGGCCCATGCACTCATAATAATAATATTTCAACCTTAGGCAAGGGTAAATATTTTCCACCTCAATAATAATATTTCAACCTTAGGCAAGGGTAAATATTTTCCACCTCAATAATAATATTTCAACCTTACCCTATTTAACACATTAGAAATATTTAAGTCTTTAATTTAAATATTTTATTATATTACAACCTTTGATATTCCTTGAAGAAAATATATTTGCCTTGAACAATTCATCCACCTTTTGCTATCAACCAGGTCAGTATTTGACATCAATGACAACTCAATAATTCTAATAGAACACACACACAAATATTTGTAGCACTTATTGAGAGGGAGACTCCATGAAAATAGGTCTACAAAGGTTGGCTCCTCCACCAAAGAAAATTCCCCCTCCCCAACCACACACCAAACACAACACGAGTTGGTCAAGAACACTACACAAGAAAAATAAGAACATTGTATGAATTGAGGTAAGAGCATTGTGCTCAATAGTACCACCAATATTAGATGGTTAAAATTGAACTTAACGTTAAAATATGCATAACAATAAAAGATACAAGATTGAGCTCGCCAACTATATTGGGTGCCAAATAGACATAAATCTAAGCAAATTTTCAACAAGATAAATATTCAAGGCTTAAAGAATAAAATGTGTGAAACTAACATGATTATCATATAGATAAATACAAGTTAGAAATAGTGCAATAGCATAGACAAGCATCCAACTTAAGGATCTTACCTTCCTAAGCTTAATCTAGATACCTCTTCTAACATACACCTTTTTGTTTGCTCTGCTTCCTTCCTTCTCCTTCCTTTACCAAAGAGCTCAACATTCCCATAATCACTCCCCTAGTACTCTATAATATTTTATGATAGTTTACCATAAGAACCACATGTTCGATCTCATGAACCCTTCCAAGCTGGAGATGCTCAAAATATCTTTTTTTAAGAACATTGCTAAATTTTTAAAGCATTTGAGGATTAATTAGAGCATGGATAATAATTATCATTAATGCTTTCCTCTCTTTTTAATAATTTACTCTACCATTTCTAATACTTATTAGAACACTAATATATCCAAGTATTAATGCCACCAACCACCCAATACTTTAATATTTTTGAAGTATTAATGTTAACAATAATTAATACTTTAATAGATCTTTTTCAACAAAAACTCTATGCATACCACATATAAACATAGATTCATTCCAACCATATTACACACAATTATTTTATCCCTAAGTAGGTGTTCACTCTTAAGATAGTCTAGTACTATTACCAACCTATTAAGGAGACTCATTGCACAAGCAACTTCCTAGTCCAATGGTGTGAATAGGAAACAAGTAAAATACAACGCATTTATATGAAGGGTATTTTGCTACCCTCAGTTGTCAATGAGAAAGTAATCACCGTCATTTCCCAAAATATCTCTCTTTGTAGGTGGTTCACCCATATGATCCTACTAGAAATATTACTTGGTCCTACACTCATAAATACATTAGCAATACCATATTCCAAACTCAAAAGAATGCAATCATCCATCGTAAGACATCATTAAATTAAGCAATACCATTCACAAAAAAACATATTTTATTGTGCTTAAAGAAGTCTACCAAGGAGGGTTGTTACAATAATCTAGATAGGATAGCTAACAACCTAACCAACCAAAAAATATATCACATTGGAATAATAAATATGAGCGAGCTTATAATAATCCACTCTAACCAAAAGCTAACAAACATTAGCTAGAAGAAGCTTAAAGTGAAACATAGGAATAAAATAAAATATAAACCTAATAAAACCCTATGACTATCAATTATATCAAATTTTGTCCATCCCTTCCCACCATAGAAGTAGTGGAATCCAATGCTTTCAAAATGGATGGAAAATCAAGGGAAATCTGATGATGTGATATCCAATGAGCCTAGTGTGGAAGCTAACTATGGTGGGAAACAAGATATAAAGTGGAAGGACCCTATCAAGTCTAATGAGTATTTATATTGAACACTCAATATGAATCAAGTGGAAGTTGAAATTTAGGCACCACATCTACAAGATGAATGATATATTGGTCTCTAAAGTGGAATCATGATACGACTTCAAAATTTTCTACATTAACGATATCATGTATGCCAAGATGATCCAGAAGATCCAGGTCAAAGGTATTCTTGGACACCTATTGAAGAATGGTGTAAGACCCAAAATAGAGTGGTTTAATATTACTATGTATATTTTCTACAAAATGTCATTTATCCAAGTAGATCCAAACTCTGTCTCCAACATGAAAGGGATGCGAAACATGATGTTTATCCATAACTTGCTTTCATTGTTGTTGAGTATTTTGCAAAATTTGAACCACTTTGAACTAAATACTCTTCAAGTGTTGGATGAATTATGTTACCTTATCTTTTCTCCTTTTTAATGTGAATAGTAGTAGGAAAATACAAGGATAAGGGCAACTCATAGGGTGCCAAAGGATGAAAACTAAGACAAAACTCAAAAGGAGAGTGTCATGTGGATGTGTGAACTACTTTTTTGTAGGCATGCTCTATGTGAGTGAGGCTAAAATCCCACTTATCTAGAGAAATGTTATGATAAATCCTCAAAATATGAACAAGATTATGATTAACCACTTCAGTTTACCCTTTTGACTATGAATGGAAGTCCATGGAGAAGTTAAGAGAAACTCCTAAAATATTCCACAATGGTTGCCAAAATTGACCCACAAAACATGAATCTCTATCATATCTAATGCTGGTAGGTAGACCAAATAAAAACCATGTTGTCTTAAAGAAAAATTATGCTAATTCAGGTGCAAAATTGGTCTTTTTGCAGGGAATAAACTTAGCCATTTTACTAAAGCAGTTCACAATCACAAAAACACAATCATGTTGCTTAATTATCATGGGAAAACCACTCAAAAAGTCCATGGAAATGCTTTTCCAAATATGAGAAGGAATGGACAATGGAACATTGAGACCCAAATTCCTATTTCCTAGCTTGGAATGATAACAAATAGCACACTACCCCAAAAAATTCAAAACATCTCTTTTCATGTGAGACCAGTAGAAAAAATGCTACAAGTGATGAAGAGTCTTGTGTTTCCAAAAATGTCTACCATAGTGTGTAGAATGGATATCTTTGAGAAGATACAACCGATGCTGTTGAGGTACATAAAGTTCATCCAACTTATACAAAAAGCCATCATTCAAATGGAAATATTGAAAAGCACTTAGATTAGAAGAAGGATGTAAAATATGTTCGTAAACTTTTCCAAAATATGAATCAAGAGCATATTACATAGGTCAAGTATGGAAACCAATATGAGAAGTAGTTACAATTATACAAGCCATTTTCAATTATACAATTTGTAAAAAAATCATGAGTTAAGTTATCCCTTGTGATGAACAATTTGTCAAGACCACTTAATGAAAATTTTTGATGCATAAAACCTCCCATAGTCTCAATGGGACCATATTTTGGGTCCTCATTGGAAGACTTTACAACTAAGGATATCTTCTTCATATTTTGTAACTAAAAATATTGGGGTCTAAGATGCCCTTGCATTTTATAAAAAACTAAAAACATTTTGAGAATAAGAAGCATTAGAAGGTCTTGTAGAAGAAGGAGGAGGAGGAGGAGGAGAAGGAGTAGGAGACGAAGAATAAAACAAAGAAGATATTTTCTTCACTTGTTGTTATTGATTTGATACCTTGGTGGTTCCTAAAGATCAAACTCCTCTTGATTAGCTAGCAAGGTTCTCCTCTACCAATTGCACATGATTGAAAGCTACATCTAAAATAGCTAAGGGAGTTTAATTCAAATCCCATACAAAGTTTCAAGTAGACCATTTGTGAATTTGATGATAAGATATTTTGTTGGGTCCTTCACATGAAGCAAAATTCTTAATCTATTGAACTGGAAGATATAATATTGGATAGGTATATATTAAATTTGTCTTAATCTATACCAAGTGGTGATATTATTTTGACCCTCTTGTCTTTTCATAATCACAAGTTTACTAACCCTAAAAATTTGGGGAAACATGCATCAAGAAAAGGAGGTGATCGGGGAGTTAAGATCTAGATGCACATGAAAGAAAATTGGGGGTATTGTAAAAGAAAATATAGGGTGTCATTGGTATAGGAAAACCTTTATCAATTTTACCATAAAAAGGCACAAACCCATCGAAGAAAACACATAATAGGCTACATCCACATTTATCTTTGAGAGCCTCATTATGTAGCTCCAGGTGAAGATATTTTCCATTAGAAAAGAGGAAAGTGATGTCAAGAATCATCATGGAAATTATAGGAGGAAACTTTGATGACACCAATAGGAAGTAAGGACACCAAAAAATTTGATGACCAACATCAAGTTATGAAGTCATCGATCATGATGAGATGATGATCATGGCCTTGGATCATGACAACGTACTAAAATATGACTATTTGTCATCTATGCCACTAGAAGTCATTGGTGGCATAATCCTTTATGTGATGATACTTATGAAAATAACAAAAATTGGATGACATCAGCTTGTAGCCAGTCAACATAAAACACATGCAATTATGCTTGTAAATAATTAAGCAAAATGATAAACCAACAATTTGATGGAAATTCACTCCACAAAAGTTCTTCAAAGAATTGAAAGCAAAGAACATGAAATGTTTGTATATATTTATCAAAATTACTTAGAACTCTTCATTCCAAACAAGGTGGAAATGATCCGGATTTTTGTAGTGTAAATGAAAAAAATAATGGCTAGTAATCATCCAAACTATGCACAAGAAGAATGATCTAATACTACATTGATCTCTTGCTTTGATACCAAATTTGATGTGGATCAAAGAAGCTACAAATTTCATTAACAAAGGTGCTTAAATAAGCATGAATATATGAGATATGGATGATAACTAGCTATCCAAAAACCAACTAAATATAGCATAACAATATGGATAAGATAGCTAATAAATTAAGAAACCAACAAAAATATCATGCTTATATAACAAATATGATATAGCTTATGATAATCCACTCTAACTAGAAGCTAACAAATGTGAGCTGGAAGAAGCTTCATGTAAAACATAGAAACAAAATAAAATATAAACCTAAGAAAATTCTATGCCTATCTATTAACTCAAAGGTGGTCCTCATCAATGTAACATATCAACAATGCTTTTTGGATCCAATTTCATCTTTTGACCCATGGATTTGTTGAAAATATTAACTGGTGTGCAAGTTCTATCAATGGTATCCCTAGCTACAAAGGGAGGATGAAGAAGGTGGGTTACTATTTATGCTTATATGGGAGAAATATGGCCTATTTTATTCCATCAACTCAACATTTTCTTCAAAATGGGGTAAATCAAGTGCCAAACTTTATAAAACCATTACGTGCCACTTGTGCACTAGCCAATTGTTGATATAGCTAAAAAAATGTGTTAGGACAATACACATGTAAAGGAGGCATGTCAATATTGAAATATTTGTCATGGTTCATTTCCCAAGCATGGATTGTGTGCTTTATTTTTTTGGAGCTTAAACACATCACCCTACCCTTTTTAATTTCCCAAGTGAATTGCAACCTTGTCATAGCATGTGTGCTTCTAGTAGATCATTGTACATCAAGGTATTTTCTTGGCCCAATGGTGCCCCTAAAGGGGTTTTGACCATTAGATCTAATTTTTTATTTTTATTTTTTCCATTTTTTTCAATATAGGACACAATCATGCTTCATATTTCATGGGAGAAGGGGTTTCTCCCACAATATACATATCATACTATGAAAGTAGATAAGTAGATAAATCTTCTTTTGACATTGGTTTATGATATAACTTCATCCGATGTCCATTTACCATCATATTTCACCTTAATTCATCAATAGATACTAGTCGCATGATGCCATTATAAAAAACTTGATTGATGTCATATAATCCTAGCCATTGATTATGGAGCTTACCCTTGAAGTCAAGATAGCATGAATCAAATAATAGTGCTCAATTACTTAGCTTGTACTTATTATTTTTGATATGTCTATCATGCCATGTAACTCATCAAGTGTATTGAGCTAAAAAATCCTTTCTTGTTGTACCTATGATAACTCAATACCAAAATCAAGTGTAGTGCATAATGCTTACAATTCAAATCGAGTGAATCTCATGGCTATTTTTGGATTGAGCTTCTAGTGGTGGATTTGGGGTCTTATGATCTATCTCTCAAAATATTCAAAGCTTACCTATTTTAGAGTTTTTGATGAAACATTTCTCTGCAACTTTTTTTGGTCTTTGATATGGAGCACTGTGCTTTCTCGTGCAACTATAGTAGAATATTTCTAAGGAACACTTCCTAAATAGACTGTTGGTGGGACTGGGAGTTGATATAGTGTTGGTGACTTTCATCAACCTTCTTCTATAGTTTATTTTTTTTCTTTGGAGGGGGACCCTATGCATGCTTGCCTACTTTAGAATATGGTTTCCTAAAGGTAGTCCCTATGTCATATTTTCCCTTCCAGTCTTGGGGTGCCATGGTGGATTGAATCTTGTTTAGGTTTTATCACCTTTTGGTTGTGCATTCTATATCTTTTGCAGTAAGATATTGTGACCTAAAAATATCTCCTTATGTTGGTAATAAATTTTCTAGGCCCTTTTTTCTATTATAGTGAGATCTCATGGTCTTTGGAGATCTCCCCATGTTGTTGTTCCAACTATCAGGCCTTCAAAAGACCTTTGTGTGGGCTTTCCTTATTCACGTGGGATCTTATTTATCTTGGAACACCTATGGGAAGTGAAAAGTTTCTTGCTTTTTATGGGAGACCCCTATTTCAATTTACCTGCTCCAGTCTAATGGATCTATGGTATGGAAGGTCTTCCTGGTTCATGGTGCTTCCCCCAAGAGGGGAAATTTGTTTCATTTTTTAGCATGATTGTTGGTTCAAATTTGAAATAAAATTCATTTTTTATGTGAGTGTTGGTTCAAAATTTAATTTTAGTTTTTTTTCAATAAATTTCAGGTGGCCCTTTCTCTATCCAGTTGCAAGTCTCATTTTTGTTGCATGATAGTTTTACCTATATAGGCAGGAAATACTTTTTAAATTTTTGGTCTCCTTTTTAGTTGGTCCTGCAAATATTGTCTCCCTATTTTAGTTGGTCCTTGTTTTGTTTCTTGGAGATTGTATTTAGGATACAATCTCCTTTGTTGTGATCCATTTGTAAAAGGTTTGGGGAGCCTTTCAAAACCTCTTTTCAACCAATAAAAAATTAATGTTTGAAATTCAAATTCAATAGGTAACATGGGTTTCTTTCTATAAACTAATTCATAAGGGGTGAATACAATGGTGGATTTCTAAGTAGAATTGTAAGCCCATGAAAATTTTGGTAATATATTGGTCCAGTATTTTTATGTTAAGCTATTGTTTTTATCAAACAATTTTTTTTCCCTATTAGTAACTTCTACTTGACTGTTGTACTACGGGTGATAAGGTGAGGCCTTCTTATGTTTTACTTAATAATATTCCATAAATGAAATGAATAAATTTTGATATAGATTAATGTCCTTAATAAAAAAAAATTGTGAGGGGCACCAAAGAAAATATGTGTTCATATAAAAATTTAACCAATTTATCCTTGCGGGCATACAGAAGAGCAATTACTTTGGTCCACTTAGTTACATAGTCTGTATATACTAGGATATGTTGTTTTCCATGGAATTATGGATTTATGGGTCCTAAAAAATCTATACCCAGTTTTTCAAAGGGTTATAAGACTACATGAATTTGAAGAGGTATCTCATTTTATCTAGTAGGTTTCCCCATTTTTTGACATTGATCATAGTGGGACACATATTTCTTTACATCCTTGTGAAGTGAAGGCCAGTAATATCCTACTCCTAGAATTTTTGTATGGTTCATTTTTTTGAGTAGTATCCTCCAAAATATTTATCATGATATGCTCAAAGGATATCATAGAATTTATCTTCCCTCACACACCTTCGCAAAATGCGACTGGGTCCACATTTAAACAATAATCCTTTAATCCATTAAAATTATGAACTTTGTCAAATTAATTGGCATATTTCATTTGTAGTAAGGTGAGAAGGAATATTTCCAATTACCAAATAGTTAGAAATATCTATGGACCATGGATAGTGTGCTGATATTGCAAATAAATTTTCATCAAGAAAATAATCATCCACTTGTTCTTTTTATCGGTAGTGTTTAATCTTGATAAGAAGTCAAAAACTATGTCTGCTCTACTAGGTATTTCTATAATAATGATGTCAAATTCATGTAGTAGCAATCGTTATCTAACCACTCATCCACTTACCATTGGTTTATTCATTAAGTAATTAATTACAGTGGTCAATATACACATACACAGGGTATCCTATGATATAGTGATAAATTTATTGATGGCATAGACCACTACCATAAATTATCTCTTAGTCATAGTGTAGTTTTTTTTAGCATCCTTTAAATTATTATGGATATATTAAATGGCATAATTTTTTTGTTTTCTTCATCTTGTTGACCAAGGACTATACCTACTGTAGTAGTGGAAGCATTAGTATGAATATGAAATGGGAGCTTCCAATTAGGTCCTCATAGTACTAGTGCAAAGGTCAACTTTTTCTTGATGGCCTCAAATGCCACTTGACATTCGTTAGTCCACTTAAACTCAATTTTCTTGTTAAGGAGAGTGAAATGGAGTGACAAGTTTACTAAAGTTTTCAATAAATCATATATAATAACCACCATGTCCTAAGAAACTTCTAATGTCCATATAAGTCTCAAGTGGAAGCAATTATATTATAACTTCTATTTTCTTAGGATCTAATTTTATGCCTATAGTTGGGATATGGTGTCCTAACATAATTTCTTCATCCATCATCATTAAACATTTTTCATTGCTTAAAAATAGATTATGGGCTTTGCATCGAGTAAGAACTTGATCCAGATTATGGAGAGTCTTGTTAAAGATTTCTCCATATGTAAAATTATCCATATATACCTCAACACATTCATTAGTAAGATCTATAAAAATAGCTAGAAATACCTACTAAAAATTGAATGGATCTTGCATAACCCTAATGGTAAGACTATAGAAAATTTTTCTCCCAAGGCACATGAAAGTGGTTTTATCTTGATCTTTTGGTGCCACCTATATCTAGTTGTAACCACTAAAACCATAAAAAATAAGAGTATTTCTTACTAGAAAGGTTATTGAGTACTTGGACTATTAAAGGTAATGGAAAATAATCTTTTGTGTGGCTTTGTTAAGTTCTCTATAGTCAAAACATGCATTTTTTTATTCTTTTTAGGAATAATAACCAAGGGTGAGACCAATTGGCTATCAGATATTAGGTTAATAAAACTTGTGTCCAAGAACTTATCAATATTTGTCTTTACCATATTCTTCAAAGGAGGATTTATCCTCCTTTATGGTTGGGAGATAGGTTTCTTCTCAATGGTATAGATTCTATGAGTGCATATGTCAGGGTGGATTCCCTTCATATCACTATAGTCCCAAGAAAATGCATTGACATGTTAGCTTAATATATCAAATAATTTAGCTTATTCTCCATCCAACAACCATATATTTACACTCACTAATTTTTATGTTTGTATTTCTATTTTTTGGTGTCTAGTTGCATTGAGTTAACTCCTTTACTTACCAATGAGTTTAAAAGACAATGGAAAATCCTAGTGTTTTTGTTAAAATTTATCCCTATAGGAAGACTATTCATTAAAGAAAATTTAAAATATATGAGGAGGTGCGCTTGTTGTCCATGTGTCAAAGTAAATGGACTATCTCGTAGTGACATATGTGATAAGGGATTAGAGGTTTAACCCTCATCCTTCCATAAAAATATATGGATTGTAGTCCCCTCATCATATAAGCAAGAACCATTTGAAGATTCTAATAAAATAGTTTCATAGTAAAAAAGAGATCCTTCTAATATATCTAACTCTTCTAAATGCTCTCTTACTATTAACATAACCAAATAAGCAAGATTATTTTGCTCATTAGGTTTGTCCACCCATATATTTCTAGAGAAATCTATGGAGGGTATAGAGAAATATTTGTGTTATTCAATATATTGAATATAATCATATCCCTTGAATGAAAATCTATAAAAGTAGCAGTTGTAGCCAACCAAGATCATCCAATGATCAATGGATAACCATTCATCTTGGTTCTTGGTTGAATAATCATGAAATCGATATGATACTCCTAAGATTCTATGGTTACTAGTACATCTTCTACTATTCCTTTAGGTTTTATTGTAGATTGATCTGCTAGTTAAAGTATAGTAGAAGTAGATCACATGTTGGACAAGGATAATTGATTCATAATTAAAAATGTCATGACATTTATAATTTCTCCTAATTAAACCAATACATTAGGTATTTTAGTTGTACCGATGGAAACTATAATGATAGGATTTTTGGGATCTCCATATTTAGGTGGAATGAGATTCTCTACTAAGAGGTCAGCTAATTTTCCATCCACTTGTATGATCTTGGGATAAGCCTTTATTTTTCTCATAGGCTTATTAATGCACATTTCTTGGATAACTTTGTTAAATATTGATACATATTAGATTTCTTGGAGTAAAGGGATTGCTATTTTTAAATGTTTTAACTCTATTAATAGATTGGATTCCTCATAATGATATTCCTTAGATTTTAATCTTTTAGGATATGGTGCTTTATAAGTTCTTAAAGGCATGTTTTTTTGAAATATTTTATTCTTTATTTGATGACTTAGGCTTTGGTGGAGTTGCTTTCCTATTTTGTTGTAATTCTTCTATTTTAGGAGACTCTAGATCAAGTAATATTTTTTTTGAGTGAAGTTGCACATTATCATAATTGATAGTATTGATATTAATTGTGTTATTATGTTGTGTATTATAGATAAGGGAATCGTTCCTATTATTATTTAGGTTGGTCACAGGTCGAGTCGATAGTGGAGGTTTCTTTGGAAGTGATTATACATCTTGGGGAGAACCAGTGGATCTTGATAGCAATTATTATTGTTGAATTTGAAATTTTCACTCTCCCATAAGATTTATTAGATTAGGATGGTCTTGACCATTGCTAGTTTTTATTTTACCATGATTTATTAGGTATTTGTTGTGTCCATGGTGGGTTAAACCATCCTTTATTAGTCTATTTGAGATATGGATACTAGGGGTATTGGCCCCATTGTTGTGGTGGGGGAATATTCCATGGAGAATTCCATAGATTTTGTACCCACAATGCTCTTTGATTATGGGAAAAATTATTTCATTGTCCTACATAATTGAGTTCTTCTGTATTAGGATGACTCCTTCCAAGGGTAGCCTTGATTTTAGGTAAGAGATCACAATAATTTATAGGGTGAATTTTATCATAGATGATACATATATTGGTATTTTTTAGAGGAATTTATTATAAGGCATGTGTTTGCCTACACCTTGGACAATACATGCCAATGGTTCATTGGACCTAGCTATAGTTTGTAACTCATCCAATATTATATTCAAGTGTAAGAGAATATTAGTTTTAAAGTTAGAAAATTCTTCTAATAATTATCCTATCTCATTACTACTATTTCCTACTCGATGTTTTCAAGTTACTCTCCTTGTTCAAGAATAATTCCTACACAATTCCATATTATCATAAATATTTAGTTTGTTCACATCATCTTTTTACATGAGGTTTAAGACATCTCTTCATCATCTTGTATTCCTCATAAAATGATTACATTGACAAGTTCTAGGTCCATATATTCTCTACATATTCTATGGATAAATAGGAATCTATCTAAGAGTCTTCAAGTATTCCATTCACTTTATTTCATCCTAAATAATTCTTATTTTCAATCCTTGACATGGTAGTTGACCCGAAAAGGATCATTTTCAGAGATCAAACATCTAGGAGTGGATATTTTGACCAGGAGTCTTCATGCTCAGTTGTTTGATATATTCCTTAATGAATCTGGTAAAGTAGTCCTCTAGCATCAATGCTATACATGGCGTATGCGCTAGGGAAGTTGAAGCGTCAGAGTCATTTTGTAACCATTATGGAAGTTTAGGAGTCGGTTCCAACAAAGAGGTATTTATTTCAAGTTTATTTATCCTTGGGAAACCTACTGTTGCAAAAATGGGGGAACCTATTAGGAAGATTCGTGAGCCATTGTTGGACTTGAGGAAACCTTGCAGAGTTGCAGACCTGGTAGAGTTGATTGAGGAGTGTTTCAAGGATTGTAGAGGTTGAATTTGATGTTGTTGAAGGCAATACCAATCTTGCCTTTATAGTTGTATTGCTCCATATTCAATTAATTGTTAAAATTGGGCTATTTCTATGTGGATGTACTCTCACATTGAGGGGAACAACCATAAATATCTATTTTAATCTATGTATGTATTTTACATATTTCTTTTTACTATTATTAATTTTATTTTAGTATCTGGTATTGCACATACATGTTAATTATTGGCATAGAGGATTAAATCAATCTAATGATTAAGAAATCTATATTTGAAGATCCTAGTAAGCCATAGGTTTTAGGTGATTACAAATCACATGGTATCAGAGCTAGCGTGTGTTTGTATGGAAGGCTTGTGGATGCATGGTAGGTCTCAAAGGTCTGAGTTAATTTCTTTTAATCCAAAAATTGGTAGAAGATAAAGTAGAACAAATTCTATGGAAAGAGTAGAGGAAGAACAATCAGGACCAAGAATGTTTGATGAAGATTTTGAGAGGAGGTTTATTGCAATGGAGAATAATGTGTCTAGAATCATGGATATGTTATTGAAAAGTCAGACTAGAAATTAGGATTCAATGCAATCTAAAAATGTGGAAAGAAGTCATGATAGTGTCTGCCCTTCTTCAGTCCGTTCTTTAGTTCCTTTCAAAGTAGAGGCTAAGGTGGATATCCCTAATTTTGGAGGGGAAGTTGATGCAAAAAAACTGAATAATTGCAAAATCCAAGGGGTTTTTGAAGATGTTCAAAAGATCTCTTTTGCAAGACTCAAAATGGGTGGACATGCTTTAGTTTGGTTGGAAAGCCATATGGAATCCCTGAAGCATGATAACCTATCGCCTATCTCTTCATGGGAGGACTTCAAGAATTTACTCAAAGATAAATTCTATCCATTAGGCCACCAAAATAAGCAACTCATGAAATGACAATTTTTTAGACAACATAGAGGACAATCTATCCAAGATTATACAACAAAGTTTAGAAAACAAGCTACCTTGCTTGGGATTTCTCTCAAATATCCACAGGTGTTGATGAAGTATGTTGGAGGATTACATGGTCATTTGAGAAGGACCATCATGCTACTCAATCCATAAAACCTTGACCAAGTGAGTGTACAAGCTCAATATTTGGAAGAATATGGGAAGCAAAGATAGTATGGTGAAAACTCCAATAAGAATCAGAATCAGAAGGGTCAATAAGAGAAGGAAAAATATCAAGATAAAGGTAAGGGAAAGCAACAAGAAAGGAATACCACTAACACTACAAAGAAATATGATGATAAAAAGCATTGTTCACATTGTGACAAGGATGGGCATGTAGATGATAAGTGTTGGAAGCTTCATCCAGAATTGTTTCCTTACAAGAAGAAGAATGCTATTGTTACAAGAAGTGAGGATTTTGATGACAATTTTTATGTAGATGATAAAATCAATTGTTCAACCATTCATATAGTTGGTGACTCCAAGGATGAAGAGGAGAAGAGGACACAACTCTTTCATCTCAAAATCCAATCCAAGAAGACAAGGATTGATTCCATATTTGATCCTGGATCTCAAGCCAACCTGATTGCTAAAATTTTGGTGAGCAAGCTAGGATTGAAGACTTACAACCATCCTCATCCATATCCTTTGGGATGGGTGCACAAGGATACTAAGTTGCAAGTCACTAAGCAATGTAAGTTGACATTTGCTATTAGTGCAAAGTATATTGATGAGGTAATTGTTGATGTAGTGCCTCTAGATATTTGTGGTGTTGTGTTTGGTAATCCATATCTGTTTGATAGAGATGCCATTTATTTTCAAAGGAAGAACCAATATAGGCTAGTAAAATATGGAAAAACCTATAATGTTAATGCCCATAGGAGCAAGAAGAGAATTTCATTGGTGATAACTAGTCAAGTAAAGAGACTCATTAATGCCAATAAGAAATTTGTACTTGTAATGCTCTGACCTTCGGGTGAAGGGATTGGAAAGGTAGCATCAACACTATAGAAGGATTGCATTGTAGCATCCATGCTACAGGTGATGCCAATGTTGGATAAAAAAAGTAGACAAGTGCAAGATATTGTGCAGTATTTTAAAGAGGTTTTTGCTGAGCCCAAGGGATTGCCACCAAAATGAGGAATTGAACATGAAATCCAACTATTACCTAATGCACCTCTTCCAAACATAGGGTTGTATAGGTAGTCAGTTGTGGAGTGTGAGGAGATCAAAAAGTAGATTTGGGAGTTGTTGGATCAAGGGGTGATCAGACCAAGTACCTCTCCATGTGGTTCACCAGTTGTGTTGGTACCTAAGAAGGATGGGACTTGGAGAATGTGTGTGGACTATAGGGCATTGAACAATATTACTATAAAGAATAGGTATCCATTGCCTCGTATAGATGATATCATGGATCAATTGTATGGGGTAAGGTACTTGACCAAGTTGGATTTGAGAAGTGGATATCATCATATTAGAATCAAGGAGGAGGACATATGGAAGACTACCTTCAAGACAAGACAAGGCCTATATGAGTGGCTTGTTTTACCATTTGGTTTGTGTAATGCACCAGCCACTTTTATGAGGGTAATGAATGAAGTTCTCAGGCCATTTTGATGTTAGAAATATTGTGGCAAATTTGCAAAGGTATGTGTATTTTTCATGACCTGTCACCCTTGAAACCTATCAAAAGGACATTAATTGATCATGGGATCAATTAATGTTCAATAGAAAGGGGTCATAGACCCTAAGGAATTCTACAAAATTCCAATTTAAGGATTTTAAAAGGGTTTAGGAGGAAAATAATGAAAATTTAATTAAGCATGTTTGATTAGGTTAATTGCATTTGATTTATAATGCAATTAAATATCCAATTCTTATTGGGTAAAATTAGGCACTAGTATTATTTAATGCTAAAGGCCTATATTTTTCCTCCACATGGCTACTTTGGGTTGGTTGGAATAAGGGTGAGATTCTCCTCTTATCTTTAATAGTTTCAACACTTATCACCCATACTTATAATAATGGTAATACCCTAGGAGTGGGGGACATGGGACAAATAATACATCCTTGCCTTACCTCTAGGGATTCCCCTTTATATTAAATAATATATATTAAAGTAAGCCTTAATATGGGGTAATAAAAAGAAGAGAATTAAAATATTTAGTAGCATCTTATTTTCGGGAGAGGAAAGTTTTATAAATAGCCATGGAGTTTGAGGAAGAGGGGATGATATGCTATGTTAGGAGCTAGGAAATCATGAAGGTCTAGGGAGTATGCTCTCCACTTCGGTGGATCAAAAACTAGAAAGCCTTTAAGATATTCCTAAAGTATATAGTAAAAACATTCAACCATGGTCAGTCTAAGGAGTATTTAGAGTATCTTGAAGGAAGGAGGGCTTGGAAGCCTGAAAGAGACAATTGGAGATGGAAGACTCTCGAAAGTGATTCAGGTCATACCTTTCCTCTTTCTCTACGGAATAAGTTTAAGTAGGAAGGGGAAGAATGTATTAATTTTTAATACTTAGTTTAAATCACCAAATGTTTGTCTTTATGTGATTTTGATATTAGATATTATATCCACTTCTATCTAATCTAAATCAATTTCCATTTAAATCTCAAAATCTTGATATAAAGAATAATTAGAAAGGCCTAGGTAGGGACCATAAGCCTTTTTCATATGAAGTGTTATTTAATGTGTTTTATTGGGGTAAAATAATATCTAAACACTTTACTATCCTTATCACATAAATTAAATCATAGTGGTCACCTACCCACATAGTTTCCACTAGTACCCCTTAGTATTTATTTTCTAAAAGTAAGAAAGTACCTTTATAACCCAATTTCATTCTGATACGATCCATATGGGACATTAATCCTTTTATCTCTTCGTTTGGAAAAACTTGGTATAGTTTGGCATTATTCTAACCACGTGCCCTACAAATAATTGCATCCAATCGATACAACAAATTTCTATAATTATCTTGATGGGCTTGATCTGTGTTTGGAAACATCGTATCATGACACTCAAAGATAGCCTTGGACAATTCACTTTGTAACCCTAGACACATCAATGATCTACGATTTAAGGACTCCCCCTCGGCCTATCTATGTATTGTAAAATGAAAGTACGATATTATGAATCGTTGATTAGATTTTAGTGATTTGCCCTACTACAACGAAGTATAAGATTTTACAATCTCTATATGGGGCTTTATTCCACTATTTGAAGGAGTACTTGAGAATAGTAAAGAGACACCAAATGATATACTTTGATCTTAGATAGCTACTTTAGAGACACTTGGGAGTAGTATCCACCTAAAAATGACCAAGTGTTAGGTACCTAGTTAAACTCCTACGCGATGAATGACAAGTCGTAACAATACCCTTTTCCTTGTTCAAAAATAATAATAATATATGGAACCTAGTAATTCTCTGTTGTAACCATCATAAATTGGTTTCTATGTGGCATTTGAAGGCATTTAGGCAATGATAACCTTGACACCTATTGGAAATTTGCTGAGTTGATTGTTGAATTTGACAACTGGATATTACCAAAACTTGGATGGAACTCATGATACCATATCTACGATGGCATTAAACTCTATCACCTCTATCCAATAGATTGACTGGATGTGCACAATCATTGGATCATTGGTGCCATTAAAATAGGGTCATTTTTTCTACAACGACTCTTGTTCAAACAATGAAGACCTCTCTGTCTCACACGGTGATCCATGATTATCGAGGATAGTTGTGGACCCCTCTTATCCTAATTTTGAAACTAAGTCATGTAATTATCACCCTCGGGTAAACATGACACTATGGCCAATAGAATATCTTTAAGTACAGGTGATAGCCATATTAGGGTCTTTGTATTTGGGGTAGGTAAGGGTATGGTTAAACTATCCATAAGGAAATAGTATGATGTTGTTGCTTTGGTAAGTGCCTATTAAATAAAGGAATACTATTAGAGGATTGCCATAGTACTACTGAATATGAAGTATAATTGAAAGTGGCTAATGGTATAACTTAATATTAGTTAACCTATAATATTGGAAATAGAGTCAATGGTTTTCTAAGACCATTCTCTTGAGAAAATGAATATTCTAGATGTGTTAAGACTATGCAGGATTAATAAGAAATTGTTTAGAATAATGATATATGAATATTTATATTAATATAGTTCCAATTTTACTAATAAAGTAAGAGTGATTGTTCATGAATTAAAGGTATGGGACTTTAATTTATTGGTTGATTTCATATCAATCACAAAGAATGAGTTTGGAATTCATTCTTGAGGAAATTTATAGAATTTCCTCTAATATCAATGAGTCATATCCAAAATATAATTCCAATGATTTTCATAAACAATGTAAGATATTATAATGTCTTAGAGAAAGGAACCTATAGATTCCTTATGTGCACCATGGATTCTAAATGAATTAGTAGATTCCTTAATTACATCATAAATTTAAAAGGAACAGATGGATTCCTTATTGGTATGTGAAATACCTTAATGTTATAATGATGACTTAGAGAAAGGAATTGGAAAATTCCTTAATTGCATCATGAACTTGAAAAGGGATAGTTATATCCCGTGATTTGTATAATTGATTAAAAGGGATCCGTATATGCCCTTCTGTACTTGTAATATATGACATCTCAATTTATGAATATGAGGAGAGAATATATTTTGGAGGATGGGTTTATTCCCCTTAGGGTTCCCAAGATAAAACAATGTTTCACTCTATTTGTGGTTTGATGTGTTATTTCTTGTGCATATTGCTTTTATTTTCAAAATTAAAATGCTATAAGTGGATGAGATGGTTATGCATACCTCTAGATTATTGTAATGATTACATTTGTGTACATTTTAATCGGTATTTCAATCATAATGTAAATAATGTATGCTTAATTTCCAATATGTTAATGGTTGATGATATACAATTATCATTTATTTTTTGGGATGTAATGGGAAATTATGAATGATGTAACTAGTTAGCTTACCTTTCAAGCAATTGGCACTTGATGTATTCAATGGATGTATGGATGCATAAAGTAGAATGTAATGGATTCTATTCATAAAGGCTTCATTGCTTTATGTTCACCTCATAAATACTCATGGATGGTTTAACTTGAAACACATGAGTTTAGAATGGGTTGAAACCCACAAGAAGGCAAATTGGTCTTGAGTTGTGAATCAAGATAGATCTTACATTCTGGATTGAAATTTGAATGTACATGAGGAGTGGGTACTCCCATGATGGTTAAATAATACCCTTTTATAATGAACTTAATTGATTCATGTATATAACAAAATGGATGCCTAAATAAAATGATGGACAAATAAGCCTTAAGAGACATAAGGTAATATAATCATGCTTAATATGGCATTCCAAGGATTATGTAAGTTTAATCATGGGTAGTGATTTTATTATCTTAGTGACCCCATCGAGAAGATGTGGGTAGGATCTAAGATCTATGAATAACCATGGTTGAGGTTATTTTATTATGATGGGTTTCCATATTCAAGGCATTCACATATATACTAGTCTCTGTGGACAATATGGTTAAGGGTGATTTTCTTTTTATGAGGCATAAAACCTAACGCTTGGCCAGTGTTCTCATATTTGAGTGGTATGAGGGTTTCATAGAAGTTGATCACTTCTACTCAAGAGTGACTCTGATCAAGTCTTAATATCTCTTGATGCTATTTGCCTTGACAACTTACAATCCAATGGGAATGATTCTATATTATATCATTATTATGTTCCTTGCCTCATGAAAGATGAAAATTTATTAAAAAAAATTGTGGTAACAATTGGGGTTGTTACAGTTGGTATCATAGCCTAGGATAACTCTTATATTCTAGTTAGATCTAGGTTATAAAAAGATTTGTGCATGAAACAAAGCATGAGAAAATATCAAAATATAAATTCCAAAATTCTAAACAATGCACACTTGGTAAGGACAAGGTTAGTACTTGATATTGCCGATGTATGAGTTTTTTTCTCCCATGAATAGATCCATAGTCGTTCGAAAGTGGAAGAGCTAAGCGAACCCTCCTTCTATGGGTTTTAAGTGGTGTACCTTAGAATCTTTTGGGAAATTACTCAACATATTTATCTTTTGACTTACTTACTCCTTATTTTCAAGTGTGTATGAATTGAAGGTTCATATTTACTAAGGGATCACTTGAATTATGTTTGTCAAACTATAGTCATGTATAGAAGTGAAACCTTATGGGATACAAGTGAAAATTAGACCATGTAAGTTAGTTAAAAACTAACTAGTGAAAATTCAAGATCAAAAGCTAAACAAAACGATGTTTTCTTTATTTTTTATTTTTGATCAATGTTACAATACACTCTAGATTTTTCCAATTAGAGGTTATGGTGTAATGGTGGAAGAAGTTTCCCGACAACACTAGAACCTAAAACTTTGATATGTTGGAGGAGAACAAGGATGGTGAAACCTCACATATAAGCATGGAAATTCTCCAAATCTCACTAGACTCGTATCTGACATGAGTATTAGGTAACTCCACCAAGTAAGCCATGGAATCCCAAGTATCACCACCACATGTAGCATCACCAACATCCCTAAGTATCCCGACTCATCAAAAAACTATACACCCGGCCACCCGGGTGGTGGTTGGAATAAATAATGGGTGCTAAACTATTTAAAATGGGAACTAACCACCATGTCATGCATGTGGTATTAAAATCATAATAAAACTAGAGTGTAGTTTTGCAATAGTTGTTTGAATCATATAAAACTGTGTATATGAAACTGGTGTAAACCAAATACCAAAGATAGAAGTAAGATGTTACGGGATTAACTATAATTCTACCATGTGACAATAAAATCAAAATGGGTACACTTTATAGTAATAACACTATGTGATAGGTGCACTTTATCAAAAAAATAATAAAGGATGAAATATTTTGTTGGAGTCATCGAAGGGTAGATGATAGAATTTTATGCAAATTAGAAACCATAATGGAAGGACATGTGTGCCATGAAACAAATACGAAGTGGAGGTGCTAAAGAAGAAACTTTGACTATTAGAACCCAACATTTGAAGTTAGTAGACAAATGGGCATAACAAAGGTTTAAGTTGGATACTGAGAGAGAAGCTACCATCTCAGAATGAGAGAGGTTTCAATTAGAATTAACACAAATTCACTACTAGAGAGATACAGTAGTAATAGCCTTGCAAGTAGATAATGCATAGTTACACCAAGAAAGGGATGACTATAGAGTTGCATTCTTGACTTCTTGTATGGATGCACTCATAAGCCATGGTCTACTTCTCCCATATCAACTAGATGTTGAGGTACATCATGAACATGGAAGTACAACTCAAGAAACTCAAGCAATTGGTCGGAATAGAACTCAAGCTACTTCTCGAGCAGTTTCTCCAATAGTTTCTCAAACTGGTAATGTAGGTGTAGATCCGACTGGTGAAATATCTGAGGAACAACAACCTTGAGATCTGAAGCCACTACTCTAGGGACTATATGTATGTAGTATGCCAAGGGATTTGGAAAATTGTAATTAGAAATCATTTGAATTATATACTTCTATTGTAGAAATGAAATATTGTGTGAACTTAACTAGTTTAAAGTTTTTATTGTGAAACTCAGAGTAGCTTATGAATGTTTGTGATTTATAGATTTTGTTTGTATTCATAAGCATGAAAAGTAAACTTATTTAATTAAAATAACATTAAATGAATTTGAAGAATGAATTGGTGTCTATTCTTGGAGAAGGTATGGGACTTCTCCATGATAATATAAACTAGGAGACATCTGGGTGGATGCTCTAGTTTTGGCAAAAAGGTTTTCAAAATGCATCTTAGGATATATGTGAATATCTTAAATTGAGATTCTAAAATTATGATGTGTCCTTGTTGACACTTAATTTTATCAGGTTAACTCATGTCAAAGGTTAACAAATTAAAATGTGATACTCCTTAGTGGGAGTTTTTATAAAATTAATAAGACTTTTTATGTCTAATATAGTTTTAGGATATCTCTGTAACACCATTTTGTATATTCTATTATTGTAGTGCTTTAAATTTAGTATTTGTGTAGTAATAGATGGTTTAAAACTATAATCTTTGTGATGATATTATGTATTTATTATGTTTTCAATACTTTTTGTTATGCAAAATAGATGTTATGTTATTTATAAGGACATGGTACTACTGATATTTTGTTTTTTTTGTAGGTCCAGGTACTCTCATGGATGGAAGATGTAGCTTACCATCAAGGATGAGATGCTGCAAGTAAGAAAAATTTGATGACTCAAATTGTAAAATAACAGAATGACCTCTAGCTTTGCTAGATACATATATTCATTAAGGTAATAGTTCAAACATAGAGGGTTGTTTTTAACCTAAGGGGGGGTGTATGTCATGACCCATCACTATTGAAACCTATAAAAAGGATATTAAATTATTACGGGATCAATTAATGTTCAACAGAAAGGGGTCATAGACCCTAAGGAATTCTACAAAATTCCAATTTAGGGATTTTGAAGGGGTTTAGGAGGAAAAATAATGAAAACTTAATTAAGCATGTTTGATTAGGTTAATTGCATTTGATTTATAATGCAATTAAATGTCCAATTCTTATTGGGCCAAATTAGGTAGTAGTATTATTTAATGTTAAAGGCCTATATTCTTCCTTCACATGGCTACTTTGAGTTGGTTGGAATAAGGGTGAGATTCTCCTCTTATATTTAATAGTTTCAACACTTATCACCCATACTTATAATAATGGTAATGCACTAAGAGTGGGGGAAACACGATAAATAACCCATCCTTGCCTTATCTCCAGGGATTCCCCTTTCCATTAAATAATATATATTAAATTAAGCCTTCACATGGGGTAAGAAAAAGAAGAGAATTAAAATACTTAGTACCATATTCTTGTCAGGAGAGGAAAGTGTTATAAATAGCCATGGATTTTGAGGAAGAGGGGATGATATGCTATGTTAGAAGCTAGGAAATCATGAAGGTCTAGGGAGTATGCTCTCCACTTTTGTGGATCAAAAAACAAAAATCCTTTAAGAGATCCTTAAAGTGTATAGTAAAAGCATTCAACCATGGTCAGTCTAAGGAGTCTTGAGAGGATCTTGAAATAAGGAGGGCTTGGAAGCTTGAAAGAGACCATTGGATATGGAAGACTCCCAAAAGTGATTCAGGTCATACCTTTCCTCTTTCTCTATGTAACAAGTTTAAGTAGGAAGGGAAGAATGTATTAATTTTTAATACTTAGTTTAAATCACCAAATATTTTTCTTTATGTGATTTTGAGATTAGAGATTATATCCACTTCTATCTAATCTAAATTATATTCCCTTTAAATATCAAAAGCTCGATCTAAAGAATAATCAGAAAGGCCTAGGTAGGGACCGTGTTAAGATCCTGCTATAAAATAAACTCAAATAACACACTCTCACACAATTTCTTGGAAATAACTCACATAAACATCACATTAATATAACAAAAATTTGCATAAAGAACAATCTCACAATAGAACTGAATCGCGGGCCTCTTCGAGGGGGCAACCTCCTTCAATAATTCATTAATTTTGCAAAATATGGTTACATTGGTGCCTTTTCGGGTATTTAAGGAGTTTCCTTCCAAGGTTGGATTACATGCAAAATGCCACCTGGATTACATGCATAATGCCACCCGAATTACATGCATAGTGCCACTTTGAATTACATGCACAATGCCACTTGAATTACATGCACAATGCCACTCAAATTACATGCACAATGCCACACGAATTACATGCACAATGCCACCTATCTACCATGTGTTACATAAAAAGGGTGCCATTTGTCATAGGCACTACCTAAGCTAAAACTTAGAACATTACAAAATATTAATCATGGGTACTACCCACGTTCACTAGGAATTATTACAAAAGGGGATTTATTACATTAAGGGTTAGGATGAGATCCTAACATGCCCTTCTCCTTAAAGGAGCTTTGTCCTCAAAGCTGAAAATGAGGAAACTGTTGCTGGAGTTGATGGAGAGACTCCCATGTAGCATCCTCAGGTTGAAGTCCACGCCACTGAACCAGGACCTCTGTGATGGTACGGTTGCACAGAGTGCGAGTTCGACGATCCAGCAGCTGTTCCGATGCAAGTAAGATGGAGCCTTCTTCATCCAATTCAGGGAGTGTTGATTGAACCTGTACCTTTGTGCCCACAACTTTCTTGAGAAGGGAAACATGAAAAATAGGGTGGATCTTGGAAGTGGGGGGAAGAGCCAATTTGTAAGCTGTTGGACCAATCCGTTGCAGAACCTAATAAGGACCATAGAATTTTGGAGCAAGATTTTGACACCTGCGGAGTTGTAGGGATGATTGTTTGTATGGCTGCAAGCAAAGGAATACCATATCACCCACATCAAAAATACGTTCAGAACGATGCTGATCAGCTTGTTGGCGCATCCGATTCTGGGCCATGTTCAAATTTTTCTTGAGTTTGCGGAGGACCTCGGTGTGTTGACTCAGAGCATTGTCGACGGCTTGGACCTTGGAGCTGCCCGGAATGTAGGAGGAAGGCGTGAGTGGAGGGCACCCGTAAACTGCCTCAAATTGTGTGAGTTTTGTGGTGGTATGATAGGAAGTGTTTTACCACCATTCAGCCAAAGAAAGCCATTTTGCCCAATGAGTAGGATGATCGGAGGCAAAGCAGCAAAGGTAGGTTTCCAAGCATTTATTAACAACCTCTGTTTGACCATCCGTTTGTGGATGGTAGGCTGAACTCATTTTGAGCTGAGTCCCCTGCAACTTAAACAACTCTTGCCAAAAATTTCTAGTAAAGGTGGGATCACGATTAGATACAATGGAGGCGGGCATGCCATGAATGCGAAATATGGAGTCAAGAAAAGTTTGGGCAATAGTGGATGTTGTGTAAGGATGGGTGAGGGCACAAAAGTGAGCATACTTTGAAAGGCAGTCCACTACCACAAAAATAATAGACTTGCCTCCAGATTTAGGTAGCCCTTCTATGAAGTCCATGGATATGTCAGTCCACACCTGATCTAGTATCGGCAATGGTTGAAGAGTGCCTGGGTAGTGCACTGTTTCTCCTTTCATCCGTTGACAAGTGTTGCAATCCGCTACAAAAGAGCGAATGTCCTGTTTCATGCCTTTCCAAAAGAAGGTGCGCTTGAGTCGTTCATACATTTTTAGGAACCCTGAATGGCCAGCAGATGGAGTAGCATGTGATTCCTTCATGAGGAGTTCTCGAAGTGGGGACTTAGGAGGAAGAACTAGAAGTTGATGGTAATGCAGATCTTGGCCATCCCAACTATATCCTGGTGTAGACTCTGGATCATCCCTAAGTGAAGAAACCAGGTCTTTCAAATCTGCATCCTGAAGTATTTCCTGACGTAAGGGCTCAATCCATTGGGGCAATGGTGCGAGAGATGGCACACAGCATACTAAGGGCCTCAAATTGGCGAGAGAGAGCATCTGCCACAATATTTTCCTTCCCTTTTTTGTACGTGATGTCATAATCATAGCCCATGAGTTTTGATACCCACTTTTGTTGCTCGGGAGTGGCAACTCGTTGTTCTAGAAAGTATTTAAGGCTCTGGTGGTCAGTTTTGATGGAGAAATGGCACCCAATGAGGTAAGGCTGCCAATGTAGGACTGCATGCAATATTGCCAACATTTCCTTAGCATATGTGGATTTTCCCAGATTGTGATCAGATAGGGCTTTGCTGGTAAAAGCCAAAGGGCATCCTTCTTGCATCAATACTGCCCCAATACCACGACCAGAAGCGTCACTTTCAATGACAAATTTTTTTGAGAAGTCTGGCATGGCTAAAATCGGAGTGGTGGTCATGGCATGTTTGAGGTCCAGGAATGCTTGCTCAGCCGGCCTTGTCCACATAAAAGAATCCTTCTTCAACATGGAGGTGATGGGGGCAGCTATCTTTCCATAATTGCAGACAAATTTACGGTAATATCCTGTAAGCCCTAAAAATCCTCGAATTCCCTTGAGTGTGTGAGGTTTTGGCCATTCTTAGACTGCTTGGATCTTCTTAGGGTCAACCTTGACACCATCCTTTGAGACAATGTGTCCCAGATATTCTACTTCAGTCAAACCAAAGGAGCACTTGGACCTTTTTGCAAACAATTTATGGTCGGCCAGTAGTTGGAGAGTTTGATCTACATGATTGAGATGCTCTTCCCATGTGTGATCGTAAATCAAGATGTCATCGAAGAACACAAGGATGAACTTTCGCAAGAAGGGGCGAAAGATGTTGTTCATCAGGCTTTGGAATGTGGAAGGAGCATTTGTGAGACCAAATGGCATTACCAAGAATTCATAATGACCTTCATGAGTGCGAAAAGCAATTTTAGGAATTTCTTCATCCCTAAGCCGGATCTAATGGTACCCAGAGCGAAGGTCTAGCTTGGTGAAGTACATGGTCCCATGTAATTCATCTAGTAATTCATCAACCACAGGGATAGGAAATTTATCCTTGACCGTTATCTTGTTGAGCTCTCAGTAGTCAATACACAATCGCCAAGAGCCATCCTTCTTGAGGACCAATAAGACTGGTGCAGAGTAGGGACTAGTACTAGGCCGAATGACACCCGCCTTGAGTAATTCCTGTATCATCTTCTCAATCTCTGACTTCATGGCATGGGGGTATCTGTACGGGCAAATATTGGGAGGTGTACTATCTGGCAATAATGGAATGGCATGGTCATGAGAGCGATGCGGTGGTAGTGTGATTGGTTCTGAAAATATGGCCTCATGTTTGTGGAGAACCTGTTGCATGTCTGGTGGAATTTCACCCATTGGGGATGTGGATGGTTGGATGGAGAATAGTTGTGCAATGACCCCACGTGATGATTTCTTTAGCAATTTCTCCATGCCGTTTGAACTGATAATTTGAGGTGTTCCTACTGGGGAGCCCTTGATGATGTGTGTTTGGCCATTCTGGGAGAACTGCATCCAAAGTTTAGCAAAGTTCCAACTGATAGTGCCCAGTGTACTCAACCATTGAGATCCCAAAACAATATCACATCCACCCAACTGGAGGGCAAACATGTCCTGCTTGAGTGCATAGTCCCCTATCTGGATTTTAACATTGCGACACTTTCCCTTACAAGGTAAGGTTCCCCCATTGGCTACCATGACCTCAAAGGAGTTACAAGTGTGGATATAGCAATTTTCCCGCTGAGCAACTCTAGGGTCAATAAAGTTGTGTGTGCTTCCCGAGTCCAAAAGGATGGAAAGACGTTGGCCCTTGAAAAATCTTGTAACCTTCATGGTTTGAGGGGTAGTAATGCCTGCAAGGGCATGGACTGTAATTGCTTGTTTCAGGTTCCTGTTTCACTTCTTCTTGTGGAGGAGGTGTTTTTGGAGGGTCCTCATCCTTATCACTCTCATCAGAGGTATCAGGTTCTTCAACATCGATCAGGAACAATTTTTTGTGTGCACACTTATGCCCTTTGAAAAAAATTTCATCACAATTATAGCATAATCCTTGGGCACGACGTGCATCCATCTCTTCGGTGGTGAGGCGCTTTGGTGCAGCAGGTTTATTATCAACTGGGTTTTGGGCTCTAGGAGGAAATGAAGGTCTATTTTGCAAAAAATTTGATGGGCGTCTTTGGGCAGAGAGTTTAGATTCGGCCAGACGGGCCAAACTGATAGCTTCCATCATAGTTCGTGGTTTCAACATTTTGACTTCTGCTTGGAGTTCCATCTTCAACCCATTGATATAACAACTATGGAAGAACCCTTCACTCAATCCTCTTGTTCGATTGGCCAATTTTTCAAATTGAGCTTGGTACTGTTGAACTGACCCTGTTTTTTGTAGTTTGGATAAGGCTCCTGTGAAGTCCTCAAACTCACTAGGACCAAATCGAGTGAGTATTTGGGATTCAAAATCCTCCCAAGAGAGATTTGGGTAGGTAAGACGCAACCATTGAAACCAGTGTAGAGCCTCAGATTCCAAGTTAAAGGAAGCCATCTGGACTCGATGAAATACTGGTACATTATGAAGTCAAAAGAATTGGTCAACCCGACATAGCCACCCATCAACATCCTTCCCACTGAATTTGGGAAAGTCCAACTTGGGCATTCTGAAGGGTGTATCATGGTCACGATTCCTTGTAGAACTCTCAGCTTGGTATTCTGATTTGGGTGGTTCTCTTCTCAGTTTTCTGTCCACTTTAGTCAATGCTTCTTCTAAGCGATTGCTAGTGGCCTCATGCTCTAGGCGAAGACCTTGGACTTCTTCCCTTATGGAGTGAAAATCCGAGTTCAAGTTCTCAATGGATTTTGTTAGGGAATCCAAGTGTTCTAGTTCTTTCTGGTGTCCACGAGTACCCTGGGCCATTTGTTGACCTTTTGTGACCAGTTACTAAAAATAGAATTGAATTTTTTTGACTTACTATTTTTAGTAAATGCCCAAAAATTGCTTGGGTGCTATATATCAAAATGATCAGCAGGAGGAGGTGGTCACAATGAGCTATATCTCTTAACACTACTTTTTGGCACCCCAGACTTTTTTTTTTTTTTTTCTCCTGTTTTGCTGAGTCTAACGGTGTTTACAGATTCTGATTCTGAGCTACTGAGCAAAATTTGGGTACTGGAGCACTATCTAAAACTGGTCGTGTTTCACACTCAAGATTCTCTGTATTTTGTAGGTGATCGATATGACAGTTCTGTTCTGACTCTGAAGACTGTGAATTCTGCCTCGACTGTGCTCGACCTCTCCGACTCGACCGACTCGATCGTGGATCGCCATCGTAAATTTGACTGTTACTCTCCAAACTTTCAACTTAAGTGTCACCCTCATGGCTTATCCCGAATGCATGTCCCTTTTGTTATTTTTTTTGGTAGAGGACTCCTTTCTCATATGCTCACTTTTGAAATGCAGGTTTACGAATGGGGGTGTTTGGATTCTTATTTTGATTTTTATTTTTGTATTTTTTACAGGTTGTAGTTTTAACAAAACCAGGGAATGCTAAGTATAGGAGTATGTACCACCCATAGGCCCTCTAATATACCGACAGTGACGAACAATAGTGCTCGAACCAATATTTCAGGCCACTACTCAAGGAGGATTCCACACATACCCTTGAGCACACTACATGCCTCTCTGAAAATACGGGAGGGTAATCATCTAGGATGCTGTGTCCCGTAGACTATGATTAATACAAGGCCGAAGAGCTTCCTAATGGCTAAAAGTTTGTTTAATCCTAGATGGTCTCCCGATATACCCGAAGATACGTGGGAGCTCAAGTCCGTGCGCAAGTTCTGTCTGAGGCCTGGGTATTGGATCCTGATTGCCCCTCACTTCACTAGACGCTTTATGGGCTATCTAGCTTAGCCAATAACGACAGATCCTTCGCGATATTTTAAAGCCCCCGATACAGGGTTTCTACCTACTCAACTAATAATATATTTTTTTGTTTTTGGTTTGGAAAAAAAAAACACTGTATTTTTTTTTTATTTTTTTTAATAAGGAAAAACAGAATGGAAAAAACACACGGAATTTATACCTAACAGTCGGATTGGATGCCAAGAATCATTGCAGTTGTAGCAGAACTTGGCCCTGGAAAGCGCTCTGATACCACTTGTTAAGATCCTGCTATAAAATAAACTCAAATAACACACTCTCACACAATTGCTTGGAAATAACTCACATAAACATCACATTAATATAACAAAAATTTGCATAAAGAACAATCTCACAATAGAACTGAATCGCAGGCCTCTTCGAGGGGGCAACCTCCTTCAATACTTCATTAATTTTGCAAAAGATGGTTACATTGGTGCCTTTTCGGGTATTTAAGGAGTTTCCTTCCAAGGTTGGCTTACATGCAAAATGCCACCTGGATTACATGCATAATGCCACCCGAATTACATGCATAGTGCCACTTTGAATTACATGCACAATGCCACTCTAATTACATGCACAATGCCACTCAAATTACATGCACAATGCCACACGAATTACATGCACAATGCCACCTATCTACCATGTGTTACATAAAAATGGTGCCATTTGTCATAGGCACTACCTAAGCTAAAACTTAGAACATTACAAAATATTAATCATGGGTACTACCCACGTTCACTAGGAATTATTACAAAAGGGGAATTATTACATTAAGGGTTAGGATGAGATCCTAACAGACCGTAAGAATTTTTCATAGGAAGTGGTATTTAATATGTTTTATTGGGTTAAAAGAACACCTAAACACTTTACTACCCTTATCACATAAATTAAATCATAGTGGTCACCTACCCACATAGTTTCCACTACTACCCCTTAGTATTTATTCTCTATAGATAAGAAAGTACCTTTATAACCCAATTTCATTTTGATACATTCCATATGGTACATTAATCCTTTTATATATTTGATTGAAAAACTTTGGTATAGTGTGGCATTATTCCAACCTCGTTCCCTGCAAATCATCACATCCAATCGACACAACAAATTTCTATAATTATCTTGATGGGCTTGATCTGTTTTTGGAAACATCGTATCATGACACCCAAAGATAACCTTGGAAAATTCACTCTGTAACTTTAGCCGCATCGAGGATATATGATTTAAGGACTCCCCCTCAGCTTTTCTATGTATTGCAAAATGGAAGTGCAATATTATGAATAGTTGATTGGCTTTTAACAATTTACCCTACTACATCGAAGTATAAGATTTTACAATCTCCAGATGGGGCTTTATTCCACTGTTTGAAGGAGGACTTGAGAATAGTAAAGATACACCAAATGATATACTTTTATCTTAGATAGCTACTATAGAGACACTTGCGAGTAGTATTCACCTAAAAATGACCAAGTGTTAGGTACTTAGTTAAACTCCTATGCGATGAATGACAAGTCTTAACAATGCTATTTCATTTGTTCAAAAATAATAATAACATAATGAACCTGGTTGTTATCTACGGTAACCATCGTAAATTGGTTTTCATGTGGTATTTAAAAGCATTTAGGCAATGATAACATTGAAACCTATTGGAATTTTTCCAATTTGGCTGTTGAATTCGACAACTGGATATTACCGAAACTTGGATGGCACTCATGATACCATCTCTATGATGGAATTAAACTCTACCATATATATCCAATAGACTTATTGGATGTGCACAGTCATTGGACCACCGGTGCGATCAAAAGAGGGTCATGTTTACTACAACGGCTCTTGTTCGAACAACAAAGACCTCTCTATCTCACACGATGATCCATGATTTTTGAGGATAATTGTGGACCCCTCTTATCCAAATTTCAAAACTAAGTCATGTAATTATCACCCTCAGGTAAACACGACACTATGGTCGATCGAATATCTTTAAATATCGATGATAGCTATATTAGGATTTTAGCATTTGGGGTAGGTAAGGGTATGGTTAAACTATCCATAAGGAAATAGTATGATGTTGTTGCTTTGGTAAGTGCCCATTAAATAAAGGAATACTATTAGAGGATTGTCATAGTACTACTGAATATGAAGTGTAATTGAAAGTGGCTAATGGTTTAACTTAATATTAGTTAACCTATAATATTGGAAATAGAGTCAATGGTTTTATAAGACCATTCCCTTGATAAAATGAATATTCTAGATTTGTTAAGACTATGCAGGATTAATAAGGAATTGTTTAGAATGATGATATATGAAGATTTATATTGAGATAGTTCCAATTTTACTAATAAAGTAAGAGTGATTTCTCATGAATTAAAGGTATGTGACTTTAATTCATTGGTTTATTTTATATCAATCACAAATAATGAGTTTGAAATTCATTCTTGAGGAAATTTATCAAATTTTCTCTAATGTCGATGAGTCATCTCCAAAATATAATTCCAATGATTTTCATAAACAATGTAAGATAATATAATGTCTTAGAGAAAGAACTTTTCATAAACAATGTAAGATATTATAATGTCTTAGAGAAAGAACCTATAGATTCCTTATGTGCACCATGGATTCTAAAGGAATTAGTAGATTCCTTAATTGCATCATAAATTTGAAATGAACAGATGGATTCCTTATTGGTATGTGAAATACCTTAATGTTATAATGATGACTTAGAGAAAGGAATTGGAAAATTCCTTAATTGCATCATGAACCTAAAAAGGGACAGTTGTATCCCTTGATTTGTATAATTGATTAAAAGGGATTTGTAGATGCCCTTTTGTACTTGTAATATTTGACATCTCAATTTATGAATATGAGGAGAGAACATATTTTGGAGGTTGGGTTTATTCCCCTGAGGGTTCCCAAGATAAAACAATGTGTCACTCTATTTGTGGTTTGATGTGTTATTTCTTGTGCATATTGCTTTTACTTTCAAAATGAAAATGATATAAGTGGATGAGATGGTTATGCATACCTCTAGATTATTGCAATGATTACATTTGTATACTATTTAATCGATAGTTCAATTATAATGCAAAGAATGATTTCTTAATTTACAATATGTTAATGGTTGATGATATACAATTATGTCATTTACTTTTTGGGATGTAATGGAAAATTATGAATGATGTAACTAGTTAGTTTTACCTTTCAAGCAACTAGCACTTGATGTATTCAATGGTTGTATGGATGCATAAAGTAGAATGTAATGGATTATATTCATAAAGGCTTCATTGCTTTATGTTCACCTCATAAATACTCATGGATGGTTTAACTTGAAACACATGAGTTTAGAATGGGTTGAAACCCACTAGAAGGCAAATTTGTCTTGAGTTGTGAACCAAGTTAGATCTTACATTCTATATTAAAATTTGAATGTACATGAGGAGTGGGTACTCCCATGACTGTTAAATAATATCCTATTGTAATTAACTTAATTGATTCATGTATTTAACAAAATGGATGCCTAAATAAAAGGATGGACAAATAAGCCTTAAGAGGCATAAGGTAATATAATCATGCTTAAGATGGCATTCCAAGGATTATGTAAGTTTAATCACGGGTAGTGATTTTATTATCTTAGTGACCCCATAGGGAAGATGTGGGTAGGATCTAAGATCTATGAATAACCATGGTTGAGGTTATTTCATTATTATGGGTTTCCATATTCAAGGCATTCACCTATATACTGGTCTTGGTGGAAAGGATGGTTAAGGGTGATTTTCCTTTTATGAGGGATGAAACCTAATGCTTGGCCAGTGTTCTCATATCCGAGTGATATGAGGGTTTTGTAGAAGCTGATCACTTCTAATCAAGAGTGACTCTGATCAAGTCTTAATATCTCTTGATGTTATTTGCCTTGACAACTTACAATCCAATGGGAATGATTCTATCTTAGATCATTATTATGTTCCTTGCCTCATGAAAGATGAAAATATATTAAAAAAACATTGTGGTAACAATTGGGGTTGTTACAGTATTGGTTTAAAATGCAAGAGCAATTTGTAAAGTATATTTATGGTTGTGTGATGTGTTGCACTAGTAAGCCTAGCAATTAGAAATTGGGTTTGTATCAACCACTTCCTATTCCTAATAGACCTTGGGAGAGTATTTCTATGGATTTTGTAGGTGGATTGCCTATGTCCAAGAAGGGGCATGATTACTTGTTTGTAGTAGTGGATATATTTAGCAAGATGTGTGTTTTAATTCCATGTAAGAAGACCATTACTAGCCAAGATGCTACAAAATTTTTCTTTTCTCATGTTTGGGTTCATTTTGGATTGCCTACTTCTATTGTTTCTGATAGGGATTCTAGATTTTTGGGCAAATTTTGGACTTGTTTGTGGGAGAATATGGATACAATACTGAAAAGGAGTACTACTTTTCATCCTCATACTGATGGTCAAACTAAGGTAGTGAATAGGACAGTAGTTCAACTCTTGAGGGGTTACTATGGAAAGCATCCAAATACTTGGGATGAACATCTTGTGTATATCCAACATTCTTACAACAGGGCAGTTCATACTTCAACAAATAAGACTCCATTTGAAACTTGTTTTGGATACCTTCCACCATCACCTTTTGACTATGTTTTTGGGCAGCAAAGGGATAAAGAAGATTCAGTATTGAAAGAAGAAAAGCAAGCTGAAAAATTCATTGATAAAATTAGGCATGTTCATTTGAAGGTTCAAGAACAACTCAAAGCAAGCCAAAAAAAATACAATTTGAGTCATGACAAGCATAGAGTTGACCATAAGTTCCAAGTGGGAGATAAATCTTGGTTGTATCTCAGTAAGGAGAGGTTACAAGGACCAACAAAGAAGCTGAAATCTATTAGATATGGACCATTTGACATGGTGGAGCAAGTAAGTGAGAATGCATTTAGGTTGAATTTACCTACCTATCTGAATATTTATTTGGTGGTTAATGTTGATAACTTGAAGTTGTTTGAGCCATCTATGATCACTGAAGAGGAGGAAATGGGATAGGTTTTACCAACCATTGATGACTTATCTCCACATACCATGGATGAACTTAAGGAGGATTCCATTTTGCAAAATAAGGTTTGTACTACAAGGAGGGGACAACAAGAAATTTGGTTGGTTGGGTTGAAAGGATAGTTACCTAAGAGGGCTAAATGGTATGATAAAGCTAAGGTTGAGGAGTTATTCCCTCACCTTATTCAAAAGTAAGCTTTTGAGGGACCAAAAGCCTCCTCATTGGGGAGGTGTGATCCAAAAAGGATCATTTTTGAAAATTAGACATCTAGGAGTGGATATTTTGACCAGGAGTCTTCATGCTCAATTGTTTGATATATTCATTAATAAATATGGTAAAGTAATCCTCTGCAATTAGTGCTATACATGGCATACACACTTGGAAATTTGAAGCATCCGAGTCATTTTGTAACTATTCTAGAATTTTAGGAGTTAGTTCCAATGAAGAGGCATTCATTTCGAGGTTATTTATCCTTGGTAAAACCACTGTTGCAAAAAGGGGGGAACCTGTTAGGAAGATTCATGATCTATTGTTGAACTTGAGGAAACCTTACAGAGTTGTAGACCTGGTAGAGTTGATTGAGGAGTATTTCAGGGACTGTAGAGGTTGAATTTGATGTTGTTGAAGGTAATACCAATCCTGCCTTTATAGTTGTATTGCTCCATATTCAATTAATTGTTAAAATTGGGCTGGTTCTATGTGGATGTACTCTCACATTGAGGGGAACCACCATAAATATTTGTGTTAATTTATGTGTGTGTGTTTTACATATTTATTTTATTGTTATTGATTTCATTTTAGTATCTGGTATTGCACATACATGTTAATTGTTGGCATAGAGGATTAAATCAATCTAATGATTAAGAAATCTATATTTGAGGATCCTAGTAAGCCATAGGCTTTAGGTGATTACAGATCCTAGAACATCTCTAGGAATATCCTTTCCATATCAGCTTAGGTATGAATGGATTTTGGGGCCAACCCCATAAACCATCGCATAACTAAGTCCTTGAATGTGGAAGGAAACAATTTAATTTTTTGGTTTTTGGTTATATAATCATAAGTTTGATCTATGACTTTAAGTTTGAATAAGATTCAATATGGGTCATCTATTTTAGTCCCCCTAAATATGGGTAAGTTTGATGGAGAAATGTATTTCATAGGGGATTGTGTTTGGATATATAATCGAATAGGCTATGTGAAGGTCCTAGTACCATTAGTGGTTTCTCCATGATGATGTATATCACTTTTTTTGTCCTCCCATATTATTTTCATCTTTCCTATCCCCCATATTGTTGTCTTCCAAATAAATGTTATATATTTATTTAATTGTTTTTAGGATATGTAAATATGTATGGGTTAGGTGAAATACTATTGGATTTTTCTTGGAAATATTCTAATGTATAAAATATTATAGATCCTAGAACTAATGATAATCATATACTAGTACTTCCTTCCTAATATTGCAATAGACCACTTGGAACTATAGCTATAGGTAATGAGTACTCTTATGAAACCTATAAGTGTGGTCATTTTGCTCCTATGTATTTTTGGTGATTCTTTTTAATAAATATTCATTTATTATACTTATATCTATTCATACATCCTAACTTATCAAATAAATCATTTTTCTAACACGTCTACCTTTCCTTCTCAACACCACTAGTTTCACTCAGTTTTAACTAATTAGTCTCCTATTGGCATAAGACACAAATAAGGGCACTAGGTATCCTAGTTTATAATATCAACTTTAATCTATCCTAGTGAACACTTTTATAAAAAATGGTCAACTAAGGAGGTATGCTACCTCTACGATGAATCAGTTTTCTAAACAAGTAAAAGTTTCCAATGTTGGATATTCAATAGGTTCTTAAATTATCCTAGCAACATTGTGTTCCCCAACAATAATTCCAAAACATGATGGGTGTTGTTAAACCACACTTTAATTTATCAAATTTGGGGTGGTTTTCATAAGCTATATGTGTTAGGAAATGTCTTAGGTAAGATCAAGTATAGGATATCTATTCTAAAACAATTAAGGAAGCAAAAATGAAACTCATTATAACAAGAAATAAAATAACTTAACTAAGAAAAACAACCTTCTATATATAGTAATGATTATATCTAAAATAAAGTAAATAGTAGAAAGAAAAACTAAACATGAAACAAATCTATTTCAATGCTAAGATACAAATATCAATATGAATCTTATTTAGTTAACTAGTCCTCTCAGGAGATGAAATAAAGTAGCTAAATTATTGTCATAAAGTGTAGGCAAAATTAGCAAACTAATATAAACTATAGTAAATTAAAACATAGAAAAATGGTACCTTCCACCTAGCTAGGAGTGGGCCTTTTCTCTATAGCAATATGGAAGGAAAAGAAACTCAACTCAACTCACAAATAGAATATAACAATAGTTCAAATCATAATATTATTTCAAATGTTAAAATGAAAAAATGTCCTTATAAGCTACAATAAATATCAGTCACAAATACGACAACATAGTGGTATACTTCCTCTCTCTAGATCCTAGTTCCTAGAGTTGCTACTCTTATTTATAATTGAAGAGGAAAATACCCTCTCCTAACTTCATAGTTAGGCTATTTCAATAGAAAATATACGAGCAAATATGTAGGTAATCTATTTAGTAAATGAATACAAGAAAATGATAGTCAAATTTAGTCATAATATTTTGCATAGGATCTTGGATACCACATTAGAAGGGCTAGAAATGGAAAAATGTACGTTCAAAATATTTCCAAAAAAATGTGTGTAAACTAACTTTTTTCCTTTCCTAAAAGTTGCTTCCAGTTATCTTAAGTCAGCAACAATTGAATACTTTCTAACATCATGCACAAGTGGTTAGCAAAAATAAATCAGTTTGACACAAACAAAAATTGGAAATTATATTGGTACCATTTTAACCACATCCTTGTTTGTCTTTTTCTACCATGTAATCCATTGGTTGTTGTTACCATGTCTCTTGCTATCTACAACTATTATTTTATGATCTTGTGCATTCCTAGCATTCAGTTCTAGGCTGTCATCTACATCTGATGCCAACTTGTAGTCCACATCTTAGACAAGCAAAGAATTGTCTCATTTGACACCATTCAGGTGCTATTGAGTCTAACACTAACTATGTAAGGTTATGTCTGGTTCTTATTATAGCTTTGATATCTAGCACCAGCTAAATCATTATCTTCAATGTCATCTTCCAAGTTGTCTCAGTAACTCTAATTGTGCGCAAAATCCTAATAACCCTTTTTATTCCTAAATATTGGCATTATTAAGAAAAAATATCCCTTATTTACCTTTCTTGGTACATAATATTATTATATCAACTAAGTCTACATTTAATCCTAATTACCTTATTTAATCAAGTAACTACTTTAATAATAAAGTAAAACACAATCTAATGGTACAAAAAGGTGGTAAAATATGAGGTATTTTTGGGTCTCATATTGTTGATCTACTTATTACCTAGGGTATCTATTTCCATATAGATGAATTTTTAGATAGGTCTTATGATATTCTAGTGTTCTTGGGTGGTTTGGACTCATTCAATAATTTATGGTGAAGTTTGCATGGATGGTGTCATTACCATTTCAAGGAATAACTATGTGGATATACATGGAGTTGAGAAGGTGAGATGATATGGTAAGGGGAGTAAATTAAGTGGTGATGGATGCTTGTGAAGGTGGAAGTGTGGATACTAATACTATTTGTATCAATATTATGGATAGTGGTGACACAGTAGATATTTGGTGGGATTCATGAAGTATTGGTAAGCAGTTGAGTGGTCATGACTTTAATGGTGGGTATGGGTGAAGGAAACAAAGTTATTGGTGATGTAGGTAGGATTGTTTTTTGAATTATGGTTGTAAGGCATGTGCCTCCAAGATACTTAATGGTTGTGCTTATGTATGGTGAGGTGAGCATAACTAAATAAGTAAAATGGATTTTAGGAGCAAGAGTAGAAGTGGAAGTGACTTAAGGAGCAAAAGTAGAATAAAAATGATGTGAAAAAGTGATGTAAAGAGGGGAGGAAGGGGGTGTGGAAGTTATCCTTTGAATTCATGTCCTTTGTTACTATAGCCTATTCTTGGTTGGCAAAGTAACTTTGTATGCAACACCTTCTTCTTGTATCTTTTATTCTTCAAGTGTCTATGCATATTCAATTATAGATAATTCTTTTCTTTTATGGCTTTCTCCAAAATTAACCCTCATAGATCAAATTTATTTTGCATTATTTATTCCATGAAACTACTATATATTGTAAGTATTTATAGAGTAGTAGCCATGATGGTGATGTCAGTCTTCTTGGTGAGTTAACTTTGGTATATGTCCACTTAATTTTTCTTTTGGATGCACCATATTATATGAACTCAAGAATTCTACATCAAAGCATGCTTGGTGCATGAGATATCCTATGGTATTTATTTCATACCTCATCTTCTATCAAGCCAATATTTTCTTTGTTGAGTAGCCCTAGTTTTTTAGGGTTGCCCTTCTCTAATGGTTTGATATCAGGGTCAAAATCTATTTTCTTCTTCATGCTAGCATAAAATGCATCCCATATAGAGAGGGTGATCATATCATTGTTGTAATTCATACACATACTCATGTGGAACCTCCATATTGGCTATTATATTTTTTTTGTCGTATTCCTCCTCTCATGAGTGTAGAAAGTGTTGATACCACATGCCAAAAGCTTATTCACAAAAAGTGATTTAGGTTCATAATACTAATGATCTTATAGAAACATCATTCCTAATATTTTTAGCCTATCCCTAATAAAAAGTGACACCCCTCATATTTGGATTAATTGGTGTGTCGTCTCTCTTACTATCACAGAAGGTGACCTTATTCTACCCTTGAAGTACTTTTTGTACTTATAATCTAATTGAATCATATATTACAAGTTGAATAGGTAATCAGGCATGAATGTAGGTAATTCATAAGGAATACCAAAGAACCCAAATTTATCAATGAAGGATATACACTTTCCTAGATAGAAATATTTATTGGTAAAATCCTTGGATTTGAGGATATTGTGACATGCCTTTGACAATATGGACACATTAGCTTTCAACCTCTTCATAATAAAATTATAAACCATGTTATAGAAAATATAGCCAGATTTCTCATCTACCTTATATGGCATATGTATGTAGTCATAAATTGTTAATGGTTTATTGTCAACCCCATTCTAGTTAAATTATTATTTTAGAAACCAATGCTTTTATTGGTTAGGTACCAACCATATGATATATGATCTATAGTTGAGATACCTTATCTCATTGAATTTTTAATCCCAATTCATTTATTTAGCTATATGTTTGGCATAGTCCACCATCTAAGAATTTTCTAGATAATTTTTTATTATGTGCAACAAATCCATGCACTCTTTCTTAACTAGATTATTAATTATTTCTCCAAGAACCATTGCTATCCCTTATAATACCATCCATACATCCTTATTGAATTATCTAATTTTGAGGAATAAATCAAAATTTTGAGCATCTTGGGATTTCTTGAGTTGTATGGTGAGGAAGATATTCCACCTATTGTAGTTTATGTAGTTATAATATTCAATATGCTCTTATGGGTTGCATATGAGTTAGTACACTAGGTTGTGTTTTGTATTCATCATATTTCTTATCTCATCTTATATGATAAAAATTATAGTTTCAACCCAACCTTTAGTGAACACAACATAATTTTAATTATTTTACTTCTTGATATACCTTTCCACTATTTTGGGTAGTCCCACACTTGGGGTACCATGTGTATTTCTAATTCAAAGGTCCACATTTATCTAATACTACAAAAATATATTCTAGACCAATGTTAAAGCATTTGATTGCTTCCTTTTAGACTTTGGTAGTAGAGTCTCAGTATTGCACCTCCACCACCTTTCATTAGGGGTCATCATACATGTCTATGAATTTTATTTTTTCTTCTTAGAGATCTTCAATTTTTTAGCTCTAGAGGGACCCACTTGTATTGCTTATACTTAGGCATCTAATAGGACCATTATGATAGTTCTTGGATGAATTATAGTAGTTGGCATGATCATCATGTTGTTGTTGGTCGCTACACTAGTGTCCATTTTGTTTTAGCACTTGTGCCGATAAAAATTGCTAAGTCTAGGCCAAAGTAGTGATTAATTATTTTCTCCTCCTTACTAAATAGGTGATTCATTAAAATATAAAGTAATGATTCTCCAATTTTTTTATTAGGTAAATTTTTTCTTTGCTTTGAAAAATATGGTGATTTTATAGGCTTAAATTGGTAATTTGCCAATATGATATAGGTAAATTTTTCAAAATGGGTTTCATTGATATAATATGTATCAAGGAAAATCATAATCTATGGCACAAGGATACATATTAGGGGTAAACTATGGACCACTTTCAAAAGTAACAACCTTAGGACACATTAGAGAAATTACTCATTGGGACGATATGCTCAAGGAAGGTTATTTAATAGGATTGGATTGTTGGTATATTAGGTGAATGAGCTTTGTTGAGTCTAAGCCTTTTGAAGTGACAATGGTAGAAGTGATTTACCATTGTAATAGTTACTCCCTATTTTTCCTTTTACTCATGACCAAATTCATGTTTCAATGACTACTTTTATCTCTTTTGAATGGTCTTGGATCATATGAATTGGATAATTAACTCTAGTTGCTCTTAAAATAGTGAAAAGTAAGGGGTTATTGTGCTAACCCCCCAACATGCAGGTCAACTACCCAACCTATGTATTTATGACATGTAGGTAGAGCTTTACAATTTTCATAAAATACAAAGCACTCTATTATCTTATGCTTTATGTTCAAGTGGTGTTTGAAGAATTGATAATGTTTTTCTTAAATTATTGAGTAATTTTCTATTTTTTTTAATCACCAATTTTAACACGAGCAATTCAATTATTGGGATTTTGGTTAATTGCTATTTGAAAACTTTGTGAAATATTACAATTTTTTAGAAATAGAATAACAAAGGGGGATACCCAAGTGCCTTTTTCAATATTTTCACCTAGTACTAAGAGGGAATTTTTTTTATTATTTTTGCATTTTCTCTTTTTTTATATTTTTAAAATTTTGCATTTTCGGATAGAAAAAACAAAAGCAAGAAATAAAAAGACAAGGAAAACAAAGAAGATGATAAATATTTACCACTACCTTTTTTTGGGTCTTAAAGGGCCTTAGGTATTTTCCATTAATCAAGATAAGTAGTGGCCTTCCATCAAGAATCGGTAGTTTATAGCCATTGTATCCTTAGATTTATCAATTTGATATGGTCCACTCCATACTAAATCAAATTTCTTAGGTTTTCTAGGATTGGCCCTTTGTTCATCTAATTTGAGAATAAGGCCTTGTTAAACCATATCTTGACTACTTTTTTTATGTTGGATGAATCTCTTGAAAATATTTATTATGTCTTCATCGAGTGTTAATAGTGTATTAAGTCATGTCTTTATTGGGGTAGTATCAATATATTCAAACTCTAACTATTGGGAAAATTGGAGAGAAGGGAGCTCTAGATTTATTTCTATCATTGCTTCCTTGCCAAAGAAAATTTTATGTTATAATGTTCTAGTTGAAACCTTAGGTATTATAGTTTTTACCCATAAAGCTCTTTCAACTTTGTATGCAAATCTTCTTATGATTCAACAATTATCCTCTTCAAAATTTTGGTAAACTTTTATTAATACAATCTACTAAGCCATTCCCCTAGGGATAATAATGAACACAAGCTTATACTGAGAGGGGGTGAATAGTATAAGACCACTTTTTACTTTTCTTTCACAATAAATATTAACCAATGTATAGATAGCAATATCAATAGTAGTAATTAAAGTAATGCATAAATCACCACACACAATAGAGACACCAAATTTATGTGGTTCACCCAATGTGGGCTACTCCATAGAGAATATATTTCACTAAAATTTTCTCAATCAATCTCTTGGTAATCCTTTATCTATTACAATTTTTATGGATATATATCCAAATGAGACACCAATACCCTAATCCAAGTTCATGGATATCTATCCACAGGAGACACCAATCTCTTAACTCTGCTCTAGCTAGTGATCCTCTAGAAGACCTCTACCTCCACTACTCTTAGAAAATGGAACTCTATCCATAGAAGACACCTATCATCCCTTATTTGGCTGGAGACATCTATCCTCAACTATGTCACCTCCAAATATCTATCTCAAATATGCACTAAACACAGTATTTCGATCTAGCATAAAGTTATCTTCAATCTCTATCTCTAGTCTGGTACAAACCTGTCCTCAAAACTGCACCAAAATATATCCTCGAATTTGTACTAAACACAATCCTTCAATCTAGCACAAATCTATCCTCAATATCTATCCTCAAGCCTTAACTCAAAGCTTGGCTTAATCTCAAATCAACTATGCTAGATCTACCCCAAACCTTAACTCAAGGTTTGAAAAATCATCAATCAACTTTGCTCACAAGTCTACTTAAAGACTTGTCTCAAATATACCTTGTAAGATTCCACAAAAGCTCACACTAATATGTACACAAGTCCTCTCTAGAACTTGTCCAAATATGCTCTCAATAAGTCCTCACTTAGAATTTATCCAAATTTCTCTCAATCTATATTGTAATCTTCCACAAAAGCTCACACAAATCTATCCACAAGTCTTCTCAAAGACTTATCTCAAATATGCTCAACAAGTCCACACTAGAACTTGTCCAATCTCATAGAAACATAAAGAGAATTGTTAGAGACTCAATATGCTCTACACACATCACAATGCTTAATCACTTTCAATCACTCTCTTAGAAACATATAGAGAATTGTTAGAGACTCAATATGCTTCGCATTCACTTCAATACTCAAACACTTTCAATCGCTCTCTTAGAAACATATAGAGAATTGTTATAGACTCAATATATTTCACACTCATCAACTCTCAATATTTTTCTCAAATCAATTTAGAATATAGAATAAGTTTTTTTATAGAACTTGAACAATCACTTCACACATTCACTTTACTAGGCTCAACCAACACTACTCAACCAATAACTCAATGAAACAATCCTTGCTTACAAACCCTAGTCCAAGCATATGAATACTCACTCAAAATATTTCCAATAATTCTTATCAATCAATATCACATAACAATGATACTCATGATATTTGCAAACCCTAGTTCAATTTATTCACTCAATAAATCACTTCAACAAAAATGCTTATAAACCAATATCACATATAGCTCAACAACTCAATAAGGAAACCTAATTAAATCATTTTCACTCCAAACTTGTTTTCTAGAAAACAATCAATCAACTCAACTATGGAAGAATGTGCCCATACCTTTTTCTTGATGAAGAATAGTCTTTAAAACCTGTCTCAAGTATAACTACTTCCTTTACCAAACACCAAGGTTAGATGATAAAAATCTCATTCTAACTCTTCTTCAAAACTTTTCTTCAATACACAAGTTAACACTTAATTAATCCTTATAATCTCCAACTTGAAATAAATAATATTCAACATTCTTCAATTTCAAAATATAAAATTCAACCTTCCTTATAACTCTTTAGCCTCTAAAATTCCAACTCAAAAATTAAAGCTTTGCACTTCCTTTTAACTCCCCTAATAACTTACACACCAAATAACATGCAAAGTACTTTAATTAAAATTACTTTAAAAAAATAAAAACATTAATTTTACCTTTAAATTTTCATATGCCAAGACAACCAACTCAAATCACATACCTCAATGCACTCAAAAGACTTTGGTGGGATTTGAACCCACATTGGTTCTCCCCCAAGTGTCTTCGTAGTGCTAGTGCCCATTGCTTGGGCTGCATGGCTCCAAAAGAGCCAAAAGGCACTTCAGTGCCTTTACCTTCTCCCCATGTTCAATGCACAAGATAAAACGCTTGTCCTTCTTCCCAAAAATCGCATGTGTAGGTTTCAAACCTGCCTCGGCTTCCACAACAGTGTCTTATACAACCCTTGGCTGCAAACCAAGCTACAAGTCCTTCCTTTTGGTTTTGAAGGATGCCAAACTTTGTCTCTTTCCCTTGCTTGATTTGCACATGTGAAATTTCCTTCTCTTTTCACGAGCCAACACAAGTCGCATGGATAATTTCAAATGCCAATATTTTTGGCATATTTATACATAGGGTTTTACTTCCTTCAACGTTGGCAATTTTTTAATTTCCAATTCAAATTTGCTTTGGAAAGTTAGAATTAAATATTAAATAAATATTTAACTTAACTTTAGCACCCAACATTAATAAATTAAAGTTTTAATGAATAATTAAAATACTTTAATTTAAATTAGATTTGTAGTAAAGTTAATTTTAAATATAAATAAATATTTAAATTAACCTTAGCACTTATAGATATTTAAATTAAAATTTTAATCAGGGATTAAAATATCTTAATTTAAATTAACATGTGGGTCTTTTCAACTTTGTCCTCGATCTCCTTTAACTTGATCTTGGTGCCGAAAATAATAATAAAATATTATTATTTAATTTGACTTCTCCTTCTTGGATCTTCATTCTATGAGCATTCCTAAGGTCCTCAAAGATGACGAATATTGCTCAACAATACTTTTGACATCAATGACAATAACATTCCTCAAAATTTCCAACAAATAATTGGAAGAGGTTTTTAGGATAAACCCACTTTTAAGTGCAAAAATTATTTTTTTGGTCCCTGTAAATACTACAACATTGTTGATGACCATTATTCAAGGAGTTTCATATCTGGTGATAACATATTTTAGAAGCCTACTAATGACTTCATGATTAGCTATCTTAACTAGGGCTCCTTTGTTCCATTTAATAATTTAGTCTATGGTAGTCAAAATCTATATGTTCCCTACACTTGAAAAAGCGTTAATTTTTCTAATAAATTTTAAGCCCCATTGTTGGATAGGGTTTGTGATATTTATAGGTTATGAAAGTATGGGGGTTTTCTCCTTTTTTTCTATAAACATACAATAGACCTTGAAATATTTCACTCATTAAAAGCAATTAGAGAAAATGGTAGGTCAATAATAACATACTCTTAAGATCTTATCGATCATGTTTCATGTAAAACAATGATTTTCTTCATCATGGTATTCTTTAGTATAGCTTTTATTCTTCCTTCCTCCACATATCTTAACAAAATTTCATCATATCCTTTACCAAAAATGATGTTATTCAGTTAGGTTTAATGAGTGTTTTTTCTAAACCTAGCTCTTTCTTTGGGTGTTGAAATTCTTGGGACCTATGTGGATGACATGTCTCCTTATGTCACTCATCCATCATATGTGCTCCTCTAAGTCATCCTCATCCATGAGTGCTACTTTTTTATTTTGGAGATACATAGTAAGGTTTTACCTAAGGATTGCCCTATTACCAATTTAATTGGATTGATATTGATGTTGAATTCTTGAATTTGATATTGATGTTGAATTCTTAATAATTCTTATATTATTGATATTGAGGGATTTTATTAATTTAAATACCTATTTTTATATAAAAGTGTACCACTCTTTAAATTTATGAAGTGTTTGGCTCATAAAGGATATTAAATGTTCATTTTTTTAGTATATAACCTAAAATATTTAGAGAATTCTAGCTTGGTTAGTATGGGTGCCTTTGTGTTTGCATATTTAATAACTTGGAAAGCATACTTCTCCTCTTCAATCCAAGTAGAATTAGCCTCTTTATTCAATATTTTGGTGATGGGTAACTAGATATGCAAAGTTAGTTATAAATTTGACCACAAAAATAAATTTATCCCAAAAAAGATATATTTTTTTATTGAGGGTAGCGGTAGTTCTTGAATTGTCTTAATGCAATTGGGGTTGATTGGAGTCTATTTTTTGACACCATATGTCCTATAATATTCCATTACTACACAAGTAAGATTTATTTCTTGGGGTTTAATGAGATCCCATATTCCTCACACCTCTGAAAAACTAACTCTAGTTGTTCAATGTAATTTATTTTAAAAATATTATTAGGTTATGAAGATATATGACTATGATCTAATCAATCAATGTAGAAAAAGTAATATTCATAGCCCTCTAAAAATTAATCCTCATACTAGAAAAAACAAAATACATTCTTTAATAAGCATAGGTTTCCCATATTTTGATAAACATCATAATATGTTAACTATCATATTTGACCCAAATTTGATTGTACCTAGAGAAAACATTGAGAAATGACAACATTTGAGACCCTTTCACTTTTTTCAATACTTGTTCAATTTATGGGAGTGATTAATAATCTTTTAAATATGCCCTACTAAAGTTATTATAATTGACACATAACTAGATATCATCATTCTTATTTCACACCAAACTAAATTTTCCACCCATGTAGAATGATTGATAGGAAAAAACATTAGTTCCTATAACAACTTCAAAAACTCCTTCCTCATCACCGCTTCAATTTTTGGGTTGATGGGCCTTTGTTTTTTATGAATAAATATAGATCTAGATTTAATCTCAATAGTAATTCAATGAAATTATTTTCATAGACCTTTAAGTATTCATGTGTCTAGGTAATGATATCTCTATACTTCTCACTTAAATTTTTGAGTAAATAGATTTATTTCTCTATGCATTACTTTACCATGAGTAGGTTTTTGCCTTCTGTAATCTCTAAAGGGTGATAGAATAATATTTTTCTTTGATTTTTACCTTCTTAGAACTATCATCAAAGTTAAACATGCTCTCTAATGTGATTTGGTCTTTAGGAAACTAATTTATTTTTAATTTAATCATCCCATTTTTTATGCCATCTCTATATTCATTATTTTATTCTATGTGTTGGGATTCCCTAATTAGGAAGTAAATGATTTATTCATCATTATTAAAAATTTGTCAATGATTGGTATTATTGAAGATAATAGGCCTAAAAACCACTTCTAGTTCCTTTGTTTTGTTCCACACATTTATGGATAAATCAAATCTAGAATCTAAATAGGCCAACTAATCTGCCTTCATGTTACATTCTCTAGGTATTGTCTTAAGTTCATAGGTAGTAAAAAATTTCAATAGGTCACACACTCTGTACTTGTAGGGTTTTAGATGTTTTTTCATGGTAGCACATGTTTAACTGACTTGATTTATAACTAGGAATTATTAAAAAAAATTGAAGTTCTTGATTCTCACCTTTAAAATTTTACCATCCTAAGATATAATGCTTTATATAGAAATTCTTTTCATACAATTGAATAACAAAATATAAGTATAGTGAATTTTTTGAAGATATTCATACAAAATTATTCCAGAAATAAAGTAGAATTAAATAACTTAGAAAAATAACAGCTCATAATCATGCACATAGAACACAAGAGATTTACCCTGGTTCACCCAATGTGGGCTAATCCAGCAAACAAGAGCCACACCTCCTTTGATATTATTTTCACTCCTTGCCTGAAATGGGACATTACAATAAATATAAAGGAAACTCTTACAACCCTAAACCACAAAGTGGTATTATAATACCATGGGCACAATACCATGGGCTAAGACCACCCAAACCCACTAACCATGGGAAACCCAAAAACTGCTTCGTAAACCACTCTATAAATCACTCTGTAAATTGCTCCAAATCCTTTAGGTGTGGCACATAGAAGCCCCACCTCATCCCATAGATGCTGGTATAAAACTGGCTCATCAGGTACACCCTAAGGCAATCCAAATTGCCTCAACACCCGTGAGTACTGGAAGTACTCCACCTCCTCATCTCTCCATCCAACTAGCCACTATGCCTATCTCACCCACCATAGTTTCTCCTCATAACCCTCCCACATGGCTCCCCACCATGGCCTCCATATCACCTAATCCAAATTCAATCCCACCCACATGTCCCTATACCACTAGCTGGTATGCTCCTCCTGATTCGGCTACACCTCCTCAGACACTACCCATATACTAGCATAGGGCTGACCCATTTGCCATGCCTAGCAAGGTATCCTATCCAACCGAGCCACACTGAAGTGCTTCCATGCCCAACACTGAAGAAGGAAGTTGCATCCAATCCCCTTCCTCCCTCAAGTAATCTCATAAAGCTCCCGATATAATTGTGCCAATAAAGTAGGAGCCCATGCATACACCCTTGAATTGGTGATTAAGTCACTCACCAATCCCAATAGGTTCCAAGGAAACCTACACCCCATGCTATTTGGGAGCACTATGTTCATTACCATGAACATGATCAAGGCCAGGAGTGCATCTAACTCCTTAGCCTTTTACATGCTCAAATAGCATATCCTCCCGTACCCATCCTCGCCTCCCACCATTGATCACAAAACATCTTCATAATATCCACTTTCTTATCATGCCCAACCATCACCTTCACACCCTCCACTAGAACCTTGAGGATGTGATATACATCCCCAAGTTTGAAAGTAGCCTCCCCAGTCAATAGCTAAAAATTTCTCTTATCAGAATCCCATATCTCTATCAACAATGAGAGATACCCATCATCCACCCTAACCACATTTAAGCGAGCCACTCCCTCCAAACCTACCATATTCAAAAGGTCTTAATCATCCTCCATAAGCTTCTTTCTCATCCCAGGAATGGCAGGAGAGAACATATATTGAGGCTTTATCTCCCTCAACTCCAGCAACAAACATTTTACATTATTATTAATTTCAAAAAAAAACTTTAATTTTTTTGCAAAAAATAAAAAAGTGTTTTTCAACATTACCAAGGCAAATTGTGCCTTAGCTCCACCAGCAGTATTCACTCCCTCCACCACCATAGCTCCCATACATATTTCCACTAGCCTCAATTCCCTCACCAATTCACTTCACTCCTCAAGCGCAGCTTCACAATCTCTCAAATGTATGAATGAGCCTCCAAATCCACCCTATAAGATATTTATAGCTACAACTAGCACTCTTAGGCACAGGGTGGTACCTACAGCCCACATGCATGCATGGGCACCTGTAGGTGCACCTGGGTACAACCGGGCACCAAGAGGATACCACAGGTGTAACGAGGTACTTGGTGCCAAAATGACATGAATAAAAAAGTGATTAAAACAGTAGCTTGCCCCCTAAAAATCTCACCAAATTTCATCCACACATTATGCTCATCATAAAATCAGGTTTTGTGAAAACAAAATTTGTTTTGCATGCATATTTTTTGAGCACGGTGAAAATATGTCAAATGTACAAATCAAGTTACAAAACACATAAAACGATTCCAAATTTTTACAAAACTAACATTCCTCTCCTCCACTCCATATTTTTCATCCTACCACAAACTTTTGTGAAAATTGGAGTTGATTTGACCATGGAATCAATTGTTTACATCCAAAAAAATGCAAAATCAACCACTAAAAGATCTCACATCTACAAATCAACCCCAACTTTGGTAAAATCATCACATTATTCCATCAAAATTCTTCCACTATCATAATCTACCATCATTTCTTCCAACATGTATCAAAATTACAAGTGAATATATAGTGGTTTATTCTATATACTTGGTTATTGTAGCGATTTGCATCCATGCAATTTGGTAATATGAATGAATTACCATAATAACACTTGGTCATGATCATCATCACTTATATCCTTGCTCAAAATCACAATTATATTTGGTATAATCCAACGAGAGAGAGAAGTTGCTTTTGCACCCAAAGCCCAACCAGGTGTCTCGTATTTTTGCACCATATTGTGTTTCACACAACATGGTACAAAAATGGACAAATGTAGACACCAAATACTAGCCACTTGTCCTTCATCTTGGTCATTATACCACCCAATTTTCCACCATACCTATTTCCCGCCATTCAATTGGTCATTCCATGCATTTCTTGCCATACAATGGCCTACTCTAGCCCTTTCCTACCATTTTTTGATCCCTATTTGAATTTTTTATATTTATTTTATATTATTTATATTTAAATATAATATTTTATATTATATTTTAATATATTTGTTATAAAATATATATTTATAATCTAAATTAACCTCAACCGTCCGATCCAATCTAATCTTAGCTATTCATCTGCCTTAATATATGTCACACCTAAAGTTTAATATTAACCTTTGGATCTACATTAATATTAGCCACATGATCAAAAGTGTTAAGCTAAAAACCCTAAGAAAACCCTAGGCTTGATAATAAATAGGAGCATTCTCAAAGCTCAACCCCTAAAAAAACTTGAATGCGGGAGCTCTAATTTACTTGTGAAATCTAACCTTGCTTAGAGCTAGTTTCTTGTGAGGAAGTTGTGCCCTAGCCTAACTTTCCCCAAAAACCCTTGTTTGCCCTAGTATTTTATGATTCCAGCCATCTTCGTAGCTCATTCCCACCATCACCATTGTCACTCATCCATAGAGCCCTTTGCAATCCCCTGATCTACCTCTGCAGATTCAATTCTAATTCACAGGCGCTGTCAAGCACCTACCTCATCCCACATGCGTTGTAGTGCACCTACTACATTTTGTAGGTATAGCACAAAACCTACTGTCCCCACAGCCACAGACCATAACTTGTAGCGTAAGATCATTAGGTTTCATCAGGGAACCCTACGACCAATCTGCAATGGAGCAACAAAATAATATCATCAACAAAAAATTAAGTATTTTATGCATTTTTATTTCATTTTAGTTGGATTTTTTCTATTTTGTTTACTCAGATATAGGATTTTTTAGTTTACATTTCTGAGGGCTGACACTATGGAACCCTCATTTTGTTTACTGAATGCTTTATATTTATTGTATGTGTAGGATTCAATAACATCAACCAAGGATTGTTGAGTAGCTATTGAATCGAGAGTGGCCTGATTACGGATAACCAGAAGACCACTCATCCTGCTGGAAGCATGTTGGAAGCAAGATACATCAGAGACACAACTTTTTTTGTAGCTAGGTTTTTGGAGAACCTTAGCACATGTATTTATTGTATCAAAATAAGTTCTTTTGAACAAATAGTTTGTAACAAAGGAGTTTCTGAGCTCCCCCCCCCATTTATTGAATAAAATCATATTTTGTGCAATCTCTTATTCATTGGAATTATTTTACTCTCATATTTGCTTAAGTGTCATGTTTTCACATCACAAAAAGCTCACAAAGCTTTGATCAATTTCCAAGATCGATGGATTGAGTTCACTAATGATAATGAAGGAAGGGTAAAAATTATTAGTGAACAAGGTTCCTTTAAGCATGTGCTATCGTCCGCAATGCAACTAAACAAGACCGTAAGAAAAGAAGGAATGGTCTATGTGATTAAAATGAAATAAGTTGAAGATTTCAACGAGGAGGAATCATTTTAGAGATTACCAATTCTATAAGAATATAGGGAAGTATTATTGAGTGATAATTTTAACCAATTGTAAAATTACCCTCATATTTAGGATTTAGCATGAAATCCTCTCTTGTAAAGAAACCCGAGTTTCTCGAAGGTTCTTTTATATTGCTTACACACTTACGTGATGGATTAATAAGAAAGTGAGAATAAATCAAATATTAGCAAGCAGTTGTTAACAAGGGGTGTGAACAAGTTTTATTTTATTTTATTTCAATGTCGTAGTTGTATTTTATTAGAAGGCAAGAGTTCCCTTTTTGTGTGGAAATAAAAAAGAAATTAGAGAGCAATAAAGATTTTCACTTCCCTTTTATTTCTTAAAATCAAACCCACTCCCCCAAGTAATCAAATTACTATCTTGGATTTTAATGTGACTTGGAGTCAACACTTTGGTGTTAATGGGTTCCTTTTATCTGAAATATTTAGTGCATATTTGGTGTTAGTAATCGTTTTCTTATTTGAAATATTTAATAAAAATTTGCCATTAGTGGATCCATTTTATCTGAAATCCTTAATGAAAATTTGGTGTTATTAGTTTGGCATTAGTGGGTAGATTTTATCTGGAAATTTTAGTGAAGATTTGGTGTTAGTAAGTTTATTTTATCTGTCTTTTAATGAAAACTAGTCCTAAATGCTTGTTAGAAAAATGAATCGAATTACTAAAAATAAAAGAATTGAAATTATGAAAACGGACCAAAATATAAATAAAATTGAAAATAAATTTACTTAAGCAGAAATTTTGGAGCAAGGACTAGAATATAAGATACATCAACTTGAAAAACGGATGCTTAAGCAGTAAATTTTGGAGCAAGGACCAGAATGTAAATAAATTCAAGAAAGAAAAACTTTGGAAGAAGGACCAGAATATAACAGGAAAACCAAAGAAAACTACTGAAAACAAAATCTAGTTTATCTGCAAAAAAAATTAAATCCTAAACACAAGAAACATAACCAAGTTAGACCTGCATACACACAATCCAATAATTGGTTATGGCAAGATTCTTAGGAAACATGCATTAAAATTATTCAATTATGCAACTGACTCAACACATAAACACCATTAAAATAACTCTAAATCTTAGAGAAAGATATGCAATAATTTTTATTGTATTCAAGATAAACCTTTTCAGCCTTAGAAGATGAATCACCAGTCTGAGAGTAGCAAAAGCCTTCCAATATTCCTCTTCTGATCCAAAACTTCCAGCCCTATTTCCTTTTCTTCCATGGCTTTTTAAATATTTCCAACCCTAAAATAAACTCTTCATTTCATTTTCCCCCCTTTTCCTTTGGCTTAATTACATAACTTCTTTGTAACTGCAATATCTTCCAAATGAAACGCTTCTTCCATAATGATTTTTGCCAATAATAAATTGGTAAATATATTCTAAATGAAACGCTTCTTCCATAATGTTTTTTGCCAATAATAAATTGGTAAGGTAAATATCTTCTAAATGAAACGTTTTTTCCATAACGTTTTTTTTTGTCATCAATGAATTAAATAATGCCTTTCTTTTATTTAGAAGCCTGCCAACATCAATATAAAGCATTAATTCAAACTAACTTTAATGAAATCATAAAGTCAACATAGAATTTAATACCAAACCAATATGTAAAGAAATATTAGTATGCCATGAGAAAAAGAAATGCTATTATTTTGTTTTATTTTATTCATTTTATTTTTATATTATATATTTTTATTCTTATTTGTTTTTTAGTTTTTATTCTATTTTAATTTTATTTTCTTTATTTATTTGAATTTTGCTTAGTTTCTCTACTTTTTAATTTTAAATTTTAATTTAATTAATTTCAAACGTTTGAATTGGTTTAATTCAAAACATTAAAACTAAACAAAACAATAAAATAATAAAAAAGTAAGAAAGAACCTAACCAACACACTAGAAAACTTAAAAGAAACTAAAAGGAGACACTAGTCAACACACCAATCTATCAAAAATATCACACAAAGAAACTAAAATTCAACAAAAAATCCAAAAATTAAAGGTGGGTCCCCAAGATTGGGGCTAGTTGTGCGACAGTCACAAAAAATGGTTTATCTAACTCACCCTTGTGTTTGCCCAACGCTTTACAAAGCCTTTCCTTTTACCTAAGCTATATTAGACAGATCCCTACTATCGATCAAGCATCCCTAGCCCCGATAGAGTTTATCTAGATCTTGTGACTGATATGATCAAGATTTTCAATGCTCATTCTCTCCTTTTTTTCTCTTTTTTTTTTACGTTTTTTTCTCTCTTTTTTTCATATATAAAATTTTCTTTTTCAAAAGAATAACATTGCAAAGCTTCAAGCATCACTAGGGTAAGGTAGCCTACAAGTGAAGCATTTTATATTTTCGCTTAGGATTGTAGATCAAGATAACTTCATCCTTCCTAATTCCAGAAACACCATTTAACATGTATGAATTCCATGTGGAGCTTTGGCTAATATTTCATTGCTCCACTTTCCACCATTTTGGTCCCAAAATCTGAGCATGATCACCAAATAACTCATCCCCCTTTTCTCGGGTTCATCAATTTTTCAAATCAGGTACTCCCCCTACTAAGAAAATAAATACCAAAATGGGCTAGAGACCAAAAGTTAATGACCACAAAACATGACCTCCAAACAAGGGACAACCCAAAACACAAAACTTGAAAACATAAACCAAAACAAAAAAACTCAAACTCTATATACAAAAGTACAATATGGTACAAAATGATGCAAAGTTTGAACTATCACTTCCTTGGATCCCAAACATGATTAGCACATTTCAAAATACATGTAACATGATACACACACCAAGTTTTGCAAGAATCCAATGACAGTAATATTAGGCCACACAATACAACAATCTTCATCTTGCCTCTCTCACCCCACCAATTTAATTTAGTTTCATTAGTAATACCATAGTGGAGTTGCGAATCATCAAATTTATTAGACAATAATTGATCTTCAATTATTTCTTGTCTATTACTTAGAATGCAAATTTCACAATTTGATTCATGCTTTAGAATTAGGCTTTCCTTTTCAAAATTGAGGTCTTGCAAGTAGGAGCCTATTTCTAAAATTTTTGAAACCACATCATTTTGCATGTTTTTAGACCAATCAAACTTACGCAAAACTTTGAAAGAATATAGGATATCTATTAAATGAATATTGTTATAGGTTTTTATCCTAGATTCCATTATCAATTGTTGATGGATTTGATTCAATAATTCAAGCATATCAAGTTCTCTCTCATTTAACCAAGCAATTTTATTAGAGGTGTGAGTAAAAATCAACTCTAGTTCTTCATTCCCCTCTAATGGCATTTCATCACACATAACATTTGAATCCAATGAATGATTAGGTAAGCTTTCTACCTTTTGTGCACTTTCATTTACCAAGACTTTATAAACCTTTGTCATTTCCTCTTGGTATTTACCTTCATCATCTTCTTTTGGTCTTTTGTTTTCATTGATTACCCGTTCATCACAAATTTCAAAATTAGAAACCCAATCAAAAGCATGTCCATCCTTTTCAAAACATAACTTTTGTTGATTAAATAGAGCAATGTTTTCCTTTGGATGAATAGAAAATTCCATTTCCTTGTTAACCATCCATGGTATTTCTTCCTCAAAATCCTCAAGATAATCATGTGAATTTGCACCCAAGTTTTTAGTATTCCAAGATGAAATAGGAGGCTTTAATTCTTCCTGATCCCAAACAATTGGATCATAGGAAACATTTATCCTTTCTTCCTCTTCTATTTCAAAAATATCTTCAACAAACTCATATTCACCATGATCAAACTTATGAGCCTTTTCAATTTTTGTAAGTGGCATGCCATTTTATGATTGTGCATGAATTACAAGATCTTCATGCAAGATAGTTTTTTTTACATCCTGCATATCAATAGAAATTTCATCAATAGGGATGTGAACAACAAATTATTCCTCATTTCTACCCCAACCATTATAAAAATTGTCATCTAAGTCCATGGGATGAAACTATATTGTATCTTTGGCATGATATTCATCTTCATCTATCAAATATTTTTATTATTTATCCATGGCAATAGGATCATTGTCATTTTCTAGCACTTGATGAGATTCCAAACCTTCTTCCGAAACATTCTCATGTTGTACAAGACTTGTAATATCCTCATTCAAGAAAGCAATAGTATTATCTAGAATATCAATTGACACAAAATATTCATTAGAAGGTTTGGAGTGAGCATATTCTTTCCACTTCTTACAAGAATCATAATAATCATCTTCCAAAATCATGTGGTGATGCTCGACCACTTCTTCAACATCTTCCAATTCATCAACGTGTTTATTATAAAATTCACCTTTACCTTCCTTAGATGATTCAATTATTTCCAAAAGTGGGCTATCCTTTGTATTCAATTTTGCAAGATCACATTAAGCATTTGTAACAAAAAATTCAATTTCATCACAATTTGGAAGGTGTGGGTTTTCTTGGCCATAAATTTCAACAATCTCGTTCAAATTATTTTCCAAACACAAGTGGTGAAATTCGGTTACATCTTCAAATTTATTTATTGATTCTATTTCCACTTCACATTCAACCACTTTATTCAATTCTATGTAAGGTCCTATCCTATCACATATCTCAAAGCTAGTTAGATCTAGGACACATCCATTATCTGAATACTCATGCATTTTGAAGGATGGACCCATATCTACACAATCCTCATTGGTAGGTATTGGTTTTGGAACTTGCTCTTCCTCTTGGATGATATCTAGGGTGGTTGTGAAATTTGGACATTCAACCTCAACCCATTGATTGTTCACCTTAGGCATCATTTGATTCAAGGGTGCTACTTTGGATGGTTGGTGTAGGTTGGCATCACTAACTCCAGAAGAATAATCTTTCATGGGAACATGTTGTGCCTCCAATTGCCCTTGTTCTACCATTTTCGCAACCTCATATATTCTATGCAAATATGGGTCATCAATATTTTCCTCAATAAGTGTAGCAAGTACAGGGGGTATGGCTCCCATGTATACTTTAATAGATTCCTCTTCTGGTATGTCAAAACTTTCCCACATTTGAGAGTGTAACTCTCAAAACCTCTCATTGAATTGACTCATGGACTCATTAGGCTCTTTACAAATAGAGGTAAACTGATTTTGCAACATATCTAAGTCCACCTGATTACCAAAATGATAAAGATATACTGCTTCTATTTTGACCCAAGAAGTCCTAACCTCCATGGGTAATTGGCCATACAAAAATAATGATATGTAATCCAAAATGTATGAGAATAATCTACAAGCAATATCCTCATAGTAAAATTACATTTGAAATAATATGATCTTGTAGATATGCAATTTTTGTATGTATATATACGACCATAAAGGCGTGCACCCAAAATATTACAATTGCATAAAATTAAATAAAATGGGTATGCATACACAAATTGACAAAAGACAAAGTGATTAAGTGAAATGCATCTTTATTTCCTTTTGAATCAATTCATGTTTTACAAATGAATCCCTCTTAGGGATACCCTTTTGATATGCAATTACAATGTTACAATCCCCTTAAGGATAAAATACACTTTTCAAGCCTTTAAGGTGACATGAACTACTCTAGGGTGGAGTTGACCCTCTTCTTCACCTTGAGGAAGGAATTGGATGGTTGAATCTCCTTTGAATCTGCTTACCTGCGGTCAAGAAACAACACAAAAACATTAAACAAATAGGCAACCTCTCATGATGAGGCCCTTTAAAGAGAATAAACACAAATATGCCATGACAACTATGAAATCAAGAAGATGGATAAAACATGTTAAACTTATGCAAGATTCATAAATATTGTTATGAACATGAAAATAGAAAGTGCAGTTATCTATCTACTAGATCAATTGCATGCAATTAAGCAAGTTAGCATGAAAAGAAACCATTAATGTCCTACTTGCTGTAATGAAAACAATATTGATTAAACCTAAATATATTGGTTAGATTGTCTCTAATCATGAATTTACCCACTAAAATGATTAATGTAAACTAATTAAGCATGTTGGAAAAGGAACAGTAAGGAGATCTATCACCAATTGCAAAATGTAGCTCAGATGAGTGGTCTGCCCTATAAACCATAGCTAAAAGTCATGGCCTACAACCAAGTAGGTTTTCCCTCCAATTTTGGGATAGTGGGCTTGATCCTCCTTGTCAAATTGATGATCAAGGGTCACCTCAATGTCCTCTAACAGGTTTGGCGCTTGAATTGCTCGATTAGGCCTCTATTTTCCTGAATTAGTATTTATTGGTGCTCTAGCTCCTTAGTGCATCCATGGCATGATTGACATGATGCTTGGTGAATTGACAAGGCGATAACAACAATGCTATCTCAATGTACTCAAGTGAGTCCATAATTTGACAAGGCTTCACTGCTTTAATCTCCTAATGCACTCTCTCTCTCTTTGCCCTAATTTGAAGGGGTACTTATAGGACTACCCAAGGGCTAGGGGTGGATTCATGGAGAAGCCAAGATCAAGAAAGGGTGGTTAGGGTAGTTGGATTAGAAGCTTCCATCCTCTAACCACCTTCTTCTATAATAAATGGCCATTCAAACTGATTTGGCTTGGATGAAGGCCAATTGAACTTCAGTTTAGACCGTAGGTGACAGTTGTAGTTTAGACTGTAGACTGCAAATCTCAACCACGGTTCATATTGTAGACCGTAGGTATCACCTGCACTTCAAAATGATTAGGCCAAGGATCCCAAATTGAGTAGTTAGAACCATTGCTCTATCTTGGAGTCTATCCAAGATCTTCCATACGGTCTTGTAGCATGTCCCATAAGAGTAGTTGCCCTTGACATGATGCATTTTATGTGTCTACAGATGCCCCTATTGATATGCATTGTGATATCGAACAACACTGAGCAAAAATATACCTCCTAAAATGATGTTGAAGGTATTATGATGAACATTAGTCTAATCAATATTAGATGCCCTAGGTCTTGCAAGAGGACGCACATCCTGGAATCATTACTTCCAACTGGGTGAAAGGCTTAAATTTGCAAAAGTTTGCACTCGTCATCAGACATTCGGGTAGCTTTGGTGCTACAATAGAAGTTAGGCCTATATAACCAAAATGAGGAGAGCTACAAAAAAATATCATAGTTGCTATTTTCCCCAAGAAAAGGGGAAAGCTTATGATAGTATTTAGGAATGATTCGTAAGGATGAACGCAATTTTGACAAGATCAAGGGATATACAATCTTAGGGATCTTTTGTTGACTTTGATTATGATTTGAAAGCATGACTACCCCCTCAAGTGATGAGTCGATGAGGGTAATGACAATTAAATTAAGCGACGAGGTCATTTGACCATTATGAATGATCTGAACAAACTTATAATTGAGCACTTAAATACATGGCTAAGCCTAGTTAAGCTCATGATTACAACTGTTAATAGTAATTTCATATTTCTATCCCATGGAGCGATTAGGCTGTAATAGCCTTCTTAGGAAATCAAAATGATACAATAATGATTAGAATCATGTTGAATAAATTTGTCGATGATTTTATAAAAATATGTCATAGGATAAATGACATGAACTTCCTCGTTCTCGTGGAGCGGTCTAGCCTCAAAGGCCTTCTTCGAGATTGAAAATAAGCATATCAAATCAATGATGACAATTTTGTCCCAAATGTCCTTATGGTTATTTACTCATCTTGTCGGATTACTTGGAGTGTCATTCACTGCAACTACCAGGTATATAGGGTAAACAACTAAATACGAGGTACATTTGGCTTTTGACTTATTTAATTTTTTTTGACTTTTTGAATTTTTTATTGATCCTGGTGCTTAAAAATCACCAAATTTGTTAATTTGATTGCTCTTATTGAGATTTTGATCTATTAGGAATCATTAATTTATCATTTAAAATGTTACCACGATGGGATTTTGTTGTTTTTAATGCCAGTTGCAAACATCGTCTAGGGCCTGCGGTTGAAATTTCAATTTTTGGGAACCGCAGGTCAGAGTTACGATTAGCAAACCCTAATTTCAAGACCGCAGGTGTCAGCTACAGTCCGATAGAAATAAGACAAGGTATATAAATTTATTATTTTCAAATTTCTTCATTATTATTTGAAAGCGACTACATTTGGAAGATCTCTGAGAGGTGTGAACGTAAACTTGATGTGAAACACTGCTAAAACTAAAGCCTACTACCTTACACACCTCTCGATGGTAGACCGCAAATAGCCTTCTTCTAGTCAAGGCCTGAGTGTGGGCAAGGTAATTCTAAACTAAGTCCTCGCACTCATTACCAATTAAAATGAACCACATTAAGTAATGTGTTAAATCAATCTCATTAATTTGTTGGCAATGAACCTCACCTTAGACTAGGTTAGTTTAGGAATTAATTTCTTTTTCTTTTGTTTTTTTAGTTTTTTGACTAGGAAGTGACCCCAAAAGGATCACATTCCTAGACCACAGCTGGCAGCTACAGTTCCTGATTGGAATATTGGGGACCGCAGGTATCAACCATGGTTATGTTCAAAATACAACGGTCAAAACTTTGACCGTTGTGCAGACCACAGGTTTGACCTGCGGTTCCCCACTTTTAGAAAAAAAAATTAAATTTGTTGATTTTTCTAAAGTTTTCTTAGAAATTAATGTCATTTATTGCACCTATGAGATGTATTATTAGAATTTTTTATCATCCTTAGAATAATTTGGTATTTTTAGGTTTATTTAGCTTTATTTGTCTCTTTTTAGGTCATTTTTTTAATCTATTTTTAGTTACTTGTAGCTATATTTTCCCTTATGCATTGTTTGCTTTTCAAAAATTGTCTTTTAGAGCTAGGGATCCAGACCTCCTTCGCACCCTTTACCCACTGCTTATTGACCTGGAGTGGTAGTGGTTTGGAGTCGTTGTCTTTGACTACATTTTGTATCTACCCACTATTAGGGTATATCAAACCTACCTGACTGTGTTGGCCCACTGTTGGAATGCACAGACCAATAAATTTTACCTACCGATAGGTAAAATGACTGTTATACTAGAGGAAATCTATTGGATCTTTAGGATCCACATTTATGGTGAGCCCATCACCTCCTCCTCCTTCCAGAGGAAGGGGGAAATTTTTGATTCTATCTTCGATTATCAGAGCTAGGATGCCCAGGGTAAGATTGATCATGGGGGTGTGCACATCAGCTGCTGGTATGGGGAGCACATCTTCTCAGTAAAAGATGCAGTATTCATGCACTTGGTCATGCATATTATGCTTCTAGACCCCTCAGGTGCGAGGATCCCCTAGAACCTTCTAACCATTTTTAGGAGGATCACATAGATTTCTATCAATCATCCACTTCTCCTAGGCTAGGGAGAACTCTATTGTACCAGATGTGCCAAAAGCTCTACCATATTACCAGTAGGAGTCGGGTGGGGATTAGTTGCAGTTTACTTCTTTAGATCTGGGGTTGGTAGCACATCAAGATCGAGTGACCTACAAAGCTACCACTTGCTAAAACTTTGATTGATGATATCCATCAATGCTATGTCGCATGCTGGCTCCACAAGGAGGAGGAGTTTTGGAGTAGGTCCCATGCTAGGGACATAGAGCACTACATTGGCTGATTTGCAGTGCTTCGATCAGATGACATTGAGTGGTGCCCATACATGGATTGTCCTGCATGGTAGGAGGCAAGCGAGTGATTGTGCCAGACTCAACAAGATAGGTGGCTACTTGTCCATAAGTTCAATTTCTATGAGTACCAGTATTACTCATAGGTCCTATGGTAGTTTGACCTCATACATGATATACCAGAGCTACCCATCATCTACAGGCGACTAGTACTAGAGATAGGTTTACCTTAGGTTTAGTCGACATCACTAGGAGATGAGGCTGATGAATTCTAGGACTCAAGGATTTCTAGGTATAAGACCACCCCTACATATGACACTTGGTGGTCCCTACTACAGTGGTAGGGATCTGGACCCCTCGTCAGGTAGATGACAAGGTAGAGGCTGATCCATAGGGGCGCAATGTGTGCTAGCAGACTAAGGGTAGATGGGGGGTAGAAGCAACCATAGAGGATGCACCACAGGTTGAGGCCAAGGAGGAGGTCCTATATGAGGGTGAGGTGCCACCAGAAAGTGAGGTGGGGTAGCTTCTAACCCAAATTGATGATCTATAGAGTCAGGTTGTGAGACTTCAGTCCTAGATGCTGTAGAGGTGAAGCTATCTCATGGATAGAGGCAACTACAATAGGCCTGGGAGGAGATCACATATGTGACAACATGGGCTACAATGGTAGAGGGTCGGGTCGAGTATCTCACTAGTGTGCTTGATCTGGCAGATGTGCGATGGGGTACAACTATAGTGGAGAGGAACTTGGCCCTGACTCATGGGGGAGATCCTTCATCCTCCCTTGTTGTCATGGCACCACCCATAGCACCATCATCCACACTACCAGAAGGTCATGATCCCATGATAGATATTAGGTGTCTCACTTACCTCATAGAGGAGGGGAAGGACCGATGTTATGTGAGGGTAGATCACATCTCCTAGTTGGAGGGATATATCAGATTGATAGGTGGGTAGGTCCTAGATGATCCACATGCTCTTGGTTCTCAGCAAAACTAGACCAGGACTACAAATTATTCCTCAGTGAGCTCAAGCCATCGAACTCACAGGACCAAGAGGACACACATATCTTCTAGTACCCATAGAGCTAGCTCTCATAGGATCCATAGGGACCGCAAAGGTGACGGGGGATATTCATAGGCTGGGGGTGTAGGCCCTTCATAGCACTCATATTTTAAATATATTTGTAGTACTATTTTTGTGTGTAAGGTCGAGGACCTACACCAATGTAGCCTACAGGCATTTTGACGTACCCTTGATGTACTCTTTTGACACACAGAGATATATATATTATTGATCATTTTGGCTCATTATGTGTACTTATTTAGTTTTGTTTTTATGTTTATGTTATGCACATGGATGCAAAATATTATATTGATGCTATGCTTATATGATGTGATGTATGGATGACATGCACTAGATAACTATTTTAATTTCTGATGACGATGATATGCAGTGATCTAAATGCTTAGATGTGCTATTTATGATGGATGCATATTGATGCAATGTTTTACTTTTAAACACATTTAATTTTTCTTTATTGTATGCATTTAATTTATGATGATGTCATGATATACTGATGCAATCTATGTAATGCATTATTTACACGATGGTAATCTAATGTAAATGAACCTGTATGATTTAATAATTTAAAACATAAGGGATGAATGTAAAATGTGTTTAACAGTATAATTTACGACACCACATAATGTATGATAATCATGATAACTAATTTATAATCCTTATAAAAGAATAAATCAATTAATCACCCATGTATGAGATGAGATGATATGATTATGGCATAATGGTTTAACGTATGAAATGAATGATTTAATATATCTTATTTTGCAAATTAAAATATGTGCATAATATAGTCAGTGGTTGTATAAGTATCATTTTTGATATCCATCTGGTATCTATCCTATACCATGAACATCTTTTAATAAACAACTTTTTTGAAAAAGGATTTGATAATTTGATGATAAATGATAGTAGTTGCTATTAAGGAATTTTTGAGGTTTTCCATGAGACTCAAACACCCTAGTAAAATTCTCAAAAGTCACATACTAACCATACTATACTTCTAAAATATATGGATTTTGCTAGATAGACCCTAACTATTCATTATCTTTGTGTGTGCATGTGAATATATTAAGAAAAGACAAGCATTCCTTGATGTCAGGCAGGATTCTTTCAGCCCATTGCTAAGATAGGGACTCCACAAATATATTATTCAATCCCAAGTTTAGATTTTAGTTGGACTAAGCCACCAGGTAATGCAAGACACCTAAATATAGCTCTTCCATATTCAAACATTGGTCTACCCATAAGCAATATGCAAGTGTATCAGACATATCATCGTGTGTAAGGCTCAGTAGTGCTAACAATTCTAGGGATTCAGGCTCATTCCTTTCTATCCTTCAAATTTTAGGATACTTGCTCCTTTTGTTCTTGGGCAAGGGATTTTATTCCTTTTTGGCTTTGCACTATCTCTAGATCTTCATTTGATCTCTCCTCGAACTGGATTTTTGATCTTCAACTTTTATTTTTTGATATTCATTTGATCTTGATTTGAAATTGATTTGTGATCTTCATTTGATCTTCACTTTTTGGCATTTAAATTTGATAATTTTATTTAGAAACTTCCCTTTTGGGATTTGCTTTGCGAAAACTATTTCTGGGATATCGATCTAGGATATCGATCTATGATATCTATATGGGATATCAATATGGGATGTCGATCTATGATATCAATCTAGGGTATCAATATTGAGGATTGATATGGGATAACACTCGGGGATATTGCTCTTTTTATTTTAAGCAAGGGATTCTCAATATGGAACTAACATGTCCTTTTGTCAATTGTCGACATTTCCCAAACCATTCGCACAGGGGAATAAGCAAGAATAACTCTTTTCATCTCAGGATACCTGATCTCGCTTTGTGGCTTTCATATTTCCCTAGTCCTTATTAGGATTGTTTAATTTATTGATTAGTGATAGAATTCTGATATGCTAAGGACTATACTAACTAGACCTCAGCTGCAAAAGTAAAGTAAGCTTTCTATCAAATCTTGAGCAGACCTCTAGGTATGGTTGAATGACAAAAAAACCCTAGTATATTCTTCATAGATACAATTTAGTTGTTTTTAAAAACACAATTAGTCATATGAATGATGAATTATGATAAATGCAGAGGTGCATGATTGAAACACCAACATGGTATCGTTTGTAAGACTAACAAACACTATCCATTCTACTGTGGAATGCAATAGATGAAGAATACCTATATGCAATGTGATGCAACGAATGCATGTGTGAATGCAAATGAAAATTCATGATGCAAAATAAAAATGTTTTTGGATTTTATGCTTTACCATTTTTTTTGGATTTTTAATTATTTTAGTTTTTTTATTTTTTTTTTTAATTTTTGAATTTTTGAGCCTTCATATTTGACCAAACAATGAGTACATGCCTTTGGAGCCTTTAGGGGTAACCAAGCGATTTTTTAGAAAATACTTGGAGCTTTTGGGTTGACCAAAGGGATTGTGAGCACCTTTGGAACCTTTAGGAATGACCAAGCGATTCTTAAGAAACCTTGGAGCCTTTTTGGGATTGACCAATTGATTTTAGATAACCCCTTACAGCCTTTGAGTTGACTAAAGGGATTATGAGCACCTTTGGAGCCTTTTACTACGCTCTTAAGAATAGAATGCCTTAATATGGATGATGTTGAGAGGTTCAAGCTCTTCAAAATGCCCTAGCAATGTTAAGTGATAGGTACCTGGACCAATATTTTTAGATATGATATAAGGTCCTACCCAATTAGCCACAAATTTGTCCCACATATCAGGTGGTAAATTATTATTTTTTTTATTCTCTTTCAGCACAAGATCCCCAACCTCAAAGACTCTCTAATGGAATTTGGCATTATAAGCTCATTTTAAACGCTCCTAACAAATGTAAAGATACTCCAAGGCATTCACGTGATGCTCAACAAGCAACGTTAGTTGATCTAGGTGAGCTTGCTACACAGTGTCATCATCGATGAACTCTTTCAATTTGATGTGCAACATTGGAATTTCCAACTCTAAGGGCATAATGGCCTCAACACCATATACTAGTGAAAACGATGTTGCCCCAATGGGCATCCGAATGCTAGTACTATAAGCCCATAATGCAAGGGGTAGCTAGATGTGCCAATCCTTGTGGTGTTCTTGTACCATATTTTTCAATATGCAAACCACTATCTTGTTTGAGGCCTCAGCTTGCCCATTTGCCTATGGATAATATGGAGTCGCAAAACTGTGTTTGATTCTATACTTAGACATCAAATGTCTCAAAGTTTTGTTCTTAAATGACGTTCCATTATCTGAAACTATCTTGGATGGAAACCCAAAATAACATATTTGCTTTAGTGTCGTGTTTTCACATCACAAAAAGCTCACAAAGCTTTGATCAATTTACAAGATTGATGGATTGAGTTCACTAATGATAATGAAGGAAGGGTAAAAATGATTAGTGAACAAGGTTCCTTTAAGCATGTGCTATCATCCGCAATGCAACTAAATAAGACCATAATTAAAGAAGGAATGGTCTATGCGATTAAAATGATAAGTTGAAGATGTCAATGAGGAGGAATCATTTTAGAGATTACCAATTCTGTAAGAATATAGGGAAGTATTATTGAGTGATAATTTTACCCAATTGTAAAATTACCCTCATATTTAGGATTTAGCATGAAATCCTCTCTTGTAAAGAAACCTGAGTTTCTCCAAGGTTCTTTGATATTGCTTGCACACCTACGTGATGGATTAATAAGAAAGCTAGAATAAATCAAAGATTAGCAAGCAGTTGTTAACAAGGGGCCTGAACAAGTTTTACTTTATTTTCTTTCAATGTCGTAGATGTATTTTATTGAAGGGCTAGAGTTCCCTTTTTGTGCGGAAATAAAAAAAAAATTAGAGAGCAATAAATATTTTCACTTCCCTTTTATTTCTTAAAATCAAACCCACTCCCCCAAGTAATCAAATTACTATCTTGGATTTTAATGTGACTTGGAGTCAACACTTTGGTGTTAATGGGTTCCTTTTATCTAAAATATTTAGTGCATATTTGGTGTTAGTAATCATTTTCTTATTTGAAATATTTAATAAAAAAATTTCGTTAGTAGATCCATTTTATCTGAAATCCTTAATGAAAATTTGGTGTTAGTAGTTTGGCGTTAGTGGGTAGATTTTATCTGGAAATTTTATTGAAGATTTGGTGTTAGTAAGTTCATTTTATCTACCTTTTAATGAAAACTAGTCCTAACTGCTTGTTAGAAAAATGAACCAAAGTACTGAAAATAAAAGAATAGAAATTCTAGAAACGGACAAGGATATAAATAAAATTGAAAATAAATTTACTTAAGCAGAAATTCTGGAGCAAGGACTAGAATATAAGATACATCAACTTGAAAAATGGATGCTTAAGCAGTAAATTTTGGAGCAAGGACCAGAGCGTAAATAAATGCAAGAAAGAAAAACTCTGGAAGAAGGACCAGAATATAACAGGAAAACCAAAAAAAAAATTTGAAAACCAAATCCAATTTATCTGTAGAAAACGTTAAATCCTAAATACAAGAAACATAACTAGTTTAGACCTGCATACACGCAATCCAATAACTGGTTATGACAAGAGTCTTAGGAAACATGCATTAAAATTATTCAATGATGCAATCGACTTAACGCATAAACACCATTAAAATAACTCTAAAGCCTAGAGAAAGATATGCAATGATTTTTATTGTATTCAAGATAAACCTTTTCAGCCTTACAAGATGAATCACCAGTTTGACAGTAGCAAAAGCCTTCCAATCTTCATCTTCTGATACAAAACTTCCAGCCCTATTTCCTTTGCTTCCATGGCTTTTTAAATATTTCCAACCCTAAAATAAACTCTTCATTTCATTTTCCCCTCTTTTCCTTTGGCTTAATCACGTAATTTCTTTGTAACTGCAATATCTTCCAAATGAAATGCTTCTTCCATAATGATTTTTGCCAACAATAAATTGGTAAGGTAAATATCTTCTAAATGAAACGTTTTTTCCATAACATTTTTTTTTCCATCAATGAATTAAATAATGCCTTTCTTTTATTTAGAAACCTGCCAACATCAATATAAAACATTAACTCAAACTAACATTAATGAAATCATAAAGTCAACATAAAATTTAATACCAAACCAATATGTAAAGAAATATTAGTATGCCATGAGAAAAAGAAATTCTATTCTTTTGTTTTAATTTATTCATTTTAATTTTATATTATATATTTTTATTCTTATTTGCTTTTTTTTTTGTTTTTTTGTTTTTATTCTATTTTTATTTTATTTTCTTTATTTATTTAAATTTTACTTATTTTCTATGCTTTTTTAATTTTAAATTTGATTTAATTAATTTCAAATGTTTGAATTGGTTTAATTCAAAACATTAAAACTAAACAAAATAATAAAATAATAAAAAAATAAGAAAGAACCTAACCAACACACTAGACAACTTAAACCAAAAGGAGACACTAGTCAACACACCAACCTATCAAAAATATCACACAAAGAAAGTAAAATTCAACAAAAATTCCAAAAATTAAAGGTGGGTCCCCAAGTTTGGGGCTAATTGTGCGACAGTCACAACAAATGGTGACTCTGTTGGGAAATGCTCCTGAGCATTTCGGTAAGAACCCAACCTGAAACAAAAACACACAATATTAGTGAGACACAATTATTTAGCAATTCTTGAGAAGGTGGGGGTAAAAAACTTTAAACAGAAACAACTAATCCATATGTCTTTGCTCAGTGTGTGCAAAATTGATTCATTCATGCATTTCTGAAAATCCTCCATATTCCATCATCCTTTTCTGCATTATTCTATGAAGTATCACTCAAAATGAAATGTCTATAGATAGAGCCCCATTTCCAGTCAGGTGTCTATAACCCCGATGAGGTTTATCTAACTCACCCTTGTGTTTGCCCAACACTTTAAAAATCCTTTCCTTTTACCTGAGCTATATCTAGATAGAGCCCTACTACCGATCAAGCATCCATAGCCCCGATAGAGTTTATCTAGATCTTGTGGCTGATATGATCAAGATTTTCAATGCCCATTATCTCTCTTTTTTTTTTCTCTTTTTTTTACCTTTTTTTTCTTTTCTTTTTTCATATATAAAATTTTCCTTTTCAAAAGAACAACCTTGCAAAGCTTCAAGCATCACTGGGGTAAGGTAGCCTACAAGTGAAGCATTTTATATTTTCACTTAGGATTGCAGATCAAGATAACTTAATCCTTCCTAATTCCAGAAACACCATTTAACATGTATGAATTCCATGTGGAGCTTTGGCTAATATTTCATTGTTCCACTTTCCACCATTTTGGTCCCAAAATCTGAGCATGATCACCAAATAATTCATCCCCCTTTTCTCAGGTTCATCAATTTTTCAAATCAGGTACTCCCCCTACTAAGAAAAGAAACACCAAAATGGGATAGAGACAAAACGTTAGTGACCACGAAACATGACCTCCAAACAAGGGACAACCCAAAACACCAAACTTGAAAACATAAACCAAAATCGTAAAACTCAAACTCTATATACAAATGTACAATATGGTACAAAATGATGCAAAGTTTGAACTATCACTTCCTTGGATCCCAAACATGATTAGCACATTTCAAAATACATGTAACATGATAAGCACACCAATTTTGCAAGAATCCAATGATAGTAATATTAGGCCACACAATACAACAATCTTCATCTTGCCTCTCTCACCCCACCAATTTAATTTAGTTCCATTAGTAATCCCATAGTGGAGTTTCAAATCATCAAATTGATTAGACAATAATTGATCTTCAATTCTTTCTTGTCTATTACTTAGAATGCAAATTTCACAATTTGATTCATGCTTTAGAATTAGGATTTCCTTTTCAAAAATGAGGCCTTGCAAGTAGGAGCCTATTTCTAAAAATTTTGAAACCACATCATTTTGCATGTTTTTAGGCCAATCAAACTTACACAAAACTTTGCAAGAATATAGGATATCTATTAAATGAATATCGTTATAGGTTTTTATCCTAGATTCCATTATCAACTGTTGATGGATTTGATTCAATAATTCAAGCATATCAAGTTCTCTCTCATTTAACCAAGCAATTTTATTAGAGGTGTGAGTAAAAATCAACTCTAGTTCTTCATTCCCCTCTAATGGTATTTCATCACACATAACATTTGAATCCAATGAATGATTAGGTAAGATTTCACCTAAATTCCACATGGTTGAACATAAAAGGTGAGATTCAACCTTTTTTGCACTTTCATTTACCAAGACTTGATAAACCTTTGTCATTTTATCTTGGTATTTACCTTCATCATATTCTTGTGGTCTTTCGTCTTCATTGATTATCCGTTCATCACAAATTTCAAAATTATAAACCCAATCAAAAGCATGTCCATCCTTTTCAAAACATAACTTTTGTTGATTAAATAGAGCAATGTTTTCCTTTGGATGAGTAGAAAATTCCAATTCCTTGTTAACCATCCATGGTATTTCTTCCTCAAAATCCTCAAGATAATCATGTGAATTTGCACCCAAGTTTTTAGTATTCCAAGATGAAAGAGGAGGCTTTAATTATTCCTGATACCAAAAAATTGGATCATAGAAAACATTTATCCTTTCTTCCTCTTCTATTTCAAAAAGATATTCAACAAACTCATATTCACCATGATCGAACTTATGGTCCTTTTCAATTTTTGTAAGTGGCATGCCATTTTGTGATTGTGCATGAATTACAAGATCTTCGTGCGAGATAGTGTTTTTGACATCCTGCATATCAATAGAAATTTCATCAATAGGGGTGTGAACAATGAATGATTCCTCATATCTACCCCAACCATTATAAAAATTGTCATCTAAGTCCATGGGATGAAACTCTATTGTATCTTTGGCATGATCTTCATCTTCATCTATCAATTCTTTTTATTATTTATCCATGGTAATAGGATCATTGTCATTTTCTAGCACTTGATGAGATTCCAACCCTTCTTTCAAAACATTCTCATGTTGTACAGGACTTGTAATATCCTCATTCAATAAATCAATAGTATTATCTAGCATATCAATTGAAACAAAATTTTCATTATAAGGTTTGGAGTGAGCGTATTCTTTCCACTTCTTCAAAGAATCATAATAATCATCTTCCAAAATCACGTGGTGATGCTCGACCACTTCTTCAACATATTCCAATTCATCAATGTGTTTCTTATAAAATTCACCTTTACCTTCCTTATATGATTCAATTATTTCCAAAAGTGGGCTATTATTTGTATTCAAGTTTGCAATATCACATTAAGCATTTGTAACAAAAAATTTAATTTCATCACAATTTGGAAGGTGTGGATTTTCTTGGCCATCAGTTTCAACAATCTCGTTCAAAGTATTTTCCAAACACAAGTGGTGAAATTTTGTTACATATTCAAATTTATTTATTGATTCTATTTCCACTTCACTTTCAGCCACTTTATTCAATTCTATGGAGGTCCTATCCTATCATATATCTCAAAGCTAGTTAGATCTAGGACACCTCCATTATCTGAATACTCATGCATTTCTAAGGATGGACCCATATCTACACAATCCTCATTGGTGGGTATTGGTTTTGGCACTTGCTCTTCCTCTTGGATGATATCTAGGGTGGTTGTGAAATTTGGACATTCAACCTCAACCCATTGATTGTTCACTTTAGGCATCATTTGATTCAAAAATGCTACTTTGGATGGTTGGTGTAGGTTGGCATCACTAACTCCAAAAGAATAATATTTCATGGGAACATGTTGTGCCTCCACTTGCCCTTGTTATACCATTATTGCAACCTCATAGATTCTATGCAAATATGGGTCATCAATATTTTTCTCAATAAGTGTAGCAAGTACAAGGGGTATGGCTCCCATGTATACTTTAATAGCTTCCTCTTCTGGTATGTCAAAAATTTCCCACATTTGAGAGTGTAACTCTTGAAACCTCTCATTGAATTGACTCATGGACTCATTAGGCTCTTTACAAATAGAGGTAAACTAATTTTGCAATATATCTAAGTCCACTTGATTACCAAAATGATAAAGATATGCTTCTTCTATTTGGACCCAAGAAGTCCTAACCTCCATGGGTAATTAGCCATACCAAAAGAATGATCTGTCATCCAAAATACATGAGAATAATCTACAAGCAATATCCTTACAGTAAATTTACCATTGAAATAATATGCTCTTGTGGATATGCAATTTTTGTATGTATCTATACAACCATAAAGGCGTGCACCCAAAATATTACAATTGCATAAAATTAAATAAAATGGATATTCATACACAAATTGATAAAATACAAAGCAATTAAGTGAAATGCATCTTTATTTCATTTTGAATCAATTCATGTTTTACAAATGAATCCCTCTTAGGGATACCCTTTTGATATGCAATTACAATTTTACAATCCCCTTAAGGATAAAATGCACTTTTCAAGCCTTTAAGGTGACATGAACTGCTCTAGGGTGGAGTTGACCCTCTTCTTCACCTTGAGGAAGGAATTGGATGGTTGAATATCCTTTGAATATACTTTCCTATGGTCGTGAAACAACACAAAAGCATTAAACGAATAGGCATCCTCTCATGATGAGGTCCTTTAAAGAGAATAAACACAAATATGCCATGACAACTATGAAATCAAGAAGATGGATAAAACATGTTAAACTTATGCAAGATTCATAAATATTGTTATGAACATGAAAATAGAAAGTGCAACTATCTATCTACTAGATCGATTGCATGAAATTAAGCAAGTTAGCATGAAAAGAAACCATTAATGTCCTACTTGCTATAATGAAAACAATATTGATTAAACCTAAATGTATTGGTCATATTGTCTCTAATCATGAATTTACCCACTAAAATGATTAAACTAAACTAATTAAGCATGCTGGAAAAGGAATAGTAAGGAGATCTATCACCTATTGCAAATCGTAGCTCAAATGAGCGGTATACACTATAAATTACAGCTAAAAGTCATGGCCTACAACCAAGTAGGTTTTCCCTCTAATTCTAGGACAGTGGGCTTGATCCTCCTTGTCAAATCGATGATCAAGGGTCACCTTAGTGTCCTCTGACATGTTTGGCGCTTGAATTGCTCGATTAGGCCTCTGTTTGCCCAAATTAGCATTTCTTGGTGCTCTAGCTCCTTAGGGAATCCATGGCATGATTGACATGATGCTTGGAGAATTGACAAAGGGATAAAAAAAATTCTCTCTCAATGTACTCAAGTGAGTCCATAATTCGATAAGGCTTCATTGCTTTAATCTTCTAATGCACTCTCTCTCTTTGCCCTAATTCGAAGGGGTACTTATAGGACTACCCAAGGGCTAGGGGTGGCTTCATGGAGAAGCCAAGATCAAGGAGTGGTTAGGGTAGTTGTATTAGAAGCTTCCATCCTCTAACCATATTCTTCTAGAATAAATGGCCATTCAAACCGATTTGTCTTGGATGAAGGCCAACTGAACTTTAGTTTAGACCACATGTGACAGTTGTGGTTCAGACTGTAGACCGTAGATCTCAACCATAGTTTAGACTGTAGACCGCAGGTCTCACTCGTGATTCAGAATGATTAGGCCAAGTATCCCAAATTGAGTGGTTAGAACCACTACTCTATATTAGATTCTATCCAATATCTTCCATATGATCTTGTAGCATGTCCCATAAGAGTAGTTGCCCTCGACATGATGCATTTTAGGTGTCTATAGATGCCCCTTTTGATATGCGTTGTGAGATCAAACAACACTAAGAAAAAATAGACCTCCTAAAATGATGCTAAAGGTTCCATGATGATCATTAGTCTGATCAACTTTAGATTCCCTAGGTCCTGTAAGACGACGCACATCCTGGAATCATTGCTTCCAATTGGGTGAAAGGCTTAAATTTGCAAAAGTTTGCACTTGTCATCAAACATTCGGGTAGCTTTGGTGCTACAATAGGAGTTAGGCCTATATAACCAAAAGGAGGAGAGCTACAAAAAACTATCATAGTTGTTATTTTACCCAAGAAAAGGGGTAAGCTTATGATAGTCTTTAGCAATGATTCGCAAGGATGAATGCAATTTTGACAAGATCAAGGGATCTACAATCTCAGGGATCTTCTATTGACTTTGATTATGATTTGAAAGCATGACTACCCCATCAAGTGATGATTCGATGAGGGTAATGACAATTAAATGAAGTGACGAAGTCACTTGACCATTATGAATGATCTGAACAAACTTATAATTGAGCACTTAAATACGTGACTAATCCTAGTTAAGCTTATGATTGCAATTGTTAATAGTAATTGCATATTTCTATCCCATGGAGCGATCAAGATATAATAGCCTTCTTAGGGAATCAAAATGATACAATACTAATTAGAATCATGTTGAATCAATTTGTCAATGAATTTCTAAAAATATTTCATAGGATAAGTGAAATGAAATACCTCATTCCTGTGGAGCGGTCTAGCCTCGAAGACCTTATTTAGGATTGAAAAGAAGCATATCAAATCAATGATGACAATTTTGCCCCAAATGTCCTTATGGTTATTTGCTCATCTTGTCAGATTACATGGAGTGTCAGTTACTACATCTACCAGGTATATAGGGTAAACAACTAAATACGATGTGCATTTGGCTTTTGACTTATTTAATTTGTTTTGACTTTTTGAATTTTTTATTGATCCTGGTGCTTAAAAATCACCAAATTTGTTAAATTGATTGTTCTTATTGATATTTTGATCCATTAGGAGTCTTTAATTTATCATTTAAAATGTTCCCACGATGGGATTTTTCTATTTTTAATGCCAATTGTAAACCGCATCTAGGGACTACGGTTGAAATTTCAACTTTTGGGAACTGTAGGTCAGAGCTGCAATCGACAAACCCTAATTTTAGGATCGCAGGTGTCAGATGCGGTCCAAAAAAAATAGGATAAGGTATATAAATTTTTTATTTTCAAATTTCTTCATTATTCTTTGAAAGTTACTGCATTTGGAAGAGCTCTAAGGGGTGTGAGCGTAAACTTTATGCGAAACACTGCTAAAACTAAAACCTACTACCTTACACACCTCTCGATGGTAGACCACAGATAGCCTTCTTCCAGTAGAGGCCTCAGTGCATGTAAGGTAATTCTAAACCGATTCTTTGCACTCATTACCAATTAAAATGAACCACATTAAGTAATGGGTTAAATAAATCTCATTAATCTGTCGGTAATGAACCTCACCTTAGACTAGGTTAGTTTAGGAGTTAATTTTTTTTTCTTTTTTTTTTAGTTTTTCGACTAGGAAGTGACCCCAAAAGGGTCACATTCCTAGATCGTAGTTGGTAGCTGCAGTTCTTGATTGATATACTTGGGACCGTAGGTATCAACTGTGTTTAGGTTTAAAATACAACGGTAAAAAATTTTATCATTGTGTAGACCGTAGGTTTGACCTACGGTTCCCCACTTTTAGAAAAAAAATCAAATTTGTTGATTTTTCTAAATTTTTCTTAGCAATTAATGTCATTTATTGCACCTATGAGATGTATTATTAGATTTTTTTATCATCATTAGCATAATTTGGTATTTTTAGGTTTATTTAGCTTTATTTATCTCTTTTTAGGTCATTTTTTAAATCTATTTTTAGTTACTTGTAGCTAGATTTTCCCTTATGCATTGTTTTCTTTCAAGAAATTGTCTTTTAGAGCTAGGGAGCCAAACCTCCTTCGCACCCTCCACCCACTTCTTACTAACCTGGAGTGGCAGTGATTTGGAGCCATTGGCTTTGGCTACATTTTGGATCTACCCACTATTAGGTTATATCAAACCTACCTGACTGTGTTGGCCCACTGTTGGAATGCATAGACCAATACATTTCACCTATCGATAGGTGAAATGACTATTATACTAGAGGACATCTATCGAATCTTTAGGATCCCTATTAATGGTGAGCCCATCACCTCCTCCTCATTCCATATGAAGGGGACAATTTTTTATTCTATATTTGATGATTAGATCCAGGATGCCCAGGGTAAGATTTATCATGGGGATGTGCACATTGGCTACTGGCATGGGGAGCATGTCTTCTCAATCAGAGAGGCAGTATTCATGCACTTGGTCATGCATATTGTGCTTCTAGACTCCTCAGGTGTGAGGATCCCATAGAACCTTTTGGCCAGTGTTAGGAGGGTCACATAGAGTTCTATCGATCATTCGCTTCTCCTAGATTTAGGAGCACACTATTGTACCAGATGTACCAAAAGCTCTACTAGATTACTAGTATAATTTAGGTGGGGATTAGCTATAGTTTACTTCTTTAGATATGGGGTTGGTAGCATATCAAGATCGAGTGACCTACAGAGCTGCACCTTAATATCACTTTGATTGATGATGTCCATCAGTGCTATGTCGCATGCTGGCCCCATGAGGAGGAGGGGTTTTGGAGCAGGTCCCATGTTGGGGACATAGAGCACTACATTGGCCAATTTACAGTGCTCCATTCTGATGACATTGAGTGACACCCATACATGGACTATCCTACATAGGAGGAGGCAGGCGAACGACTATGCCAGACTCGACAAGATAGGTGGCTACTTGGCCACAAGGTCAAGGTCTGTGAGTACCAGTATTACTCACGGGTCCTAGGGTAGTTTGGCCTCATACATGATATACCAGAGCTACCCATCATCTATAGGTGGCTATTACTAGAGATAGGTTTACCTTGGGTTCAGTCAACACCACTAGGAGATGAGGCTGATGAATTCTAGGATTCAGGGATTGCTAGGACTGGGACCACCCCTGCATATGACACTTGGTGGTCCCTACTATAGTGGTAGGTATCTGGGCCCCTCAGTTGGGTAGATGATGGGGCAGAGGTTGATACATAGGGGTGTAATGTGCACCAATAGACTGAGGGTAGATGGGGGTAGAATTAGCTGTAGAGGATGCACCATAGGTTGAGGTTGAGGAGGAGGCCCTATATGAGGGTGAGGTACCACCAGATAGTGAGGTGGGGTAGCTGCTAGCCCATATTGTAGATCTGTAGAGTCATGTTGGGAGACTTCAGTCCTAGATGCTGTATAGGGACACTAACATCACCACTTTAGAGGTGAAGATATCTCATGGAGAGAGGTAGCTACAATATGCCTAGGAGGATATCACATCCACGATAACATGGGCTACAATGGTAGAGGTTCGGGTTGAGGAGCTCACTAGTGTGCTTGATCTGGCAGAGGTGCGATGGGTACAACTATAGCTAAGAGGGACTTGGCCCTGACTCAGAGGGGAGATACTTCATCCTCCCTTGTTGTCATGGCACCACCCGTAGCACCATCATCCACACTGTCAGGAGGTCATGATCTCATGACAGATATTAGATGACTCACTAACCTCGTAGAGGAGGGGAACGACCAATGTGATGTGAGGGCAACTCACATATCCTAGTGGGAGGGGTATAACATATTTATATGTGGGCAAGTCCTAGATGATCCACATGCTCTCGATTCTCAGTAGACCCAGACCAGGACTATAGGGTATTCCTCAGTGAGCTCAAGCCATCGGACTCACAGGATCGAGAGGATACATAGGTATTCTAGTATCCATGGAGCTAGCTCTCATAGGATCCATAGGGACCATAGAGGTGATGGGGGATATTCACAGGCTGGGGATGTAGGCCCTTCATAGCGCTCATATTTTAGAGATATTTGTAGTACTATTTTTATGTGTAAGGTCGAGGACCTACACCAATGTAGCTTACAGGCATTTTGTCGTACCCTTAATGTACTCTTTTGACACACACACACACACACACACACACACACACACACACAATATATATATATATATATATATATATATATATATATATATATATATATATATATATATATATATATATATATATGTTATTGATCATTTTGGCTCATTATGTGTACTTATTTAGTTGTGTTTTTATGTTTATGTTATGCACATGGATGCAGATGTTTATATTGATGCTATGCTTATATGATGTGATGTATGGATGACATGCACTAGATAGCTATTTTAATTTATGATGATGATGATATGCAATGATCTAAATGTTTATATGTGCTATTTATTATGGATGCATATTGATGTTATGTTTTACTTTTAAACGCATATTTAATTTTGCTTTATTGTATGCATTTAATTTATGATGATGTCATGATATGCTAATGCAATCTATGTAATGTATTATTTACACGATGGTAATCTAATGTAAATGAATCTGTATGCTTTAATAATTTAAAACATAAGGTATGAATGCAAAATGTGTTTAACAATCTAATGGATGACACCACATAATGTATGATAATCATGATAACTAATTTATAATCCTTATAAAAGAATAAATCAATTAATCACCCATGTATGAGATGAGATGATATGATTATGGCATAATGGTTTAATGTATGAAATAAATTATTTAATATATCTTATTTTGCAATTTAAAATATGTGCATAATATACTTAGTGGTCGTCTAAGTATAATTTTTGATATCCATCCGGTATCTATCATATACCATGAACATATTTTAATAAGCAAATTTCTTGAAAAAGGCTTTGATAATTTGATGATAAATGATAGTAGTTGCTATTAAGGAATTTTTGAGGTTTTCCATGAGACTCAAACACCCTAGTAGACTTCTCAAAATTCACATACTAACCATACTAGACTTATGAAATACAAGGCTTTTGCTAATATAGGCCCTAATTGTTCATTATCCTTGTGTGTGCATGTGAATATATTAAGATAAGATAAGCATTCCTCGATGTCAGGCAGGATTCTTTCAACTTATTTATAAGATATGGGCTCCACAAATATCTTATCAAATCTCAGGTTTATATTTTAGTTGGATGAAGCCACCAAGAAATGCAGGACACCTGAAGGTAGCTCTTCCATATTCAAACATTGGTCTGCACACAAGCAAGATGCAAGTGTATCAGATATATCATCGTGCGTAAGGCTCGGTAGTGCCGACAATTCTAGGGATTCAGGCTCATTCATTTATATCCTTCAAATTTTAGGATACTTTCTCCTTTTATTATTGGGCAAGGGATTTTATTCCTTTTTGGATCTACACTGTCTCTGGATCTTCATTTGATATCTCTTCGAACTAGATTTTTGATCTTCATTTGATCTCCACTCGAACTTTGATTTTTTTATCTTCATTTGATCTTGATTTGAACTTGATTTGTGATATTCATTTGATATTCACTTTTTGGCATTTACATTTGATAATTTTCCTTAGAAACTTCCCTTTGGGGATTTGCTTTGGGGGAACTATTTTTGGGATATCGATCTAGGATATCGATCTATGATATCTAAATGGGATATCAATCTGAGATGTCAATCTATGATATCGATCTAGGGTATCAATATTGAGGATTGATATGGGATAAAACTCAAGGATAGTGCTATTTTTATTGTAAGCAAGGGATCCTGAATAGGGAACTAACCTGTCATTTTACCAATTGTCAATATTTCCCAAACCATCCGCACAAGAGGATAAGCAAGAATAACTCTTTTCATATCAGGATACTCGATCCCACTTTGTGGCTTTCATATTTCCCTATTCCTTATTAGGATTGTTTAATTTGTTGATTAGTGATAGAATTCTGATATGCTAAGGACTATACTAATTGGACCTCAGCTGCAAAAGTAAAGTAAGCTTTCTATCAACTCTTGAGCAAACCTCTAGGTATGGTTGAATTATTGGAAAACCCTAGTATATTCTTCATAGCAACAATTTGGTTGTATTTAAAATCACAATTATTCACATGAATGATGGATTATGATAAATGCAAAGGTGCATGATTGAAACACCAACGTGGTGTCATTTGTAAGACTGAAAAACATGATCCATTCTACTACGAAATGCAACGGATGAAGAATGCCTACATGCAATGTGATGCAATGAATGCATGTGTGAATGCAAATAAAAATGCATAATGCAAAATGAAAATTTTTTTGGATTTTATGCTTTACCATTTTTTTTGGATTTTTAATTATTTTAGTTTTTTTTTTTTTTTTTTGAATTTTTGAGCCTTATATTTGACCAAATAGTGAGTACATGCTTTTGGAGCCTTTAGGGGTGACCAAGCAATTTTTTAGAAAACACCTGGAGCTTTTGGGTTGACCAAAGGGATTATGAGCACCTTTGGAGCTTTTAGGAATGACCAAGCGGTTCTTAAGAAACCTTGGAGCCTTTTTGGGATTGACCAAGTGGTTTTAGATAAACCCTCGAAGCCTTTGAGTTGACCAAAGAGATTATGAGCACCTTTGGTGCCTTTTACTATGCTCTCAAGCATAGAACACCTTAATATGGATGATGTTGAGAGGTTTAGGCTCTTCAACACCCCCTAGCAATGTTAGGCAATAGGTACCCAGACCAATCTTTTTAGATATGATATAGGGTCCTAGCTAATTAGCCATAAATTTGTCCCTCATATTAGGTGGCAAATTAGAGTTCTATTGGTTCTCTTTTAGCACAAGATCCCCAACCTCAAAGTCTCTCTGATGGAATTTGGTATTATAAGCTCATTTTAATCACTCCTAATAAACATGAAGATGCTCCAAGGCATTCATGCGATGCTCATAAAGCAACGTCAATTGATCTAGATGAGCTTCCCATGTAGTGTCATAATCACTGAACTCTTTCAATTGGACATGCAACATTGGAAATTCCAACTCTAATGGCATAATGTCCTAAACGCCATATACTAGTGAAAATGGTGTTGCCCCAGTGGGCATCCGAATGCTAGTCCTATAAGCCCATAATGCAAGGGGTATATGGATGTGCCAATCCTTGTGGTGTTCTTGTACTGTATTTTTCAAGATGGAAACCACTATATTGTTTGAGGCCTCAACTTGCCCATTTGCTTGTGGATAATATGGAGTTGGAAAACTGTGTTTGATTCTATACTTAGATGTAAAATCTCTCATAGTTTTGTTCTTAAATGATGTTCCATTATCCAAAACTATCTTGGATGGAATCCCAAAATGACATATGATATGCTTGAGTATAAACTCTGATATGCGAGCTCTAGTTGTCGTTGTTAAGGATATTTCTTCCACCCACTTTGTAAAATACTTAGTATCTGTGATAATAAATGTATGACAGCTTGATTATGAAGGAGAAATATTACCAAAATCTAAACCCCACTAAGAAAATTCACAAGCTGCTTGAATGGGTTGTAATGTTTGCAATGGCAAGTACATAAGATTAGCATGATGCTAACATTTGATGCATTCCTTGACATACACATTGCAATCCTTCTCCATAGTGGGCCCATAGTAACCCATCAAAGGATGCACTTGACAATAGCCATACCATTGAAATGGCCACTGCACGTACCATCATGAGCTTTAGAAATCACCCAAGATGACTCTTGGGGATCTAGAAAATGAAGGAGAACTCCATCGTAACCTCATTGATACAAAATGTCTCCTAGAAAGACATATTTAGTCACTTTCTTCTTGAATGTGTGTTTTGTGGTACACGACAATCCCTCTGGGATCATACCAAGTTTTAAGAAGTCTTGGATTTGTGACATCCAGCTCTAGGAAGTTTTAGCTTCGACTACCAAGACGACTTGCTCCCCCTACATATTCACATTGGAAAATGTAGACTGGGAAATAACCTTGTGGTGATGGTAGTACCACTCCCCATAGGACTCTAAGAGGTTAATGACTCCTAGGGTGCCTTATTTAGAAAGTCTTCAGCTCTGCAAAACCATTCAGCTTTTGGTTCCACACTAATTATGTTGATTAACTCTTTATTATAAAAGGCTTCGTGCTCTACTATAGGATACAAGAGCATTTAACATGGATGGTAGTAAAATAGACAAACGAATTCTAAGGAATTAAGGATCCCAAATACGCCATAGTGTCTGTGAATCTATTTGATGAATGAGGGATTGCCTCAATGTCATACCATTCCAACTTATCCAAATATGTCATAACAAGATTCTTATAATATTTCAGCATGGGATATCGACATTTAAAGAGCATTTTTACTTGGTTAAATATGAGCAAGAAATCACCAAAGATGTTTAATATTCTAATATTCATGGTGATGTTTGTGTGAAGGCCTAGAAGTAGGGCTTCGTACTCAGTGTTGTTGCTAGTGCAAGGAAAATAATTTGAATGACAAGGGCATTGGAGCTCCTTGTGGCGTGACAAACACTATCAAATAACAAGGTCATGTTAGCATTATTTTCTAGTTATTTGAGTTTGGGAGCTTCGGATATGACAAAGGTTGCATCATCCAGAAGCTAAATGGTCATAGGTCTACTGTGTGATAGTGGTGCCTTAGCCAGATGATCAGCTATGACTTGTCCCTTAATAGACTTTTGGCTTATGAATTCCAAATTGAATTCTATTAGTAGCATGATCCACTTTGCACTACATGTATTATCATATGTCTTGCTCATCATATACTATAAAGGATTTTGTTTTGATATTACATATGTCATATGAATTATCATAAAGTGCCTCAATTTCTTGGTAGCGAACACTACTACTAAACATAGCTTCTCCACATATGCATATCCTAGCTCATAACTCACCAAAGTCTAGCTAAGATAATTTATGGCTTGCTCTTTGCCTTGCATATTCTTTTGGGCTAACATGGTCCCTAATGCAAAGTCGGTTGCCAATATATATAGCAAAAATGGCACTTTTGTCCTTAGTGGAGCTAGCAATGGTGGCATCACCAGGTATTTCTTGATTTTAGCAAAGGCTACTTGACAGTCCTCATCCCATTTGAATGGTACCCCCTTGTGTAGTAGCCAATTCATGGGTTGATATTTATCCTATAATTAAGTGATGAATCACTTAACGGATGCTACTTTACCCTAAAGGCTTCTTAACTCCTTAATATTTGTGGGAGGACACATATCTAGAATAGCCTTGATCTTTGTTGGGTCTAATTTGATGCCTCATTTTGAAACAATGAATCCTAAAATCTTACCTGAATTTATGCCAAACATGCACTTCTTAGGATTCAACTTGACATTATGCTCTATCAAGCGATCGAAGACCTTTCTTGAGACCTCTACATGCTCTGAATGCAACAATGACTTAGCCAACAAGTCATCGATGTAATCCTCTAGGATTTTATGCATATAGTCATAAAAAATGTATGTCATGGCCCGCTCGTACATGGCACCAGCATTTTTAAGGCCGAATGGCATAAATTTATAGTAAAATGTCCTCCATGGCATTATGAACATAGTTTTATGTTGGTCTTCAGGATTAATCCAAATTTGATTATATCCAGAAAAACCATCCATCAAGGAGAGCATCTTGTGACCTACAGTGGCGTCTATCAGAGCATCAATATTCAACAACAAAAATGAATCCTTTGGTGTTGCCTTATTAAGGTATCTAAAATCCATACAAATACAGATTCTTCCATCAGGTTTTCCTATGGGAACCATATTGGATACCCATTCCGGATATTCGATGGAGATGATAAATTCTACATCTAGCATATTTTGCAGCTCATCCTTGACCATTAAGGCGACTATTGGATGCATCTTTCTAAGCTTCTGTCTGATTGGATTCTTAGTAGGATCTAGTGAAAGGTTGTGTGTAACCAATTTTGGATCTAGAACCGGTATGTCTTTGTAAGTCCAGGTGAAAATATTAGGTCTCTCTTTTAGTAGAGGGATGAGGGTGGCATGCTTGTCTAGAGTGAGACTCTCTCCAAATTTAACCTTCCTTGGATTATTGGAATCACTACTAATATCCACATCGAAGGTTTCCTCTACTAACATATGCGATCCCTCCTCAAGTTGGTGAGGCATAGGAAGCAAATTGATGTTATCAACTGGGTTTACATGTTCTTCATCAGAAGCTTCCATAGTATTATACACATCATAAGCACAACCTAGCACAAAATGAAATGGTTGCAACATTTCTTCGTTAGGGAAGACATCTTCAGGCTCAATAGGTGAATCAACGCAATCCCAATCAATAGCATCTAAATTAAGATACAACGATTTCGATGGATTTTTTGGATTGTGAAGTGGAGTGGTAAAATCAATGGAGACCATATTAATGGAATGGAATTGATATTTAGGACCACACGGACAAACATCAACATCATCGATGTAGCTCCCATACCCAAGATCTAGCTCATGTGGCACGGGCACAAATGGGTCCTCTCTATGTGATGCATGAATGACTAGATCCTTCCTATGCACTTATTATAATATTGGATCATTTGGCTCAAGGAGATCTCTAAATGCTGAAGGATCAGGGAAAATAAAGTGATAAATTACATCAATATTTGGTGGTCCTTACCTAATTTGAGGATGCCTAGGCATATCACGAGGATGCAAATGAGGAGGTCCCATATAGGCCCTCTCTGTTTCATCTTCCTCGTCATCATCGAGCATCCAAAATCCATAATTTTACCCCATAGCAGTGGGAGGCTTTGGCAAATATGGCCCCATGTAGGTTATCTCCTAATCACTATCATCACTATATAGAAAGATCAGATAATAAGTCTGTATATATGATAGTGCTGAGAAAATTGTCTCTAACTCTCCCTCATAATCGCTCTCAATCATGAGGTGCTCTTCAATTTCACCCACTTGTTCCATGGGTGACATATGATGTAGTTTGAGCGGGCCTAGATAAGCCAACTCAATTTCATCCTCATATTCTTCATTGTTTGAGTACATCTCATTATCATCTGTTCTAGAGTCATATTATGATCCATCACTTTCGATGATATATACTACATGCACGTTCTCATGAGCAACTCCTAATTCGATGTCCATGGCTATAGTTAGACTCTGTATATGTGTACCAATGTCATCGATAGCTCCATGGATTTGATTGTCCAAGTTAGCTCTTGGAATGTACTCTAGGTTGGTCTCCACCAATATATCCTCATGGTATTCTACAGGTTGATTTATAGTGACATAGGTCACTAAGCGGTTACCCCTCTAGAAGCTAGAAATATTAGGATGATATGGGTTGAAATCCACATCGTCCTCCAGATTGAGATACAGGTAGTCTAATGATGCTATAAGCAAATCATCTTGTCCCTATATCTATAATCCTAGTCCGAACCTATCAGTTACTAACTGATATTATGGCTCAAATGGAGTCCTACGTCCTTGCTAAAAAATACCAAGGCCATACCCATGCCAATGATATAACTCAAAAATGTACATGGAGTATTCTGGATTGGATAGGTAATGAAAATTCACTATGAATGGTTTATCCTTATCTTCATCCATGGGTGTTCACATAGGAAGTTGATCTAGCCCAGCATAAATAATTTTTTTCTAATTGGGTGGCTCTACCAATGGCATTATCAATCAAACTAAAAAATTATGAGCATGCGGTCGGCCTATATCTTGTGCAGTCTCTAGAATTGGTTCAAATGTGACATTATACACAATATACTCACCTAAACCTATGTTGGCAAGATTAATGGTCACTCGTGGTGTGGATAATCTTGTTGACGATGTAGGCGATGTAGGATGAGGTACCTCCTTGACTTCTTCCTGGGCTTCCTCCAATTCCATGGGAATGGGAGGCTCATTGACAACTGTTTTGAGCATATGATTTCTTTAATTTTCACCTATGTTTACCTTTAACTTCTTCTCATCTTGAAGTATTGCTGATGCAATCAGTTTCAAAGAAGTAGCTATGGTGTGCTCAGATTTGTGTGATACAGATGTCGATGACTAAGCATGCACTGTCTATTTGCCTCCTGGATTATTAGTTAATGATACTGGCCAAACTTATAGGTGTGTTTATGGGAGTATAAAACCCCCAGGCAAATCAACTAGATTCATGAATTTGAAGGGCTCTTCATCCTAAGGCACCATGTGAACCTATCTCTCATGAATGCATTTTACACATTGATGTAATATAGAGGGAATGCAATGTATTTCTCAAATCCAAAGCCTCCCAAGAAGAATGTTATATTGCATGGCACCTTCAATCACATAAAAAAACATAGGGATGGTCTTCAGGCCCACCTAGATAGGTAGGACAATTGTGCCAACCGTCAAGCATAGTGCATTGTTAAACACTCTCAACGTAAATGTAGTGGGTACAAGTGTGACTTGGGCAGCTTTAGATGACTCAATGCCTTAGTCATTATAATATTTATCGATGAACCAGTATCAATAAAGACCCTCTTGAATGGCATGTGATTAACACATGCAATAATATGTAATGGCATATCATCCATATCTATAGGAACCATCCTGATCTCATGATAATAGAATTGGATGATAGGTTCCTAACATTGTTGTATGTGTCCCACAAAATTGGTGAATTCCTGAGCATCCTAGGATTGCACCTCGATGGACCTTAGAATTTCCATGAGATTCTCCCTGTTCCTAGGGGACTGTTGTATCAGCTTATAAATAGATAACTTTGTAGGATTTGTCTGCAAGTTTTGAACCAACTTACTTCGTATGGTCATCACTAGTCTCATTGGTGGGCCTGGACTATTTTGAACTTGTCGCTAATTCAGTGTATCTTGTATCATGATGGGATCATAGGTTTATTTAGTTGTTCATATCTCCCATGTTTGGTAACAACATTAACCATGCCTACGAACCCCTGGGTAGGTGGTTCAATGCGCACTTGGTTAACCTAGCCAACGTTGTTGCATGGTGCCTCATGGTTTGGCAATGGATTTTTATAAATTACCATGTTTTGGTTGTTAGGAACCTATGGATTGCTTGAAACTATAATATTACATTTATTGATCATATTTTACACTATATATTTGAAGGACCAGCACACTTTGCTATCATGGCCCTTCATGCGATGATAAATGCAAAATAAATCATCCTGATACCCCTTTGACTTGGGCTGGTTAGGATCGACCAGTTTAACTTTGGGTAACCTGATTGCCTTAGACTCACACAATTGATGGAATATTGATATCAATTATTCCTTCAGAGGTGTGAATTGTTGAGGTGGGTTTTGTTACTTATTTTTGCCCTTGTAATTGTTTTTACGCTACTCGTACTACGTAGGAGGTTGGGCCTGATGGTTCTGCTTTTGCTGCTCCTTATCCTATTTTTGGAGTTTCAACGCCACTTGATTGACATGGGCTTGCTTACCTTGATATTTCATGGAGCTCTTCTTGTGCCCCTCTTTCCTATTCTTGAGATTTAAGTTGCCCTCTTACAACTTTGATGTCTTCAATCACTTTGGCTTACACCAAAGCTTCCTTGAATGTCTGGTACTGTTGCAGTTGCAACAATAATGAGATGTGCTTGGCACAACTCCTTGTGAACATTCAGGTCAATTCTATAGCAGGAATGGAGAATGGTAACTTTACCATTAATATCATCCATCTCTTTATGTACTCTATAATTGGCTCATCATTACGTTCAGCTAGCACAACCAGATCAGAAAGGTTAGCTTGCTTCTTGTTGCCAAAAGAAAAATATTCAAGAAAAGTGTTAGCCAGTTGCTCAAAACTAGTGATATTGTGCTTCTTCAACTGATTAAACCACTCTCAGGCTGGGCCTAAGAGGGTTGTGATGAATGTATGCAAAATCAAGGCATTGTTGCTTGTAATTTGAAAGCACATGTCCAAAAGCTTATGACATGCTCTTGTGCATCTTTGTCACCTTTAAATTTATCTAGCCTAGGCATGTCAAAATGCTCAAGATATGCTGGAATAGGCACCGAGGGGTCCAAAGGCTCGTTATGAATCTTTCTCAATATCAGCTTTTGAGAAGCCATGCCTTGCCTCTCAATTACTTTTACCTTATCTGCTAAGACCTTATAGGCATGTGAGGATAGAAAGTCCTCCTCCCTAAGCTATCATGGGGGTGGTCTTAGAGGTACATTCTTCCTCTGTCAAGGTGGAGGACATGGAACTTCCTCCTCCTCAAATTGGGATTCTTTGGGATATTCTTGATCATCCCCATCTCCTTCTTCTTCCTCATGATATATTTGCCCCTGATCGTCAAGCAGTGGTGGCCGCTCTCTATGTTGGACACTAACATGAGTGTGAGCGTCTTTGTGCTCATGATGCACATCGACTTGTGAAAAATCCCTCCTATGAGTGTGCTCTCTTTGCTAAGAATGAGTGAAAAATCCATCCCTAGCTAGCCTATATTCTTGTTCCACCTATCCCTTTTGGGCAAGGATGCATTCCTCACACATACGCTGCTCATATAGTCTCTGTCTAATGAGCCTCTATGCCTAAATATTTTCATCTTCAATGCACTACCTCTCTAGGCGAGCATCCTCCAATTTATCATGGAGGAGTTGTTGTCTCTGCTTGAATACTAGCCTATGTTATCTATCAATATGATCAGCCATAAGAGGCCTCTGGTATGTATGCTCCATGTGAACGATCTTATGGGTTCTGTACCCATCTGATTGGTTTGCTACACTTTTTCCCTTGTCCATAAAAATGGCATTGGCATCATGATGAATCCTGAGCTATGTGGCACCATGCATGGATGGTGGATGTGTCACATGAGGGCACTTGGAAGCCTCCCCATGTTCTCCTATAGTCCTAATGGTGCTCCCACTACACACACTTGGAGTATGAGTGGGCGGCACTGAAGGCTTGCAGCCTAAATTCTCAAGGATGCTACCTAAACCTTCCAAATATTTGGATCATCATGGCTTATGTGGTGGCGTACCATGGGCTCACACCTTTGACACATCAATAGTAATCTTGCAAGGTTCACCATGTGTGGGAGTGTGAATAGGCCTATACTCAGAAGTGGACCTACCTACATGCCCCTAAATGGGCAGATCTCTATCTCATCTATACTCTAAATTTGGAGGTATGAGACCTCCTATAGACCTAGTACGTATGGGTGCCAACTTGGCACCACATATGACATACTCATCGGCCGATCCCATGGATGCATGTGCAATGCGATATAGGTAATGGATTCTGAGTAGAGCACTCTCATGTTGAGAGGCTATATTCTTTTTCCTATGTCTAGAGGAGTGTATAGAAGCTCTTCTATTGGGGGTATGCTCAATGGTGTCCCCTCATATCGAATTGTCTCCTCTAATACTCATCGAATGATGTTTGAGAGGCTCTTATGGGTGAGGTTTTGATGCATGTTGTTGTAAAGTTCATGGGGCTTTATCAATGGCCTTAGGATTACGCCTTTACCGACCACCTCGTGTCTCCACCATGGTGAACCTAGTGTCTAGATTTATCTTTTATTATGCAAAAAAGGTATACAATGGTGATTATATCGTATTAAATTTTAAATGTGAGTACTAAACTATTTGATGTTATTTCAATATTTGTTGTGTCAGTATAGAAACTCTTATCATGTTTTGAAAAGCATTAGATGATGTTCTCAATTTAATTGGCTTTCACCTATACACTCGTAGCTCGACAACTTGGCTATGAACTCCAAGTCACATAATCCAACCTATAATGTGTGATAATGAAATCCACACACGATTAGGGAGCACAGGTCCTCCCAGATCCTCATATATTTTTACCAAATCAACGTCATACCCTTCAAAGAGGATTATATGCAAATTTTCTAGGCTATGAAAGGTTCTCGGATCCGACATTGGTCTAGTATCCAAAGGTTCATAGGATTTGGGCCAACGGATGGAAATCACCCCCACCGTCGTTAAACCCTATAGTGATTTGATGTCACTCCCAACTCACTAGTGTTTACTTGAAATGTGGTGTGTGTGGTTCTTTTTACTTTGCATGAAAGGAAAAATACATAATATAGCACGAATGATTATTTCCTACATGATATGCAAAAAGAAACATTTCATTTCAGATAATGCATGCTATATTCTCTATGATTTTTGACAATGCAATTATGATGATATAGCCTCTGATTGAGCCTCAAGAATGCAAACCGACACATAATTATACTCTAGCATGCTGGATTCTAGGGTGGACTGCACTTAGAGGTTTTTTTTTCCTAGCAGCACCTAGCCAAAACTCAAAAAAAAAAACCTAAGGACCTAAGTCATTTTCAATTCATTTTATCCTTAATAAATTTACGCTTCAATTTCTATTTTCTAGAAAAACACAGAAAATAAAAATAGAGATAGAGAGTGTAAAAATGGCCTACCTCAGGTCCTCATCTGATTTAGCTTTGGCTCCCTACTTTCTATTGTGTCTCCTGTGAACCACAAATCTATTGCGTAGTTCATACTATAGACCATGTTTTGCAGCTGCGGGCAAACAATGAGACCACAGTGTGGTTTCAACCTGTAATCCAAAAATTACATAAATGTCAATTTAGGTGCTTAAATTGCAGAGTTCGACTGTGATTGGCTTCTATACAACCATAAATGTGTGCACCCAAAATATTGCAATTACATAAAACGAAATAAAATGGATATTCATACACAAATTGACAAAATACAAAGTGATTAAGTGAAATGCATCTTTATTTCCTTTTTAATCAATTCATGTTTTACAAATGAATCTCTCTTAGGGATACCCTTTTGATATGTAATTACAATGTTACAATCCCGTTAAGGATAAAATGCACTTTTCAAGCCTTTAAGGTGACACAAACTGATCTAGGGTGGAGGTGACCCTCTTCTTTACGTTGAGGAAGGAATTAGATGGTTGAATCTCCTTTTAATCTGCTTTCCTACGGTCAAGAAACAACACAAAAGCATTAAACGAATAGGCAACCTCTCATGATGAGGCCCTTTAAAGAGAATAAACACAAATATGCCATAACAACTATGAAATCAAGAAGATGGATAAAACATATTAAACTTGTGCAAGATTCATAAATATTGTTATGACCATGAAAATAGAATGTGCAGCTATCTATATACTAGATCAAATGCATGAAATTAAGCAAGTTAGCATGAAAAGAAACCATTAATTTCCAACTTGCTATAATGAAAACATTATTGATTAAACCTTAAATCTATCGGTCAGATTGTCTCTAATCATGAATTTACCCACTAAAATGATTAAACTAAACTAATTAAGCATGCTAGAAAAGGAACAGTAAGGAGATTTGTCACCTGTTGCAAATTGTAGCTCAGATGAGCGGTCTGCACTGTAAACCATGGTTGACAGCCATGGCCTACAACCAAGTAGGTTTTCCCTCCATTTATAGGGTAGTGGGCTTGATTCTCCTTGTAAAATTAATGATCAAGGGTTGCCCCAGTGTCCTCTGATAGGTTTGGTGCTTGAATTGCTCGATTAGGCCTCTGTTTACATGAATTAGCATTTCTTGGTGCTCTAGCTCCTTAGGGCATCCATGGCACGATTGACATGATGCTTAGTGAATTGACAAGGAGATAAAAAAAATGCTCTCTCAATGTCCTTAAGTGAGCCCATAATTTGATAGGGCTTCACTGCTTTAATATTCTAATGCACTCTCTCTCTTTGCTCTAATTCGAAGGGGTACTTATAGTACTACCCAAAGGCTAGGGGTGGCTTCATGGAGAAGCCAAGATCAAGAAGGGGTAGTTAGGATAGTTGTATTGGAAGCTTTCGTTCTCTATTCACCTTCTTATAAAACAAATGGTCATTCAAACTGATTTGGCTCGAATTAAGGTCAACTAAACTTCAGTTTAGACCATAGGTGAGAGCTATGGTTTTGACTGTAGACCATAGGTCTCAGACGTAGTTCAGAGTTTAGATCGCAAATCTCACCCATGGCTTAGACTGATTAGGCCAAGGTGCTCAAATTGAGTGGTTAGAACCACTGCTCTATCTTGGAGTCTATCCAAGATCTTCCATATGGTCTTGTAGCATGTCCCATATGAATAGTCACCCTCGATATGACATGTTTTAGGTGTCTATAGTATCCTAATGTCTCATCTTGATTAAACTGTCATAGAAACTTCAATACCATTTCAGGGATTTGATAGGGTATTCCAAACATAGGATAACACTCATAATACTTTCCTAAAATTGATATCGTGCTTTCTCTTAAAGATACCACTTGCTTCTCAAATTTTGCCATTAGTGGAACTCAAAAGAATAACTTCAAAACCAATTTTTTAGTCAAATAAAAATATCTTGCAAAGAAGCATGAAATGACTAAAAAACTTTAAATGTTTAACACAAATAATCATATCAACCTCAACCAAAAGGTATGTATCCATTAAAACATGACATGAAAGAACATTCTCTAATTTGCCAAAAGGTTAATATTAACACATCATCAAATAGAGAATGTTAGAATCAATGAAAGTGATCAACAAAATATCATTAGTCAAAACCAATGTCTTTGAATAAATCTTTCAAGTAACATGAACAATCTAACATCTAAATAGCAATAAAATAAATCAATTCAAATTCTCCTAGCTCCCAAAGTTTTGAGTGCTAAAATATTGCCAAAGATGCTAATCAAATGAACTTGAAATATTTAGCAATTAAAATTCTTGAGTAACCATTAACAATATAGCATTTAAAACCACAATGAATTGCTTAGCATAAATAAAATAAAGTAAACCAATTCATGCCCTCCTTCTAGCACCAAAAATGTTGAGTGACAATTTTACCCAATTGTAAAATTACCCTCACATTTAGGATTTAGCATGAAATCCTCTCTTGTAAAGAAACCTAAGTTTCTCCAAGGTTCTTTGATATTGCTTGTGCACCTATGTGATGGATTAATAAGAAAGCTAGAATAAATCAGAGATTAGCAAGCAATTGTTAACAAGGGGCTTGAAAAAGTTTTACTTTATTTTATTTCAATGTCGTAGCTATATTTTATTAGAGGGCTAGAGTTCCTTTTTTGTGCGGAAATAAAAAAGAAATTAGAGAGCAATAAAGATTTTCACTTCCCTTTTATTTCTTAAAATCAAACCCACTCCCCCAAGTAATTGAATTATTATCTTGGATTTTAATGTGACATGGAGTCAGCACTTTGGTATTAATTGGTTCCTTTTATCTGAAAGATTTAGTGCATATTTGGGGTTAATAATCGTTTTCTTATTTGAAATATTTTATGAAAATTTGGCATTAGTAGATCCATTTATCTGAAATCCTTAATGAAAATTTGGCATTAGTGGGTAGATTTTATTTGGAAATTTTAGTGAAGATTTGGTGTTAGTAAGTTCATTTTATCTGCCTTTTAATGAAAACTAGTCCTAACTGCTTGTTAGAAAAATGAACCAAAATACTGAAAATAAAAGAACAAAAATTCTGGAAATGGACCAGAATATAAATAAAATTGAAAATAAATTTGCTTAAGTAGAAATTCTGGAGCAAGGACTAGAATATAAGATACATCAACTTGAAAAACGAATATTTAAGCAATAAATTTTGGAGCAAGGACCAGAATGTAAATAAATGCAAGAAAGAAAAAATCTGAAAGAAGGACCAGAATATAATAGGAAAACCAAAGAAAAATACTAAAAACCAAATCCAGTTTATCTACAAAAAAATTTAAATCCTGAACACAAGAAACATAACCAGGTTAGACCTGCATACACACAATCCAATAACTAGTTATGGCAAGAGTCTGAGGAAACATGAATTAAAATTATTCAATGATGCAACCGACTTAATGCATAAACACCGTTAAAATAACTCTAAAGATTGGAGAAAGATATGCAATAATTTTTGTTGTATTCAAGATAAACCTTTTAGAGCCTTACAAGATGAATCACTAGTCTGATAGTAGCAAAAGCCTTTCAATCTTCCTCTTCTGATCCAAAACTTCCAGCCCTATTTCCTTTTATTCCATGGCTTTTTAAAGCTTTCCAATCCTAAAAAAACTCTTCATTTAATTTTCACCCCTTTTCCTTTGGCTTAATCACGTAACTCCTTTGTAACTGCAACATCTTCCAAATGAAACGCTTCTTCCATAATGATTTTTGCCAATAATAAATTAGTAAATATCTTCTAAATGAAACACTTCTTCCATAATTTTTTTTTGCCAATAATAAATTGGTAAATATATTCTAAATGAAACGTTTCTTCCATAACGCTTTTTTTTTACAACAATGAATTAAATAATGTATTTCTTTTATTTAGAAACCTGGCAACATCAATATAAAGCATTAATTCAAACTAACTTTAATAAAATCATAAAGGCAACATAGAAGTTAATACCAAACCAATATGTAAAGAAATATTAGTATACCATGAGAAAAAGAAATGTTATTCTTTTGTTTTATTTTATTCATTTTATTTTTATATTATATAATTTTATTCTTATTTGTTTTTTAGTTTTTATTCTATTTTTCTTTTCTTTTCTTTCTTTATTTAAATTTTACTTATTTTCTCTACTTTTTATTAATTTTAAATTGGATTTAATTAAGTTTAAATGTTTGAATCGGCTTAATTCAAAACATTAAAAATAAAAATAAAAATAAAATAAGAAAAAAATAAGAAAGAACCTAACCAACACAGTAGACAACTTAAAAGAAACCAAAAGGAGACACTAGTCAACACACCAACCTATCAAAATTATCATGCAAAGAAACTAAAATTCAACAAAAATTCTAAAAATTAAAGGTGGGTCCCCAAGTTTGGGGTTAGTTGTGTGATAGTCACAAGTATTTACCTCAAAACTTCTTGGAATACCTCCCAAATGAGAATTTGACTTCACCATTGATCTAGTACCAAGTGCAGAACCCATCCATAGGACTCCTTACAGGATGAACCCTATAGAAATGCAGGAATTGAAAGTGCAACTTTAATAATTTCTTGATAAATGGTTAATCAAACCAAGTGTATCTCCATGGGGTGCATCGGTACTATTTGTGAATAAGAAATATGGTTTTCTAAGGCTTTGCATAGACTACAAGATGTTGAAAAAAGCCACCATCAAGAACATATATCCTTTGCCAAGTATAGAAGATCTATTTTATCAGCTAAAGAACACAACCAGCTTCTCCAAGATTGATTTGAAATCGGTATATCATCAGTTGAGGATCCAGGATGAGGATACTCAAAAAACTACTTTGAAAACCTGGTATGGGTACTTTGAGTTCACTATCCTACCATTCAGGTTGACCAATGTACTAGCTACATTCATTAAATCTGACGAATAGTGTATTTAGAAATCAGTTGGACCAATTTCTATTGGTATTTTTAGATGATATTCTAATCTATTCTCACAGTAAAGAAGAGCGTGATAGACACTTGAATATTGTGCTAGAGTTATTGAAGAAAAATCAACTCTACGAGAACCTTTCCAAATGTGATTTTTATGTGCTGCAAGTACACTAATTGGGACATATAATCTCTACAAATGGAATTGCGGTAGATCCTTAGAAAATTAAGGCCATTTTTAATTGGCCACCTCTAACTAATGTGAAAAAGTGAGGGGCTTCATGGGATTAACAGTGTATTATCAAATATTTGTGAAAGACTATTCCAAGATAACCTCCCTAATAAAAAATCTTCAAAGGAAAGGAAATGTGTTTGTATGGATGGACAAATGTGAAGTCACCTTCCAATTTCTTAAAAAAAATCTCACTTCCACTCCTATATGAAAATACTAGACCCTCAAGGCAAGTTTTCAGTATGCACATATACTTCTTTGGAAGGATTGGGAGGAGTTCTATCCCAAGACAAAATGATAGTAGCATATGAATCAATAAAGCTCAAGAAACATAATGCTAAATATGATACACATGACTTCTAACTAGTTACAGTAGTACATGCCTTGAAGATTTGGTGGCACTATCTTGTGGGTAGACCCTTTGAATTGACAACTGATCACCAGATTTTAAAGTATAATTTTACTTGACCTTTGCTAAAAGCAAGATAGAGAAGGTGGATTAAGTTCTTGGCCAAGTATGATTTTGGCATAGAGTATATCAAAGTAAAATAAAATAAGGTTTTTGATGCTTTGAGAAAAAGAAGGCACATTATGGTACTTACCCAAAGTTATATAGATCTTATGGATCAAGTTAAACAAGCTCAATCTCAAGATTAGTTTTGTATTCAAATCCAAGCCAAAATGGTACATGATCCTAAGATAGTTAGATATTATGATATCAAGGATAGATTTTTATATTTCAAGGATCAGGTAGTCATTACCAAAGCTGGTAATCTAAGAAGAGCGATCATGAGGGAATCTCATAGATCCACATACTTCACTCATCTGGGAGATATGAAGATGAGGGAGAACATGAAGAAGACCTTCTATTGGCTTGGTATGAAGAAGGATGTCACAAAATTTATTGTCTGATATCTAGAATACCAAAAAGTAAAGGTATAGCATAAGCACCCAATAGTTTGGTTATACCCACATGATGCACCCATGCAAAAGTGGCAAGTGATATTAATGGATTTTATAGTTGGTTTGTCTAATACCAGGTACCAACATGATGCGATACTTATCATGATGGACAAACTGACCAAGGTAGCACACTTCATACCAAGTAGCACCAAGGATGATGTGGTAGTAGTTGCCAATAGATTCACCAAAGGGATATTTAGGTTGCATGGATTTCCTGAAGTGATCATATCTGATCAAGATTTTAGGTTCACATCCAATTTCTAGTAAGCCCTCCATCGTGCAATTGGCACTACACTAAATATATTTTTTTCTTACCACTCAGATATAGATGGGTAGAAAGAAAGAGTCAATCAGGTCCTAAAATATATGCTTTGCATGGATCATAAGTATCTATGGGAAGACTTCTTACCTTTAGTAGAGTTTTCCTACAACAATGGATACCATGCTTCTTTAAATATGGCTCCTTTTGAGGCTTTGTATGGTTGTAGATACAGAACATCATTGTCATGGGATAATCTAGAGGATCAAGAAATTATTGGGCCTGATACACTCAAGGAGATGGAGTAACAAATGAAGGTAATCCAACAAAGGCTTTGTTGGTTCAGCTTTCATGCACACCCCGGGAAAGGATGAGGCAAGGAAGCTCAGGAGACACCCACGGGATGGATCCCACTCATCTTTAGGATCTAGTTGGTTATCCAAGGTGCGAGTTACAGAGTTGGGTCGAATGGCAATTCACTCTTTTCCACTTCTGGAATAGATTTCAATATGGACTGCTCTGTTACCTTACAAGGGTTTCTTGAACTTGTTCAGCAGTTGCAAAAGTTGATCAGATTTAACTTGAATTCTAGATCTAGCTCTCATGGGTCAACAGATTTAAATAAAATACAAATAAAGAAAATAAAAATGGATCATTCACCGAAAGCAAAGAGAGGGTAGGGTAGAGCAGAAAGAGAAGCTTATCAGACTTTAAACTGTAAAACTCAAACTATCAATTTTATCTATGCTACTAGCTTCACAACAGAACAAATCAAAAAAGAAAGTGTCCAGTCAGTCTAAGATCACTTTCAACTAAGAGCACAAGGCAGAGTGAAACAAATCTAGCAAAAAATTATAAATCCAAGGGCAAGCTGGTTAAAATCGGTATCTTTCATCGGCAGACCTAGCTCACACAGTGAAGACAGAGCAATTAGAACAAACTTAACCTCAAATCTACAATTTCCCCTAGCAGACAAGAGAACAACTGAAGCCTAACAACATATTTAAACTTGATAATGGCAGATTTACAACATATATCTAACAAACTTTAAATGGAACGGAAAACAAAATAAGATACACTTATCACACTCTACAAAATATTAGGCTCCTGGCCATGCCATCACAGAAAAGCTAAAGCACATCAACTCCAAGTCCAGAAACAAAGGATTTCACAAAATTTGCAAGAAATTGCTTATAAGCCTTTTATTTCTAAGTCTCCACCTCCCGTGATTACATTTAGAATCTGTATTTATAGACTCAGGATAGACCCTGATATTTTTAAAATATCTTCTTCAAACCCTAAATCTTATCGCACTTAAACCCTAGGACCCGGGTTTTATAATAAAAATCCATTTAAAATCAAAGTCCAGATAGAACTTAACCCTTCGGCAAATCAGTGCAGTCAATTGCCATAAATGGAGAAGATAAAATCAAATGCAACTTGCATTCATCCGTAGCTGCAAATAAATGCCTCCATTAATTTTGCTGGTGAGCCGGATGAGTCACCACTTCTCTCAGATCTGGTCTCCGTAAAGCCATCCCTGTGTTGAAATTGTCTTCATGCTATCAAGTCTGTAATAAATTTTTCATTGAATGCTCTCACCGATAGCTTCTCTCCTAGCATGGCGGTCCTTGACTAAATCTGCACTTTAAATTTGCCTTTATGGTCTTTCCCGGTTGTCCCGTAAGTGCCAGATGGAATCCTGCATGAAAGACAAAAAGATGCATTAGATTAGCATTTTAATTAACATTAAATCCAAGCTTAAAACATTAAAAATAGATTAAAATCCACAAAATAAGCTTGCATGTCGGCCTCTGCATGTCTGCCTCACGCTTTGACACGTGTCGCTACCCTAGGAAGCCTTCTGTTTCCCGCTGGAATGCATTTTCAGGTCAACTTATGACTTTCTCTCTCCTACCGCGATTCTGCGACATGTCGCGAAATCGTGACGTCCCCAGCGCATCGGCAACTTCTTCCCTCGTCGGCCGCAAAAACGCAACATGTCGCGATTTCGCGACATGTCGCGAAATCGTGACCCTCCTCCGCTATCGCACAACTTTCTCTCTCCTACCACGAAAATGCGACATGTCGCGATTTCGCGACAGTTTTTGTACCTGCATGCGTTGACCGCGTTGATCGCGATTTTGCGACACATTTGCGACTTAGCCGATTTTCATCCTGCAACCCACTTTCTCTCTCCTACCACGAAAATGCGACATGTCACGATTTTGTGACATGTCGCAAAATCGTGCCCTTCTGTGCGACTTCTTTCTCTCTCCTCCGGCCGGCAGCGATTTTGCGACAGTTTCCAAAAATGGAAAGTGTCGCGATTTCACTACACTTCCAGAACTTAGCTGCATTTTGACTTACCTGTCGCGATATCGCGACATTTCCGAAAATGGAAGTGTTGCGATATCGCGACACTATCAAAAATGGAAAGTTTGATTTTTCATGAATTTATGCAACTATTTTCTGGATTTTCTCGGTACCGGTGCAAGATTTTCTTTGTGCATGAATGATTCTAGCATGTAAAAAGTGAATTCTTGGATAACACAGCTGGAATGCAAGAAAAAACACAACTTTAAAAAGGAGGCAAGCAAATTTGGATTTAAAACCTGAAAAACATCTAGAGGGTCCCTGCTGCAAAAATGGAAGTTCAAAATTTTCTAAGGATGGAATCTCATTTTTCAGTGGGGGTGTGTTGCTTCTCAACAAATGGCGATATCTACGGGTAAAATAGTAGCACTATTTTAGAACCCAAGACTCTGGTTTCAAAACAAAAAGACCATGCATCATGTCTTGCCACATGCATTCTTCACAATAAATTGACTGTTAACTGCCAGCTGTTAAAATTTCCCAAGGACATACTCGGCTGGATTACTTCAAGGAAGATTTCTGATGTGCAATTTCAAAGGGTATAAACTTTCTTCAAGGATGACTGAATTGAATGATAAACTTGGATTAATCAACTTTTCTAGATTGTAAAAGGGGAAACCGAGTAGAGCTCTGTTTACTAGTTTAGCCTTTTACAGCCTAGACAGAGTTACCCTTTAGATTTACACGACCCAATTTACAACTGTAGGGAAGAATCTAATATTGGCTGCCTCTTTTAATTGAACAACTCTTTTCTCTTTTCTCTTTTTTTTTTTTTTTTATCTCTCTTCTTTTTGAAATATATCACTATCTAGAAGACCTTAGAGAAATTACAATTTTCTTTTATCATTTGATCAATCTGGAACTATTTCAGTCTAGGCATTGATAGCCTCTGGTGACACCCAAATAATTGCATGACATAGTCCCCTCTCATAACCAGCTTTTCTTGGATTCCCCGGGAGTTCCTCCAACAAAACAGTATAGCAATTTTTCTATTATTAAAACAACTGTGGCAAGCAAGACACAAAATCCAATCATCTCTCTACCTTCATCCTGAATAACAAAATAGCTCTACTGTTCAGTTTAAGCAGACTATCTCAATTAGAATGGTGAACAACATGGGCATTGGATTGTGGATTTATCAGCTAGGAATAAGACAATTTTTGGTAGGCTGACTTTTCATTGATTGCTCAGGCAGAGGTTAAAGGACAGATTTCAAAAGCTGAAGGACTTTGCACAGACTTTCAAAGACAGACACAGGCTTTAAAGCAAAACAAAATAAAACTGCACAGACTGCAAATAAAACTGCACAAGCAACTAAGACTAAAACTAAAACTGAAGACTGTACAGACAACAAAGAAAAGGAAATGCAGGGAAGAAAATAAAAACTGTACAGGCAATAAAAGAAATAAACTAAAAGAACTGAAGCAAATAAAAACTGCTGAACTGCAGCAAAGCTAAATTGCAACAGCACTGAAATAAACTAAAGCAACTGAAATAAACTAAACTGCAACTGAAAACAAACAGCAAAGAAAAAGAACTGCAATAAAGAACTAAAGCAAATAAAACTGAAACAAAAGACTGTATAGACTTAAAAGAAAGCAAGCTGACATAAAAATACAAAGAAAGGAAATAAAAAGCACTGACAAAAGAAATAAACTGCACAACTGAAATAAACAACTAAAGCAAATGTATAGAAATCTAGCACCAAACTAAAGCAAAATAAACTGCAAAGCTATTTACAATATGTACACATATTACAACTTCCCTTCATACTCAGAAAATGCAGCAGTTGGGAAAGCAGAGAAATGGTGCCTTAAAAATTTTTTGACCATGTGCAAGTAATTTAGAAAAATTACCTTTCAGGTCCTGTTGACGAAATGCATTCCAGACTGTGCTTCAAAAAATTGCTATCTGGGAAAGACTTGGGTTTATCGTCTTCCTCGTCCCATTTGAAAAAACAAATCTGCAACTCCTTCAAATTAAACAAATCATATAATAACAAATCATATGATAACATGTTTATGCTTCTAATTGAAGGGTTTGCAGAGTTCTTTCAAAAGGACTGAATGTAAAAAACCCCCAGGATCAAATACTTTAAAATCTTGACGGACCCGCACCACCACATCTTCAAAATTATGTGACAACTAAAAGAAATCATGTTTTATTTGTATGCCCTGGTTCTTAACAACTTGAACATTTTGTGGTTGCTGTACTGCTTCAATATCCAGGATTTCAATTTTTATCCCTCAAGAAGAATGCTTACAATTTTCCTTTTCACCTGAGCCTTGCTTAGATTTAACCTCATCAATGTGCAATGTCCAAACATCATGGTTGTGATGGATTAGAGCTGTAACCATTCCCATCTTCTCAGTTGCCAAATTATAAGATCCAATATCTGCATCAACATAGTTTATAGCCTTTTCTTTGACATTATGTTCAGAAGTTGCAGGCTTATGTTGAGACAGTTCATCAATTCCAAGTTGGCTGACCACATTCATATTTACCATCTTTTCCTCCTTTTCTTGAAATTCAACATGTGGTCCATAGTAAGCCTCAATCAAGTTAATCTTTTGTCCAAAAATCTAAGGCAATTCATAGAGGGTGATGTCAGCTTTAAGTTCCCTCATATCCTCAATGATGTTATCCTCCTCAGTTACTTCTGCATAGTGATTTTGAATCTCACTTTCATCATCCTCTGATGAGGAAGGATCATTGTTAGATTTTGGACTCTGACATTTCAAGTCATAACTGTCCATTTTGAACTGTTGAAAATCTTGTATTTCATCCACAGGAGTCTGTACAAGACTTTCTGTCCCTTCAGGAAAAGTGAAAGAATCTGAAACCCTGGTTGTACTGTTTTTGGGTGAACTAGAAATATCAATATTTCTTTGATCTCTAGGAAAATTTAACTCACCAGGAAAAACTTCAGATTTGGGTAATGCCAGATCACAACTGTTCAGTTCAAGCACCTGCACTTTGAATTTGTCAGAACTTTTCTCTGTATTTTGCACATGCTGAGTGGATGTCACAGTTAACGAAGTCTCCTTGGGTAGAGCATGACATGTTGGCACTAACTCATGATGTGGAATGGGGTCTGGAATAGGCATGTTCTGTGTAACATAGGATATCAAAGGATTGCTCAGAATTTGAGGCCCTAACTGTCTCTCAAGAATTAAGGCTTCTTTATAAGCACCTGCCAGGGTTGTGATATTAATGTCTCTCTTGAGGAAAATAGAGGTCACCGAATCCAATGCATTCTTGTAGATTTCTAAGGCCAGATTTGCATTTGGGATGTAATGGCCAGTCATTCTACCGTAAGCTCTTTGGAACCTCATATTGAAAGACTTGACAGTTTCTCCCGACTCTCTCTTGATGCTGGAAAATTGTTGGTATAACACACTGGGGTCTATCACTTCCCCAAATTGTGATATAAAAGCTTTCTCTAGATCATCCCAGCTAGTAATGGAATTGCTGGTGAGGTTTAAAAACCAGTCATAAGCTCCCTCCTGGAGAGTGAACGGGAACAATCTGCAGGCAACATCTTCATGTCGTATATTTAACAATTTTAAAGCATTTTTAAAAGCTAGCAGGTGTTCTTCTGTAGTTCTTGTCCCATCATGTTTATACCTAGGGAGGTATCTTTCTGGACTTCTGGGCAGGTCATGGGCTATACCCGGGATATTCAAAGCAGTGGGGCCCAACCAATTTGCCATTATTACTTGGCTGACAGTGATGTTCTGATTTGTAATTGGATAACTGCAAGTGATGATAGAACTGTTCTTAACAAACCACTGAACTTAAGGCCTTCTCTGGCAATTTTAAATACTGCATTGACAATTTAGAAAACTGTACTGACAATTTACAAAATTGTTCGGAGTTCACTGTGGGTCCTTCAAATGTTGTTGTTATGCCCTTACAATACTTGAACTGAGTTCAGCCCCTCCTTCTAGCGCCAATTAGGTTGTTGGCTGAGGAGGAGGGGAAAATTGGCTACCAGACTTTGGATAAAATACAGCTTTACAGTTCCACATACAGTCGGATTTCTCAACTCAAGTGCACTAAGAACAGATGTTCTGTGGCCCTCCTTCTAGCGCCAATTAGGTTGTTGGCTGAGGAGGAGGGAAAAGGATTCAAAAGATAAAATACCAGACTCAGCACATACAATACAGTATTTGTCAAGCACCACATACAGTCAGATTTCTCAACTCAAGTGCACTAAGAACAGATGTTCTCGCCCTCCTTCTAGCACCAATTAGGTGTTGGTCTGGCTTTCATGCACACCCCGAGAAAGGATGAGGCAAGGAAGCTCCGGAGACACCCACGGGACGGATCCCACTCATCTTTAGGATCTAGCTGGTTATCCAAGGTGCGAGTTACAGAGTTGGGTCGAATGGCAATTCACTCTTTTCCACTTCTGGAATAGATTTCAATATGGACTGCTCTGTTACCTTACAGGGGGTTCTTGAACTTGTTCAGTAGTTGCAAAAGTTGATCAGATTTAACTTGAATTCTAGATCTAGCTCTCATGGGTCAGCAGATTTAAATAAAAGACAAATAAAGAAAATAAAAATGGATCATTCACCGAAAGCAAAGAGAGGGTAGGGTAGGGCAGAAAGAGAAGCTTATCAGACTTTAAACTGTAAAACTCAAACTATCAATTTTATCTATGCTACTAGCTTCACAACAGAACAAATCAAAGAAGAAAGTGTCCAGTCAGTCTAAGATCACTTTCAACTAAGAGCACAAGGCAGAGTGAAACAAATCTAGCAAAAAATTATAAATCCAAGGGCAGCTGGTTAAAACTGGTATCTTTCATCGGCAGCCTAGCTCACACAGTGAAGACAGAGCAATTAGAACAAACTTAACCTCAAATCTGTAATTTCCCCTAGCAGACAAGAGAACAACTGAAGCCTAACAGCATATTTAAACTTGATAATGGCAGATTTACAGCATATATCTAACAAACTTTAAATGAAATAGAAAATAAAAGAAGATACACTTATCACACTCTGCAAAAGATTAGGCTCCTGGCCATGCCATCATAGAAAAGCTAAAGCACATCAAATCCAAGTCCAGAAACAAAGGATTTCACAAAATTTGTAAGAAATTGCTTATAAGCCTTTTATTTCTAAGTCTTCGCCTCCCGCGATTACATTTAGAATCTGTATTTATAGACTCAGGACAGACCTTGATCTTTTCAAAATATCTTCTTCAAACCCTAAATCTTATCGCACTTAAACCCTAGGACCCGAGTTTTACAATAAAAATTCATTTAAAATCAAAGTCCGGATAGAACTTAACCCTTCGACAAATCAGTGCAGTCAATTGCCATAAATGGAGAAGATAAAATCAAATGCAACTTGCATTCATCCGTAGCTGCAAATAAATGCCTCCATTAATTCTGCTGGTGAGCCGGATGAGTCACCACTTCTCTCAGATCTGGTCTCCGTAAAGCCATCCCTGTGTTGAAATTGTCTTCATGCTATCAAGTCTGCAATAAATTTGTCATTGAATGCTCTCACCGGCAGCTTCTCTCCTAGCATGGCGGTCCTTGACTAAATCTGCACTTTAAATTTGCCTTTATGGTCTTTCCCGGTTGTCCCGTAAGTGCCAGATGGAATCCTGCATGAAAGACAAAAAGATGCATTAGATTAGCATTTTAATTAACATTAAATCCAAGCTTAAAACATTAAAAACAGATTAAAATCCATAAAATAAGCTTGCATGTCGGCCTCTACATGTCTGCCTCACGCTTTGACACGTGTCGCTACCCCAGGAAGCCTTATGTTTCCCGTTGGAATGCATTTTCAGGTCAACTTATGACTTTCTCTCTCCTACCGTGATTCTGCAATATGTCGCGAAATCGTGACGTCCCCAGTGCATCGGCAACTTCTTCCCTCGTCGGCCATGAAATCGCGACCCTCCTCCGCTGTCGCACAACTTTCTCTCTCCTATCGTGAAAATGCGACATGTCGCGATCTCGCGATAGTTTTCGTACCTGCATGCGTTGACCACGTTGACCGTGATTTTGCGACACATTTGCGACACAGCCAATTTTCATCCTGCAGCCCACTTTCTCTCTCCTACCGCAAAAATGCGACATGTCGCGATTTCACGACATGTCACAAAATCGTGCCCTTCCGTGCGACTTCTTTCTCTCTCCTCCGGCTGGCAGCGATTTTGCGATAGTTTCCAAAAATGGAAAGTGTCGCGATTTCGCTACACTTCCAGGACTTAGCTGCATTTTGACTTACCTGTCGCGATATCGCGACATTTCCAAAAATGGAAGTGTCGTGATATCGCGACACTACCAAAAATGGAAAGTTTGATTTTTCATGAATTTATGCAACTGTTTTCTGGATTTTCTCGGTACCGGTGCAAGATTTTCTTTGTGCATGAATGATTCTAGCATGTAAAAAGTGAATTCTTGGATAACACAGCTGGAATGCAAGAAAAAGCACAACTTTAAAAAGGAGGCAAGCAAATTTGGATTTAAAACCTGAAAAACATCTAGAGGGTCCCTGCTGCAAAAATGGAAGTTCAAAATTTTCTAAGGATGGAATCTCATTTTTCAGTGGGGGTGTGTTGCTTCTCAACAAGGCTTAAGGAAGATTCAGATCACCAAAAGAGTTATTCTAACTTGAAGAGGACTCCTCAAAAATTTTCTATGGGATATAAGATATTCTTGAGGTTAAAGCCTATGAAAAGTGCTATCAAGTCAACAAATCTAGATCCAAGATATGTTGGATAATTTGCCATCCTATAAATAATTATCCCTATTGCCTACAGACTCGACTTGCCACCTAATTTGGCAAATATCCATGATTCTTTCCATGTGTCCCTTATTCAAAAGTATATTGATGATCCTAATCATGTGTTGGATGTATCAAAGCTACATATGGTGGATCCAACATACATTTAGGTGAAACTGGTCAAAATACTTGAGTTTTACTCCAAGACCATGAGGAAGTGAAACATAGATTAGTGCAAGGTCCAGTGGGACCTATATTCTGAAAGAAATGCCACCTGGGAAAGGGTGGAGGACATGAGGAATCACTTTCCTTATTTATTTGAAAACAATGTGTAATATTGTTTTAGTTAGACTTTGTTTGATGCATAGATAGATACTCGGGTATGTATGCATTTATTTATATCTTATTACCCTATGATGATATTTATATTTTATGCTTTGATATTACCATGCAAAGAAATCATTTATGAATGTTTTTCATGTAGTATATATGTTTTATTTATTGAATAATATGTTTCTACTGATATTTTGTTGCATCACAGGTCTAGGAGCTCTCGTGGGTTGAATAAGTTGACCTTATCGTGGGAAGAAGTTGTTCGACCACAAAGAATGAGATACTAGAAAAAGCAAAATGATGATGATGACAACCCATGGGTAACATGGATAATTACCCTTATAAAGGTATACTCATAATTGCACCATTGAGCAATGATGTATGAGACTAGCCTCCTAGATTGGACAGTGATAGTGAGCCTATCTCAAAAGGCCACCCCTAGGATAAAAAAATGGTGTGGAATATTGAGATTGCATGGTTTCCTATGATTGCAATTTGGTAAAATCATTATGGTTATTTGTTTTATTTGCTATGATTTTAATATGCACTAATGTTCCATTGTTTTCTAACTACGGTGACACAAGGGACAGTGTTTAGTCTAAGGAGGAAGTATGTCACATCCCACCTTGACAAAGCCCTTGTGCTTGGCAAAGAAAAATAATAATGCTAGGTATGTGAAGGCATAAAAAATATTTGGAACTTGTAAGATTTTAAAATAGTGGTGATTTATTTAATATTTTTGAGAATGCACCCTAGAAAAGAAACAACATATATTTTAATAGAAAAAGAGAGTTTTCTTGTGAATTAAATTATTAGTGTGCTTTGCAAACTAGTATAGTGTTAAAATACTTTAGAGAAGCTTTTTGGTTTTAAAATGCATTAAGAGCCATGAGGAAAATAATTTTTACCCTCCATATTATAGAAAGAATTTAAAAATTATATTAGTCATTCAAAGTACTCCAAAGCACTATGAACTGCCTTTGTTTGCATCATGTCCTCATGGTTGTAGAAAAAATACTATGCCACCAATTTGCATAAATCACCATCCACCTAACCTCTCCAACAGGTCATTACTTGGACTACCCTTAACCATTTGAAGAGGCACTCCCTAAAGGCTATAAAATGCCACCTTGAGAAACCAAAAGGGGTCATGAATACCAGGAGAAATCCTAAAGAAATATTGATAGGCAAACTTGGGCTTAGGAATTATGCTCTTTACCCTTTGGTAAATCAGAAACCAAACAACCCTAATATTTAGAGATATTTGGTCAAAAAATTCATAAAAGAGCATGCAATAAGGAAAGGATGGTAGACTTAGAGGATAAGAAAGTGGAGTTTGGAAACCTTGCAAAATTTTTAGGTTGAAAGGATTCCTTCTTTCTTATTTTTATCTGCATTATGTAACCCTTTCTATCAATGGCTTGACATGTGCAGTTGCCTATGTTATGTTTGGTATGATATAATGTTTATAAAATTTTGTATCCCTGAGGCATCTAGTTGATTATACATGTGATTACATGTTATTTTAATGTTGAATGAAAGTATCGTTTATTCCAAATGTGTGTGCTTCTAGATTAATTCAGTATTGAATAAATGTGTGGTTTAAACACCTAGATTCACGTATGCACCCATACCATTTCAATATTAGATGAATGTTTGGGTTACACATATGGACATGAATGTAGTCAAGGTCATTAGACCATGTTGTCATACTCCTAACTTAAAAGTAGTAAATTGACCATAGGGACCTTTCATCGAAACTGCAACAAACTAGAGGGATCTCATTTCAATCACGACATCGAGAGGAGCTTTACAACCATTGTTCGATGGTTATTAACCTCTGAATACTTGGAAAATATTATACCTTAAGATTTTCCTGAACATCATCCATATTGTATTTCCTTGAGTATTGCTCCCTACCACTATATTGTGTGTTTACCACGTCCTACCGAAGTTTGTAATTATGACTATTTGGAGCAACGAATTTATTGTACCTTGTAGGAACCTACCGTGAGACCAAATTTTAAACATCAAAAAAAAATTCTGGATAATCATCATAGGGAATTGACAGATATACCTAATCTAGGGTTGGAAAAACTTGAGATATCACCACTTGTGTTTGCATCATAGGGATCGTCGTTAACCCCTTTGACTATCAATGCTTTCATATATTAGATTCAACCTATGTGTGGATGATAGTTCAGTATCTCCATTTGAGGGATGTTTTTTGTAGGGTATCACCCTTAATGATATCTACATCAGGGGATTTGGGTGTTTAAAGGCACCCCACCCTCAAAGATATTACCCATAACTTTGTTTTGATAGACAAAGTCTTCAAATGACAAACCCAACAATCCCATTTGGATAGTCTCACTTGAGCATCTTTTGGGACGTTGAAAGATAGGTTCTGAGATGTCTGTAGACAATTGTCATCCCCATTATGTATACTATCAATATTTCACTATCATGAGTTTGTAAAACTAGAGTCTTACCATATTTTTTATCCTTTTTTTAGTGGGATGATTAAATTATTTCATGTCTACCTTGAAAAAAACAAGGCATACCAGATGATCGTGAGGTATTCACACTTATTTTTGTGTAATGGTCCAAATTTAGAGTGTTGACTATTTGTCACCTCTACCAGGTTGTAAAATTTACAGGCATGTTGGAAGTTAGTTTGGGGTAATATCCCACACGCGCCATGGTATGGGTCAGGTAGGGGTATATTTAGTGTTTGATGCCTATGGTAGAATAGTCAAGCATCGGTGCACTTGGCTAAAACCCAAATCGACATACCCATATTATTTAGTAGCTTACCATATGATGGTATTATTGGACCTCTAACCATGGCTAGTTTACCACTTATGGTATTGTTTGACTATGTCCCAAGAACACATGACTGAAGCTTTTTATACCTAATCCGATAGATCTTAAACTATGTGGTAATTGTTTATTAGATAAGAATCGAAGTAGAAATGAAATATAATATATAGATCTAAATTTATTATGAAATAAATTTTAGTCAAAACCATATGATAGACTTTCTAGTAGATTATAAATTAAATTTAAGGATTAATTTATGAATATTGTGGTACAATCTTATGGATTGATTATGAAACAGAAATTGGGGATTAAAACAAGTTAGCATGAAAAGAAACCATTAATTTCCAACTTGCTATAATGAAAACAAGATTGATTAAACCCTAAATCTACCGATCAAATTGTCTCTAATCATGAATTTACCCACTAAAATGATTAATCTAAACTAATTAAGCATGCTAGAAAAGGAACAGTAAGGAGATTTGTCACATGTTGCAAATCGTAGCTTAGATGAACGGTCTACACTGTAAACCATGGTTAACAGCCATGGCCTACAACCAAGTAGGTTTTCCCTCCATTTATAGGGTAGTGGGCTTGATCCTCCTTGTAAAATTGATGATCAAGGGTTGCCTCAGTGTCCTCTGATAGGTTTGGCACTTGAATTGCTCGATTAGGCCTCTGTTTACCCGAATTAGCATTTCTTGGTGCTCTAGCTCCTTAGGGCATCCATGGCACGATTGACATGATGCTTGATGAATTGACAAGGGGATAACAACAATGCTCTCTCAATGTACTCAAGTGATTCCACAATCCGATAGGGCTTCACTGCTTTAATCTTTTAATGCACTCTCTCTCTTTGCTCTAATTCGAAGGGGTACTTATAGTACTACCCAAAGGATAGGGGTGGCTTCATGGAGAAGCCAAGATCAAGAAGGGGTGGTTAGGATAGTTGGATTGGAAGCTTCCATCCTCTATTCACCTTATTCTAAAACAAATGGCCATTCAAACTGATTTGGCTCAGATGAAGGTCAACTAAACTTTAGTTTAGACCATAGGTGAGAGCTACGGTTCAGACTGTAGACCGTAGGTCTCAACCGCAGTTCAGAGTTTAGATCACAAATCTCACCCGTGTCTTAGACTGATTCGGCCAAGGAGCTCAAATTGAGTGGTTAGAACCACTGCTATATCTTGGAGTCTATCCAATATCTTCCATATGGTCTTGTAGCATGTCCCATATGAGTAGTCACCCTTGATATGACATGTTTTAGGTGTCTACAGTATCCTAATGGCTCATCTTGATTAAACTATCGTTGAAACTTCAATACCATTTCAGGGATTTGATAGGGTATTCCAAACATAGGATAACACTCATAATACTTTCCTAACATTGATATCGTGCTTTCTCTTAAAGATACCACTTTCTCCTCAAATGTCGCCATTAGTGGAACTCAAAAGAATAACTTCAAAACCAATTTTTTAGTCAAATAAAAATATCTTGCAAAGAAGCATGAAAAAACTAAAAAAAATTAAATTTTTAACATATAAATAATCATATCAACCTCAACCAAAAGGTATGTATCCATTAAAACATGACATGAAAGAACATTCTCTAATTTGCCAAAAGGTTAATATTAACACATCATCAAATAGAGAATGTTAGAATCAATGAAAGTGATCAACAAAATATCATTAGTCAAAACCAATGTCTTTGAATAAATATTTCAAGTAACATGAACAATCTAACATCTAAATAGAAATAAAATAAATCAATTCAAATTCTCCTAGCTCCCAAAGTGTTGAGTGCTAAAATATTGCCAAAGATGCTAATCAAATGAACTTGAAATATTTAGCAATTAAAATTCTTGAGTAACCATTAACAATATAGCATTTAAAACCACAATGAATTGCTTAGCATAAATAAAATAAAGTAAACCATTTCATGTCCTCCTTCTAGAATCAAAAATGTTGAGTGATAATTTTACCCAATTGTAAAATTACCCTCACATTTAGGATTTAGCATGAAATCCTCTCTTGTAAAGAAACCTAAGTTTCTCCAAGGTTATTTGATATTTCTTGTGCACCTACGTGATGGATTAATAAGAAAACAAGAATAAATCAGAGATTAACAAGCAATTGTTAACAAGGGGCTTGAACAAGTTTTATTTCATTTTATTTCAATGTCGTAGCTATATTTTATTAGAGGGCTAGAGTTCCCTTTTTGTGCGGAAATAAAAAAGAAATTAGAGAGCAATAAATATTTTCACTTCCCTTTTATTTCTTAAAATCAAACCCACTCCCCCAAGTAATTGAATTATTATCTTGGATTTTAATGTGACATGGAGTCAGCACTTTGGTATTAATGGGTTCCTTTTATCTGAAATATTTAGTGCATATTTGGGGTTAATAATCATTTTCTTATTTGAAATATGTAATGAAAATTTGGCGTTAGTAGATCCATTTTATCTGAAATCCTTAATGAAAATTTGGCATTAGTGGGTAGATTTTATTTGGAAATTTTAGTGAAGATTTGGTGTTAGTAAGTTCATTTTATCTGCCTTTTAATGAAAACTAGTCCTAACTGCTTGTTAGAAAAATGAACCAAAATACTAAAAATAAAAGAACAAAAATTCTGGAAATGGACCAGAATATAAATAAAATTGAAAATAAATTTGCTTAAGTAGAAATTCTGGAGCAAGGACCAGAATATAAGATACATCAACTTGAAAAACGGATACTTAAGCAGTAAATTTTGGAGCAAGGACTAGAATGTAAATAAATGCAAGAAAGAAAAAATCTGAAAGAAGGACCAGAATATAATAGGAAAACCAAAGAAAAATACTAAAAACCAAATCCAGTTTATCTACAAAAAAATTTAAATCCTGAACACAAGAAACATAACCAGGTTAGACCTGCATACACAAAATCCAATAAATGGTTATGGCAAGAGTCCGAGGAAACATGAATTAAAATTATTCAATGATGCAACTGACTTAACGCATAAAAACCATTAAAATAACTCTAAAGATTGGAGAAAGATATGCAATAATTTTTGTTGTATTCAAGATAAACCTTTTAGAGCCTTACAAGATGAATCACTAATCTGACAGTAGCAAAAGCCTTCCAATCTTCCTCTTCTGATCCAAAACTTCCAGCCCTATTTCCTTTTATTCCATGGCTTTTTAAAGCTTTCCAACCCTAAAAAAACTCTTCATTTAATTTTCACCCCTTTTCCTTTGGCTTAATCACGTAACTCCTTTGTAACTACAACATCTTCCAAATGAAACGCTTCTTCCATAATGATTTTTGCCAATAATAAATTAGTAAATATCTTCTAAATGAAACACTTCTTCCATATTTTTTTTTTGCCAATAATAAATTGGTAAATATATTCTAAATGAAATGTTTCTTCCATAATGCTTTTTTTTTACAACAATGAATTAAATAATGTATTTCTTTTCTTTAGAAACCTGGCAACATCAATATAAAGCATTAATTCAAACTAATTTTAATGAAATCATAAAGGCAACATAGAAGTTAATACCAAACCAATATGTAAAGAAATATTAGTATACCATGAGAAAAATAAATGTTATTCTTTTGTTTTATTTTATTCATTTTATTTTTATATTATATAATTTTATTCTTATTTGTTTTTTAGTTTTTATTCTATTTTTATTTTCTTTTCTTTCTTTATTTAAATTTTACTTATTTTCTCTACTTTTTTTAATTTTAAATTTGATTTAATTAATTTTAAATGTTTGAATCGGTTTAATTCAAAACATTAAAAATAAAAAAAAACAATAAAATAACAAAAAAATAAGAAAGAACCTAACCAACACACTAGACAACTTAAAAGAAACCAAAAGGAGACACTAGTCAACACACCAACCTGTCAAAATTATCATGCAAAGAAACTAAAATTCAACAAAAATTCTTAAAATTAAAGGTGGGTCCCCAAGTTTGGGGCTAGTTGTGCGATAGTCACAACAAGTATTTACCTCAAAACTTCTTGGAATACCTCCCAAATGAGAATTTGACTTCACCATTGATCTAGTACCAAGCGCAGAACCCATCCATAGGACTCCTTACAGGATGAACCCTATAGAAATGCAAGAATTGAAGGTGCAACTTTAAGAATTTCTTGATAAAGGGTTAATCAAACCAAGTGTATCTCCATGGGGTGCATCGGTACTATTTGTGAATAAGAAAGATGGTTTTATAAGGCTTTGCATAGACTACAAGATGTTGAAAAAAGCCACCATCAAGAACATATATCCTTTGCCAAGTATAAAATATCTATTTTATCAGCTAAAGAACACAACGATCTTCTCCAAGATTGATTTGAAATCAGTATATCATTAGTTGAGGATCCAGGAAGAGGATACTCAAAAAACTACATTGAAAACATTGTATGGGTACTATGAGTTCACTATCCTACCATTCGAGTTGACCAATGCACTAGCTACATTCATGAATTTGATGAATAGTGTATTTAGAAATCAGTTGTACCAATTTCTATTGGTATTTTTAGATGATATTCTAATCTATTCTCACAGTAAATAAGAGCATGATAGACACTTGAATATTGTGCTAGAGTTATTGAAGAAAAATCAACTCTACGAGAACCTTTCCAAATGTGATTTTTATGTGCTGCAAGTACACTAATTGGGACATATAATCTCTACAAATGGAATTATGGTAGATCCTTAGAAAATTAAGTTCATTTTTAATTGGCCACCTCCAACTAATGTGAAAAAGTGAGGGGCTTCATTGGATTAGCAGTGTATTATCAAATATTTGTGAAAGACTCTTCCAAGATAACCTCTCTAATAAAAAATCTTCAAAGGAAAGGAAAGGTGTTTGTATGGATAGACAAATGTGAAGTCACTTTCCAATTGCTTAAACAAAATCTCACTTCCACTCCTATATGAAAATCCTAGACCCTCAAGGCAAATTTTTAGTATGCACATATACTTCTTTGGATGGATTGGGAGGAGTTCTATCCCAAGAAAAAATGATAGTAGCATATGAATCAAGAAAGCTCAAGAAACATAAGGCTAACTATGATACACATGACTTATAACTAGTTACAATAGTACATACCTTGAAGATTTGGTGGCACTATCTTGTGGCTAGACCCTTTGAATTGAGAACTGATCACCAGAGTTTAAAGTATAATTTCACTCAGCCTTTGCTAAAAGCAAGATAGAGAAGGTGGATTGAGTTCTTGGCCAAGTATGATTTTGGCATAGAGTATATCAAAGGAAAATAAAATAAGATTTTTGATGCTTTGAGAAAAATAAGACACATTATGGTACTAACCCAAAGTTATATAGATCTTATGGATCAATTTAAACAAGCTCAATCTCAAGATCAGTTTTGTATTCAAATCCAAGCCAAAATGGTACATGATCCTAATATAGTTAAATATTATGATCTCAAGGATAGATTTTTATATTTCAAGGATCAGGTAGTCATTACCAAAGCTGGTAATCTAAAAAGAGCGATCATGAGGGAATATCATAGATCCACATACATCACTCATCTGGGAGAGATGAAGATGAGGGAGAACATGAAGAAGACCTTCTATTGGATTGGTATGAAGAAGGATGTCACAAAATTTGTTGTCTGATATCTAGAATGCCAAAAAGTGAAGGTATAGCATAAGCACCCAATAGTTTGGTTATACCCACATGATGCACCCATGCAAAAGTGGCAAGTGATATTAATGGATTTTATAGTTGGGTTGTCTAATACCAGGTACCAACATGATGCGATACTTATCATGATGGAAAAATTGACCAAGGTAGCACACTTCATACCAAGTAGAACCAAGGATGATGTGGTAGTAGTTGCCAATAGATTCACCAAAGGGATATTTAGGTTGCATGGATTTCCTGAAGTGATCATATCTGATCAATATTTTAGGTTCACATCCAATTTCTAGTAAGCCCTCCATCATGCAATTGGCACTACACTAAATATAATTTTTGCTTAACACTCAGAGATAGATGGGTATAAAGAAAGATTCAATCAGTTACTAAAAGATATGCTTTGCATGTATTGCATGTATCATAAGTATCGATGGGAAGACTTCTTACCTTTAGTGGAGTTTTCCTACAACAATGGATACCATGCTTCTTTAAAGATGTCTCATTTTGAGGCTTTGTATGGTTGTATATACAGAACATCATTGTCATGGGATAATATAGAAGATCAAGAAATTATTGGGCCTGATACACTCAAGGAGATGGAGTAACAAATGAAGGTAATCCAACAAAGGCTTAAGGAAGATTCAGATCGCCAGAAGGGTTATTCTAACTTGAAGAGGACTCCTCAAAAATTTTCTATGGGATATAGGGTATTCTTGAGGTTAAAGCCTATGAAAAGTGCTATCAATTCAACAAATATAGATCCAAGATATGTTGGATAATTTGCCATCCTGGAAATAATTATCCCTATTGCCTACAAACTCAAATTGCCACCTAATTTGGCAAATATCCATGATTCTTTACATGTGTCCCTTATTAGGAAGTATATTGATGATCCTAATCATGTGTTGGATGTATCAAAGCTACATATGGTGGATCCAACATACATTTAGGTGAAACTGGTCAAAATCCTAGAGTTTTGCTCCAATACCATGAGGAAGTGAAACATAGATTAGTGCAAGGTCCAGTGGGACCTATATTCTAAAAGAAATGCCACCTGGGAAAGGGTGGAGGACATGAGGAATCACTTTCCTTATTTATTTGAAAATAATGTGTAATATTGTTTTAGTTAGACTTTGTTTGATGCATAGATAGATACTCTGATAGAGATACTTATGCATTGATGATGGTATGTATGCATTTATTTATATCTTATTACCCTATGATGATATTTATATTTTATGATTTGATCTTACCATGCAAAGAAATAATTTATGAATTATTTTCATGTAGTATATATGTTTAATTTATTAAATAATATGTTTCTACTGATATTTTGTTGCATCACAGGTCTAGGAGCTCTCGTGGGTTGAATAAGTTGACCTTATCATGGGAAGAAGTTGTTCGACCACAAAGAATGAGATACTAGAAAAAGCAAAATTATGATGATGACAACCCATGGGTAACATGGATAATTACTTTTATAAAGGTATACTCATAATTGCACCATTGAGCAATGATGTATGAGACTAGCCTCCTGGATTAGACAGTGACAACGAGCCTATCTCAAAAGGCCACCCCTAGGATAAAAAAATGGTGTGGAATATTGAGATTGCATGGTTTCCTATGATTGCAATTTGGTAAAATCATTATGATTATTTGTTTTATTTTCTATGATTTTAATATGCACTAATGTTCCATTGTTTGCTAACTATGGTGACACAAGGGACATTGTTTAGTCTAAGGAGGGAGTATGTCACATCCCACCTTGACCAAGCCCTTGTGCTTGGCAAAGAAAAAAAATAATGCTAGGTATGTGAAGGCATAAAAAATATTTGGAACTTGTAAGATTTTAAAATAGTGGTGATTTATTTAATATTTTTGAGAATGCACCCTAGAAAAGAAACAACATATATTTTAATAGAAAAAGAGAGTTTTCTTGTGAATTAAATTATTAGTGTGCTTTGCAAACTAGTATAGTGTTAAAATACTTTAGAGAAGCTTTTTGATTTTAAAATGCATTAAGAGCCATGCGAAAAAGAATTTGTACCATCCATATTATAGAAAGAATTTAAAAATTATATTAGTCATTCAAAGTACTCCAAAGCACTATGAACTGCCTTTGTTTGCATCATGTCCTCATGGTTGTAGAAAAAATACTATGCCACCAATTTGCATAAATCACCATCCACCTAACCTCTCCAACAGGTCATTACTTGGACTACCCTTAACCATTTGAAGAGGCACTCCCTAAAGGCTATAAAATGCCACCTTGAGAAACCAAAAGGGGTCATGAATACCGGGAGAAATCCTAAAAAAATATTGATAGGTAAACTTGGGCTTAGGAATTATGCTCTTTACCCTTTGGTAAATCAAAAACCAAACAACCCTAATCTTTAGAGACATTTGGTCAAAAATTTCATAAAAGAGCATGCAATAAGGAAAGGATGGTAGACTTAGAGGATAATAAAGTGGATTTTGGAAACCTTGCAAAATTTTTAGGTTGAAAGGATTCCTTCTTTCTTATTTTTATCTGCATTATGTAACCCTTTCTATCAATGGCTTGACATGTGCAGTTGCCTATGTTATGTTTGGTATGATATAATGTTTATAAAATTTTGTATCCCTGAGGCATCTAGTTGATTATACATGTGATTACATGTTATTTTAATGTTGAATGAAAGTATCATTTATTACAAATGTGTGTGCTTCTAGATTAATTCAATATTGAATAAATGTGTGGTTTAAACACATAGATTCACATATGCACCCATACCATTTCAATATTATATGATTGCTTGGGTTACACATATGGACATGAATGTAGTCAATGTCATTATACCATGTTGTCATACTCCTAACTTAAAAGTAGTAAATTGACCATAGGGACCTTTCATCAAAACTGCAACAAACTAGAGGGATCTCATTTCAATCATGACATCGAGAGGAGCTTTAAAACCATTGTTCGATGGTTACTAACCTCTGAATACCTGGAAAATATTATACCTTAATATTTTTCTTGACATCATCCATATTGTTTTTCCTTGAGTATTTCTCCCTACCACTATATTGTGTGTTTACCAAGTCCTACGGAAGTTTATCATTATGACTATTTGGAGCAACGAATTTATTGGACCTTGTAGGAACCTCCCATGAGACCAAATTTTAAACATCGAAAAAAATTTCTAGATAATCATCATAGGGAATTGACAGATATACCTAATCTAGGGTTGGAAAAACTTGAGATATCACCACTTGTGTTTGCATCATAGGGATCGTCGTTAACCCCTTTGACTATCAATGCTTTCATATATTAGATTCAACCTATGTGTGGATGATAGTTTAGTATCTCCATTTGAGGTATGTTTGTTGTAGGGTATCACCCTTAATGATATCTACATCAGGGGATTTGGGTGTTTAAAGGTACCCCACCCTCAAAGATATTACCCATAACTCTGTTTCAATAGACGAAGTCTTCAAATGACAAACCCAACAATCCCATTTGGATAGTCTCACTTGAGCATATTTTGGTACGTTGAAATACAGGTTCTGATATGTCTGTAGACAATTGTCATCCCCATTATGTATACTATCAAGATTTCACTATCATGATTTTGTACGACTAGAGTCTTACCATATTTTTTATCCTTGTTTTAGTGGGGTGATTAAATTATTTTATGTCTACCTTGAAAAAAACAAGGCATACCAGACGATCATGAGGTATTAACACTTATTTTTGTGTAATGGTCCAAATTTAGAGTGTTGACTATTTGTCACCTCTACCAGGTTGTAAAATTTACAGGCATGTTGGAAGTTGGTTTTGGGTAATATCCCACACGCACCATGGTATGGGTCAGGTAGGGGTATATTTAGTGCTTGATGCCTATGGTAGAATAGTCAAGCATCGGTGCACTTGGCTAAAACCCAACTCGACGTACCCATATTATTTAGTTGCTTACCATATGATGGTATTATTGGACCTCTAACCATGGCTAGTTGACCACTTATGGTATTGTTTGACTATGCCCCAAGAACACATGACTGAAGCTTTTTATACCCAATCCGATAGATCTTAAACTATGTGGTAATTGTTTATTAGATAAGAATCGAAGTAGAAATGAAATATAATCTATAGATCTAAATTGATTATGGAATAAATTTTAGTCAAAACCATATGATAGACTTTCTAGTAGATTATAAAGTAAATTTAAGGATTAAATTATGAATATTATGCTACAATCTTATGGATTGATTATGAAACAAAAATTGAGGATAAATTGGTGTAGACCATGAATGACTCAAGCTTAAATACTTTGAGTTAAATTTTGGAAATATTTGTATAAAATAAGTAATAGTCTTAGTTGGTAGACTATGGAATATCTTATTGAGAACTATAGTTTATCCTTGATAAGAGATTGATTAATAAATCTCATTTGCTAATATTATGTATCTATAGTGTATTTCTTATGATAAATTAAGGGCCAAGTTGGTAAACCTACAATGTAATGTGTGATAGATTACGAATGGAGTTGTGGTTAAACTTGAGTAATCTTGTTGATAGATTGCAAGAGAGATTGTAGCCAAACTCATGGAACTATAGTTCGATCATGTTGATTGATCTTGAGACAACTTGGTAGTCAGATTTGTGGAAGAACTATAGATCACAAGACAAACTAGAAAACACATTTTCCCAAGAAACTATAGTGTGACCTTAATGATGTATTGTAGAACAAGTCTGGTTTATGATATTATAGTAGACTAAACCCTTGGAAGGATTTGTAGATCTACAATTGAATACATTAGTTTGAATGTTATTTATATTTGAATAAATATGAGATACTTGTGAAATTATGATTTATTTAAATGCTATTTTTGTTTGAGGAAATATAATATACTTGTGCAAGTATGATTTGTTTAAAATCTATTTCTGTTTGAAGAAATATGAGATACTTGTGAAAGTATGATTTTTTAAAATGTTATTTCTGTTTGAAGAAATATGAGATACTTGTGAAAGTATGATTTCTTTAAATGCTATTTTTGTTTGAATAAATATGAGATACTTTTGAAAGTATGATTTGTTAAATGCTATTTCTATTTGAAGAAATTTGAGATACTGGTGAAAGTATGAGTTGATTAAATGTTATTTCTGTTCGAAGAAATATGAGATACTTCTAAAAGTATGACATGTTTGATTGCTATATGCATGAAAGGGATCTCATTTATGAATTAATTTATGGAATTATCTCCAAAAAAAATGGGACTAGCAATAGTTGATTGTAATAATACTGGTTTCAAAGGCATATCTTTGTGAAGAAAGATATGAGATGAAAATATGATTTTTAGTCTTAGGAAAGTATGGTATTTCCTTCCTTTTAATGGTGGAATGCTTTATACAATTATGTTGTGGAGAATTTATTGTGTTTAGTTTCATTTAATGAAGAATTATTACTAAAAGGAATAATAATCAAATCATTCCAATTTGCAAGCATCTCAAGTGTTAACAAAAATACCACATTCAACCAAAAAAAGAATCTGAAAGCAAATTGACAACATAAACTTACAAATAGACATGCAAACAAGAGAGAAACAATATCATATATTAGATATGAAAATGGAACACCTCTTCTATAAAATGAGTATAATGAATGCGCCTTGCTTATATAGGCAAGGATGATCAACCATAGTGGTAGGATCAAGCTAAGGACAAATATCCACATTACAAAAGGAATAAGTGATATGGTCCATACATCTATAACCACTATGGGGAGAAAGAATATCAACCCTCCAAATATACCTAAAGATATCCTCATAACTCCTAGGAATAGTCAAGCCTAAAAATATCCCCATAATATCTAAGAAATAAATATGTAACATCTCATAATATCTAAATAAGATAAACGAAATATCCACACATAAGTGGGTGGGGAAAATACATAAAATAACTAAATAAAAGGAAAATAAATTACCTAGGTGAACATGAGATAAGGTAAAAAACCTACTCTAACAATTACATGATATTATTTGTCTATAATGCATTTCATATACATGTATGGGTTATCCTTATCCAAAAAATATCTATAATCTAGAACTAGTGGCTCGAATGGAACCAAGCAAAAGTTGGAACTAGTCAACTCCTATTGATTATGTACACATGTTGTAACAAGGGCCTATTTAATAAAAGACCCCATAATTGTAAAATGTATTTATTGAGATCAATTTTAATTGATTATATCACTCTTTGAGAGGATGTGTATACAATATAATACTTGACTTCAAATGATCACATAATAAAAGTATAGTAATATCATGATAAGGTTTGAATATTTAAAAGTGAATTAATAATTGTGTCTATTTGACATAGTGTATCCTTAAAACTATAAGGAATGTATGATTCATGCATGTCACTTAGAGATTAACTATGATAGTGATTATAGAGGGAAACATCGAAAGCTATCTAATTCGTGGAGATTGTAGTTGGTTAAATCAAGTAAGAAAAAATGGTAGACATTCATAAGTCTATGAGGGTTTGTGTGATAATCCCCTTAACTTACTATGATTGATATGGTAAGGTTAAGCATTGCAATGATTATTTTTCTATCCTTATGGAAGAATCAACTAATCCTCAAGGCATACGCCTAATGTACAGGTTGAAAGAGACCTAACATAAAATCTATTTTAATGTTTGATTTAAACTAGTAGGGAAAAAGGGCACTCCTATTTGATATAGAATAATTCCTAATTTCAAGGTGAAGAAACCTTACATGCAGGTCATTATAAGGGTTGGCCACTCCTATCCATAGGATAGACGCTGACCATGTTGGAATCCTATGAAGTGCAACCTTGAACTTACTTGGAAAATAAACTATAAGAGAACCACATGGAGAGAATTTCAATTCACTCATGAACTAGTGACAATGATAAAGACAAAAAAAAATCTAAGATTGGTTGGTCTTGGAATTGGGGTTGTTACAAAACTGAAGATCTTCTAGTTTTATTTTTCAAGAGTTGTTTCATTAGTAGCCTTAGAGAATAAATCAAAACTAAAGTTCAAATTCTCAATCCATTCACATACATAATTTCCATAGGGTTAGCAAAACTTGTAGAAAGTAAACAAAATTCCCAACGCATAGCCTCTAGACCCCCAATATTCTAGAATAGAACTTCTATGCTTACATACAATAATGATCCAAAGGCTCCAATAGTCAAGATGCTAATACCAATAGATATGGCCAACTACTAATAAAAATAGGGTCATTAAACACAAATTATTTTCCTTCTAAATATGAGCAATACTTCTTTTTGTTCTACAAACATAGGGGATGTATTTGTGGACTTAGTAGAAGAGCAATTGGAATTTGTAAAGGAAGAACTTCCAGTTGACACACCATTTTAAGAAACTCCTATAATTTCTTTGAATGCTATGTCAAGAATATCAACACCCAAATGCATGATAATCCAAGGTTTTCTCAAAGGAAACAAGGTCTTAATACTATTGGACTCTGGAGCATAAATAACTTTATTGATCCCAATGTAGCCAAAAGAGCAAATAGTTTAATCTATGGTCATGATAAAATCAATGTTAGAATTACTGATTGAGATATCATGACTTGTAATGGGTAGTGTCAAAATTCTCACCTATCCATTGGTGAGTACCAATTTCAAACAAACCAGTATGCAATTCCATTAGGAGGCATGGAAATTATTTTGGGATAGCCCTGGTTGAGAAATTTGGAGCTAGTGTTGTGGGATTTCTTGAAGCTTTGAATGTAGTTCATGATAAAAAATAAAAATACACCATATATAGTATAAATTATGGAAAATCCAAGGTCATCATGTCCCATCAAATGCAATAATTGATTAATAAGGATCACACGGTAATGGTTGGTATATTTTTCTAAATGTATTTGTGTGCTATACAAGATTAAAAGACACCTCTAGACTTGTTGACCATTCTAAACAAGAATAAAAATGTTTTTAATAAGCCTAAATAACTACCTCCTAGTTGACTTGAGGACCACATAATAAAATAGGTACCAAGAAGTTGACCCCCAAACATACGACCATATAAGTACCTCTATCATTAGAAGAATAAGATTATAAAGGAATTGTTGGATGTAGGACTAATTTTCTTGAGTGCAAGCACTTTTTTAGCTCTTGTCCTATTGGTAGAAAAAAAGTATAGATCATGGAGGATGTGTATGGACTTTCTAGAGCTTAACATTATCGCCATAAATGATAAGTTTCCAATTCTAGTGATTGATGACTTGGATGAGTTGCATGGTGCTCAATATTTCACCAAATTGGACCTAAGTCTAGGGTATCAACACATTTATGTCCAATAGGACATAGGAAAAACTAATTTTAGGACTCATGAGGGGCACTATGAGTTCTTGGTTATACCTTTTGGTCTCACCAATGCACCCTCAACTTTATAAGGTTTGTTGAATAGGATTACTAAGCAATATCTATGAATGTTTGCATTGGTATTTTTTATGATATTCTAGTTTACAACAAGATATAGGAAGAGCACCTTCAACATGTTGACAAGGTATTGTAACTTTTGCAGTATAGTCAATTATTTTTAAAACAATCTAAGTGCACCTTTGGGGCAGCATAGATAGAATATTTGGTTCACATTATGGCCAAATATGACATCCATGTAGACCCTATGAATATTGAGGTCATGAAGGAATGGCCCAAACCCAAAATATTAAAAATCCTTTGGGGATTCCCTGGGCTCATAGTGTACTACCATAAATTTATCAAGGATTATGATAATATTGCACCCCTTTGATAGTTATGCTCCATATGGATATATTTACTTGGAGTTGTGATGCAGAACAAACCTTTTTAACTTTAAAGGATGTTATGTGCCATACACCAATTTTGGCAATACCCAAATTTTCCAAGAAATTTGTAATAGAAAGTGATGCATCCAAAGTGGGATTGGATGTTGTGATCATGCAATAAGGTAGATCCCTTGTATTCATAAGGTATTATTAGGACAAAATTTGGCAAAATCCACTTATAATAAGGAAATGATGTCTATCATCTTTGCAATCCTCCATTGGTAACCATAATTTTTTGGAATAATATAGAAATGGGTTACTAAACTATTAGGGTATGACTGATATATTCTACCATAAGTGAAAAGAGAACGTGGTAGTATATGCTCTTTCTAGACTCATAGAAACACATAAGTTTCTATATGTAATATCCATCCTCCAAGCTTATTAGTTAGAGGTGATCAAGTCAAAATGGCAAGGTGATCCACACTTGTAACCCTCATTCAGGACCTCTAGATAATGGCAAATAATCATCCTCATTATGCATGGAAGGAAGGGGTATTTCACTACAAGAATTGGTTTGTTATTCCATTCACTTTAGATCTTCATTATTATATTTTAATAAAACTTCAATTTTCTCTAGTAAGGGGACACATTGGGTTATTATGAAAATATAAATAATTCAAATGTATTTTCCATTGGACCAAGTTGAATTCTAATATAAAATAGTTTGTGGATGCCTATGATACTTGTCAGGACCAAAAAAGGAAAATAGTCAAAAAACTAAGGTTGCTTCAACCTTTACCCATTCTAGAGTCACCATGGATAAATAGTTCAATGGACTTCATTGAAGGGCTTCCCGTATTTGGTGGAAAACTAGTCATCATGGTTATTGATGAGCACCAAAAATACTCATATTTATACATGGATGTCTAACATATTATGCAACATTGTTACTATAGAATGTATGTTTTATGGAATTTTAATATATATTTAATAGTAAATTATGTATATTATCTAATATTTGTTTTTAAGTGAATTGTGTGTAGATTTAGTGGTTTTTATGATATTTTAGCATGTTTAAATCAAGTTCCCACTCGGACCTGGCACTGTCAATTTGATGAAGGTAAAACATTCGTAGTACATCGGTGAGAAGTGCTAAGTTAGGTGACCGATTCCCTTTGAAGAACCCGACTTCCATTTGGAAATTAACTGATGCGTGCCTGCTTCCCGTTAGGCACCTGCTTCCCATAAAAAATAAGGCACCTACTTCCCATTGACATAGAATTATAACATGATTTGTTGACATAAAATGACAGCACAACTCCTATGGTCAACAGAACAGAACAAATTTTTCAGTGATGGATGTGGATGACATTTTAGCAAGGATGAATATGAAGGACAATCACAAAGACCATGTGTTATTTATTTTACAGCAAATACATAAATATCATTGCAAATAGATAACACATAAAATCAGACGTATTCTATTATGATAAAAATAGAACATGTTAAATCAATCCAGAATTAATTTTTTTGCTTTATCTCCCTATTTCTACATATCTTTTGTAACAAAAAAATTAGAAATTTATTTGCTCTAAAATGTAACAAGGCATGGCTGCATATCTTACAAATATGTAGACCACCCCTGATAAAAATAAGCTTGGATCCTGGATGAATTGCTATGTAAATTTTTGAAGCTGCAATATATTCATTTGAGTGTTTTTATTAATCTCAATCTAGCGTTCGGTGAATGAACTAAAAGGGAAGAAGACTACTGGAGCTTGGGCCCACTCTAAATAGTAATCCTCATCTTTTACCTTGCTTTATGTATTTATTTTCATAGATTAATTTATTTCTCTATTATTTTCCCTATTTTTTGTAATTTCCAACAAAGTGCAGTTTTAATTTTTGTATGTAATTTAGGCACATTTTTATAAACATAGGATAGATTATTGGTTTGAATCAAAACTTCAAAAAATACCAACACCCCCAAACCAATAGGCACATAGGGACTCATTCCTCGCACTACAGGCATATATTGTGTTGTGATACTCACAAGTCTACGAGCTACCCTCGGTTGATAATTAAATGGAGGCAATTAATTGAACTATAGAAAAATAACCAATGTTTTGCCCAACAATTATCATGGATAGGTTGAAAAAGTATGTTCACTTATTTCATAGGTCATCCCTTTACTATAAGGATGGTGACACAATTTTTTTATGGATTAAATATTTTGGCTTCATGGGAACATGTAGTCCATCATTAGTGATCACAACAAGGTTTTTAGTGGCAAGTTCTAGGAGGAACGACATCATATCCAAGGAATAGAGGTAAAGCAAAGAAAATCTTATCAACCCTATACTGATGGTCAAATTGAGGGGGCAAATAAATGTCTTGAGACATACCTTTGATGCTTTGTCTTTGATCATCAATCCAAGTGGTGTCAATGGCTTCCTATAGTATAATGTTTGTACAATACTATTGTTCATCCCACCATAAATATGAATCCATATGAGGTAATATATGGTCAACCACCTCCAAAACTTACCTCTTACCTATCTGGAAGCTCAATTGTTTAAGCAATTGAGATAATTCTCACTCGAAGGAAGTAGGTCTTAGCTATCTTGAAATAAAATTTAACAATCACCCAAAATCAAATGAAATAATAGGGATATAAATACAATACTAAGAGGGAATTTGAAAAAGAGCACATGGTTTTCCTTTATATCCAATCCTATAAACATATATCATTAAAATAAAAGGGTTAACATAAGTTGGCACCTAAATTTTATGGACCCTATAAGGTACTCTAGTAAGTAGAAGAAGTTGGAGCTACAACAAACATTCAAAATCCGCACAATATTTCATGCATATTTTCTAAATAAGGTGGTGGGGACACACATAGGTACAAGTGACCCTTCTTGAGTTAGATGAAGGATCTATTATGCTTCAAATAGCATCCATCCTAGATCAAAGGACTTAACATATTTACTCCAATGATATTACTAAAGTGCTTTTATAGTGGTAGGGGCTACAACCAGAAGATGCCATGTGGAAGCCATTATAGGAGCATCAACACCTTTAAAATTTTAAGATAAATCTTCTCTAAAGGGGTGTGTAACAACCCTAAAATACCAACCCAAGAGAAAGATACATTTTTATTCTTATAGGTAAGGTTCACAAAGAGTACCAACATTAATTTAACATTCTCAAGGCTTCACCACATTTGAGTCTAATGTCACTATAGATGACACTCAAGTGGACAAGAGTGACCAACATCCTATATTTTTGGGGTTCACCTTTCTAAACCTCACCATTTAGAAGGATGCCAAAGTGGTCCCCCCACCTTTCCTACACCCTCATTGGTATAGAACAATTTGACCATGATGTAGGAATTTTCCTTTAAGGCCCATAACACTTAAATGGGAATGCCTATTTCCTAACATTACCATAAGTCCATCTATGTAGGTTATTTTGGTGTAAATACTTGGTGCTTAGTTACCACACCTATGTTGGGCTAATATCATTAACAATTGCCTAATAATGAACTTGGTTACCTAAACCCTAATATTTATGGTACCACCATAGCTAACTTGTGATTGATTCCATTAACTACATAGTGTAGAACCACCTGATACTCATCATTCAAGGTGTTTCAATCATGAGAATTTGGCTATTGCATAGTTGCAACTCCTTCCATATTTGTGAGTGTCTAGCTATTACATTTCCACAACTCCTTCTAGAACTCACATCCACCTAGTTATTGCATTCCCAGAACTCCTCCCAGGTTTTGGGTTTAATTCAACTTAAGGATCCACCATACTTGTTTGTTTCTAATGATTCCCTTACCTATTCAAGTCTCAGGAAATCATTAGAACTCTTTTTCCCAAAATCATATCTCTTTCTTGTTTTAAAAAGTAACACATATAAACTTTTATCATCCAACCAAAAATGGTTTTCTAACTTTCATTACATAAACCATTCTTTCAATGCATACAAAATTCTTACACAACATTCAAGATATTACAAGTTTAACCCCTTTTTATCTATACAAATCAACCCATTTCCTATTCCCATTTACATCTAAGTTAACTATTGGAAGGAAAATATAATCAATCCATTTTCCTTTTTATTCAAATCTAAGTTAACTATTGAAAGGAATACAAATCAATCCATTTTCCTTTTCATATAAATCTAAGTTAACTATTGTTAGGATTATAAATCAGTCTATTTATATTTCCTTTTAAATCTAAGTTAACTATTGAAGGGATTACAAATCAATATATTTTCCTTTTTTTTTTAAATCTAGGTTAACTATTGAAAGTAATTACAAATAAAACTATTTTCCTTTCCATATATTTAAATTAACTATTGAAAGGATTACAAATAAATCCATTTTCCTTTTCATATAAATCTAAGTTAACTATTGAAAGGATTACAAATAAATCTATTTTCCTTTCCTTTTAAATCTAATTTAACTGCGGCTGAAAGAGAAAAAGTGTCGTGATATTGTGACATGTTGCAACATCGCGGTCGAAAGAGGAAAAATGTCGCGATATCGTGACATGTTGCTACATCGTAGCCAAGAGAGAAAAAGTGTCACGATATCGTGACATGTTGCTTCGTCATGGCCAGAAGAGAAAAAGTGTCATGATATCACGACATGTTGCTACATCACGACCAAGAGAGAAAAAGTGTCACAATATTGCAACATGTTGCTTCATCACGGTCGAAAGAGAAAAAGTGTCACGATTTCGTGACATGTTGAAACATCATGGCCAAGAGAGAAAAAGTGTCGCGATATCGCGGAATGTTGCTTCGTCATAGCCAAAGGAGGAAAAGGTGTCACAATTTCACGACATGTTGCAACGCCACTACACAAGGAGAAAAAGTGTCACGATATCGCGACATGTTGCTTCATCGCGGCCAAAGGAGGAAAAAGTGTCACGATATCATGACATGTTGCAACGTCATGGCCAGAAGAGGAAAAGTGTCGTGATATCACGACATGTTGCATTTTAGCGTCCAAAGGAGAAAAGTGTCACAATATCGTGACATGTTGCATTTTCACGGCCAAAGGAGAATAAGGAAAGAGTGTCGCGATATCGTGACAAGTTGCATCAACAGACCAAACCGATCCCCTTGTTAGCTAGTTAATGGTTCAAGAGATTTTGCTCCATTGCAAATCTTCTTCTACTATTGTAAGCATGGGTTCTCTCTGACTTCGGCTGGGAAAAGTCTCTTCCCAAATTGTAATTGATATTTGTTTTAATACAAGTTTTTTCAAATTTTTCAAAACAAAAAAATCTAATTTAACTATTTAAAGGATTACAAATCAATATATTTTTCTTTCCTTTTAAATCTAAGTTAAATATTGAAAGGAGAATGCAATCATTAACACATTAAAATATTTTATAGAATGGATGTCCAACAAAACCAAAAAACAAGAGACAAACTTAAGGGATCTAAAGACTTACCTTCTCCATGTTTTATTGAGTGATTCTACCTACATAGGAATTAGTAGAAAAAATGAGAAGAGTAGCTATCCAACTACAAAAATAGACTAGACACTTGCACAGGTAACCCCAAGCTAAACCAAAGGGTAACAAGGAAATAATATGAATAGATGTAGTTCTAGAAGGACAAATACCAAAATAAAACCACCAAAGCAAAAAATAGCAATGCAAAACTAGGTTATTTATGGGTTGGAAGGAACACTTGGCTAGAATAAAAGACCCACATATACAAGGCCAAAAATCTCGTGAATTCAACCATTAATTCCAGAATAGAAAGCCATAGGTATAAAGGAAAACACTCAAGCAATCACACTAGACTTAACCATGGAGAAAAAATTCTCAACTACATGACATTAAACCACCAACAAAACATTTACAAAATAGAAAATAGAAAGCATTAATCAAGCAATCAATCCATAAAGGCATACATCTCAGACTTCTACTGTAGTAAGTACCTCTAATGTCACACTTGACCTGAGTTCCCTTCTTCCTTGCAATCCCTTATTTCACCTCAATCCTTCATCTACAACCAACCGCACAATGAATGGTTCCTCCCCATTTATGTTGGAGTTTGTCTAACCATACCCTCATGATGTTGCCCATGCACTTCCTTCATAGTGCATGAGGGTAACGTAATTCTATGTCACCAAGATGGCCAACTCACTTTGAGCACCATCTTTTTCCAAGATTCAAAAATATTATCTTTTACGGTTTTAATAAATTATTTAATTATTATTAAAATCCTTAATATTAATATTTTCTCTTTTATTAAAAGGCTAAGGTTTGGTTTTTAATTCTAAAACCTTCTTACAAGCATAAGGTAACAAAACAAGTTTAATAAACCAAACTCTTAAATCAAAACACCTTATCATCCTCTTATTGTTCATTGCTAATAATAAGTATTTGGATTAATTACTCATAAAGTATTATCAAATGTTAATATTAATTATTAAAAATGATACTAATATTTGAAGTATTAACCTTATTAATACTTTAATTGTTTTTCAATTAATCAAAACTATATTTCCAAGGCAAGCAAAACATTGAATTCTTTATACATCACATTGATTTTATCCTTGTGGAGCGGATTTTTAAGACAACTAGCACATTATCCCTATTCCTACTAAGGATGACTCCTTTATCATAGCAATATCATGGCCCAACAATGTATCCAAACAACAAGCAAATGCAATGCATCTATATGATGGGTATACTTTACCTTGGAGCTATCGATGAAAAAGTCATCAGCCATCATTTCCCACATTTTATCTCAATTCAAGTGATTATCCAATCTCAATCCACTAGTGAGAGTGCCTGTTCCTACATCCATAGATTTCATCAGTAGTATCATATTCTCCATATATTTCAAACAAGTACAAAATGTATTACTAACTCATCTTGATAATAGAAATAAGAATTTTCAATAGATATCCTCATACATCAACACATAATTTAGTATCAAGATCAAGTTTTGCCAAGGAGGGTTGTTACATAATCCCTCCTTGGACTAAACATAGTCTATTGTGTTTCCTAAAACAAGCCAAAATTTATATATATTATTTAAATAAATATAGGAATTACTGCCTCATTTCATTATCATCTTCCTAGGTAGCACAATTTTCAAAAAATTGGTCCCATTGGACCTTACATTGATCTAGGGTTCATTTCCTTAGCACCTTGGAATGAAACCTTAGAATATTTACTGGTCTCACCTTAATTATTGAAGGATATACCATATACAATTTAGAAACATCCCAAACATAGTTAGGATCAACATCATATTTCATAAGTAATGATATGTGGAAAGTATCATGGATATTTGACAGGTTGGATGGCAAGGTGGGCCTATAGGCTACTGGACTAATCTTATCAATGATCTAAAAAGTCTCAAAAAAGTGAGGATCTAACTTAGTTGACTTGATGGCATTTTTCATGGGTCTTACCCTTAAGAAAAATATATCTATTATAGAGAATTCTCTAGTTTATATTTTTAGATCAACATAGCTCTTTTGACGATCATCCACTTCCTTGAGCCTAAGCTATATCATTTTGAGCTACTCCTCTATTTCTTTCATAGTGTTTGGTATGATCACCATTCAATTCTTTGGATTATCCCATGATAGAGGCATTCTACATCTTCTTCCATACAAGGATTCAAACATGGCCATTCTCAAAGATGCATGGTAACCATTATTGTACGCAAATTATACAAGATGCAAAAAGTCCTCCCATTTGGAATTCTAGTCCATGTAATACATGCAAAATATGTACTCAAAACCTTGGTTTACCCTCTCGGTTTGACCATCTATTTCTGTATGATACGTATAATTGATATTAAGCTTAGTACCCACTACACAATGAAGAGCCTACCATAATTCAGAGGTAAGCCTAGAATATTTTTCTGATATGATCACCTCAGGAAACCCATGTAACCTAAAAATTTCTTTAGCAAACTACCAGTTCATCATCTTCGATGTTTCCCAATATGAAATTTGCAACCATTTTTTAACTTATCCACCACTACTAGGATTGCATCATGATGGTACCTAGTATTAGGTAATACCACAATAAAATCCATAGATATTACCTTCCATTTCTGCATAGGTATATCACGTGGGTATAATTTACCTATTGGGTGTCAGTATTTTTTCTTAACCTTTTGGCACTTTAAATATATTGTAATAAAACTAGTGATATCCTACTTCCTTCATGCCCAATAGAAGGTCTTTTCATGTTTTCTCTTATTTTTGACCCTCCTGGATAAGCAAAGTATGGATAATTATGCATCTCTTGCATAATAATTCTCCTCAAATACCTAGTTTTTGGAATGATGACCTTATAATTGAAGCATAAAATTCCATATTTTATGTTCAAATCTTTATTCTCTTTACGATTTCTCTCAATTTTATCCTGGATTTCTATGCAACTTGAATCTTGTAGTTGCATTTCTCTGACTTTACCCATCAGGTCTATATGACTTTAGGTTAGTGTTGTTATATTCCTTCTCCTACTCAAGACATCTACAAACTTATTTTATTTCCTTTTGATATACTCAAAACCAAAGTTGTATTATGCTAATAACTTTATCCATATTCTCTATCTTGCATTTAGCATAGGTTGGATAAAAATATACCTTAGACTTTGATGGTTTATCCTTAACTCAAAACATTTTCCCAACAAATAATGTCTCCATAACTTTAATGCATGCACACAAAATACAAATTCTAGGTCATGCATAGCATAACTGACCTCATGCTTCTTGAGATTTTTAAATTCATGCTACTATAGCTTCTTCATGGGGTAATACCCCACCTAATACTTCTAAGGAAGCATATATACACACTATAAATTTAATAAGAGGATCTAGTATCTTGAGAATTGGTGTTGTAGCTAGCTTATCTTTCAAAGCCCCAAATGTGGCCTCACACTTATCTATCCATTTGAAGTCCTTTCCCTTTTTTTGAAGGTTGGTGATAGAGCAGGTAGTCTTTGAATAATCCTTCACAAAATGCCTATATTACCCTATGAGTCCCATGAAGCTTCTCACTTAAGACACATTTGTTGGTGCAGGCCAACTTAATACGACCTCAATTTTCTTAGGGTCTAAAAAAATTCCTTCTACCAAGATGATGTATCCAAAATACTAAACCTATGAGGTATAAAACTCACACTTGCACAATTTTCCATATAACTGGTTTTTTCGTAGCACCTCAAATACTAACCTTAAGTGGTGGTCACATTATTCTTTGGTGCAAGAATATATTAAGATATCATCCAAGAATACCAGAACAAACTGATCTAGATATTCCTTGAACACATTGTTCATCAAGTTCATAAAAGTTGATGCATTTGTCAGCCTAAATGGCAACATTGTGAACTCGTAGTGACCATATCTAGTCTTAAAGGTTGTATTATGGGTATACTTTTCTTAAATCCTTAACTTATGATATCTAGATATCAGATCTATATTTAAAAATATAGTAGCATCCTTGAGATGATCAAATATATCATCGATCCTTGGCAAGAGATACTTATTCTTAATGGTTATCTTATTCAACATCCTATAATCTATGCATAATCTCAAGGAACCATCCTTATTTTTTACAAATAGTATCGGTGCACCCCATGGCGATACACTAGGCTTGATCAAACCCTTTTCTAATAAATCTTGAAGTTTCATATTTAATTCTTGTGGCTCAATTGGGTTCATTCTATAAGGTTTCCTTGCAATAGGTTTAGCCCTTGATATTAACTTAGCAGTGAAGTCAAATTCCCTTCAAGATGGTAGACATGGGAGATATTATAGAAATAAATCCCTAAATTGATGCAAAATTAGATGTTTCTTAAACATTTCCTCATCCTCCTTCTCACCAGTATTGCTATTAATCTTGACTATATATAACATACCACTCCTTTTAATGGTTTTCTTCAACTACATAGATAACAATGAAGAACACAAGCTTATACTAAAAGGGGGTGAATAGTATAAGACCACTTTTTACTTTTTTTACTCAAATAATATTATCCAATATATCAATGTAATATCAATAGTAGTAATCAAATCAATGCACAAATGACCACACACAATAGAGACACAAATTTAGCATGGTTCACCCAATGTGGGCTACTCCACAGAGAAAATATTTCACTAAAATTTTCTCAACAAATATTTTGGGAATCCTTTCCCTATTATAATATTTATGGACCTCTGTCCAAAGGAGACACAAATCCCCTAATAAATTTCATGGATATCTATCCATAGGAGACACCAATCCCCTCAGCTGATTCATGGATATCTATCCATAGGAGAACTATTTCTCCTCTGCTCTGGTTGGTGATCCTCTAGAATACTACTACCTCCACTACTATGGCTTGTGGATCTCTCTCCACTGAAGACTCCTATCCTCACTCAAAAGACCTATATCCCCACTACCCTGGCTAATGTATCTCTATCCACTAGAGACTACTATCCTCTTCTATGTCACCTCTAAAGCTTTCTTAGCTCTATCTCAAATATGCATTAAACACAATCCTTCAATATAGCACAAATATTCTCAATATCTATCTCAAATATGCACTAAACATAGTCCTTAATTCCAGCACAAATCTTATCAATATCTGTCTCAAATCTGCACTAATACACAGTCCTTTGGTCTAGCACAAATTGCTCAATATCTGTCTCTGGTCTGGCACAAACCTATCCTCAAATATATACCAAACTCTATCCTTAAATTTATCTTCAAGCCTTAACACAAAGCTTGATTCAACCATAAATCAAATCTGCTAGATCTACCCCAAACATTAACTGAGTTTGAACAAATCAATCAATCAAATCTGCTCTTCAAGTATTCTTAAATACTTGCCTCAAATATTTCCAACAAGTCCTCACTAGAGCTTGTCCAGTCTACTCAACAAGTCTTCACCAAGATTTACCTCAAATATTCTCAACGAGTCCTTACTAGAACTTGTCCAATTTTCTCAATAAGTCTTCACCAAGACTTACCTCAAATTTTCTCAATAAGTCCTCACTATAACTTGTTAAATATACTAAATAAGTCTTCACCAAGACTTACCTCAAATCTTCTCAACATGTCCTCATTAGAATTTGTCCAATCTGCTCAACAAGTCTTCACCAAGACTTACCTCAAATTTGCTCAATAATTCCTCACTAGAACTTTTCCAATATGTCCAACAGGTCTTCACCAAGACTTGAATCAAATTTGCATTGTAAGCTTCCACAAAAGCTTACTTAAATCAACTCAATCTATTATAGAAAAACTCTTCAATTACACAAACAAGTTTCACACAAAATCTTGTTTTAATCTCATAGAAACATATAGATAATGGTTAGATACTCAATATGTTTCACACTCACAACAATACTTAATCACTTTTAAACTCTCTTGTTTAACCATAGAAACATATGGAGAATGGTTAGAGACTCAATATGTTTCACTCTCACACAACACTCAATCACTTCCAAAATCTCTTCAAATAAATTAAGAATAAAGAACAATTTGTTTCATAGAACTTGAACTATCACTCCAACACTCTCAATCAATTATGCTCAATCAAATCCACTCAAAAAATCACTCAATGAAACACAACTTTCTTATAAACCCTAAACAAGTGTTTCACAATGCTTTCAATAACTCACACTATGGAACTCAACCTTGACTCAAGATGATTTCAAATTCACATAACAATGATACTCACAAACCCTAATCATGCACATGAAGGTTTACTCAAATATTTTCAACAATACTTATCAAACAACCTCACATAACAATGATACTCATGATATTTCACAAATCCTAGTTCAATATGGTTCTCAATTTCTCACTTAAATGTTCTCACAGACATTCACCAATAAAACATATGAAATCTTACTCAACAATACTTATGAAACAAACCTTTTCACTCCAACTAAGTATTCATAACATTTAACCCAACAATATTTCACTCATAAGGAAGATATGCCCATAGCTTTTTCTTGATGGAGAAATGACCTCAAAACCTATCTCAACACAATCAACCTCTTTGCCAATCTCAATGGTTAGATATCAAAATCTATCCTCAATATTTTATTTCAAATATTTCATCATACACAAATTATTAATTCTCAATCACCCATTAAATTTCACAATAACCCATTTTAGAAATTTAATGCATGAAACAATCCAAACACTGCTTATGTCTCCCTACTCAATATTGCATTTTTCAAATAATTAACTTTATAAAACAATGCAATATATTTTTAACCTTCAATAAAATATTTCTCACTTTCTCTAAGGTAAAAATTAATTACCTTACCCTTTTAACTCCCTAAGCACTTTAACAAAATCCAAATGACCCATGTGCTAATAATTTTCCTCTTCACACTATAGTCCAAGCGCAAAAATAAACTATGCACTTTGAGCGCCACCAACGACCTTAGTTAATGCAAAATTTAATTAAAAAATTAAATACCTCCTTGCACACTCCCCGTAGGATTCGATCCCTGGTCGAAGTGCCTTAGCCGTAGCTCCCTTACCGTGTGAGCTAAGCACTCATGTGGGAGTCAAAGATGCCTAGGATACTTTGAATCCTCCTTGCCTGCCAAAAGACAAAAAGGCTTTGTCCCACATCGTTGACAGGAATTGAACATAGTACCTTTGCATTCCAAACTCTTCACACACCTCGAATTCACCACTAGTCCAACCGCTAGTTGGTGTTTAGCCTTTTTGCCTTAATCGCTTTGACTTTCACAAATTTTGGGGGCACATAAAAACTATAGCCTTTGTCCTTTGCTTGCTCATGAATATATTTCGCCTCCACTCAATAGTCGCATGCATTAATAAATTCAAAGACTTATCTTTTTTGGGGGAAGTGCTATGGTATTTATACCATATGCCTCCCTCTCTCCCATGTCGACGGAGATTATAAAAATTAAATTGTTTTTGGCACCCAACCCAACTTTGGGTTAAAAAAAATATTGTTTTATAAATAAATTTATAATATAAATATTATAAATTATTTATAAACTACCTTAGGCATAATTAAACTTTTAATATTATAATGAAATATTATAATATTATTTCCATTGGGCCTAGGTGTTTTCCTCTTTCACCTTTAGACCTTTTCTGACCGCCTTTAATATTATAATAATGAATATTATAATATTGTCCCTTTTAGGCCTTTGCTTCAGGGTATTTAACCGTCCTTTTGACCAATCATGTGGAGCTCTTAACCAAATCACTTGGGCTTAAAATATAAATATTTTAACCCTTCTTTTGCCAAGTCCTACACTGATTCCTGACACTGACTCTTGACATCAATGACAACACATAACTCAAAATTTTCAACAAATAATAAATGGTATCAAAAATATCCTTGTCTATTTTGAACTCTAGCTCTATTCTTATCCTTATAAATGAATTCCATATTTATTGGAAGTTGATTAAGGCTCCATGATATTTCAACCAATCCATCCTAGATAATATCAAAAACATGGAGTGGTTCTACGTATAAGTTCCAAATATTGGATCCATTGGGTAGGACTATCTCATTTGTAGGTAAACATTGATCCACTTAGTAGGTCTATCTAGAGCCATACTTGACTTTCCACCCTTAATGTGCCAAATATCAAGGCCTTTCTAGCATATCTCTGATAATACTAGTGTAAATAAAACTATATGTATCCCCACTATTTATTAAAAAATTTACATCCTTATCAAAAAACTTACCATTCAATAGCATAGGGGTTGCTTCTCCATCCAGATTTTAATTTCTTGTAGCGGTATAGATCCAATGTGGTTGTTAATTTTTTTCTCTATTACTTGGTTACATCTGTTGGGGATATTTATTGGCGTAGTGATTACCTTCATAGGTAAAAAACCCTATCCTGGGATGTTGGTTATTTGTTTTATCCTTCTTACTATTTTTAGGTCTCTCTCTTACTTTTCTATATTCTTGCTCAACAATCACTCCTAGTGTCACTTGTTGTTGTTCCATATGGTCCTATAGTGACCTAACCGATGTAAGTTGTCTATTTTTATCTTGTAGCAACCTAAATAGGGAAGTAACATCTACCATGTTTCTGTTGGAATTCATTATTCTTCCAACTTCCTTGTTGGAGCCCACTACTTTCCTAGTTTTCCCACTAAAATCCATTATTTTTATCTTTATCTTGTTAGATTCCACAATTCAACCAAAATTTTGCACTACATTTCCCTCTTGTGCAACCATTTATGTTTTCTTATATGAACTTATTTTAAAATAGGTGTCATCTCCTATCCACTTAAAAGTATTGGATAAGTTATAATTTCTCTCAGTCGCACTTATAATTTATTAGTTTCTTTCTTCCCATAAACTAACTTAGACCATTATCACTTAATTGATAATTCTCATGTGACACTTGCCTACCACAAGACACTATCCCAATAAGAAACTATACTCTCTAGGATGTTTATTCCTTGGTTTGACTGGTCCAATTGATATGCAATATTCAGTTTATCCTAGATCATGTTAAGGTCCCTAGTAGAGCAAGAATCCTAAAGTAGCACATCAAGTCAAGGTTCATCCTAGGTGCACTCCATAGAAGCTTATAGTACTATAACCTAAAGCTCTGATACCAACTGTAACAACCCCAAAATACTAACCCAAGAGAGTAATACATTTTTTTTCTTATACGTAAGGTTCACAAGGAGTCCCAATATTAATTCAATATTCTCAAGGCTTAATCACAAATGAGTCTAATGTCACTATAGACAACACTCAAATGCATAAGAGTAACCAAAATATCATATTTTTTGGGTTCACATTACTAAACCTCACAATTTAGAAGGATGCCAAAGTGGTCCTTCCACATTTCCTACACCCTCACCAGTATAGGATAATTTGACCATAGTGTAGGAATGACCCTTTAAGACCCATAACACTTAAATGAGAATGCCTATTTTCTAATCTTACCATAAGTTTGTCTATGTAGGTTTTTCTAGTGTAAAGCCTTGGTGCTTGGTTACTACACCTCTGTGGGCTAACTATGGTCATTACCACTCGCATGGTAATGCACATCATTATCTAAACCTTATTGTCTATGATTGATTATATTAACTACATAGTGTGGAACCACATGATCCTCATTGTTCAAGATGTTTTAATCATAAGAATATGGCTATCGCATACCTACAACTCCTATATTTATGTGTCTATCTAATGCATTTTCACAACTCCTTCTAGATTTATGAGTGTCTAGCTATTGCATTTTCACAACTCCTAGAACTCACATCCATCTAGTTATTATGTTCTCGAAACTCCTAGGTTTGGTTTTAATTCAATTTAAGGATACTAAGGGAAAAGAGTCTAGCACCAAACATATGAAACCCTACCAAAATTCATACTAAACAATGATTAACATCTCTCTCAAATATTTCATAAAGTGCAATAACAGAAAACCAAGTACATAGTCCATAACACCATATTAATTTTTTCTTTTAAAATGAATATCTCATACTAAAATGCATGAGACTAGCACAAAGGAAACATCTAGCTAGATTTAAAGCATGAGTAAATAAATCATGAAACTAACTTCTAACTTAATCATAAAACATCCACTTAAGCTAGCATTAAATTTCCATTGATTTCATAATGACAAACTTCCTTAAAAGGAATCCATACTAACTCATTGCTTCATTCCATCATTGCATAAAATCTAAATATTTTCTTTTGCACTTACAAATAGGCTCCAAGCCTTAATGGAAAAGAAGTAGGAATAGACCAAGTTTACATTCTAAACTTTACATTTTCATAGCAACATTTTATCCCAAAATATATTAGAGCAAGTCCTCTCAAAAGTACTCTACACCACCTTCTTCATGAGGGAAATCCTTCTAGAATTAAGAAAAATTAAGGGATTAGGACAACTCTTAATGCAATGCAACTACTATGCTCCATGCATAAATGCAAGCAACCATGCAATTAGGCAATTAAAACAACCAAGGAGAGAATCCCATACTTCTCTCTTTCTAATGATTCCCTTACCTACTCAAGTCTCAAGAAATCATTAGAACTCTTTTTCCCAAAATCAAGGCTCTTTCTTGTTTTAAAAAGTAACACATCCAAACTTTTATCATCCAACAAAAAAGTTTTTTCTAACTTTCATTACATAAACCATTCAAAAGTCTTGCATACAAAAGTCTTGCACACTATTTAAGCTATTACAAGTTTAACCCCTTTTTATCTATACAAATCAACCCATTTCCCATTCCTATTTGCATCTAAGTTAACTATTGAAAGGAAAGTATAATCAATCCATTTTCCTTTTTATTAAAATCTAAGTTAACTATTGAAAGGATTACAAATCAATCCATTTTCATTTCATATAAATATTAGTTAACTATTGAAAGGATTACAAATCAATCCATTTTCCTTTTCATCTAAATCTAAGTTAACTATTGAAAGGAATACAAATCAATCCATTTTCCTTTTCATATAAATCTAAGTTAACTATTGAGAGGATTACAAATCAATCCATTTTCCTTTTCATATAAACCTAAGTTAACTATTAAAAGTATTACAAATCAATCTATTTTCCTTTCCTTTTAAATATAAGCTAACTATTGAAAATAATTACAAATCGAACTATTTTCCTTTTCATATAAATCTCAGTTAACTATTGAAAGGATTACAAATCAATCCATTTTCCTTTTCATATAAATATAAGTTAACTATTAAAAGGATTACAAATCAATCCATTTTACTTTTCATATAAATCTTAGTTAACTATTGAAAGGATTACAAATCAATCCATTTTCCTTTTCATATAAATCTAAGTTAACTATTAAAAGGATTACAAATCAATCCATTTTCCTTTGCATATAAATCTAAGATAAATACTGAAAGGATTACAAATCAATCCATTTTTCTTTTCATATAAACCTAAGTTAACTATTAAAAGGATTACAAATCAATCTATTTTCCTTTCCTTTTAAATATAAGCTAACTATTGAAAAGAATTACAAATCAATCTACTTTCATTTCCTTTTAAATATGAGCTAACTATTGAAAAGAATTACAAATCAAACTATTTTCCTTTTCATATAAATCTAAGTTAACTATTGAAAGGATTATAGATCAATCTATTTTCCTTTCCTTTTAAATCTAAGCTAACTATTGAAAAGAATTACAAATCAAACTATTTTCCTTTCCATATAAATCTAAGTTAACTATTGAAATGATTATAAATCAATCCATTTTTCTTTTCATATAAATCTAAGTTAACTATTGAAAGAATTACAAATAAATCTATTTTACTTTCCTTTTAAATCTAAGTTAACTATTGAAAGGATTACAAATCAGTTTATTTTCCTTTCTTTTTATATCTAAGTTAACTATTGAAAGGAATTATAAATCAAACTATTTTACTCTTCATATAAATCTAAGTTAATTATTTAAAGGATTACAAATCAATCTATTTTCCTTTTCTTTTAAATCTAAGTAAACTATTGAAAGGAGAATACAATCGATAACACATTGAAAGATATTGTGAATGGACATCCAAAAAAACCAAGTAGCAAGAGATAAAATTAAGGACTCTAAATAATTACCTTACCCATATCTTATTGGGCACTTTCACCTACACATGAATCAACTGCAAAAAGGAGAAGAGTAGCCACCCAACCAGTGGAATAGACCAGTCGTGATAACAAGTAAATAAGATAAATAGAAGGACAAAGACCAACATAAAACCACCAAAGCAATAGAGAGAAATGTAAAACTATGTTACGTACGGGTTGGAAGTAGCACTTGGCTAGAAAAAAAGGTCCACCCACACAAGGCCAAAACTACCACAAATTCAACCATTGATGCAAGCATAGAAAGATAGAGACATAAAGGAAAGAGCTCAAGCAATCATGTTAGACTTAACCATGGAGAAAAACTTCTCAGCTACACAACATTTAGCTTCCAAACACAACACATCCAAAATAGTGAAAAAAAGCATTAATCAATCAATCAATCCATAAAGACATACATATTTGACTTCTTCTATAGTAAGTACCTCTACTATCGTGCTTGAACTGAGTTCCCTTATTCCTTTCACTCCCTTATTTTTCCTCGATCCTTCTCCATCTAAAACTAACATCACAATGGATGGTTCCTCCCCATTTATGTTGGATTTTATTTTCCCATGCCCTCATGAAGGTGCCTGTTGGAACCGATTCTTGCATCCATAGGATTCGATTGTCATGCTGCAAAAATCCATTTGAAACCAACGAGCTATTACAGGCTCTGGTCAACCCGCCTCTTCGTTATGATAAACACGAATATTGCTAAAAGAAAACTACAGAATGGGTAAGGAAACCCCAGCGGTAATTATATGATAAAACGTTGATTACACACTCCAGATTAATATAACACTATATGTATTAAAATGACCAAGCAAGAAAATAACCAATTGTTATGCCTTATGTAGACCGGTGCCTAGATTCATTGGGTTATTATAGCAATTTAACAACAATTTTGACATGAATAGAGAGAAGGGGAAAAGAAAATTGGTGCTCTTAGACTTATTCGAATATCGTAATAAAACTAAAAGTTAACCAATGAAAGAAATGTATATAATGCATTCAAATAATGTAATCCATTACACAGTGACACACAATACCAAGACAAAGATATAACAGGAATGAAACTCAGAATTGTATTGATTTCATAAAATATTACATGTAGAGTGGGAAGGATGCCTTTTAACTCTATTTTTCTCAAAGAAATACATCAATACAATGAAGAAGACTCTGTTCAAATAATGTAATAGGTCTCTCCTACTCTCCTTGTTCCAATCTGGTAATAGTAGTCTCTGAATCTCAGGCTCAATAGGACAGGAAATAATCTCAACTTCTTGAGCACTTTCCTATCAAAATCTTGCATAGTAAAGGGAAGAAAGAAGAATGAATGAGAAAAATAGACACAAAAGGAGATACAACAACACAACTCTAAAGGGCACTCAAGTATACCTCTTAGAAAAAATGCTATTCTCTAATTGCTTGATGATGAATCTGAACCTGTATGCTTCCTTTTATAGCTGATGGTTCTTGATTCTATTATTTTTGGTCTGGTTCTGGCCTTACACTTGTCAGCATCTGATTGAACCTATTCTGTATGTTGTCCAACTGGTGCGGCTCTGAACTGACTATCATGGTCTATTTTTGGGCTGAAGGGAGCTCTTTCACTGAATAATTTGGCCATTTTGTTCTCTTGTTGGCCCTAGAAACTAAGGATTCATTATTATATTTTTCTTTTTTGTTCTACTATGGTCTGCTGTTAAGGATCGACCAGGTTGCTATCATGAAATTTAGATGAAGGACGGAGGGGGACCCGACGTGATGGTGAAGACAAGGGGTGGCGTGCCAGTGGCAATCAAATGGAATGGCACTGATCACACGATAGAGTGAAGGGAGAAGAGAGGAAAGGTGATGGCTTCACACAATGGATGGAGGTGAGATGGTGTAATGTTAGGAAAAATGTCAGGATGGTTAAGGAAGAATGCCTAGAAAGAGGGAGGTAGTGATAAGTAGGAGGAAGGTGGGAATGGAAAACAAGATCTGGAAGCATCTATAAGCTGCTTCCATAACTATACTCCGTCGGAGTGTTCCCCTTGTAACTATATTCCGTCGAAGCATGGATTGAATGACTTTCTGCAAGTCGAAACCATGTTTTATTCTTCACATGCTTTCTTCGTCTTAAGTATTTGCAGAACAGAAAATGAATACATTCATACTCCTTGTACTCCATTATTTTTCTTACTGATGCCTTTTAGCTCTCCCTTATTGTCTCTATTTATAAGTTGTGACTATGCCTTGCAGTATTATTTTAGTGGTACATTATTATTTCCAAGAGATATACATGATCTGATTGCATGCTTGAGCATCAGGGTTTATCTTTTTCTCAGTCAACATTGCTCCTTTCTATGTACTATCTATGGGATTTATTCTGATTGTTCGAATCTTTCCTTCCTTGAGTATCATCTGGACTCACATTGTTGGTGTGTACTAATTATTCGGCTTCATCTCAGTTGTTGATCTTCATATCATCCCTTAGTGTACCTTGTTGTGGATGAGTCATTTCCTTGCTTTCTACCTCGGTATTGATTTCAGGCATCTTGTGGAGTGATCACCCTTTTTTCGGGAGTCTAGACTATCAAATTTTCTTTTTGGACATGATTCTGCTAATTTTCAGTGGCTTATTGTCAGATCAATTGTTCAATTAAGTACAGATATTTTTTGACCATATATACCCATTTTCCTTGGTTCCTTTTATATGGCCTAGATCAATCAGTCATCATCGAATCTTATAAAGGACCAATCACATTCCTTGATCTCCATAGGGTATAACTCATTCTTTGAAGAACGATCTTGATTATTTCGAGAAACGCATCCGTTAGATCCATAAAATATCCATTGGATTACCCTTATTAATTTGACTTTGACTTGATTAGCATGGATCCTTTAATCTCAATAGAGCTACCATGATTTCAGTATCATTACTTAGACCTTTGACTTATACGTCGGATCCTGAGGAGGATTAACGCAACCGTTGATGTCTAATAACCTACATGATTGTTAGTCCACTACTTTATATAAACCTGTGTTTGGTTAATTAGATTAATCATGCTTATAAAGTTGAAAACCTCTAGTAATAAATATTATTTATATAATAATGTGATTAGCATATAATCATGATTTACCATGTTAATCAAGTGATTAAAACCTTACAACATTCATTAAACATAGGCATTCATATAATCTTTTACCTCTCTATGCACTCACCATTAAATCTATCAATTTGTGGGCACATCATTGGATTCCCACATACACAATTTAGCAAAATTAAGGGGGAAGATTATCCATATCAAACTTTATAAAACTTGATTAATGCTTTATTAGCCTTAATAATACATTTAATTAATTATTTGACCAAAACCTTGAGTTAACCTTTGATCATTTTTAACAACGCACATCATCGGATTAAATATTGATCAATCATCTTTGATTTCTTCAACCTTATCGGGGTGCTTTATTAAGTTGGTGCATCCATCAATTTTTCTTTAATAGAGCGCAACCATTAGATCTCTTACAAGTTGCATACTCGATAGCCGAAAAGGGTGCATTATTATATTTGATTAATCTTGGATTAAGCCGAAAGGGGGTAATTAGTAATGTATTATACCCTCACTAATGCATGATTAATCTTAGCTTTACCTTCATGTTTACCCGATATCCTTACCATTTCTTTTGGGTTTTGATTTCGGTGTGGCCATTGGATCTCGATCAATGTTGGCACGACCATTGATTTTATTCAACCTACGAGGTTAGTTACCAAGGGGCACATGATTTTAAACTTTGATTAAGCCGAAAGGGGGATGATTATCCGATGCATTAGACCCTCACTAATCTCATTTAATAGTTTTAATTAATCTTGTGGTCTTTTACCTTTTTGATGCACCTTTTATGAGAGCATCACCATTCGATCAGATCTTGATCGAGCGTTATCATCGAATTTGGATCAATGTGCTCAATGTTTATTTTAATGGGGGTGCATACCCATTTATTATTCTTCAATTTTTAAAGTTGATTAATCAAATCAACGCATCCATTGATTCTTCTTTATAAGCTACCATTTATATTTTTGACTTATACTTTTTGAGTTTTTAGACCATGGAACTTGATTAAATCCTTTTAATACCTTAGGACTTTAATGATTTATCAATTGACTTAGGTCCAAGTATGATTATTGATTTGAGAACTAAACCTTGTATTTTTAATGATTTTTATTAAAAGGGATTGACTTTAGCAACCTTCTTAAGATATAACAATTTTTCAAAGGTGCACATAATAGCAATGTTTGAGGTTAAACTTATGGAAAACCAACTTTTCTAATAAGATGCAAAGAGACCAACAATGCTTGCTTATTTTGATGAAACCAAAAATTTAAATTTGGGGGTTTCAAAGTTTGAGTCAAATTTGGCTCCAACATAGGCTCTACTGGGACAATGTGTTGAAAACATGAGGCACTTGAGAACCATAGAATCTCCTGGTTTTATTTGCACAATTTGGAAAAAAATTCAAATCATCTTGACTGCTAAGCAAAGCTTGAAAAACAAAACATAACAATTTTTAAACTAAAAATTGTACAAACAACAGGACATCAAAGTAATAGAGTATTGAAAAACTGTAATTCCTTTTATTCACATTTGGAAACTAGGGTCAGAATTTTAGAAACAGATGAGTTTTTTAGATATATTGTAATGTTTGTTTTAGCTAAGTCATAAGATATGATTACACAAAATTTGTCAAAGCTATTTGCTTCATCATGTTTAAGCCCATGTGTGTGTTTGTGCATTCATTTTGATTTCTAAGTCTTTCAGAACTTTGCCATATCTGAGCAAAATAGTTAAGCCTAATATGTGATTTCACTCTTTAAAAATTTTCACCATTCTGTAGGGCTCCACTGCCAGTCAAGCATCTATAGCCCCGGTGGAGTTGCTTCTAATCCCATCCGGTTTTACCCTACTTCTAGTCAAGCGTCTATAGCCCCGATAGAGGTTTTCCAAGATATCTCAGGCAGTGACTCAATTTTACTTTATTGTAATTTTTCTTTCTCGTTTGAGAAGTATTTGATATAAGCAAATTGTGCAAAGAGTATGCCTGAGTTGAGGATTAGTTTCTGGCTATAAAGGATGAGTGTAATGATTTTTAGCTTAACCACCCTCTCAAAGATAACTCGGTTCTTTGGACCTTTGAAGTCACCTTAAGTATCATTTGTAATGTGAGGCTTTGACATGATGTTTCAATCAACTTTGTTTTCATTATGTTTTATCTCATATCAAATAACTATTGCATAAACACTCATATTTGAAAAATTGTAAACCTCATCAGAGTCTAAAATAAATCTCCTTTTTTCTTATTATTTTTGGTGGAATCAACAGTAATGTATACTCATCAAACTAAGAATATCATGTGTACAATAAACTCGAATAACTATTCAAACAACAAAAGAGAATCTTCCACTCTATTTTTGGGATTTTTTGCTTTTTTAAATTTTTTTATTTTATAGTTCAACTTCAACAGGGATTGTACATTTTGAGGTGTTGGCCATTAATAGGGATAGCCATTATTTCTCCCTGCAAAGTCTGCAACTTGTAAGTATTCTGCCCTATAACATGGGCTATCTGGTATGGACCAATCCATTTAGGTTCAAATTTACCCTTTTCACCATGCTTATCATTTTTAGGATCCCAATAGATGACTATATCTCCTTGAGAAAAAGGAGTACCCTTGGCTTTCTTATTAAACAATTTCATGGTTTTTTGGGTTTGTTCCATCATTCTATTAAGGGTCTCTCTTCTTTGCTCTTCTAACAGGACAATTTGGTCAAGCCTTCTCTGTAAGGGATTGGGGTCTTCATGGTCTTGCAATAAGAGGGAAAGTGCCAATTTTTCTATTCTTGAAGGTAATAAGGCTTTCTCTCCATATACCATCTCATAGGGGGTTCTTCCTATGTTTCTTTTAATAGACAACCTATCAGCCCATAGAGCAAATTTAAGTTCATTGTCCCACCCTCTTTTGTTCTTACCTAATGATCTTTTTATTCTAGTTATTACATTCTTATTTGATGACTCAGCTAGACCATTTCCTTGGGGGTAATAATTAGTAGAATGGGATAATTCAATTCCATATTCAGCACAAAACTCTACCATTTCATATGAAACAAAATACTGTGCATTATCTGTAACTAGTTTTTGAGGAACTCCAAACCTGGTCAGAATGTTTTCTTCCAAGAATTTGATGATAGTGGTAGTAGTGGATGTTCTCAGAGGTGCAACTTCTACCCACTTTGTAAAGTAATATGTTGCAGTTATGATCCACTTATGTTGGCCAGATGAATTAGGCTTGATCTCTCCAATTAAATCAATGCCCCATTGGGTGAATGGTGCTTCAATGATTACTAGCTTGAGGGGCATGGCTGCCAACTGCTTCTTTCCTACAAAAACTTGGAAGTTATGATAGTTCCTAACATATTTATATACATCTTTAAAAATGGAAGGCCAATAATATCCTGCTCTCATAATTTTATTAGTTGTAGCTCTTGGAGAAAAATGTCCTCCACAGAAACCATCATGAAATTCATTAATTATTTTTGGGACTTCACTTTCATATAAATAGACTAATAATACTCCATCAGGGTGTTTCCAGTATAGCACACCATCCTGTATATAATATTTTTGGGCTTGAAGCTTGACTGACCTCATTCTGTTTGTTGACATATCTTTAGGGAATGAAAGGGTTTGTAAGTATGACAAAATTTCTTCATACCATTTGCATTCAGTATTATTGATTCTTCTGACATCATATGCCTCATCTATTGTGAGAACATTTTCAAATCCTTCTTCTTCTTTGTTAGCCAATAGTTTAGCCAAACCTTGTCCTTTGATAGTTTTAACTATTTTGAATTCAGCATCATATTGCAGAAGCTTTACCATCCATCTTGTTGGTCTTCCTAATGGCTCTGATTGAGAAAAAATATATTTTATTGCTATAAAAGGGATACAACAGTAAACTTTATTTGAGCCAAATATACCTTTGAAATGTTCTAAATATTGGATGACTGCATAAGCATGTTTTTCTAGCAAGGTGTATTTAAGATGTGCTCCTTTCAGACATGAACTCATGAAGGCTATTGGCCTTTCATTATTTTCATCATATTTCTGTGAAAGAACTGCAACAATGGAGTGTTCAGATGCATAAGAATAGATATTAAAATATTTTGCATAATCAGGGCAGCTTAGGGTTGGAGTGGTTGATATGGCTTCTTTGATCTTGTTAAATGCTTCCATATTTTCTATTGTCCATTTTATTTCTCCAGTTTTCTTAACCATATCATTTATGGGTTTGGTCATCTCTGCAAAATTTGGGACAAATCTTCTAATAAAATTTATCTTGCCAAAGAATGACCTGACTCCTTTTAAATTTCTGGGAGGGGGAATTTTGGAAATAGCTTCAATTCTTTCTGGGTCAATGCTTATTCCTTTTTCTGAAACTATATGTCCTAACAACTTTCCTTGTGTAGTCCCAAATATGCATTTCTTGGGATTTAAAGAAATTCCAAATTCCTTGCACCGAGCAAAAACTACAGTCAAATGTTCTAGATGATCTTCTAGATTTTTAGAAAATACTGTGATATCATCCAGGTATACAACTACAATTTTGAACATTAATCCTTTGAAGGCAAAATCCATTGCCCTCTGAAAAGTAGCACCTACATTCATTAGTCCAAAAGGTATTCTTAAATATTCAAATGTGCCCCAAGGTGTAGTGAATGTTGTCTTATGTCTATCTTCTAGATTTATCTGAATTTGATTGTACCCTAAAAATCCATCTAACAGAGACAATCTAGTTGAGCCAACTACTGCTTGCAATAATTGTTCCATGTTGGGTAATGGGTAATTGTCTTTTAATGAACTCTTGTTTAAATTTCTAAAATCTACATAGAGTCTAATATCCCCATTCTTTTTTGATTGGTACTAAATTGGATATCCAGGAAGAAAATCTTACCTTTCTGATTATTTTGGAATCCAACAATTTTTGTACCTCCTTTTGCATTATTGGGTGCAGAGTTGGGTTGTACTTCCTCTATTTCTATCTAAATGGTTTGGAATCTTCTTTCAAGGGTATTATGTGTGTCATTACATCTATTTTGAAAGTTTTAAGGTCTTCATAAGTCCAAGCAAAATGTTCTTTGTTCTTTTTCAAGAAACTGATATATCCAACTTTTTCTTTAGTAGGTAAGGCCATGTCTACTTTCACTATTCTAGGTTCTTTCATTGAACCAATGTTAATGTCTTCAGATATTACTTCTCTACTTAAAGGCTTATAAGCTTTGTCAAAATCATCAAATAGACTCTCTAGAGAAACCAATCCTTTGGGTATTCTATTAGTTTTCAACTGGATTACTTCTACTGGCTCTCCTATTTGGTCTTTTAGCTTGTCTTCATCCTTTTCATCATAGATTACATCTGCATACTGATTTTGCAGAGTCATAAAATCCTTAATATCTATATCATCTTGAAAGACCTGTAGATAGACTATGTTATCTAGCACAGAAGGTTTATAGACTGAAATAGTTGGGAATCTATCCATATATTCTATAGTTATCTCTGGGTGATCTAGACCTGAGGCATTTACAACTAAAATATCTGCAACATGATTTTGTTCTCTTGGAATATATGAGATATTGAAAGCTAAGAATTTATCAATTTCTTCCAATACTGCATTTTTATATTGCTTAAGCCTAGGGTGCTTAGTCTGATATTTACCTTTGATCTATAGTATAATAAGCTCTGCATCCCCTATTACAGTCAAGTAGTTAATACCTAATTCTTTTGCTTTCCTTAACCCTAATAGTAAAGCTTCATACTCAACTACATTGTTTGTGCAAGGGAATTCTAGTCTGTAAGGAATACCAAGGTAATTTCCTTTAATATCAATCAAATTAACACCTGCACCTGCTCCAGATTGGGATTTAGCTCCATCAAAAGACATGGTCCACATTTCTTGGGTTAATACTCTATCTGATTCAACATCTACCATTTTCATAACTTTTGGATCCATGTTCTTTGCTTCTGGTACTTCCACCAGGAATGGGTTGTGCCATATGGAGTAAACTCCCATCCCTTTTTCTTCCATAGAGTTTACTAAGTTTATCATTGTTTCATTAGTTTGAATTAACTCTACGGAGTGCTTGTTAAATGGTTCTCTTCGTAAAATTATATTCTCCTTATCTGATATTGGGATTGTAGCATAGGACCAGTCCAATTGAATTGAACCTCCCAGTTGTTCTGCCCAATGTCTACTGAGTAATAGTGAGAAGAATGGGTCAACATCAACTACTGCAACATCCATGACTATGCCCTTTTTGGGGTGTTGATCTAAGAAAACCAACAATCCAGTTATCACCCCTACACAAGGAATTTGTCTACTATCCATTACAAAAATAGGGGCAGAATCTCTAGTACAGATTAATCCCATTTGATCAACTATTAATTTGGGCATGATATTGTGTGAGGCTCCACTATCTAACATGCAATTATGAATGACATATCTTTCTCCTTCATCTGAATTATACCTTAATGATACATAAAAGGGTCTGACAGAGGATGGTGATCTTGTATCATGTTGATTTTGTCTAGCAGCATGGCAAGTTGGGTCTTCTTTTTGTTCCACTAATCCAAATGCTCTACAGACTTGTTCTCTGTATTGTTGAACTTTCATAAGTTCTCCAAATGTGATGTTAACCTTTTGCTTACTGAGTTCTGACCCAACATCAAATTCTATCTTCTTTATATCCAATGGTTTATTACTTTCTTCTTTGGGAATCTCTTCCTCTAATTCTATTACTTCAGGAGTAATATTTTTGAGGATTCTATCAGTTTTCTCTTTACTGATATTCTTATTTGTGAAAGTTTGTTTTCTTGTTTCACTTGTAGAGGCTTTCTCTGTCCTATTTGGGATAGTTCTATTTCTTAAATTCAAAGTATGGGTAGCCTCTAATTCTTCAACTTCTTGAGTAGTGGGGATTAATTTCCCTTGCTTCATCTTGTCATATCTTGACTCATGTGATTTCTGCAAGATTTTAGTTCCTTCAGTTACTAAGATTTGAGGATGATGATTTGAAGCATATTTATCCATATCTTCTTCAAACAACCTTTCTCTGGATTCATCTTCAACAGACCAACAAGCATTGATTCTTATATCCTCTTCTGATTCAACATGTAAATCTACATTGCGTTGGTCACTTAGGTGAATTCCACATGCATCAGGGTTATGAGGTGCATCACAAGTAGAGAAAAAATAGGGAAAGCCTTCTGCTACATTGGCAGATGGTATGGGGTTAGGAACACTATTCTGATCTCTATCAGAATCTCTATTTTTCTAGTTATTGTTCCCATTATTCCTACTCCTATTTCCTTCTTCAGAACCATTGTTGTTTCCCCAATTCCTATTGAAATTTTTCTTAAAGGGAGGATGGTTGTCAACATGAGGTCACTCTGTTTGTGAAGATTCACCATTATTTCCATTATTTCTTTCAATTCTTGCTAACCTGTTGTTCATGTTATTGAACATCTCAGTCATTTGACTAGTCAATTTCTCCATTGGATCAATTTCAATTCTTCTTTGTATATCAAATGCTACTCTTTTAGGTTTTCTATCAGGTAGGTTGACTTCTAGAGAATAAGGCTTCATCTTACCACTGTCAAGCATATTTCTTTCTATATCCATTGCCTTTTCCATACAACCATCAATGGTAGTGGCTTGTTCTTGCCTCAGCTCATAGTTAAACTCTCCTTGAAAGGCATTCTTATAAAAACAAATAGATTGAATATCACTAGGCCTAAGGTTGGTAGGGATTTTGTTCCTAGTCTTTGAAAATCTTATATTAAAGTCACTAACAACCTCATTCTCTTTTTTCTTCATAGTGGCTAACTCAGTTAACAGAGATTGTTCATTTTTCCTTTCACCATATTTCTTTAGAAACATAACTTCCATTTTGGTGAAGTTTGGGATATCATTGTTAGGAAGGGAATTGAACCACTCTCTAGCATATTTTTCTAAAGTCTATAAAAATAGTCTCAATACTACATCTTCATGTTCAACCTCTAGACTATCCATCGCATACAAGAAACTCTTGATATGATCTTCTCCAGTTATTGCACTATTTCCTAAGAATTTTGGAAGGTATTTGTGAGCTTTACTAGGTAAGGCATTTAAATTTGTAGGTAACACAAAAGGCCTATATCTATTAGTCCTCCATAAATGAACATTAGCTTAGGCCATTGTTATTGTAGAATTCAAATTCATAGCAATAATACCTACAGTAATATGGGTCTAGGTAGCCTGAATATAATCTAATGGATTATCTACCTTAGTATTACTATTAATTGGACAATGAGAATAATCACATGTATCTTCTATAACAGAATTCAAATTTTCATCTACAGTAATAGTATTCTTATTTTTCTTTACATAATTTTTACCGCTAGAATTTGATCTACTATTATAAGAGTACTCTTGAAAAGTGGAGTTTTTGATTATGTATAAATACCTCTAGATTCTCGAGTTCTAGGAATAGCTCCTTACCGCTTCTCCTGGTGTTCGCCAACATGTTCTACTCTCTCTTTTTTATTTTAATCTTTTGGGTTCATAGATAGAGTCACCAACATCGGGGTGCAGAAAGAACAACATATACTTTATCAAGAATGCTTGATATTATCACTCATCCTCACAGGAGTCGGTTCTTGGGATAATTCAAGAAAATCAAGAAACCAATAAAAACTACTTAAAAAAAAATTTAAAACATTAAAATAAAGACACATAAAAATAGAAAATTAAAAATGGTTCTTTATTTCCAATTAGCTACTCATTGATTAAAATTAATCGTTGAAATCCTAAGTCTAGAATTAAGAAGTCTATCAACCCAACAACGATACCAAAAAACTATTGGAACCGATTCTTGCATCCATAGGATTCGATTGTCACGCTACAAAAATCTATTTGAAACCAACGAGCTATTACAGGCTCTGGTCAACCTACCTCTTTGTTATGATAAACATGAATATTGCTAAAAGAAAACTACAAAATGGGTAAGGAAACCCCAATGGTAATTATATGATAAAACATTGATTACACGCTCCAGATTAATATAACACTATATGTATTAAAATGACCAAGCAAGAAAATAACCAATTGTTATGCCTTATGTAGACCGGTGCCTAGATTCATTGGGTTGTTATAGCAATTTAACAACAATTTTGACATGAACAGAGAGAATGGGGAAAAGAAAATTGGTGCTCTTAGACTTATTCAAATATCATAATAAAACTAAAATTTGACCAATGAAAGAAACGTATATAATGCATTCAAATAATGTAATCCATTACACAGTGACACACAATACCAAGACAAAGATATAATAGGAATGAAACTCAGAATTGTATTGATTTCATAAAATATTACATGCAGAGTGGGCAGGATGCCTTTTAACTCTATTTTTCTCAAAGAAATACATCAATACAATGAAGAAGACTCTATTCAAATAATGTAACAGGTCTCTCCTACTCTCCTTGTTCCAATATAGTAACAATAGAGTCTCTAAATCTCAGGCTCAATAGGACAGGAAATAATCTCAGCTTCTTGAGCACTTTCCTATCAAAATCTTGCATAGTAAAGGGAAGAAAGAAGAATGAATGAGAAAAATAGACACAAAAGGAGATACAACAACACAACTCTAAAGGGCACTCAAGTATACCTCTTAGAAAAAATGTTATTCTCTAATTGCTTGATGATGAATCTAAACATGTCTGCTTCCTTTTATAGCTGCTGGTTCTTGATTCTATTATTTTTGGTTCATTTCTAGCCTTACACTTGTCAGCATCTGATTGAACCTATTATGTATGTTGTCCAGCTAGTGTGGCTCTGAACTGATTATCATGGTCTACTTTTGGGCTGAAGGGAGCTCTTCCACTAAATAATTTGGCCATTTTGTTCTCTTGTTGGCCCTAGAAACTAAGGATTCATTATTATATTTTTTCTTTTTGTTCTACTTGTCCTGGTCACTATGATCTACTATTAAGGATTGACCAGTTATCATCATAAAATTTAGATGAAGGACGAAGGGGGACCCGACATGATGGTGAAGACAAGGGGTGGCATGCCAGTGGAAAATGGATGGAATGGCACTGATCACGCGATAGAGTGAAGGGAGAAAAGAGGAAAGGGGATGGCTTCACACAATGGAAGGTGGTGAGATGGTGTAATGTTAGGAAAAATGTTAGGATGGTTAAGGAAGAATGCCTAGAAAGAGGGAGGTAGTGATAAGTAGGAGGAAGGTGGGAATGGAAAACAAGATCTGGAAGCATCTATAAGTTGCTTCCATAACTATACTCCGTCGGAGTGTTCCCCTTATAACTATATTCTATCGAAGCACGGATTGAATGACTTTCTGCAAGTCGAAACCATATTTTATTCTTCACGTGCTTTCTTCATCTTAAGTATTTGTAGAATAGAAAATGAATACATTCATACTTCTTTGTACTCCATTATTTTTCTTATTGATGCCTTTTAGCTCTCCCTTACTATCTCTATTTATAAGTTGTGACTATGCCTTGTAGTATTATTTTAGTGGTACATTATTATTCCCAAGAGATATACATGATCTGATTGCATGCTTGAGCATCAAGATTTATCTTTTGCTCAGTCAACATTGCTCCTTTTTGTGTACTATCTATGGGATTTATTCTGATTGTTCGAATATTTCCTTCCCTGAGTATCATCTGGACTCACATTGTTGGTGTGTACTAATTATTCAACTTCATCTTAGTTGTTGATCTTCATATCATCCCTTGATGTACCTTGTTGTGGATGAGTCACTTCTTTGCTTTCTACCTCGATATTTATTTCAGACATTTTGTGGAGTGATCCCCCTTTTTACGGGAGTCTAGACTATCAAATTTTCTTCTTGGAACATGATTCTACTGATTTTCAGTGGCTTATTGTCAAATCAGTTGTTCAACTGAGTACAGATATTTAGTCGACCATATATACCCCATTTTCCTTGGTTCCTTTTATATGGCCTAGATCAATCAATTATCATCGGATATTATAAAGGACCAACAACATTCCTTGATCTCCATAGGGTACAACTCATGCTTTGGAAGAACCATGATTGAGCGCAGTCATTGGATTATTTTAAGCAAGAGAGCGCATCCGTTAGATTCATCAAAAGATATCCATTAGATTAGCCCTGCTTGTATCTTATCATTTTGACTTTGACTTGATCACTACCATCGGATCCTTTTAATCCCAATGGAGCACTACCATTAGATTTTACGATCTTTTCATTACTTGGACCTTTGACTTGTGCGCTACCATCGGATCCTGAGGAGGATTAACATAGCCATTGATGTCTAAGAACCTGCATGATTGTTAGTCCACTAACTTATATAAACCTATGCCAGGTTAATCAGATTAATCATGTTTATAAAGTCGAAAACTCTTGATTAGTAATAATTCATTTGATGATACTTAGGCTCAAAGTTTATTTGACCTTATAATAATGCGATGCATTAGTCCTCATATAATCATGATTTACCATGGTTAATCTAGTGATTAAAACCTTAACAACATTGCATTAAACATAGGCATTGTATAATCAGTTCACCTCTCTACGCGCTCACCATTAGATCATACAATGATGGGGGTGCGATCGTTGGATTCCCCGTACATGTGCAAGGTTTAGCAAAAAGGAAGGGGGAAGATTATCCACGTATCAAATATTATAAAACTTGATTAAGTGCTTTTCTTAGCCTTGATAATGCATTTAATTAATTATTTGACCAAAAACCTTGTGAGTTAACCTTTGATCATTTTTAACAACGCGCATCGTCGGATTAAATGTTCGATCAAGCACCATCGTCCAATTTCTTTGATCCTTCATCGGGGTGCTTTATTGCGTTTGGGTGCATCCATCCGATTTTATCTTCAATAGAGCGCAACCATCGGATTTCTTGCAACTTGCATACTCAATAGCCGAAAAGGGTGCATCATTATATTTGATTAATCTTGATTAAACCGAAAGGGGGTAATTTAGAAATGTATTATACCCTTATTAATGCATAATTAATCTTGGTTTTACCTTTTCAATTTTGGCACGACCGTCGGATCTCGATCAATGTTTGCGCAGTCGTTGATATTGATCAACCTGCAGGGTTAGTTACCAAGGGGCACATGATTTTAAAATTTTATTAAGCTGAAAGGGGGAATGATTATCCGATGCATTAAACCCTCGCTAATCTCATTTAATAGATTTAATTAATCTTGTGGTCTATTACCTTTTTGAGGCACCTTTTATGATAGCGCCATCGTCTGATCAGATCTTGATCGAGCGTTGTCGTTGGATTCATCTAATGTGCTCGATGTTTATTTTAATGGGGGCACATACCCTCAAGGTTTTGATTAATGTTTCTTTCCAAACTTTTAGACTTTAATTCCTTTGACCACATATTTTTAAAGAGTTGATTAATTAAATCAAGCGCATCCATTGGATTTTCCTTTGATGAAGTGCTATCGTTAGATTTCGCAAAGTAAAACATCATTTAATCCAAATCACCGCTTCTACACTTAGGCTATTCATGATATTTATAATTTAACCTCGCCACCAGGAGTGTTGCCGTTGGATTTTGACCTCGGTGGAACACTACTATTAGATCCGCATGGTTAAGGGGTGCATGCATTAAACAAATATAAACCTTAGGTTTAGACATTTTCCATGAACATTTGACCAGATCAATTATTCATTTATTACTTTATTAACGTGCATCTATCCTATTTGGGAGGATTTGGGTGCAACCTTAGATTTAACTCAAATATGCTCAACTTTTAATGAAAGGGAGTGCATACCCTTAAGCCTTAATTTTTTTTTGCCATTACTTGTGCTTTTCGGGATTTAGACCAAGGCATTTGATTAATTTTTCTCTTTACTTTTGAATACCTTAGGATTTAGAGATTTATCATTTGATTTAAGTCTAAAGGAGACTTTATTTATTTGGAAGATTAAACCTTGGAAGACTAAACCTTGTATTTCAATGGTCAGATTAGGTGTTTTGATTTAAGATTTTGGTTTATTAAACTTGTTTTGTTACCTTATTCTTGTAAAAAGTTTTTCAAATTAAAAACCATACCTTAGCCTTTTAATAAAATATAAATATTAATATTAAGCCTTTAAATAATAATGAACTAATTTGTTAAAGCTTTAAAATATAATATTTTTGAATCTTGGAAAAAGAAGACACTCAAAGTGAGTTGGCAATCTTGATAACGTAGAATATGTTACCCTCATGCACTATGAAGGAATTGCATGGGCATTTTTGGAGACAAATTTGACTTAAAATTTGAAACCCCCAGATTTAAATTTTTGGTTTCATAAAAATAAACAAGCATTATTGGTCTCTTTGCATCTTATTAGAGAAGTTGGTTTTCCATGAGTTTGACTTTGGCAACTCTTTTAAGACAACAATTTTCAAAGGAGCACATGATTGAAATGTTTAAGATTAAACTAATGGAAAACCAACTTCTCTAATAAGATGCAAAGAGACCAACAATGCTTGTTTATTTTGATGAAACCAAAAATTTAAATTTAGGGGTTTCAAAGTTTGAGTCAAGTTTGGCTCCAACAGTGCCCATGCAATTCCTTCATAGTGCATGAGGGTAACGTATTCTACGTTACCAAGATTGCTAACTCACTTTGAGTGTCTTCTTTTTCCAAGATTCAAAAATATTATATTTTAAGGCTTTAATAAATTAGTTCATTATTATTTAAATGCTTAATATTAATATTTATATTTTATTAAAATGCTAAGGTATGGTTTTTAATTTGAAAAAATTCTTACAAGAATAAGGTAACAAAACAAGTTTAATAAACCAAACTCTTAAATCAAAACACCTTATCATCCTCTTATTGTTCATTGCTAACAATAAGTATTTGGATTAATTACTCATCAAGTAATATCAATTGTTAATATTAATTATTAACAATGATACTAATATCTAGAGTATTAACCTTATTAATACTTTAAAGGTTTTTCAATTAATCAAAACTCTATTTCCAAAGCAAGCAAAACATTGAATTCTTGATACATCATGTTGCTTTATCCTTGTGGAGTGGATTTTTAAGACAACTAGCACATTATCCCCATTCCTGCTAAGGATGACTCCTTTTTCATAGCAATATCATGGCCCAACAATGTATCCAAATATAAAGCAAGTATAATGCATCTATATGATGGGTATACTTTACCCTAGAGTTGTCGATGAGCAAGTCATCAACCATCATTTTCCATATTTTCTTTCAATTCGGGTGATTGTCCAATCTCAATCCATAAATGAGAATACCTAGTCCTACATCCATAGAGTTCATTAGTAGTACCATATTCTCCATATATTTCAAACAAGTACAAAATGCATTACTAACTCATCTTGATAATAGAAATAAGAATTTGCATTAGATATCCTCATACATCAATACATAATTTAGTATCAAGATCAAGTTATGCCAAGGAGGGTTGTTACACAGTGGCATGTTGCATACCCCTTAAATGTAATTCATATTTGAATATGATATTGTAACATATGGGGTATGTAAAGTGGATCACATGTTAAGTTAGAAATAGGTAGTAATGTGTGTCATAGAATATTGTATGTAGCTAATTTGGAATCATGTATATAATTGTCATAAAATATATAGTTAGGAACTATCACAAAACACTAACATAGAATATCATCATAGAATCTTAGGAAATATGCTTATAAATATTGTAAAAAGGAAAGGATGTAACCCTCTCAGAACTATTGAAGATTTGAAATTTTTGTACAAAGGTTACCCCCTCAAAGAGGCCAACAATAGTAATATGACCAATCTTGGATTTTTTCATTTGTTGTTATTATGAATTTCTATGTTTTATTTAAATGCTTTTGATATTTAATATGCAATATTTGTGCTACTTTATTTCAATAATCCTTGTAATCATAGTTAGAATTATCTTAGGCACTAAATTTCCTATCTTACTATAATTCAAAACTAAGAATTTCAAGGTGAAATATTTGCGTGAGAAGAAGAGGTTGTCATGACCCGTCAACCTCATGTCTTATTTAAGAGATATCAATTGGTCCTTCCAATTAATGTTTAATAGAAGGGGTCTAGACCCTAAAGAATCCTAAAAAAGTTCTAATAATGGAATTTTATAAGGGATAAGAAATATTAAATAATTCAAGGGTTAATTATGAGGTTTGGTAAAAGATAAATCGAAGGAATTATATTTTAAAAAATTATAACCATATAATAATATCATGTGCATATTTAGGGGACCCAAGATGGATGGGACCTAAAAAGGGACTAAGGAATTTTTAAATATCATCCTACATTTTGGGAAGTACTCATGTGGATGCCTAATATTGTTGAAGGATCTTCTAGCTTATCAAAAATAGTTCCACCCTTGTAACTATCATTTGGCTCAATAGTATGGGTTTTGTCACTCACCTCATCCCTAGAGAACCCTTGAAGGACATGATGAAGTCATAATAGGGCCAAAGCATCTTTATAATATTATATAATAAGCCACTATTTGGCCCATGCAGGGAGAATTTCCCTATAAATAGAAGACATTTTTGTGGAGAAAGGTATCTAAGGAAAATCTAGAAAACCCTAGGGAGTATGCTCTCCACCTTGGTGGATCAGAAACTAGAAGGTTTGAAGGATTTCCTAATTGAAGAAGGAGGTATTCTTGAGAAGCTTTTTAGTTGTAGGGTCTAGGACATCTTAATGGTCTAGGGAGTATGCTCTTCACTTTGGTGAATCAGAAACCATAAGGCTTGAGATGCTTCCTAGTGAAATTCTAGAATATTATAAGATGCTAGCAAGGAGGCAAGCCGAAGAGGAATGAGGAGCTTGAGAAAATCAGGTTGGATCTTTCCTTGCTTATACATACTTATCAATTATAGTTTAATTGAGATGGAAAAAATTATAGTTTATTATAGTAGTTTTTCACTTACTAGCCTGCTTTAATGGATAACATGTATGCTCGAATCTAGAAGAAGCTAATGATGGGTGAATATAGCTCAGATTTAACATTTTTTTGACTCAATAAAAATATATATATATAATTGGACCATCAACATTTAGACCGATTAAAGCACCATATAGTTATATATATATATATGATAAAATGTTGCAAACATTTTGTATGGTCCTTCGCGGGCTTCGAACCCAAGAAAGCTATACTGCAAAAAACTAGCAATAAATCAGTGACCAAATGAACTGCAAGGCTTACCGACATTAAAAGAACAATTTTGAATTGTCACGATAAGCACCGCGGGTGACTTTGGTATTTGGTAACAAACATGTTCCTTTCTAGTTTATCATTCAAACCTTGCTGAGTTGTATCGACATTGGAGGCAATATAGTAACCAAACACAAATGATACCAAGGTCGTCTATGTCCGTGATACACATTAATGCATAAATCAAATCATGAGTATCCTTGATAAATTCTTAGTTTTGGGTGTCAAACCTAATTTCGTTGTCTACCTATGCATATCTACCCAATGTTCTTGATCCATTCCAATGTAGGGGTATCAAATCTCGAGTTGATAGATCTTTGTATCGATAATGGAAGTCAAAGTCCTATTACCCCATTGCATAGGTCGACTAAGATACCAAATAATCTAAGATTTAAGGCCTAAGAATAGTATCGAGCACCACTCATATCCTATAAAACATACCTCTAAATATGAAAGCAAATGGGAATGAATAGTGCAACTTACCAGGACATACTCAGTGGTAGACGTCCTTCATCTCATAAAGCCCCTATACCATTATTAGATAACATATATGGAAGGTAAAATTGAGGATGAACGGTTACCATCAAGGCTCATGGAATATCTGAGCACATATAGTGGACCAAAAATCCCTTTTCAAGATAATATATGATGGAAACCATTAGAATTTCTATTAATACAAAATGCAGGGTGCACAGTGGAAGAAGAGGACCCTCCAGGTCGGTTCAGATAAAATTCTAGTAGTTGTAGCTTAGCTAAACCCTCACAGATAAGGTATTCAATAGATACATTCTTCTCTCATTCCATCCATGCAGGTCTGTAAATATTGGGTGTTCCTATAGAGATGTTGCAAAGCTTAATCATCATTAGAATACGAATAAGAGTAAGTTATCAGTCCATAGCATTCTCTTGGATTGTATTGCACCAAAAATAAAACCATGAGAAATTCTATCCTATTACAGTGTAGCATTCCTTTTACTGGAATGGGTAAGGCCTTATCCATCGATGAATGGTAACCTCACCTCGTGGCGTGTGATGTCCCATGAGTAGAATAAATGTACGACATTAGTTACCTATTTCAGATAAGGGTCCAGATGCATTGGGTTAGATTGGTTTAACGAGATTGCCTACCCTCGGGTGTCTTCTGCCTTGGATAAGGATATGTAACTCCTGTTAAAAATAAATGATGAGTACGCTCGGTAGCCTATTTACTAGATTATAGATTACTATGGCTAAAGCATGTGATTTTAAGACAATTATGATTATGTTAATGGACCCTATGAGTAAAATCCCTTGTGTTAATATGGTGGTATAATATTTTGAATACCTTATAATAGCCTTAAGTAAAGTTTAATCCCAAAAATAAATACTTACATATATAAGTAAATAGGCAATAGGAAGTGTAATAGCTTAATCAAAGGCTTTGTTAAAAATTTAGTTGATTAAATGTTAATGGAAATCTTAATCTTTGATAAGAGATTCAAGTCTTTAAGAAGTATTATGGTGATAATATGTTTTAAAGGATTTATCATGTAATCCTCTCAGAGGCATGGGTAGATATAGTTATTTAATGTGCTTCTTGTAAATATCTAGCCTCTAAAAGGATTTTTGTAGGCACTACAATAAGAAATAGTAAGGAATAAGTATATTAGTTGAATTTGGGAATGAATAATTATATTTTTGGGATAAAACTTATTAGTAGGAAGTAAGAGTTAACCATGAGTTGTTTTAATGGAAAATATTCATTAGGTAGCAACAAAACAATATTTAATTACTCATTTAGGAAAAGAATGGATACCATGAATTAAAGGTATGGGACTTTAATTCATTGGCGTTGTGACAATTAAGGAGAATGAATTTAGAATTCATCCTTGATGGAATTTATAGAGTACCCTTGAAATGTGATATCTCCAAAATATAACTCAAATGACTTTCATAAACAATGTAAGATATTCAAAGACTTAAAGAAAGGAACCTAAAAGAACTAGAGATTCCTCAAAGATATTGTGAATTTTATATTGATGTCTTAGAAAAAGGAATTGGGTGATTCCTCATTTATATCAAGAGATTAAAAGGGACTGATGTATTCCTTGATCTATATTGAGAAGAAGGGCCTGTAAATACCCTACTATTATTGTAAGATTTGCCATTTAAGTTTATGAAAATGAGGAAGAAATATTTTGGAGGCTGGGTTTTTCCCATCAAGGTTTTCCCAAGATAAATCTTTGTGTCAATAATTTGTGGTTTGCCTTATTATTTCTTGTGGATGTTACATTTGCATTCAAAATGAAAATGATATATGTTAGATGTAGTGTTTATTTTATGCATTGTAATGTATGTTAAACTTTCAATAGATTAAACATGTATGGATGCTAGAAAAGTATGCTCCATTTCTAATATGTTGATGATTTAAAGTAATTCAAATGTATCATTTAGTTTTGAATAGAATAGAGTAGATCAATAATAATCTCATGTGATGGATGGATGTTACTTAAAAGTGTTAACAAATCAAAAGGCATTTGTCTAATTCACTCTAGTATTGTGGGATAAATTGGATTTATGCACTATATACTTATCCTTGAATAAAACACAAACTTGGTTTAAGAGGAAGTCTATTGTAGTACTTCAAACCTAAGGATAATATGTAATGAATCTTGCTTCATGGATTAAATGCACTCAATATGGTTTAGTTGAAATCATATTGTGGAATTAAGCTCTCAACATGACATAATGACCTTGGTTTACAAATCAAGATAGACCCTACACTCTACACTAGAGGATTAGGGTTACTTGTGGAGGAAAACACCCGTAAGGAACAAGTAATGTCCATTTGTGATGAGGGCAATAAGAAGGTTGCCTAAACAAGGGGGTGTACCAACATGATAGATAACCATATTTAAGATGGCATTCCAAGGACTCTTATCTTAGTAGTGATATAATGGCCTTAGAACTCCTTGCTAGATGGATTGTAAGGGAGTTAATATTTATGAATAATCACGGATGTGGTTATTTCATTTATGATGGTTTACCATTGGTGTGGTTTTTCCATCTTCAAGGTATTCACCTGGTCTTGGTGGACCAAATGGTGATTTCTCCTTTTAAGGGGATGAAACCAGTATGCTTGGCCAACATACTCATACCAAGTGGGGTATGAGGGTTTCATAGAAGTTGATCACTTCTACTTAAAGAGAATCTGATCAAGTATCTATATCTCTTGAAGCTATATGCCTTGAAAGATACAATCCAAATGGAATATGCCTATCTTAGGTTATGGATTAGGTCTTTACCATATGAAGATGAAAAAAAAAATTGTGGATAAGGAGTAACGAATAGGTTCTTAATAGAGGTTCATTATAGATTGATGATATATAGGCAAGGTAGATAATCTAGTAGATAAATAGGCATCATCTTATCTAGAAAGAGGATGTCTATCATCTAGCTCATATGAGGTGGGTTAAATGGATAACAAGTACATAAAGGGAGTGATAATTCCATTGTGTTGACCAGGTGTTCTACCAATTTAATGCATAATAGGGGATATTAGTGGGGCTAATTTAGTAGAGGCAATTTACATGGGAGAGAGGATTTAGGATACCATCAGACCAAGACTCGTATGTAGAGGTGGACCTTTATGACCTTATAATTATAGACTCTAGTCAAGATTACCCTAGAGCTATAGTAGGATACACTAAATGGTACCAAGGGTTCTAACCTAAGAGGGTCATAGTTTTAGGGGTGTGGCCATAGAGACTGAGGTAGGTAATGCTAGCCTATATATGCTATTTTAGAGAGGCACACTGATAGAAGGAAGAGAAAAAATAGGCAAGGGAAGTAGTAGCACTAGAAGTAGTGCCACCACTTCTAGCACTACCATCACTTCAAAGCTTAATTAATGATACAAGATAAATCAAGTCACTTTGAGCAGTCATTGATGAAAGAGGATACACTAGCTAGATAGGTGGAGAACTTATAGATCATACTAATAGTAGCATAGACAAAGGTGATAACATAGTCTATAGAGAGGGACCAACTTGTAGGGCAACTCATAATGATATAGCATACCATATGGGAATTTATTATAGAGTAAGATGTAATAGCCAAAAGGTTATAATGATAGTAGAAGTATTTAAAAGGAACTAGGTGATCTAGATGTTTTTGGGCCATCTACGTTAAGCATAGGGGGTGTTGTTGGCTACATAATGGAACCTACAAACTATGACCAAGGAGGCAACATATTACAAGGAAAATTACCATGCATATATGCCCACATATTGGTGGCTCCCATTGCCACAAGGATATGGTTATGGACCCACTCTAGGTCCATGATATATTAGTCATAATGGTTGATGAGGATGCTAGCATTAACAAGAGGAGGGGGAGCACTAGACATGGGCTCCCAAAGCTAGCTAGGATTTTTAAGTTATCTATACCAGTTTTGAAGGAGAGAGACTAATTGTATATTATGAGATGTAACAACATGCATTTTCATTATGTATTATATATATTAGACTTTTTATTTATTATGATGTATGTTATCTAATAAATTTGATGATGTTGTTTAATGATGGTTGATTTAGATTGATGTGATGTGATGTGTGAGTTAAATGTTGTACTATGCTATGTTATTTAATGTTACATGATTGTTGAATTATTGGGGGTTATTTTATTATGAGTTGATTAAGTTAAATTGATTATGAAATTGTATATTAGATGATTATGGTTTGACTTATGATGTGATGACTTAAGATAAATTGAGATTCAGATGGAACATGTTGCTAAGCATTAATAAGAAATGATTAATTAAGTAATGATGATTAGCTTTAAGAGTGTTTAAAGATGAATGATTAAAATAAAATTATGAGGTATGTATGATGCATGAAGTACCCAAGATGGCATTGCTATAGTATAACTATGTATAAAATATATACAACTATAAAGATTTACCCAAGGGAACTTTAGTTATCTTTTGACTTGCCCAAGGGTATTTTTGTTAGTTATGATATTTGACCAAGGGAAATTTACTTAGACTTACCTAGGATTTTATTAGTTTGTTATGGTATAAATTTATATACAAATATGAAAACAAATAATTTATCTTTAAACAAATATATAAAGGACTTATTCCTTTCCTGTAGAATTTGTTATTTACCCTTGCTTGTAGGAATTTTGATTTAAGATTTGAATTTAAGTAGATTCTTAAAGGAAGGACTTTGCTTTACCTCTAAACAAATATTTAAAGGAGTTGTTTTTAGACTGATTTTCCTCATATATAAGTGTCATAGATGACTTATGATTAATTGATGTAGTAATGAATAATGCCTACAATTGGAAAGATAAGTTCATTGTTGACTAGTTATCCTTAAACATGGTGGTGCATAAAGGATAACAGGTGATGATATTGATAGGGATATTATTATGAATTTCATAGTATTCATCATGTAGAGATTGATGAGATAGAAGAATTTTATTTGACTTTACAATCAACACTTGTAAACTTCATAGTTTTCATCATGTGATAGGACATATATAGTTCAAAAGACTTTGTAGATATGGTTTGAGGTAAACCAAATAAATATATAAATTGATGATAGAGATAGATGATTGCATGAATTGTAATTCAATCCATAAAGATGATATTGTGAGTATTTTATTGCATTAGTCATCTAGTGTAATAAGAAAAGAACTATCCTGACTAAGATAATTATTTGCATGTCATTATGGATCCCTACCTTGAGATGCAATTGATAATCTAGACATTGACAAACATGTGCATGCAAGAATATATAAAATTAGGTAGATGCAAGCAAGAAACAACAAGCAACTAAAATAAATAGATAGCCCATGCAAACTCAAATGTAATACCTTTTAAGATTCATTGTGTTCATTGGTTCTTTATATTATTTACCATCAATTATGGCAAGGCAATAAGCACTTGAATCAAACTTGGATATTATGATGAAAGGACCTAGCCAATTATTCTTAGACTTATCTTTGATATTGGTTTTGGCTTTGGGATTCTTTTAATTCTCTTTAAGAATGATATCACTAACCTCAAAGGAGTAGGATCATATAATTTTGTTATTAAAATATTTAAGCCTCTATTGGTATACCTGTAGGTTCTCTAGGGTGTGGCTCTACTTGTTATAAAGTAATTCAATTAGCTTATATGGGAAATATGATATTCATATCTAACAAAGGAGTACTAAAATAAAATGCACAAGGAGGATACCTCTAATTCAAAACATAGTGCATCATGCTAGTGGAAGTTTGAACACTAGTGCAATAAGCCCACAATGTGGGATACAATTAAATATAAAAATATTAATTGGTTTTATTGAAAATATTCTTAAGGATATTGACAAAAAATTTGGTATAAGTTTTAGCTTGGTCATTTCCTTGAGGATAGTAAAGCATCAACTGTTTGTGTTGAATTTTGTATTTAGGAAAAACTTTTTGGACATCCTTATTATTGAAGGATATTTCATTGTCAAATATTAGCATGGAAAGGATGCCATAGTAGATAAGGATCTAGTTGAGGATACACTTAGAAAGTTGGAATCCAATGGTTAAGGCTAAAGGCATGTGTTCGATCCATTTGTTGAAGTACTCAATAGTTGTGATGATGAACTTATGCCAATCATACAATATTGAGTTGATATTCCTAGTGATGTCTAAGCTCCAAATGGAAAAATGCCAAGGATAACTTAATGTTTGAAGATCTTGGGACATACACACCACTAAATTAACCATTGCATGATCCTTCATGGACCTCTTTTATTACTTCTTGAGCTTCAATTGAGGTTAGACACCTAAAGAGAATTTTATTAAAGGAATTGTGGTATAATATATTTCAATGATGACATATCTATAGGTGCATTGCCTAAGGTTATTACATTCATTATAATTCAAAATGTTAGGTAACATGCTATCCTAAGGAAGGAAATGATATACTTATACCAAGAATAAAGTGAAAGATCCTTCTATATAAAATAATTCTAGTGGAAGCTAGATAGACTCTAATGTTAGAGGCTTCATAATTCTTTGAATGATAATTAAGGCTTCTTTGTCCCAACTCTAAGAGGATAAGTGATACAACTACAACCATAGAATTAACATGGAAATTGTTAGACTAAGGGATAGATTCAATGGTGATTTTATTGAAAGTAGCCATTAGTTTATCAACAATGTCTTTGTATGACAATCATTTCATCTTTTATTTAGTAAACATAATTGACTTGGTTGATTACAAGCTAAGAATATTTAAAAATGAATATGGTTCTAAACTGCAAAGCTAATGTTGTACAAATCCCTAGGATAAGATCTTTATACTAAGTGGTATTTTTGGTATAGGAAAAATTAAGCTTAAAGGACAAAGGAGTAAATTGATAGTGAGGAGTGATCAAAATGACTCATGCCCTTGCTCCTTTGACACATTGGATGCCATAAAAGCATAGGGTTCAAGAATTAGGTTAATCAACCTCTAGATAAAAAATGACTTATCTAGGAAGTCTATAGCTAAGGGGTGACTAACTTATAATGGCATAGCTACTAGTTAATGAGTGATGTCCTAACCTTTCGTAAACTTTTGGATGATAAACTCAAGTTCAAATTTGCTAAGTGTAACTACCCATTTATCATTTTATCCCAAGAGGTGAGGCTAAAACATGATATATCACAAGGTATAAACCTTCATGATGAAATATATCTTATGGCTAAGCATGTAGTGTCTAAGATTCTAGAAAATAAACACTATGACAAGAAAAATATTCTCTAAAGGGATATAGTATACTTCATAATTGACCAGATTCCTACTAATGTAGAAAATGGCTTGCTCTCTATGTTGGTTGTTATATGTCTATTGTTGTTATATATAGCAACAAGAATCAAAAGGATTAGAATAGACAAGGATAGGAGGAGACAAGAAGTAGGATCTGAGTGCATCAAATACAACTTAACAATCAACATCCCAATTGAATACTACATTTTTCTCAAAAGAATGAAAAAGGGTTAGCATTTGTCAACAATCTAGAAAATGAATCTCAGAATAGCTTGGATTTTTTCCTAAAGACTTTGAATTTGGATTAAAGTTCAAGGGGTTGGCATATCAACTATAGTTGACATATTATCAAGATAAAATTTGATGACATGTTAGGATATAATGAATTCTAGTAATTTTCTTGATGTAACCCCAATGATACATTTTTTAGGCTTTATGCATACCTTGTACTCCCATAGCCACTCAAAGATGTGTCCTATATCTCAAACATGATCTTCCTATTTTAAATACCAACCAACAAGATCATTGACATAGTCTTCCATGATATCATACATCATGTCATGTGAGATGTATCTGCCAGGATTTTTTTTCATTTCTTTTTGTATAGCAATCAGCTCCTGAGGGACTTGTGGAAAAATCAAACCCTTGTTCTTAGCATAATTTTTATAAATAATTACTTGTATATATATGGGGGCTCGTGCCAATTTTTAGACTAGCCATCTATGGTTCTCCGCTTGACCCATTTCTGTATGTGTGTGTGTGTGTGTGCGTGCTTGTTTTTTACCTATTCATAGTTTTTGCTTATGTATATGTGTGGGAGGCCCATGTCAATTTTTGGACTAGCCATCTATGGATATTTGTTTGACTTGTTTCTTTATGTGCATACATATGGTTGGAGTTCATCTATGATTAACTATATCAAGAAGAGGAAGCGTTCAACATTGACACATAGCGTTCAAGCCTATTTTGCAGGGGGGTCTTAGTGGATCTTTTGGTGCATCACCACCCTTTTTTTGTTGATTTATTTTTATTTTTGTTTCTCTTATCTCTTTCCCCCCTGAGTTTAAGTGTATCTAAAATATCACATCTTAACAAGGAGTTGACCTTGTATAAAATCCTAGAGCCCCTCTAATTTAGCCAACCCTATGCTCTCAAATACGGCCCTAATATGTCGTTCATCATAATCAATGATTGCCCTCCCCATAAGGAAGATCAAATATGACAACAATTACAAAATAAATTTATAAGTAGAATTTGATTTCAAAGAGTAGATTAGTTTTTTTAACAGCCAAAAGCACCATCATACATGAGCCTTAAGATTTTATTTATAGAAAAATAAAACTAATTCTACTTCTAATTGTAGTGAATTAAATTCTAATTCTAGTTACATAATTTAGCAAAATCTTGAAAAAGTAGATGAAGAAAAGTTTGTCATCCAACACAAAAAATCATCCAAATACATTATATTCACCAATAAAACCACCTGGAGAGAGAAATATCATTGCTCAAGTTTTTATTTTAATTTTTATGCCTTTAAAACCATGTCCAAGATGCCTAAATTAGTAAATTTTCCCTTTGACTTCACTATTTTGTTGAGTTTTCTTGATTGCTAATTTGTCATTCTAACAAGTGAACAAATTATAACCTTCAATAAGTCGATGAATTATAGTCAAGATTATTTAGTGAATGGTTATTACCAATACTTAATCAAATTTTCCTCTAAATTATTGGTTTTTTTTTTACAAAGTGGAATCGGTATCTGCCATGATGATCCATACACGTTGTCCATATTTTTATGGCTTCCATAGTATTATGCATTGTCTGCCTCAAAAGTTGCCACACAATACTCGCATAGTCCATCCCTATAACCACCATGTCACAATAATTTTAAACCTTTTACACTGTTGAAAGCACTAGGAAAGAGATAAGCGTTTAGTTCTATGAGGCTCGATATTTGAACCTTAGACCTTCGTCCCCTTACGGGGTTTGGAAGAACCAATTGGTCTACACCTCAAACCTTAAATTATTGGTTTTTGGATTTGTTATTTTTTAAATTAATCTACCCAAGTGCAATTGAAGTACCCTGTCATATTTTCAACTACTCCAACCATTTTATGGCTTGGATTGCCTCAATCTTGACTTTCTCTTCTTCCTACATGACTATTTCACTTCTAGACTATGATGATTGTAGTTGAACTACTAGAGATAGCTCATTGAAAGAGTTGATAAAATATTGAATTAATTATTTTAAAGCTAAAGTATTATGCATTCCATGGAGATCTAGTCCTACCATTATATATTGTAATTTGTGGATTGAAAGCAATATTATAATTTTTAAAAATAAGTCAAAAATCATGCCCAGGTTTGGAATCATATTATTACCTCTCTTATTTAATGTCTATGTGAATGATGCTTCTTATGGAAAATATCATATAAGTGCTAGCCTCTGATGGATTAAGAAAATAAAGGAAAACTTCAATTCAAAATTCATATATTATACATATTTAAAAAAATAGGACATCTCTTGGTTGTCTCAAGAGACTTTTGGTGTTTCATATTCTCTTTGAATCTCCCATGAGAAAATAATGGAATAATTATCTAACATCCCCCCTTATTACATTATTTTATTTTATAGAAATATCCAATAGCCATGTATCCACTAGATTGACTTTAGCTCTAGCTTTGGCTATGGCTCTTGGGTGTTGCATCTAAATTTTGAGCAACATTTAGGATTGATGGTGATGTAGTTTTATTATCACTAGTTTAGGACTACTATATTGAACATTGTGTGGTCCCTACATAGTATATCCAAGTGAGGTAGGGTAGCTAACTGCATGATGTGTTACTTGTGCATGATGATACATTTTTGTTGTTGGTCCAACATATACTTGTGAAAACTAAGATGTTTCATATGGATTATAAAAAATAGACAAAATTGAATTTTTATGAATATGGTGGATACCTTAAAATAAACTTGATTGGGAAATAGAGATAGCCCTATTGATATAGATAATGACTAGGTTGTGGAAATGCCAAATCACCATTATAAAGTAGGTACTTCACCTTAATAACCCACATAGTGGTCAAAAATTTAGGTGTGGGTGGCACCCAATGATGCAAGATTGCACTTATCCCACTTGTCATCAATCATTGATGTTGATTTTGAACCTCCCACCATTGAAGTCATCAAGCCCAAATTTACTTCTTTCCATGTACTACTATGAGTATGAGGTCATGTGGAAGTGAGGTTAGGTGGTGCATCATGTTTTGCATCTTTGTCCATTTTGGAATTTTTGTTTGTTCGGATGGAACAATTGCTACAGATTCATCAACTTCTAGAATTTCTTAATGAACTTCCTCCACTTCTAGAAATTCTTCATGAGCTTCCTCATCTAACTAGATGCTTACAACTAGAGATGTGATATCTTTAGACTCCTTAGAATCATTAGTGTTTGTTTTAGTTTCAAATTATTCATCAAACACATCTCCACTTATATGCAAGTTGTTGGTGCCTTGACACATCATCATAGACAAGAAATATGCACAATAGGATTTTTACATCTAATTTGGTCCTCTTTTACTTTGGCATATGCATGTATGCCTTCTAAATACTTTGAGAAGTGAAATTGATGTATTTCTCCTAGACAAAGCTTCTTTAGGTGTAACTTTTTGTAGTGCCTTTGTGGGTGCTCTATTTTGAAGGCACACCATAGTGGAGACATCTTCATCCTAATACTATTGCTTCATATTGGCTCTTGTGAATATGTAGTAAACCATTTCTATGATGAAATGGTTTATTCTCTCAACAATCCCATTTTGTTGTGAAGTGTATGTCATAGTGAGTTGTCACTTGATCCTATTTTATGCAAGAAACCTTGAAAATTTGTTGGATGTATATTCCCTTCTTGATATGAATAAAGAACTCGAATAAAATATCCAGTTTTCTTTTCTACCTACTTCTTGAAGTGTTGGAAATTATTAAGTGCTTATGACTTAAGTTGCAAGAAAGCCACCCACATATTTCATGAGTAGTCATCTATAAATAGCTAGAAGTACCTATGTCCATCAAAATTGGCTTACATGGATTTACACAAATCGATGTGTATCACATCCAACAGTCCTTTGGCTTTGTGAGTGCTCAATTCAAAAGGAACTTAGTGTTGCTTACCTACTAAAAAACCTAAGCATACTAGTAATATAGGTAAAAGGTTGGGTAGACCTAATGATGTGGACATATTTAGATCTAGGCTAGTGTTTATTCGACTTAGTTTATTTTATCATTTACTTAAGCCTAAAGTCCTAATTCTAAGTTAGAATGTGTGAGTTCTAGACTAGGTGTTAGCTTTACTTATTTAATTAAGTATTAAATCCTAAGTCTAGGAATGATTTAATAAATGTCCATATCTATTTGTAAATATAGGCACATTTGGACGACATAGTCTTTAGATTGGAATTGTTATGTTAGTGAGAGTTAGCAACTTGAGTTTGAGTGCTTAGTCATAGATTCTCCTATTTTGGGAGATTATGGTTGTTTAATGTATTATTTAAAGTCCCTCCTGTGAATAACATTTTAGGTGTTTTTGTTCTCATTTTCCTCGTAACTGGTATCGGAGCCTATGATCAGGCTTGTGATAGTTAGCTTCTAGTTGTCTAGGAAGCTATAGTTTGCATAGGGAATTCTAGGAATAGATCCCTTGCTTGAGTGTAAAAATCCTTACAATTCTCCTCAAAATTCCCAATTTTTAGTTCTAAAAATTGGTCTTCTATCAGCTTAGAGGAGTTAAAAATCCTTTCATGTACTAGTTTGAAGAAGTTTTGAACTTAAAGTCTTAGTTTATCCACCTTTTAGGGAATATAGTTGTTGCATTAAGATAAATTTTGATTAGTAGAATTAATATTTTATTAATATTATTAATTCAATTTATTTTATTTATTTTGCATTAAGAATTTAAAAAAAAATGCCAACTTAGGAATTTTTATCCTGCTTTAGCGGCCTTTGTTGCACGATTGACCTTTTGTGAACCCTTTTTGTTGACAGCACCTCTTGCCGACCATTTTTCAGTGGCTTCCCGATGGCAACAATTGGATCGACCGCGAGTCGATTGAAATATTTTCAATCGTGCTCGGTGACCACCCCCTTACCAGCTTACATAGGCGCATTTCAGTCATCGACTTGGCATTTTCGATGCCTCTTCTTGGCTAACCTCAGGTTTGCCACCGGTGTGGCTCATCTCGGCCTAGCCACCTGTAGGTAGATGTCGCCCTGCTAACCGATGGTCAGGCCAGATCCACCGGATGACATTGCCCTACCGACAACATTGCCAAAGCTGATAAACATCCAGTGGCCATCTCCCTTAGTGGACCAACCAACGGTGATCACTGGATGGTAACCTTTCAGTCAAAATTTGATCGTGGTTCTTCTTGGTGGTGCCTAGTTAGAACACCGATGTTGACGGCCAGCATAGGCAGATAGCACATTGTTCAATGCAGCTAACAAATCACTACTGACATGATGTTTCGATCGATGCTCCCAACCTGATGGTGAATCCTCGATGACATGATCTCAGGTGCATTTCGACGAATCTCTCGATGAATTTTTTGGTGGATCTCGACGTAGTTTTGACATGATTGTTTTTGAACATCTATGATGCTTTAGCTGATGCTACCCTACCGATGATCCACTCTGATGACACTACTACAATCCTTGCTTCACTACCTACTACGTTTGTTGGTACCCTAACGATAGATCTACCCTGATGCAATATATGACAGTCAATTTTTATTCTCCCAATGATGACTCATCGACACTCGTTGTATATGATTTCCATCAACAAATCTCTGATGATGCATATCTGTTTTTTGACTAATTTTTTTGGGGGGATTTGCAACATTCTTGGTGATCGAACTGTCTTTTTCGGCACCGTTTTCTTGTTTTCGGTGAGATGACATTAGTGTAAGCTACGTGGTTTAGTATCACATTTGGGATGTGGGACAACTTGTAGTGATTTATTATCACTTTTCTGCACCTAAAGTGATAGCCAGCACCTCAGGCTGTCTAAGCACTCTAATCAAGCGTGCGCTCCGAGGACTTATGTTTGATTTGTGGAATAACTGTTAAGTTGCACGTGGATTTGCTTGTGCCATTGGACCAATTGAAAATTTAACAAATTTTTGTTTAAAAATCATTTCTTGTGCAGGCGTTTATCCCACACTCATAGTGTGTGGTTCATTGTGCACTTTATAAGGGGTCGAGTGCCTACTATTTGTCAGCTAGCTTCTCAGGTTGGCTAGGCTTATAGCTGCCAAACGGAGTTGAACGTTGGCTTGTCACCTTGGTATCTAATGCGTACTCCATTGACATGCGGATGAAAGTTGAGTTGTGACTTTATGGATTTCGGCGTTTGACCTCCTGTCGCAGACCTACCATCGATTTGGTAGAAGGAAAACAAATTTTTTGGTTGAATTTATTGTTTGCCCATAAATTAATTAATTTATTTTTCTACAAAATTTGATTATTCCCATTGAGATGTAATAGCAAATTTTATTATATTTTTGCTTAGAAAAAGTGCAAAAAAATTGTAAAAGAGGGTGATTTTTGTTTTACAGTTATTGGTAATATTTGTAACCCCTCTTATCGAAAAGTTGTAAGATCATAGCCTAGGAGAGGCTATTCTTTGTAATCGATCTGGCATACACTAGATCACAAATGGTGTCAGACTTGGCTGACCAAATGTTTGCTTTAGCATAAACTATTGGCAATTTGGCCAACAAAGTAGATGAGATTTCAGTTCAGTATGCTCCTGAAGAAAAAGCCCCTAGAGATAGTAAATCTCATCTCAAATGTGATGTCAAGATCTATGATGGTTCTCAGAATCCTGATGTGCTCAATAACTGGATCATGGACATGGAAACCTGGTTTGCTTATACAAAAGTTCCATTAAATGATAAAGTTCCTTTTGCTAAACTCAAATTGAGTGGGTTAGCAAAACTAGTCATCTTGGATCGACAAGATGAATAGAATCCCATTACTTTTTGGGACGAATTGGTTCAATATTTGAAGGATTCTTTTTATCCTTCTAATTATGCACAAGAATTGAAAGTGAAATGGTTTAGATTACACCAAGGTTACAATATGTCTGTACAGGATTATATCTCTTCTTTCAACAGGTTACGCATTTTGTTGAGTGTAAAAGATCCTGCAACAGAGTTGATTGTAAAATTTACAAGTGGCCTTCAAGAGCACTTGTATAGGGAGATCAAATATACTCCCTTGGAAACCATTGATGCGGCCTTCAATCATGCACAATTGGCCGAAGAGAAGTTCGCCACTCGAGCACAAGAAACTTCTCGCTCTTCAAATCAACAGCAGTCTTCGAAGGCCAAGATGCCTTCCAATTCTTCTCCTTCTTCTTCTCCTAGTTCTTCTTCTTCCTCTTCTTCTCCAAAGTCTTATAATGCAAAGAAATATTGTAATCATTGTAAGATATAGGGACACTTAGAATCTGAGTGTTTTAGGAAATAGAAGAACTTACTTGTACAACCTATAGTGGAGGAGCCCCCAAAGGCCCCCATTGTGGTTATGGGAGAAGGGAGAGCATATGATGAATTGAGAGGAAAACTGAACAATGTTACACTACTGCATCAAAAATGTGGGCGTGACCATTTGTTTATCACCAAATCCCACCTCACACATGACTTCTTTGTGGATTGTATTATCGATAATGGATCCCAAACCAATTTGATTGCACAATCTGTTGTCGATAGGCTCAAATTACCTATGGAACCACATCCTCATCCTTATCCATTGGGATGGAAGGATACAAATTCCAACTCCTACATCACAAATACTTACACTGTGTCATTTGCTTTTGGGCCTCATTATGTAGATCGAGTCACCTATGATGTGACTCCCATGGACTACTGTGGTCTTATTCTTGGGCAGCCCTATCAATTTGATAAGAGGGCTATTTATGATGCATACCATCAGACCTACACTTTGCATCATAAGCATAGGTAATATTATCTTCATTCTCAACCACAAACCATACTTATACCTAATTGTTATCTACTAGAGAAGATAGCCCTTGTATTCAATAGGTCTCTTGACACACTTGATTCCACTACACCGCCTCCTTCTAAGGTGACATCATCATCATCTTTCGCTGCATTACCTCATCCTACGAAGGCAATTTCTTCATTGGCACCTCCTCTTGTTGCTCCAGCTCTTCTTCCACCTATTTTAGAGCGGCCATCATTGCCATCTTCATCGGTTCCTATTTTTCAGTAGACTTCATTGGCTCCACAATAGACTATTGGTGCTTCTTCATTACCTCATCGAGATCCTACATGGATTGGTGATCGAGATGTACCATGACCTTCAGCTCCAGCATCGACTATGACTCATGGCCCACATGATCTTGTTCAACATCTCAGTCAACTTTGTTTTCAGCATGTTGTATCTCACCCCTTCACCCCTATTGTAAAAGCATTGGAGTCCAATGCTTCTATGGTGGAGAGGGATGATGTGGACATCTTTAGATCTAGGCTAATGTTTATTAGGCTTAGTTTATTTTATCATTTACTTAAGCCTAAAGTCCTAAGTCTAAGTTAGAATGTGTGAGTTCTAGACTAGGTGTTAGCTTTACTTATTTAATTAGTATTAAGTCCTAATTCTAGGAATGATTTAGTAAATATCCAATCCTATTTGTAAATATCGTTACATTTGGATGACATAGTCTTTGGATTGGAATTGTTAGCTTAGTGAGAGTTAGAAACTTGAGTTTGAGTGCTTAGTCATAGATTCTCCTATTTTGGGATATTATGGTTGTTTAATGTATTATTTAAAGTCCCTCATGTGAATAATATTTTAGGTATTTTTGTTCTCATTTTCCTCGTCACCTAACACCATATGATGCTTACTTAGCTGGAGCAAGTATCCAAAACTTAGATGATCATATCTCCTATGCCAAAAGGAGGTAGCATCTGTCGTGGTTGTGAACAATGTGACATTAGAAGATGATATGGCATTAAGTGCAAACAAGCCATTCTTGTAGGAACTTATAGCTATTTTTTTTATGATTTATGATAAAACACTTCTTTTTGCCATCAACAACTTGGAATTTGACCACCATGTTATGTTCTAGAATTTCTATTGTAGATAACAAGTTGTTTTCCAATAAAAGTAGATAGAGTACCTTTCCAATTATGTATTTGCCTCTAGAAATATTAAGAGTAACATCTCACAATCCTTTAAAATTATATATTTTATCGTTAATAACAGTGACTAGTTTATTATCTTTGGCTTGGAAGGAGTCAAACCATGCTTTGTTTTCAATCTTGTGCTTGCTAGCACCTGAATCAATGTACCAAATTTTATCCTTCAATGATGTACCTTATGTACCAATTTGAGGTATTTTTGGATTCATATTATTATTCTTTATGCACAACATGCCCTTGTTGTTGCTTCTACTTGGGACATGGTTTAGATTGTGTATTTTTATAATTCAAAGAGTTATATCAATAATATTTTTTATCGTGTCCTTTCTCATAGATTTGATAGTACATATTTTGTTTATGAGGTTGTTTTTGTGATGATGATGAACCCTTCTATGGATTATTTCTATTATATTTTATGTAAATGAGTGTATTATTTGTCAATTGATCTCTCAACTGGTTGGTTGCTTCTGCATGTTGAAGCAAATTCACCAACTTTTCAAAGGATACCTTCCTATTTGAGACTTGTAAGGAAGTGATCAACATTGAAAATGAATCTAGTAGAGCTCAAAGTATTATGGGTACTAAGAGTTTACCTTCCACTAGTTTACTCATGGAATTCATTCTAGCTTTTAACTCTACAAATTTATGAAGAAATAATTCAATGTTGTTTCCATATTGAACTCTCAATATGTGGAGTTGATACTAAAGGTGAAGAATTGTAGATTCAATATTCCCTTCATAGCGGCCAAAAGAGAAAAAGTGTCACAATATCATGATATGTTGCATCGTCGCGACCAAAGGAGGAAAAGGTGTCGCGATATCGTGGCATGTTGCAACGTCGCGACCAAAGGAGAAAAAGTGTCATGATATCGCGACATGTTGCATTGCCATGGCCAATCGTGACATGTTGCATTGTCGCGACCAATGGAGGAAAAAGTGTCACGATATCGTGACATGTTGCTTCATCGCGGCCAAAGAGAAAAAGTGTCACGATATCGCGACATGTTGCATCATTGTGGAAAAAACAGAAAAAGTGTCGTGATATCGCAACATGTTGCATCGTCACGGCCAAAGGAGGAAAAAGTGTCGTGATATCGCGACATGTTGCAACGTCGCAATCAAAATAGGAAAAAGTGTCACGATATCGTGACATGTTGCATTTTCGTGGCCAAAAGAGAAAAGTGTCGCGATATCATGACATGTTGCATTTTCGCGGCCAAAGGAGAAGAAGGAAAAAGTGTCATGATTTCACGACAAGTTGCATCAACAGACCAAACCGATCCCCCTGGCAACATCTCACATTGTGCAAACATGGAAACTTGTAGGATCGTGCCTTAGGCCAATGGGGAAGGAGTCTCTCCACACTTGAATGTCATATTCGTCGACTCCCCTATTAGCTAGGTAATGGTTTAAGAGATTTGTCTTCATTGCAAATCTTCTTTTACTGTTGTAATCTTGTGTTCTCTCTGACTAAGGTTGGGAAAATTCTCATCCCAACTTGTAAATGTTCTTTGTTTTAATACAAGTTTTTTCAAATTTCTAAAAAAAAAAAATATTCCCTTCATAGATGGTAAAAAGTGTGCCCGATACCTCCCTGGATGTTTGTACTTCATAAATATTATTTGAACAACATCTACTTTGGAAAGGGGGATGTTCACCAATGATATGGCATCTACATCATCAAGTTTCTATTCGTCTTATTCATTCTCTTTAGGTCAAGTGACTGTGCCAGTGATAATATCCTAGAGTTCCTCAACTACTAGGATGGTTCTCATCTTAGTCTTCCAAGGTCCAAAGTTTAAACCTTTGAGTAGTTGGGATTTTGTAAGAACTTTTGATGCTTGCATGTTGAGGGTTCTTTATGAATCCCAAATGGTTCTCCTTTCAATATACCTCTAATTCAATATACTAAACCTATCTATATACCCTCCCTTCCTATATACCCATTAGTACATGGAAGAAGCTAGTCCTCTTGATATACATAGCTATAAATAAGACTTTAAGGTACATGAAAGATAATGATGTAAGGTACCAAGTAAATACATAAATATATTTTCTCTATTAATGACACCTACTTAAATATAAATCCTTGTACATGGTAAATAGGGTTTGTCTAACAATAGTGACAAATAAGGTAGGAAATGATGGAGTGGAAATATCAAAAAATAACCTTATATATCCATGATGATTTAAATTGATGAGGATATCAAATTATCCTAAGTATTAACTTAGGCATATTTTATTATTATTCTTTATAATAATGTGAGCCTCCATTTCTCACACTAGCTTGTAGTTGGTAGGTTGTTTTGGACAACCTCCTAGTTGTTAGTTGTTAGCATTTTGTTTATCTTTAGCTAACTAGGTGTTACCATTGTTAGCATCTTGTTAGCTATCTAGGGTAAGTTAGCTTCTAGGTGCAACTTACATTTCTTCTTACAAATATGTCCATATTTAGAAGAACCACCTTTAGTTGTAATGTGTGATATTTAAGCACCCTATTGTCAATGCATTTTTCAGCTTTGTGTTTCCATATTTTAAAATTTGTATTCCACATAATTAAATCTTTGTGTGTGGCACGTTGATGCCACGTCACTAGTATTATAGCAATGATTAGACCTTGGGTTATTTCAACCCTTTTATTGCTCTAATTGTTGATAGTTCATGCAGTATCTAAGAAACCTTGAGGAGGGTATAGTCAAGTGGTAAATAACAACTTGTATGAGTGAATAAATTGTGTAAGGAAGTTGCAATTCATTATTTTGGTGAATTATTACTAACTAACCTTGTTGGCAGCACCTTGTGTTGTTCGTTCTAGATACAAACATGCAATAATATCCAGTAGCATATGTGGTTATAGCTAACGTATAACAACTTGTTTTCTACCACTAGTTAGATAGATCCTCCTTAGTCATTCATTCCATAACACATAGACCAAGGGGTTTTATAGTCTATGATATTGCAACTTAGAACACATAGCAAATTATCATCGAAGTGATGGAGGACACTACCATAGGAGGACCCCATGCGCAAGACGTATCAGGTTGAAGGACCCTATAATATGAATTCTTCCTAGTCGTAGGTGAAGAACCCCAACACTGTGTGAGTAGGCTATCATGCTTGAAGGTAGATACAAAGATCATGTAGATTCTTTTTAGTAGCTTGGATATTTATAGGTATATAAAACATCATGGTTCAAACAATCGCAATGCCACTTGCAACATTGAAGCATATGTAGTTCTAGATCTAAATGCCCTAAAAGACATGTCTTGCATTGTTAAGAGAAAGTAGGGAGATTTCTCCCATTCTATCATAGATGAACATTTCCTTTAGATGAAAAATGAAGCAATGGTAAGAGGCCATGATCATATGCAAAAAAAATTGATGCCAAACCCCCAAAAAAATTCCCCCTTGTAAATTGCTAAAACAGAGGAGGTTGCAGCGAATCAAAACACATGAAATACAAAACCTAAATTCCCCCAATAAAATCCTAACACATGGTGTTAGCATAACCTCATGATGAGAATATCCATAATCCAATTCACAATAGACGCATGGTAAAATCTAATTGGTTGAAGTGGTTATTTTAGCAGATGTACAAGTTTTAGTGAGAAAAATAGGTTGAGCATTGGAATTTTTGGACCTCCTTTATCCCACATTTATTATGGGATGGCACTCTTAGTGCCTTAAGAGGTCATAGGCCCCCTAGTGAAGTGACCACCAATCAGTGATCAAGGAAGCCTTTGTGTCGCATGGGCTACAAAGCATCGATTATTTGGTGCTTGTGTTCACAAATACATGGCATATAATAATTGAACTATGTAATTCTATAGTGATTTGACCTATCGACCATTGACCCTGATTGACCTTTATATAGTTGACCAATTGATCATCATTAACTTCAAATATTTTTTTTCAATGGATTACATGGGATTGAAAAGAGCCTCGCTTGTATTACATCATCACTACATAGTGGTATTACAACAAAGCTTGGATATTATTGATGTATAATTTGGCAAGATTCAAACCTAGATATCCTCCTTTAAATGGAGGAATCTAACCGGTTGACCTAATTCCACTTGATAAATTCAAACAATTTTTTTCTACAAGGTGAAAATTTTTATTTTTTGCCTCCAAAAATCATATTTTTGCAAATTAAGGGTCAAAATTTCCATTTTTAGTGCTAATTTTTTTTACCAATTCAAATTGAAGGGTAAATTTTATTGTAATTACCCAATTTATGTAATTATAAAAGCACTAAATTTTATGTTTTTTATAATTTGGAAGGCAAAATTTTGTACTCTAGGTCAATTGTTGCATTAGGAAACCTTCAAATCTATTCTTAATAGTTGCCTAGACATTAATTACAACCAATTGAGTTACCTTCTAGACTAGATTACATAAAATTTCAAATGGATTCTGATCTCTTAAAATAAATGTTAATTATTTCCAATGTAGTAGGAGAATTGATGAATAGAGCACAAGATATTATAGTATAGATGGCTCCTAGTAATGTTAAGATATATAACAATGAATTTAAGAATAAGGTAAAGTGTGAAGTAAAGCCTTATGACAGATATAGGAATCCTAATGTCCTATCTAGTTGGATATTAGATATGGAGACTTGGTTCTCTTATTTAGAAACTCTTACCAACGAATAGGTTTCCTTTGTTAAACTTAAACTCATGGGTTTGGCAAAATTATTGATCATGGAGAGATAACAAAGTTAAAATACCATCAAGACTTGGAAATACCTCATTGAAGCTTTGAAGAATACTTTTTACCCACCTAATTACAAAAATGGTCTCAAAATTAAATGGCATAGGTTGAGAAAAACTCACAACATGTCGGTCTAAGATTACATCTTTGAGTTCAATAGGTTAAGGATTCTTCTTGGAGTGATTGATCCAACAGAGGCACTAATCATCAAATTTTCAAGTGGTTTGCAAGAACGGGTATTTAGGAAGGTGAATTTCATTCCCTTGGACACTTTGGATATAGCATTTGATAATGCACTTTTAGTGGAGGAGAAATTGGTAGCTTTGTATGCACACCCTTCCAATATACAAAGTCCATAACAAACACATCAGGCAAAGATACCTTCCTCTTCTTATTTCTTTCCTCCTCTTCTTTCTATCCTCCTCCTCCTCCTTCTTATTCTCCATATTATTTTTGTAGAGCTAGTGGTGTAGTATTCCCATTGGGGAGGTTATTTAGGAAGCTCTAGAAATGATCAACAAGGTCTCAAAATCCAACTTTCACAATTCGTATAGCTTGTACGGTCTCCCTCGTACTCTATGTCAATTTGCCAAAGTAGCTTGTATGATTACCAAATCGTACATTTGTATGATCCAAATCATACAAAACTATATATTGTATGATTTTATACTGATCCAATTCACTAGAACAAGTTTTGTAAGTTAAATTGATCATTTTTGTAATCAATTTCTCCAAACTAGCAATATTTCCCTTTTTGGCAGGTATTTGGGTTGCAGCTTTGTTACCAAATAGGGTAAAAAAACAACTTGTATGATTTAGTACAGTCCTTGTATGGTTTGTATGAACCCTTTCTGCAAATAATATTCAGATCTATCACCTTGCATCACCAATCCTTTCAAGATATATTTTGGGAAGTTTCTATGTATCAATTGCTCCAATTCTTCCTAACATGCAAACCCTAACTCTTTAGCAATGGGTTGTTTTCACCAAGGACGATTCCAAAAATTGTACAACTACCTCAAAAATTTAGGATACAACTTTAAATTTTCATATAATAAATTCCCTTATTCACACCAAGTCTGGAGGGTAATCATGATCATTCACAAGACAATTCCATACATTCTCATAACAAAATAAGTAGTAAATATTAACTATTCAACCTGCAACATCCAAAACATATATTGGAATTCACAAGGATAAGGAAATTAGGAAAATGACTATCATATTCAGATTATAAATATTCTTGTACATATATCTTCCATCATCCATTACAATCTCAACAATGAATAATAATTCTACTCAACAATCACATAAATGAACCTTTAATCAATAACCAACAATGAATTGTATATGAGCATGAACGAACAACCAAAAAAATGAATAGGGGGGCTATATAATGCATGCCCAGACCATTCCAAAGTGGTTTTTGAGGCATCACAATATTTACAATTTCCATCCCAACTAATTTCCAAAATAATTCTTTTACAAGGTTTACTAAGGTCTAATTCGATTTTTATCAAATTAAACGCAAATGCACATTTCACCTTAATTTCACTCCATTTCACATTGTACATTTTCAACCTTGTACGTTTTTCTCTTGCTTGTACATTTTGGCACTTGTACATTTTAGTCAAAATTGAGCAAAACTACACAGAATTGAGCAAATCCAAAGATCACTTTTTCTTCTTCTAGGAGGTGGATTTGTTGCCTACACTTTCAGTGGAAAATTTTTATGTAATCATTGTAAAATAAGAGGTCATGTAGAAGCTGGCTATTTTAGGAAGAACAAAAATTTAATTGTACAAAAACCAAATGAGGAACCATAACATGGTCTCATTCAGGTTTCAGGAGAAGAAAGAACATATGATGATTTTAGGGGACATATCATTAATGTAACCCTAATGTCTCATCCTTTTTATGAGGGTACCCATGAAAATTTGTTTGTCATGAGGGTCCACTTGACTCATAATTTTTCTATACATTGCATCCTTGACAATGACTTACAAAATAATTTAATTGTGAAGTTGTGGCACCTTAGCCTCCGATCCATCAAGCTAGTAGGATAAGTTTTTAGTGTTTGATGTCTCACACTCCCACTTTTATTGTAAAAGCATTGAATTACAATGTTTCTATTATGGGGAGGTATGATGAGGATATCAAATTAGCCTAAGTATTAGCTTAGGCATATTTTTTATTATTCATGTTAATAATGTGAGCCTCCATTGCTCATGCTAGCTTCTAGTTGGTAGGTTGTTTTGGACAACCTCCTAGTTAGTTGTTAGCACTTTGTTTAACTTTAGCTAACTAGATGTTACCATTGTTAGCATCTTGTTAGCTACCTAGGGTAATTTAGCTTCTAGTTGCAACTTACCCTGTCTTCTTCCAAATATTTCCAAATTTGGAAGAACCACATTTAGTTGTAATGTGTGCTATTGAAGCACCCTATTGGCAATACATTTTTTAGCTTTGTGTTTCCATATTTCAAGCTTTGTATTCCACATTATTAAATCTTTGTGTGTGGCACTTTGATGCCACATCATAAAGGGTTGATGCCCAAATGTCATTATGGAAGCTTTGTCAGGCTAAAGACACAATAGCTCAAGGTGACAACTTTACCTATAAATACAAACTAGAGATGTCATTGATATTGAATGCTACAAGTATGCTTAAGCATGTGTTTAATTAATATATAAAGTATGAAATTTTTGAAGCAAATAGCTTAAAAATTTGAATTGTTTGGCCAATGCCAAAAATGCACCTTTTATAAAAATAATTACTACCCCAAATTTGCAAAATATTCACTATAATCTATTTTTCAATTATTTGCCATTAAAGAACTATAGGTAATTGCAATATTAAAATATTTTTTTTCTAGGGTAGTAAAAAAATTGACCCTTGAACCTCTACTTTGTTTCAAGTGACCAACTTGTCTACTTAATGCTTCATCCAAAAAAAAAAATGATTATTTTTCGTTCTTTTTTTCCTTTTCTCACTTTTTCAAATTCAAAATTTTAAAGCAAAAATATGAGTTAGGAACTTGAACCCAAGACCTCAAGTTTTAATGCCTTCATAAGTTAGTCTTATGCCAAGTCAGATATCAAATTTTAATGCCTTCACAAGTTAGGCTTATGCCAAGTCAACTATCTGCCTATATGCAATTTTTCTTCCTCGTATAATGTGTTTCACACCAACAAAGGCCTAACGAGACATGTGCACCTATGACATCAATTTGTTTGAATTTCTCAAATATAAAATTTGTAGGCCTATCGGGTTTTGTTTTTATTTATTTTTGGCACTTATACACCCTTGTTGCATGATGCCATTCCGATGGACTCTGATGCAACCTTCTTATCAGGTTATAAGTCTGTGTAATGGTAAGTTGCTATATAATGTTGGACATTTTGAGTAGATGAGTTGTCATTGATGTCAAATTTGAGTCGTCATTGATGTCAAGCTTTCAGCACCAGTGAGTGGCAATTTCAGTGGGCAGTATCAATTTTAGGGTAAAAGGATAATCCACCTTCAATTGATCAAATCCGGTTCCAAGAAGTCAATATGAGGTCCAAAGGGCAAAGAAGAGGCCCAGGAAAATAATATTATAATATTTTACTATAATATTAAAAAGGAAATTTAAATTAATTATACATTAATTAATATAATTTATTAAAAATTAATTTATTAATTAATTTAATTAACTTTCAAGTTGCTTAAGTTAATTATAAGTTAATTTTAATTTAATTATAAATTAATTTTTTATAATTTAATAAACCCTAAAAAGGGTTATAAAGCAAAGTTTATAAATCGAATTTAAAATTTGATTTGAGCATCGACGTGTTCTGGCAATAAGGCATCATGTATAAATTAAGATAAAACCTTTGCCTTAGAACACCAAGCAATTAATTTGAATACCCAAAGTTCCAAAAATGTGTGCAAAAAGGATGCAATCTTGTTAGCATTGAAAATTCTCTAACGTAAAAGAACGAAGAATTAGGAGCTAGTCTCCTTTCACCCTGCACACACGCCACGTAGTGCAGCTAGCGACGGTGGAAGGTGTTAAGATGTATTGTTGGCAGGGAGGATGCAGGTTCGAATCCCATGGGGTTCACATTTTGCAAGGAAGGAAGGTATTCCTTTTTGGAAGTGTTGCCAATAAAAAAATTAAAGGGGGACAAGCGCCTTCCCCTCCTTGTGGAAGCACCTAGCCCACGTGGTGGGCTAGCGCATTGATAAGGCGCTCGGCTAGGAGAGGTTTCAAGTTCAAAACCCATCGAGGCCTTTTGTTTGTTGAAGAGGTATGCGCTGACGGCATATGCTTGGTTGCTTGGTTAATTTCAAAGATGCTAAAGTTTGAAAAATAAAATATTTTTGTGCCTTGTAAAGTTTATTTTTCCTAAATTAAAATTAATATTGAGTATTTAAGGGAGGTAAAAGGATAGGCAATAATATTTTTGAAAGGTTGATTTTTGGTGGTTAATTGATATTGGAGATTATAAGGAACAATTGAAATATTATTTTCATGTGTGATTTGATAAATTGCTAATTTCAAAAGGGAGTAATAAGAAGTAATTAAGTTTGATTATTTTTTAGGATTATTTTATGAAGAGGTTAGTGTTGGACACAAATCTGCCTAAGTACAAGATTTCATCACTTGTGCGCCCTAGACTCGGCCAACATTGAAAGGCCGAGAGAAAGAGAAGTCTCCTGGGCCAATCTCCAGAGAGGGTTGGCTCCCAAACTAATCTAAACTGGTTTCAAGATAAGAGTGCGGGAAAGAAATGGGAAAATGCAGAAAGAAAGGGAAATAACAGAAAGAGATGGAAATATGGCCGAAGCCGATAGTTGATGGGGAGAACAACCTCAAACAGCAAATAACCTCAACTAGATCCTGAAGCTAAGCAACAACTGACTCTTAGAATGCATATACAGAAATTGGATCAAGCATTAGCCGTAAGTTCGCTTCCAATTATACTCCAAACGTTCAAATGCAAATACAACCAAATCCAGAACAACAGAATTCAACTTATATTAACACTGGACTAACAGAAGTGACTCAGATAGAAAGCAAAACTTGAACAACAGTTTGGATCACCAACTCCAAAAGACACTAAGAATAGAGCAAAATGCATCTAGGATTTCTGCTTCAATTTCTGCAAAAAGGTCCTCCTCCTTTTGCTTGAGATTTTACATTGGTATTTATAGAGGTCTTTCCTCTTCCTTTCGAATCACAACATTTAATACATAAAACATATTTTGAAGAGGCGATCCGCAAAATCTGCACTTGAAAAGAGAAACAATCCCCCTTAATCTGCCTCGGAGAAATGACATTCCCTATTTTTATGGATCAAAACTGAAAATTAAACAGAAACAAGGGACCATATTTCTTCATTAAATGACCATTATCGGGGCAAGCCGGAAGTTGTTAGGAGATCACGAACAAGAGCTTTTAATATTGGAGGCATCTTTAATTTTGGTGGCGTCGAAAACTGCCTCATGTTCTTCCATCTTGCGCACATAGGTAAACAACAACATTTAATCTTGGAGCCTCTTTGACCACGATCTCAAAATCAGTTGGAGAGCTTTTATTTGATCCTTATCTTCTCCTCACGTTCTCCTATGCAATTTTGAAGGAAAAATGCGGACTGAACTATATCGGGCCTTTGTTGTTGCTTCTGTCATGAAAATGAGACAGGTCACGAAAATGCGACATGTCGCGAAATCGTGACACTTTTACCTTACTGCTTTCTCTTCTTGCCACCAATCGTGAAAATGCGACATGTCATGAAATCGCGACATCTTCTCTTCGTTTAGCTTTGTCTCCATGACATGTCGCGAAATCGTGACATTCTCCTCTGTCTTGGCTTCTTTGCTACTCCTTATCGTGAAAATGTAACATGTCGTGAAATCGTGACATCTTCCTCTTGCACTGTCTTTTCTGCCTTAGACCTGTGAAAATGCACCATGTCACGAAATCGTGACACTCTGTTTCTCCATTTGGCTTTATCTCCACAATATGTCGCGAAATCATGACATTTTCTCTCCTCTTGTACTTTGCTGCTTTTCGGCCGTGAAAACGCGACATGTCATGAAATCGTGATATTTCTTCTGCGCTTTGCCCTTCTGCCCTGACATGTCATGAAATCGTGACAATTTCTTATCTTCTCCTTCGTTGCCGCTTCTTGTCATGATATCACGACAAGTTTCTCTTGCTTGGCTTCATTTCCAAAAATGTCACGATATCACGACATCTTTCTCCCGCCTTGTGTTTATCTTCAGCCCTTCCACGATAACGCGACATGTCATGATATCGCGCCATTCCATACCATTTGCTCCTTTTCTATTTTTCTATCGCGATATCGTGACATTTTTCATTGGTGCTCCCCTTTGCTACTGTATGTCACGATATCATGACATTTTCCTATCACTTTGCTTTGTTGCCATTGCAAGTCGCGAAAATGCGACATGTCGCGATATCGTGACAACTTTTCACTTTTCACTTCCTCACCGCAACAAGTCATGAAAATGCGACATGTCACGATGTCACGACAACTTTGCCATTACTACTTCCTTTTGTTGCTCCTAGCGCAAAAATCCAACATGTCATGATATCGCGATAGTTTTACTCCCTTGCTTCCTTTGGCTGCTTTTAGCCGTGAAAACGCGATAGGTCACGAAAATGCGACATGTCGTGATATCACGACATTTTCTATACTTAGCTCATTTCTGCATTTGGACGCCATGAAACTGCAATAGGTCGCGATATCGCGACATCTTTCACTTACTTTGCTCTAACACAAAACTTGTAGAGATTTTTGTATTTTCCCTTTCAAAGTGCTTGGAGGGACAAACAGAGGAGTTAGTATCTCTACAATTTATGCATTCTCTTGCATGAACAGTAACAACAAAAACAATGTGGCAAAAATGCCAACATTCTTGGTGGCTCATGGGGTATACAGTTCTGCTATATGCATGAACCTCAAGCCTTTATCCATTGGGCAACAGAGTCAAGAAGTTGGAGGAGCAGAAAAAGTGAGTGCTGGTTGATGCTGGATGTCTCTGTGGGCTGCTGCAACAAGCTCTTGCTGGCGCTCGGCACTCAAAATAGGACCTTCAATAGAAATTTATGGAATAGCAGAACTTCCCTTATTTCTTGAACGACTGCATTTTTCCTAGCTCGGTTGAGCTGGGTAATCACCAGGTGCTATGAAAGGATCTCCATGGCAGTAGTGAAAAGCACCTAAATTGCAAAAACGGAAATGAATGGAGTGATGACCGGCAGATGTGCAAGTCATGGAATGGGAATGGTGAATGATGGAAATGGATGGAATGGAGGAGGTGGTAGGAACTATGGAGAAGTGCTCAAAAGACAAAGGATGAGAAGAAAGGGGAAGTGAAGAAAAGGGAACATCAGAGGGGAGTAGAAACAACAGTAGTGGCTTGATTATTTACGAGAAGAAGGAGTGGGAGAGGAAGGGAATGAAGTAAGGAAGTGGAAGAAAGAAGAAAGGAAGCCACTAACTGATGGGAAGGAAAAGAAAAAGAAAGAGAAATAAACATACCTGCGGGCTCGCGTGCAAAAGGAGCCAAAGTTAACGAATTTTTTTTTTTTTCTTTTTTATGTACAAGGTAACCCCCGAGTTTAGCTGTGAACTCTCGGGAGAGACACATACCAAAACATGGCTCTATGATCTCCTGGATCCCAGACCTTGAACACACACTTATTGGTCTCCTGATTGATAATCAGCTTGGAGTCACCAAAGATTTGCAACTATCGTGCTCCAAGTTTCTCAGCCTTCTTGAGACCTAGGCATAAAGCCTCATATTCTGCTGTATTATTTGTGCAGCTCCAGGTCAAACGATATGAATAGGATCATTGAATTCCAGAAGGTAATACTAGAACAATCCCAGCTCCAGCGCCATTTTTGTATCGTGCTCCATCGAAATAGAGCTGGTCTGGCACAGAGTCTTGACCAACTTGATCAGGAGGCAACTCTACTTCAACCTCTTCAGGCTTTGTAATGGAGTAACAACCAATTTTAGTTTCCATCATGGCATTAAAATTGAGCATTGAAAACTCATCCTCTAAGCAAAGCTCATCCAGGACTTCATCCATTAAATCAAGATTGTCCAATTCTTCAGTTATCATGTTGACAGAATGTTTGGACTTTTCTTCTTCTTCCATCTTCTCTATATGAAAAGTAGAAGGCTTCTTATTGTAAATACGGATTCTTCTTCCTTTGAAAGGAATCTCCAAGTGAGAATAATCCAGAGAAAGGTAGCCTCCCAGCTTGGCAGTGAATTCTCTCGACAAACACATACTGAAATATGGTTCCAAATCAACCACAACTACCTCCTGAATTACTGTAATTTGAGGCATACTATGTAGAGCAATAGGAACATCCTTGATTACACCCACTATTTTCATGGGAGTCCCATCCAACCGCAAGACACCAGGGCTACTTCTTGTATACTCCATACCCATGACTTCACAAACTGCCTTTGGCATGACAGTTGTCGCAGCACCAGAATCAATCATGCAGTTGTGCACTATCCAACCCTCCATCCTGAGTGACAAATAAAATGGGGGTGGTCTTATTTTTCTAGTGACTGAAGAGGTCAGAGTTTGAGACATAACTACCTGGGTTGGAGCCTTCCCCTTACTTTGTGTGGTCTTCAGGGATTCCTGTAAGAGATTTACCTATCCAAGCAGCTGCAAGGTGTCATACAGACTTACTTTAGCTGGTATCCATTTGAGTTCTTCAACGATGTTGTACTCCATCGAGATCTGCTCTTTCCCTCCACTGGCAGATTCAAATTTGCTTCTATATTGTTGGGTGGCCTCCACTCATTGCCGTTTAGTCAATGATGGATACCGCAACGTCTCTCTAGCTTGTTCCTTTGTTTTCGCTTGCGGCTGAGAGACAAAAGCTTGTTCCTTCTCTTTTGCTTGTGGTGAAAGCGGATCCTTCGACAAAATAGGTGGTTGTTGCGGAGCTGGAGGATCATGAGTCTTTGCAGGTATTTGTTGCTTTGTTGCTTGTGTAGGAGGCACTTTCAATGGCTCCATCTTAGCCGGATCTACCAACATTGGTTTCTTGCCGCTGCATGTCAAGACTGCTATGTGTTCCTCAAGAGACATCACGGAATTAAGATCCACCTCTCGAATCATGTTTACACGGCTCCCCGCAAGAACTTGCAAATAATTTTGGTGGACCATGCAAGTGGACTCATCATGTGGATCATTGCATGAAGAACACCAGTAAGAAGGCTCATGTGAAACTTTAGAAGGGCCAGCCTCTTCACTTACCAGGATCGTTGAGTTCCTCTCGGGTACTTTCTCCATAGCCTTGCTAGGAGCAACTTGCTCTCTAGTTACCGCTAGAACAAATCTTCGTGGCTGATAGTTCCTTTCCGCCTCTCTCCACTCCATAGATGTCACCTTGTTAGTGAGAGCTCTCATGGCCGATTGAATTTCTTGCAAAATAGCCAATTGAGGATCTGGGCTTGAGGACACAGGCGATGCAGGTAGAGGTAATGGAACTGGTGGAGAAGGTAATGCAGGAGTTGGAAGTGGAGAGGTTATCTGTGGAATGGGAATCATAGGTACTGAAGGTATGGGAGGATTCCATGAAGATGAAGGGTATATGGATGGAGCAGTGTAAGATGTAGGGGCTGCACCTGTATGCTGGTATTGTGGGAGCTCGAGAAAAATAGGCATAGTCATTTTCGGAGGCAATTTCCCAATGACAATCAGATCGGCCTCAGCCTTTTGTGCCTGGGCATATAGTGCAGGAAAGGTTTGAACATTGGACATCCTAATGTTCATACCAATATCTGAATGGAAAGCCCTAAGAAAGTACAATGTTGCTTGTTCATGAGTAGGGCGAAGACCGTCAGGAACTCTCTGCCAAGTTCGGGCAAACCTAACATTGAAATCCACTATCTCCTCTTGAGGATGCCTCTTGATATTATTAAATTGATGCACTAAAGAAAATGGGTCCGCTTGCTCATTGAACCCTTGGATTAGCATCTCTGCTAATTGATCCCATGAATTTATGGAGTTGGGAGACAAGGATCTATACCAAGACAACAACTTACCTCGGAGTGACAGGACGAGCAATTTGATCATGACATCTTCGTCCGTGATATTATGAATTGAAGCCAAGGTTGCCACATCTGACACATGCTCGTACATGGTCTTTCCAGTCCCATCGTATGTAGGCAAGGCTTTTATTGCTACAGCAGGAACTGGATTTTGAAAAGGCAGGTCCAACGCTCCCGAATCGTTCCAAGCAGGAACTCGACGTGGAGGAGGTTGTTGACCAGCCATTTGCACTGCAGGATTTGGATCTACTAGCAAGCTCGTAGTAGTACTGGGAGGAGTCGAGGATGGCACAAACTGACCCGCTACCTACGAAGAAACAACAAATGATGGGTTCACAGGACTTACCAATCTTGAGCGCTCCCTCCAGTTTTGAACATCAATCTCGAAGAATTCGACTGGATCTTTCGATTCTTTGGCACTTGATCTCGTGATCATGAAGCAAAGATGCAAATATTTTCACCAGCTTCAGGATTGGAAATTTCTAGGTACTATATAGTCACCTTCAGTAGAGTCACCAGATGAACTTACAATCTCCGCTTTGAGGTCAAGACAGTTCATCAAAATCTTGATTCCTTCGGGTGTCAAAAAATGGGACTTGTGAGTCCCACCGATTATGAAAATTCAAAGACAAAAAACCCAAAAAAAGGGGTGTCAACTTGGAATAATACTTGTCCCACCGATTATGGATCTTTTTGAGACAGAAACAGTCTGTCCCACCGGGCGTGCCAAAAATTGTTGGTCACAAATCTGCCTAAGTACAAGATTTCATCACTTGTGCGCCCTAGACTCGGCCAACATTGAAAGGCCGAGAGAAAGAGAAGTCTCCCGGGCCAATCTCCAGAGAGGGCTGGCTCCCAAACTAATCTAAACTGGTTTCAAGATAAGAGTGCAGGAAAGAAATGGAAAATGCCGAAAGAAAGGGAAATAACAGAAAGAGATGGAAATATGGCCGAAGCCGATAGTTGATGGGGAGAACAACCTCAAACAACAAATAACCTCAACTAGATCCTGAAGCTAAGTAGCAACTGATTCTTAGAATGCATATACAGAAATTGGATCAAGCATTAGCCGTAAGTTCGCTTCCAATTATACTCCAAACGTTCAAATGCAAATACAACCAAATCCAAAACAGCAAAATTCAACTTATATTAACACTGGACTAACATAAGTGACTCAGACAGAAAGCAAAACTTGAACAACAGTTTGGATCACCAACTCCAAAAGACACTAAGAATAGAGCAAAATGCATCTAGGATTTTTGCTTCAATTTCTGCAAAAAGGTCCTCCTCCTTTTGCTTGAGATTTTACATTGGTATTTATAGAGGTCTTTCCTCTTCCTTTCGAATCACAACATTTAATACATAAAACAGATTTTGAAGAGGCGATCCACAAAATCTGCACTTGAAAAGAGAAACAATCCCCCTTAATCTGCCTCGGAGAAATGACATTCCTTGTTTTTATGGATCAAAACTAAAAATTAAACAGAAACAAGGGACCATATTTCTTCATTAAATGACCATTATCAGGGCAAGCCGGAAGTTGTTAGGAGATCACGAACAAGAACTTTTAATACTGGAGGCATCTTTAATTTTGGTGGCGTCGAAAACTGCCTCATGTTCTTCCATCTTGCGCACATAGGTAAACAACAACATTTAATCTTGGAGCCTCTTTGACCACGATCTCAAAATCAGTTGGAGAGCTTTTATTTGATCCTTATCTTCTCCTCACGTTCTCCTATGCAATTCTGAAGGAAAAATGTGGACTGAACTGTATCGGGCCTTTGTTGTTGCTTCTGTCGCGAAAATGAGACAGGTCGCAAAAATGCGACATGTCGCAAAATCGTGACACTTTTACCTTACTGCTTTCTCTTCTTGCCACCAATCGCGAAAATGTGACATGTCACGAAATCGTGACATCTTCTCTTCGTTTAGCTTTGTCTCCATGACATGTCACGAAATCGTGACATTCTCCTCTGTTTTGGCTTCTTCGCTACTTCTTATCGTGAAAATGTGACATGTCACGAAATCGTGACATCTTCCTCTTGCATTGTCTTTTCCGCCTTAGACCACGAAAATGCGACATGTCACGAAATCGTGACATGTTTCTCCATTTTGTCTTTCATCTTCCACAATGCATGTCGCGAAATCGTGACATGTTTCTATCTTCTTGTACTTTGTCGCTTTTCGTCGTGAAAACGCGACATGTCACGAAATCGTGATATTTCTTTGCGCTTTGCCCTTCTGCCCATGACATGTCACGAAATCATGACAATTTCTTGTCTTCTCCTTCGTTGCCGCTTCTTGTCGCGATATCGCGACAAGTTTCTCTTGCTTGGCTTCGTTTCCAAAAATGTCACGATATCGCGACATCTTTCTCCCGCCTTGTGTTTATCTTCAGCCCTTCCGCGATAACGTGACATGTCGCGATATCATGCCATTCCGTACCATTTGCTCCTTTTTTATTTTTCTGTCGCGATATCATGACATTTTTCATTGGCGCTCCCCTTGGCTGTTGTATGTCGCGATATCGCGACATTTTCCTATCACTTTGCTTTGTTGCCATTGCAAGTCGCGAAAATGCGACATGTCGCGATATCGTGACAACTTTTCACTTTTCACTTCCTCACCGCAACAAGTCACGAAAATGCGACATGTCGCGATGTCGCGACAACTTTGCCGTTACTGCTTCCTTTTGTTGCTCCTAGCGCGAAAATCCAACATGTCGCGATATCGCGATAGTTTTACTCCCTTGCTTCCTTTGGCTGCTTTTAGCCGCGAAAACGCGACAGGTCACGAAAATGCGACATGTCGCGATATCGCGACATTTTCTATACTTAGCTGATTTTTGCATTTGGACGCCGCGAAACTACAACAGGTCGCGATATCGCGACATCTTTCACTTACTTTGCTCTAACACAAAACTTGTAGAGATTTTTGTATTTTCCCTTTCAAAGTGCTTGGAGGGACAAACAGAGGAGTTAGTATCTCTACAACTTGTGCATTCTCTTGCATGAACAGTAACAACAAAAACAATGTGGCAAAAATGCCAACAGTTAGTATGATATTTTATCATCTAACTATTGAAATTAGCAAGAGAGAAAATTGTGATTGAGACAGGTTTTTCTAAGGTCACTTCTACAACAAAAAAAAGGTATGGACACATTCTTCTTTGGTTGAAATAATTGAGTGATTGAGATTTTCTAAAAAAAAAATTGGAGTAAAAAGGACTTGGTTAAGTTTTCCTTTGTGAGTTTGATTGAGTTGATGAGTTTTCTGAAATATAATTAAATTCCATAAACCTTGTTTGATAAGAATTGTTGGAGATTTGAGTGAGTGAAAGTATACTTCATAGTTGTGTGATTGAGACCCTTGTTGTTGAGTTGAAGATTGGATTAGGGTTTTCAAATATCATGAATATCATTATTATGTGAGGATTACTTGATAAACATTGTTGTTGAAGTGATTGGTTGAGTGAAGAACTTGAACTAGGGTTTGCAAAGATCATGAGTATCATTGTTATGTGAGATTGTTTGATAAGCATTGTTGGAAAATAATTGAGTGAGTTGTCATATGATTGGACTAGGGTTGTGAGCAAAGGATTATTTCATTAAATTATTGGTTGAGTAGAATTGGTTGAGCCTAGTCAAGTGGGTGTATTGATATGATAGTTCAAGTTCTGTGAAACAAATTGTTCTACATTCTAAATTGATTTGAGAAAGAGATTGAGTGGTTGCAAGTGTGAAACATATTGAGTCTCTAACAATTCTCTAAATGTTTTTGTGATAAAAGAGAGATTTAAAGTGATTGAGTGTTTGTGAATGTGAAGCATATTGAGTCTCTAACAATTCTCTATATGTTTCTATGATAATCGGACAATTTCTAGTGAGGACTTGTTGAGCAGATTTGAGGTAAGTCTTGAGAAGACTTGTGGATAAATTTATGTGAGCTTTTGTGGAATCTTACAATACAAAGTTATTAGGACAAATATTGTTGAGAAGATTTGAGGTAAGTCTTGAGAAGACTTATGGATAGATTTATGTGAGCTTTTGTGGAAGCTTATAATACAAAGTTTGAGGACAGAGATTGTTAAGTAGATTGGACAAGTTTTAGAGAGGACTTGTGGACAGATTAGTGTGAGATTTTATGAAATCTTACAAGGCAAATTTGAGAAAAGTCTTTGAGAAAACTTATGAGCAATATTGATTGATTGATTTTTTCAAACCTTGAGTTAAGGTTTAGGGAAAATCCAGTAGATTTGATTTGTGATTGATTCAAGCTTTGTGTTAAGGCTTGAGGACAAATATTGAGGATAAATTTGTGCTATACCGAAGGACTGTGTTTAGTATATATTAGAGGACAGAGATTAAAGATAGATTTGTTCTATACTGAAGGATTGTGTTTAGTGCAAGATCAAAGGACAGAGATTGAGGAAAAATTTGTGCTAGGCCTAAGTACTATGTTTAGTACAGATTTGAGGATAGATTTTGGTGCATATTGGAGGATAAGTTTATGCTAGATCAAAGACAGAGATTGAGCAGAATTGTGCTAAACCGAAGGACTATGTTTAGTACATATTTGAGAAATACCTTTGGAGGTGATATAGTATAGAGGATGACAGTCTCCAATGGATAGAGATCCATAAGCTAGGGTAGTGAGGACAAGTGTCTTTGGTGGATAGAGATCCATCAGCCAGAGTAGTGGGGGCAATAGTTCTTCTAGAATATTGATCACCAGCCAGAGTTAATGAGAAAGGAATTCTCCTATGGATAGAGATCCACAAACTTGATTAGGGTATTGGTGTATCATTTGGACAGAGGTCCATAAATATTGTAATAGGGAAATGATTCCCAAGAGATTGATTGAGAAAATTTTAGTGAAATATCCGTGGAGTAGCTCACATTGGGTGAACCACGTTAAATTGGTGTCTCTATTATGTGTGATGATTTGTGCATTGCTTTAGTTTTTGCTATTGATATTGCTATCTATACATTACATAATATTTATTGGAAAGAAAAGTAAAAAGTGATCTTATACTGTTCACCCCCCTCTAAGTATAAGCTTATGTTTTTCATATAATACCTTGTCTAGGGTTACAAGTCAATTGACATCAACATGACCAAGGCACACCCAAGTGGAAGCACACTACCACTTCATGAAGGGAACACGATTGCTCACCAATATTTATCCAAATCGTCAATCAACTATTGCTTTCTTGAAAATTACTATTCCAACCATAGTTTATAGGAGACAAAAATTTACTCAACCACCATCGATTCCCATGATGGGGCTCATCACATATGAGGTTTCCCTTACCTTATAGCTTCTATGAAACTATGGTTAAATTTTTTCTTCATCTCTTGAATTTGTTGCTCTTCTTCACAGTAGGTTTCGATGGTTATTTTTTAATGTGCAAGATCTCAATATTATTATTATAAGGAAGCAACCAACAAAATATATGGATCATATTTTCTAGGCCTAACTAAATCAATTTGAGGTCAAGAGGGATAGTCACATTATCTTGCCAAAACCAAATATAAGGAGCTTGCAATCCTCCTCTTCACATCCAACATGCTACCGATGAAGAATTTGGTTTTGTGTATGATTGGAGTTGTTTATGGATAGGGGAAACTTTATCAAGGATTTAGGAACCAATGTTGGCTCTTTACGCCTTACTACCACAAAATATCATAGGTCCCAATATAAAATAGCCAAAATATTAAAGGTCAAAATATCAATAATGAAGAGTAGAATAATATATGAGCAAATTAATATGTATATCAAGGCCTATATAATATTGAAATAAACATTCACTTATATAATAAAATATGAATGTAAATGGCCTAAGTCATTCATGAACTATGCATGAAGAAAACTTACAATATTAATTGCTCAAAAATCTGTATACAAGCTTTATTCTTTTTCTTCCCTGTTACAACTCTCTAGTCTAATATTTAGATTATTTTATCATGGAGTATTGTCTCCATAATATAGACATAGTAATGTGAATCTTCACATACTTGACTATTGGTCTCCATATGACAAGTCCCATGACCTTTGGCTTATCATCTTGCCACTTGCATACTAGACTCTTCAAGTTCTTCTTACATGGAAACTTGACTCTATGACACATCTACATGACTCTTACACTTCTACATGCACTCCTAATCTAAGATACTTGTGCACATCCTCATATTACATATTTACATACTTACATACATGACACTTGTGTACATTCTCTCAATCTATACTTGCACTCTAACTTACATGATATTTGTGTACATTCTCTCAATCTACACTTGCACTCTAACTTACATGACACTTATGTGTTTTCTCTACATTGCACTCATACATAACACTTGTGCATTTCCTACATATTGACATTTACATATAAGGAGAAATATAAATCAGACTCCTAAACTATAGACTCAACCCTAATCTATTAGATATTTACATGGAGGTATATTAGCATGTACCAAATAATGTAATATTCCTCAACAACCAAATGGTACATGCTTAGGGTTTGTGTAGTGGACGGAGTTGTAGGAGGAAGTTTTTATAGCAATCATATTATGGTTAGGTTTGGAACCCATAATGTCCCAAAATTACAAAGGGTGTGAATATTCACAAGACATCGAATGACTTCATAACAAAATTCAAGGTTCAAGTGGATAGAAAGACCACACCTAGTTATGGTTACATGGAAGTGGAGAACAAAGGAAAAATAAAATGGATTGATATTTCTATTCAGCATAACTTGCTCTGATACCAAATGATGGATCAAACAAGGAAATGAAAACTTCAATTCAAACTTCAAATATTGTATATATATATATACAATAGGAAATATCTTGGTTGTCTCAAGAGACTCTTGGTGTTTTATATTATCTTTGAATCTCCCATGAATAATGTTAGAATATATCATAATATATCCTAAGTTGTTACTAGGATAATTTGTGTGGTTGAGATTAACTCAGTTAGTTATGATCCAATGGATCATATTGTACACCTTTGCTATTTAAGCAAGGTCTTTGTCATTCAATAATATCAAGTATTCTATTTTCCAATATGGTATCAGATCGGGCTTTCCCTACCCTGTGAACCTGAGGGAGATTTCTCTCATGGAAATCTCCCCTCATTTTTTTTTTCTCATTTTTTTCAAGTGAGGGAGTATGCTCTCCATATTTGATGGATCATAAACCAGAATCTTGAAGAAAGATTAATGGCGGCAAAATATATGATTTTTTTAGTGATTTTTTTTTGTTACAGATATAGGTGCATACAGCTCATCGACTTCATCAGTTGGATCTTCAATATCAAACTCAGAATGAGAGACAGAGAATATTGCCTAGGTTTACCTAGTTTCTTTTTTGTCTGTGTTGCACACCATGATGTTGCCAGGTCTTTTGGCTCACATATTTTTGTTGATCAAGCAACCAACAATGTGTCTGTTCCTGGAAAATCTACAGTCAAAAACCACTATATAGATAAGGCACGACATGAAGATGGATGCATTGCATGGGTAGAGAAGGGAAACATTGCAAAGCAGCTATTGTAATCCATCGCGATCGTAGGGAATTTTTTTTTGAACCTATGGAGAAGGCCTTGTTTGAATCCATGCAAGAGAAGGCTCAAAAGAGTGACAACCATAAAACAAATGCAATTGAAGAGTGTTGAGTGTCAAGAAGAAAGAGTGGCGTGTCATGGTGGAGTGCGAGCTGACGTCGAACCAGCCAAACCAACGATGATAATTATTTCTTCTATTTGTTGCATGGGTAAAAGATGTAAATTTGACTGAGATCCACTCTCATGATATTGAAGAGACTGTAGTGGCATTTTGGCTTCATGGATGTAGTAGTGAGCTTTGGCATCGAAGGAGCAGGAGGACCATATCCAAAGAAATAATAGCATCATTGCACGAACAAAACTCTGTTACGTTGTTGGAAAGGTGGTCGTATCTCACGTCACCCATTATTTTCATAGAATTCAAGCTAAAATTAAGCCATTGGAGGATATAGCATATTTTTCTTCACGTCATAAGTTTTTTTGCCCATGTAAATATCTCTAGAATGGCCAATGCTATCAGTGCAGTAGATCATTGGCCTACATCAAAGTGTAGAACAACGAGCTAACGTCTGGTCCAGCTACCACCAACTTGGTGAGTGGTCTTGTTGATGAGTGGGTGTTATATAGAATATCGGTAATGAACATGCTTCAGAAGCCTCAACCCTTTGATGTCTAGAAGCGTTTTGAATGAATTATTGTTCCTAAGACTTATGGTTCTCAATTCTGTGAGATTCACAAGGGCATCCCATAGAATCAATCTAGGGAGTCCAATATCTTCCAAAACTAGGTATGTAGCACACCAATTCAGGCATTCAATTTTGATCCACTGGTTGACATTTTTGTAGCAATGGCAGGTCATCCAATTGTTATGGAGTTTCATCTTATGCTCTAGATCAAGGGATTCCTTCAGTTTTAAGAGAGAGGCATGCTTCGTGTCTTTGAATTTTGCAAATCCACTACCTGAGAAAAGGAAATAAATGTGGGAGATGGTGGTGATCCGATCATGCGCTAACTTTTTGATTCATTGTCGAATTTCCCACACCAACATTTGATGGACATTTTTTGTTGGGAATTATTGCCTTGGTGCAAGAATTTTGGAGAGCACATATCTCGGAAGGGAGTCAAAGACCATTTAGTCTGTAACAAATTTGGTGGGTATGGCATCATCATCGATGCTGGCAGTATGGGTATGGCATTGTCATCAACATCACATTTTTTAGGGATGTACACTTGGAGATCTTGTGCACTGCATGGGAGGTGTGGGTGAGGGTTCCAATGACTTTCTTTTGGCAATATAGAATAGTCGATACAAATTTGGGGTACTGTTAACTGGACCACTACCTATTGTTTTGGGGTGCTGCTATTCAGCATGATGCGGTGTTGCATGTGCCATGTTCTCCTATATAAAATAAACTCATCGATTGAATGCCGAAGCTAAGGAGGAGCATGGTCATGGCATTTTCCAGCAATGGCATTGACTGTGGGTTGCATGATTCTAGGTGACATACTACATATGGAAGCACAATAAGGGAAGATTTTTACTTATAAAAACTCTTTAATAAAGTGAAGAAGCCCACTTTCTATTATTTTTATAAAGTTTTTTTAGATATAACTTTATTATGTAGTGGACACAATGGGCCCAAATTGGCTATTTTTTAGCTTTTTTTGAAATTTTTATTGTATTCAAAATTATTGGGCCATATATTTTCTCAAGTTATTTTTGAAAAAAATCTTAAAGTGGAGAGTTTTTTAAAAAACCACACTATATTTCAAAGATTCTGAAATATTACCTTGTGAGGGATGTTGGCAATTTGATTTGTTTTATGTTGTCATTGATGTCACATTAATGTCACAAGGTAACATTGAGTTTTTATGACCAAAGCATTCATATTTCAGAGAGCATGCATATATACAAGTTTTTTTGTGAAAACCAAGGTAGGTAAATTAAAAGGTTTTATTTAAAACCATGGATGGCATATTTGAAATGGGTTTTTCTTAAAACCCAGGTTGGATTTTCGTTTCATCAAAAAAGGTGCCTCAGAGATGGAGATATTCAATTTTGAATATTTGGTTTAAATTTTAATATTTAAAATTTAATTTTAATTTTTAAAATTAAAATTACCTCAACACCGACGTCATCATCAAAAAGAAATTAATTTAAAAGTGCCACCAACATTTGCAAAATTAAAGGGAAGTTGCATATAAATGCAAAGGCTTTTATTTCAAAAGCCTTGGAATCGAAAGTAGAGGAGATAAGACGAAAAGCGCTGAAATCTTCATGTGGCAGCGTGGTCCAACGACAAGCAAGGGGAGTGCAAAGGTTTTTGCTTGCAAAAGAGACGAGGTTTGATTCCCATGGGTTAGAGTTTCAAGCAAGAGAATTGGCCCACATTTTTTTTACGTGAGCAAGGGGAGAAGGACAAAAGCACATTCTGCACTCGCGTGGTTTTTGGCACCGCGGTTGAGGATTGTTTGGGCAGAGACGAGGGTTTGATTCCCTCAAAGAGGCAAGTAACATTTTTATTAATAAATTTTTTATTATTGCCTAATGTTTGAGGAATAAGGTGATGAGGGTTGATTTGATTTTTTTATTGGAAGGCAAGTTTAAAAGCACTTTTAGAAAAGAAGATATTTCTGGTAACTTCCTTTTATAAAAGTATATCATATTATATATCATTGGAAAGCTTATTTCGAGGGCTATTTTACCAACTCATTTAGAAGGAGAAATAAGGTGTATGTAGAGAGATATTTATATTTTTATAAAGGGTTTCAAATTAAAGGTTGTTTTGTTTCAAAGTGTGTTGAGTGGCATATTTTCGAAGGGGTTTATTCACTTCATAAAAGGTATGGGCACATTCTCCTATTGATTGTTTATTGTGGTTGATTTATGAAATATCATTGGAGGGAAAAGGATTATTTATGGTTTCCTTTTTGAAAGTGGTTGGTTGAATGCATCAAGGTTTTCTGAATTGAGAGTTGTGTTTAAATCTTGTGTTATAAGCATAGTGGTTGAAGCCAATTGGTTGTGAAATAACTTGAGTTAGAAAAGAACATGAGTATCATTGTTATGTGAGATTTATGGTTGAGAATTTTTGGAAATATTTGAGTTGGTTGATACATACTTGTACTAGGATTGTGTGAGAGAGAGTTGTCCCTTGTGATGATTGGTTGATTTGAGTTGATTGAGCCTAGTCAAGTGATGTGTGAAGTGATTGTTCAAGTTCTATGAAATAAACTATTCCATCATTCTATGTTGATTTGAGATTGAGGTTAGAACATATTGAGTCTATAACAATTCTCTTTATGGTTCTATAATACTTGAGTTGAGTTGAGGTTGACTTGAATTGATTTGAAGTTGATTTGAGTTGAGAGTGAGTTTAGAAAATATTGAGTATCTAACAATTCTCTTTATGCTTCTATGAGTTGAGTTGATATTTATTTGGGTTGAGAGTGATATTAGAACATATTGAGTCTATAAAAATTCTCTTTATGCTTCTATGAAGTGGATTTGAGTTGATATTGTCATTCATTGTTGAGTTCATTTTGAGTACTACTTGAGCATGATTGATTGAGCCTTTGAGAAGGTCTTTGGGACATATTTGAGGACAGTGTTGGGACAAATTTGAGGACAGTGTTGGGACAGATTTGTGGATAGTTTTGGTCAAGTTCTTGGTGAGATTGCTAGAGCATATTTGGACAAGTTCTTAGTGATCTTGTTGTAGTAGCATTAGTAACATTGGACAGGTTCTATGTGAGCTTGTTATTCAGCATTGGACAGGTTCTGTGTGAGCTTGTTATTCAGCATTGGACAGGTTTTGTGTGAGCTTGTTATTCAGCATTGGATAGATTTTGTGTGAGCTTGTTATTCAGCATTGGATAGGTTATGTGTGAGCTTGTTGAGCAGGTTTTATGTGAATCTATTGAGCAGGTTCTTAGTGAGCCTATTGACAGAGCTTTGGAGGTGATAGAGTATAGAGGATAGAGTCTCAGTGGATAGAGATCCAACAGCCAGCACAGTTGAAGATAGATCTAAGTGAGGAGTCTTCAAGTGGAGAGAGGTCCACCAGTAAGCGCAATAGAGAGACAGAGTCTTATAGAAGATCACATAGCCAGAGCATAAGGGGAAAGAGTTCTCCTTTGGATAGAGATCTATAAACATTGTAATTGGGAGTGATTTCCTAAGAGATTGATTGAGAAAGTTTTAGTAAAATATTTTCTCCGTAGAGTAGCCCACATTGGGTGAACCACATAAATTATTGTGTCTCAATTGTGTGGTGACTTGTGCTCTTACTTACTACTTCTATCCGAGTTATTAATGCAAACTGCTATATTTGGTTATTGAAATTAAGGACATTAATTGATATTGGTTTGAAAATAAAGTAAAAAATGGTTGTATACTATTCACCCTCCCTCTCAGTATAAGCTTGTGTTCTTCAATTGGTATCAGAGTGGGTTCCTTCGAAAAAGCTAACAACTTGAGGGTATATTCTACAAGAACACAAATGGCTTCACAGAATGGATTATCTTCAAATAAGGCTCCATTGTTTTATGGTAACAATTATGTGTTTTGGAGCATGAGAATGAAGAAATACTTGATATCACAAGGATATGAGGTATGGCAGATGTTTGAAAAATAATATAGGGTTGAAGATGATCCCAAGGCAGATAAGACTATCAGGAAATTGGTTGAGATAAATGCAAGAGCAATGAATTGTATCTTGAGTGGGCTTCATGAGATAGATTTTACAAAGGTCATGGTATGTACTTCAGCTAATGATATGTGGACCAAGTTGCGAAATACTTATGAAGGATATTCCAAGGTAAAGTTGGCAAAACTACAAACTCATAGAAAAATATTTGAGGAATTGAAAATGGAAGATTTTGAAGATATTGCAAAGTTTTTACTTTGAGTTGATGAGATTACTAACACCATGAGAGGCCTAGGTTTTGAGATGAAATAATCAAAAGTTACTCAAAATATTTTGAGATCACTTCCCATGAAATATGATTCTAAGGTTTCAGCAATAGAAGAGACAATGGATATCAACAAGCTAACAATGGAAGAATTTTAAGGTACTCTCATAGCTTATGAGATGAGGGTAAGTAAGCATCAAGTTACAATAAAAGATATTGCATTCAAGGCTTCAGAAAAATATAAAGGGAAAGTTTTAGAAACATATAGAGTTTTAGAAAATTATGAGGAAGCTAACTTCATCAAAAGAAATAAGGACACAAGGAATTTTAGATATATAAGGAAAGTTAGATGCTACAAGTGTGGTGATCTTGTTCAATATGCACACAAGTGTCCACATGAAGAAAGCAGTGATGATGAAAAATAGGGTCATAGAAGAAAAGAAGATGGAAAGTATAAGGATGACAAATAGGACATATTCAAGCAAAACAGGTATGAGAAGAAGAAATTTTTTTGTAAAGCATAGAAATCTTACTAAATTTTAGAAGAAAGTGATAGCTCAGATTACAGTGGTAGAGACAAATCAGATGAAGAAGAAAGTACATTCTTTGGAATAAGTGAAGAAAGGCAAGAACACCTATTCCTAGGCATTGAAGTTAAAGAAGAGGATAGATCTATTGAAGAAAGACATGAAGAGCTTTACATAGCCATTGAGCAAGAAAATAGGTACAAGAAGGGTCTAAGGATACTAAAATGCTTCATATGCGGATATTTTGGGCATATAGATGATGATTGCACATACTACAACAATTGCAATGAGGAAATTTTATTTGAAAAAGAAAGCAACAGTTCTAGTGACAATCTCAGTGACAGTGAATATAAAGAAGTCTCACTTTTGGTAATATAAAAAGAAGAGTATGAGCTAAGTAAACAAAAATTAGAAATCAAAAATCTAAAAGAATAATACATGAATCTTGAAAACAAGATTCGAATAGATGTCAAAATCAGAGAAGAACTACTTCAAACAATCAGTAATCTTAGAGAAGAACTTCAAAATGCAAAAAGGATAGAAGAAAGGATGAATGAAGAACTAAGGGTAACCATGGAAATACATGATACATTAAATGAAAAGGTTCAAAAAGGAGTGGAAACTTATTTTAAGGTTGTATCTTACTTCCAAGAAAAGTCACACTCAAAAGGAAAGGAAGTTCTAAAAGATGAAAGCAAAGAAGCACCTAATATTTGTGAGGAAATTTCCAAAGTTCCTATGGCTCCAAATATTCATTTTGGTTCTTGTTTTGAGATAGGCGAATCAAGTTCAAAAGGAAAAGAAACTCTTGAAGAGAAAAGCAAGGAAGAAATTAAGGAAGAATATTTAAATGCTACAAATAAGGTTCAAGGATGTAACGCACAAGTTGAAAATGACCATAGGGATAATGGTCAAGAAAAGGATGAGGAACCAAGGCATGAACAAAGGGATTTTCAAGGTATTGTTTTTCTTGTAATGGATTTGGACACAGGGCTATATATTGCAGGGTCTATGGATCAAAGCAGTTTGTTTTTGCTAGAATAAACTTCAAAGGAAGAAGGTATGATTTTCAGGGACATTGCTTCTCATGTAACAGGATTGGTCATAAAACTTTGCAATGCAAAGGAAATGAGAAACATGGGTTTGGTTTTAGAGATACACAATTCATAAGTCATGGTAATAATGGTAATAAAAATAAAGCTTCACAATACAGGGTTCAAGAAAGGAATGGATATGGAAATTACTTCAAGAAAGAATTCAGGACATGGGCACCATCCAAAGGCTACAATATCAAGTGTTTTAATTACAATAACTTTGGGCATATTGCAAAATTGTGTAGGACTCAATTCCAAACAGGTTCAAGGCAAGAAGGTCAAACAGGTTCAAGACAAGAATATCAAGTAATTCATCAAGAGAAGGATATCAATAAAACATGGAAGGAAGTTGATAGAGGAAAGAACCAATGTAAGAAGGGATTAAAAATACTCCCACCCCAAAATTGATCACCTCAAAAGAGAAGGTGGTGAGGGGGCTAAGCTTAAGAGTCATATATTTTAGCCCCATAGGTGTCCCTTTTGCCATTGATGTCAAAGGGGGAGAGATTTGAGTTAGGGGGAGCAACCTCCAAAGAGAGCATTGAGTTAGGGGGAGCAGCCTCCAAAGAGATTATTGAGTTAGGAGGAGCAACTTTGATTCTCAAAGATGGATTTTGTAGTAATTGTGGTTTTTTCTTTAGAGATGTTGCCATCAATGACAAAGGGGGAGATTGTTGGTAATTTTAGTTGTTTTATGTTGTCATTGGTGTCACATTAATGTCACAAGGTAACATTGAGTTTTGATGACCAAAGCATTCATATTTCGGAGAGCATAGATATATATATAGGTTTTTTTGTGAAAACCAAGGTAGGTAAATTAAAAGGTTTTATTTAAAACCATGGATGGCATATTTGAAATGGGATTTTCTTAAAACCTAGGTTGGCTTTTTATTTCGTCGAAAAATGTGCCTCGGAGATGGATATATTCAATTTTGAATAATTGGTTTAAATTTTAATATTTAAAATTTAATTTTAATTTTTAAAATTTAATTTTAATTTTTAAAATTAAAATTACCTCAGCGTCGACGTCATCATCAAAAAGAAATTAATTTAAAAGTGTCGTCGATGTTTGCAAAATTAAAGGGAAGTTGCATATAAATGCAAAGGCTTTTATTTCAAAAGCCTTGGAATTGAATGTAGAGGAGATAAGACAAAAAGCGCAGAACTATTCGTGTGGCAGCGTGGTCCAAAGACAAGCAAGGGGAGTGCAAAGGTTTTTGCTTGCGAAAGAGATGAGGTTAGATTCCCACGGGTTAAAGTTTCGAGCAAGATAATTGGCCCACATTTTTTTGACGTGAGCAAGGGGAGAAGGACAAAAGTGCATTCTGTGCTCTTCGTCCTATGTGAGCACGTAGCTCACGTGGTCTTTGGCACCGTGATTGAGGATTGTTTGGGCAGAGATGATGGTTCGATTCCCTCTAAGAGGTAAGTAACGTTTTTATTAATAAATTTTTTATTATTGCCTAATGTTGGAGGAATAAGGTGATGAGGGTTGATTTGATTTTTTTATTGGAAGGCAAGTTTAAAAGCACTTTTAGAAAATAAGATATTTTTGGTATTTTCCTTTTATAAAAGTATATCATATTATATATCATTGGAAAGCTTATTTCGAGGACTATTTGACTAACTCATTTAGAAGGAGAAATAAGGTGTATGTAGAGATATATTTCTATTTTTGTAAAGGGTTTCAAAGTGAAGGTTGTTTTATTTCAAAGTGTGTTGAGTGTGGCATATTTCCAAAGGGGTTTATTCACTTCATAAAAGGTATGGGCACATTTTCCTATTGATTTTTTATGGTGGTTGATTTCTGAAATATCGTTGGAGAGAAAAGGATTGATTGTGGTTTCCTTTTATAAAGTGGTTGGTTGAATGCATCAAGGTTTTCTGAATTGATAGTTGTGTTTAAACCTTGTGTTATAAGCATAGTGGTTGAAGCCCATTGGTTGTGAAAGAACATGAGTTAGAAAAGAACATGAGTATCATTGTTATGTGAGATTTGTGGTTGAGCATTGTTGGAAATATTTGAGTTGGTTGATACATACTTGGACTATGGTTGTGTGAGAGATATTTGTCCTTTGTGATGATTGGTTGAGTTGAGTTGATTGAGCCTAGTCAAGTGATGTGTGAAGTGATTGTTCAAGTTCTATGAAACAAACTATTCAATCATTCTATGTTGAGTTGAGATTGAGGTTAGAACATATTGATTCTCTAACAATTCTCTTTATGGTTCTATAATACTTGAGTTGAGTTGAGGTTGATTCGAGTTGAGAGTGATTTTAGAACATATTGAGTCTCTAACAATTCTTTTTATGCTTCTATGAGTTGAGTTGAGATTTATTTGGGTTGAGAGTGAGATTAGAACATATTGAGTCTATAACAATTCTCTTTATGCTTATATGAAGTGGATTTGAGTTGAGATTGTGATTCATTGTTGTGTTCATTTTGAGTACTACTTGAGCATGATTGATTGAGCCTTTGAGAAGGCCTTTGGGACAAATTTGAGGACAGTGTTGGGATAAATTTGAGGATAGTGTTGGGATAGATTTGCGAACAATTTTGGGCAAGTTCTTAGTGAGCTTGCTAGAGCAGATTTGGACAAGTTCTTAGTGAGCTTATTGGAGCAGCATTGGACAAGTTTTGTGTGAGCTTGTTATTCAGCATTGGACAGGTTCTGTGTGAGCTTGTTATTCAGCATTAGACAGTTTCTATGTGAGCTTGTTAATTAGGTTTTGTGTGAATCTATTGAGCAGGTTCTTAGTGAGCCTATTGACAGAGCTTTGGAGGTGACAGAGTATAGAGGATAGAGTCTCAGTGGATAGATATCCAGTAGCCATCACAGTTGAAGACAGATCTGAGTGAGGGGTATTCAAGTGGAGAAAGGTCCACCAGTAAGTGCAACAGAGAGACATAATCTTCTAGAAGATCACATAGCCAGAGTAGAAGGGGAAAGAGTTATCCTTTGGACAAAGATCCATAAACATTGTAATTGGGAGTGATTCCCAAAGAGATTGATTGAGAAAGTTTTAGTAAACAATTTTCTTCGTAGAGTAGCCCACATTGGGTGAACCACGTAAATTGTTGTGTCTCAATTGAGTGGTGACTTGTACTCTTGCTTACTATTGTTATTTAAGTTATTAATGCACACTGCTATATTTTGTTATTGCAATTAAGAAAATTAATTGATATTCATTTGGAAAGAAAGTAAAAAGTGATCTTATACTATTCACCCCTCCCTCTCAGTATAAGCTTGTGTTCTTCAAGGGAAAGGAGAAGTTTTTTGTTTTTCCTGTAGATGAAGGCCTCATTGACACCCGATCATAGGGGTGTTTATAGTCGTCGAAAAGGTTTTTCGATATGGACACATTGGTGGTGTCAATTTTCCATTTTGAGGTAGTTTAACCTATGTTTTTGGCCTCAAATTTATTGTATCATAAAGTGCTCTCAGTTGAACCTAACACTCCCTTTGCAGTTGTAAGTGATCCTAGTATTTAGTCATCTCTATATCACCTAGCGGTTGCAGCGGCTGGTTACCCATGCATTCTGGTAGGATGAGGCGACCACCATAAGGATACATTGACAACTACCTTGATGCTTAATTTTTATTCCCTTGTTTAAGTTGTTTGTCCACACAGTTTGGACCTTATTATCAGCCCATTGTGTTCATATAGGTGGAAACCACATACTTATGCTTGTGGAGTCATTTTGGACTACCCTTGCAATTTTTGTGGTTCTTTTTCCACACTATCTTCACACTCTCATTTTGTGAGACACTTTGGTTTCAAGGAGTTTTCTTTAGTGACCTTTTTTCATGGTTCATATCCTTGATCTGTGTCAAAATAACCCATCTGGGAGTAAGGTTTCATTTAGTTCGATGATGAGGCTTTACTTTTTTTTAGACATCTGATGGATCCTTTGCAGGCCCTTCTTGATGGAAGTTGTCCTAGGGGCGGTTGAAGAGGGCATCTTCCTTCTTCTTCTTCTTCTTCTCCTTCTTCTATTATGGCAAGTGGTTTTTCATCATCTCTCCAGCAAGGTTTTTTATGGCTATATTGTACATGAGTATCTTATCAAGCCTTGTTACCGGGACTAATTTTTGTGGATATGCCACTATTTTTGTTCTTTGTTTTTCACTACCTCCTAGTACCACTTAAGGGGGGTTGTTAGTATATACTAGTACCACTTAAGGGGGGGTGTTAGAGTATATCATAATATATCCTAGGTTATTACTAGGATAATTTATGTGGCTGAGATTAACTCAGTTAGTTATGATCCAATGGATCAGATTGTACATCTTTGCTATTTAAGCAAGGTCTTTATCATTCAATAATATTATGTATTCTATTTTCCAACAAACAATTTGTGTAGTAATCATTTGGATGAGAGTGACCCCTAACAAAAGCCATACATAACCTATAAAAAAATGGTTATCACTAATCAATGATATTTTGAGAAGGTATTTGATACTCTTCAAAATGTAATCACTTTTTAATATTTATAATAATAATGATTATACTTTAAAACATAAATTGGTGAGAAACTTGTTTTAGATATTATTAAAAAAATATTGATTAATTGAATATATTTAAAAGCCTAATAGTAAACTTAAAATTTGATAATATTTTTAATTCTCATCTCTCTAAGCGATATTTTTATCTTTATAAAAGTGAAATAAAAAGCCATCCTTTTAAAATAAAAATTAATATGCACGTAAAAATAATATAAAAAGAAAAAAACTAGTGTTATTTTTGGATTAAAATTTAAAAAAAATTAGTGTCATTTTTGGATTAAAATTTAAATATTAATATTAACTTAAAATATAATTTTTTGCCCATAGTCAATATTAAATAATTGTGGATACTGGCGGATTGAGGAAGCTAGGGTTTCAACTACGACAAGTTATGGAGATTGGGCTAGGGTTTTGAGTATCATTATGGTCCTCAACCCTAGCGGAACAATGCACAACATTGGTGTCGCAGAAGGGAATGCATGCAATAATGGCTCCTCTCAACCGATTGTGCAGGTTTATGCTGAGAATGGTCCACAAGGTAACCCTCACTCTGTTGATGTAATTTTTCCATTACTAGAAATTGATTCTACATGTCACAATTTAGAATCACTCACCTTTGTCAGGTATTTCATTGACCGCATCCTAATGAGTCTTCCCTTAGGGCTTGGGTTAATGCAGCTTGGACTCCTCATGGAGTCAAGCTAATGATGGTTCAAAACCTTACAAAGGTTTTTTGTTTCGCTTTGCGAAAACAACCCATGTTAAGGTGATTTATGAACATGGCCCCTGGTACATGAGAAGTTCTCTACTTGTTTTTTCTCCTTGGACCCGTGATTTTTTTGTTTTTGAGGAAAGATCTACCAAAGTCCCTGTGTGGGTGGAATTCCCAGGACTCCCTCTACCTTTGTGGCCCTTTCTCAATCACATAGCAGTCTCTTTAGGGCATGTTATTTTGATGGCGGCAGATAATGGCAGATAATTTTTTCCATACACATCCTCAAAAATGTGTTTGCGTGGAGATTGATATTTCTTGAGATCTCAAGGAGTCCATTGACATACAAGTTGGTGACACTATGCTATCCCAACGGGTCCTCTACATTAATTTATCCAACACATGTTTTCAATGTCAATCCTTAGCACATAAGCTCAAAGATTATCCTTTATGCCACATAACAGGGACAAGCAGAGCCCCACCATGTAGAGCCCCACCACACTAAGTGCATCCACTCCTCAACCTCAGGAGGAGGGTCTTCTACATTAATTTTTCCAACACATGTTTTTGGTGCTAATCCTCAGCACATAAGATCAAATATTATATCTTGATACCACATAACAGGGACAAGCAGAGCCCCACCACATCGAGTGCACCGACTCCTCAACCTCGGGAGGATGGTTTCCCACTCCTCAACCTCAGGAGGATGGTTGGACGACTATGGGAGGGCGTAAAAATCCATATTTGACTACTTAAGGTACACAGTCCAAGTCGGCACATGTCTCACAACCGGTAAAAAAGGGTATGAAAAGGAAAAATTTAGTCCCCCAATTGAAACTACCAACAATGAGGCTCCTCAATCTCAACAGATTCATACCCCAAGGGATGCAATAGAGGTTGCTTCACAGTCTATCCAACCGGCTAGTCCTCCAATACATTTTCGCTCGGCTAACACAAGGCGCTCTCGCAGTCCAAGAAGGGGATCTGCAGAAGATGTCTCTCCAAAGAAATGACTTCATATGATCAGTATTCAGTTAGGCAGTTATGTTCCTTATTCATCCAATAGCTACAATGTGTTGGAGTATCTTAACAACAAGAATGTCATTGGATGCAGATCCATCATCAATGGATTTGGCGGTTCTTACGAAGGAAGCAAAATCTAAAGTTCCTTCCCGGTTTCAACGTTCTCGTAGTCCTCGACAAGGGAAAGAAGATGAAGACCGTTTTCAACTCAAAAATTCCAATGGCTTTGCAGCACTGGAACGACACAGAATGACAAAGCAATAAGTCTACTTAGTGCCTAGAGCTACAGTTCTACAATTTAAAGTTTTTTTGTTACTCTAGTTTATTTTTCTATACTTATTTATGTTGTGTATTCGCCTTTTTAGAGGTTGGTTCTAGTTTTAATTGTATGGGTAACCTTGTGCCCCGAGCTGTGATCTTTTTAACTCATTTTTTTATTGTAACCTCTTTTATTTTTATTAAATATAATTATTGCTTTCAATAAAAAAAAAATTAATTTTAAAAAGAATCAATTTCCATTATAAATAAAACAACAAAATTTTAATGATCATAATCAATTATATATATATATATATATATATATATATATATATATATATATATATATATATATAAAAATAAATAAATAAAAGGAAAAACAAATTCAATAAAAACCTTAAAAACAAATATCTATACCATTTTTATTAGTATTTTTAAAAAAATATTTTTTAACATTTTCATTGACAAACTCATGAAAAAGTGGTGGGAAGAGACAAAGAGCTCGTAAATAGGAGAATAACTACTATTAAGTAGGGTTTAAATCTTGGGATTGGTTGTTATAACTCTTATTTTACTCGTTGTTGTTTAAATCGAGGATTGTATCGTTGGGCTGGCAAGCACCAAGTGGATTTACTCATACTATTACCTTTACAAATATACATGCGTCAAAGTTTGAACCTAAATCTCTTCTTAATAAAAATAAAAAATTCTTATCAAACATAAAACTGAACTGTTTATTTAAACTTAAAGTTTTAAAACTACAGCAACAAACTCCGTCACTATAAACTTTAACATACTGAATAATCGAAATTGAAAAAAATAAGAGATACCACGGACTCCGTCACTATAAACTTTAACATATTGGATATAAGGGGTGCCACTGCTCTTAACACATTGTCGTAGTGTAGTATTGAGTATCCCCGCCTGTCACGCGGGCCATCTGGATTCGAACCCCACCAACGGCATTTTTTTTTGTTTTACACAACCTTGATAAAACTTTCTGTTTTTTATCGCTTTCAAACTTTAAGATTATATAAATACAAGGAGGTATATATCATATGTCAAGATGGCCGCCTTGGTCAAAGGCGCCAGTTTCGGGTACTGGTCCGAAAGGGCATGAGTTCGAATCCCATTTTTGACATTTTTAAAAACTTACAAGAATAGGCACTTTAATTTTTTTTCTTATATATTTTTAGTTTGATTAGAAGTGAATGATCCGAAATATTCGCACTTTGCACTTTAATTTAATTTTATATATATATATTTATGAATATATACCTACCCTTTTATAAGTTTGAATTTTGGATTTTTCGAAAAAAAATTAAAACTGACACCATTACGTTAACTTTCATAAAACTTCAAGTAGATTCACATTAAAACTGACAAAAATAAACACTTTAATTTTTTAAACTCTAATGTTTTTTTTTTTTAAATTTGCGTTTGATTTTCTTATATATGTTTAGTTTGATTAGAAATGGACCCTAAAAATTCACACTTTAAAAGCTTACAAGAATAGGCACTTTAATTTTTTCTTAAACATGACTAAAGTTTAAATGGTTAAATATATTGATTTTGAGGTGAAAACTAAGGTTGAAATTTTGGTAAATAATATATATATATATATATATAATTGTCAAAATTTTGTAATATTTTTTTGGTACATAGGAGAGTTGGTAACAATCACTATTTTTAGTAACCTGGCACAGGGTTCAAACCACAGAGGAGGCATCCAACTAGCCTATTTGTCTTGTTATTGTTGACCTAGCGTGAGATGGAGACCACCAGTTACACAAGGTTCGTATCGTTGTCGTCGGTCTAGCGCGCACTCAAAGGATTCATATCAGACTACTTCCTATGCTAGTGTGGGCATGCTCGCAAGTTTTGAACCTAGGTCTCCTCTTGGTAAGTGCCCACTTACTTACCAATCCACCTAACCCCGTGGACCAAAATTTTGTAATATCATTATATTGTTTTTTTGATTAGAAGTGGACCCGAAAAAATCACACTTTAAAAGCTTACAAGAATATGTACTTTTAACTTTTTTTAAGCTTGAGTAAAGTTCACATGGTTAAATGGATTGACTTTCAGGTGAAAACTAAGGTTAAAATCTTGGTAAATAATATATATGTAGTTGTCAAAATTTTGTAATATCACTATAATGTTTGTTAAAATACTATGGTAACATAGATGTGATATGTGGTTTGTTAAAATACTATGGTAATATAGATGCGATGTAATAATTATGAGGTTAGACTCTTGCCAAGGATATATGCTTAAAATAGCCTAATTTGTTGTAATACCACAGGTAAAATACTATGGTAACATAGATGTGATATGTGGTTTGTTAAAATACTATGGTAATATAGATGTGATGTAATAATTATGGGGTTAGACTCTTGCCAAGGATATATGCTTAAAATAACTTAATTTGTTGTAATACCACTTTGTGGTGATGATGTAATAGAATAGTTTAAATAATAATAATAAAGTCCAACATTATCACATTTATAACTAGTATAAATAACAATAAATTTATTAAAACTTGTAATATTAGAGTAATCCATAAATAAAGCATGTGATATGATCAAAACAATAAATTTATTAAAAACTCATGATTTTAGAGTAAACCATAAGTAAAGTTTGTGATGTAACCAAAACAATAAATTTATTGTTTTGATCACATCACAAACTTTACTTATGGTTTACCCTAAAATCATAAAATCATGACTCTTGCCAAGGATATATGCTTAAAATAGTCAATTTGTTGTAATACCACTGTGTGGTGATGATGTAATAGAATAGTTTAAATAATAATAATAAAGTGTTAACATTATCACATATATAATTAGTATGAATTAGTCACACAAACAATAAATTTATTAAAACTTGTGATGTTAGAGTAATCCATAAGTAAAGCTTGTGATATGATCAACACAATAAATTTATTAAAAACTTATGATTTTAGAGTAATCCATAAGTAAAGTTTATGATGTGATCAAAACAATAAATTTATTAAAAACCTATGATTTTAGAGTAATCCATAAGTAAAGTTTGTGATGTGATCAAAACAATAAATTTATTAAATACTCGTGATTTTAGAGTAATCCATAAGTAAAGATTGTGATATGATCAAAAAAATAAATTTATTAAAAACTCATAATTCTAGAGTAATCCATAAGTAAAGCTTGTGATTTGATCAAAATAATGAATGACATTTCTATTGTTAGGCAATTTTATGCTTTTGGAATTTCTATCAAATAATATAATAATATTTACAATTCATGTAGTTCCTTCTATATTATTATAATTAAGTTACATTTTTTTTTTTGGTAAGTAGATTAAATTATATACAAAACGGGTTTTTTAAGAGGATCCCAAAACCTTATAACAAGAGAGGTCGTAGCCTTTATCATTAGAGAGAGCCCCTTGGGCTAATACATTAGGTAGCATATGAAAACTTCCCAAAAAAAAACATAGTGATGCCCGTGAGGGCTACATCAAACCCTCCCAACGGAGCTCAAAAAACAACTGAAAAACCATAAAAAACACATAAGCATCCATTATATAGATCACTACCACAAGACGACAAAAAGGAAACCATCCCAGGAAACTTCCTTACACGTTCGGATCCTCCTGATCCTCCTGGGTCTCACGTCCCTTAAAGCACTTGATGATCCTCGGCATTGCATTTGTAGAGGATAGGATGTTGGCCATCATGTCTAACAAGAATTGGGGAGACAACCCCTCTGCTTCACTCTCAGTGTCAAAGTTGATTTGCTGCGACGGAGTCTCTTTCTCCTTCACCTTCTTAAGCCGCAGAGATGATCGGGATGGGTTCAGGGCGTCAGTCTGCCCTCTCTTGGCTGGCTTGCTACGGGAAACTCTTTGGAGGGACGTAGGATTGGCCACCTCAGGGGGGCTGCTTCGGATAGGGCTGGAAGTCCCATCCTCTTGAACAAAACCAGGACTACCCGGGGCTTGGGTAGCAATAGGAAGGACCGCCTGGGGCAGAGGATGATTCGTAGTGACATGGCGAAAGATGACACTCATTAACCCCTGGTGGATGAGAGGGTATGACAATTTCTTGCTCTTTTCGATAGTGATACCAAGGGAGTAGACAAGATAGTCAGGAATACATACCTGCTTGGCATCCCTCAAATGGTTTACAAAACTGATGTGGAAACTACGTAGAGGCTTGTCGGGATCATCGCAAGTAACATACTGAAGGATAGGGATGATGGCAAGATTCCAAGGTTCAGGGAGGGCAGAGCGAAGGAGGGTCGACTTATCCCACCCAAGGTTTCATCATTTTTCAGGGAATTGCTCCAATTCCTCTTCCCAATTGTGACGATCGCACTGAATGTTACAACCTACCACCGGCAACCCAATGACCTCACTCATAAGCTCAATGGAGATTTTAAAAATTAGGCCCCTCACCACAACCTCACCTCGGTTCCAAGAGTCCACAAAGGCATGGGTGACATTGTCTTCGGGCCCTTGGAATTTTTGGAGGAAAGGAAGCATACCCTTGGTCTTCATAAACATCATGGCTTCGTCACACAGGGAAAGTTCAACCGACTCGACGTAAGGAGAAGCCATGGATTCAGGAAAAGTACACGCTAGGAGGGAAGCCAAACAACTCTGCACCACACTCCAGGGGACACCTTACACCAAAGGACAAGGCTTGCCCAAAACACCACTAAATTAAATAGATTTTCTTTGGAGATGAGCCTCACATGCATGCAGAGAGAGCCATCATTACCAAAGATAGCATTAGATCCAAGATGGTGGCAAATATTGATGCTGAGGTGGACACGCAATCTCTGAAGGTGCCACGCATTGCCGAAGGTAGAGGTGCCTTTGGTAGTTATGTCTATAGAGGTGGGCCGAAGCGTCCTCTCAAGGTAGCCCGAGAGAGGGCCAATGGTGATCTTTGCTTGGGCTTGTCGGGCCCGTCCAAATCTTTGCAGGGGAGATGAACAAACACCCACATGTCTTTGAACTTTTCCAGGCATGAGGGATAGGACCAGGGATCTGCTAGACCACCTTTCGAGGGCCTTTGGGAAAGGATCGTTCTCATTATGCCTGCCATGAACCATCATGACGGGTGTGCCAATTGGGACCGGTGGTGCAAGTGTCGTGGCTCTCCCCAAACCCGTCCACCTAGGCCCAATCCTTACATCACGCTTATGTGGAGACATTAATAATATCCTGGTTGGTGATCTTCTCAATTTCCACTGGGAAACCTTGACGCCACACCACAAGACATGTGGAATTTAAACCTTTGTTTGCTAAGTGGTCAGCTAGACCATTGCCCTCCCTATAGGTATGCTTAAACTGAACCTAGTTTCTTTGATGTAGGATGCTTCTGGCCTGAGTGATGATATTGTAAACCTTCCACATCAGATCCTTGGAAGTTGTCATGTAGTTGATGATGTTCAAAGAGTCCCCTTCAACAAACAAGGGATGGGGATCATCCGTCATGAGCTTGAGTCCTCTCAGCAGTCCTCTAGCCTCTGCAACATGATTGGTGTGATGCCCTAAGTTTTCACAGAAAGCCATTACAAGCTTTCCATTGTGATATTGAACTGACCCACCCGCAGTGGCCGCCCCTAGGTTTTTGCGAGACGCCCCATAAAAATTTAGCTTCAACCACCCATGAGGAGGTCTGACCCACCTGACGTTCTTCCTAGAAACCTGCGGATCCTCCCACTCCTTACTCTCCCTGGATAGATTTAAGGATTTGAACAAACCTTCTTCGAACAAATGTTTGGGCCAAGGGCTAGGGATAAGCTTGGCATTATCAATGGCGAAGGCGATGGCCCTATGAGCGACTGAGGGAGGATCCCTAGGGGGTGATCGAAGATCCGACCATTGCATTCTAACCATACCTACCACAAAAAGTGGTGGAGGCAAGCATTCCACATGAAACAGAGCTTAGGGTTTTTAAAAGGATTGCCCCATTAGAAGAAAGCCTCCTTGATGGTCTTGGGGGAAACCGATTGGATCTGGAAGGTGGATATGATGGCGCCAAGGACCGACCCAGTGTAGCCACAATGTAGGAAGAGATGGTCAGAGGACTCACAGGCAGACTCGCACAAGTAGCATCTATTGGCTAAAGCAAACCCCCTCTTGTGAAGATTGTCAATAGTGAGGGTTTTGTTTTGAAAAGTAATCCAACAAAATAAATTTACCTTTGGGATAACTCCTTTCATCCAGATCAAGTTGTAAGGAAAGTCCAAAATTAGCCCTTTGCACTGAAGCACATAGGCAGTTTTGACAGAGAAACTCTCATCATCGGTTCCCCTCCATTTCAATCTGTCTGGTCCTCTACTAGTAGGTATGATGATGTCCTTGAGAATGGAGGATAGGAAGTCGACCTTTGACTCTAGCTCTTCTGTGTTGATGACTTTCCAATGTAGGGAGCCATTTCTCCATTCAATGAAATCGGCCACCTTCTGCCCAACATTGTTATCCAGGAAACTTTTAAGTTGAGCCAACCCGGTCTGTTCTGACAGAGGATCCTCTAGGGCCCACCTGTCCTTCCAAAAGTCCATACTTTGACCATTCCTAAGGATCCACCTGATGCCATTTTGGATCAACTATCTGGATTGGCCAATGGCTTTCCAAAAAGCCGATCCCATGGTGGGAATTCCACCCTCAATAAGGGGAGTGTTATTGAGGTATTTCCTCCTGAAAATCCTAACCCATTCAACCGGTTCTTCAACTAGGATCCTCCAGGTGTGCTTGGCAATGAGCGCTAGGTTCATCATGGTCATTCTTCTGAGCCCTAATCCACCTTGCTTTTTGCTTCTGCACACTTTGTCCCAAGCTACTAGAGGGATCCTTGACTTATCTTCATTGCTTGAACAAAGAAAATCTCGTTGAGCCTGCTCGATCTTGAGAAGAACTGAGGTAGGCAATCTGAAAATAGACATGAAGAAAGTCGAAATCCCTTGGAGGCAAGCCATGGTAAGGGTTGCATTGGTAGCTTGGGACAGAAGCTTGCCTTTCCATGACACAATTTTTTTGTGGATCCTCTCAATCACCATATTCCACATCCCTTCCTTTGCACGCCCGTAGAAAAGAGGGAGGCCAAGATAGGTGGTGGGAAGGTAGTCAATAGAGTAGCCCAGGATCCTTGCAATCTAAACTTGATGCTTGGCCGGGGTGTTGATGAAAAAGATATTGCTTTTGATGTAATTTACTTTTTGGTCGACAACCTTCTCATAGAGTCCAAGGATTCATTTGATGGATTTAGCTTGAGCTACTAACACAATGGCGAACAAAAGTGTGTCATCCACAAAATTTTTATGGGTGATCGCATCACCCTCGTAGGCAGGGAGGATACCTATCACCTTCTTTCGATGTTGGCCATCCTTGAGAGCTCTTCCCAATGTTTTTGCAAGGATAATGAAAAGGATGGGGTATAGAGGATCCCCTTGGCGTAAACCTCTTGAGCTTTGAAATAACCCGACGGGAGAGCCATTGACTTGGATTGAGAACTAGGGAGAGGAAATGCAGCCCTGGATGAGATCGACCCACAAAGAGTGGAAGCTAAACTTGAGAAGGATCTTTTGAAGAAAGCATCTGTCAACCCAATAAAAGGCTTTGTTCATATCCAACTTAAGAAACATGGCAGCATTCTTAGACATTGAGGCCAAATGCAGGGTTTCATGGATCGAGATGATTCCATCCAGGATGTTCCTCCCTTTAACCGAGCTACCTTGGAATTGGTCAATGATGAGGGGAAGTATGTCCTTTAGGCTATTGACCATAACCTTGGTCAAAATTTTGTAGATGACATTGCATAGGCTGATGGGCCTATAATCAGAGATGGATTTGCAAGCAGAGACTTTCGGGATGACGACTTTGGTTTCTTGAATTTCTCTAATAGCCTTACAAACATCATTCCCCACCACATACCACATAGTTTGGAAGAACCTTGGAGAGAACCCATCCGGTCTAGGGGATTTATCGGGTTGCATTGAAAACAAGGCCTCTTTAACTTCATCGCGGGTGAAGGGATCCACCAATATGGAGTTCAAGTCCTGAGGAATGATGCTGGGGATATTAGCAAGGAGAGTATCTTGAGCTTTACTGTCATCCTCCAAGGAACTTCCCAAGAGGTTCTAGAAGAAAGACACTGCTTCGGTCCTGATATCCACAATATCAGTGGACAATGATCCATTGCTGCACACGATCTCTCTGATCTTGTTGGATGCCCTGTGCTGCATGGTGGAGGCATGAAAGAACCTTGTATCGGCATCGCCTTCCTTGACCCATAGGTCTCTTGACTTCTACCTCCAAAAGGTTTCCTCTTTTTCCAAGATATTATGGAATTCTGCTAGGATATTCCTTTCCTCCTCCCTAGTGGGGCTGTTGTGGTCCCCTGCTTCGATTCTCCTTTCTATATCCTGAAGTTTCTCAATAATAGCTTTCTTATTGGAAAAAAGGTTGCCAAAGACCTCCCTATTCCAAATTTTTAGGTTTTCTTTGACCATATTCAACTTTTGAGCCAACTAAGAAGTGGCAGACCCTCTGACACTTTGATGCCACCAAGAGGACACTTGATTTTTGAAATCCTTGTGTTGGGTCCACATGGATTTGAAATGAAAAGGAGTTTTAAAGGAGGGAGACCTACCAGATTCAAGGAGGATGGGATTGTGGTATGATACAATCTGAGGTAAGACCAACAGAGTGGCATCGCCAAACCATGGGATAGCTTGTTGAGAAATTAGGAACCTATCCAACTTGACCTGGATGAGTCCGCTATTAATCCTCCTGTTGCTCCAAGTAAAAGAGGATCTTTTGAGCTAAACATCCATGAGCTCATTGGTATTGACAAACCCTCTGAAATCCTCTATGTTTCTACTGTAAGAGTCATTGCCTCCTCTCTTTTTAGATGGATGCAAAGTACTGTTGAATTCGCCTACTAATATCCAAGGAAAGGTGTTAAAGGTGGTCCTCATTTGAGTTACTATTTCCCACATCGTGGCCCGCTCACTGGGTGAGTTTGGGGCATAAATATTTGACAGAATCCAAGACTGCTTGTTGGTATTGGAATGAAATAATATGTTTAGGATCCTATTCAATGACGACAAAAGCCTTCCTTCGACCAGGGTAGGATCACAAAGACACATAAGCCCCCCCGACGTGCCTTGAGCAGGACTGATAAGGAAATCTCCACTGACCCAAATGGCCTTGGCAGCATTTCGAGAATAGAATTCATCAATTTTGGTTTCTTGCATGATGAATATGGAAGGATTAATCCTTTTCCTTAGGTCATCCACCAACCTCTGCTTGGATGCCTCGTTTAGGACCCTCACATTCCATGAAATAACCTTCATCTCAAGGTTTTAGGGTTTTCCTACCTCCCTTCACCATATGTAAGGGGGGTTTGGTTCCTTGCTTATCATTGTCGGACTCGTCGAAAAAAAATGTCGACTGGGTCCCATTTGCGATATCCTCCATTGTTTCCTTGTTTCTTTTCTCATTGTCAGAGGGTCTCCCTCTTTTCATTTCATTGCCATAGTATATTTCTTGTTTCCTGCTCATGGTGTTCCTGGGGCTGATCCTTCTTGAGAGAGAATGGTATTCTTTTTCATATGAAGGAGAAGGAGGTGCCTATCTCCTATTTGAGCAATTTTTGTTGCTCACCATCAGGTACTCATCCGTTTGAGAATTTGGACATACAATTTTAGGAGGGGTTTGTACCTAGGCCATTGGATCCTCTATGATGGTACTGGTGAGAAATGAAGATTTTGGGAGCACCTCCTGCTCCTTTTGTCCTGGTAGGGATCCTTCTCCTTGCTCATTGGTTTGATTGCCTTGTTCTACCGTGGCACTCTGGCCAACCTCCTGAGGTGCTCGATGATCAAGATTACACATGATGTGTTTCAGGCCTACTAGCGGTTCCTTTTTGAGAGGGGGGATACCCTGGTTCCTCTGCATGCCCTTGGTTGGACCTGTCGCCTTTTGGTTATGGATCCTAAAATCAGGGCACTGATTCGGTATATGACCTTGGGTGCAATAGTGAGTACAAAAGGTAGGCTTGTTTTCATACTCGATGGGCTACCTTCTGACCATATTGGATCTTGTGTACAAATTGATGAAGGAAGGTAGCTCTGTATCCAAGTTTACGAAGACACAAAAGTGGGCATGGACCATCCTAGATCAAAATTTTGTGGAGGGATCGATGGCAATGAAATCGCCTATGGAGCGGGCTATCCCTCGAATGACATCCTCATGCCAAAATTGAAAAGGGAGGTTTGGAAACCGAACCCACAGAGGAGCTATGTTTATGTTTTGAGTTTTGGGGTTAAAATCATCCCCCTAATTTTGGAGAAAGAAGCTCCTACGTCCGAGGAACCAGGGTCCCCCAGCTAAGATGTTGCAGCAGTCCTCTTGAGGATTGAGTCTGATGGCGAAGAAACCTTGAGAGAGAGCAATGATTTCCATGTTTCCATTGGTTTTCCACTTGGAAAACACCCATTTACGAATGGTCTCCATGTCTGGTCTCCCTCCTACAAACTTTCCAATCAGAGTGAAACGCTCAATCTCCATGTAGCTATCCATTAGGTCTTCCGGGATAACCAGGTCTGTTCCACAAGGAAGCAGTTCTTGGGAGGGTTTCTTTGTTGATGATCTTGGCCTCAGGACCTGAGTGTAGGACCCTTTATGGTTTAGGTTAAGCCTACCATTTTGTCCCTCCTTGTCAGGAGGGTATTTTCCACTCCTATCCGACCCGTCCGCCTGGGTCCCTGATGCATCAACCACTACCTAGTCAACTGTGCCAATACTGGTCCCTCTTGGACACTCGCCTGATTGTCCTACCTCCTTTTTGCCATATCCTCCTGGTCACTCTCCATCCGCTGCTCGATCACTACCTTTCCCGCTCTCCATCATCCATCGGAGTAACGGTCGATTGGTGTTACCTTATAGTGACAATTTGCTCTTTATAATTACAATTTGCTCTCTTAGTCATATAGTGATTTAACATTGACAATAGCTAGTATGTAATGTACATTGTTCTTCCTAATCTAAGATTATTGTCTATTAGTAACATAATACTTTAGAAGTATATCCAATTAGATCACTAGTACATGATGCATATTAACCCTCATAAATCCAAGATGGTTTCCTACTAATACTTTATAGTCTTATAAGAATGCCCAATTTAATTTTCTAAGCACACATAGAAAATAAGTAACATTAATTATGAGTGCCAAATTTTCATTTTCTTACAACTTTTAATAATTTTATTTTTTTAGATTGAAATATTCTTGTCGTATTTTCATAAATAATTTCAAATACTTATCTCATATTCATATTGTGTTTGGTTTAGGTAATTTAAAAAGTTAAAAAAAAAAGTTTCCACTTAACCATGAAATTAGTCTACTACAACAACTTTAGAGCATATATTTGATTGCAATATTGATGTTTGAGTTTTAGTTATTGATACACTTAATTAATTTAACACCACACTAATTTAACACCATTGTGGCAACACAGTATGTATATAATTTAACTCCTCATTCACATTCCATCAACGAAAGTATAGTATTTAGATAGTAACCAAACGAATTAGAATAAACTTTTGACTTTAATCTAACCAAGACTATAACCATTGTATCCTTTCCCTTAGTTAAAATAGAGGAAAGTTGAAATAATATTAAGCCTAGGAGAAAATGACAATAAAAATATGGGATCAAGGCCTCAATCAATCACCATCAAACTATCTTCTTGAAAATATGGATCTTGTGTTCATCCTATGAGGTTCTTGCAAGCTATCTCCTTCATGGATTGTGTGCTAGGAGGGAGAAAGACTCAAATGCTTAATGTGAATGTGAGCAGGGTTCTGGTTGCTAGGTATTCAACGGTTGTTCTTAGAGGTATCTTATCTAAGTTTGTGGATCCAACGTTATTGGGTCCTAAGATTTTTCTTCAGGCAATCTTTGTGTTGGGAGGAAAAAATATTCAAATGAGATTAGGTGACGTTAGATAGTTTTTGGATTTGAGTTTCTATCCCCCGGATTCCTTTCTCGATGATGGTTTTTTTGTGTAAGGTGTGGATCTTGTTGCTTTTGGTGTGGATCCTAATCCATCAAAGATATTTTCCATGGTTTCCAGCCTAGGCAATTTTTTTTCCTAATAACTATGTCAAGAGAGAATGAGATCTTGGTTGATAAGGAGATGTTTGGCAAAAGTGTCTTTTCAACAACTTTCTATATTGGAACTAGAATTTTTGTGTCTTTGGATTCCAGGCTTGATATTTCTAGTGTTGCAAAGGGTTTGGACCCTTCTATTTTTAGGTGGAATGTGTTTCCCACTGAAACTGTGGTTTTTAGCTTATCTGGAAATCCTTGCTAATTGGATGCATGTTTGCCCTTTTTTGTCCTAGGTAGAAAAGCCTTTCAATTTTTGGGTTTAAAATGGAGTGGGACCTTGGTGGATGGTGGATGCCAGTAGGATTCATGTTTACCCCTTTTTTTCCTAGGTGGGAAAACCATTCTATTTTTGGGTTTAAATTTAAGCAGGACCTTGGTGGATGGTGGTTGACAACTGCATTCAAGCAAGTTCCTGTTTGGCTAGGTAGGAAGGCTTTTCAAATTTTGGTTCCAATTATGAGCGAGAACTTTTTATATATTTCAAATTTTATTTGAAGTGGATTTGTAGTTGTAAGGGTGGATCTTGAATCTCTTCTTGGGATTCTCGTGTTATTTTTTGAATGTTGAAGGATTAATTCAAATCCTAGGGGATCCATATCTTTCTTTTGGTAATTTATTCTTGGATCTTATTGTTGGATCTCATTATATCTATCTATGATTATTTTCTTTGTTTCTCTCGTGGTCATCTTTTCGAGGCACTTTTTTGTTGTTAAAGGTTCAGGGAGCCTCAAAACCCCTTTTTTGGTTTGTAAAAGGCTTGAGACCCTTTCAAAATCCCTTCTTCCAACTAATCAAAAAAACATCACCATCAAACTACCTTTAATGGCAATATCCTGTCACATATCCTGGTTTTTTATTGTCTATCCCACTTTATTCTCTCTTGATTTTGGAAAAGTTATCCACTAGTGTTCTTGTTGGGTTACCATGGACAAGAATACATGGTTTTCAATATATAAGAATACATTAATATCAATATCATTGGCTTGGTAGTTACAAAGAAGAATTGGGATTGAAAAATTTGGAATCAAGTTGTCTACAAATTGCAATCAGTCATTGTACTATCATAAAATCTTATCATTTGGAAAGACATGATTCAAAATAAGTTGATTTATGTGAGTTATGAAACCATTGTTCCATTCTTTCTATATACTTGAGAAGTCTTTGGAGGAAAGCTAATGTTTTTGTGGTATCTTTAATTATAAATTATTTATATTTATTACATTTAAGATCGTAATTGGATTGTATTTAATTATATATTGATATAAATGGTTTGAAAAAATACACTATCAAGTGAAGCTTTTCATTTTTTGCTTGCCCTAAATATTGACAAAGATGTAATGTTTAAAATATTATGCTTTTTTGTATGGTATTAAGATGATATTTTCCCTTTCCTGGTGCTTTCAGTAGCGTAAAAGGTTTAAAATGATTGTGACATGGTGGTTATAGGGGCGGACTACACGAAGATCTGTGTGGCGGCTTCTAGGGCGAACAACGCAAAATACTGTGGTGGCCATAAAAGTTGGACAGCCTGCCCGGATTCGTGGCGGCTACCGATTCCACCATGTAAAATTCAAAGAAGAAAGAAAGATGATATTTCAAAGAAATAAACCTATCTTGTATATCTTTTATATAGCATTTGGATCAAAATATGTGCATTTTATGCTTGTATTCTCTAAGCATGTCACTTCAACATAATATTTACGACTTGTTGGAGACTAAATTTTTAATATTGTATCTATGACTTGTTAAAGAGTGATTCAAAGAAAAATATGTAGCAATGATCCATTTATAGAAAATAATTGGGTGTAAGCTTTCTATTTTTTATTACATTAATTATACCAAAGCTTACCTCCACAATATTCTTTAGTACATTGTCAAATAATGAAATTTATGATCCCTTCATGGTAGTTTTGCGTTATCTAGAAATAGTATAAAATAATTATTATAAAAATAAAGTTAACAAAATTATGTTCCCTAGTTTATTTTTGAAAAAAATGTAATTACTTATTGTTTTGATTAACTAGTTTATCATATTGTATTCACTCTTACCTTATGTGAAGTTGGTGATATATTGTTATTAAAATTTAGAATAGTTATCATATATTATATAAAAGTAGCTTTATAAATTAAGTTTGTTGAGATTTTTGTATAGAGAATGATATATTCCTCTTCCCTTCATTGTTATAATTAGAACTCAACTTATGGATTTATTTTAATATAGGTTGTAGATTATAAAATCTTGGTCCAAAATTTGCCTAAGTGGATGAGTTACACCCTCAAGACCTCAACCAAGATTGGATGGCTCAGAAACAGGCATCTATGAGTCAATATTTGAAGTAGACCAGCTCCTATGGTCCTAGATGATCTAACTAAAATAGGGTTGTAGACCAAAGTAAGGAATGTAAAAGGGTTAGAAGCTAAGTTGAAAGTGGTGCAAATTTAGCAACATGAAGAGACATAGTGCATGAGAGTATCATAATCTAAATTAAACTAAACTATCTAACAAATTAGCTTACTATACTTATGACAAAATAATTAATCATAAATGAACCCTAAGCATTATTAAGTATTCCAAAACTAGAACGGTAAATCTAGGGATAAATCTAGAAAGTAGAATAACTATAACAAAATTATTCATTCATAGCTTTAATAGATATGCTTAATAACTCAGTTGGCATACATACATGTTTTACAACAAATTGAGTAAGAGACTAAACAACAATCTAATATTTATTTAAAATGTGTATAACCACAATCATATAACTATGCAATTGTAGACACTAAAGGATCGATCCTTAGAATGAATTACATTCAAGTATATATAGATTTTATAATACATATAGTTCTCTAGTCATGATTGATTTTAGAGCATGTTGTAGCCCTATCAGAATAGGCACATGAAGTGGTTGTCGCATTCATGTAAGATATATTTAGTTGCTTCAAGCATACTTTGCTAACATGTGCAATATAGGTTTTAAAGTGAGGTTGGCTTGCGTGTTGCATCATTGGATTCCAACCATATGATGGTAGTCCACTCCTTTATGGAGAAGGTTTCAGTCATTGAGATCTTTTAATAGCAATGATATTTAGTGGTTGATTGGCACGTGTTATCCTACTGACTAGGATGAGGCATGCAAGCATATTGTCTATTATCATATGGTTTATATTGTTAAGAATTGCTTCCTTTGTCATTTCTTAATAGCAGTTTTTGCACTTTTCTTTGTCATGTGTTGGATGTCTTCTTCTCTCTTGATCACATCATTGCTTGAAGAGTTTGATAACTATATTTAACTATGCATGATGTCGAACATTGGGTATTTTTATTTGATACCTAATGCTCTATTTTTGGGTCTCTTGCCTTGAATTTAGTTTGCATTTGGCATTCAATTTGGCTTGTTGAGCATTCGAGCTCCTAATGATGACATCATCACCTCTTAAAGTTCGACACCTTTGAATACCTTGCAAAGTATGACATTTGATGTTGAATGCAATACCTTAGAATATGTATTGCTTAGGCATGGGTCAATATTGTGCCAAATTTTTAATGTCATCTTGATGACATCAACACTGTTATTTGTCTAACTGCTTGTATATCTTGTCTTTTACCTTAACATTAGACGCTAGATGTAGGATTCCAGGTTTTTCTACTTCATCAATTCATTATTTTAAAAGCATTGGATGCTGGAATTTTATTATACCTTTGTTGATATCAACAATTTAAATATACAACCAACTTGCTTACTTATATTTTTGCATTTTTTTATCAACCTTGCCAAATTTAATTGCCTTGACATTTTTCACTATCCAACCTTAACGCTTCACTACCTATATTTTCCTACTTCATATCTGACCATAATTTTTTGCTCTCTACAACCTTATGGCCTGCTTTGTGCTATATTTCATATCTAAATCTAGCATAGGAGCTTCATATTGAGCTATTCTAGTTGTCTTCTGAGTTGTTGCATGTCCTTTGTTACACTCTTGTCTTAGCAAGATAACTAAGTGACTTACACAAAATTACATCATGGATGTAGATGTTAAAATTTACCTACATTATTGATGACTTCTAGGTATTTTTGCTTGTAAAATTAAGAACACAGCATGCCTTATCTATGGTATAATAGATCTTTGAGAGAAAATGAAGCTAGAAGATAAGATGATCAAATACAGGAAAATTTATGGAGACAAAACTTAGAGTTATGGAAAATAAAATGGTTTCAAATAAAGGGATTGATGAAGCCAAGATGGATATGTAAGGGAGGTTTACAGATTTAGTAGTTGCAATAGAGTTTCTATAAAACACCTTATAATAGTTACTGATGTTGATTAAATCATATTTACCTACTAATTTCATGGCGCATTGTAGCATAAAAAGGAATAAAAGTACCAAAGGAAGGCAAGTATGAGGATTATGAATGCTTTGGAGGATAGGGACATGATTGGAAAGGTGAAGATTGCTGAAAAATAGGAAGCAAATGATAAAGGGTAATAAAGTGAGAATAGTGGGAAATGGATGGGTTGATGTTGGTGGTGAGTATACATGTAGACAGAGTGTAGATTTGTGAAGGTAAGGTAAATATAGATCAAAAAAGAGAAAGAAGATGAAATAGAGATAAGTATAGGAACCTCCAACAAAACTGAAAACCTCATGAGCATATTGTGCTACAACTTAATGTTGCTTCAAATCTAAAGTAGTTTTAGGTGAATGTTCACCCATGCAAACTACCTTATGTAAATATTCCATGTGCTCAAAAGCTTTATTTCTTTCCTTGCTTTCTTATTTGCAAGATTATATAGGTAGACCTCCTTTATGTTGTTAGAATCCATTCAAATTTTTGTTGCTTCAACAAAATGCATGTCTTCCTAGATTGATCATAGAAACTACATGCATTATGTGGCCTTATACATCATTTTATATCCCTTTTTGGAAGTTGATGATAGCTGAATCTTTAATTGAACTAGCTTTTGTCAATGCTGGCACTAATTTCTCGGATCTATTTGCCCATGTGACCACCCTAGTTTCTTTATTTTATCTTTTATTCATCCAATCAGAGCTCTTAGCCATGGCATTCTCATTAATGCAACATATATTTTCATTCATAAACTTGTTACCATAGCATATAGATCTCAAATTAGCATAATATTTACCTTTTCAAACTTTGCTCTCAAGTTCCATATGTATTCAACCTACACATGAAGAACATAAGCTTATACTGAGAGGGGGGGGTGAACAGTATAAGACCTCTTTTTACTTTCTCTATTTAACTTCAACTTCGCAAAGCAATGAACCAATAACAATATCAAAGCAATGCATAAAGCAACACACAATGAGACACCAATTTTAACATGGTTCACCCAACATGGGCTACATCCACAAAACTTTTCTCTAAAAAGCTTTCTCAAAGTTATTTGGGAATCCTTTCCAATTACAATTTTTATGAGCCTCAGACCAAAGGAGAAACCTTCCCCTACTCAAGTATTTATGAGCTTCTACCCAAAGGAGAATCCTTCCCCTCCTCATGAATTTATGAGCCTCTTGCCCAAAGGAGAATCCTTCCCCTCCTCACAAATTTATGAGCCTCCTGCCCAAAGGAGAATCCTTCCCCTCAGCTCTAGAAATGATACTTTAGAAGATCACCTACCTCTTATTCTGCTAGCATGTGGAACTCCTTTCCACAGAAGACCTCCTATCCTCAATTCTCAGCCTCAAGAGACCTCTGTCCTCACTGATCACCTCCACAACAACTCATCAACCTGTACTAAACATAGTCAGTCGGTCCAGCACAAGTCTTCCTCACTCTGTCAAATATGTCCCAAGATCAACTCATAAAGCTTGAACAAATCAATCTCTGTTGCACACAAGCCTTCTCAAATACTTTTCAAAATTGTCCTTAGGTTCTTCTCAAAGAACCACTTCAACTCTATCCTCAAGTCCTCTGCTAGGACCTATCCAAATCAGCTCACAAGTCCTCCCTAGAACTTTTCCAAATCAGCTCACAAGTCCTCACTAGAACCTGTCCAAATCAGCTCACAAGTCCTCACTAGAACCTGTCCAAATCAGCTCACAAGTCTTCACTAGAACCTGTCCAAATCAGCTCACAAGTCCTCACTAGAACCTGTCCAATTCAGCTCACAAGTCCTCACTAGAACCTGTCCAAATTAGCTCACAAGTCCTCACTAGAACCTGTCCAAATCAGCTCACAAGTTCATCAAGAAAAACTTTCTTAGCATGAACCCACAAAGAGAATTGTTAGAGACCCAATGTGATTCATCAACCTCATAGAAGCATAAAGAGAATTGTTAGAGACTCAATATGTTCTATACTTAACTCCCAATCTCAATCTCAAATATCATATAAACATAAAGAGAATTGTTAGAGACTCAATATGTTCTATACTTAACTCCCAATCTCAATCTCAACTCAATCTCAATCTCAAAAGAATAAGATAAATGTAGTATGCTTTTCTCAAGAACATGAAACACAACCCAAAAATTGCCAACCATGCAATAACTCATATAACAATGATACTCATTTTATTTCCACAACCAATATCTTTTCACTACCAATTAGGGCTTTAACAACAATGCTTATAGACAAGGTTTAACCAACATCATTCAACTCAACATTAACCTTGAAGAATTCAACCAATCACTACATGAAAAGGAAACTAGTAGACATCCTTTTCCCTCCAAAGATATTTGAACAAAACAACCACCAACATAAATCACCAATGCAAAGAATAACTTGCTCAAATCAATCTCAATGGAGTAAGCCCAAAACATGAATCAAGTAAAGCATTAACTTGATCAAAACAACCTCTATGGAAGCAACTCAACCATCAATCTCAAAAAAACCAACTAAGGGTTTCACCATCTCAATGCAAGTAGCAAGACTTACTAACATAAACCCTAGTGCAAAAATGCTTCCTCTTCCTCAACCAAAATTATGCATTCACCCAAAAAACTCATCAATGATTTTAATGCATAAACAATCTTCAATATCCAAAAAATGGGATTTACACCAACAAGAATACCTAGTAGACAACCTTTTCACTCCAAACTCAATTTCAGAACATACACCATCAACAATATACATGGAAGAAGTTGCCCATACCTTTGTTTAAGGAAGAAGAGAATAGTTCTTCAACTCTGTTACCAACACCACCCTCAACTTTGCCACCAAGTTAGGGTTAGATCATAAAAGTAACCACAAAAATATTTATTCCATAAAACACCTTATGAATCCAATCCTTAGAAGTCAACTACCAAAAATATAAAGCATACAAACAATATATCCTTTTACACCTTATTTCTCCAAATTAATTAAACCATGCTCAAGGAATAATAGCTTCTAAGCAAATCCTACTCAACAATCAAGCCAAAAATCTCAACCACACACTATCAACCTTATATCTCCAAAGAAGCATTTAACCTTAATAATAATTTTAAATAAATCTGCCCAACCACTTCTTATTTAACAAAATGTAGATTTTATTTTAAAAACCTTACCAAAAAAAAAAATGCTTCCAAAAATTGCGGGTCAACAGTGCCTTCGAAAAAATCGGAGCGCAAAAACTCTTCTCACACTCCACGGCGGGAGTCGAACGCTTGACCTCCCTTCAAGCACCTTCGCATAGCAGTCGTTGCCACTAGGCCAACGACGCTAGCTTGAAGGCTAGCAAGAGTCTCCTTCTCCTTAACCCTTTGGCGGTGAATAAACATGGCAAAAAAATGATAGCCGTAGCTTTTACTTTCCAACTTTTGCGCAATTCAAATTTCTTTCACACCTATGCTTTGGACTATAGGTTATGGCTTATATAGCCAAACTTCCATGCTATGCACGACGTCGACGGAAGGATAATTTGAACTTTTTGAATTAATATTATTTTGGCGCCTTTGAAACAACTTTAGGGTTTATGAAACCCTTTTGATTATTTAAAAAATAATCAAAAGGTCTTTTAGACCTTAGACCTTAGGTGGAGAACCCATTAAATTATTAAAATAATTTAATCACTAAATCAAATAAATAATTAATTAAAAAACCTTAAAAAGGTTTTATTAATTAAGTTATTTAATTAATAAGTGTCTCCAACCTTTGCATTAAGCTTAGAGTGGTTTTGAGAAAAACCCTTAATGCATCCACCTAGTTTTAATAAAAACCCTTAAACCTGCCATGGTTTTGATAAAAAACCTTTTCATCTGCCACATGGAATCTCTCCGAAATCTTCTAGAAAATATTCTTTGGAATGTTCAACCTTTGAAGCCAATAAATCATCTTGACATTAATGCCAGTTCCTTTTGACATCAATGACAACTCATAGACAAGAAGCTAGGATCTCAAACCCAAAATTGCCAACAACACATGCCAATGTGCTTCATGATATCATTGTGATGACCTTTTATACCTACTTTCATAATGAGGATATTGAGAGCATCCATTCAACATAATGCATATCTTTATGCATTATGTGGCATTATACATCCTGTTATAGCCCTTTTTTGAAATCGATGATAGCTTAATCTTTAATTAAACTAGATTTTATCAGTGCTATCACCAATTTCTCATATCTATTTGCCTATGTAATCACCCTAGTATCTTTATTTTCTCTTTTATTCATCCAATAAGAGCTCTATACCATGAAATTATCATTAATGCAACATATGTTTGCATTCATCAACTTGTTACCATAGCATATAGATCTCAACTCAACATGATATCTACCTTTCCAAAATTTCTTGCCAAGTGCCATATGTATTCAACTTACACATGCCAATGTGCTTCATGACATAATTGTGATGACATTTTACACCTAATTTCATCATGAGTATATTGAGAGCATCCATTCAACATAATGCATGTCTTACTAGAATGATCGTAGAAACTACATGCATTATGTGGCCTTATACATCCTTTTATAGCCCTTTTTTGAAGTCAATGATAGTTGAATATTTAATTGAACTAGCTTTTGTCAATGCTAGCACTGATTTCTTAGATCTATTTTCCCATATGACCACCCTAGTTTCTTTATTTTCTCTTTTATTAATCCAATAAGAGATCTATGCCATGGCATTCTCATTAATGCAACATATGTTTACATTCATCAACTTGTTACCATAGCATACAGATCTCAACTCAGCATTATATTTACCTTTTGAAACTTTGTTGTCAAGTGCCATACGTATTCAACTTACACATGCCAATGTGCTTCATGACATCATTGTGATGACATTTTACATCTACTTTCACCACAAGGATATTGAGAGCATCCATTCCACACACTACCACAGTCGTGTAAAACTACTATAGTTATTTATGAACGATAAATTGGGCTAGCTTTTCCATTGGCCTGTGAAGTTGAAAAGTTGAAGAAAGAGGGGGGAATATTTTAAGGAATAAGTGTAATATGAATGATGTGTACGAGCAAAAGGTGAAGATGGTAGAAAATGAGAAGGATAGTAAAAGATAAGAAATTTATACCTACATATCACATATTTTGTGCTTCACCTTTGAACTATCTTGGTATTCACTGTGTTGGATTCAAATACCAAGATAGTAAGAAAGGTGAAGCATCTCACTTTTTACTAAGGTAGTTCTAATTATTTCTTCTCTTATCCCAGGTTTGTCTTAGTAGACTCCATAAATTGAATAGAGGTTTGAGATGATCATCATAGCTTATCAGGATTATTGATAAATGAGGATTTGCCAACTCAATGACCCCTCAGATTATTTGAATCCAATTATTATTTTCATCCTATGTCTTTGGACCTTACCCTTTTGATACTATTAAAATATCCTTGAGAAAAGGTGAAAATAAAAAACCAGAGGGTTGTGGCTACTATTACTAAAACTCTTCATAGGCCAATAAGAGAGTGGGCATTGTCAATGGATAGGTAGTCCCACCAAACACCAAAATAACATTAGCTAATATTGAAATGGTTTTATATAACATCGAGATGGTTCTTAGACTACCATCAATTTACATGCTGAATTTAGCTAACACTAAAAAGGCTAAGATTGATCATTTTTATTTGGCATTGTTTTACCTCTTTTGGGCATAGGTATTTTCAGAGTTGATTGTAGCTTTTGCCAAGAAAATTCTTCATTTTATTCTTTTACTAATGCCTATCTGACATAGACCCTCAAGATGAAATTTTTCCTCATGAGTGAGTAGCTATTGGGGAAGGGATTCCCTTTTATAGGCCATTTTTCCTTAAAGGTGTTCTCATTCCAACTCATACTACCAATTCTAATTGTGTCAATTTACAAGAAGCAACATATCATTATTAACTTTGTTCAAAGCATGTGATATGCCATGCATATTTCCAAAATTTCTTTGTTATCCCTCTTGACTAACTTACTCTCAACTGATATACAACCTTTATTTACTTGTTGACCTATTTACACAAAACTATGGTGTATCTCTATATGCCAACTATGTCTAGTTCTTTAGCTTTTGCATTTGAATCTACAGTGACCTGACCAGATAGTGTTGAATTTATGCTTTTCCCTTTGTTAGTCACCTTGGGAATTGTATCTCATTATGTAAGGGTTCTACCATCAACTTGACTCTAAACTTGTCGTAACTTCCTAGGCTACTCAAAAATTGGCATTAAAAATCAACACTGATGAATTCTCTTTGTATATTGAATGGCTAATTACCTTCTCAATACACATTGGTCTATGTAGCACATCCCTTTTTAGATGGAGATCTTCAATTTGGAGACTAGTTATTGCTTTGGGATGCAATCTATAATACTCTTGAGCAAAGTGTCATCTCTTTTATGGTGTCCTGTAATATTCAAATTATGTTATTGGAACATGTGGCTGGCCAAATGATACAATGTATCATAGTTGTTTTGTAAATTGTGCCAATTTACTATGTGTGACAACCATAATGCTTTAGAGCCACTTAGGATAGACCTATTGTTGATTGGTTCTTACTCATTCTTTGACAAATCAACTATTTTTATTTTGGCCAAATGTCTATTCTTTTCTTCTTGATAATTCCCAATGTGATAAGGCCAGAGCTCTTCAATTTCAATCCAAACCATCTTTTGAAAATAGGGGATAATCATTTTATCTTGTTCCAGATGTCCTCCAAATTTATTCTATGAAATCCATGGACAAGATCATCCCAAATTTTGGTGGTAAATCAAAAACTACCATGTTTTGAATTGTTGCTGGGTCTCAAAACCTATGCAACAAAATTGGGACTTCTTTTATGAATCCTACCTTTTGGACTATTACTCCTATGATTAGTAGCACTTTAAAATCAAACATGTTGTATTGTATACCCATAGCATCACAAAATGGTCTAGGCATAATGGAAATATTAGCTCCTAGGTAGATTGAACAATTGTGCAACACCCATCCTCCTAATCACACTTTAGGTAAAAGGACAGATAATCAACTTTGCCAAATCCAAGGAATAGCTATTTGTGTGCTAATTTGGGATTTAATATATGCATCAAGCTGACCTTTGGGCCATGCAAAGTTGTTTCAACTAGATTGACATGATTAGGCACTGGTAGATATTTCCTAGTTCTTCATCTTCTATTAAGACTACCTTGGGATATACCTTTCGGATCGACTTTATTTTGGGTTATTTTTCATAGTTTTACCATATTCTTAATTTGAGCTCTTGTTATGGTTGGATAATATAATTTTTGGTAAGATTTTTTTATTTGGCCTTTCCCCTTTTTTATCTGACCCTACTTCCTTCTACACCATTTCATGCTTCATATCATCTATGTTCTAAGCATAAGGTTGCTTGTCAAGATAATCCATTCTTGTATTTGAGCCATTTTAATCCATTGTAGAGAATTTTTATGTTGCAAATGAATGTTCTAGATTCATTATGAGAGCTATAACTTCCTCTTAGTTTTGATTTACCCGTGCAAGAGAATTCTACTGATAAATGTCTTTTTTGGGATCCTCAGATATTGAACCCTTGAGCTTACCTGAACTAGAATTTTCTTTCTTTTTCTTGTTGGCATGTTCAAAGTTTCTCATGCAAACTTCAACCATACACTTAACTTGATTTTTAGAGGATATTTCCTTTTGAGCATCCCTATTGTATTCGACTTCACAATTTTGGTGCTTTATTTTCTCTAGCTCATTGGTAAGTTGCTAGATGACCTTCATTACTTCTTGTGTTGTATGAGTTGTTTATAAATCTCTATATGCATTTTATTATTTGAATAATACCATAGAGGTATTATATATACATGAGTTACTTGTTGTGGCAACCATGGGCTCTTCAAAGGGATTTGAGATTTCACCTAATATGATAATGGGATGTATATGTCATTAGCTCTAGGAGGAATTTTTTCTACTGAGATTAGCACATTCTCAGCTTTATTGGCTACCTAAAAATATGGTAAAACTTTATCTCATTGGGTTTTTGGATTTGTAGGCTCAAATTTGAGTTTAGGGCTTGGATATAGTAAATATAGGCCTGTGCTTGAGATGGTCTTACCTCCCTAGGAATCTTATCCCACAATTTTTTGAATTTGATGTTGAAATCTAGGAGTCTCTCTAGAGGGTGTATTTTAATGTATGAGAACTACATAAGCAATCAAAAAGCATCACTCGAATTATCAAATACTAGTATCATAGGTTCAACCAGGTTTTCCCAAGTCATAATGCTATTATATTCTAAATATCTATACCATTGTAGTGCTTTACCTCAAAGATATTGAGCTAGAATTATAACCATTACATCTTCAAAGGTAATATTATAGATGATACCCAAAGTCGCAAAATCTTGGAAATGCTTGTAAGAAATAGTCCCACTACCATCATTAACAGGTAAATTTTCAATACGTCAACTAGAATTTCATGGAAAACTAGGAGGTTGAGTGGTTTAGCATTATTCTAGGCTAGACAAACTTTTCCAACCATAGCTCTAAAAATTTTGCTAATGTAGTGGTGGGTTCATCTAGTTGGTTCTTAGTGAACTATCTAGGATTTCCAACATTGCTACCATTTGATTATGAGCTTGTTTTCCAACAATATCACTAATTTCTTTGGATTCTTATTATTCAATGAAATCACCAAGTGAACATATAGTCTATGCATATGATGTCAAGATTATTAACCAAAATCTTGAGTCCTCCGAGTGATTGAAATAGGATCTATGAAATCCTGTCCCATCGGGCATGCCAAAAAACTCTTGGTAGAATGGTGGGTAAGTATCTCTAATTCCTAGAAATATTTTTTTAAGTGGGATATTCGTGTCTCATCAAGTGTGCCAAAAAACTCTTACCATGTTCAATAGCTACTAGGTTTTTATTTTCTTGAGTATATCTCAGTAGATTCACCAGGTGATTGGATTTTGATTTACCAAAACATAAATCACCAAATTCATACCCTATTAGGAGATTGTGAGATTTGAGTCCCATTGGGTGTGCCAAAAAAATATTGGTCCAAAATCTGCCTAAGTGGATGAGTTGTGCCCTTAATACCTCGACCAAGATTTGATGGCTTAGAAACATGTATTTCTGAGTCAACCTTCGGAGTAGACCAACTCCTATGGTCCTAACTAATATAACTAAAAATGGATTGTAGACTAAAGGAATGCAAAAGGGTTAAAAGCTAAACTGAAAGTGGTGTCGATTTAGCAACATCAAGAGATATAGTGCATGAGAGTCTTGAAATCTAAATTAAACTAAACTGTCTAACCGACCAATTTACTTTCTCTCTAACAAGATAATTAATCAAAAATGAACCCTAAGAATTATTAAGAATTCTAAAACTAGAATAGTAAATCCAAGGAGAAATCCAAAAAGAAAAATAATTATAACAAAATAATCCATTCATATATTTAATAGAAATTCTTAATGACTCAATTGGCATACATACATGTTTTACAAAGAATTGAGCAAGATGTCAAACAAAAATTCAATTATCATTTAAAAGGTTTATAGCCTCAATATTATAACTATGCAATTGTAAATGCTAAAGGATCGACCCTTAGAATGGATTACATTCAAGGATATATAGATTTTACAATACATTTAGTTCTCTAGTCATAATTGCTTTTAGAGCATCAGGCTTAGGAAGTGTCTATCACATTCATGTCAACTATGTTTAACTGCTTCAAGCATGCTTTGCTGACATGTGAGATGCAGATTTTAAAGTGAGGTTGTATTGCATGTTGTATAATTGGATTCCATCCATCTTATGGTAGTCCACTCCTTTATGTTATGCTTAACAAGTTGAGTAGGGGCAGGTGTGTAGTGGAGAAGGCTTTGATCGTTGAGCTCTTCTTATAACAATGATGTCTGGTGGTTGATTGGTATGTGTGGTCCTACTGACTAGAAAAAGGTATGGAATTATATTACCTATTGTTAGATGGTTTATCTTTATTGAGTGTCGCTTTATTGGTCGTTTATTCATACTAGGATTTACACTTTTCTTTGTCAGATCTTAGATGTCTTCTTCTCTCTCGATGATGTTATTTCTTGAAGAGTCTAGTAGATATATTTACCTATGCATGATGTTGGAAGTTGATTTTATTTGTTTGATTCCTAATTATCTATTTTTGGGTCTTCTTCCTTGAATTTATTTTGTATTCAACATTTAATTTGGCTTTCCAGGCATTTGAGATCCTAATGATGACATCATCACCTCCTAATGTCTGGCACCTTTGAAAGGCTTGAAAAGTATGATGTTGGATTTCATATGCAATGCCTTAGAATATTTATTTCTTAGGCATGGCTTAATATTACATCCAATTTTTTGTTTCATCTTGATGATATAAACATCAATATTTTTCTAGTTGCTTGTATATCTTGTCTTCTACCTTAATATCGAATTTCAAATACTAAACATTAAGTTTTTTTTGCTTCATCAACTTATTATTTTAAAAGCACCATATGTTGTACTTTTATTATACCTTTTTTGACATCAACATTTGAAATGTTTGACCAGCCTGCTTACTTAACCACATTTTTACATTTTTTGCTCAGCCTTACCAGATTTAATTGCCTTGATATTTTTCACTATTCGACAAGCTTTTGCTTATTGCTTTGCTACCTGTCTTGCCCTGTTTTGTATCCTACCATACTTTTTTATGCTTCACAAATCTCTAAAATATTTTGGCCTACTTTATGCCATATTTCATATCTAAATATACCATAGGAGCTTCATCTAAAGTTGTTCTAGTCACCTTATGAGTTGTTGCAATACCCTTTGCTACACTATTTCCTTAGCAAGATAACTAGATGACTTGGACAAAACCACATCATGGATGTAGATGTTAAAATTTACCTATTTTATTAGCAATTTCTAGGGATTTTTGTTTGTAAAATTGAGAACCTAGTATGCCTTATCTATGGGATAATAGGACTCTGAGAGAAAATGGAGCTAGAAGATAAGATGATCAAATACATAAATATGTAGAGTAAAAAATTAGAGTTATAGGACCATTTGAAAGTTCAAGGGGAGAGGGGGAGGGACCTGCTCCCTCTCCTACTCTCCCTTCCCTGGTTCTTGCCCAATCCCTGATTCATCCCAGGTCATCCCACTCTGGGAATGGTTTGTAGCAAATGATCTCCTTAGGTGAGATCCTTGCCCACTTTCTGCTCCTTTCCCAGTAGTTTTGGGGTTTCCTCACTTGAGTCCCAGTATTGGTGCTTCCCAGGTATCCTCTAGGGTTTCTTGGCATTGGGGGGGCCTCTTCGTATTCCTAAGTTGTTTCCAATCCCAGTTCCAATTCCCTAGAACTATTCATTTCCAGATTACTTAGTTTTTGTTCATTTTAAAGTAATGATCTGAAAAAGAAACAGAATACAACAGAAAAACCAAAAACATAAAAAGTACAGTTCAAGAAAAATGCACTTACTCAGAAGCCTATGCTTTTCTGTAAAACTGTCTTCAAACGCCCACGGGAGTCTGCACAGGCTGAAACGCACCTCTGCATTTCGGTAAACGCCCAAGGGAGTCTGCGTAGGCTGAAACGCACCTCTGCATTTTGGATTGGACTTCCAGACGCCGCTCTGCGTCTGCTGCATTTTTTGCAAGCTCAAAAACCCTAGTTCATTGGAACAGCGAATTTTGTGATTTTTGGAACCTACAAAATAAAACAGAAAACAGGAATAGATTAGTAAAGAAAGTATTAAAAACATGAAACCCTAGGGGGTCCCACCGTGATCACCATTTGTAGATTAAAAATACACGCCAAACAAAAAAAAATAAAATCACAATAATAGAGTACAAAATAGTTGCACAAAACAAACGATTTCTATTAATCGATGGAGTTTAAAAACTCATTTTTGAATACAACTGGGCCTGTAACCCTTTATTTGTGATACAAGATTACAATTCATGCTAGGGTTCTCCGAAACCCTAGCTGGCACAAATGGTGGCGTCTTTGAAGAATGTATCTTCAATCTCAATAGAACGAGTTGGCTTCGTTATATCCCTTTCTTGGACCACTCCAGCTTAAACAGCTATCATCAATAAACCAGATCTGCTGTTAAAAACATACACACATTAACACTATCAAGGAGTTAAAAATTAATAAGAGGGCTCCACTGTGTGAGCCCTCAGAAACAATCTAAAACCCTAGAAAAATAGAATGCAGGAATTCAACAACAAATTAATAAAAGAAAAGAAGTTACTTGCTTTAAACTAATTTATACCTATTCTCTGTTAATGCAACTAGACCAGGCGACACCTGGAAGTAATGTGGCTATCAAATCGGCTATGGAAGGCACCCTGGTGCACTCGCTGAACGCCCGCGTGCTTTTGGATCTGGGTTACAGACGCCGGTCTGCATCTATGGCTGTGGATAAACGCCCGCGGGCACTTAATAAACGCCCGTGGGCACTTGCGACAAGAGGTAAACACCCACGGGCACTTGCGACAGGAATGGGAGATTCTGTAGAATGCTGCAGAAGGAATGGCGGTGAAAGCGGCGATGAAAGCGACGAAAAAGGACGGTGATAGATGCGGCGAAAGGGTAGCAGAAGAATTAGAATTCGAGATAGCCGAGATAGATGAAGGGATAGAAGAATTTAAGAAGATAGAAAAGATCCAGGATAGAAGTCGGGTTTGAGCCATCAAGGTGGCTTTATTTATAATCCACTCTTAGGGCACACTTTAGGGTTTTAACGACACTTTGAACGTGTGGCTAAGATTAAAGTGGATCTAAGGGTAGAGAATAAATCTAGGTTGTGAAATGGATTAAGATGGATGGACGGATGAGATTAAATCACTTAAACTATTATTTAAATATATATATTAAAATATTAAAATATTAATATATATATATATATATATATAAATATTAATTTAAATAAATTTGGGGATGAAAAAAATGGCGGGAAGGTGGATGACCGACACGTGGCTGATAGGAAGGTATAGATGACTTACAAGTGGCTGGATTTTGGTGTCTACAGTTTCCAATCCCAGTTCCAATTCCCTAGAACTATTCATGAGCAAGGATGGTGGGTTCTTGGTCCTTTGTGGCTTTTGGGATCCTTTCTTTGTGACTACTGTTGTTTTCCCTGGCTCCTTCTGGATTCCTCGTACTCCTATTGGTAGTATTCTAGTGCTACATTTTCCCAAATCCATTCTTCTACTAGTTTTCTTGCTAGGTGGGATTTTCCAAACCTGCTGGTTTTCCTGTTGGTCGGGATTATTCAAACCTGATTTTCTACTGGTTTTTCTGCTGGGTGTGACTCTCCAAACCTGTTGGTTTTCCTATGGGGAATGGTTTCTCAATTAAATTTTTCTACTGGTTTTATCACTAGGCGGGATTTTTGAAATCTACTGGTTTTCCTGCTGGGCGGGATTTTCAATCTGGTGGTTTTTGTCTACTTCTCGCTAGGCGGGATTTTCAAATTCATCATCCTGCATGTTTTCCCATTAGGTGGGATTTTTCAAAATTGGTGGTTTCCCATTGGGTGGGATTTTTCAAAATTGGTGGTTTCCCGCTAGGCGGGATTTTTCAAAATTGGTGGTTTCCCGCTAGGCAGGATTTTTCAAAATTGTCTATTCCCGCTGGGCAGGTTTTTCCAAACTATCTATTTTTCGTTGGGTGGGATTATTCAAATTGATTGTTCTTGACCTTTGGTTTGGTCGATTTACCTATTGTAAAAAGGTTTTGGGATCCTTTCAAAATCCGCTTTTAATATAATTTTAACCTACCAAAAAAAAACTTGGAGTTATAGAAAATAAAATGATTTCAAGGAAAGCAATTGATGGAGCCAACATGGAGATGTAAGGAAGGTTGATGGATTCAATAGCTACAACAGGGTTTCTAAAACACACCTTAGGATATATCTTAATGTTTATTAAATCCTATATGCCTACAAAATACGTGGTGCATTACAACATACAGAGGAAGAAAAGTACCAAAGGTAAGGATGATGTTTAAGAATATTTTGGAGGGTAGGGACATGAATAGAAAGGTTAAGGGTGCTAGAAAATGGGAAGAAAATGATAAGGGGTAAGGGAGAATATTAGGAAATGAAGGTGTTGATGTTGGTGGTGAGATATACAGGTAGATAGGATGCAGATTCATGAAGGTAAGGTAAATATGGATTAAAAAAGAGAAATAAGAGAAAATAGAGATACATGGTTTTAGATATTTATGGAACCAAGATGGATATGTAAGGGATGTTGATGGATTCAATAGCTATAACAGGGTTTTTAAAACACACCTTAGAACATATCTTGATGTTGATTCAATCCTATTTGCCTACAAAACACGTGGTGCATTATAACATATAGAGGAAGAAAAGTACGAAAGGCAAGGATGATGTTTAATAACACTTTGGGTAGGGACATGCCTAGAAAGGTGAAGGGTGCTAGAAAATGGGAAACAAATGATAAGGGTTAAGGAAGGGATAATAGTAGGAAATGGAGGCATTGATGTTGATGGTGAGATATAAAGGTAGATAGGATGCAGATTCATGAAGGTAAGATAAATATGGATCAAAAACAAGAAAGAAGAGAAAATGGAGATACATGCATATTGGCACCTCTAGAAAATTTGATAAATCTCATGAGCATATTATGCTAGAGTTGAATATTGCTTCAGATCCAAAGAAGTAGTTTTATGTGAATGCACACCCATGCAAACTACCTTAGGAAAATATTCCAAGTGCTCAAAAGATTAATTTCTTTCCTTGCTTTATTCTTTGTAAAATTACACAGGTAGACCTCCTCTTTATTGCTTCAACAAAATGTATGTCTTCCCAAAATGATCATAAAAACTACATACATTATGTGGTCTTACACATCCTTTTATAGTCCTTTGTTGAAGTTGGTGGTAACTAGATCTCTAATTGAACTGGATTTTATCAATATTGTCACTGATTTCTCGAATCATATAGCCTAAGTGACCATCCTAGTTTCTTTATTTTCTTTTTTACTCAACCAATCAGAGCTCTATACCAGAGAATTCTCATTAATGCAACATGTGTTTGCTTTCATCACCTTGTTACCATAGCATACAAATCTTAACTCAAAATAATGTTTACCTTTTTAAAATTTGATACCAAGTACCATATGTATTTAAATTATACATGTCATTGTGCTTCATGAAATAATTACAATAACCTTTTACATCTACATTCATCATGAAGATATTGAGAGCATCCATTTTGTACACTACCATAGTCGAGTAAAACAACTACAGTTATTTGTAAAGGATGAATTGGGCTAGCTTTTCTATTGGGCTACAGATTTAAAATATTGAATGAAGAGGAGGGAATATTTAGATGAAGGGGTGTAATATGAAGGATGCATATGAACAAAAGGTGAAGATGGTGGTATGCGAGAAGGATGAGAAAATATAGAAATGTATACCTACATATCACATATTTTTTGCTTCAACTTTGAACTATCTTGGTATTTGTTGTGTTGGATTCAAATACTAAGATAGTAAAAGAGGTGAAGCATCACCATTTACACAAAAAGACTTATAATTGTTTCTTCTCTTATCTCAAGTTTCTCTTAGCAGACTCCATGAATTGAAGAGAAGTTTAGGATGATCATCACAAGTGGTCAGGGCTATCGATAAATGAGGATTTTCCAACTCATTGACCCCTCATATCATTTGAATCGAAGACTTACTTCTTTCCATAATTTTCCTATAGAACTCACCCTTTTAGTACCATTGAAATGTCCTTGAGAAAAGGTAAAAACAAAAAACTATAGGGTTGTGGCTACTATTATTGAAACCCTTTGCAGGTCAAGAATAGAGTGAGCATTTTCAATGGATGAGTAGTCCTAGAAAACACCAAAATAAAATTAGATAACATTAAAATATCTTTAGATAATATTGGGATGGTTCTTTGACTGCCATCAATTTACATGTCGAATTTAGCTAATTCTAGAGAGGCTAAGATTGATCATTTTCCTCTGGAGTTGTTTTATCTCTTTTGGGTACATGTATTTTTAGAGTTGATTGAATATTTTGCCAAGAAACCTTCTTCATTTTCTTCTTTTACTAATACCTATCCATCATAGACTCTTAGGATGAAATTCTTCCTCAAGAGTGAATAGCTATTGGGTAGGGGATTCCATTATATAGGCTCTTTTTTCCTTGAATGTGTTATCATTCCAACTCATACTATCATTTTTGATTGCATCAATTTCCAAGAAGCAACATCTCTTTCTTAAATTTTTTCTAAGCATATGATATGCCTTGCATGTTTCTAAGATTTATTTAGTATCCCTCTTGACTAGCTTATTCTCTTAGCTGATATATAACCTTTATTTACTTGTTGATCTATTTACACAAAATTATGGTGTATCTTTGTATGCCAATTGTGTCTAGTTCTTTAGGTTTTTCATCTAAATATATAGTGACCCTACTAGATAGTTATAAATTTGAAATTTTACATTCACCTTGGAATTTGTAGCTCATTATGTCAAGGTTATACCACCAACTTGACTCTGAACCTGTGTTAACTTGCCATGTTGCTAAAAAAGTGGAATTGAAAATCAACACTGATGACTTCTCTTTGTCTATTGGATGGCTAATTACCTTCTCAATGTACATTAGTCCATGTAGCGCATCCCATTTAAGTTGGATATTTTCAAGTTGGAGACTAGTTACTGCTTTGTATTGCAATCTAGAATACTCTTGAGTAGAGTGCCATCTCTCTTATGGTTGTCCTATAAACTTTAGCTTCTATTGTTGGAACATGTGGCTAGTCAAATGATACATCACATCATAGTTGTTCTATAAATTATATCAATTCCCTATGTGTTACAATCATACTAGTTTAGATCCACTTAGGACAGACCTATTGTTGATTTGTTATTGCTCATTATTTGACCAATCAACTATTTCTATTTTGGTCAAATGTTTGTCCTTTTCTTCTTGATAGTTCCCAATGTGATAATGCTAGAGCTCTTTAGTTTGAACTCAAACCATATTTTGAACATAGGGGATAATTATTTGATCTTGTGCCAAATATCCTCCTATGTGTTCTACAAAATCCATAGACAAGTTCATCCCAAATGTTGGTAGCAAATAAAAAACACCACATTTTGAATTGTTGTTAGGTCTAGAAACCTATACAAAAAAATTAGGACTTCTTTGATGACTCCTATCATTTGGACTTCTACTCCTTTGATTTGTAGTGGTTCAAAATCATTCCTATTGTATTGTACACCCATATCATCATAAAATTCTCAAGGTATAATGGAAACATTAGCTCCCAGGTATATTGCACAATTGTGCAACATCCATCCTTCTAAGCATACTAATAGGTAAAAGGGTATAGAATCAACTTTACCAAAGCCAAGGAATGATTGTTTTTGTGCTAAATTGATATTTAAGCAAGGGTATAGTTTGTGCTTATTTGATATTTAAGCAAGGGTATAGATCAATATTAATTTGCTAAGTGGTATAGTTTGTACCATTTATAAAGGGTACATGTTTATCCATATATTTCCTACCAAAATAAAATATACTAGATGGAATTGTGACTGGAAACAACAACACTAATGCAAAAATCTTAAAAAACTAACTTAAAATAAAATGGGCTCAAAACACATCCACATACAAAAGTTATGGCCCTAATAATTTTGGCTCAAAGATCACACAATATACCTCTAAATCTAAAATCTAAAACTGTGAGTGTGTGTACTAATTGGATAGTGTATCAAGTCCACTAGGTAGTGTAAGAGCAATTCAAATTATACCACTTTTCATGCTTTAAATTACTCTACAATATATGAACCATGTTATTCTACTTATTATATTCTAGATAGCTCCTAAAACTATGTTTTTCTAAGTCTATTGTTAATTGTGTGATTATATGATCACTGAGTTTGATAATTTGAAAGAATGTGATTTGATTGAACCTATATTTATACCTACCATATGGTTATCTATCCACCATGTCAATTTTTGATACAGCATCCCCTACGATGTCACCATCCATATCAGCATCTAGATGGACTACCATATCAACACCTACCATGTTAGTCACCATATTAGAATAAGTTATTGTAGGGACTATCATGTCATTAGGTACCACATCATCGACTGTATGGTATGCCACACTAGAATTGGTAAGCAAAAAAATTATGACATCATTAGGTGTTATATCATCACATAGTGCAAAATCATCAATATTTGTCATATCCTATATAGTTATGTCACCATAAGTCGTCTTGATGGAATTAGACTTCATCAAAATAAGGGGAATCAGGGGTTTGCACCTTAGACCTCCAAGGTATGATAAACTAAGTAGGCTCCTCTATCCACCTTGGCATGGGTGGCACTTAGAACTATAAGTGTCCAAACAAATTTAAACTGACTCCATTGCTAAAGAACATCTAAGAATTACCTTCAGTTGTGCATGCATGACATAAGAATGCATCACACTAAGGTACGCATTCCTCCCAAATTTTTCCATGTGCACCTTCAAATAGAATGCTCTTCAAAATATCCAATATTAAAAATTTAAATTATCAAAAAGTGGAGGTAATTCATACAAATTTTCAATGCAAAAAATAGGTACTTGAAGGCTAAACAAACAAAAGTGTTAAACTCAAACCACCTAATGTTTTGCAAAGAGTCCAAAATAATAAGATTGCTTTGTATCTATCATATTTTCCCCTATATAACCTTTTTTTCAAATGTAATCAATTAGGACATCTCATTTTAATATAGCAAAAAAGTGATCAATTTATTTTGGCAACTTTGTTAAGTGGCTTGGAGCTCTTTACCATGCACAAACTTTTTCCCATGACTTATCTAGCACTACGGGTTTGTTTGAAGGCATTCAACCTATTTTTTTCTTCTTTTTTAATAACTAAGTAATATATCCTCTCATCAATGTTGCTATTGGACACAAAATGCTAAAAGAGAAAAGGAAATAAATTTTTTTAAACTGTAAAAGATAAATGGGTTTTTTTTAAAAACCTCAAGAAACTTAATCCTAAAATTAAGGCATCCATCTAGTAATATATCAAGAAATAAGATGAAAGAATTAAGTTCCAATAGGAATAAAGAAACCTATCGACGAATATTTCTTCTACAATAAATCTAATCAATCTAGTGAGAAGTGTTCACCTTTGAGCTATCGATGCATTACACTCATGTGTTCATGTGTCTTATTATTATGTAAAAGAATCTTATTCTTATTTTGGTGCATCAACCCCTTTAGCTTAGGTTAGCTTAGGATATTATTTATTTTTTGCTATATTTTTTTTTATGCTTTCTCTTTCCCTTTTTCTCTGAAGATGGTTAGATTAGGATAGAGTAGAAAGAGTTCTAAAGATCTCATATTAAAAGGATTCAGCCTTGTAAAAGACCCTAGAGGAAGTCTAATTGAGCCACTCATCATGCTCTCGGAGTTGTTGAATGAATTATTTTAAGGTGCCTTAATATTGAAGAATCCAAGCTTATCCTTAGCGAAGTACACAAAGGATCGCGTGGAGGTCATTTTAGTGGCAATGTTATTACCAAGAAGCTCCTTCAAATGGGCTACTATTGGATTTCCATGGAAAAGGATGCATATAATTTTGTTTGTCTATGTGACAAATATCAATGCCATGCCAACCTTTTTCATACCCCTTCCCAAGAACTTCAGGCCATCTCTTCTCCTTGGCCCTTCTTTATGTGGTACCTTAACACTATAGGAAAGATTAATATTATCTCTTCTAATGGCCATAAGTTTATCATAACGATGACTGAATATTTTACTAAGTGGGTTGAAGCCATACTTTTAGCTTCCTGCACAAGCATCCAAGTTTATATTCAATCAAATATTATGTAGATTTGGGATCCCTTCAAATATTATTTTAGATAATGGTACTTTTTAAAAAAATAAATACATACACAAGCTTTGTACAAATTACAATATTCAACATAGATGGCCCACTCCATATTAACTGTAAAGTAATGGCCAAGCCGAAGCATCTAATAAAACTTTAGTGAAAATCTTAAAAAAGTTAGTCAACAAATTTGGTCGAGATTGACACATTCAATTGTACCCCTATAGGACTAGTGTGCAAACCCCTATAGGTTCTTCCCCTTTTATCTTGGTCTATGACATGAAAGAAATATTCCCCTTCGAACTTGAAGTACCTTCTCTAGGAATTTTGCTACAAGATGCTAAAGTAGAGGATGAGTATTGTTTGGGGTGCTTAAGTCAATTGGAATTATTAAATGAAAAGTATATCAATGCCTTAGAACATATTTATGCTTATCAAGAAAGACTTAATAGATCCTTTTCAAAAAAGTCCACAACCATTATTTCAAGGTTGGTGACCTTGTTCTTAAATAAAATTAAAGCAAAACTAATGCTTGATCAAATATAAAAGGAAATTTTAAACCTAATTGGTTAGGACATTTTTTTATAATTGCTAATTTTGGATCGGATGCATATTGTTTGGCCACATTAGAAGGAAAATACCTTAAGGAGCCAATAAAGCCAATAAATATAATGCACCTTAAAAATGTTATACATAAATTTTCTTACATATTGTACATATAACATCTTACACAACTCATCTTGCATATAGTCCATCTTGCATAACTATCACTTTCATATTGCATTGTATAGCTAATCATACATTTTATATAATATAGCTTGCATGTTGCACCTCCTAATTTTTATTAGCTTAATTATGTATGTCATAAGGTTATACCTATCCATCATTCCACCTCAATATTAGATAATTATCATCATGTTCATAGGTAATCTTGATCTCCCTGACTGACTAAGATTTCATATTGAAACAACCACATGATTCACATCTTAACAAAATCTTGATGCTTGACATTGATCAAAAACCTCTCTTGAACCAAAATACAATTCTCACTAAGAAAATTTTGAGTTTTGGGAACTGACTCTGCCATTCTTGAACCAAACACACATCACGTTTATTGATAAGATGTTACATTAGGGAGGAATGATGCCATGATTGGATTGAACTTTCAAGTGAATAGTTTTTATTTCTTTTCCCATTATGCACATAGTCCAACAATGGTAATAAATATATTCTTTACAAAATTATACAAAAAACAAAAAACAAAAGAGTGAGTATTAAGGATAGGTTAAACTTCCCATCATGACTCAATTCGAGTGGTTGGAAATATTATTCCTCAAATTTCTAACTATTTTTACAAATACATAATAATAATGGGGCTCACGTAGTAAGTATAGGATATAATTCTTATCAGGACTCAATTTGAGTGGTTGATAATCTGATTCTCCAAATCTTGTAGATCCTATTATTTGACTATGGAGCTAATCTCCACTGAGGCTATAGATGCTTGATTGGAAATGGAGTATGCTCATGCGTGGTGACACATATCTCTTTAAATACCACTGAGCAAACATAAAAATAGGATAGCTTTTTGGTTCTCCCCATGATTGGTTCAATCTTACCTTGTCCAAGACTGTTAAAAGAACTCACCATCTGCACACATAATGGTTCCTGATTAGCTTGTGTCATTACCATACTCAAGAGTGGTAAATGAACTTCATAGGTACACACATTGATTCTTGATTTATTTATATCATAACCAGGCTCAAGATAAGAAATGAACTCACTATACACACACCAAATTTTGATGAGCTTGATCTCATTTCAAGGATGAATAGGATTTTTGATGGGTCTTGATTGGATAATATACCATAAACCTATTATCATAATGCCTTCATTGGATATGCATGACTATTGTCATAGGTAATTTATACCAAATCAATAATTATATTTACACTTCACATCCATATACCTTTTCACAATGTATTTTCATGATTGCTTTGTCATACTACATGATTTTCTGTCATATTTTACATAACCTACATATTTTGCATATCTTGCTTGGATGATTGCTTGATCATATAGTTGCATGGGGACTTTGTGATAATGGTATAAGATGATATCTAGTTATTTTTTTCTCATATGCACTCCATTTAGGCTAAGATTTTGATGCCTAGTAAAGTCCCCTCATATAGAGAAAATTACATCCTTCATGATTAGTCATTTGTATCACTTTCATATCAGTTGGTTTTTGAATGTAGAAGAACTAGTTTCCTACACATAAAAAGGGTATGGACTTCATCCTTTCTTTATTATCACTTCTTTTATATCCCTTGATTTTTTAACGAATAAGTATGATCCTCCTTCAAATCAAGGGATATGGTTTCCATTTCTATATTTTACATTATAGACAATTTCTCATTCATTCCTTCGAATTATCCTTTTGACCATAAAATTTGATCATTTATTATCCCTATTGGGTTTCACTCCTCTAATGGACCATAGGGTACTCTACCCATTTTTTGAGGATGCATCCATAGTGGATGTCACATAAACATATCGATCACCTTTTGATCATTCTATTTTTGACATATTGTATTGATATTATATAAATATTGGGTTATATACCTTCAACTTTAGCATGATAATATACCTCACACAATATTTGCTTCATGACCACATGCGAGGGGTAGCCTCCATTTCAATAATGCACAAGCACACATCCTCATAGGTTATTACCTAAAAACTATTGTTGTAAGGACATACCCATAGTAGATGTCACCCAACACATTTTGATCATCTCTTTTGCATATTGTCTTCCACATTACCTTACACTTCTTCTTATTCATCATTACTTGTCTTCACACTTCATTTTTCACAAACCGTATTTTGGCTAGCATGATCAGTGTGCTTAAAACCAACATGATTATGTGCATTATCATTCATATCATTCACAACATGTATCAACATACAACGTTAAATATCATTCATACATAAAAATAAAACATCCATATAGATACATCAGTATAATACAATCAAAATACAAAATACAGTATGGTATATATCTCGATAATAACACATATGCATATGTTAGACCGGTATATCACAATAAAAAATCTTGACATACTCAATCATCAATGAAGTATACCATAAAGATCAAAACTTGGCATATCATCCCCATCATTAAGACCCCTAGCCCTCCTCCATAGCTGGTGGTCTTGTTGAGGATATATTCACAGATCGAGTCACTATTTGTGACCTCGACCATGCACGACTTTGACTCCTCATTGACTCTAATAAAAGTATCCTATCCTCTATTATAACTTCATGATAATAGAGAGTAGAAAAAAACTCTCATCCTAAGGCCATCATCGCATTTTCCTGTACTACTTGAAGCTTCTCCTACAAGAAGAAATAACCTCCAATACTCATAGAAGGTGTTGCTCTCTTTTGTTGTTACATATGAACCTATAGCTATGACAACTCAATGTTCAATACCTGGATATGATCCTCCTAAGCCACTAATTGTACACATTAAGTGATCACCTCCATCTCTAGCTCCTCCACTCACTAGCTCTCCCCTCCATCCTCCTCTTTACCAGTACTAGCTAGCCCTACCTCATCAACCATATCTACTCATACACGTGGCTAATGGGATGCCTCCCTTTGCTTGGGTCTATATTCCTCTCTCCATTGAGAAACCTTCCATATCATTAGCTGCATCTTATGATCCAATATTGGTCGTATAGGTGGAGGTAGCTCAAGAGTGATCCTAAGGGGTCTAATCTCTTGATACCACCTCTGATATCCATCCTCCACCCCTACTACATCCAAAATCGAATATACCAAAAGAGGGTCATCATAATATGGCTCCAAAAATCAAGTAACATCAGGATCACCACCTAAACCTGGTCGATCCCCCATCACACATAAAAATCAAAAATCACCTAACTCAGGTATCCCCTATACTAGACCAAACTATCATTGTACCTGATAAAAATGATATAGCTCTACCTCTTCCTCTCCTCAAAACTATTGGAATGCCACTCCTGACTCTCAAGAACTCCATACTACAACCAAAAATATTAACATGCAACATCATTAGTCCATCATCATTATAAAATCAACAAAATCACAATAACAACATATCAAGCAAAAATAAGCAAATTTGCTACAATTTGCTAGGGTTTTGTAAATTTTCTAGGGTTTTATGAATTTACAAGATGTTAATTTGTCACATGGTCACAAATTTGTAACGATGGCCATGAAGTGATAATTTATTTCTAAAATCCTAAAAAATTTAAAATTTTCAGAAAATAAAGCAAAAGGTAATTTATCACTTACCCATATCTGTCTGATCACTCTATCATTGTCTTCACACACAAATTCCACTCTATGGGTAGGAAGTGCCATTTTCTCTAGAGCTCCAAAATAGAAAATTGAACAATAAAAATGAATTGTTTTTTACCCCCACCCTCCATTTTAACCCACCCATTTTTTTTTTCCTTATGTCAAATTCTTCTTTTTTGTCTGTCATTTCGAGTTCCATTAGGAATATTTTATTCCTCATGAAACTCGAGGGGGTACCCTAACCTAAAAAATCATTATCCATATCAATACATTGATTTTTGTGCCAAAATAAAAAATAAACAAATTGATGATAACTTTGCACAAACCATCTACCATTTTTCCCATATTAGCCATTACCACCCTTGCTTAAGTGTCTACATCTTTTTTGATGCATTTATTAATTATAAATGTGCCAAAGAGGGGGCAAAATGTAGACAAGGATTTTTTACCTAAGCCATAAGTTCTTCCCTCCCCTAGAACATGTAACCCATGTGCCTATCAACTCACATTTTTTTCTCTCTCATCGTTAGAACCACTCGTCAACCTCCACTTTGTTTTTAACTCATTTTTAACAAACTCACAACCTCTAATTATAGGCCATGAATTCACTAAATTCATAATTTTCTAAAACTACCTAACCTCCAAAACGACCACCTGGAATCTTTCTCATTTGGCATAACTTCTCATTTTTAAAAAATTTGCAGCCTCTAATTATAGGTCGTGAATTCACTCAAATTGGAGTTTTATTAAATTGTTTAACATCTTAAAAACCATCGTGAGTCTTTCAATTCTCTGGTCTAACTGCTTTGATATAAGTTATAAAATAAGGACCCTACCTTATAAATGGGACTAATGGAGGAATGAGATGATAAATGTATGAATGGGCAACTGAAAGGAGCTAACGAATAAAGAATTAATGCAGGTTAAGGACTGAAGCTGGATGAATATCAAAACCAAGTCATTTTGCATTTATTTCTATGTTCTTATATCATTGGAAGTAATTCTAGCCATGAATTTGCTTATTATCCATGAAATCACTGGCCTAGGGTCTTGAGGGTAAATATTCATCTCCAAAAATGCTAACTCATTTTGCATATTGCATTTAGATTGTTTTACCTCTATTAGCATTCTATTTTCTACATTGTTTATGTTATTTTATCTCTATTTTTGCCTTTGCTCCCAAAAGATAAATGATTCATATTATTTATGAATGGTTTGCTAAAATAACCAAGGGGGATTGACTGTTGTGCCTTCAATATGATTCATATAGTGACCTAAGAAGGTCCCCATACACTAATCAAATTTTATAGGATTTTATAAGATTGTTTTACAGGTTTTTATCTAATTCACAAGTCGATCCACGAAATCACTTTATAGGCCATGAAATCGATTTATAGGCCATGAAATCACTTTTTAAATTTATGGATTCACTATACATGCCATGAAATCACTCTAGGAAAATATTCAGATCAAGTAGGTGTTCTGTTAAAGTTATTTTAGTTCCATATTTCTATTTTTCGTTGCTATATTTGTTTTATTCTTAAATTCTTGTGAAGAAGATTTAAAATACCAAAAAAATGAGAACAAGATTGAAAATGCATGTAGCTTATAAATTTTTTGTTGCACATTTGTCTTCAACAAAAGCTAAAATTGCATATAGTATAGGTTTTAGTTGCATTTGACTCAACTTAGGTGTTTGCAAGTTAAAATGAACACATTTAAACAAACACCCTCGACTAGACTTAGAAGTAGTCTATAAACACTTCTTGGTGAACCTTAATCCATTCAACCTCACCAAAGGAGGTATGCCACTAGGTACCCCTCACATAGAGGTGTGGGTGTGCAACATTCCATCCCCCTTTTAGGAGTGGATCTATTTCTTTTTTTTGGCAAAAAACCCCTTGCGGGGCCGCCTTGGTCTAAGAGACCATGAATAGGGGGTTCTACACCATCAAAGTCACCCGGGGGTTGCACCCGACCCTACCTACACCAACATTATCAATTGGATTTTGGGTACCCAATTCAAATTTTTGGTAGGGTGGAGATTCGAACCTGGGACCTCCCTTGGAGGATTGCCCTCTCCTCTCCAACTCACCTACAACACCTGGGTGGGAGTGGATCTATTTTACCTAGAAGAAAATGGGTGCAAAATTTTCCCCCTACACCATCCATATCAATTTAGATATGATTCACCATTTTTTTAGGTCCATTGCATAGGATAATAGTCACATGAATGATGTAATATTGTGCTATAATCATAAGACTAGATGTTTTATCTTCATGCTAATGCAATGATATGATTTGGTGCCAAATTAGTTTCTTGTATGTTTGTATTTGTTGGATCTATATTGTGTAGCATTTTTGCAGGAAGGAGTACTCAGGTACAGTGAGAGAACTATAGGGATAAAACTACCTAACTATCCAGGGAAGCCAATGTAACTAACTAGTAGACATCATGACTGCAACCATCATTCCTAGAGCCAATATTCCTAGAGTTGATATTTAGTGCTAATGTCAGGCAACTTGTCACTAGTCATAATATTATCCATCATCAGTCCTAAGCTTACCTTTCATAAGCTAATCCATCATCAATCCCAAGCCAATCCATCATCAGTCATAAGTAATTTGTCATCAATCATAGAGTTTCCATCCTTGAGTTATCTACTTAGGCTAATCCATCATACACCAAAACCATTAGGAATTAGTCATTTGAGTGACATAAAAATATTTAGTACTAAGCCATAATGACATGTTCCTTAGTATGATTTACCACTCATTTTCTCATCAAACTCTGTCATTCCCTCATCTTAGGAAGTACTCATTATTATCTATATCTTGCATTATTACCTATACCAAGTTTGGGTTAAAGAAAGAAGTACATATGATAAGACAAAAAGGTGAATTATAGATCCAATATTGTAATACTAATGGAGGAATAAAATACAAACAATAGAGCAACCAATTAAGATAAGTGTGAAGTTATCAAGTCAAAGAACACAAAGTAGAGACAAATTTTCACAACTAGAAGTGGAGAGGTGTGGAACCCCTTGGGCGATGAAAGTCTAAGAACTAAAATAGAAATATTGAATAAATTGTTATTGATAGTATAGAATGAGGTTCATAGTCAAATAGTCAAGAAATATACTAACATAGAAGAGGAAGCTAACATTGTAGGTGAATAACAAATGGTAACACCTGAGCCAATGGAGAGGATTTTATCAATGGGTGTGGAATATTAGAGCTTGGAATTGGAGAAACTACACATGGGTTCTTGGGGTGGAAGACCAAAACCATAGATCATTTACTCATGAAGAATAGCTTGAAATAGTGCCATACAATAATTTGGTAGAAGGTTATTTGAATAAGCATTTGAACAAGAACTTGAACCACCTACAACTGAGATGGAGTGGAATAGAACTTCATAAAATTCATCATCAAGTTATGATGATCTTATAGGAGTTCTTATGGCACACATTGCCGATAGAGTAGGTAAGTAAAAATACCCACCCTTGAATGGGTAATGGAAATAAGATCCAATATGCCACATAGGTACTTGTACCATGATTTGGAAGGTGAATGGAGTAATGTAACCGGTAGAATGGTTATAATTATTTCTTGGTACTTTGTGAGGAGTGGCTATAGATTGGTACTTGAAGAGAGAGATTAAACAACCTTTTGGATGTCGGGATATCATACATGAATTATTTATAAATTAATTTTAGCCATTATGAGATGATACAAAAATCATGACAAAAATATTTGCTATGAAATAAATATTGAACAAGGATGTTAAGAACTATAATAAAAGATTAAAATAATTTGTTGACAAAATATAAATACCACCTATAGGTGGACTAGTAAAACATTGGTTCATAGATGGGTTTCTATCGATTCCTCTACATATGAGGAATTGGAAAATGCAAATAATTTTGAGAGAGAAGATAAACAAACAATAATAAAAATCATGGGGTATTGAATTAATGATGATTGTGATCATGATGTAAAATATAAGGTACAAAGTGCTATATATTCCTTGAGAAAAAAATTTGATAAAGTTATGAGATAAGTTAAAGGAGAAGTAAGGAAAAAATGGAAATATATTTGGCATTTGAATTGTAAATCAGAAGGACATACAAATACTAATTTCCCTAAGAGCATGTATTACAATAGCAGGAAGCACATAAGCAATGGTAGGAAGTACAGTAATGATGGCAGGAAATACATGATATGATAAAGAAAATATTAGAAAAAGGAGAAGCAAGAAAGGCTACTCCAAGAAAAAGCCCTAAAAAATATGAATATTATAATAGGTAAGTAGACATCAAATAAAAACTTGGTGATGCAGGTACTTAATATGACCTTAGAAGTAAAGGTATCAAATTTTCTCAGTGAAGTACCTGAGTTATATGCTACAGTTGGTGAAGCGATAAAGAAAAGAAAAAGAGATGAAGTTTGGGAGGTACCTAGCATCAAGCAGGAGCAATTTATTGATCATATGATACTAATGATCAAATCTAGAAATAAGCCAACCTTGGTTTATATGGAGATATTGGACCATAAGCTAACTCAAGTGATTTTAGATGAAGGATCAAGTGTAAATGTGATATCAAAAAAGACATGGTGAATTATAAGCCAACCCACAATGAGATCTCTAAGTCGTGTGGAGCAAATCAATACGACATAGAAACAAAAGGAGTATTAATGAGCCAAAAAGTATGGATAGGAGAACATGAATTTATTTTGGATTTCATAGTAATTGCCATGGAGAAACCCACATATGATGCACTGCTTGGATATGGATGACTAAAAATGTGAAAGTGAACCACAATTGGGAGAAGGAACACCTCACCTTCAAGAAAGGTCAAAATAAATATATAATCATTTTGGAGAATTAGGTAGTAACCAAGATATTGCAAAATCAAATGAATTGAAGAGTTTATCATCCGATGAAGAAATAGGATATGAACCAGATAGAGTGTTGTAGCTAGAATAATATATAGAAGATGACAATGATGATGATAAAGGCCTACTCCATTGGTAAATGGAGGACTACAAAGTGTTCATGTCTCAAATTGTTTTCATCCACGTAGAAGACTAAAATGATAAAGAATGTGAAAAATGGATATTTTTAAAGAACTTTATAGAATACACCATGGGAGATGCGGTAATTGAAAAAAAAATGACTCACCCAATTTATGTCCTAAAGGCAATAGAAGAACATAAATCCATTAAATATGAAGAATCCAAAATGGTTTAGGTTAACCTTGGTGAAGAAGGAAAAGATAAAATGATCAAGTATCGAGATGATTAGGATCATGTACTTCAAGTAGTAGCATTCAATATCTTTATATACGTGTTTGCATGGATGTACAAGGATTTGAAGGGAGTACCACTAAAACTATACATACATAATATTCCTCTATGAAGACGCACAACCAGTGAGAAGGTGGTCATATAGAATGAATCCAAAATATGCAACTCTAGAGAATACCAAGATATAAAAGATGTTAAATGCAAGCATTTTCTTCAAAGTCATAACAAGTGAGTGGGTGTCATCGATAGTGATTACCCTAAGGAGAGAAGCAAATAAAATTTATATTTGTGTAGATTTTCAAAGTATTAATATCATAACTATAAAGGATCCCTTCCCAATACCCTTCATATATTCTATCCTTGAGGGAGTAGTCCACCCTAAGATATATTTGTTTCTTTATGGATTTTTAGGTTATAACCAAATTATTATTGTGAATGAAGACAAGTTGAAAACCATTTTTATAGTCGAAAATGGTATATATGTACATAATTGTATGTCATTTGTATTATGTAACACGTAAACTAATTTTCAATGAATCGTTTTATATATCTTTGATAAGATATCCACAAGGAATTTCAAGGTATTTTTGGATGATTTGTCACTATATAGGATCACTTGAAGGCATTATAGGAATGTGATGCAGGAGCATCCGGCAATGGTAGAGCAATCTTGCATCTCCCAAAAAAATTTTCTAGTTTTTTTTCTAAGTAGTTTGCATCTTTTACGTACCTATTTTCAGTTTGGAGGGAGTTTTGTAAAGCATGATCAGTTTGGGAAGGTTTGGTAAAGCAAGGGGAGTGGGGTCACGAAATCAAAACCTCTGAAAGCAGCATTGGAAGTTGTTAAGTTGCGTCACGATATCGCGACGTCGCGATATCGCGACAGTGTTACAAAAGCTAAGGCGGAAGGCCACAGTCGTCGTGATACCGCGATGTCGCGATATTGCGATGTCGCGATATCACTATGGTGGTGTGGAGCAAGGTGGAAGGTGAAGGTCCTATCGCGATATCGTGACATGTCGCGATATTGTGACCAGTGCGGTTTTGCCACGTGGCAAGGTCTTAAGGCAGACCAAAAGCAAACGCAAACGCAAAGCGGAGGACTTGGAAAAGACATTGACAAGGTGAGGGCACGGAAAGAAGGGGAGGGGGGGTCACGAAATCGTGACATGTCATGATTTTGCGACCCCAAAGGAACTTCGACTTAAGGGAAGCTCTGTTGGTCATGATATCGTGACATGTCGCGATATCGCGGCCTAGTAAAGTCAAGGCTCATGAAAACAGCGGGCGACCGAGCAAAGCCAGATTTGACACGTGGAAGGCCACGTGTTTCTTGACAAATGTAAAGGGCACGTGTAACAACTAAATTGCAACAAGGTGAAGATGTGGCAAGATGTGCACGCGTTCGGCTACGTGTAGGGAAAACAAAGACGAAGATCTCGAAGGTTGATGAGGGAGGTGTCGACCATGCATTCTTGTATTATTATTTTTGGCAACGCGACCATTACAGGTGACGGTTTACTGGAGGAAACAACAGTACAGAGGACGGTCAGAACAACACGGCCGGTGTAGGGAGGCCATCAATGCTACTGCCATGGTAGATCGGGCAGATGGCCAATTAAGACTGAAATTTCAAAAGAAACCCAGGAGGGGGAAAATTTGAATTGAAAATTTGATTTGGCGAGGCATTAATTGCCTGGAGGAATGGGGCCTAGATAAAAACCCAAAAATTTTTAATGGAGGGGATGGTGAAGTTCGGGATTGGGGGAGAAAATGTAGGCCTGAGAGTTACTACTGTATAGCTGTATTGTGCAATTTAATGAAAATTACTGTGAATTCGTTTGTGTGAATCCCAAATTGCCATCAAGTGGTATCAGAGCAGGAGCTCCTGAGTGTGTAACAGATCGCCGGAGAGAGGCAGTTACACCAGGATCTATGGAAGAATTTTATAAAAAAAAATATAATGCCTCCACGAAGAAACCATGGCGGAGTAGGAAATGTGGTGCCGGCCAAAGACTTCCGAGCCTTGCAGAGACAAGTTCAAGCCCTACAAGCAGAGTTACGCAGAAGGCACGAGACCAGAAGGGAAGAGGAAAGTGAGGACGAAGTTGAAGAAAAAAACCAATCTGAAGAGGAAGAGGAGGCTATGGATCCGGCACAAGCTCGGTTATACAAGGCCATATCTCAGATTGGAAAGCAACCAAAAATGGAGGTTTCCACATACTCGGGTAACTTAAATCCAGAAGAAGTAATTGACTGGATAAATGATTTAGAGGAGTATTTCGAGTACGAGGAGGTTGAAGACCCTAATCGGGTTAGATTTGCGAAGACCAAGTTGAAGGGTCATGCCAGCATTTGGTGGAGGGGAGTACAGTTGGAGAGGAACAGAGGAGGGAAGGAAAGAATAACAAGATGGGACAGAATGGTGGAGAAGCTGAAAAGACAGTTCATCCTAGCAGATTATGAGTTGCATCTGCTAAGAAAAATGTAGAGCTTGAGGCAGACAAACAAAACTGTCCAAGAGTACACCGAGGAGTTTTACAAGATCTCTATTATAACTGGGCATTTGGAGGCAAACAAAGAAAAGGTGGCCCATTATATCAATGGGTTGAGACTCGGTATCCAGGAGGAACTAAGCTTGGTTCGGATAAGCACCATTGAGGATGCTTACCAGTTTGCCTTAAAGGTAGAAGAAAAACTGAACAGGCGGTTTGAAGGCAAACAAAGAGGAAGGGGCCGTGGTGGAAGAACTGGTGGGAGAACCAGTGGAGAAAAGTACAAGGACTCGAAGAAGACTGGTGAAACCAGTAGTAACCAGGACCAAAAGGAAGAAGATGTTTATTAGCCCCGAGAACAGAATAGTTACCCAAGAGGACGGGGTGGATCTGGACGAGGATTTGGAAGAGGAGTATTTCGTGGGACATGTTTCCACTGTGGTGAAGAAGGACATCGGGCATTTGAGTGTCCACAACATCGGGAAAGGACGAACAAGAGGCCTGAGGGTCCAACCAGAGCTGCTGTGGTAGAGGAAGATGCTGAGTCTGAGCATTCCGAAGAAGCAGAGAGAGGAGAAACAATGATTGTAAGAAGAGTCTTGTTGAATGAGGAAAAGGACATAGACCAGAGAAAAAGTTTATTCCGCACCAGATGTAAATGTGCGGGCAAGGTTTGCAATATCATTATTGATAATGGTAGCATGGATAACCTGGTTTCTGAGGAAATGGTTACAAAGCTACAGTTAGAAAGGAAGAAGCACCCATGCCCATACCAGGTCGCATGGTTACAGAAGGACCACGGAGCTTTGGTCAATGAGCAGTGTTCCATTAAATTTAACATTGGAAATTATTGTGATGAGGTCCTATGTGACATCCTACCCATGGATGCTTGCCACATGTTGCTGGGGAGGCCCTGGCAGTTTGACCGGAGTGCAGTGCATGATGGCCATGCCAACAACTACTCATTGACAAAGAATGGTGTACGCCATAAACTAAAGCCTTTGAAGGATGCGGATGAAAAGGTATGTAGAAATCCTAGAGTTTTTTTAGTTGAGGGGAGGAAGTTCCTGAACGGGTTGAAGCATGAACATTTATGTTATGCAATAATCCCTAGAGTCAGGGGAAAGGAATGCCAGGATGCCCCGACAGAGGTCTTAAATCTGCTGGAAGAATTTCCAGACATTGTGTCTGACAATGTGCCTGAGGGTTTACCCCCAGTAAGGAAAATTAGCCATCATATAGACTTAGTACCGGGATCAAGCTTGCCAAATAAGGCTACACACAGGATGATGCCTGTAGAGACTGAGGAGTTAAATAGAAAAGTCCAAGAATTATTAGAGAAAGGATTGATTCAGGAAAGTTTGAGCCCATGCGCAGTACCTGCAGTGCTGGCACCAAAGAAGGATGGGGAATGGAGGATGTGTACAGATTCACGGGCCATCAAAAAAATCACTATTAAATACAGATTCCCATTGCCAAGAATGGATGATATCATGGACTATTTAAGTGGAGCTGAATACTTCACAAAGATTGATTTAAAAAGCGGATATCATCAAATCCATATCCGGGAGGGAGATGAGTGGAAGACAGCCTTCAAGAAAAGAGAGGGCTTGTATGAGTGGCTGGTCATGCCATTTGGGCTGTCCAATGCACCAAGTACTTTCATGCGACTGATGAATGAAGTACTGAAGGAATTCTTGGGAAGGTTTGTTATTGTTTATTTAGATTATATATTGATATTCAGCAAGACCCTGGAGGAACACCTGCTGCATATCAGGAGGGTCTTTGAAAAACTGCGAGAAGAGCAGTTATTAATAAATCTGAAAAAGTGTAATTTTGTCAAGAGGGAATTGGTATACCTAGGGTTTGTAATCTTAGCAGAAGGTCTAAAAATGGACCCCGAGAAGGTGAGAGCCATCATTGAATGGCCTACCCCAAGAAGCACAACAGAAGTAAGATCTTTTCATGGTTTGGCCAGTTTTTACAGGAAGTTCATAAAGAACTTCAACAACATTTGTGCACCTCTCATGAAAACAATGAGGGGGGATAAAAAGGAGTTCAAGTGGACATCAGGGGCTGAGAGGAGCTTTGATGCATTGAAGAGGAAAGTTATAGAACAACCTGTTTTGGCACTTCCAGACTTTAACAAGGTATTTTAGGTAGACAGTTATGCCAGTGGCAGTGCAATAGGGGCTGTACTGAGTCAAGGGGCCAAACCAGTTGCTTATTTCAGTGAGAAGCTAAATGATGCTCAAAAAAAGTATTCAGTTTATGACCAAGAATTTTATGCTATAGTTCAAGCTCTAAAAAAGTGGAGACACTATTTATTGCCAAAGGAGTTTGTTCTATTTACTGACCACCAGGATTTACAATACATTAACAGTCAGACAAAACTAAATCAAAGGCACATGAAATGGGTGGAGTTCCTCCAAAGTTATACCTTTGTGCTGAAGCACAGAAGTGGGAAGTCAAACAGAGTTGCAGATGCCTTGAGCAGAAGGCAGACTTTACTGATTAAACTGACAGTGGAAGTAGTGGGGTTTGAAGAACTGAAGGGTTTGTACCCTGTAGATCCGGATTTTGCAGAAGCTTGGAAGGCTTGCTTAACACCTATTACGGTGGACCGAACAAAATGGTTGGATTTCCTAATCCAAGATGGAATGCTGTTCAAGGGAAGCAAATTATGCATTCCAAGGAGCTCCATGCGGGAGAACTTGATCAAGGAAAAGCACAGCGGAGGACTGGCTGGACACTTTGGTAGGGATAAGACTATTGCCCTGGTGGATGAAAACTATTACTGGCCACAACTTCAGCAAGATGTGAGGAAGTTTGTGCAAGGATGCAGAATATGTCAGATGGCAAAGGGCATAAGGCAAAACACAGGATTGTACCAGCCATTACCTATGCCTGAGAGGCCATGGGAGGACATAAGCATGGATTTTATTCTTGGATTGCCGAGAACACAGAGGGGAAATGACTCTATATTTGTAGTGGTTGACTGGTTCTCCAAAATGGCACATTTTATTCCCTGCCAGAAGACAAGTGATGCAGTTCACATTGCCGGATTATTCTTCAAGGAAGTGGTACAACTTCACGGTCTACCAAGGAGCATAGTTTCTGACAGGGATACCAAGTTTGTTGGATACTTCTGGAGAACTCTATGGAAAAATATGAAGATAGATCTGAAATTCAGTTCTGCATACCACCCGCAGACTGACGGACAGACAGAGGTGGTGAATAGAATCTTGGGTAATTTGTTGAGGTGTTTGATAGCAGATCAGCCCAAGGGATGGGATTTAGTTTTACTGCAGGTAGAATTTGCGTATAATAGTTCAGTTAATAAGAGCACCAATAAATCTCCATTCCAGATAATATACGGGAACAACCCGAGAAATGTGTCTGAACTGAGAAAGTTGGACAAGAGAGAAAAATGCAGTGCCGAGGCAGAAGAATTTGCAGAACATATGAAAAATTTGCATGAAGAAGTAAGGAAACAAATTGTAAAAATGAATGTTCAATATAAGACAAGGGCGGATCAGAAGCGGCGGTTCAAGGAGTTCCAAGTAGGAGATGAGGTCATGGTGCATCTCAGGAAGGAGAGATTTCCTGCCAAAACTTATAACAAATTGAAGATGAAGAAGTTTGGGCCATGCAAAATACTGGGAAAGCGGGAGTCGAGGAATGCGTACGAAGAGGAATTGCCGAGTTGGCTTAATATTTCACCTATTTTTAATATTTCAGATTTAGTGGAATATCATGAGGGAGAAGGTACAAAAATGCAAAGTCCATAATTATGGCAAATTCTAGCATCTACTCCAAGCACAGATGAGGCCGAGGAAATATTAGATACCCGTGAAGGCAGGAGCACCAGAAACAGACAGTATACTGAGTATTTGATCAAGTGGAAGGGCAGGCCTGTTGAAGATGCAACTTGGTTGTCGAAGATGGAGGTTGACCTCCTGGGCCTTCCCCCAACAAAATAGAAGTGAGGATCACTTCTAATTTACCCCTGGTGTCTAATGCAGGAGCATCCGAAAATGGTAAAGCAATCTTGCATCTCCCAAAAATTTCTAGTTTTTTTTCTAAGTAGTTTGCATCTTTTACGTACCTATTTTCAGTTTGGAGGGAGTTTTGTAAAGCATGATCAGTTTGGGAAGGTTTGGTAAAGCAAGGGGAGTGGGGTCACGAAATTGTGACCTCCGAAAGTAGCATTGGAAGTTGTTAAGTTGCGTCGTGATATCACGACGTCGCGATATCACGATAGTGTTACAAAAGCTAAGGCGAAAGGCCACAGTCGTCGCGATACCGTGACGATGGTGTGGAGCAAGGCGGAAGGTGAAGGTCCTATCGTGATATCGCGACCAGTGCGGTTTTGCCACGTGGCAAGGTCTTAAGGCAGACCAAAAGCAAACGCAAATGCAAAGCGAAGGACTTGGCAAAGACATCGACAAGGTGAGGGCACGGAAAGAAGGGGAGGGGGGTCACGAAATCGTGACATGTCACGATTTCATGACCCCAAAGGAACTTTGGCTTAAGGGAAGCTCTGTTGGTTGCGATATCACGACATGTCGTGATATCACGGCCTAGTAAAGTCAAGGCTCATGAAAACAGCGGGCGACCGAGCAAAGCCAGATTTGACACGTGGAAGGCCACGTGTTTCTTGACAAATGTAAAGGGCACGTGTAACAACTAAATTGCAACAAGGTGAAGATGTGGCAAGATGTGCACGCGTTCGGCTACATGTAGGGAAAACAAAGACGAAGATCTCGAAGGTTGATGAGGGAGGTGTCGACCATGCATTCTTGTATTATTATTTTTGGCAACGCGACCATTACAGGTGACGGTTTACTGGAGGAAACAACAGTACAGAGGACGGTCAGAACAACCCGGTCGGTGCAGGGAGGCCATCAATGCTACTGCCATGGTAGATCGGGCAGATGGCCAATTAAGACTGAAATTTCGAAAGAAACCCAGGAGGGGGAAAATTCGAATTGAAAATTTGATTTGGTGGGGCATTAATTGCCTGGAGGAACGGGGCCTCGATAAAAACCCAAAAATTTGTAATGGAGGGGGATGGTGAAGTTTAGGATTGGGGGAGAAGTTGTAGGCCTGAGAGTTACTACTGTATAGCTGTATTGTGCAATTTAATGAAAATTACTGTGAATTTACTGTGAATTCGTTTGTGTGAATCCCGACTTGCCATCAGAATGCATGAGCTTATGTAGGAAATCTCAAATCACACTAAATACATGGAAGTGTGTGTTGATGGTTCCATGTGGAAAATTATTAGGATAAATTGTATGTCAAGAAGGCTTGAAACCAGACCCGAACAAAATATAGGTGATATTACTAATGGAAGAATCACATGGTGTGTGTTCCATGAAAACCTTCTTAGGGATAGTGAGCTACTATATGAGGTTTATCAAGAACTATGCATATATTTCTCATCCATTAGACACTCTTAAATGCAAGAGTGTTCCTTTCAAATAGGTAGAGGAACACCAAGAGGATTTTGAAGTCTTGAAGGTGCATTTGGTGAAGGCATCTATCTTGGTTTATCAAAACTGGGAGGAGTTTCATGTCCATGTAGATGCCTCAAATTTTGCAATTGACTATGTCTTAGATCAAGGACATTTTAGATTGGACTAGCCCATATAATTTGCAAATTGTTTATTTTCAAGGGAAAAAAATAATTATAGCATGATAGAATGAGAAGCATTGGGGATGGTTTGCACAGTATAGATATTACCTACTAGCCAACCCATTTTCTTTCTATGTAGACCATTGGGTGTTTATATACCTAATTAATAAACCAATGATATATGGATGAGTGATTAGATGGCTCGCCACATTGTAAGAATTTGTGTTTTGAGTGGTAGTGAGGTTAGAAAAGAAGCATGTAATAGGAGACTAGTTGTCAAAGATTTGCTCAAGAGAACCTATAGAAGAAGGGATACAATATGAATTTCTTAATGCACAATTATTCATGATAAGTATGATACCATATTGGTATAAGCATATCAAGGAATACTTGCCAATGAGAGAGCTACCAAAGGAGATGACGATAATAGATCAAATAAAAGTCATAAAAATTGATATCCTTTATTTTTATTGCAAGCTTGCTATATAGGATGGGGGTAGACCATATTTTGATAATATGTGTGATGGAATATGAAGTGCACCCCATATTAAAGGATACACACAAGGTATTAGCAGGAGGCCATATGGGGCTAGACGCAATAGATAAGAAAGTGTTGTTGGTAGGGCTATGGTAGCCTACCCTTTATCATGATGCCAGGGAGTATGTGAATGCATGTGACATGTGTTGAAGAATAGGAAAGTCATTGAAAAGGGACTTCATGCCATTACATCCTTCTCAACCCCAAGAACATTTTGAAATATAGGGACTGGATTTTATGGAACCATTTCAAATAAGCCAAAGAAGGAAATTTTAGTATATTGTAGTGGCAACATAATACTAGATGAAATTGGTAGAAGTAAGGGCCTTACTAGATAACTCTATAAGAAGTACTACTCCTTTTTTGTATGAACAAGTTATCACTAGGTTTGGAATTCCTCTTCAATTTAAAAGTGATCAAAGAGGCCATTTCATCAATGAGATCATTCAAAACAAAATTTACAATTTTTCATTCCTTGTCTAGCCCATACTACCCTAGGGAAAATAGGAAATAAAAGGCAACAAATAAAGTTTTGGTTTCTATTATGTACAAAACATGTGGTGTGGAAGGCATCAATTGGGAAGAGCAGTTACCAATAGTTTTGTGGGTGTACAAAACAACCTTTAAGCTAACTACAAATTATACACCCTTCCAATTGATGTATGGGCAAGAGGTGATTGTACCATTTGAATTCTTGGTATCAATCTTGAGGATAGTAGTATAGAATCACCTAGGTGAGGAATAGAGAATATAATAGAGGCTCATAACACTCATGCAAATAGGAGAAAAGAGGGTGATCGCACAATGGGCAACAAATATTTTTCAATGATGGTTTAATTATTGACATGATAAACATTTATAAAAATTGGATTTGAAGGCTAGTGATTTAGTAATTAAATATAATAGAAAACAAGAAATCAAGCCAAGGAAATTGAATATCCTTTGTCTTGGACACTTCTAGGTGAATTAAGTGTTGGAAAATGGGTCTATTCAATTATAGAATTTGAATGGTACAGTTTACCTCAATACTGTAAATGGCTCCAAGTTGAAAGTGTACAAGGCACAAGCACATGTGAACATATTCAACTCGAAAGCATCAAAATAAACTTTTGGTAGAATGATAAAAGAATCACAACCAGGGATATGATCTTATGAACATGGAGAACTGAGTGGAATTGTTAGAGTAGAATAGATGAACTTGGACCGGTTATTCAAAGTAGAAGGTGAACCTATAATCGAACAAAGGAAATTAAAACCTCGAGCTAGGGAATGATGATTACAAGTTTGTATTATATTTCCAAATAATGAAGATGAAGAGCGATTTCAAACCCTCTCAAATTTCATTTTACAAGAACAATAATCAGAAGTGGAAGAAGTGGGGAATGAGAACTGGAATGAGGAATGTATATTTCTACAAAAAATTATTAGGGAGACACATCAATTATAGAAATAATATGAAACCTTGAGAATGCATATGCATGATTAAGAGAACAAGTTGTTCATGAAGTAGATGAAACGATACAACAAATAAATTAACAAGAAAAATTACAAAGAGCAGAGTTGGATGAATTTGATTAATGACTCAAGAGACAATGGTAAGAGTTAAGGGAAATCATAGAGGGTAATAAGGAAGTACCTTTGGAAAGTAGCTTGTTCTCCCTAGATTCTAGTAGCTCCTCTTTAGAGATGTTGATAAACCAAATAAATATTGATGGTTCTTCTAGTACTCACCATTTACAAGATATTCTAGAAGACAAAGGAACATGAGGCACTAGAACAAGAAGAAATAATGGAACCTCAAGGAAGAATCAAGGATAGACCTTAATAAAGTCTTGATGACAATATCAAACATTGGGTACATAGATAACAAACAACTAAAATATTATGGAGGGATGTTAAGGAAGTGCCTTAACAACCTAAAAGTCGTTATACTACGTTTGTTGAATTGAAATGACAAGAAAATAAAGTGCTTAAATTGGAAAGACATAAATGGAAGGTGTTGAAAATTAATGTTCCTAAACTAGGAAACTAAAACTAAAAATAGATGTTGAAAATAGTAAAAAATATTGAATAATAATGCCTTTGATAGAAATGACAAATACAAAAGGAAATGAAAGTCAGCTAGCTACAAAACATTACAAAACATACACATGTGGAACAAGGGAAAAATAGGAAATAAAATAAGGGAAAAGTAGTTTTTAACCTACAACAATAAATAACATGAAAAGAACCAATAAAACCTGCAATTTATGGTACAGTTCCTTCCACCAACCCTAAGAGTGAGCCCTTGCTTCTAGGTCTAGCAGAAGGAATGAGCTCACTAAATCCTAGGCTAAACTATAAAGTTAAATTGACATAAAATAGTAATTCTATAAAATGCTACACCTTTATTAACTGAATTAACTATTACATCAAATGTTGATTGAGTCTATACAGTACTATGTCTTCTTAATGTCCTATTCAACTTATTCTATTAATATTTCAACGAAACTAGACAACAATATTTATACTAGATTTTTCCCTTAAATTTAGGAATAAAATAGGATTGCTCTGCTATAATTGAATCCAATAGTTATACTAAATTTTTCCTTACATTTAAGAATAAAATAGGATTTCTTTGCTATAATTGACTCCTACAATTATGTAGTTAACAGATACTCTATCTAGATTTAGGATAGAAATATTTTGTAGATAATTGTCATGTTTTCTTTACCTCCAAATTCTATAGGAAGTCCTAGAATAATTCTAAGGAATTTTTATGTTTATCATCAACGTGCCATATTGCTCTCACTCCTTGAAAATTGGTTAGAAGATAGATTTTGTTGTTGTTGAATAAAATCCTACAACTACTCTAGAACATCAAGTTGATTAATAGTTGTGTATTTACGTTGGGTTTGAAATTTTGGATCAATATTCATTGATTGGTCATGTTCTCCTTTATCTATATTATTCTAACAAGTCATTTGGAAAACCAAAATGGGCATATGACACATGCTTCTTATTATTTTGTAGGTTGTTACCCAGATGTTTCAAAGCAGAACTTGTAGGTTATGTTTTAATAGGTTGTACTATCTTGTTTTGGTGCAACTTTAGATTTTCGATTGCCACATCATCCCAAAAGTTTTTCTAAGGTGAGAAAATAATTCAAACACTTTATCACATTATATATTAAAAAAATACATTAAAAAATCCTCTTGCCCATGCATTATTTATGCCTACTAGTTACTGAAATTCATACAAAATAATTGCAAAAATGTAATAAAAACCATCTTATCAACAAGTTAGTATTTCTCATCATTTTATCATGTCAATATTAACACTATCATGCATAATAAATAGATTTATTGGCATTATACTATCATATGTAAACAAAAATGGTAGTTTATGTATTTAATAAAGCTGAAATAATGAGATAATTGTGTGTCTCATCATTACTCCCTACTTAACATGATGCATACCCTCATACATTTTTATGGGCTACATAAAAATTCAAGTCTAGTTCCTTGTGCATATGTCCCCAAAAAAATTGATCTAAGAATGATACCCCATGTTTCATCTGATCTCTACCAACCAATTTTGAAATGGTTATTCTAGTTGTGGATATAAATAAAAGTAGTAGGGCACTGGTGTAAGTAGTGTATATGGCATAAATTGAATACCTATCCATTCATATCTCATTGTAAGTACTACCTACACTAATATCACATTATATTGGCTAGTGAGATGGGCTCTATTTTCCTCAAAGATATAGGAATTTCATCCCATCTATTCCTACATGTTGATCCTACACTGTCAAAGTTCTCTCTGTAGAAAGTTTGAAAATTAGCCACACTCTTTCTAAGGTTTTCCAGGTAAGTGGCTCTAATATTTATGTCTCCCATCAAAGAAAAGTGTAAACAAGTGAGTGCTTTTGGGTTAGGTTGATCATGCCTAAGTAAGAGTCTAGGCCTTCTCTTATTTTATACTACCTTCATTCATTCTTATAATATACTTGATTGTTTAAAGTGGAGGTAAATGCCTTAAGTTGGACATCCCTTATATAGATGTGTTGCATAAACTAAACATCCTCCATTAATACAAACTTATATAATTAAAACTCATAAAGCAAATTCTTTTTTTCTTCAAGGATTTGTAAATATGCTTCAATAAAAATTTGTTCAAAATATAGATCATAATAAATATTAGAGCATATTTGTATTACCTACCACATATAATAATTTTATATAAGGATCACATTTTATATTCTAGAAGATCTTCTACATTGTACCATTTGTTCTACAATATGACATAGGTCCCTCACCTTGTTTTGTAGGACTATAATTTCTTCTACCTATCTTCTGCTCCACTCTTCTAGTGGTCATAGTGCTACAAGATGTTCCTCTAAAGCATGACATCTGGATATCCATATTGCTATTGTATCATTATGCTTTATGATAGAAACCATGTTTTTTTGTGGTGCAACTAATGATGGAGCATTAGGATTGGTGGTATTTCATGTTGTACCCCAATTCCTATGTTAGAGTTAGAGTATATTACATCATTTGGTCATGTAAATGTACCACATTTGGTACATAGTTAGAGTAGGAGATTAATTTAGGGTAAATTTAGCTAGTTACTTCAAGCAATGTAATAAATGCACAAGTGGCAATGTGCAAGGTGTCCCCTTGTACAACTAGGTAGGGTGTTAGCTAAGGAATCTATATTCCTATATAAAAGGCCTCATAGAGACATATCATACATCAAGTGCATTGTAGTAGAGAGTAGCAGATAGTAGTAGAACTTCTCTATGCAGTACATTGTAGCTCTTTAGCTTGTATTTATGGAGTGACCATTACCTCCATATTGCATTGTATTTTTGTCATTTCTATTTATAGTATATTTTAGTCATATTGTAGAATTACTTTCTTTCATATTTTATGCATCTTATTAGGACCTATGTTATATCTATTCCATTGCATATATACTCAAAATATAACAGTGGTATCAGAGCCATGATTAATCGAGATAGGAATAGGGAGAGTCACAAGCGAGGATTGAAATAAATCTTAGATACAGAAATTCTGATATTAATATAGCTAGTATTTCCACAGAGTTGCAAAATAACTTGTGAATACTAGGACTCAATATTTTATTCCACTAGTTTGATAGATAAACTATTAAATATTACTAATCTCAATAGATCTGGATCTTTTCATGCTAACCATTAATATAAATTTTTTTATTGCAAGAAAACAGACATTGCGAAAGAGACTCTAGGTTTAGAGTCTTGGTGAAATTTGGAGATTGGAGATATCCATTGCTAGATTTAAAAAATTAACATTGCAAAAAATGCCATAGAATCCTTGATCTAGAAAAATGCTATAGAAGCCTTGATCCATAAAAATACCATAAAAGCCTTGGTTCAGAATTATAAATTCTTTTGTTCTAGTTTCTTACAACTTGTTGCACGAAAGGGAGATTTAGGAAAATTTTTGGGAATATTCCTACAAGAGAGCTAGGAATAATGTCTTCTTAGAATCAATTTAACACTTTTAGAAACAAGGAGAAGATTGAATATTTCAAATAACTTGAAAAAAAGGGTCCCATTACAAGAGTTGTAAATCTTGCAGATTGCAAAAGTGAAGAAAATTCCACAATAGCCTTATAGAAGACTCAAGGAAGAATAGACTCCAGAAGTTGAGTCAATAAGGAGATAGGATATTGGTGATATCCATTCAAGATCAATACATGCAGAGTGTAGAAGCGAAGAATGTCATAGAAGCCTTAATTTTGAAGAAGACTTCAAAGAAGAATTCCTAATTCAGAAGAATAATTCCTAATTTAGAAGAAAGACTCCAAAGAAGAGTTCCTAAAGAAAGACTTTAAAGAAGAGTTTATGATTTAGAAGAAGAATTCCTAATTTAGAAAAATACTCCAAAGAAGAGTTATTGAAGAAGACTCTAGAGAAGAGTCCATGAAATAGGATATTGGTGATCTCCTTTACTAATTAAAGACTTATTTTAGAAGAAGCTAAAGAGATCCGAAGTAGATCTCATTGAAAAACTTCCAATCTTGGAAGAGATAGAAAGGGACTAACAAAGCCATGTTCCTGATCAAAGGAGTAGATTTAAGAGATCCTAGAAGAATATCTCATCACCAACACTTCTAAAAGCAAAAGGTTGAATAAAATGTCTTAGTTGGAATACCAGAGAAGCTACAAGATAAAATACCTTGGATAGGTCTCAAGGAGGAAAAAGAAGAAGGCTTGGAGAGCCTTGTTGCAAAGCTCATGGAAGCATCATCAAAAGAGTTCCTAGGAGAACTTGTTGAAGAAATCCACTACCAATGAGAAATATCCTGATAATGAAGGACTTGGGACAATTATCACCATCAGACAACAAGCCCAAAAAAATAAAAATTTGGCAAGGACTGCCAAATTCCAAAATAAAAATCTATTGAAGACCTCAATATATTCATAATCTTAATAAGAAGAATATCCTATTTGAATATAAAATTCAACAAGAATATTGAAGGAGGATTCAAATAGAAGAAGCCTACAAAATCTAAGAGATTTGGAGATTGTCTCTTACAACAAAAAGGTACGGTTTAGAGAAAAGAGTTCTTTGAATCTACAACAAAAAATAGAATATATCTTGAAGGATCAAGCCATCAAACCCTAGACTCAATATAGAAAGTTCAAGAGCACATTTTGGTGAAGCAAGAAGCTATTCATGACAATAAAAAAGAAGCTACTAATTCATCCACTACAAGGTAGCAACTTGGTCTAAATATACTTCAAAATCCATTAAAGGTAAGCAGCTAGGGTGCAATTAGTTGAACTTCAAATAAGGATTAATTATCAAATTCTATTAAGCGCCATATTTGGATTAAAAGTTACAATAATAAGAACCCATATTATAGTCTTAAAGAAAGTGCCATATTTAGAGAAAAGAGTTCTTTGAATCTACAACAGAAAATAGAATATAACTTGAAGGATCAAGCCATCAAACCCTAGATTCAATATAGAAAGTTCAATAGCACATTTTGGTGAAGCAAGAAGCTATTCACGACAATAAACAATAAGCTACTAATTCATCCACTACAAGGTAGCAACTTGGTCTAAATATACTTCAAAATCCATTAAAGGTAAGCAACTAGGGTGCAATTAGTTGAACTTCAAATAAGGATTAATTATCAAATTCTATTAAGCGCCATATTTGGATTAAAAGTTACAATAATAAGAACCCATATTATAGTCTTAAAGAAAGTGCAAAAAGGAGAATTCATTTTATGATATATTTGCACATTTAATAGGAGTTAGATATTTTTAAAAGAAATAAAATTATCATCTACGTATTATCTATTTAGAAAGAAAGAAAACTACATCCTACAATATTGATTGTAGTGAAAAATTATAGAATACTCATTAAGAGTTCATTATAGATTACTCTTGAAAAGTTGCAGAATATTATTAAGTGTATTTAAAATTATTTTAAGATTTTATTGGAGAAATAAGGAGATATTTTTGTTACCATTAAAGTGCATTATTAATCCATTAAGCACTACTCTAGTTAATATTTAACTAGCTAATCTCAAAAGGATTAGTTTGTTTTTTTTATTGTTAAATATCAAGGACACAAAAATCAACAAAGTGTTTAGTGATACTATTTGGTGCACAAAACCTGTAGCATTTCATGGCCCAAATAAGCCATCAAAAATCATATCATATTCCTCTAAAGAAGTGGAGAAGAAAGCCACCATCAAATCAATAAAAGAAGCTTCAAATCGAGACTTGGTGTCTCAGATTTAAAGTGCACTAAAGGCTATTTACAAAAAAATAGTGCAAAAATTACTCCTATAAAAATCTTCTATGTGGTTATTAGCTTGGGTTTATTACCAAAGTAACCAAGAAAAAGAGAGAGTTATCTAGCAAAAGAGACAACATCAAATCAATCATTTCCTACAATAAAGTTACCATTTAAACCAACTGAATAGAGTGTAAAAGTGCAGCGTTCCTCCACTTAATAATATGAAATATTATTGCAATAAATAATTTATACAATGAATGGAATAAACAACAAGCAGTAATAATCAAATTAGTCTAAAATTTTGAAGAATACAAGCTTATACTGAGAGAGGGATGAAAATATAAGATAAAACTTTTATCTTTTCTTTCTAAAACAATAACTTCAAATAACATCAATGAAATAATGCACAAATCACCACGCACATGAGAGACAAATATTTTACATGGAAACACCCTCTCGGGATAAAACCATTATAAAATATTTCTTATAAATATCTTCAATAAATTTTATGGGCATCAACCAATAGGAGACACCAATCCATAGGAGACACCAATCCACAGGAGACACCAATCCATAGGAGACACCAATCCATAGGAGACACCAATCCATAGGAGACACCAATCCATAGGAGACACCAATCCCCTATACAAGTTCATGGACACTAATCCATAGGAGACATCAATCCCCTTACTCAAGTTCATGGAAACCAATCCATACGAGATATCAATCCCCTTGCTCAATTTTTTGGACACCAAACCACAAGAGACACCAATCCCCTTGTTCAAGTTCATGGACACCAATCCACAAGAGACACCAATCCCCTTGCTCAAGTTCACTCTAAAACCTACTCAAATCTACTTTAAAACTTGCTTACAAAACTTGTTCAAAAACCTGCTTAAAAAAACTACTCAAATATGCTCCAAAATATACTTATAAAACTTGCTCAAATTTACTCCAAATCTAATCTATAACCCTTGCACATTTACTCCCAAATTCAATCATAATCAATGCACAAATTTGCTTACAAAACTTGATCAATAATGGCATCAAGTTCTTCACCTTTGCTTTCCTCAACTAAAAGAAATTTAGACATATTCTACACAGAATTATTTTATCTTCATGAACATATAGAGAATGATATGCACTAATATAGTAAGCTTCATATGGCCAATATTTTCTTCACATTTATTAATTTTATCGCTTTCACATATCTCACATTTATTACATTTTAAAGGTAGATCAAGTCTAGTATTGGATAACTTGTGTGTTGAGTTGGAGATGCTCAAACCTTGCTCTTGTTCTACTATCATGTGCACCTTTCCTTCTTCTTTGAATTGGTTGAATTGTCCTTCCTTGGCAATTGAATGCTTGGGTGAATATTTACACTTAATATTATTTGATATCTTGACTTGCTCTAGATTTGTGTTAGCATATAATATCATTTATGACTATGCATTAGGGGATATTACATTATAAGTCACTTATGCTTTTAGTTGTGTAAGACGGTTGGTTGGTTCAACTACCCAAACCACCACCACATCGCATTGTACATATTTTGGAGACATATCAATACATCATTGCTTCGTGCATTCTTGATATGGTATCAGAGCTAAAAAATGTTTGGGTAAGGTGATTACACTCTCCGAAGACACTCCAATGACCCGGTACGGATAGGACGCTAATGAACAAACCAAACTAGACTAGATGTTGACTTAGATAAAGACTTGACTAACACATGCATGCTAATATTGAACTGGAAACCAAAACTTGACATTGATAGCACATAGATCAAAACTTGACATAGCATGCAGACCGAGACATACATAGTAGACCTTGAATGGTAAACACATGGCAAGGTGGTTGACGTAGCAATGCTGACTGGACCGGAGAAGGCAGACACATTGTAGAAGTTGACTGGTGGACATGTGGTAGAAGTTGACTGGTGGACACATGGCAAGGTGGCATAATCACACATGATGTGGTGGCAATTATGGAAACATGGCAATTTGGTTTGGGTTTGCACATGGTTTGAGGAAAAATGCTAGCAGGGGGTGACCACCCAAAGGCAATCAAATTACAAGGCACTTGTTATGGGTTAAAAACCATGAGAACACATCAATATGATGTGTGTGGGATAAAACCCACAACATTTGTTTTTTAAATCCTGGTCACACCCGCTATAAAATATTATTGGTCGCTTTCATTTCCCAACGAGCTCGGTAGCTCGCATGGTCAAGCATGCTCGGTTGTATGATGGAGGTGTTCGGTTCGAATTTCTTGGAGGTATTACCACAATGAAACAAAATTTTCTACCCACAACAATATTTTTGCTAACTATTTTTTGACAGTAATTTTTTGCGAGCAATTGTTTTTTGTCAAGCAACTTTTCATAGCAATTTTTTTTGCTGATGACTTTTTGACAATTTTTATCCTCTCATTTTTTGCCAAAGAAGGTCCAATTTTTTGACAACATAGGGGTATTTTTGACCATGGGTGATTTTTTTCTGCCAAAGCATTCAGAGGAGCTATTTAAGAGGTTTTTTTTTAAATAGGTTGTTTATTCATTTCAAGCAATTTTGGAGGGATAAGTTTTTTTTTTTTAATTTTGAAGGGGTAAACGCACAATTTTTTTCATCCTTTTTTATTTTGCAACAAAAATAGGGGATCAAAAGCATTAAGACAAATGGGGGAAGAAAATTTTTTTATTTCAAAAACATTTGTGGAAGTGAATATCTTCATTGTAAAACTAGCATTGTAATAGGTGCATTTTCGATGGAAACCGACACCTAGAGTGTTTAAAATTTTGTGGGAACTTGTGATTGTTTTTGCATTTAAATTTCTTATTTTCTTGTATTTAAATAATAAAGTAAAATATACAAAGCAAATAAAAGACCCCATATTTTACACCTATTTGTGCAATTTATTGCACAACAGCGTTCAGTGTCTACGATACCTTTGGTCCACATTTACAGGTGATGTTGTCGTGCTTGTACTACTATATCTAATGACTAATATAGTTGCAATAATGATGTTTGAGCTATTTTTATCTATCAATCATTGAGAAGAAATATGGAAAACTAGTTTTGATATTCACTCCATTCATACCCTAATCATTATTATTGTTAGACGTAAATCCTGATGAAGTGCTTTCCAAAGTGTTTAGGGGAAGTTACACCCCATGCATGAGGAAAGACCTTCTATGGTAGGTGTCATAAATAAAATGATTCCCTTTTAGTACCACCTATGTTCCATGTATCATTCTACTCTCATGTACATATAGTCTCCCTCACGTAAGGGCAGGTACATAGAGAGGTTCGATATAAATGTCTGACAGGTATAAAGAAAGGGGGACCCTTTGGTGTTATAAAGAATCTTCATAATGGCCACTATTCATAAATATTTATCAAATTCATAGTTGCTAAAAGGTTCTAATTTTGCACCATGGAAGAAAAAGATGAGAGTTATCCTTCAGGTTGAAGATTTGTGGGATGTAGTGACTGGCACTACAAAATGACTTGGAATAATAGAGCCATATCAAGAGGCCTTTGATAAAAAATATAGAATATGTCTCATGTTTATTCTTCTTGCCACTATAGATGAGGTGCAGCCTCATATCTGTGATTGCAAAACTAGTAAGGAAGCTTGGGATGCTTTGATTACTCTTTATGAAGGTAAGAATCAATCCACTATTCTAAACCTTTAAACTCAACTACATGCACTCAGTATGAAATGTGGTGAGAAAGTTGACATATTCCTATGCAGAGTGGTGAATTGAATGCTATGGAAGAGACATTTGCAGATACTCTCTTGACCTCAATCATCTTGAGAGCTTTGCTAAAATCCTACAAGGTGTTGATTACCTCTCTCATTGTATCTGGTGGACAATTTTCCTTTATGGAATTGGTGAATTTGCTTCAAACTGAGGAGGCAAATCAGTTTCAAAAAGATGAAGTTCTAGATAATACCCTCTACACCAATCAATGGAGTAAGAAACAAGGTAATTTTCAAAAGGGAAACCATGATACCAAAATGTGTTGGTTTAAGAACAAATAACACAATGACCAAGATCACAAGAAGAAGGGCAAAGTGAAAAAAAAATCACAAAATAAGAATAAGCAATCCAAGGGGCATGTTGCTTATGTTGAATCGGACTCAAAATTATATTCTTAGTGAGCACACAAGGTTCTCATGACTCACACTTCATCTAAGTAGAAATATGCAGTGTGGTATATTGATCCAGGTTCCAGTAAACACATGACTGGTCATAGATCGTGGTTTGAGACATTTGAGGAAACGTAAGTTAAGCCAAAAATAATTGCTAATAATCAGACCTACCAAGTGTAGGGTGAAGGTGATACTTTTTTCACTCTTACAAATGGCAAATTTCATATTGAGAAGGTACTCTATGTTCTTGGATTGACTAACAATTTGTTATCAGTCCCTGAGATCTTGGTTCAATTTTTTTTCATATTGAGGAGGGCAGAAATAGATGTTTCATCACTAGCAAAGAAAATCATGTAGCAATAGGATCATACAAGCATGAATTTTTTATTTTAGATGGTGTTCCAACACCTCATGTTTCCATGGTAGCAACTACAAAGAAGGCTACTTATCTTTGGCACAAGAGATATGGGCATCTAAGTTTAGGATATTTGCTCATGTTGAGTAAATATGAGATGGTGAAAGGCCTTCCCAACCTTTCATCCACATTGCCAGTCTACTCGGATTGCTTAGCAGGGAAGCAACACCGAGTACCATTTGAGGTTAGCTCTTCAAGATCTAAGAAAAATTTGGAGTTGGTACACACCAATTTGTGTAGTCCTATGCCAACCAACTATTATGGAAAGAGATATTTTCAATTGTTTGTTGATGATTACTCATGGAAGATGTGGATTTTATTTCTTCAATTGAAGTCAGAGGTACTTCTATACATTTACCAGTTCAAGAATCTTGTTGAGAAGGAGTTAGGATGTTCCATCAAAACCCTCTACTCAGATCAGAGGGAATATACGTCCAAGGAATTTTCATCATTTATTAATGAACATGGTATTAAAAGATAGTTGACCACAACCTATACTCCATAGCAAAATGAAGTTTCTAAAAGGAGGAATCATTCCATTATAGAAATGGTCTGATGTATTCTTAAGGGGGCACATCTTGAGCATGAGTATTGTACAGAAGTAATGAATATAGCATCATACCTCCCAAATAGAACACCCATAAGAGCTTTATAGGGTAAGACTCCACAAGAATAATGGAGTGGTAAGAAACCCTCCATTTCTCATCTAATATTTTTTGGATGTAAGGCATTCATGCACATAACAAAATAGAAGAGGAAGAAGTTAGATGAGAAAACCCTACAATATATTTTTCTTGGTTATGATGAGCATTCAAACGGATATCGGTTGATAGATCCTATGACCAAGAAAACACACATAAGTTGAGATGTGGTATTTGATGAAGCTTTCACATCAGATAACATTCCTACTACTGTATACCTTGACGAAGATGAGCCTAAGAAATAGGTTCCACCCCCACATAACAAGGTTCCAAAATGGTAAACTAGCACATTGAGAGATTCAAAGTTTACATCACTTATAGATCTAACTCTAGATCGATCTTGTGCTCACAGTATGACTCAGAATATGAGAATAGAGGTATCAACTTGAGAGGTTGATGAGCTTTACAAACAAATTGATGAACTATTTGTAGATGCAGAGGAAGTTAGAGAAACATATATGGATGATGAGAGGGTATATATGTCAACATTGGATGAAAATGAACCCATAATAGTTTAGGATGTGCTTAGTGAGCCACAGTGGAAGGCTGCTATGGATGCATAACATACATCTCTCATGAAAAATCATACATGGAAGCTTAGCAAATTTACCTTCAAGAAAGAAGCCCATTGGCTGCAAATGGGTGTTCAAAGTGAAATATAAGGTATATGGTACTATTGATAAGCATAAGGTCTGACTTGTTGCAAATGGCTATGCTCAGAAAGAAGGCATAGATTATGAATAGACTTTTACCCCTACTACTAAAATGACTACCATTCGAGTACGTTATGCCATGGTAGATCAGTTTGGGTGGAAGTTACATTATATGGATGTAAAGAGTGATTTCTTGAATGGTGACCTACAAGAAAAAGTGTACATGACCTAACCAGAAGGATTTTTTGTTGAAAAACAAGAATAAAATGTTTGTAATTTGATCAAATCCTTGTATGGGCTAAAACAATCTCCACGAGCTTGGTACATCAAAATATACAATCAATTTATGCAACATGGATTCAAAAGAAGTCCTTAAGATGCAAATATCTATATCAAGAATAATGGTTCTGACAAAGTTATTTTGGTGCTATATGTAGATGATCTGATCATAACAGGGAATTCAGAGAGTATGATTGATGAAGTAAAATATGATTTGAAATAATATTTTGAAATGATAGATCTATAACTTCTTCATTATTTTCTTAGTTTGGAAGTGACTTAGCAAAATAATCATATCAAAGTAACACAAATGAAGTATGCCAAGACATTGGTTGATAAATATCATATGAATGACTGCAAATATAAGGAAACTCTAATGGTTCATGGACTTAATCTATCATGATATGATAAATCACCACAGGTAGATGGTACTCTCTATTGCCAACTATTTGGGAGTCTCATATATTTGACAAATGCCAGGCCAAATCTCAATTTTATTGTGGGTTATATTTCAAGTTTCATGTAGGAATCAAAGGTGATTTATTGGAAAGTAGCAAATATATTTCTTCATTATATCCATGGTACTACAGATTTTGTCTTGGAGTACAAGAAAAATAGCAAGTTCTATTTACAAGGATACACAAACTCAAACTATGTCAGATCCATTGATGATTGCAAGTTGACTTTTGGGTACATTTTCCATATTGTATCTAGTTTTATCTCTTGGCACAGTAAGAAATAGCAAGTGGTTGCTTTATCATATATAGAGGTATAATATCGCACAACAAGTGGAGCAATCTATGAGATAATATGGTTAAGTCATATTCTTACAAACATGGGTCTTCCAAAGAACCTTCCACTTCATTTATTTTGTGATAGTCAATGTGTTTTGAATCTTGTCAAGAATCCAATATTTAATGATCATACTAAACACATTGACACTCGACGTCATTTCATTCATGATGAGGTTCCAATGCATCACATACAGCTCTAGTACATTCCCATTGATGAGCAAGTTGTAGACATTTTCACCAAGGCACTTGCATGTGTCAAATTTGAATTGTTTCACAATGCTCTTTGTATTTGCTAGTAATGTAATAAGGGGGGATGTTAGCATATAATATCAATTATGACTATGCATTAGGGGATATTACATTATAATTCACTTATACTTTTAGTTGTGTAAGATGATTGGATGGTTCAACTACCCAAACCACCACCGCATCGCATTGTATATATTCTAGAGACATATCAATACATCATTGCTTCATTGCCCTCCAAATTTGCCTTAATAATGATGATCTTCTTCTTGCATGTGCTTTTCAAATATGGTGAATAATTCTCTTTTTCCCTTCTTGATTTAAATATCAAATCAACCACTTTAAACCCTTATCACTCCTTAGACACTCGATATGTGTGCAGCCTAAAAATACTAGTGGCTTGCGCTAGAGATATTACAATCTTAAAATAGTTGAAATTTGTGTAATTCTATCATGCTCCTTTTGATATACCTCATGAAAACCTTCATCGTTTGTTTTTTTCGCCTACGCAGGTTTTTTTTCCTTTAGATTTGATTGTTCTATTTTGCAAGCCTTCTCCGAATGAGCTCCATGTAGACGTATCAAATGTATCTTAACCTCTTACAAATGGCACACTTTTATTTTCAAAAATTTTCAATCCATGATTCATATTGCTATAATTATCTATAATTTTCTTTATATGAGACCTCCCTTCGCTGTTCTTCTATGCACTTGAAGTCATTCAAAGATGATTGTATGTGCATCAAATTAAATGTAGTCTAGCATGTTTTGAGAAACAATGGTGAAATTGTTCTATTGATCAAAAATGCATTACATAGTTCTATAGTTCTTGAAAGAACTAAAAATAGTCACGGTGGTTGAGAGAAATCCTCTCAAACTTATTACAACAAACTAACTTAAAGATAGCTCTTATCCTAACAACATGCTAATCTTGGACTATGGTCAAACATTGACAAACCAAGCCAAAACCTCAACGTATGCTAATCAAATTAACTAGAAATATGTAAATCAAAACATTAAACTAAAACTAAATACTAGGACTTAATACTTAGGACTAAGGAGGCAATGTTGAAAATATTCCAACATTCTCCCCCTTTATGCTAAAGACACTCATGCAAGAGTTCTTTAAGCATCACAGAGTTGGAAGAAAATTTTTCTCTTACGTTTCCTCCAATATTGAATCAAGAAATCAGAATTTGCAAAATACTTATGGTGGCACTCCTTCCACTCTTCATGTGGAATTTTCTGCAAATGCTTGAGTGCTTTATTTTGTTGATTAGCTCCCCCTTCAACAAAATTATCTCCTCTTGTGGTTTCCAACAACCACTCTCTTACATATTTATCATTATGTTCTTTAAACCATGCTCTCACATTTTGATCTTCTTTTACATATTCAACACTAAATAATACTCCACATGAGTATTTATAATTAATAATATCACATAGATGATTATACCATACAACATATTTCCACACAAAATATCACAATAAATATGGCCATATAATGACCAACTACATATGCAACATAAGGTTGATCCTCACACAAATATTCTCTCAAAATAATGACTTTACAAGAATCCTTCTCCCAAGGAATTGTGAACACATCATTTTTATCCATGTGACCCAAGTTCTCCATCACTGTATTCTCTCCAATAAGACTCTTCATCAAAGTTATCTCATGAGACAATCACCTTTCTTTTCATTCCTGCTCACAAAAAAAAAATCATTAATCATAAAAATATTACCTTTAGTATGAGTAGATTTGGTGCTTCCATTAAGCTTTTTTGTATCAGTTATCCTTCATTGTATGTTGCTTCAAGATCAACCATAAACTCTTCAGATTTCTCCTCCTTTGTTCAATCCATGTTGGTGTGTTGAAACACCATTCATTCAAGCAATCATACATTGTTGCCTTTTCAAGACAACTCTCTTTCTACAATGTAGTCACTCCAAGTGAGTGATATTCATCCACAATTGCCTCTTCAAGACAATTCTCAATATCCTTTGATGATTTCTCCATTATATCATGAAGTCCATTAATGACTATCTCACTATTTTCTATCTCCTCCTTGAGATAGACTTTCTCATAATTTTCTTTGCCTTTTATTATCTCAGCCTTGAGATAATCTTCATTATGAAGCATGAAATTTATGCCCTTCATCTCTTCTTCATATTCTAAATTTGGGTAATCATCCCACATTACTTTATTTTCTCTTTCAAGAGAGCACACATCCATTCCAAGTGAATGGTCTTCAAGATAAGTGAGCCAATGGTCTTCCATGAACATGGCTTCTCCAGCATCATGCCACAAAAATTCTTTAGTCTCCTCTATGAGAGCTGTAGGTGCATTATCCAAAATACATTTTCCATTTATCTCCTCCATGAGACATTTTTCATCATACACCACCTCATATAGGTGATTTATAAGCAAGGAACACTTCAATGTGAGTGTTTCTCTTCCTTCTTCTAGGATTGGTTCTTCAAGCAAGCCATCATCCACTTTGGAGTAGTTTTCACAAGAAAAATCATTCCCATAGAATGATATTGCAACAATTGTCTCTTCAATGAGACATTCATCCTCTTTTTCATCAATACAATTTTGCTTTTCATCATCATATTCTCCCTTTAAAGGAAAGTATTGACAATTTTCATCATATTCTCCTTCTAAAATAGAGAATTGATACTTACAAGTTTTCATGCCTTCACAAGTAATGTCTTCATCAATGAGAGTCTCCCATGGTTGCTCAAAACAATCTTTAGATGAGTCTTCATAATAATCTCCAAAAGGTTCCCTCTTGAAACAATCTTCATCATAATTGTCTTCAATGAGAATTGGACATGGATCCTTCTCATCCTCTTCTCCATAAAGGGATTCCTCATCTTCGTCTCTCTTCTCTTAAAGAAGTTCATCATCACTCTTTTCTTCAAACATGTCTTCCTCTTCAAGGAAGAATTCACCATCATAAGAATGTATGTCTTCATATGAGTCTTGAAAAGACTCTTCAAAAACTCCTTCAAAAGGATCTAATTCAAAAACTTCTTCAAGGAAGCAAGGCTCCTCCTTGATTAAAAAATCTTCATGATTATCACACATGGATTTATGGGTGTCCTCATAAAACCCATAATCATCCTTCAACACTTGCCATGCCATTGTAGTTGTTCTACAATTAGCTATGAGAGGGAAAACACTCTTTTCCATTCCTCTCCTCAAATCCATAAGAGCTAAGCAATTTGCGTATTGTTGATCCTTCTTCTCTTTTCTCTTCTCACCTTGTAGCTTGATCCAAGAGGGTTCCTCATAGCCTTCTTGAACTATATCCCATAATTCTTGAGCCTTCAAGAAGGTATTCATCAGTATGCTCCAAATAGCATAATTATCTCCATTGAATTTGGGCACTTCCAATTCTTTATACATTTTGCAATCCACCATTCATAAATCTTCCACCTATCTCTTAGCCACTCCTTTCTTGTATACTTTTGATATAATTATCTAAAAATCCACTAAATTTCAGAAGCAAATTCACACAAATGAGAAATATGTGATCAATTTACTTTTGCCCTTTCTAGATCTTAGAGTGTTTTTGAGACAACTTCAATGTTTTCACATAAATAAATCCATACAGCTCCAAAATTTCTAAAAATTAAACTTTGTATTCCTGATATAATAATCTGAAAACCCTCTAAATTTTGGAAGAAAATTCACAAATGTGAAAAATATGTGATCATTTACTTTTTCCCTTTTTTATCACAATTTCGGATCTAGGATTTTTGAAGAAAAAATAAATATTCACACAAATCAATAAATACAGATCCAAATGACCTGAATTTTTTTTCTGAATTATTATTTTATCTAAATACTATTTTTCTCAAAATTTGAGAAGCAAATACCCTGTATTCCACCTTATAAAACCATTTTATTGAAAAACTCAAAATGTTAATAAAATTCGCAAATTAGCTCCAAATCACCTAAAATTTTGACAGACTCATCTTTATACAATTATCTAACAACCCTCAAAATTTCAAAATAAATTAACTTAGGATGCATTATATATTAATTATTTACTCGAGCTATTCCTTGCAAATCTACTGAGTGCTGGCCACTTGAGTTTCTCTGCAAAGTGCGTGCTTCATATCTCTTCATGCCACTCTCCATAGGTTTTGATCCATCTGAGAAAACCTGCTCTAATACCAATTGAGAAACAATGGTGAAATTGTTCTATTCATCAACAATGCATTACATAGTTTTATAGTTCTTGAAAGAACTAAAAATAGACACGATGGTTGAGAGAAATCCTCTCAAACTTATTACAACAAACTAACTTAAAGATAGCTCTTATCCTAACAACATGCTAATATTGGACTATGGTCAAACATTGACCAACCAAGCCAAAACCTCAACGTATGCTAATCAAATTAACTAGAAATATGTAAATCAAAACATTAAATTAAAACTAAATACTAGGACTTAATACTTAGGACTAAGGAGGCAATGTTGAAAATATTCCAACATGTTCTTTATGACAATAAAATCCATACTCTTCCCTAAGCATCTATTTTCTTTCTTTCAACATAGTATTCAGGTATTTTGTTGCAATCTGAATTTGATTCCTATGTCTCTATTAAACTTCTCAATAATCAATATTTCTTCATCATAGAAGTGTCTTCTTTTACCCTTATACAATGTGGTCTTCATTTCTCAAGATAATTCCAACTGGATGCACTGTTGCTACCCTTCTATAATGTGACCTTCACCTAAGCTCCAACAGGCATCTACCTCAACTACCTTCTCTACCGCACCATCACCCTTCTACAACATGGTCTTTGCCTAAGCTCCAACAAGCATTTACCTCAAACACCTTCTCTGCCACATCATCTCCCTCTTGTAATGTGGTCTTCGTCGAACTCCAATGAGTGTTTGACTCAAATATTTTCTCTGTTGCACCATCACCCTCCTGGGATATGGTCTTCATCAATATCCAATCTACCTCAGCACCTTCACTGTTGCACCATCACATCATCTGATGATGTGTGGTTGTACCGCAACTTAATCAAATGCTCGAATTGAAATGTCTTATAATTATTAATTCTTGACTAATTTTAACCTTATATATGCATTTAATACTTCTTTATTTTGTAAAGGTCGGTCCATGCATGATCATTTTAATTTTTAAAAATTTACTTTATAATATTTAAATTTTCAATTTAAATATTAAAGCATATATCATCCTTGACAACTCAATATTTCATCCTTGAAGATATTTTTGCCTTTAACATTAATGACAACTCAACATTTCATCCTTGAAGATATTTCTACCTTTAACAACTCAACATTTCATCCTTGAAGATATTTCTACCTTTGACATCAATGAAAACTCAATATTTCTAACAATATCCCCCTTTGTCATTGATGGCAACCCTACAATGAAACTGTCCTTTATTGCAACATGATCACAAACTACTCCCCCTGACAAGTTGCTCCCCCTTACTAAAAAATCTCCCCCTTTGACATCAATGGCAAAGGCTCCTCGAGGTTGTAAGATAAGACACTTGAAAATACCCCCTTCTCCCTGCTCTTCTTGAGATTTTCAATTATGAGATGGGAGTGAAACTCCCAAATTACTATGCTCCTCTTCTTGTTCTATTTTATTTCTCCAAACTTTGGAGGACATACCCTTTTGAACATTTTGACCAACCTCTTTTTCTCTTGACTTAAAATTTTTAGGAAACATTGTTCTGCACCATCTAGTTGTATGCCCAAAATTATTGCATTTGTAGCATATGATGTTGTAGTCCATGAGAGCTGCACATAAATTGAAATTCCTCTTGATGAAGTCAAAATTATTATTAGCACAAGCTTTATGATCAAATTTGTTACATGAGAAACAATAACCATTGGAGAAATATTGAAACTTGTGTGATTGCTTTGGAGGATATTTCCACATGAATGATATGCACTAATGTAGTAAGCTTCAAATGGCCAATATGTTCTTCAAATTCATTAAGTTTGTCGCTTCCACATATCTCACATTTATTACATTTTAAAGGTAGCTCAAGTCTAGTATTGGATAACTTACTTGTGTGTTGACTTGGAGATGTTCAAACCTTGCTCTTCTTCCACTATCATGTGCACCTTTCCTTATTCTTTGAATTGGTTTAATTGTCCTTCCTTGAAAATTGAATTCTTGGGTGAATATGTGCACTTAATATTCTTTGACAACTTGATTTGTTCTATATTTGTGCCCTCCAGATCTATCTTAATAATGATGATCTTCTTCTTGCATGTGCTTTTCAAATCTAGTGAATAATTCTCTTTTTCCCTTCTTGATTTAAATATCAAATCAACCACTTTAAACCCTTATCACTCCTTAGACACTCGATATGTGTGTGGCCTAAAAATACTAGTGGCTTGCGCTAGAGATATTGCAATCTGACAATGCTTGACCTTTGTGTAATGCTATCACACTCCTTTTGATATACCTCACAAAAACCTTCACCATCTATTTTTGTTCTGCCTACACAGGTTTGTTTCCCTTCATATTTGATTCTATTTTGTAAGCCTTATCCGAATGAGCTCCATGTAGACGTATCAAATGTATCTTAACCTCTTACAAATGGCACACTTTTCTTTTCAAAAAAATTCAATCTATGATTCGTATTGTTGTTGTTATCTATAATTTTCTTTGGATGAGACCTTCCTTCACTTTCATTCTATGCACTTGAATTTTTTCAAATATGATTGTATGTGCATCAACTTAAACGTATTCTAGCATGTTCTTTATGATAGTTAAATCCATGTTCTTCCCTAGACATTCATTGTCTTTCATTCAACACAGTCTTTAGGTATTTTGTTGTAATATGAAAATGATTCCTATGTCTCAATGAAACTTATCAACTATGAATCTTCCTTCATTATAGAAGTGCCTTCCTCTGCCCTTCTACAATGTGGTCTTTGTTTCTCAAGATAATGCAAACTGGATGCAATTTCGCTACCCTTCTATGATGTGACCTTTGCCAAAGCTCCAATGAGCATCTACCTCAACTACCTTCTTTGTCGCACCCTCACCTTTCTATGATGTGGTCTTTTCCTAAGCTCCATTGAGTGTCTTCCTCAAATACCTTCTTCATTGCACTAAATCCCTCCTACAATGTGGTCTTTGCCAAGCTCCAATGAGCATCTATCTCAAACACTTTCTCTACTGCACCATCACCCTCCTACGACATGGTCTTCACTGAGCTCCAATTTATCTCAGCACCTTCACTACTGCACCATCGCATTGTCTACTATTGTATGGTTGTATCATAACTTAATCGAATGCTCGAATTGAAATGTTTCATAATTATTCATTCTTGATTAAGTTTCAACCTTACATATACACTTAATATTTTTTTTTTTTTTAAAGGTCGACCCATGCACAATCATTTTAATTTTTGAAACTTTACTTTATAATATCTAAATTTTATATTTAAATATCATAAGGTTTAATTCTATAATATTTTTATAACTTTAATATTTAAATTTCCAATTTAAATATGAAAGCATATATCATCCTTGACAACTCAATATTTCAACCTTGAAGATATGTCTACCTTTAACATAAATGACAACTCAGCATTTCATCCTTGAAGATAATTATGCCTTTAACAACTCAACATTTCATCCTTGAAGATATTTCTGGCTTTAAAATCAATGATAACTCAATATTTCTAACATATTTATCAAATACAGCCACTCAAAGAGGGTAAAGTCTCATAGCCACTTAGAGAGGGAAAAATCTCTTGCGAAGATACGCAATTGGATAAATGATTTGATGATGAAATAAATCAAATAACTCAATTCCTATATATAAATGAAATCGATGAAAAGTAATTACAATTGGAAATATAGCTGACTATTATATATTGGGGCTGTAACATGGCTACCCCCCTCATAAATATTTATCCTCAAAGTTAGAAGAGACTTGAAAATACTCTTAGACTCCCATGTAGCATCTTCTTATGGAAGGTCCTACCACTTAATTAGGAACTCTTGAATTTATCATGATCGAAGATGATGTACTCTAGATCGCAGTATTGCTTTAGGCTGAAGAGTTAGTTGACCTTCTTCATCCATTAATGGAAGCTTTGTCTAGGATTGCACCTTCTAGCCAATCACTTGTTTAAGACAAGATACATGAAAAACTGGATGCATACGAGAAGAGGGTGGAAGCTCCAATTGATATGCGACGAACTACTTTGTAGGATCCATAAAATTGAGGACTCAACTTCTAATTAGACTTGATCTTCAAGGACAGTTGCTTATAAGGATATAGACACAAAAATACCATATCTCCTATATTGAATTATCGTTCTGAATGATTTAATTCTTGTTTTTACTTCATACAATTCTATGCTTGGGTCAAATTATCTTTAAAAATTTTAAGCATCCTTTGACATTGTTGTACCAAATCATCTACCTGAGCTACTTTGGAAGATATGAGAACATAGACTATGATTTTTGGAGGCTTTTGATCATACAAATGGAGATATATTAAGGAAAAAATGGTAAGAAGTATTATACCACCATTCTGCTAATGAAAACATTGAATCTAGTGATAGTGTTTATCTTGAAAAAAACAACAAATATAATTACCCTAATATTTGTTAACTATCTCTGTTTGACCATTATACTAGGGTGATATGAAGAAGACATATTCAACTTGGTACCACTAAGACGAAATAATTCCTTCCAAAAGTTGCTAGTAAAAATAGGATCACGATCACTCACAATAGTGTTGGGCATACCATGTAACTTGAAAATGGAGTTAAGAAATAACTTGACCACTTTACTTGCTAAGTAGGGATGTTGTAGTGCACAAAAATGAACATATTTTGAAAGATGATAAACGATCACAAAGATCATTGTTTTACCCTCTCATTTAGGAAGACTTTAATGAAATCCATGGATATGTGCTCCTATTTGTAGTTCAAAATAGGTAAGGGTTGTAGCAGCCTTGGAGATTTAATTGTTTCACCTTTGTTACATTGGCATACCTCACATTCAACCACAAATATCTTGACATTATATTTTAAGCCTTTCCAATAAAATGATTGTTTCACCCGCTGGTATGTTTTCAAGAATCCAAAGTGTCCTACTAGAGGGGATGCATGCAATTCTTGGTTAACCTTAGATTTAATAGTGGAACCCTACGGAAGATAGATACAATATTTCTTGTGAAGCAATCCATTGAATATGAGAAGTAAGAATGTAGTGATGATCTTTTATTCATATCTTGAATAATTTGATCAGTTTCTAAATCAGCCAACCATTTTTTTGAATTTGTGACAACCATTGGGGAAAAGGACCCAAGATGGCATTGATGGTCACCTCATCCTCATATTTTTGAGATAAGACATCCACTACCACATTTTCTTTACATTTCTTATACTCAATGACAAAATCATAAGCCAATAGTTTGGTCATCCACTTATTCTGTTCAAGGCATAAGATATGTTGTTCTAAGAAATGCTTGAGGCTACTATGGTTAGTATTAATTATGAAATTATTGCTTAATAAATAGTACCTCCATTTATCGATGGCATGTAAAATAGCTAGAATTTCCTTCTCATAAGTAGATAGTCCCAAATTCTTACCTGGAAGTTGCTTGCTTTCAAAATCCAAAGGATGACCTTCTTGAATTAAAACAACACCAATACCTATACCAAAAGCATCACACTCAATGATAAAATAAGGAGTGGTCAAAAATGGAGTGGAACACATAGCTTCCTTGAGGTCTTGGAAGGCTTGAGAAGCAGCATCATTCCAAATAAAATCATCCTTTTTGGTAAGAGTAGTGAGAGGTGTTGCAATCTTGCCATAGTTGTGGATAAATTTTCTATAATATCTTATGAGTCCTAAAAATCCACAAAGTTTTTTGAGGGATTTTGGTAAGGGCCAATCTTGAATAGCTTTTATTTTATTAGGATATACTTTGAATCCTTCATGAGATACTATAAGACCTAAATATTCTACCTCTTTGATACCAAAGGCATGTTTGGATATTTTAACAAAGATTTTTTCCTTTTATAAAAGATGGACTTTTTCAAATTGAACTAGGTAATCCTTCCAATATTTGTTGTATATTAAGATATCATCAAAGAAAACTAGGATGAACTTATGAAGAAATTGATGAAATGCATGGTTCATGAGATTTTCAAAAGTAGAAGGGACATTAGTGAGACCAAAGGACATGACTAGGAACTCATAATGACCCTCATGTGTACAAAAAGTAGTTTTTAGGATATCCTCATCTCTAACCCGAATTTGGTGAAAACCAAAGTGTAAGTCTAGTTTGGTAAAATAACTAGCATAATGTAATTCATCTAACAAATCTTCTATAACAAGTATAGGAAACTTATCTCTGATAGTTATTTTATTGAGAGGATGAAAATCAGGACACATGTGCCATTATTTATTCTTATGACGTACCATTACCACTGGCGAGGAATAAGGACTAATGATTGGATGAATGATTCCATGGTATAGCATCTCTTGAATAAACTTCTCAATTTCTAACTTTTGGGTTGTGGATAATGATAGGGATGCACGTTAGGAGGTATGATTACTGGGATTAGAAGTATAGTATGATCATGAGTGCACCTAGGAGATAGACCCTTTGGTTCATGGAAGATTCCTTCATATCTATCCACTATATTTTGAAAATACTTTGAAAGGGATGTAATAGATGAATCCAATGATTGAGCCTCTATGGAATTTACTTGGGCAATAAAACCATAACCACCTTTCTTCAGTATCTTCTCCATGCTATGTGAACTCACAACCTTGGAAGGAGGAGGTTGAATTCCTTGAAGACAAATGACCTTCCCATTTTTTGTCCACTTGATGTATAATTTTTGTAGATTAATAGTGACATCACCGAGTTGAGATAACCATTGTGCTCCCAAAATGACATCGAAACTCCCTAGGTTCATAACAAAGAGGGTACCTCACCAATTATAATTTCCCATTTGCATAGTAACTTGAGATGTTTGACCCACACATTGATCATTTCCTTCATTTGTAATCAAAAATTGAAATTTATCATGAGTGGAAGTATTGATATGCAACCTCAAGGACTTGGCAATTTTTAAATCACTAAAGTTATGTGTACTATCTAAATCGATCAATACATTAACACATTGGTGCTTAATAAATCCTTGTACCTTAATCGTATGATGAGCCTATAAACCTGTAAGTAAATGAACCGAAAGAGAAATAGTATTGTCTTCCTATATTACTTCATTTATGTCTATTGTTTGTTGTCTTGAATCTATGAAGAGCTCTAATTGAGTTAAATCTTATTCATCATTAATTTCATATTCCGCTAGAAATTTTTGATGTTATGCACAAGCTTTATCTCTTGGATGATATGAATGACATTTAAAGCATAAAAATCCTAAGGAACAATCATTATTGTGATAAGGATGATGGAAGTTAGAATCACGTCTATAGAAAATAACATCTTGGAACCTATTTTTGGCTACTTGAGCTATACGTGTTGCATCATCAAGAGTATAAGGATCATGCATGTGGACTTCCTTTCAAATCTTATCCTTGATACCATGGTGAAAAGTGGAGACCACTACTACTGAATTCAATTCATGTGTATAGGTGAGAAGACTTGTGAACTCAACAACATAGTCCTCTACTCAACCTGTTTGCTTGAGTTCCATGAGGTGAACCACATATGATGAGGAAGAACCTTTATAAAATATTTTAAGGAATAGTTCCCTAGATTTATGCCACATAATAGGGAAATTATGTTGATGGATATACCATAGAAACCATTGATAGGCTTGGGTACCCAGTTTAGAAGATGCAAATGTGACACAACCCATTTTTTGTAAATGGTATAGATGAAAAATACCATCCACTTTAGCTAACCATCCTCTATGATCATATCCTTTAAAAGTGAGCATGTCAGTGCAAGCAACATGAACATCATGAGGTCATTCCAAGAATTCAAAAATGCCACTTTCAGAAGGATTAAAATCTAAGGCATATTTTGTATATTCTAGTGTTTGACAAATAGCTAAATATTATGGTTCGATGACCTTTTGATTATTGGAAGGGGTAAGTTTATCATTCGAGTTCTCAGCTCATTCTAGTAAGGAAAAAATATTAGTAATGAATTTTTATTGCAATGAGAGACATTGGCACACATGGGAATCAATACTACTGGAAATTTGAGAGATGATAATATGGATAGGTGGAGGGTTATTGTGGTTTGGTGTAGAAGGTGTGGAATTGTTAGGATTTGGAGATGAAGTACCACAGTTATTAGGTGAAGCCATGGAATTAAGTGATGACCATAAGTTTGTGTTAAAGCTATCAATTTTTAAGGGGCGTATTATGATGTGTACCTTCATTTCTTGGTTATCACCTTCTTATCATAAATACATTGATTGGTTGTTCAGTGTGTTGTAATATTTCATCTGCTCCTCGAGGCTAATCATTGCTTGTAATAGACTCACTCATGCAATTTTTTGGCACCAAAAAGACAAATTGAATTTTGAGAAATATGGTGGAAGAAATTATTTGTAGCATAAAATTAATTCAAATTTTGGTAGTTTGAATTTAATATTCAATGGTCACCTTTGGTTTTGAATTCCAACTTCCCAAATTTCGCCTCCAATGGTCTAAAAATTTATTGTAATTGAAAAAAAGAAACAAATTGTGTACAATGATTGAATTTGTTTTCAAATATTTGAGGATGGATGTTGGTCAAATAGCAACTGACACAAACCAATATGGACACTGATGTAGATAGCAACAATGATTAACATAAATCGACATAGACATGGAGTGAACAATGGAGGATGTAAAAACTGATGTAGATAGCGACTGGCATGAACTAATGCGAACATTGAAGAAGATAGAGATTGACACAAACTAATGTGAAAAATGGAGGAGGGTAAACAAATAACAAGTAGGATAGTGGTTAATGAAGTAAGAAGCAAGGACAACTAGACAATTGCAAGGGACACTTGGCGATAAAAGGACAAATGTGGTCATGCAAAGGAGAGGGCCAACATGACCACCGTATGATGGTCACAACACCTTAGTGCACTTTGATGCTTAAAAATTTTTGTTTTATGCCCAACATGATGGATGTGGGACTAAATATTCCCAAAAAAAATTGTGAAGTTGAACGATGCATCGTGCGCCCTATTCATTGATATTTAAAAAAAAAATTAATGAAAACTTTAGGAGTTGTGTACCGTAGTCTTCATGGTTTGCTTCTATTGGTGGGTTTCTTTAGGTTTTTTGATGGCACGATTTTTCCTTTATCCTTCTAACAAGGAGTATGCAGCATGATTTTTTATTTGATCCTTCTTATGAGGAATACATTCGGTGGCAATGGAAAAACAAATTGCCACCTCTCTCAAAATCATCATCGAAGTTCATAAATCATGAAGCAAAAAGTACCAAATATCACCCAATGTTAGGATGGAATTTTAGGGTTTAATTTTCTCGCACGTAATTAGTTTATTTTTGAACCTTAGCAACTGATTAATTTATTGCACAAAAAAATATTTTTGGTGCCTGCATTCTTGCTTCCTATGATCGGTGATTCTACCTACAATGATTAGCTCACCAACTGTGATTGACTGAATTAAGAATCCTCATGAACTGTAACTTAAACTTAAAAAAAAAAAATCTATGAATTTCATATGCTTCCAACACTATTACTTCATTATTGGGTTGCTCATGTGTGTAATGAATGCTCGGAGATAACACTAGAAACCTTGCTTCAATATGTATCGATTAAATTATTTTTATCATTTTTGCCACTTCAAGGATTTGGCTCTAATACCACTTGTAGTATTCCTCCAACTAATAGTGTAAAATATTAATGCAAGAAATAATTTATGCAATGAACAAAATAAATAGTGAGCAGTAATAATCAAATCATTCTGATATTTATCAAATCTAGACACTCATAGAGCGTAAATTCTCATAGCCACTTAGAGAGGGTGAAGCCTCTTGATAAGATACACAATTGGATAAATGATTTGATAATGAAATAAATCAAATAACTCTATCACTATATTTAAATGAAATCGATGAAAAAGTAATTACAATTGGAAATATAGTCGACTATGCTATATTGGGGTTGTAACAAAAAGAAGGTATTCTATTTACAAGTTTGTTTACATTATCTTCCACTATATCAATCTATCCTATGAAGGAAAAAGGATATATTTTAAGTGCCACAAAGGCATATTCTTCACAAAGGTAAAATAGCCCAAAGCGGTCATGTAAAGAGCATTCTCCAAGAAAGAGAGAAGAGTCTCTCAAAAGGCTCATATATTCTAGGATTTGGATAGTCGAACCTGCAATCAAACAAAGCACAATACAAATAAAGGAGAAGAATTATATTCAAGGGTAGTATTATCTACAAAAGGGATTCATAATAGGTTGAAAAAAGAAGGAAAACAAAGTACAAAATATTACACTAAACATACATCCAAGGAGCATCATTGGAGTATTTTAAACTCCATCATAGTAGTTCTTGAAGCCTTTAATATCATTGCTCAAATCCTAGATCCAAGTCTCCAAAGACATTGCTCTCCACTCCAACAAGAACCAACTCATACCAAGCACCATCAAAGAAAGGTATATTTGGTCGTGTTGCATTGTTAATAAGGGTATTGTAAATATATATTGAGGAGGCATTATGTAGAAAGCTCATGCACAAAGGGAAGGTAACACTTGGCACCTAGAATAAAATCCTAATGTTTCCCACACAAGCACCCATCCATTGAAAGTTTAACCAGGAAAATATAATAGGGAAGAAGGTTGTTGTGATAGAAGAAACAAGACACATGTCATAAAAAATAATGAGCACTCATCCAATACTGTAACACTCATACTTTACCTAGAAAAAATTTACAAGTGGTAATAAACCTCTTCTCATCCCTCAAATTCTCAAAGATAATAGTCATGCAACTTGTCACATATTTCAATATTCCTATATAAGTTCATGGAAACCAATCCACAGGAGACACCAATCCCCTATACAAGTTTGTGGACACCAATCCATAGGAGACATAAATCCCCTTGCTCAAGTTCATGGACACCAATCCATAGGATATATCAATCCCCTTGCTCAAGTTCATGGACACCAATCCATAGGAGACACCAATCCCCTTGCTCAAGTTCATGGACACAAATCCATAGGACACACCAATACCCTTGATCAATATTGTGGACACCAATCCACGGGAGACACTAATCCCCTTGCTCAATTTTATGGACACCAATCCACAGGATACACCAATCCCCTTTCTCAATTTTGTGGACACCAATCCATAGGAGACACAAATACCATTGCGCAAGTTTGTGGACACCAATCCACATGAGACACCAATCCCCTTACTCAATTTCATGGACACCAATACATAGGAGACACCAAACCCCTTGCTCAAGTTCACTCTAAAACCTGCTCAAATCTGCTTTAAAACATGCTTACAAAACCTATTCAAAAACCTGCTTATAAAACCTGCTCAAATTTGATCCAAAACTTGCTTACAAAACCTGCTCAAATCAGCTCCAAATCAAATCTATAACCCTTGCACATTTACTCCTAAATTAAATCATAATCAATGCACAAATCTTCTTACAAAACTTGATCAATAATGGCATCAAGTTCTTCACCTTTTCTTTCCTCAACTAAAAGCAATTCAAACATATTCTACCCAAAATTATTTTATCTTCATGAACATATAGAGAATGATATGCACTAATGTAGTAAGCTTTAAATGGCCAATATGTTATTCACATTCATTAAGTCTATCACTTCCACATATCTCACATTTATTACATTTTAAAGGTAGCTCAAGTCTAGTATTAGATAACTTGTGTGTTGACTTGGATTTGCTCAAAACTTGCTCTTTTTCCACTATCATGTGCACCTTTCCTTATTCTTTGAATTGGTTTAATTTTCCTTCCTTGAAAATTGAATTATTGGGTGAATATGTGCACTTAATATTCTTTGACACCTTGACTTGTTCTAGATTTGTGTTAGCATATAATATCATTTATGACTATGCATTAGGGGATATTACATTATAAGCCGCTTATGCTTTCATTTTTATAATATGGTTAGTTGGTTAAACTACCCAAACCACCATCGCATTGCATTGTACATATTCTAGAGACATATCAATACATCATTGCTTTGTGTATTCTTGATATGGTATCAGAACTAGACAATGTGTGGGCAAGGTGTTGAGGGTAAGGTGGTTACGCACTCCAAAGGTACTCCAATGACCCGACATGAACAATATGCTAAAAAATAACCTAGACTAGACCAAACATTAACTAACTCAAACAAATACCTAACTGACACACACATGCTAAGATAGAACTGGAGACCAAAACCTAACACTAACATCACGCAGATTAGAACCTGATATAACATGCAGACTAAGAAACATGTGATAGACTTTGACTAGTGAATATATGGTGAGGTGGTTGATGTAGCAATGTTGAATAGACCTAATGAGGCAGACACATGTTAGAATGTGATTGGTGGATACGTGGCAAAATTTTACTAGTGGACACATGGCAAGGTGCCATAATCGTGCATGGTGTGGAAACAGTTATGGACACGTGGCAATTTGGTTTGGGTTTGCACATGGTTCGAGGCAAAAGGTTGGCAAGGGGGTGATCACTTGAAGGTAGTCACATTACAAGGCACCTACTATGAGTTAAAAACCATGATAACGCATTGCTATGATGTGTGTGGGATAAAACGCACAATATTTTTTAAAAAAATCCTGGTCATGCCTGCTAGAAAATATTGTTGGTCGCATTCATTTCTCAGTGAGCTCGATAGCCTGCATGGTCAAGCATGCTTGGTTGTATGGTGGAGGTGCTTATTTTGAATCCCTTGAAGGTATTACCACAATAAAACAAAAAAAATTATATGCAACAATTTTTTTGCTAACGATTTTCTGACAATAATTTTTCATGAGCAAGTTTTTTTTGTCAAGCAACTTTTTGCAACAATTTTTTTTTCTAATGACTTTTTGATAATTTCTTGTCCTATCATTTTTTGCCAAAGAAGGTCCATTTTTTGGACAACAGAGGGGCATTTTTTAACCATATAAGGCACAAAAGTGATTTTTTTCTACCAAAGCATGCGAAGGGGCTATTTAAAAGGTGTTTGTTTAAAATACTTTGTTTATTTTTTAAAATACTTTATTTAAATCAGAATCAGATTCTGATTCTGAGTGAGAACACAAGGTGATATTGAATCACACTTCATCTAAGTAGAAATGTGCAGTGTGGTATATTGATTTAGGTGCCAGTAAACACATGACTAGCAATAGATCATGGTTTGAGACATTTGAGGAAAAGTAAGGTAAGCCAGTAACAAATACTGATAATCAAACCTACCAAGTGTTGAGTGAAGGTGATGATTCTATCACTCTTCCATATGGAAAATGTTAGAATGATAAGGTACTCTATATTCCTAGATTAGCTAATAATTTTTTGTCAGTCCCTCAGATCTTGGATCAAGACATAAATGTTGTTTTTCATATTGAGGAGGGAAGAAATAGATGTTTCATCACCAGTAAGGGAAATCATGTAGCAATAGTATCATACAAGCATGGATTGTTCATTTTATATGTTTTTTTAATGCCTCATGTTGCCATGGTAGCAACTATGAAGGAGGCTACTTATCTTTGGCATAAGAGACATGGGCATCTAAGTTTAGGATATTTGCTCGAGTTGAGTAAATATGATATGGTGAAAGGCCTTCCCAACATTTCATCCACATTGCTAGTCTGCTCGGATTGTTTAGCAAGGAAGCAACACCGAGTACCATTTGAGGTTAGCATTTCAAGAGCTAAGAAACCTTTGGAGTTGTTACACACCAATTTGTGCAGTCATATGCCAACCAGCTATGGTGGAAAGAGGTATTTTCAATTGTTTTTTAATGATTAATCATGAAAGATGTGGGTTTTCTCTCTTCAATTAAATTTAGAGGTATTTTTGTACTTTTAGCAGTTCAAGAAGCTTGTTGAGGAGTCAGGATATTCCATCAAAACTCTTCGCTTAGATCAATGGGGGAATATACCTCCAAGGAATTTTCATCAATCTAAATGAACATGGGATTAAGAGATAGCTGACCACAGCCTATACTCCATAGCAAAATGGAGTTTCTAAAAGGATTAATTGTTCCATTGTGTAAATGGTTCAATGTTTGTTTAAGGGGACACATCTTGAGTATGAGTATTGGGCAGAAGCAGTGAATACAACATCATAACTCCTTAATAGAGCACCCATAAGATATCTACAGGGCAAGACTCCACAAGAAGCATGGAGTTGTAATAACCCATCCATTTCTCATCTAATATTTTTTGGATGTAAGGTATTCATGCACATACCAAAATAGAAGAGGAAGAAGTTAGATGAGAAAACCCTATAATGTATTTTTCTTGGTTATGATGAGCATTCAAAGGAATATAATTTGGTAGATCCTATGACCAATAAAACACACATAAGTCGAGATGTGGTATTTTATGAAGCTTTCACATCATATAACACTCCTACTATTGTATACCTTGAGGAAGATAAATATAAGAAAGAGTTTCTAGCCCCATAAAACAAGGTTCCAAAATGGTATACTAGCACATTGAGAGATTCAAATTTGACATCACTTCTAGATCTAACTCTAGATCGACACTGTACTCATAGTATGACTCAGCAAATGAGAGCAGATGCATCAACTCTAGAGGTTTACAAGCTTTACCAAAAATTTGATTAACTATTTGTAGATGCAGAGGAAAATAAAGAAATAGTTATAGATGATGAGAGGGTTTATATATCAGCATTGGATGAAAATTAACCCTTAATAGTTTAGGATGCGCTTAGTGAGGCTCAGTGGAAGGTTGCTATGGATGCAAAACATACATCTCTCATAAAAAATCATACATGGAAGCTAGTAAATTTGCCTTCAGAAAAGAAGCCCATTGGCTGCAAATGGGTGTTCAAAGTGAAATATAAGGTAGATGGTACTATTGATAAGCATAAGGTCCAACTTGTTGCAAAGGGTTATGCTAAAAAAATAAGGCATATATTATGAAGAGACTTTTGCCCCTACTACAAAAATGACTACCATTCGAGTACTTTGTGCCATGGATGTAAAGTATGGGTGGAAGTTACATCATATGGATGTAAAGAGTGCTTTCTTGAATGGTGACCTACAAGAAGAAGTGTACATGACCCAACCAGAATTATTTAACATTAAAGGGTAAGAATAGAAAGTTTGTAAGTTGATCAAATCCTTGTATGGGTTAAAAAAAGCTCCACAATCTTGGTACATCAAAATAGACAATCACCTTGTGCATCATGGATTCAAAAGAAGTCCTTGAGATGCAAATCTCTATATCAAGAATAATGGTTTTGACATAGTAATTTTTGTTCTATATGTAGATGATCTGATCATAAAAAGGAATTCAAAGAGTATTATTGATGTAGTAAAATATGATTTGAAACAATATTTTGAAATGACAGATCTATGACTTCTTCACTATTTTCTTGGTTTGGAAGTGACTCAGCAAAAGAATCATATCAAAGTAACACAAATGAAGTATGCCAAGATATTGGTTGATAACTACAAGTCTAAGGCAACTCCCATGGATCTTGGACTTAAGCTATCATGATATTATAAATCACCATAGGTAGATGGTACTCTCTATCATCAACTAATTGGGAGTCTCATATATTTGACAAATATCAGGTCAGATCTCAGTTTTATTGTGGACTATATTTCAAGGTTCATGCAGGAACCAAAGGTGAGTAATTGGAAAGCAAAAAATATAGTTCTTTATTATGTATATGGTACTACAAATTTTAGCTTGGAGTACAAGAAAATTAACAAGTTCTATTTGTAGGGATACATGGACTAGACTATGTTGGATCCATTGATGATTGTAAGATGATTTTTGGATATATTCTTCATCTTGGATCTGGTCCTGTCTCTTGGCATAGTAAGAAGTAGCAAGTGGTTGATTTATCATCTACAGAGGTAGAATATCATGCAACAAGTAGAGCATTGTACAATATAATATGATTAAGTCAAGTAGAGCATTCTACGATATCATGCAACAAGTAGAGCATTCTACGATATAATATTTTTGGTGCTTGCATTCTTGCTTCCTATGATCGGTGATTCTACTTGCTATGATTAGCTCACCAACTACAATTAAGTGAATTAATAATCCTCATGAACTGTAACTTAAGCCTTTTTAAAAAAATTCTACGAATTTCATATGCTTCTAGCACTATTTATTTATTATTGGGTTGCTCATGTGTGTGATGAAATCTCAGAGATAATGCCAAAAACCTTGCATCAATATGTATTAATAAAATTATTTTTGTTGTTTTTTCCACTTCTAGGATTTGGCTCTAATACCACTTGCAACATTCCTCTAGATAATAGTGCAAAATATTAATGCAAGAAATAATTTATACAATGAATGAAATAAACAGTAAGCCGTAATAATTAAATTAGTCTAATATTTATCAAATACAGCCACTCATAGAGGATAAATTCTTATAGCCACTTAGAGAGGGTGAAGTCTCTTGAGAAGATACACAATTGGATAAATTATTCGCTAATGAAATAAATCAAATAACTCTATTCCTATATATAAATGAAATCGATGAAAAGTAATTACAATTGGAAATATAGTCGACTATGCTATATTGGGGTTGTAACAAAAATGAGATGCAAAAATAAGGTATTATATTTACAAGTTTGTTTATATTATCTTGCACCATATCAATATAACCTATGAAGGAAGAAGGACAAATTTTAAGTGCCGCAAAGGTATATTCTTCACAAAGGTAAAATAGCTCAAAGTGGTCGTGTAAAGAGCATTCTCCAAGCAAGATAGAAGAGTCTCTCAAAAGGCTCATATCTTTTAGGATTTGGACAATCGAACTTGCAAGAAAACAAATCACAATATAAATAAAGGATAATCATTATATTCAAGGACAATATTATCTGCAAAAGGGATTCAGAAGAGGTTGAAAAAAGGAGGAAAATAAAGCACAAAATATTACACTAGACATACATCTAAGGAGCATCATTGGAGTATTTTAAACTCCATCATAGTAGTTCTTGAAGCCTTCAAGATCATTGCTCAAATCCTAGCTCCAAGTATCCAAAGACATTGCTCTCCACTCCAGTAGGAACCAACTCATGCCAAGCACCATTGAACAAAGGCATATTTGGTTGTTTTGCATTGTTAATAAGGGTATTGCAAAGATATATTGAAGAGGCATTACATAAAAGGTTCATGCACAAAGTGAAGGTAACACTTGGCACCTAGAATGAAATCCTAACGTTTCCCACACAAGCGCCCATCCATTGAAATTTTTACCAATAAAATGTAATAGGTAATAAGGTTGACGTGATAGAAGGAAAAGACACATGTCATATAAAAGAATGAGTTCTCATCCAAGACTGTAACACTCATCCTTTACCTAGAAAAAATTACAAGTGGTAATAAACCTATTCTATCCCTCAAGCGCTCAAAGATAACTGTCATGAAACTTGTCACATATTTCAAGATTCCTATATAATTTCATGGATACCAATCCCCTATACAAGTTAGTGGACACCGATCCATAGGAGAAATCAACCCCTTGCTCAATTTCATGGACACCAATCCATAGGATATATCAATCCCCTTGCTCAAGGTCATGGACACCAATCCACAAGAGACACTAATCCCCTTGCTCAAGTTCATAGACACCAATCCATAAGAGACACAAATCTTCTTGCTCAATATCATGGACACTAATCCAAAGGAGATACAAATCCCCTTGATCAATTTTGTGGATACCAATCCACAAGAGACACTAATCCCCTTGCTCAAGTTCGTGGACACCTATCCATAGGAGACACCAATCCCCTTGCTCAAGTTCATGGGCACAAATCCATAGGAGACACCAATCCCATTGATCAATTTCATGGACACCAATCCACAGGAGACACCAATCCCATTGCTCAAGTTCACTGTAAAACCTGCTCAAATCTGCTTTAAAACCTGCTTATAAAACTTGTTCAAAAATTTTGCTTACGAAACCTGCTCAAATCTTCTCCAAAACCTTCTTACAAAACTTGCTTAAATTTTCTCCAAATTTGATCTATAACCCTTGCACATTTACTCCTAAATTCAATCATAATCAATGCATAAATCTGCTTACAAAACTTGATAAATAATGGCATCAAGTTCTTCACATTTGCTTTCCTCAACTAAAAGCAATTCAAACATATTCTACCCAAAAAAATTTATCTTCATGAACATATAAATAATGATATTCACTAATGTAGTAAGTTTCAGATGGCCAATATGTTCTTCACATTCATTAAGTCTATCGCTTCTACATATATCACATTTATTACATTTTAAAGGTAGCTCAAGTCTAGTATTGGATAACTTACTTGTGTGTTGACTTGGAGATGCTCAAACCTTGCTCTTCTTCCACTATCATGTGCACCTTTACTTCATATTTGAATTGGTTGAATTGTCCTTCCTTTGTAATTGAATGCTTGGGTGAATATGTGCACTTAATATTCTTTGACACCTTGACTTGTTCTAGATTTGTGTTAGCATAAAATATCATTTATGACTATGTATTAGGGGATATTACATTATAAGTTGTTTATGCTTTTAGTTGCATAAGATTGTTGGTTGGTTCAACTACCCAAACCACCACCGCATCACATTGTACATATTCTAGATATATATCAATACATCATTTATTCATGCATTCTTGATATGGTATCAGAGCTGGACAATGTGTGGGCAAGGTGCTAAGGGTAAGGTGGTTACGCACTCCGAAGGCACTCCAATGAACCAAAGTGGATAGGAAACTGATGAATAAACTAGACTAGACCAAATGCTGGCTGACTCAAACAAATACCTGATTGACACATGCATGTCAAGATAGAATTGAAGACTAAAACCTGACACTGATACTATGAAGACCAGAACCTAACTCCACATGCAAAATTGAGATACACATGGCAGACACTGACTAGAAAACATGTGGTGAGGTGGTTGACATAGCAGTGTTAACTAAACCTAATAAGGTAGATACATGGCAAAATCTGACTGGTCGACACATGGTAGAAGCTGACTGGTGGACATGTGGCAAGGTGGCATAATCATGTGTGATGTAGTGGCAGTTACGAATATGTGGTAATTTGGTTTATATTTGCACATGGTTCGAGGCAAAAGGTTGGTAGGGGGTGACTATCCAAAGGTAGTCACATTACAAGGCACCTGCTATAGGTTAAAAACTATGAGAACGCATCAGTATGATGCATGTGAGATAAAACCCACAACATTTTAAAAAAAATCCTGGTCACATCTGCTATAAAATATTATTGGTCACTTTCATTTCCAAGTGAGTTTGTAGACTGCATGGTCAAGCACGCTCGGTTGTACGATAGAGGTACTCAATTTAAATACCTTGGATGGATTACCACAATGAAACAAAAAAATTTGCTTGCAACAATTTTTTTTCTAACATTTTTTTGATAGCAATTTTTTGCGAGCAAGTTTTTTTTGTCAAGCAACTTTTCGCAGCAATTTTTTTTTGTTGATGACTTTTTGAAAATTTTTTATCCTCTCATTTTTGGCCAAAGAAGGTCCATTTTTTTGACAACGGAGGGGCATTTTTGACCATGAAAGGCACAAAAATGTTTTTTTTTCTACCAAAGCATGCAGAGGGGCTATTTAAGAGGTATTTTTCGAAAATACTTTGTTTATTCCTTTCAAGCAATTTTGGAGGGATAAGTTTTTTTTGGAATTTTGAAAGGGTAAACGCATAATTTTTTCATCCTTTTTTATTTTACAACAAAAATGAGGGATCATAAGCATTATTTTTGCAAATTTCTAAGACAAAGGGGGGAAGAAAAATTGTTGATTTCAAAAGCATTTATGGAAGTGAATATATTCATTGTAAAATTGGCATTGTAATAGGTGTATTTTTTGGTGGAAACCAATACCTAGAGTGTTTAAAATTTTGTGGGCACTTGTGATTTTTTTTGCATTTAAATTCCATGTTTTCTTGCATTTCAATCATAAAGTAAAATTTACAAAGCAAAGAAAAGACCCCAAATTGTACACCTATTTGTGAAATTTATTGCATAGTAGCATTCGATATCTATGATACCTCTGGTCCACACTTACAAGTGATGTTGTCGTGCTTGGACTATTGTATCTAATACCTAATATAGCTACAAAAATGATGTCTGAGCTACTATTCTCTATTAATCATTGGGGAGAAATAATGAAAACCAGTTCTGATATTCACTCTATTCATACCCTAATCGTTATTGTTGTTAGACATAAATCCTGATGAAGTACTTTCCAAAGTGTTTAGGGGAAGTTACGCCCCATGCATGAGGAAAGACCTTATATGGTAGGTGTCATAAACAAAATTATTTCCTTTCAGTACCGCCTATGTTCCATGTATTGTTCTTCTCTCATGTACTTATAGTCTCCCTCACGTAAGGATAAATATATAGAGAGGTTCGGTATAAAGGCCTAGCAGGTATAAATAAAGGGGGACCATTTGGTGTTATAAGGAACCTTCACAATGGCCACTATTCACAAATATCTATCAAATTCATAGTTGCTAAAAGGTTCTTATTTTTCACCATGGAAGACAAAGATGAGAGCTATCCTTCAGGTTGAATATTTGTGGGATGTAGTGACTGGCACTACAAAATAACCTAGAATAGTAGGGCCATATCAAGAGGCCTTTGATAAAAAGGATAGAATATATCTCATGTTTATTCTACTTGCTACTACAAATGAGGTCCAACCTCATATCTATGATGCCAAAATTGGTAAGGAAGCTTGGGATGCTTTTATTACCATTTATGAAGGAAAGAATTAGTCCACTATTCTAAACCTTCAAACTCAACTACATACACTCAGTATGAAATTTGGTGAGATAGTTGACCTATTCCTATGCAGAGTGGTAGAATTGAAAGCCAAATTGAATGCTATGGGATATATAATAGCATATACTCTCTTGATCTCAGTCACCTTGAGAGCTTTGCCAAGATCCTACAAGGTGTTGGTTACCTCTCTCAATGTATCTGGTAGACAATTTTCCTTTGTGGAATTGGTGAATTTGCTTCAAACTGAGGAGGCAAATCATTTTCAAAAATATGAAGTTCCAGATAATTCCCTCTACACCAAACAAGGGGGTAAGAAAAAAGGTCATTTTCAAAAGAGAAGATCTTCATCAAAATGAAAAGGAAAACAACATCAGTAGAAAGACAAACAATATTGCAATATTTGTGATTTAAATAACCATGACACCAATAGGTTTTGGTTTAAGAATAAATAACAGAATGACCAAGATCACAAGAAGAAGGGAAAAGGGGGAAAAAAATCACAAAAGAATAATAAGCAACCCAAGGGGAATTTTGCTTATGTTAAATCAGAATTAGACTTAGATTTTGAGCTAGCACACAAGGTGATCATGACTCACACTTAATATAAGCAAAAATATGAAGTGTGGTATATTGATTCAGGTTCCAGTAAACACATTATTGGTGATAGATCATGGTTTGAGACATTTGAGGAAAAGGAAGGTAAGATAATAACAATTACTGATAATCAAACCTACCAAGTGCAGGGTGAAGGCGATGTTTCTATTACTCTTCCATATGGTAAATATAATATTGAGAAGGTACTCTATGTTCTTGGATTGGATAATAATTTATTATCAGTCCCTCAGATATTGGATCGAGATATGAATATTTGTTTTCATATTGAGGAGGGTAGAAAGATATGTTTCATCACCAACAAGGGAAAGCATGTACCAATAGGATTATACAAGCATGGCTTGTTTATTTTATATGTTGTTTCAACGCCTCATGTTGCCATGGTAGCAACTACAAAGGAGGCTACTTCTCTTTGGTACAAGATATATGGGCATTTGAGTTCAAGATATTTACTCAAGTTGAGTAAATATGTGATGGTTAAAGGCCTTTCCAACCTTTCATTCATATTTCCAGTCTACTCGGATTGCTTAGCAAGGAAGCAACATCGAGTATTGTTTGAGGTTAACTCTTCAAGAGCTAAGAAACATTTGGATTTGGTACACACCTATTTGTGCGATCCTATGCCAACCAACTATGGTGGAAAGAGGTATTTTCAATTGTTTGTTGATGATTACTCATGGAAGATGTGGGTTTTCTTTCTTCAATTGAATTCAAAGGCATTTATGTACTTTTAGCAGTTCAAGAAGCTTATTGAGGAGTCAAGATGTTCCATAAAAACCCTTTGCTCAATTTAAGGGGGGAATATACCTCCAAGTAATTTTTATCATTTTTCAATGAACATGGGATTAAGAGATAGCTGACCATAGTCTATACTCCATAGAAAAATGGAGTTGCTAAAAGGAGGAATCATTCCATTGTGGAAATGGTTCAATGTATGCTTAAGGGGGCACATCTTGAGCATGAGTATTGGATAGAAGCAGTGAATACAACATCATACCTCCTGTATAGAGCACCCATAAGAGCTCTACAGGGCAATACTTCACAAGAAGCATGGAGTGGTAAGAAACCCTTTATTTCTCATATAAGAGTGTTTGGATGTAAGGAATTCATGCACATACCAAAATAGCAAAGGAAGAAGTTAGATGAGAAAACCCTATAATGTATTTTTTTTTGTTATGATGAGCATTCAAAGGGATATCGGTTGATAGATCCTATGATCAAGAAAACACACATAAGTCAAGATGTGGTATTTGATGAAGCTTTTACATTAGATAAAACTCCTACTATTGTATACCTTGAGGAATATGAGCCTAATAAAGAGGTTCCACCCCCACTGAACAAGGTTCCAAAATGGTATACTAGCACATTGAGAGATTCAAATTTGACATCACTTATAGATCTAACTCTAGATCGACCCTGTACTCATAGTATGACTCAGTAGATAAGAGTAGAGGCATCAAATCCAGAGGTTTATGAGCTTTACCAAAAATTTGATGAAGTATTTGTAGATGCAGAGGAAGATAAAGAAATATTTATGGATGATGAGAGGGTTTATATATCAGCATTTGATGAAAATGAACCCACAATAGTTTAGTATGCACTTAGTGAGGATCAGTGGAAGGTTGCTATAGATGTATAACATACATCTCTTATAAAAAATCATCCATGGAAGCTAGAAAATTTGCCTTTAGAAAAGAAGCCCATTGGCTGCAAATGGGTGTTCAAAGTGAAATATAAGGTAGATGGTACTATTGATAAGCATAAGATCCAACTTGTTGCAAAGGGCTATGCTCAAAAAGAAGGTATAGATTGTGAAGAGACTTTTGCCCCTACTGTAAAAATGACTACCATTCAAGTACTTTGTTCCATGGTAGCTCAGTTTGGGTGGAAGTTACATCAAATGGATGTAAAGAGTGCTTTATTGAATGGTGACCTACAAGAAGAAGTGTACATGACCCAACCAGAAGGATTTGTCATTAAAGGACAAGAACAAAAATTTTGTAAGTTGATCAAATCCTTGTATGGACTAAGAAAAGCTCCACAAGCTTGGTACATCAAAATAGATAGTCACCTTGTGCAGCATGGATTCAAAAGAAGCCCTTCAGATGTAAATACCTATATCAATAACAATGGTTCTAACATAGTGATTTTGGTGCTATATGTAGATGATCTGATCATAACAGAGAATTCATATAGTATTATTGATGTAGTAAAATATGATTTGAAACAATATTTTGAAATGATAGATCTAGGACTTCTTCACTATTGTCTTGGTTTGGAAGTGACACAAAAGAATCATATCTAAGTAACAGAAAAGAAGTATGCCAAGATATTGGTTGATAAATATTACATGACTAACTATAAGTCTAAGGCAAATATAATGGAGCCTAGACTTAAGCTATCATGATATGATAAATCACCATAGGTAGATGGTACTCTCTATCACCAACTAATTGGGAGTCTCATATATCTAACAAATACCAGGCTAGATCTCAGTTTTGTTGTGGGTTATCTTTTAAGGTTCATGCAGGAACCAAATGTGAATCAATGGAAAGCAGTAAAGAGAGTTCTTCATTATGTCCATCGCACTACATATTTTGGCTTGAAGTACAAGAAAAATAGCAAGTTCTATTTATAAGGATACATGGACTCAAACTATGTTGGATCCATTGATGATCGCAAGTTGGCTTCTGGATATATTTTCCACTTGGATCTGGTTCTGTCTCTTGGCACAATAAGAAGTAACAAGTGGTTGCTTTATCATATACAAAGGTATAATACCGCACAGCAAGTGGAGTAGTATACAAGATAATATGGTTAAGTCACATTCTTACAAACATGGGTCTTCCAAATAACCTTCCACTTCATTTATTTTGCGATAATAAAGGTGTTTTTAATATTTTCAAGAATCAAATATTTCATGATCATACCAAAGACATCGATACATGATGTCAATTCATTTGTGATGAGGTTCCAAAGCATCACATACAGCTCTAGTACATTCCCACTGATGAGCAAGTTGCAAACATTTTCACCAAGGCACTTGCACGTGTCAAATTTGAATTGTTTCACAATGCTCTTTGTATTTTCCAATAATGTAATAAGGGGGTATGTTAGCATATAATATCATTTATGACTATGCATTATGGGATATTACATTATAATTTGCTTATACTTTTAGTTGTGTAATACGGTTGGTTGTTTTAACTACCCAAACCACCATCGCATCGCATTGTACATATTCTGGAGATATATCAATACATCATTACATCATTGCCCTCAAAATATACCTTAATAATGATGATATTCTTCTTGCATGTGCTTTTCAAATATGGTAAATAATTCTCTTTTTCCCTTCTTGATTTAAATATCAAATCAACCACTTTAAACCCTTATCACTCCTTAGACACTCGATATGTGTGTGGCCTAAAAATACTAGTGGCTTGCACTAGAGATATTACAATATGACAATGCTTGACCTTTGTGTAATGCTATCATGCTCCTTTTGATATACCTCATGAAAACCTTCATCATCTATTTTCGTTCTGCCTATGTAGGTTTGTTTCCCTTCAGATTTGATTGTTCTATTTTACAAGCCTTCTCTGAATGAGCTCCACATAGACATATCAAATGTATCTTAACCTCTTACAAATGGCACACTTTTCTTTTCAAAAACTTTCAATTTATGATTCGTATTGCTATCGTTATCTATAATTTTCTTTATATGAGACCTTCCTTTGTTGTTCTTTTGTGTGATTGAAGTTTTTTAGAGATTATTGTATGTGCATCAACTTAAATGTAGTCTAGCATACTCTTTATGATAGTCAAATCCACACTCTTCCCTAGGCATCCATTGTCTTTATTTCAACATAGTATTCAGGTATTTTGCTACAATTTGAAAATGATTTCTATATCTCAATTAAACTTCTCAACAATCAATCTTCCTTCATCATAGAAGTGCCTTCCTCTACCCTTCTGCAATGTGGTCTTCATTTCTCAATATAATGCTAGTTGGATGCACTATCGCTACCCTTCTACGATGTGACCTTTGCCTAAGCTCCAACAAGCATCTGCCTCAACAGCCTTCTTTACCGCACCGTCACCCTTCTACAACATGATCTTTGCCTAAGCTCCAATAAGCATCTACCTCAAACACCTTCTCTACCACACCTTTTCCCTCTTGTGATGTGGTATTCATAAATATTCAATGAGTGTTTGCCTCAAACAATTTCTCTGTTGCACCATCACCCTCCTGCAAAGTGGTCTTCATTGAGCTCCAATCTACCTCAGCACCTTCACTGTCACACTGTCACATCATCTACTGATGCGTAGTTGTACCACAACTTAATCAAATGCTAGAATTGAAATGTTTCATAATTATTCATTATTGAACAATTTTTAACCTTATATATACATTTAATCTTTCTTTTTTTTGTAAAGGTCGATCCATGCATGATCATTTTAATTTCTAAAACTTTAATTTATAATATTTAAATTTCCAATTTAAATATTAAAGCATATATCATCCTTGATAACTCAATATTTCATCCTTGAAGATATTTTTACCTTTAACATTAATGACAACTCAACATTTCATCCTTGAAGATATTTCTACCTTTAACAACTCAACATTTCATCCTTGAAGATATTTTTACCTTTGACATCAATGATAACTCAATATTTCTAACAATCTCCCCCTTTGTCATTGATGGAAACCCTACAACGAAACTGTCCTTTATTGCAACATGATCACAAACTGCTCCCCCTAACAAGCTGCTCCCCTTACTAAAAACTCTCCCATTTGACATCAAATCTTGCAAACATAAAACCCCTACTCTTATAAATAAAGCAACAATCAAAATTGTTCCCCCTTACTAAAAACTCTCCCCTTTGACATCAATGGTAAAGGCTCCTTGGGGTTGTAAGATAAGACACTTGAAAACACCCCCTTCTCCCTACTCTTATTGAGATGTTCAATTATGATATGGGAGTGAAACTCCCAAATTACTATGCTCCTCTTCTTGTTCTATTTTCTTTCTCCAAACTTTGGAGGACATACCCTTTTGAACATTTTGACCATCCTCTTTTTTACTTGACTTCAAAATTTTAGGGAACACTGTTCTACATCATCTAGCTATATGCCCAAAAATTATTGCATTTGTAGCATATGATGTTGTAGTCCATGAGAGGTGCAAATGAATTGGAATTCCTCTTGGTGAAGCAAAACTTATTCTTAGCATAGATCTTGCAATTTACATCTTTATGACCAAATTTGTTACATGAGAAACAATAACCATTGAAGAAATATTGAAACCTGTCTGATTGCTTTGGAGGATATTACCACATGGTTCTCTCATTGTTGTTTCTATGATGGTCCTTGGACCATGATGATGCTTTGTTTTCATCCTCCTTGATGCTTCCACTTCTCAACACATCAGCATAGGTCTTAGGTTCCTCTTTAATCATTTTCTTTTATGCCTCTATTTCTTTTGAGCTTGACTCCCCTCTTTTGTTTCTTTTGACCTTCTTCAAACCCAAGTCCAATATTTATAACTGAATATCTCTATATTTTGATAATATCATCTATAACTTTTTAGCTTTTCTCAAATCCATGTAGCTTCTCATTATATTTCTCCACTTCCTTAGAGAGACAATCTCATGTTTAAATTTTTCACATTCCAACTCTTTTACCTTTAACTGCTCAGCTATACCTTCTTCAATTTGCTTTGCCTCTTCAACTTTAACTTTTAGGTCAATGAGTTCTTGTGACAACTTTACCTTTGTCTTCTCATCCTCTTGTACTTGAGCCTTCAATCTTGAGTTCTTATTTTTAACCCTCTTCAACTCTTCAAGAGCAACAACAAGTTCCTCTTCTATGTCAACCATGGCTTCTTCTTCACTTTCTGAATATTTCTCTTCTTATTGGTCTTTGACAATAAGAGCATATTATTTCTCTTCTATGGCCAGAAATAAGATTTCTTCTCTTTCACTATAGGAGAGGCTTTCATCATTGCTACCATAGGATCTTGCTTCTTCAACATAAAAACTCTTCTTGTGTCTTTGAAAGATCTTCTTCTCATGCTTGCCTTGACCATGCCTATTTTTCTTTTCATGATAAAATTTTCTTTCTTTATTTTTCTTGTATTCTTTTTCTTCTTCACTACTACTACTTCTAGCTTGTGGGAAATTAGATGCATAGTGACCAATGTTTACCACAATTAAAACATTTCACAGAATGCATACCTTTGTGTTTTCTTGGACCCTTCTTATTCCTTTACACAAAATTAGCTTCTTCTATGTTGCTTAATTCTTCACTTGATTCTGGTTCCTTATTATTTATCTTCCTTGAAGCTTTAAATGTTGCTTCCCATTTGGATGTTTAATCTTTTTCAGTCCTCATCTCATAAGCTATGAGAATTCCATGTAGCTCATCCATGCTTAAGGTTTTAAGATCCTTCATCTCTTCTATTGCTAAAACCTTTGCATCAAACCTCATGGGAAGTGACCTTAATATTTTTTGAACAATCTTAGAGTCTTCAATATTTTCTCCAAGTCCACAAATGGTGTTGACAACCTCATCAACTCAGAGTAGATACTTGGAAATATCTTCCTCATATTTCATCTTTAAGTCTTCAAACTTCCTTCTATGGGTTTGAAGTTTTTCCATTTTAACCTTGTCATCTCCTTCATATGTTCTTTGTAACTTGTCCCATATTTCTTTTGCTGAGGTGCATTGCATGACTTTCACAAACTCTGATTCACATAACCCACTTAATATTGCATTCATTTCCCTAGCATTATTTTCAAATAGTTTCTTTCCATATCTAATCATGGGAGGAGTTGTAGGTGGTGTGAACCCATCCTCAATGGATTTCCATATATCATAGCCATGTGCCATCAAATAAGTTCGCATCCTTATGCTCCAAAAAGCATAGTTAGTCCCATAAAATAGTGGTACCCTATTTGATGAAAAACCTTCAAGGCTAGCCATGTGTGTTCTTGTAAGATCTTCCTTCAAGCTGTTAGGCTTTCATGAAGGAACCCGCTCTAATACCAATTGAAGAACACAAGCTTATACTAAGAGGGGGGTGAACAATATAAGATAAAATGTTTCTCTTTTCTTTCCAAAGTAAATAAATTCAAATAACATCAATGCAATAATAAAAAAATGCACAAATCACCCTACACATGAGAGATAAATATTTTATGTGGAAACACCCTCTTAGCAAAAAACCATGGTAAAATATTGCTTATTAATTTCTTCAATAAATTTTATGGGCACCAACCCACACGAGACACCAATCCCCTATACAAGTTCATGGACACCAATCCATAGGAGACATCAATCCCCTATACAAGTTCATGGACACCAATCCACAAGAGACACCAATCCCCTTGCTCAAGTTCATGGACACCAATCCACAGGAGACACCAATCCCCTTGCTCAATTTCATGGACACCAATCCACAGGAGACACCAATCTCCTTGCTCAAGTTTGTGGACACAAATCCACAAGAGACACCAATCCCCTTGCTCAAGTTCATGGACACCAATCCACAGGAGACACCAATACCCTTGCTCAAGTTTGCTCCAATACCTGCTTACAAAACCTACTCAAATATGCTTTAAAACCTGCTTACAAAACCTACTCAAATCTGCTCCAAAAACTACTCACAAAACCTACTCAAATTTACTCCAAAACCTGCTTACAAAACCTGCTCAAATATGCTCCAAATATGATCTATAACCCTTGCACATTTACTCCCAAATTCAATCATAATCAATGCATAAATATACTTACAAAACTTGATCAATAATGGCATCAAGTTCTTCACCTTTGCTTTCCTCAACTAAAATGAATTCAGACATATTCTACCCATAATTATTTTATCTTCATGAAAATATAGAGAATGATATGCACTAATGTAGTAAGCTTCAAATGGCCAATATGTTCTTCACATTCATTAAGTTTATCGCTTCCACATATCTCACATTTATTACATTTTAAAGGTAGCTCAAGTCTAGTATTGGATAACTTACTTGTGTGTTGACTTGGAGATGCTCAAACCTTGCTCTTCTTCCACTATCATGTGCACCTTTCCTTCTTATTTGAATTGGTTGAATTGTCCTTCCTTGGAAATTGAATTCTTGGGTGAATATGTGCACTTAATATTCTTTGACACCTTGACTTGTTCTAGATTTGTGCCCTCCAAATATGCCTTAATAATGATGATTTTCTTCTTGCATGTGCTTTTCAAATCTAGTGAATAATTATCTTTTTCCCTTATTGATTTAAATATCAAATAAACCACTTTAAACCCTTATCACTTCTTTCAAAAAAAATAAATTTTTAAATAACCCCTTCCCCCTTTTCCAAAAAATCTTCTCCCTTCCCTTTAAAAAAAAAAAAAAAAAAAAACCTCCTTAGACACTCGATATGTGTGTGGCCTAAAAATACTAGTGGCTTGTGCTAGAGATATTACAATCTGATAATGCTTGACCTTTGTGTAATGCTATCACACTCCTTTTGATATACCTCATAAAAACCTTCACCATCTATTTTTATTTTGCCTATGCAGGTTTGTTTCCCTTCAGATTTGATTGTTCTATTTCACAAGCCTTCTCCGAATGAGCTCCATGTAGACGTATCAAATGTATCTTAACCTCTTACAAATGGTACGCTTTTCTTTTCAAAAACTTTCAATCTACGATTCGTATTGCTAGTGTTATCTATAATTTTCTTTGGATGAGACCTTCCTTCACTATCCTTCTATGCACTTGAAGTTGTTCGGAGATGATTGTATGTGCATCAAATTAAATGTAGTCTAGCATGTTCTTTATGATAGTCAAATCCATGCTCTTCCCTAGGAATTCTTTGTCTTTCATTCAATACAATATTTAGGTATTTTGCTACAATCTAAAAATGATTCCTATGTCTCAATTAAACTTCTCAACAATCAATCTTCCTTCATCATAGAAGTGTCTTCCTCTACCCTTCTACAATGTGGTCTTCATTTCTCAATATAATTCCAACATGATGCATTATCGCTACCCTTATATGATGTGACCTTTACCTAAGCTCCAATGAGCATCTGCCTCAACCGCCTTCTCTATCGCACCATCACCCTTCTGTGATGTGGTCTTTGCCTAATCTCCAACGAGTGTCTTACTCAAATACCTTCTTTTTCACACCGTATACCTCCTACGATGTGGTCTTCATCGAGCTCCAATGAGCATCTACCTCAAACACTTTCTCTATCACACCATCACCCTCCTACGATGTGGTCTTCACTGAGCTCCAATCTACCTTAGCGCCTTCACTGCTACACCATCACATTGTCTACTACTGCATGGTTGTACCACAACTTAATCGAATGCTTGAATTGAAATGTTTCATAATTATTCATTCTTGACTAAGTTTCAACCTTATATATACATTTAATATTTCTTTGTTTTGTAAAGGTCAGCCCATGCATGATCATTTTAATTTTTGAAACTTTACTTTATAATATTTAAATATTATAAGGTTTAACTCTATAATATTTTTATAACTTTAATATTTAAATTTCCAATTTAAATATTAAAGCATATATCATCCTTGACAACTCAATATTTCATCCTTGAAGATATTTCTACCTTTAACATTAATGACAACTCAACATTTCATCCTTGAAGATATTTTTACCTTTAACAACTCAACATTTCATCCTTGAATATATTTCTACCTTTGACATCAATGAAAACTCAATATTTCTAACATATTTATCAAATCTAGCCACTCAGAGGGGGTAAATTATCTTAGCCACTTAGAGAGGGGAAAATATCTTGAAAAGATACGCAATTGGATAAATGATTTGATGATGAAATAAATCAAATAACTCAATTCCTATATATAAATGAAATCGATGAAAAGTAATTACAATTGGAAATATAGCTGACTATTATATATTGGGGCTGTAACATGGCTACCCCCCTCATAAATATTTATCCTCAAAGTTAGAAGAGACTTGAAAATACTCTTAGACTCCCATGTAGCATCTTCTTATGGAAGGTCCTACCACTTAAATAGGAACTTTTGAATTTATCATGATCGAAGATGACGTACTTTGGATTGTAGTATTGCTTTAGGTTGAAGAGTTACTCGACATTATTCATCTAATAATGAAAGCTTTGTTTGGGATTGCACCTTCTGGCCAATCACTTGTTTGAGACAAGATACATGAAAAACTAAATGTATACAAGAAAAGTGTGGAAGCTCTAATTGATATGCAACTTCACCAATGCGACAAACTACTTTATAGGGTCTATAAAATCAAGGACCCAACTTCTAATTAGATCAAGGACAGTTGTTTATAAGGCTATAGGCCCAAAAATACCATATCTCCTACATTGAATTATCATTTTGAATTATGCAATTCTTGTTGTTGCTTCATACGATTCTATGCTTGGGTCAAATTATCTATAAAAATTTTAAGCATCATCTGGCATTGTTGTAACAAATAATCTACCTGAGCTACTTTGGAATATTCGATAATATAGTCTATGATTTTTGGAGGCTTTTAACCATACAAATGGAGATATTTTAAGGAAAAATGGTAAGAAGTATTATACCACCATTTTTCTAATGAAAACCATTGAATCTAGTGATACCGTTTATCTTGAGAAAAACAACAAAGATAAGTACCCAAACATTTGTTAACTATATCTATTTGACCATTAGATTGGGGTGATATGAAGAAGATATATTCAACTTGGTACCACTAAGAGGAAATAATTCCTTCCAAAATTTGCTAGTGAAAATAGGATCATGATCACTCACAATAGTCTTGGGCATACCATGTAACTTGAAAATGGAGTTAAGAATTAACTTGGCCACTTTACTTGTTGAATAGGGATGTTGTAATGCACAAAAATGAGCATATTTGGAAATATTATCCATAACCACAAAGATCATTGTTTTACCCTCTGATTTAAGAAGACTTTCAATGAAATCCATGAATATGTGCTCCTATTGGCAATTCCAAATAAGTAAAGGTTGTAGCAGCCCTGGAGATTTAATTATTTCACCTTTCTTACATTAACATACCTCACATTTAGCCAAAAATATCTTGACATTATATTTTAAGCCTTTCCAATAAAATGATTGTTTCACCCACTGGTATGTTTTCAAGAATCCAAAGTATCCTGCTAGAGGGGATGCATGCAATTCTTGGAGAACCTTAGATTTAATAGTGGAATCCTACAGAAGATAGATGCAATATTTCTTATGAAGAACTCCATCTAAATATGAGAAGTAATAATTTAGTGATGATCTTGTATTTATATCTTGAATAATTTGATTAGTTTCTAAATCAGCCAACCATTTTTTTGAAGTTGTGACAACCATTGGGGACAAGGACCCAAGATGGCATTGATGGTCACCTCATCCTCATATTTTTGAGACAAGCCATCAACTACCATATTTTCTTTACCTTTCTTATACTCAATGACAAAATCATAATCCAATAGTTTGGTCATCCACTTATTCTATTCAGGGCATGAGAGATGTTGTTCTAATAAATGCTTAAGGCTACTATAGTTTGTCTTAATGATGAACTGATTGCTTAATAAATAGTTCCTCCATTTCTCTATGGCATGTAAAATAGCTAGAATTTCCTTCTCATAAGTAGATCATCCCAAATTCTTACCTAGAAGTTTCTTGCTTTTGAAATCCAATGGATGACCTTCTTGCATTAAAAAAACACCAATACATGTACCAAAAGCATCACACTCAATGATAAAAGGCTTTTTAAAATTAGGAATGGCAAAAAATGGAGTGGAACACATAGCTTCCTTGAGGACTTGGAAGGCTTGAGAAGCAGCGTCATTCCAAATAAAAGCATCCATTTTTGTAAGAGTAGTGAGAGGTGTTGCAATAATGCCATAGTTATGGACAAAGTTTTTGTAATATCATGTGAGTCCTAAAAATCCACAAATGTTTTTGAGGGATTTTGGTAAGGGCAAATCTTGAATAGCTTTGATTTTGTTAGGATATACTTTGACTCCTTCACGAGATACTATAAGACCTAAATATCTACCTCTTTGATCCCAAAGGCATGTTTGGATATTTTAAAAAAGATTTTTTCCTTTTGTAAAAGATGGAATTTTTAAAATTGAACTAGGTGATCCAATATTTGTTGTATATTAAGATATCATCAAAGAAAACTAGGACAAACTTATGAAGAAACGGATGAAATGCATGGTTCATGAGACTTTAAAAATTAGAAGGAGCATTAGTGAGACCAAAGGACATGACTAGGAACTCATAATGACCCTCATGTGTATGAAAAGTAGTTTTAGGGATATCCTCATCTCTAACCCAAATTTGGTGAAAACCAGAGTGTAAGTTTAGTTTGGTAAAATAACTTGCATCATGTAATTCATCTAAAAAATAATCTATAACAAGGATAGAAAACTTCTCAATTTCTATCTTTTGGGACTGTGGATAATGATAGGGATGCACATTAGGAGGTATGCTTCTTGGGATTATATGTATAGTATGATCATGAGTGCACCTAGGAGGTATAACCTTTGGTTCACAGAAGACTCCATATCTATCCACTATGTTTTGAAGATACTTTGGAAGAGTTGTAATAGATGAATTCCATGATTGAGCCCCTATGGAAATTACTTGGGCAATAAAACCATAACCACCTTTATTCAGTATCTTATTCATGCTATGTGAACTCACAACCTTAGAAGGAGAAGATTGAATTCCTTGAAGACAAATGAGTTTCCCATTTTTTTTCCACTTGATGTATAATTTTTGTAGATTAATAATAACGTCACCGAGTTGAGATAACCATTGTGATACTAAAATGACATCAAAACTCCCTAGGTTCATAACAAACGGGTACCTCACCAATTATAATTCCCCATTTGCATAGTAACTTGAGATGTTAAATCTACACATTGATAATTTCCTTCATTTGCAATCAGAACTTGAAATTTATTGTGAGTGGAAGTATTGATATGCAAGTTCAAGGACTTGGCAATTTTGAAATCACTAAAGTTATATGTACTACCTAAATCTATCAACATATTAACACATTGATTCTTAATAAATCCTAGTACCTTAATCGTATGATGAGTCTGTAAACCCATAAGTGCATGAACCGAAAGAGCAATATTATTATCTTCCCATATTATTTTATTTATGTCTATTGTTTGTTGTCTTGAATCTATGAAGGGCTCTGATTGAGGTAAATTTTCTTCATCACTAATTTCATATTCCATGATAAATTTTTGATGTTCTACACAAGATTTATCACTTGGATGATATGAATGATATTTAAAGTAGACAAATCCTAAGGAACAATCATTATTGTTATAAGGATGATGGAAGTTAGAATCACGTCTATAGAAAATAACATCTAAGAGCTTATTTTTGGCTGCTTGAGCTATACATGTTGCATCATCAAGAGTATAAGGATCATGCATGTGGACTTCATTTCGAATCTTATCCTTGAGACCATGGTGAAAAGTGGAGACCACTACTACTGAATTAAATTCATGTGTATAGGGGAGAAGGCTTTTCAACTCAATGACATAGTCCTCTACTGAACCTATTTGCTTGATTTCCATGAGGTGAACCACATATGATGAGGAAGAACCTTTATCAAATATTTTAAGGAATAGTTCCCTAAATTTAGGCCACATAAGAGGGTGATTATGTTGATGGATCTACTATAGAAACCATAGATAGGCCTGGGTACCCAATTTAGAAGATGCAATTGTGACATGACCCATTTTTTTATATGATATGGATGAAAAATACCATCCATTTCCTTTAGGATCATATCCTTAAAAAGTGAGCATGTCAATGCAAGCAATGTGAACATCATGATGCCATTCCAATAATTCAAAAGCACCACTTGTAGAATGATCAAAATCAAAGGCAGAGTTTGTAGATTCTAGTGTTTGACAAATAGCTAAAGATTATGGGTCGATGACCTTCTGATTATTGGAAGGGGTAAGTTTAGAAATCGAGTTCTCAAGTCATTCTAGTAAGGAAAAAATATTAGTAATGTATGTTTATTGCTATGAGAGACATTGGAACACATGGGAGTCAACACTATTAGGAATTTGAGATATGATAATATGGATATATAGAGGGTTATTGTGGTTTGGTGTAGAAGGCATGGAATTGTTAGAATTTGAAGATGATGTACCAAAGTTATAAGGTGAAGCCATGGAATTAAGTGATGACCAGACGTTTGTGTCAAAGCTATCAATTATGAAGGGGGTATTATGATGTGTACCTTCATTTCTTGGTTATCACCTTCTTGTCATAAATACATTGATTGGTTTTTCAGTGCATTGTAATATTTCATCTACTCCTCGAGTCTAATTGCTACTTGTAGTAGGCTCACTCATGCATTTTTTGGTTCCAAAAAGACAAATTGAATTTTGAGAAATATGGTGGAAGAAATTATTTGTAGCATAAAATTAATTCAAATTTTGGTAGTTTGAATTTAATATTCAATGATCACCTTTGGTTTTGAATTCCAACTTCCAAAATTTGGCCTCCAATGGTCTAAAAATTTGGATGTAATTGAAAAAGAAAAAAAATTATGTACAATGATTAAATTAGTTTTCAAATTTTTGAGGATGGATGTTGGTCGAATAGCGACTGACACAAAAAAATGTGAAAATTGATGTAGATAGCAATAACGATTAACATAAACTAACATAGACAGGGAGTGAACAATGGAGGATGTAAAAACTGATGTAGACAATGACTGACATGAACTAATGTGAACATTGAAGTAGACAAAGACTGACACAAAATAATGTGAACAATAGATGAGGGTGAACAAATAGAAAGGAGGATAGTGACATCATCAGTCAATGAAACGAGAAGCAGGGATAGCTAGACAATTGCAAGGGACGATTGGCGGTAGAAGGATGAATGTGGTCATGTGAAGGAGAGGGCCAATGTGACCACCGTATGATGGTCACAACACCTTAGTGTGCTTTGATGCTTAAAAAAAATTATTTTGTGCCCAACATGATGGATGTGGTACTAAAGATCCTCAAAAAAAATTGTGAAGTTGAACGACGCATCATGCGCCCTATTCATTAGTATTTAATAAAAAATTAACAAAAACTTTAGTAGTCGCGTACCTTAGTCTTTGTGGCGTGCTCCTATTTGTGGGTTTCTTTAGGGTTTTTTATGGAATGATTTTTATTTTATCCTTCTAACTAGGAGCATGTAGTATGATTTTTTATTTTATCCTTCTTATGAGGAATACGCTCGATGAAAACAGAAAAAAAAAATTACCACCTCTCTCAAAATCATCATCGAAGTTCACAAATCATGAAGCAGAAAATGCCAAATGTCACCCAATGTTAGGATGGAACTTTAGGGTTTAATTTTCTTGCATGTAATTAGTTTATTTTTGAACCTTAGCAACTGACTAATTTTTTGCACAAAAAAATATTTTTGGTGCCTTCATTCTTGCTTCCTATGATCGATGATTCTACCTACTATGATTAGCTCACCAACTACGATTGAGCGAATTAAGAATCCTCACTAACCGTAATTTAAACCTTTTTAAAAAATTCTACGATTTTCATATACTTCCAGAACTTTTTATTTGTCACTAGGTTGCTCCTATGTGTGTTGAATGCTCGAAGATAACATCAGAATCCTTTCTTCAAGATGTATCGATTAAATTATTTTTGTTGTTTTTGTCACTTCTAAGATTTGGATCTAATACCACTTACAGTGTTCCTCCAGCTAATAGTGCAAAATATTAACGCAATAAATAATTTATACAATGAAAGAAATAAATAGTGAGCAGTAATAATCAAATCAGTTTGATATTTATCAAATCTAGTCACTCATAGAGGGTAGTCTCATAGCCACTTAGAGAGGGTGAAGTCTCTTGAGAAGATACACAATTGGATAAATTATTTGATAATGAAATAAATCAAATAACTTTATTCCTATATTTAAATGAAATCGATGAAAAGTATTTACAATTGGAAATATAGTCGACTATGGTATATTAGGGTTGTAACAAAAATGAGGTATTCTATTTACAATTTCTTTTACATTATTTTACATCATATCAATATATCCTATGGAGAAGAAGGATAGATTTTAAGTGCCACAAAGGCATATTCTTCACAAAGATAAAATAGCTCAAAGCGATCGTGTAAAGAGTATTCTCCAATTAAGGTAGAAGAGTCTCTCAAAAGACTCGTATCTTCTAGTATTTGGATAGACGAACCTACAAGTAAATAAAGCACAATATAAATAAAGGAGAATAATTATCTTTAAGGGCAATATTATCTACAAAAGGGATTCATAACAGGTTGAAAAAATAAGGAAAACAAAGCATAAAATATTACACTAGACATACATCCAAGGAGCATCATTGGAGTATTTTAAACTCCATCATAGTAGTGCTTGAAGCCTTCAATATCATTGCTCAAATCCTAGCTCCAAGTCTCCAAATACATTGCTCTTCACTCCAACAGGAACCAACTCATACCAAGCACCATTGAACAAAGGTAGAGTTGGTCGTGTTGCATTGTTAATAAGGGTATTGCAAAGATATATTGAAGAGGCATGTAGAAGGCTCATGTACAAAGGGAAGGTAACACTTGGCACCTATAATGAAATCCTAACGTTTCCCACACAAGCACCCATCCATTGCAAGTTTGACCAATAAAATATAACAGGGAAGAAGGTTGGCGTGATAGAAGGAATAAGACACATGTCATAAAAAAGAATGAGCGCTCATCCAAGACTGTAACACTCATCCTTTACCTAGAAAAATTTATAAGTGGTAATAAACCTCTTCTCATCCCTCAAGTGCTCAAAGATAATCGCCGTGACACTTATCACATATTTCAATATTCCTCTTCTATTAAAAGGTACCAAAGACCAAGGAGATCAACATTCATAGCCAAATTCATAACAACATTTATAGCCGAATATCTACATTTATAACACATTCGTAGCAGCTTGAGCTGCAGTGTGGAATAAAGTTGAAGAGCATTAAAGGCCCTAGTCAAGGTAGGTCAAAGACTCCAAAAATGAGGCACCACCATCCAAGCATTGAAGCCAAGGAAGAAAGGACATAAATTTTGTTGTCATCTATGACTAAATTCAGCATCGAATATTCCGGGTTTGCAACATTACAAAGGTAATAATTTATCTTATTCTCATTTTCTCTCATTAATAAGAGTTATAAATATAAGGTTGAAAAATATATGGAAATCAACTATATTTGAAAGTAAAATTAAAGGAAATTTATAGCTTAATATTTGCAAATTAAACTTAGGATAAATAAAAATTTCTACCTAGAAAATTAAAATTCTATTATTGCAAATATATTTGTTTTTAATATTCCAAATTAGGGATTTATAAGGAATACTACACCAAAGTAGGATATTGGAATTTAGAAACATTAAATATCAAATATCAAAAGCTATAAAAGTAGGTTCATTAAGAATTATCAAGAGTTGAAAATTAATTGGTATTCTTGTCTCAAAACTACATTAAATGGGCAAAAGAAATCCAACCATTAGAACCTCATCAAATTAGAAAGTGCCTAGCTCAATAGGAGAAATAAGTAGTAGCAAAAAGTTGATTTTGGTATTTACAAAACTTTATAAAATCAACCTAAAACTGAACTACTATTCACAAAAATCACTTTATCAATCATATAGCATATTCAAAATCACTAGGGAGACATAAGAATCCTACAAAACTTGATAATAATAGCATTCGTTCAAAATTTATCAAGTACCCAATCCATTTGGGAGTCATAAGGTCTCTACAAAACTTGAATTCTATAAGAACTTTATCTCTTAAATAGAGATATATAAGAAAGCCTGTAAAACCTAAGATCTACAAAGGTTCTATCAAATCAAATTCATATACTCTAAACTAGGGAGTCATAAGGATTCTACAAAGGAATTGCAAGAAATACTATTTCAAGGCACTATCAAGTCACTTTATATTCTAATCCAGGAAGCTATAAGGATGTCCACCTCAAGCAATACACTTAGAAGTGGAATGAGAAAAATACCAATATGGATTAAAAGCATGATTGATAATACAATGGATAGCAATAAGAAAAATGAAAAAGGGAAGGAAGAATCAATAATATGGGAAATAAGTTCTGAAACAAATAGCTACGAAAAAATAGATTCTTCTAATAAAAATGATGACCACATTCAAAAAGGAGATCAAGAAGACAACATACAAAGAAGTAAAAATGAAATAGCTTCAATTATGCACCTATGGCTTAAGAATATAGTCAAGGATATAGATAAATATAATATCCCTAAAATATACTACAAAGTAGCCAAAACATCTCTATTGTGCACCTATTGCAATAAATACGATCATGAAAAGATCAATTGTTTGAATTGCCATCCATGCAAATACTGCAAAGGGTAAAATCATTCTTATTTATTCTGTTACTATAAATACAAGTACTATAAAAGCTATTAATAAATATTACTACATAGAATATATTGGTACTTTCAAAATATTATTCCATAAGCATCTACTAAAAATGAACTCAAGCTTGATACTTATGAAGGTCAAAAAGATAGGTCATACAGAGGTGCAAAGGAGAGAAAATGGGTCAAATCTGATCCACTTAAGACATGCAAAATCATGAGATAACTAGTTTATCAAATACATATGATGCCAAATAATAAAGTATTGTAAAATATAAGAAGCTATAACATGAATAATGAAGCAGCCAAAGAAGAACCTAATTAAGACCATTCTTAAGAAGAAGATCCATATTGAAGATTGAAATCTTCAATACCCAAATAATGTAATACAGGGGGGTGTTAAAGTTAGGGTATATCATATCATTTGGGTCATGTGAATGTACCACATTTGGTACATAGTTATAGCAAGATATTACTTTAGGTGTAAGTTAGCTAGTTACTTCAAGCAATGTAATAAATGCACAAGTGGCAATGTGCAAAGTGTCCCCTTATACAACTAGGTAGAGTGTTGGCCAAGGAATCTATCTTCCTATATAAAGGGCCTCATAGAGATATATCATACATCAATTACATTGTAGTAGAGAGTAGTAGATAGTAGTAGAACTCTTGTATGGAGTACAATGTAGCTCTTTAGCTTGTATTGATGGAATGACCATTACCTCCATACTGCATTGTATTTTTATCATTTCTATTTATAGTACATTTCAGTCATATTGCAGAATTAATTTCTTTCATATTTTTTGCATCTTATTAGTACCTATGTTAGATCTCTCCCACAGTATATATCCTCAAAATCTAATATCCTATAGCCTAGGTTATAGTTACAGATTTTATAATCACTTATTTAACTTCCTCTTTAACTAGTATATCATATTACCCTAGTCCAAATTGTAATTTTGGAGTTGCATGAACTATAATTTATGCTTTCAAGTTATTGTTTGTGTGCCCTATTGTGCTAAAGCATATATTTATGGTTGTCATTTTAGTACATATCTCTATGTTTGATGTTTTGAATAAGTTTCTTGTACTAAATGTTTTGGATCCTACCTTCGTGTCAATGTTAGGTCTCCTAAAACTTGTTGTTGCTCATGTTCTTGAGCATCCTCATGCTACCTAGAGCATTATTCTTCACTCATGGGTTATTTTCCTACTCTCCTAAAAAATACCACTTCCTCTTCAAAAATAGTCTCCATAACAAGAGTTAAGGGGGTTGGTTCCTATTCTGCAACAATGGGTTCAATTCTATTAGGATGTAGTGGAGTTGACTCATGTTCATTCACCTGCTAGGACTATTCTACCAAATTGAGTAGAATTTGTGTTGCCTCATTACCCTCCTAAATGGATTCAGGAGGTATATTTCCTTGTTCTCCATTTTTGTCCTTTAACTCATAAAGTTATTACATCATTTGACAAATGTATTGGTCTTTCTTATTAATATTTTCTTCTACCTCCTCTATCCATTTTTGTTGCATTGTGATGGTTACCCTTCCATCCTTCATGTGGTCCTCTAGCTCCATTGGTATAGTTGTCTCCTATTTTGAGGATTCTGAGGAATAGGTAGGCAGTGATATTTTTTGTGGTGAATCAACCTCCATTGGTTTATCTATTTTTACAAGACCTTCATAACCCTGCTCATCCTCCTCATCCACCTAAACTGGTTATTTCCATTTTTGTTTTTAGGGCTCAAGGGGTGTTGTCTATTTTTCCTACGTAGTTGCTTGTTTTTTTTCTTAAACTCCTTCTAAGAGGGGATTATGTAGATGCATTTTGTTGTGCCCTTTATTTTTTTGTGGTGCTCTATGGTGCAGTTTTCTCACTTTTTTCCTAGTAGCAATCCTAGTCCTTCCTTTTTGTGTTTGTTTTTGTTGGTACTCTTCCTTTATGGAAGAAGAGTCCTCCTAAGAAAATACCTCCTCTATAGACAATTATTCTTCTTGAGCAACATTTTCCTCTGTCTAATTTAAAGTGTTCCTATTGGGCAGAGATATCTACCAAAGCATATACTTCTATTACACCATAATGACAATCGTCCTAGTCTTCCTCTCTACTATAGGGGTTTCGATTTTTCTTTTTTTGCTTCTTGTTGACCTTGTTGTAATAGGTATTTGTGTACCAAGGGAGGAATAGTTTTCTCTATTTTTAGATGTATCCCTACTCTCAATTTTTTTAGTAGAGGTATTTTCCCTACTACTAGTCCCTTCATCCTTCTTTTATTGAGCATTCTTAGCAGGGGTCTGATCTACCCAAGGCTCAAATAACCTGGTAAAAGACCTAGTGTTCCCTCTAAAGTGGTATTTATAGATTAATTTTATCAAGCCACGATGCCTGACTAATCCATACCTTGCTTTATATTGTTTGGTCATGTAATGCAAAGCCTGATGTAGATACATAGGAATATTTATCCTAAGTTTATATTTTCTGACACCATGCCTTAAATGGGTTAAGACTTTGATATGGTGCCCTAATAAAATAGCAACCTAAATCTTACAAGTCAAGTATTGAATCACCCATGTGGTGACCTCATCCTAGGCTTGTTTAATATTGGTTCACTTTACTTCCTTGCATATTCAATTGTTAATCTACATTTGGGGTTTAGGGTTCCCATATTTTTGAAAACTCTTTACTAGCTCAAGTATAGTTGCTTTAAAATATTTAACCAATTCTATCCCTTCAAGAGGTAATTCAAAATATAAAAAATTATTGTAGGAGCTACCTCTATACACATTCCTCTTATAGACACCCTATTGTTCCACAGAGTATGGAAGAATTATTTTGCCAATCCCTTTGAACAATGGTTAAATTTTTGTAGAAATATTATCCATCCTACTTGCTGGAAAATATTGATGATTTTTGAGTGATGTTGTAACTATTTTATATTATTTGGCTTATATTTCTACTTTTGACCATCCATACTACTTGATATGCATTCAACTTCAAGCATTGTAGCTTAAATTCACTTCTTCTATAACTTTTTTTTGGCACCCCTGGTTTTTTATCTCTACAATTTTCATTTGGCACTCCCGGTTTTCATTCTGCAATTTCTACTTGGTGCTTCCCGTGTATCTTCAAGATAATATTTTTTAGAGCGTGCATTGTGATTATTATAAAGTACCTATGGCTATTATGTTTGAGCATGGTGATATGCTCTAGAATATGACGTAAATCCACTTACTAATATGTTGATTTTGCATCTCCCTATTCATTGACTAGACATGTGGTACATGGTAATTTGTCTTCTGAAAATTTCAAATTTTGGCATGGACTGAGGATGGCAATTGGAAAATTCCATGCATCATTATGGTAATATCATTTCCAATGCAAAACAAAACAAATGGTCAATTTTGAAACAATGGCTCACATAGCTTGGGTATTTTCCTATGCTTCCAAACTTTTGACACATTCACCTCGTTTTTTGTTGCCTTGTTTTTATTGAAACTATGTGATCACATGGCTTGGGGGTGGTGGTTGATTGAAAAAACCAATGGGATTTTATAGCACATGATATCATGATGAAAGCTACCATGTGTGGAGTATTAGCATTTGCACGATATGGTTGTGGAATGTTGAATTAGACAAGTACCACAACAGGCGAATGTGATAGGTAATGTCATGCACTGCATGTGGTATCACACGTCCAATTTTGTTTTTTGAATGCATTGCATACCATTTTTTTAAATAGTATTTTTTACCCATGCACGTAAATTCAAATCTGACCTGTTCATTTTGCAAATTTATCATTTTGTAGCCTTGATCATTTCATAGCATGGTCATTCAAAAGCACTTCTTCTATTTACTTTTAAATCTACCAAAGTTGAATCTCTCATGGATGAAGGTAGTATAGGATATCTTTTGGGTTGACTAGTAGGGTATTTCATATTTTTGATAAATTTGTACATAGTTATGACAAGTATTTAATTATTATTCATGCAATGTCAAGCCTAATTATGAGTAAAATTAAAGAAATGCATACCTTACTATATTGAAATATTCTTATGCATGCTTTGTATCATTTGATGATCATGGAGGCTTCTAAAATATGAAAACAACATTGCATAAGTGCAGTAAGTGAAATTTGGTGACTATTCAAAAAGAAAACAAGCTGGAAACTGGTTTTCATGTAAGTCTTAACTCAATAATGCCTTGGAAATATTTTTACTATTGAATTATTCATTATTCTAATTTATTTTTCATTTGAAATGGCTTCCATTTTTTGTTTTCAACCTTCTTATGTATAACCTTTTTTTCAAGAACATTTATCATTCAAAATTTGTACCAGAAGAGGAATCCTCTTCTACCACACATAGGTGAGATTGTAAAAAATATAGAGCAAACTCCTCCTTTGTAAATGGTTTATGGGACATTGGTAAACAATGCCCATTTACCACCAATTTCCTCCTTATATCATCAATAGGATAAATTCAAACATATCCATTATCAAACACTTATTCAATTTGATATAGTTTGAGCCATTTATTTTGTAACTTGCTAGTAAAATTAGTATATTTATAATCGAACAATAGTTCCCAATCTCCTAGTTCATATATACTACTCTTAATGTGACTATCATGCCACAATTTCTACTACTATTGAATGATTTCTATCTAGTGAAGTGATTTTAAACATAGTTCATCCAATGCATTCAACTATGTAATTCTCTCTTGTTGTACCTATGACAACTCAATGCCAACCTATGTAATTCTCTCTTGTTAGTAATTCAAATTCAATTGGAAAAAATAGGTTTCTTATCATAGACCAGTTTGTAAGGTGTAAAACCTATGGTGGATTTTCATGTAGCCCAAACAACCTCGGGTATTTTTTTCATCCAATTTTTCCTATGAGAATTTTTTGTTAGGATATTCTCTAATTCCCTATTTGTCACTTCTACCTAACCATTTGCTTGAGGGTGATAGGGTGATGATTTTTTATGTTTAATTTTGTATATTTTAGTAATTGCCTCTATAACTTTAGATGCAAATTGAGATCCATGATCTATAACAATATATCATGGAGCACCAAATATTTGAAATCTTTGAGTGTATATAAAATCAATGATCTCTTCTCAATCATGTTTTTAGGCATGTACTTCAACCCACTTTGTTACATAGTCAGTAAACATAAAAATGTGTTATTATCCTTAAGAAGGTAAGTTGATGGGTCCAACAAAATCTAATCCCCATTTCTCAAAGGGTTATACAACCACTTGAGATTGCAAAGGCATTTTATTTGTGGTAGTTGGTTTACCCATTATATGCATTGAATCACAATGTCGTACATACTTCTTTACATCTTTATGAAATGAGGGCTAATAATAACCTATTCCCAAAAAAATTCTAATGGTGTATTTTAATAAATAATACCCTCAAAATGGTTCATCATGATATACCCGAATAATGTCATACATCTCATCTCATCAAATACATCGACGTAAAATATAGTCAGATCCACATTTAAATAGTAGAACAATGATCCATTGGAATAATGAGCTTTGGTTCACCAATCATAGTTGTTCTCGAGTAAAGTGAGGGAAATTTTTCTATTGCTATGTAGTTGGTAATGTCAACAAACCATGGTGATTGTGCTAAAATTGCAAATAATATTTCATCAAGAAAAGAGTCCTCTACTGGTTCATTCTCTCTTGTGATATTTAGTCTGGACAAAAAATCAGCTACTAAATTAGCTTTTCTTGGTTCGTCTATTATAGACATGTCAAATTCTTGTAATAGTAGCAACAATATTATTATTCAACCACTAACTAAGGGTTTGTTCATAAGATATTTGATTGCAAAATAATTTGTATGAACAAATACTTGATATCCTGTGATATAGTGATGAAATTTGTTAATGGCATATACTACTACTAAGAATTATTTTTTGGTAATAGTATAATTCTTTTTAGCTCTTTTTTTTTTTTTCTAATTAATAAATGGTATAATGTTCTCCATTTTTAAATTGGCCTAGGGCTGCTCTGATTTCAATGTTAGATGCATCGGCTTGAATGTGCAATGGAAGTTTCCAATTTAGACTACGTAACACAAGTATAGTGGTCAATTTTTCCTTTAAAGTATCAAATTTATTTTGACACTTTTTTTGTCCATTTAAATTATGAATATTTAGTAAATAAGTCAAACATATGGTTTGAAATGGTACTAAAGTTTTAAATGAATTTACGATAGAAGCCAATATGTCCTTAAAAAATCCTAACATATGTGTGTGTTTAGGGTGCAGGCAACTTTTTGATAATCTCATTATTCTTAGGATCAACTTGTATCCCCTTATATGGGATGTGATTTCCACGAACAATACCTTCATCCATCATCATAAAATATTTTTCAAGGTTGAGATATAGATTATAAGTTTCACATCATGTCAAAACCTTGTCTATATTTTCAAGAGTTTTGTTAAAATTTCTACCACATACTATGAAATCATCCATGTAAATCTCGACACAATCATTGATCAAGTCATAAAAATAGCAAGCACTACTTTTTGGAAATTTTTTGGGATATTGCAAAGTCGAAAAGGTAAAACCTTATAAGCAAATGTTACCCATGGAAAACTAAAGTTTGTTTCTCCTAATATTTAGGTGTTGCCTAAATTTAATTATAACCATTAAATCCATCAAGAAAACAAAATTGTTTATTTTCAGCACATGTGTCTAACACGATCTATAATGGTAATGTAAAATGGTCCTTGTGTAGCTTTATTTAATTCTCTATAGTCAACACACACTCATAATTTCCCATTTTCTTTGGAACAATAACCAATGGTGAAACCCATCGACTATAAAAATGGGGTAGATGAATCCTACTTCTAGAAATTTTTTGATTTCATCTTTTACAATATCACGTAAAGTAGGGTTCAATCTCTATTGTGGTTGTCATACAAGTTTAACATCCTCTATATAAATTCTATGAATATATGTCTAGATGAATTATTGTTGTCTTTGTATTCCTATGCAAAAACATTGGGATGTTGACTCAATACATTAAAAATATATATTTTTGGTCATTTGTCAGCCAACTATTGATATTCAAATAAAAATTTGGTTGTACTTCAATTTGTTTCATACTAGTTGTATCAATTTTATTTCTTAAAAATTGCTTATTAATGAGTTGAGTGGGAAATGGTGTGGTAACAGAGAATTGAAGTTCTGAGTATTTTTATCAAAGGTAATTCTTGATGGAATTAAATTTGATATATGATAGTGAAAAGATGAGACAATATGATGATGTCATCCATGTGGTAAATTAAAAGAATTGTCTTGTATTGGAATGGATGGTAGTGGTTCAATTTCTTGTTCTGCATCCTTCTAAAGTAAACGATTGATAGTAACTAGTTCATCTTCCATTCCTAAATCATACAAATTATTCATTAGTACTATCTCTTCTTCAAAGATAACTCTCTTAGATGGATCCAATTCTTCAGCATGATCTTTTATAATTATGGTGGCTAATGTTGAAATGTTCTCTTCATTATCTTCATATGATTCATAAAACCATATATTACTAGTAAAATTGATTGAAGGTTTGGCAGGAGGATACAAAGAGATTTTCTTTGGTCTGTTCCATTTGAAATCATCATATCCCCTTATCTAAAATTAATGAAGGTAGTTTTCATAGCAATCCAAGGCCTCCCAAGAATTATTGGGTAACCATTCATAGTATTTCGAGGTTGTAATACCAAAAATTCAACTGGATATTCCCATGATGAAACTAATACAGGAATATTTTAATTGTTCCTTCTGGTTTGGCAACCAACCTACTAGTCATTTTTAATATTATGGAAGTAGGATGTAAGTTATCTTATTGTAATATTTGCATTATATCCTTTGTCATAATGTTGATGGTTGCCCTTAGGTCAGTCAAAACAATGGATATTTGCATTGATACTATGGCTATTGTGACTACAATTCTTGGATCACCATATTTTGGTGGAATAAACTTTCCTGCAAGGAGGTCTGTTAACATCCCATATATTTGTATGTTTTATGGTAATGCTTTCTTCTTTCTTCCTAGTTTTCTAATATATGATTCCTTAACAGTTTTGTTGATTGTTGGTATATCTTTAATAGCTTGTAATAAAGGAATCATAATGTTTAAACATTTCAATTCCTTTATTAATTTTGGTTCTAAAGATATTTTTGATTTCTCAAATCGTTCAGGGTACGGTATTCTTTTTGACGAAGGTAAATCTTCTTGATGGAAGTTTTCTTTTTTTCTTTAATTTTTCAAGATGTTGGTAAATCTTGATGAAGGTAAATCTTCTTGAGGGAAGTTTTTTTTTTTCTTTCTTTTATTTTTTCAAGATGTTGTTGTGGTTTTGGTGGAAATGAATCTTGTTTATTCTTATTGATTTCCATTTCTTTAATGATGGGTGGAGTTGGTTCAGGAATTGTTTTTCCTAAATGTAATTGGATATTATCACAATCAATAACATTTATCATGGTTGTTTCTTTTGATTCAACCATGTAGACAAGGGCTACCTATCTAGTGTTATTTGGGTTGGCCATAGGTTGAGCTAAAAGTGGGGGTTTTTTACCTATTGTAGTGATTGTTATTATCTACCCTGAGGGTAATTCTGAGTAGGACCAGGTAATAAGTTTTGTTATTGATTTTGATATCTACAATGTGTTGTGGTTGCTCCACAACTAGCCCCAATAATTGGGGACCCACCATTTGAAAATTATTTTTTGGAGTTTTGTTTGTTTTGGGGCATCATTCTTTGTGTGTCTCTACCCATGTGCTTGTATTGGTTTTCGAGACTCATCATGTGTAGTTTTTCTTTTATGCGGGTTTTCAAGGATTGGTTGGATAAGTTTGAGTTTTTGCTTTAAGGTTGAATTTATTGTTTCCCCTTTCTTGTTTGTATATGAAGTGAGTGATTAGTTATGATTCTTTAATTTAAGCATTTTAAATTAAGGATTTGGGAACCAATTAAAAATAATATATATATATATATATATATATATATATATATATATATATATATATATATATATAATTTATTATAATAATAATATATATTGAAAATAATAATAAATAAAAAACACAAGAAATTTTGAAAATTTAAAAATAAAAAAGTATATGTTCATATATATATATATGAATATATGCAATAAAATATAATAAAATGAAATAAGAATATAAAGTGATATTATATTACATTATATTATGATATAATATAATATGAAAAGATATAATTGAAGGAGACGAATTTTACTTCGTTAAAGGCTTTAAAACCCTCATGTTTTATTTGATGTATATTTAATATTAACATCTAATCATTTTTTTGGTTGCCCCTGTGCAGGTTCCAGGCAAATACGTAGTATGTGGAGACCACGTGGCAAAAAACAGTGGGTTCTCATCCTTGCATGGCAAACCCTAATGGGAGGGAGGCAAACCCAATGATGCCAACATGGACAAACCAACGTGGCATCCACCATGTGACACAAAAGTGATGGGAGACCTACCTATGTGGACGAACGCCCGTGATTAAAGAGATAATTCGACGAATAGGAGGTGTGCTCGCTGCGTGATTCGATAACGCGTAGACGAGAGCAGCGAACGTCAGAACGTGGCTAACAGGGTAAGTACAGTAGATGAGAGGAAACAACGATGTCCGTGGGCCCATATGACATGGACGTTCGGTTGTAGCCGAGAGTAATGACACGACGAGAAAATTTCTTCGAGCATTGTGAATGATGTATAGCCGGACGTCGCGGCATTGAGGAGACCGGCTCGATCGCTGGGCAGGTTTGAAAGTTGATGACATGGCAATGTTTAGAGACAAGTGGATGGCAAGTAGTGGGTATCTTCAGAAACAAATGTCATAACCGAGATGTGTTGGGACACCATTCGCAACAGTGCGGTAATCGGTGGACAACTAACAAAGAATAATCAATTTCATGGCTAGAAAAGATGTTATCAATAAAAATGCATAGACATAGTGAGGATTCTCGAATTTACATCTCCAAATGTGTTGTAAACGTTGTGTCTGTTGGTTCGGGTCCGAACATGTATCGACCGAAAGGTATAGAATGAATAGCCATTTGTTTATTAAATTTTGGTTATGAAGCATATAGGACCCTATGTGAGAATGACTCAGTTATTTTTTGAAAGGAGGGTCTAGCCATTGCTTACAAGGCTAAGGTCATATGTAATATCATTATAATAAGATGGCGGTGTATTGGGGTGCATTGTACATAAGAGATATATTCGCCATGTATTATATGATGCAGGAAAGCATAATGTGGAGAATATGGGAGTCATAAGGGGGAATGAACATTTTATTAATGTTGTTATTTATATTATAATATAAATAAGGGGAGTCATAAGGAAAGCATACTAGGTCATCATTTTTATTTAGATTATAATATAAACGAAGGGATATAAGGGAGTGAAAGATTAATGTGGATATTTAGATTGTTGTAATGTTCAACGAGAAAGATATAAAAAAATAAAAATAAAATATAAAGTTATTTTATATTTTATTTTCATTTTATTTTAATATTATAACGAAATAAAGTGATAGAAATTTAGAAAGGAAGAAGAAATGAATAGACTCTTATTTTTTTTAAAAGCCCAATGAGACCATTGTACAAGGGGCTGGAAATCTATGTAAAGAAGAGAATTTTTTGAAATACAAGGCTTTCATTTTGGCAAAAGAAATCTTTGTGAGCAAAACTACAAGGAGAATATATCTAAGACTACTGTTTTTACTACACATATTTTTTTTTTGCAACTCTTTTTGACTTGTATCTATTTGTTTATGCCATAAAATGGGTTGCAATAGGTGAATGTCAAATGTATTGCAAGTATATTTTATCCTTTGAGTCTCACACTTGGTCTAATCTGATTGTGCTTGTGTTGCGGTCTATTAGGTCGAGTTGTCTTAGAATTTATCTCTTAACTTGGGGTTTTGCAGGGAGGGATTTACTAACCAATTTTGAATGTCATTTTTGGTTTTTCCAGCTAACCTTGTAGATTTGTTTTTTTTTTCTCGCATTTAGAGTAAATTTTTAGTATTTATTTTAGTTGCATATTTTTTATTCTGGTCCATTCCAGAATTTTTGTTTGTTTCATTCTGGTCCTTCCAGAAGTTCTGTCATTTATTTTCCATTCTGGTCCATTCCAAAATTTTAGTTTAAGTATTTTCATTCTGGTCTTTCCAGAATTTCTGTCTATTTTCAGTTTTGTTCATTTTCATTCTGGTCCATTTTCCAGAATTTCCTGTTTATTTCTAGTTCATTTGTTTACATTCTGGTCCTAATCCAGAAATTTTTGCACCTCCAAATTCATCAATTTAATTTTCAGATAAAACACTGGTTTAGGAGGGTTACTAACGCCAAATTTACACTAAAACAAGATAAAGCAAATGAACACTAACATGCTAACATACTAACTTTTACTAACACCAAATTCTAACATAGGGATAGTGGATAATTTACAATGAAGATAAAATGAATCCACTAACTTTAAAATGAACCACACATTAAAGGCACGGATCTTAAAATGAAGTGGATCTTTCCACGCACTTTTACATTTGAAATCCTTTTAATCTAAAGATAAAAGTTGTGGAGTAACTCGGGATTCAGTGGTAGATCACATTAATATCAAGAGCACTAAAAGGATTATTTTATTTATTTTTGGAAGATTTTCAATTGTTGAGCATTATTTGAACTATTCAAGGCCCCTTGTTAACTATCACTTGCAGGTTTGAGTTTATTCTGGTACACATTTGTTTTTGTTTCATCTTTTATTAATCACATATACTCACAAATGTTTACTTACTAGAACCTTGGAGAAATGGGTGATTTCACCTAATTTCTTTGCAAGAGAGAGTTTTCAATTCAATACTCTATTTGTGGTGATAATTTTACAATAGGGTAAAATATTCACTCAACACATTGCTCTTGGTATGGTTGATATTGTGGTCCCCATTGTTGTCCTTGCATTTGTGTATGCATCCATGGTGGTTGATTCCATTGTTGATTCATCCATCTAGGTTGAGACCATTCTTGAGATGATGCCCATGGTGGTTGATTCTAAGGTTGTGGTTCTAAATTAAGCCATGGCATAGACCAAGGATTATTTCCCCAATTGGTAGGAATCGAGAAGTGTTTTGGTATGGGTATTGAGGAAAATTTCCCTCTTATCTTAGTCCTACAAAGTTAAGTTCTTTGTAGGTTGAGACTATTTCTCAAAGACATTCTTAATTTTGGTAATTATTGGCACTGATATGTAGGATGGCCTTTGTCATAAATGCTACATATAGCAAATATGGAAGTGTTTTCAAAGGGCGCTCATGGAGAGCATGTTTATTTCTACATATTGGATAATAAATGGCCAAAGGTTCAATAGATTTGGCCTTCACATTTAATTCTCCTAATGTTGTGTTTAGATGCACTAGGATGTCAATTTTTAGATTGGAAAACTCTTCCATCAATTCTTTCAAATTATTTGTCTTATTACCTGTTGAGTGGTATTTTCACCCGATTGTGAAAACACACTCTCCACTAGGATTTTGCAGTTCTAAATCCTCTCTTGCAAAGAAATTAAAAAAAAAAAATTCTCCAAGGTTCCACTATGTTAGCATTTGGTATATGTGTATCAATAATCTTAAATAAAGATATTCAATTTAAATGCTTGGAACACCTTAGTGATTGCAAGTAACTCTTAACAAGGGGCACTGTGGTTTATTTCACCATGAGACTTTAGTGATTGTTCATTGCTTTTTAGATTTTGATATTTTTTTAGATATTTATTTTAATGCCTTGAAAGTTAAAGCCTCTGGAAAAATATAAAAAGCAGAAAAAAAAAAAAAAATGAAATGTAGAAACTGAGATTAAAATGCATTCAGAGTGCTACGATCCTACTTGAAAAAATCGAAGATATGAGGTTTTCTGCATACAACCTAACCTATTGAACCTACAAACATGCACAATCTAGATAAGCTAGGTGCTAGTTTTTGGGGTTTTTACTATGATTTCATATTTAGACATTCGCATGAAGCAACCAAGAGCACTTGCATTAAACTTCACCTATAAGCCTAGAAATCTGAAAGGGGAAAATAAAACATTAAATCTTGCATGCAGAAAATGACTCCTTTCTTGTCAATGAGATGCAAACTCTTTGTATTTTTTGTATTTAAAATATGTCAGTTTACAACAACAGAAGCTTCTAGTTTAAACAAAACCAGACAAAGTGGAGGAAAATGCTCCAAAAGTAGGCCCAGAATGGCCTATCACCTTCAGCTCTGCAACTCTGCCCGCAGCGATTTCTGACCCCTGTATCAATCTGTGCCTCTAATTTTATACTTTCTGGTGCGGTTCTCTGTTTCGCTCTGTGGTGCTTCGTTTCACCTCCCATAATGCATCATTTTGTATTCCCCACCTTTTCATTGCTTTTGACTTTATGTTCAATGTCGAAACATTTGATATTCTCTATGAACTGTAATGCTTCTGTAACCCCGACACTCGTATGCCACGTATTTTACGCTCCTCTCGCATGTTTCGTAATTGCCCCCTTGTAAATCATGACAAAAATAGCATGTCACGATATCGTGACGTTTTTTTGCATGCAACTCTGTTCCTCTGCCTGCACAGCGAAAATGAGACATGTCGCGAAATCATGATATTTTCGACCAACAGCCTTGTCCGCCATCATGCACAGCAAAAATGTGACATGTTGCAAAATCATGACACTTTTCTCTTTTGCACCATCTTCTGCTTTTTGTCATGAAATCACGACAATTTTTTGTTTCGTACCACTTGGTCGCTTTCGTCGCGAAATCGCGACGCTTTTCTCTTTCAAGTTGTCTCGCTGCTTCATGTCATGAAATCACGACACCTTTCATTTGGAGTTGTCTTGAGGCTTTCTGTCATGAAATCATGATGCTTCTCCGTTCTGTACCACTTTTCCATCTTTTCGTCGTGAAATCACAACACTTTTCTAATTCGGGCTGCTCTTGCTATATTTGGCCGCAAAAACACGACATGTCACGAAATCGTGACATATTTTCCTTTCGTACCATCTCGTTGCTTGGAGCCGTGAAAACGCGACCTGTCGCGATATCACGACATTTTTCCTCTACGTTCATTTTGGTAGCTCTAGGTCGCGAAACTCCGACATGTCACGATATCGCGACATTTTCTGCCTTGACTCTTCCCTTGCTGCCTTATGTTGTAAAATCGTGACACTTTTTTCTTCTGCATCCTCTTGCTGATTTCTGTCACGAAATCGCGACACCTTTTGTTCCGTACCCCTGTGCCTATTTTCTGTCGTGAAAACGTGACATGTCGTGATATCGCGACATTTTCCACTTTGTCTTTCTCTCTCTTCTATGACCCACGATTTCACAACACGTCATGATATCGCGACATTTTCTCTTCATGATGCATTTTGTTGCCCATAGCCGCGAAAGCGCAACACGTCACAAAATCGTGACAACTTTCATCTCTGGGTAGCGACAACGCAACACGTCATGAAATCGCGATAACTTTTATTTCTTGGTAGCGATAGCGCAACACGTCACGAAATCGTGATAACTTTCATTTCTTGGCAACGACAGCGTGACATGTCACTATATCACGACAACTTTCATTTCTTAGTAGCGACAGTGCAACATGTCGCGATATCGTGACACCTCTTTTTCTTTTCGACCACGATAGAGCAACATGTCGCGATATCGCGACAATTTTTCTTTTTCGGCCGCGATGGAGCAACATGTCGCGATATTGCGACATGTTTTCATTTTTGTGAAATTTTGCTTTTTTTCTTGATTTTTAGCATCTGGGTCACTGAGGTCTTCTTTGGAAGCAAGCAAAAAATGTGGGTCCCCAATTTTGGGGTGTGTTGTGGATCAGCCACAACAAATGGCGACTCTGCTGTCAAATGCTCCTGAGCATTTTGGTGAGAACCCAACCTGGAAGTATACAAACTCAAAACCAGCATTAGCACATAAAAAATATAAACAAATGCCCATAGATCAGAAATACATGAATCATCAGAATCATTAAGTATCAGCTCGATGTGTGCAATGTGTTTCATTTCCTATCATTTGAAATTGATCAACATTCCATCGTCAGCTTTACATGAATGCATATGTGAGATTGTGAATGATTTGTGTAACCTAATAAATATGCTAAGAGATTTTGCTTTTATAAAGGCATAGTCCTTCTAGTATCATACACAAAAATTTAAGATTATCAAACCCTCTTAGGATCAAATATGTATAATGAATTGCTTTATTAAATCCCAAAGTTGGTTATGAGTCACTACCCTCTTGAACCCATGTGCAAGTGTGAGTGAAATCAGAACTTTGGGGAATAGGATTACCAACCTAAGCGAGATGGGAATTTAACCCTATCCTTACTATTCTGATTTGGAGTTCATTACCTCATCTTGAACAAAATAATTTAACCTGTTATGGATGAAATGGTCAGGCTAGTCTGTCCATATGAGCAATCAGTGGTCTTGCTTTTAGACAAGACATGTTGCCACGCATGAGCATACTTAACCCCATAATCCTTGGTTTGGATTCATTCATTCTTTTCTTTTATTTCTTGGACCTTTCGGATGACTAGGGACATGTACGATCCTTCCAATCCAATATTGAGATGAAATGGGAAATATTAATTTTTTACTTTTATTTGCTTGGACCTTTGGGATGACTACCCATCCTTTGCAGAGGACATGCAGTACGATCCTTCCCATCCAAGCTTTATGATGAAAAGAGAAAAATGGAAGCTTTGGGGAATCGGATTCTCAACCTAAGCAAGATTGGAATTATGTCCTATCCTTACTACTCCATGTAGGTCAAATTAGAGCTTTGGGGAGTTGGATCCTCAACCTAAGTTTGATGAGGTTTAATCTTATCCTTACTACTCTGGTTTTAGACTTTAAGCTTGATGGAAGTGGTAAAAACCATTGTTTTAAGGATTATGTTGCATGATAGGACAGACATGAATTATTCTTTTCACCTCCCCTTTTCATCCAAGTATGGTTTTGACCATTTTGCTCAAGATTCTTTTTTAATGTGCATAGAACGTACTTGGTTCAAGATTGTTCGGACATCAGTTCCCAACCTTAGGATTTTTTTTTTTTTTTTTTATGTTTCATGTTATAGAATAATCCTAAGAGGATTTGACATTTTTCAATGATTGTATTGGAAATGGATATGCAACTAAGATGGAATATATATGCAAAATGGAATGTAATATGAATGTATTGCTTTTTTGAATTGTGGATGAAGTATACCACCTATGTAGCCATAATTTGCAAAACTGACAACTTCATGCATCACAAGTTTCAAACGATATTTTTTTAATGTGTTTGTGTTACTTGTGGAGCTTCTACAACACAATTCCAATGTTTCATATTCTCCTGATCTTAGGCATAAGTTGACATCTCAAATTTTTCCTCTTTTTTTTTTTTTTTTTATAAAAAACCAAGCATGTCCATAGGACCAACACATAACTTTAAATTAAAACTTATTCAATCCAAAACCAAACTGCAATCCAAAAATGAAAATTTGAAAACACAAGCCAAAACCCAAAAACCAAAATCTATATACAAATGTACAATATAATACAAGATGATGTAAAGCTTGGATTATCACTTTCCTGGATCCCAAACATGATTAGAACAATTCAAAAAACATATGACACAATACACATGCCAAATTTTGTAGGAATCCAACAATAATAAGATCAAACCAAGCAATGCAACAAATTTCAACTTGCCATGCTCACCATACCAATTTGATTTAGTTCTATTACCAACATCATAGGTGAGATTCAAATCACATTCATTAGACAATGGTTGGTATTCAATTTTATCTTGTCTATTCTTTAAAGTGCAAGTTTCATCATTCCATTCATGATTTAGAAGTAGGCTTTCCTTTTCAAATGTGAGATGTTGCAAAAAAGAGCCTATTTCTAAAAGTCTTGAATTCAAATCATTTTCCAGGATTTTAAAGCAATCAAAATCATTCCAAACTTGACAAGCATCAACAAAATTTGGCATTTCCTCATTAATGATGTTAGCATCCAAAGGGACATCATGTAACCTCGTCACTTGAAATATTTGTAGCTACTACCAAAGGTAGAGATTTCACCTTGTCATCCCTACTCAACCCATCATGATTAGAATTTACCACAACTTGATGAGTGTTAGTAGCTTTTTATTTTTCTTCATTGTCTTCTTCATCATCCAACACCTGTTCAAAAACACCAAATTTAGGCACCCAATCAAACATGCGTCCATCTTTTTCAAAACAAGAGCCTAATTTTTTAAGATATGTGTCACGTGACACCTTTCCACGATCAATGGCTTGAGTTGCATCAAAATCCATATTTTCATTAGGATCATCAATAGCATCCAACCCACACCACTTAGGTTTTGTAATTTCATCATTTTGAGATGGCATAGACATTGTAGAAACAATAGGTGGATCAAGATTTTTGATTTCTTGCCCCTCAAGGGGAACAAAAACAATTGATTCTCCTTCTTGATCCATGGTAGTAAAATCATTATCCTTCTCCAACCTTTGATGAGATTCCAACCCTTCTTCCAAAACATTCTCAGATTGTACAGGACTTGTAATATCTTCATGTAAAAAGGCAATTGTATTATCCTGCATATCAATAGACACACAAATTTCATTAGAAGGTTTGGAGTGAGCATACTCTTCCCAAGAATCATAATGATCATCTTTCAAAATCAAATTGTGATGCTCAACTATTTCTTCATCATATTTTAATTCATCAACATGTTTCTCATCAAATTTATCTTCTCCTTCCTTAGATGGTTCAATTACTTCCAAAATTGGGTTATTGCTTGTATTCGAATTGATAAGGTTATCATAATCCACATGTGTAACCCATGATTCACGTTTAACATAATTTGGAAGGTGTGAATTTTTTGGGCCATTACTTTCAATAATGTCATCCAATGTGTCATCCGAATTAGATTCATCCTCATAGAATTCATCTTTTGGTGAGTCAAGGGTTTCCAATTTGTCACATGTTTCCATACTAGTTGGATCTAGTACTCCTCCCTTGCCCAAAATTATATTCTTATGAAAATCATCGAAATTGATTTTAGAAACATCTTTTGAATCAAGATGAGTATTTTGAAGTTGATTCATACTTAAGAAAGATGGTTGATCTTGCATAGTAGGTTGAGGATTTTGAAATTGATTGAAGCTTGGGAATGATTGTTGATTCTAAAATTGATTCACACATAAACTTGGTTGAGGTGGATAAATCATTGGGTGGGTAAGGGAGGTATTAAATGATTGAAGATTATACGATCCAAAACCCACACCATAATTTTGACAACTCAATTGTTGTTCAATTGTCATTGCTTGAGTATAGGCTTGTGACAAAGATGTAATTTGAGGCATCCCTCGCAAATATGTGGAAATGAGTGGGTCAAGAGCATTGATGTATATTTGGAGAGTCACTTCTTCTTAAAGAACATAAAATGTCACTAATTGAGTATATAATCCAAAGAACCTTTCAAAAAATGACTTCACATTTTCACTAGGTCCTTTTTTAATAGTGAAAAACTGCTCATACATGCGGATTGGGTCAACTTGCTTTTTGTTGAATTGATTAAGAAATGCTGCCTCTAGTTGAGCCCAAGAAGTGATAGACCCTAAATGCAGGCTTGTAAACCAATCATATGCCACTTTGTCCAAGGTGTAAGGGAACATTTTACAAACAACATCATCATACCAAATTGTTAAGTGATTCACAACAAATTTGAATGCTTGAATGTGTTCTTCTGCAGTATTTGTCCCATTAGACAAAATTTGAGGAAGACATCTCTCAAAACCAACGGGAAAATAATGTTGAACTCCTGGTATATTCAATGGGCTACTCGTCATCCACGGTGTAAACATAGCCATTAGTGAATCTTAAAGAATATAACTTTAATACCCAAAAAAAAATTTTTTTTTTTTAAATCAAATCAAATCACATTATTCCTGTATGAACAATCAAAGCATTAGGAAAGTGCATAGCAATTCATGTTCTCCTTTTAATAGTTCAGAGTTGTATTGTTAAAAGAGAGCTAAAAATAATAACCAATAGGGCATGAAATATACAAAAATTTAAATCTCACTAAAATAAACCCATCCAGACCCTCCTTCTAGCGCTAATCTGTTGAGTGGTATTTTCACCCGATTGTGAAAACACACTCTCCAATAGGATTTTGCAGTTCTAAATCCTCTCTTGCAAAGAAATTAAAAAAAACAATTTCTCCAAGGTTTCGCTATGTTAGCATTTGGTACATGTGTATCAATAATCTTAAATAAATATATTCAATTTAAATGCTTGGAACACCTTAGTGATTGCAAGTAACTATTAACAAGGGGCACTGTGGTTTATTTCACCATGAGACTTTAGTGATTGTTCATTGCTTTTTAGATTTTGATATTTTTTTAGATATTTATTTTAATGCCTTGAAAGTTAAAGCCTCTGGAAAAAAATAAAAAGCAAAAAAAAAAAAAAATTGAAATGTAGAAACTGAGATTAAAATGCATTTAGAGTGCTACGATCCTACTTGAAAAAACCGAAGATATGAGGTTTTTTGCATACAACCTAACCTATTGAACCTGCAAACATGCACAATCCAGATAAGCTAGGTGCTGGTTTCTGGGGTTTTTACTATGATTTCAGATTTAGACATTCGCATGAAGCAACCAAGAGCACTTGCATTAAACTTCACCTATAAGCCTAGAAATGCGAAAGGGGAAAATAAAACATTAAATCTTGCATGCAGAAAATGACTCCTTTCTTGTCAATGAGATGCAAACTCTCTATATTTTTTGTATTTAAAATATGTTAGTTTACAACAATAGAAGCTTCCAGTTTAAACAAAACCAGACGAAGTGGAGGAAAACGCTCCAAAAGCAAGCCCAGAATGGCCTATCACCTTCAGCTCTGCAACTCTACCCACAACAATTTTTGACCCCTGTATCAATCTGTGCCTCTAATTTTATACTTTTTGGTGCGGTTCTTTGTTTCGCTTTGCGGCGCTTCATTTCACCTCCCATAATGCATCGTTTCGTATTCCTTGCCTTTTCATTGCTTTTGACTTTATGTTCAATGCCGAAACGTTTGATATTCTCTGTGAACTGTAACACTTATGTAACCCTGACACCTGTATGCCACGTGTTTCGTGCTCCTCTACATGCTTCGTAACTGCCCCCTTGTAAATCATGACAAAAATAGCATGTCACGATATCGCGATGTTTTTCTGCATGCAACTCTGTTCCTCTGCCTGCATAGCAAAAATGAGACATGTCATGAAATTGTGAAGTTTTTCGGCCAACAGCCTTGTTCGCCATCATGCACAGTGAAAACATGACATGTCACGAAATCATGACACTTTTCTCTTTTGCACCATCTTCTACTTTCTATCATGAAATCGCAACAATTTTTCATTCCGTACCACTTGGCTGCTTTCTGTCGTGAAATCATGACGCTTTTCTCTTTCAGGCTGTCTCGTTGCTTCATGTCGTGAAATCGCGATGCCTTTCATTTGGAGCTGTCTTGTGGCTTTCTGTCGTGAAATCACGACACTTCTCCGTTCCGTACCACTTTGCTATCTTTTCGTCGTGAAATCGTGACGCTTTTCTAATTCGTGCTGCTCTTGCTGTATTTGGCTACGAAAACACGACATGTCACGAAATCGTGACATATTTTCCTTTCGTACCATCTCGCTACTTGGAGCCATGAAAACGTGACCTGTCGCGATATCGTGACATTTTTCCTCTACGTTCATTTTGGCAGCTCTAGGTCGCGAAACTTCGACATGTAGCGATATCGCGACATCTTCTGCCTTGACTCTTCCCTTGCTGCCTTATGTCCCGAAATCGTGACACTTTTCTCTTTTGCACCCTCTTGCTGATTTTTGTCATGAAAACATGACATGTCACGATATCACGACATTTTCCACTTTATCTTTCTCTCTCTTCTATGACCCACAATTTCACAACACGTCGCGATATCACGACATTTCCTCTTCATGATGCATTCTGCTGCCCATAGCCGCGAAAGCACAACACATTGCAAAATCGTGACAACTTTCATCTCTGGGCAACGACAGCGCAACACGTCATGAAATCATGACAACTTTTATTTCTTGGCAACGACAGCGCAACACATCGCAAAATCGTGACAACTTTCATTTCTTGGCAGCGACAGCGTGACATGTCGCGATATTGCGACAACTTTCATTTCTTGGCAGCGAAAGTGTGACATGTCGCGATATCGCGACACCTCTTTTTCTTTTTGGCCGTGACGGAGCAACATGTCGCGATATCGTGACACTTTTTCATTTTCGGCCGTGATGGAGCAACATGTCGCGATATCGCGACACTTTTTCATTTTTGTGAAATTTTGCTTTTTTTCTTGATTTTTAGCATCTGGGTCACCGAGGTCTTCTTTGGAAGCAAGCAAAAAATGTGGGTCCCCAATTTTGGGGTGTGTTGTGGATCAGCCCCAACATTACCAATTTTTCTCCTATATTTTGTGTAGGAATATTTTTTCAAAGTTCCATGATTTCGTCAATTTCGAGTGTTCTTACATCTTCTTTACCCATAACATCAAATACTTCTCTGTGTTTGTCTTGCAATCCCCTCAAGAATAAAGTTTTACTAAGTTTTGGTTCAATAGCACCGCATATTTTATGGACAATATTCTTCCAAGGTTTCATCCTCTTCTTGTTTTATCCTAAATAATTCATTGTTCGTATTCTTTACTTGACAGTATTCTTGGTATTTCTCCAAAAATACTCTTTCCATTTTATCCCAAGTTCGAATTGAATCAGGTGCTAAACCCATGAACCATCATAAAGTCAAGTATTTAATGTGGAAGAAAATACTTTGAGTTTTTTTTTATCATTTATATAATCGTAAGTCTGGGATACAACCTTAAAGTCAAATAAAACTGATCTAGATCCTTAATTGCAACTCCTCTAAAAGTTGATAATATTGATGGTGAAATGGTTTTCATAGGAGATTTTTTAGTGGGATTCAATTGGATAGGGTAATCAAAGGCTTGTACAAAGGGTGTGGGTATTTCCTAGGTTAGGAATGTTACCACCCCTATCCACATTTTTGTGTATATCTAACATGATGTGTTCCCAACAATAAGTATATATTTTTCTAAACTGGCTTGATCATAGTGATATATCAGAAGTAGATGAAGATGAACTAACAATTTGCGCTTCTCATAATTCACTCTTAAGTGTTTCTACACTTATTGATGATGATGATTGTGGATCTACTTCATTATTTTCAAGAATTTCAAATTTAGGTGTAGGTGAAACCCCTCATTGTGAATATGGTCTTCCTATGACTAGGGGAAGGTTTGATATAATAAATCTACCCCTTTCATCTCTTAGCCTATTTATACATTATAGTAAATAAATAACTCCTATTCTAATATTCCAATATCTTAGATACAATCCCAAGCACTATAACTATTTTTACGTAAAGTTGTTAGTTTTATTTTTGTAATTTTTGTAGTTTTTGCAACTTCACAAGACAATAATTAAACTTATTGGGTCTTTAACAATGCTAATTTTCTCTTCAACAACGATGCCAAAAATGATGAGTATTGTTAATGCTCATCATTTAATTTAATTATCAATCTAGGGTGACATCCAAGACTATATATGATAGAGAATGAGGTAATTATGGCTTGAAATTTAGGGAATTAGGCTACTAAATAAAAAAAAAGAATCACAATATCTTTGGATAAAGTAAACTAGTTAACACACTTTTTCATAAATAAATCTAACTACTTGTAGAATTAAAATCTCTAAAGGAAAATTTGCTATATTATTTTTATTGAATTGAAATGACAAGAAAATAAAGTGCTTAAATTGGAAAGACATAAATGGAAAGTGCTGAAAATAAATGTTGCTAAACTAGGAAACTAAAACTGAAAAGAGATGCTGACAATAGTAAGAAAAACTGAATAAGAATACCTTTGAAAATATAACAAATACATAAGGAAATGAAAATTAGCTAGCTGTAAAACATAACAAAACATACACATGTCGAACAGGGAAACTAGGGGACAAAATACGGGAAAAGTAGTTTTTAATCTACAATAACAAATGATATGAAAAGTGGTAATAAAACCCTTAATTTATGGTACATTTCCCTCCACTATCCCTAAGAGTGGGTCCTTGCTCCTAGGTCTAGTATAATAAATGAGCTCATCAAATATTAAGCTAAACTATGAATTCAAATTAACATAAAAGACTAATTCTTTAAAATGTTGCACTTTTTAACAATTACATCAAATATTGACTGAGTCTACAGAGTAGTCTTATTAATATCCTATTCAAATTATTTTATTAAAATTTTAATGAAATTAGACAACAATATTTAAACTAAATTTTTCCCTTACATTTAGGAATATAATAGGACTTCTCTACTATATTTGACTCCTACAGTTATGGAGTCAACAGATACTCTATCCAAATTTAGGATAGAAATATGTTGTAGATTGTTGTCATGTTTTCTTTACCTCCAAATGCTATGGAAAGTCTTATGGGTATTTTTTACACCCACCCACATCTATCTATTAACAACTATAAATTAGGTTTGCTTTTTGTAAATAAAACCAAAGATTGCCAAAAAATTTGCTAGCATAAGCCAAGAAGCCATGCCAAGAGCAAAGCAAAATTAAAAGGGAGTGAAGAGACTCACCTATGAGCTTGTTGAAGCGTCCATGCCTAACCATAATATGAAAAAGGTATAAAGGCTTAGCTTGTGGCCTAAATATATGAACAACTATGACCTAAAGATCCATTGATATTCATCAGCATGCGAGAATGTGACTAAGGCATAAAGCCATAAAAACAATTATACTCGGCTCAAGTATTAAGGAATGCATGCTTGGTCCTATTATCAAAAGGTAAAATCTAGCTAATATGGCTATCTCTTGAATATGTTTGAAGGTTTGCACCTAACTGAAACCCTGGGGTGGCATCAATTCCCTGTCCACTGGTCGAAATCTGACAAGGGTGAAATCAAGAAAATGGCCAAGTTAGGGGTATGCCAAAAGATTTGTACTAAGACCAAAACCTAGTAAAACATTGAAGATTCATCTTGTTATTAGAATAGTGACATGCCTAAGTCCTAAGAATTCCAAAATAATTATACTTAACCAAAACATGATGAGGTCCCAAAATATTAGCCTTCACTAGACTAGAAAAATAGCTAAGTCCTCAATGCACCAAAACAATTGCATCCAACCAAAACCTGATGAGGCCCCAAATGTCCACATAGGGTCTAGTAATTCACAAGCAAGATATAATTTGAAGGTTTGAAGAGTTCCAAAGGATTCATACTCGGTCAGAACCTAGTGAATCATTGAAAGCCCAACACACGTAGGAGAAAAAATAGGCTGTGTTGAAAGTGCCAGAATAATTGCACCCGGTCAGAGCCTGCTAGGTTTCTAAATATCCAACATAAATGGAAGTAGAGAGGAGATATTCGACCAAGAGGTAAAGCTACCAAAATATTGATATACGATAGAAAGCCATCATATTAATGAAAATATATCCCATGGGTGTGTAAAGCACCCAACAATCACTCTCCAACAGAGACGAGAACTCCTTATCCCACAATGCTTATTGGGTAGGATTCCATGTTAAATAATCTCAACAACATAAGCTATCATCTAGATGATAGGGTGGATGAGATAAAAATGTTAGTATATATTAATAAAATAGGTGCAAGAAGTAGGGTGGGCATGACTAGAAGTGACATAGATCCTAGTCATGTTGATTAACCATGTTCTGGTAGTTGGGGTGACCATACTTCTGAGCAGTCCAACAGGTTGGAAAACCCTCTAATATAATAGTAGTCCACTTCTAAGGCAATAATACTTGGATAAATGTAGCACTGTAAAAGGTCTATAAATACTAAGATGTAAAGGAAAAATTAATCGGATCGTAGGCTTTTACAATTCAAATGTAATGTGAAGATTTTGCATATCAATAAAAAGGGATTGTTGTTTTTTTTATGGCTTATTTCATTTGTAGAATATATATATATGTATATTATTATTATTTATTATAATAATAATATATATTGAAAATAATTAAAAAAATAAACACAAGAAATTTTAAAATTTAAAAATAAAAAAGTATATGTTCATATATATATATATGAATATATGCAATAAAATATAATAAAATGAAATAAGAATATAAAGTGATATTATATTACATTATATTATGATATAATATAATATGAAAAGATATAATTGAAGGAGACGAATTTTACTTCGTTAAAGGCTTTAAAACCCTCATGTTTTATTTGATGTATATTTAATATTAACATCTAATCATTTTTTTTGGTTGCCCCTGTGCAGGTTCCAGGAAAATACGTAGTACGTGGGGACCACGTGGCAAAAAACAGTGGGTTCTCATCCTTGCATGGCAAACCCTAATGGGAGGGAGACAAACCCAATGATGCCAACATGGACAAACCAACGTGGCATCTACCATGTGACACAACAGCGATGGGAGACCTACCTATGTGGACGAACGCCCGTGATTAAAGAGATAATTCAACGAATAGGAGGTGTGCTCGCTGCGTGATTCGATAACGCGTAGACGAGAGCAGCGAACGTCAGAACGTGGCTAACAGGGTAAGTACAGTAGATGAGAGGAAACAACGATGTCCGTGGGCCCATATGACGAACACGGTGGATGTGCAGTTAAGTGCGACTGCAGTCGACAAACATCAATGACATGGACGTTCGGTTGTAGCCGAGAGTAATGACACGACGAGAAAATTTCTTCGAGCATTGTGAATGATGTATAGCCGGACGTCGCGGCATTGAGGAGACCGGCTCGATCGCTGGGCAGGTTTGAAAGTTGATGACATGGCAATGTTTAGAGACAAGTGGATGGCAAGTAGTGGGTATCTTCAGAAACAAATGTCATAACCGAGATGTGTTGGGACACCATTCGCAACAGTGCGGTAATCGGTGGACAACTAACAAAGAATAATCAATTTCATGGCTAGAAAAGATGTTATCAATAAAAATGCATAGACATAGTGAGGATTCTCGAATTTACATCTCCAAATGTGTTGTAAACGTTGTGTCTGTTGGTTCGGGTCCGAACATGTATCGACCGAAAGGTATAGAATGAATAGCCATTTGTTTATTAAATTTTGGTTATGAAGCATATAGGACCCTATGTGAGAATGACTCAGTTATTTTTTGAAAGGAGGGTCTAGCCATTGCTTACAAGGCTAAGGTCATATGTAATATCATTATAATAAGATGGCGGTGTATTGGGGTGCATTGTACATAAGAGATATATTCGCCATGTATTATATGATGCAGGAAAGCATAATGTGGAGAATATGGGAGTCATAAGGGGGAATGAACATTTTATTAATGTTGTTATTTATATTATAATATAAATAAGGGGAGTCATAAGGAAAGCATACTAGGTCATCATTTTTATTTAGATTATAATATAAACGAAGGGATATAAGGGAGTGAAAGATTAATGTGGATATTTAGATTGTTGTAATGTTCAACGAGAAAGATATAAAAAAATAAAAATAAAATATAAAGTTATTTTATATTTTATTTTCATTTTATTTTAATATTATAACGAAATAAAGTGATAGAAATTTAGAAAGGAAGAAGAAATGAATAGACTCTTATTTTTTTTAAAAGCCCAATGAGACCATTGTACAAGGGGCTGGAAATCTATGTAAAGAAGAGAATTTTTTGAAATACAAGGCTTTCATTTTGGCAAAAGAAATCTTTGTGAGCAAAACTACAAGGAGAATATATCTAAGACTACCGTTTTCACTACATATATTTTTTTTTGCAATTTTTTGACTTGTATCTATTTGTTTATGCCATTAAATGGGTTGCAATAGGTGAATGTCAAATGTATTGCAAGTATATTTTATCCTTTGAGTCTCACACTTGGTCTAATTTGATTGTGCTTGTGTTGCAGGTCTATTAGGTCGAGTTGTCTTAGAAACTATCTCTTAACTTGGGGTTTTGCAAGGAGGGATTTACTAACCAATTTCAATGTCATTCTTGGTTTTTCCACTAACCTTGTAGATTCATTTTTTTTTTTCTCGCATTTAGAGTAAATTTTTAGTATTTATTTTAGTTGCATATTTCTTATTCTCGGTCCATTCCAGAATTTTTGTTCGTTTCATTCTGGTCCTTCTAGAATTTCTATCATTTATTTTCCATTATGGTCCATTCCAGAATTTTATTTTAAGTATTTTCATTCTGGTCTTTCCAAAATTTCTATCTATTTTAAGTTTTGTTCATTTTTCATTCTAGTCCATTTTCCAAAAATTTTAGTTTATTTCTAGTTCATTTGTTTACATTTTGGTCCTAATCCAGAATTTCTGCACCTCCAAATTCATGAATTTAATTTTCAGATAAAACATTGGTTTAGGAGGGTTACTAATACCAAATTTACACTAAAAAAAGATAAAGCAAATGAACACTAACATGCTAACATACTAACTTTTACTAACACCAAATTCTAACATAGGAATAGTGGATAATTTACAATGAAGAAAAAATTAATCCACTAACTTAAAAATGAACCACACATTAAAGGCACGGATCTTAAAATGAAGTGGATCTTTCCACGCACTTTTACATTTGAAATCCTTTTAATCTAAAGATAAAATTTGTGGAGTAACTGGGATTCAGGGTAGATCACATTAATATCAAGAGCACTAAAAGGATTATTTTATTTATTTTTGGAAGATTTTCAATTGTTGAGCATTATTTGAACTATTCAAGGCCCCTTGTTAACTATCACTTGCAGGTTTGAGTTTATTCTGGTACACATTTGTTTTTGTTTCATCTTTTATTAATCATATATACTCACAAATGTTTACTTACCAGAACCTTGGAGAAATGGGTGATTTCACCTAATTTCTTTGCAAGAGAGAGTTTTCAATTCAATACTCTATTTGTGGTGATCATTTTACAATAGGGTAAAATATTCACTCAACACATTGCTCTTGGTATGGTTGATATTGTGGTCCCCATTGTTGTCCTTGCATTTGTGTATGCATCCATGGTGGTTGATTCCATTGTTGATTCATCCATCTAGGTTGAGACCATTCTTGAGATGATGCCCATGGTGGTTGATTCTAAGGTTGTGGTTCTAAATTAAGCCATGGCATAGACCAAGGATTATTTCCCCAATTGGTAGGAATCGAGAAGTGTTTTGGTATGGGTATTGAGGAAAATTTCCCTCTTATCTTAGTCCTACAAAGTTAAGTTCTTTGTAGGTTGAGACTATTTCTCAAAGACATTCTTAATTTTGGTAATTATTGGCACTGATATGTAGGATGGCCTTTGTCATAAATGCTACATATAGCAAATATGGAAGTGTTTTCAAAGGGCGCTCATGGAGAGCATGTTTATTTCTACATATTGGATAATAAATGGCCAAAGGTTCAATAGATTTGGCCTTCACATTTAATTCTCCTAATGTTGTGTTTAGATGCACTAGGATGTCAATTTTTAGATTGGAAAACTCTTCCATCAATTCTTTCAAATTATTTGTCTTATTACCTGTTGAGTGGTATTTTCACCCGATTGTGAAAACACACTCTCCACTAGGATTTTGCAGTTCTAAATCCTCTCTTGCAAAGAAATTAAAAAAAAAAAATTCTCCAAGGTTCCACTATGTTAGCATTTGGTATATGTGTATCAATAATCTTAAATAAAGATATTCAATTTAAATGCTTGGAACACCTTAGTGATTGCAAGTAACTCGTTAACAAGGGGCACTCGTGGTTTATTTCACCATGAGACTTTAGTGATTGTTCATTGCTTTTTAGATTTTGATATTTTTTTAGATATTTATTTTAATGCCTTGAAAGTTAAAGCCTCCGGAAAAATATAAAAAGCGAGAAAAAAAAAAAAATGAAATGTAGAAACTGAGATTAAAATGCATTCAGAGTGCTACGATCCTACTTGAAAAAACCGAAGATATGAGGTTTTCTGCATACAACCTAACCTATTGAACCTACAAACATGCACAATCCAGATAAGCTAGGTGCTAGTTTCTGGGGTTTTTACTATGATTTCAGATTTAGACATTCGCATGAAGCAACCAAGAGCACTTGCATTAAACTTCACCTATAAGCCTAGAAATCTGAAAGGGGAAAATAAAACATTAAATCTTGCATGCGAGAAAATGACTCCTTTCTTGTCAATGAGATGCAAACTCTCTCGTATTTTCTGTATTTAGAATATGTCAGTTTACAACAATAGAAGCTTCTAGTTTAAACAAAACCAGACAAAGTGGAGGAAAACGCTCCAAAAGTAGGCCCAGAATGGCCTATCACCTTCAGCTCTGCAACTCTGCCCGCAGCGATTTCTGACCCCTGTATCAATCTGTGCCTCTAATTTTATACTTTCTGGTGCGGTTCTCTGTTTCGCTCTGTGGCGCTTCGTTTCACCTCCCATAATGCATCATTTTGTATTCCCCACCTTTTCATTGCTTTTGACTTTATGTTCAATGTCGAAACATTTGATATTCTCTATGAACTGTAATGCTTCTGTAACCCTGACACCTGTATGCCACGTATTTTACGCTCCTCTGCATGCTTCATAACTGCCCCCTTGTAAATCATGACAAAAATAGCATGTCACGATATCGTGACGTTTTTTTGCATGCAACTCGTTCCTCCGCCTACACAAAGAAAATGAGACATGTCGCGAAATCACGATATTTTTGACCAACAGCCTTGTCCGCCATCATGCACAGCAAAAATGTGACATGTCGCAAAATCATGACACTTTTCTCTTTTGCACCATCTTTCGCTTTCTGTCATGAAATCACGACAATTTTTTGTTTCGTACCACTTGGCTGCTTTAAGTCGCGAAATCGCGACGCTTTTCTCTTTCAAGTCGTCTCGTCGCTTCATGTCATGAAATCACGACGCCTTTCATTTGGAGCTATCTTGCGGCTTTCTGTCATGAAATCATGATGCTTCTCCGTTCCGTACCACTTTTCCAGCTTTTCGTCGTGAAATCACGACACTTTTCTATTTCGGGCTGCTCTTGCTATATTTGGCCGCAAAAACACGACATGTCACAAAATCGTGACATATTTTCCTTCCGTACCATCTCGTTGCTTGGAGCTGTGAAAACGCGACCTGTCGCGATATCACGACATTTTTCCTCTACGTTCATTTTGGTAGCTCTAGGTCGCGAAACTCCGACATGTCACGATATCGCGACATTTTCTGCCTTGACTCTTCCCTTGCTGCCTTATGTTGTAAAATCGTGACACTTTTTTCTTCTGCATCCTCTTGATGATTTCTGTCACAAAATCGCGACACCTTTTGTTCCGTACCCCTGTGCCTATTTTCTGTCGCGAAAACGTGACATGTCGTGATATCGCGACATTTTCCACTTTGTCTTTCTCTCTCTTCTATGACCCACGATTTCACAACACGTCATGATATCGCGACATTTTCTCTTCATGATGCATTTTGTTGCCCATAGCCGCGAAAGCGCAACACGTCACAAAATCGTGACAACTTTCATCTCTGGGTAGCGACAACGCAACACGTCATGAAATCGCGATAACTTTTATTTCTTGGTAGCGATAGCGCAACACGTCACGAAATCGTGATAACTTTCATTTCTTGGCAACGACAGCGCGACATGTCACTATATCGCGACAACTTTCATTTCTTAGTAGCGACAGTGCAACATGTCGCGATATCGTGACACCTCTTTTTCTTTTCGACCACGATAGAGCAACATGTCGCGATATCGCGACACTTTTTCTTTTTCGGCCGCGATGGAGCAACATGTCGCGATATTGCGACATGTTTTCATTTTTGTGAAATTTTACTTTTTTTCTTGATTTTTAGCATCTGGGTCACTGAGGTCTTCTTTAGAAGCAAGCAAAAAATGTGGGTCCCCAATTTTGGGGTGTGTTGTGGATCACCCACAACAAATGGCGACTCTGCTGTCAAATGCTCCTGAGCATTTTGGTGAGAACCCAACCTGGAAGTATACAAACTCAAAACCAAGCATCAAGACATAAAAAATATAAACAAATGCCCATAGATCGGAAATACATGAATCATCGGAATCATTAAGTATCAACTCGATGTGTGCAATGTGTTTCATTTCCTATCGTTTGAAATTGATCAACATTCCATCGTCGGTTTTACATGAATGCATATGTGAGATTGTGAATGATTTGTGTAACCTAATAAATATGCTAAGAGATTTTGCTTTTATAAAGGCATAGTCCTTCTAGTATCATACACAAAAATTTAAGATTATCAAACCCTCTTATGATCAAATATGTATAATGAATTGCTTTATTAAATCCCAAAGTTGGTTATGAGTCACTACCCTCTTGAACCCATGTGCAAGTGTGAGTGAAATCAGAACTTTGGGGAATAGGATTCCCAACCTAAGCGAGATGGGAATTTAACCCTATCCTTACTATTCTGATTTGGAGTTCATTACCTCATCTTGAACAAAATAATTTAACCTCGTTATGGATGAAATGGTCAGGCTAGTCTGTCCATGTGAGCAATCAATGGTCTTGCTTTTAGACAAGACATGTTGCCACGCATGAGCATACTTAACCCCATAATCCTTGGTTTGGATTCATTCATTCTTTTCTTTTATTTCTTGGACCTTTCGGATGACTAGGGACATGTACGATCCTTCCAATCCAATATTGAGATGAAATGGGAAATATTAATTTTTTACTTTTATTTGCTTGGACCTTTGGGATGACTACCCATCCTTTGCAGAGGACATGTAGTACGATCCTTCCCATCCAAGCTTTATGATGAAAAGAGAAAAATGGAAGCTTTGGGGAATCGGATTCTCAACCTAAGCAAGATTGGAATTATGTCCTATCCTTACTACTCCATGTAGGTCAAATTAGAGCTTTGGGGAGTTGGATCCTCAACCTAAGTTTGATGAGGTTTAATCTTATCCTTACTACTCTGGTTTTAGACTTTAAGCTTGATGGAAGTGGTAAAAACCATTGTTTTAAGGATTATGTTGCATGATAGGACAGACATGAATTATTCTTTTCACCTCCCCTTTTCATCCAAGTATGGTTTTGACCATTTTGCTCAAGATTCTTTTTTAATGTGCATAGAACGTACTTGGTTCAAGATTGTTCGGACATCAGTTCCCAACCTTAGGATTTTTTTTTTTTTTTATATGTTTCATGTTATAGAATAATCCTAAGAGGATTTGACACTTTTCAATGATTGTATTGGAAATGGATATGCAACTAAGATGGAATATATATGCAAAATGGAATGTAATATGAATGTATTGCTTTTTTGAATTGTGGATGAAGTATACCACCTATGTAGCCATAATTTGCAAAACTGACAACTTCATGCATCACAAGTTTCAAACGATATATTTTTTTTTAATGTGTTTGTGTTACTTGTGGAGCTTCTACAACACAATTCCAATGTTTCATATTCTCCTGATCTTAGGCATAAGTTGACATCTCAAATTTTTCTTTTTTTTTTTTTTTTTTTTATAAAAAACCAAGCATGTCCATAGGACCAACACATAACTTTAAATTAAAACTTATTCAATCCAAAACCAAACTGCAATCCAAAAATGAAAATTTGAAAACACAAGCCAAAACCCAAAAACCAAAATCTATATACAAATGTACAATATAATACAAGATGATGTAAAGCTTGGATTATCACTTTCCTGGATCCCAAACATGATTAGAACAATTCAAAAAACATATGACACAATACACATGCCAAATTTTGTAGGAATCCAACAATAATAAGATCAAACCAAGCAATGCAACAAATTTCAACTTGCCATGCTCACCATACCAATTTGATTTAGTTCTATTACCAACATCATAGGTGAGATTCAAATCACATTCATTAGACAATGGTTGGTATTCAATTTTATCTTGTCTATTCTTTAAAGTGCAAGTTTCATCATTCCATTCATGATTTAGAAGTAGGCTTTCCTTTTCAAATGTGAGATGTTGCAAAAAAGAGCCTATTTCTAAAAGTCTTGAATTCAAATCATTTTCCAGGATTTTAAAGCAATCAAAATCATTCCAAACTTGACAAGCATCAACAAAATTTGGCATTTCCTCATTAATGATGTTAGCATCCAAAGGGACATCATGTAACCTCGTCACTTGAAATATTTGTAGCTACTACCAAAGGTAGAGATTTCACCTTGTCATCCCTACTCAACCCATCATGATTAGAATTTACCACAACTTGATGAGTGTTAGTAGCTTTTTATTTTTCTTCATTGTCTTCTTCATCATCCAACACCTGTTCAAAAACACCAAATTTAGGCACCCAATCAAACATGCGTCCATCTTTTTCAAAACAAGAGCCTAATTTTTTAAGATATGTGTCACGTGACACCTTTCCACGATCAATGGCTTGAGTTGCATCAAAATCCATATTTTCATTAGGATCATCAATAGCATCCAACCCACACCACTTAGGTTTTGTAATTTCATCATTTTGAGATGGCATAGACATTGTAGAAACAATAGGTGGATCAAGATTTTTGATTTCTTGCCCCTCAAGGGGAACAAAAACAATTGATTCTCCTTCTTGATCCATGGTAGTAAAATCATTATCCTTCTCCAACCTTTGATGAGATTCCAACCCTTCTTCCAAAACATTCTCAGATTGTACAGGACTTGTAATATCTTCATGTAAAAATGCAATTGTATTATCCTCGCATATCAATAGGCACACAAATTTCATTAGAAGGTTTGGAGTGAGCATACTCTTCCCAAGAATCATAATGATCATCTTTCAAAATCAAATTGTGATGCTCAACTATTTCTTCATCATATTTTAATTCATCAACATGTTTCTCATCAAATTTATCTTCTCCTTCCTTAGATGGTTCAATTACTTCCAAAATTGGGTTATTGCTTGTATTCAAATTGATAAGGTTATCATAATCCACATGTGTAACCCATGATTCACGTTTAACATAATTTGGAAGGTGTGAATTTTTTGGGCCATTACTTTCAATAATGTCATCCAATGTGTCATCCGAATTAGATTCATCCTCATAGAATTCATCTTTTGGTGAGTCAAGGGTTTCCAATTTGTCACATGTTTCCATACTAGTTGGATCTAGTACTCCTCCCTTGCCCAAAATTATATTCTTATGAAAATCATCGAAATTGATTTTAGAAACATCTTTTGAATCAAGATGAGTATTTTGAAGTTGATTCATACTTAAGAAAGATGGTTGATCTTGCATAGTAGGTTGAGGATTTTGAAATTGATTGAAGCTTGGGAATGATTGTTGATTCTAAAATTGATTCACACATAAACTTGGTTGAGGTGGATAAATCATTGGGTGGGTAAGGGAGGTATTAAATGATTGAAGATTATACGATCCAAAACCCACACCATAATTTTGACAACTCAATTGTTGTTCAATTGTCATTGCTTGAGTATAGGCTTGTGACAAAGATGTAATTTGAGGCATCCCTCGCAAATATGTGGAAATGAGTGGGTCAAGAGCATTGATGTATATTTGGAGAGTCACTTCTTCTTAAAGAACATAAAATGTCACTAATTGAGTATATAATCCAAAGAACCTTTCAAAAAATGACTTCATATTTTCACTAGGTCCTTTTTTAATAGTGAAAAACTGCTCATACATGCGGATTGGGTCAACTTGCTTTTTGTTGAATTGATTAAGAAATGCTGCCTCTAGTTGAGCCCAAGAAGTGATAGACCCTAAAGGCAGGCTTGTAAACCAATCATATGCCACTTTGTCCAAGGTGTAAGGGAACATTTTACAAACAACATCATCATACCAAATTGTTAAGTGATTCACAACAAATTTGAATGCTTGAATGTGTTCTTCTCAAAGATTTGTCCCATTAGACAAAATTTGAGGAAGACATCTCTCAAAACCAACGGGAAAATAATGTTGAACTCCCTGTATGTTCAATGGGCTACCTGTCATCCACGGTGTAAACATAGCCATTAGTGAATCTTAAAGAATATAACTTTAATACCCAAAAAAAATTTTTTTTTTAAATCAAATCAAATCACATTATTCCTGTATGAACAATCAAAGCGTTAGGAAAGTGCATAGCAATTCATGTTCTCCTTTTAATAGTTCAGAGTTGTATTGTTAAAAGAGAGCTAAAAATAATAACCAATAGGGCATGAAATATACAAAAATTTAAATCTCACTAAAATAAACCCATCCAGCCCTCCTTCTAGCGCCAATCTGTTGAGTGGTATTTTCACCCGATTGTGAAAACACACTCTCCAATAGGATTTTGCAGTTCTAAATCCTCTCTTGCAAAGAAATTAAAAAAAACAATTTCTCCAAGGTTTCGCTATGTTAGCATTTGGTATATGTGTATCAATAATCTTAAATAAATATATTCAATTTAAATGCTTGGAACACCTTAGTGATTGCAAGTAACTATTAACAAGGGGCACTGTGGTTTATTTCACCATGAGACTTTAGTGATTGTTCATTGCTTTTTAGATTTTGATATTTTTTTAGATATTTATTTTAATGCCTTGAAAGTTAAAGCCTCCGGAAAAAATAAAAAGCAAAAAAAAAAAAAAAATTGAAATGTAGAAACTGAGATTAAAATGCATTTAGAGTGCTACGATCCTACTTGACAAAACCGAAGATATGAGGTTTTTTGCATCCAACCTAACCTATTGAACCTGCAAACATGCACAATCCAGATAAGCTAGGTGCTGGTTTCTGGGGTTTTTACTATGATTTCAGATTTAGACATTCGCATGAAGCAACCAAGAGCACTTGCATTAAACTTCACCTATAAGCCTAGAAATCTGAAAGGGGAAAATAAAACATTAAATCTTGCATGCAGAAAATGACTCCTTTCTTGTCAATGAGATGCAAACTCTCTATATTTTTTGTATTTAAAATATGTTAGTTTACAACAATAGAAGCTTCCAGTTTAAACAAAACCAGACGAAGTGGAGGAAAACGCTCCAAAAGCAGGCCCAGAATGGCCTATCACCTTCAGCTCTGCAACTCTACCCACAACAATTTTTGACCCCTGTATCAATCTGTGCCTCTAATTTTATACTTTTTGGTGCGGTTCTTTGTTTCGCTTTGCGGCGCTTCATTTCACCTCCCATAATGCATCGTTTCGTATTCCTTGCCTTTTCATTGCTTTTGACTTTATGTTCAATGCCGAAACGTTTGATATTCTCTGTGAACTGTAACACTTATGTAACCCTGACACCTGTATGCCACGTGTTTCGTGCTCCTCTACATGCTTCGTAACTGCCCCCTTGTAAATCATGACAAAAATAGCATGTCACGATATCGCGATGTTTTTCTGCATGCAACTCTGTTCCTCTGCTCGCATAGCAAAAATGAGACATGTCATGAAATTGTGACGTTTTTCGGCCAATAGCCTTGTTCGCCATCATGCACAGTGAAAACATGACATGTCACGAAATCATGACACTTTTCTCTTTTGCACCATCTTCTACTTTCTATCATGAAATCGCAACAATTTTTCATTCCGTACCACTTGGCTGCTTTCTGTCGTGAAATCATGATGCTTTTCTCTTTCAGGCTGTCTCGTTGCTTCATGTCGTGAAATCGCGATGCCTTTCATTTGGAGCTGTCTTGTGGCTTTCTGTCGTGAAATCACGACACTTCTCCGTTCCGTACCACTTTGCTATCTTTTCGTCGTGAAATCGTGACGCTTTTCTAATTCGGGCTGCTCTTGCTGTATTTGGCTACGAAAACACGACATGTCACGAAATTGTGACATATTTTCCTTTCGTACCATCTCGCTACTTGGAGCCATGAAAACGTGACCTGTCGCGATATCGTGACATTTTTCCTCTACGTTCATTTTGGCAGCTCTAGGTCGCGAAACTTCGACATGTAGCGATATCGCGACATCTTCTGCCTTGACTCTTCCCTTGCTGCCTTATGTCCCGAAATCGTGACACTTTTCTCTTTTGCACCCTCTTGCTGATTTTTGTCATGAAAACATGACATGTCACGATATCACGACATTTTCCACTTTATCTTTCTCTCTCTTCTATGACCCACAATTTCACAACACGTCGCGATATCACGACATTTCCTCTTCATGATGCATTCTGCTGCCCATAGCCGCGAAAGCACAACACATTGCAAAATCGTGACAACTTTCATCTCTGGGCAACGACAGCGCAACACGTCATGAAATCGTGACAACTTTTATTTCTTGGCAACGACAGCGCAACACATCGCAAAATCGTGACAACTTTCATTTCTTGGCAGCGACAGCGTGACATGTCGCGATATCGCAACAACTTTCATTTCTTGGCAGCGACAGCGTGACATGTCGTGATATCGCGACACCTCTTTTTCTTTTTGGCCGTGACGGAGCAACATGTCGCGATATCGTGACACTTTTTCATTTTCGGCCGTGATGGAGCAACATGTCGCGATATCGCGACACTTTTTCATTTTTGTGAAATTTTGCTTTTTTTCTTGATTTTTAGCATCTGGGTCACCGAGGTCTTCTTTGGAAGCAAGCAAAAAATGTGGGTCCCCAATTTTGGGGTGTGTTGTGGATCAGCCCCAACATTACCAATTTTTCTCCTATATTTTGTGTAGGAATATTTTTTCAAAGTTCCATGATTTCGTCAATTTCGAGTGTTCTTACATCTTCTTTACCCATAACATCAAATACTTCTCTGTGTTTGTCTTGCAATCCCCTCAAGAATAAAGTTTTACTAAGTTTTGGTTCAATAGCACCGCATATTTTATGGACAATATTCTTCCAAGGTTTCATCCTCTTCTTGTTTTATCCTAAATAATTCATTGTTCGTATTCTTTACTTGACAGTATTCTTGGTATTTCTCCAAAAATACTCTTTCCATTTTATCCCAAGTTCAAATTGAATCAGGTGCTAAACCCATGAACCATCATAAAGTCAAGTATTTAATGTGGAAGAAAATACTTTGAGTTTTTTTTTATCATTTATATAATCGTAAGTCTGGGATACAACCTTAAAGTCAAATAAAACTGATCTAGATCCTTAATTGCAACTCCTCTAAAAGTTGATAATATTGATGGTGAAATGGTTTTCATAGGAGATTTTTTAGTGGGATTCAATTGGATAGGGTAATCAAAGGCTTGTACAAAGGGTGTGGGTATTTCCTAGGTTAGGAATGTTACCACCCCTATCCACATTTTTGTGTATATCTAACATGATGTGTTCCCAACAATAAGTATATATTTTTCTAAACTGGCTTGATCATAGTGATATATCAGAAGTAGATGAAGATGAACTAACAATTTGCGCTTCTCATAATTCACTCTTAAGTGTTTCTACACTTATTGATGATGATGATTGTGGATCTACTTCAATATTTTCAAGAATTTCAAATTTAGGTGTAGGTGAAACCCCTCATTGTGAATATGGTCTTCCTATGACTAGGGGAAGGTTTGATATAATAAATCTACCCCTTTCATCTCTTAGCCTATTTATACATTATAGTAAATAAATAACTCCTATTCTAATATTCCAATATCTTAGATACAATCCCAAGCACTATAACTATTTTTACGTAAAGTTGTTAGTTTTATTTTTGTAATTTTTGTAGTTTTTGCAACTTCACAAGACAATAATTAAACTTATTGGGTCTTTAACAATGCTAATTTTCTCTTCAACAACAATGCCAAAAATGATGAGTATTGTTAATGCTCATCATTTAATTTAATTATCAATCTAGGGTGACATCCAAGACTATATATGATAGAGAATGAGGTAATTATGGCTTGAAATTTAGGGAATTAGGCTACTAAATAAAAAAAAAGAATCACAATATCTTTGGATAAAGTAAACTAGTTAACACACTTTTTCATAAATAAATCTAACTACTTTTAGAATTAAAATCTCTAAAGGAAAATTTGCTATATTATTTTTATTGAATTGAAATGACAAGAAAATAAAGTGCTTAAATTGGAAAGACATAAATGGAAAGTGCTGAAAATAAATGTTGCTAAACTAGGAAACTAAAACTGAAAAGAGATGCTGACAATAGTAAGAAAAACTGAATAAGAATACCTTTGAAAATATAACAAATACATAAGGAAATGAAAATTAGCTAGCTGTAAAACATAACAAAACATACACATGTCGAACAGGGAAACTAGGGGACAAAATACGGGAAAAGTAGTTTTTAATCTACAATAACAAATGATATGAAAAGTGGTAATAAAACCCTTAATTTATGGTACATTTCCCTCCACTATCCCCAAGAGTGGGTCCTTGCTCCTAGGTCTAGTATAATAAATGAGCTCATCAAATATTAAGCTAAACTATGAATTCAAATTAACATAAAAGACTAATTCTTTAAAATGTTGCACTTTTTAACAATTACATCAAATATTGACTGAGTCTACAGAGTAGTCTTATTAATATCCTATTCAAATTATTTTATTAAAATTTTAATGAAATTAGACAACAATATTTAAACTAAATTTTTCCCTTACATTTAGGAATATAATAGGACTTCTCTACTATATTTGACTCCTACAGTTATGGAGTCAACAGATACTCTATCCAAATTTAGGATAGAAATATGTTGTAGATTGTTGTCATGTTTTCTTTACCTCCAAATGCTATGGAAAGTCTTATGGGTATTTTTTACACCCACCCACATCTATCTATTAACAACTATAAATTAGGTTTGCTTTTTGTAAATAAAACCAAAGATTGCCAAAAAATTTGCTAGCATAAGCCAAGAAGCCATGCCAAGAGCAAAGCAAAATTAAAAGGGAGTGAAGAGACTCACCTATGAGCTTGTTGAAGCGTCCATGCCTAACCATAATATGAAAAAGGTATAAAGGCTTAGCTTGTGGCCTAAATATATGAACAACTATGACCTAAAGATCCATTGATATTCATCAGCATGCGAGAAGGTGACTAAGGCATAAAGCCATAAAAACAATTATACTCGGCTCAAGTATTAAGGAATGCATGCTTGGTCCTATTATCAAAAGGTAAAATCTAGCTAATATGGCTATCTCTTGAATATGTTTGAAGGTTTGCACCTAACTGAAACCCTGGGGTGGCATCAATTCCCTGTCCACTGGTCGAAATCTGACAAGGGTGAAATCAAGAAAATGGCCAAGTTAGGGGTATGCCAAAAGATTTGTACTAAGACCAAAACCTAGTAAAACATTGAAGATTCATCTTGTTATTAGAATAGTGACATGCCTAAGTCCTAAGAATTCCAAAATAATTATACTTAACCAAAACATGATGAGGTCCCAAAATATTAGCCTTCACTAGACTAGAAAAATAGCTAAGTCCTCAATGCACCAAAACAATTGCATCCAACCAAAACCTGATGAGGCCCCAAATGTCCACATAGGGTCTAGTAATTCACAAGCAAGATATAATTTGAAGGTTTGAAGAGTTCCAAAGGATTCATACTCGGTCAGAACCTAGTGAATCATTGAAAGCCCAACACACGTAGGAGAAAAAATAGGCTGTGTTGAAAGTGCCAGAATAATTGCACCCGGTCAGAGCCTGCTAGGTTTCTAAATATCCAACATAAATGGAAGTAGAGAGGAGATATTCGACCAAGAGGTAAAGCTACCAAAATATTGATATACGATAGAAAGCCATCATATTAATGAAAATATATCCCATGGGTGTGTAAAGCACCCAACAATCACTCTCCAACAGAGACGAGAACTCCTTATCCCACAATGCTTATTGGGTAGGATTCCATGTTAAATAATCTCAACAACATAAGCTATCATCTAGATGATAGGGTGGATGAGATAAAAATGTTAGTATATATTAATAAAATAGGTGCAAGAAGTAGGGTGGGCATGACTAGAAGTGACATAGATCCTAGTCATGTTGATTAACCATGTTCTGGTAGTTGGGGTGACCATACTTCTGAGCAGTCCAACAGGTTGGAAAACCCTCTAATATAATAGTAGTCCACTTCTAAGGCAATAATACTTGGATAAATGTAGCACTGTAAAAGGTCTATAAATACTAAGATGTAAAGGAAAAATTAATCGGATCGTAGGCTTTTACAATTCAAATGTAATGTGAAGATTTTGCATATCAATAAAAAGGGATTGTTGTTTTTTTTATGGCTTATTTCATTTGTAGAATATATATATATATGTATATTATTATAATTTATTATAATAATAATATATATTGAAAATAATTAAAAAAAAAAACACAAGAAATTTTGAAAATTTAAAAATAAAAAAGTATATGTTCATATATATATATATGAATATATGCAATAAAATATAATAAAATGAAATAAGAATATAAAGTGATATTATATTACATTATATTATGATATAATATAATATGAAAAGATATAATTGAAGGAGACGAATTTTACTTCGTTAAAGGCTTTAAAACCCTCATGTTTTATTTGATGTATATTTAATATTAACATCTAATCATTTTTTTTGGTTGCCCCTGTGCAGGTTCCAGGAAAATACGTAGTACGTGGGGACCACGTGGCAAAAAACAGTGGGTTCTCATCCTTGCATGGCAAACCCTAATGGGAGGGAGACAAACCCAATGATGCCAACATGGACAAACCAACGTGGCATCTACCATGTGACACAACAGCGATGGGAGACCTACCTATGTGGACGAACGCCCGTGATTAAAGAGATAATTCAACGAATAGGAGGTGTGCTCGCTGCGTGATTCGATAACGCGTAGACGAGAGCAGCGAACGTCAGAACGTGGCTAACAGGGTAAGTACAGTAGATGAGAGGAAACAACGATGTCCGTGGGCCCATATGACGAACACGGTGGATGTGCAGTTAAGTGCGACTGCAGTCGACAAACATCAATGACATGGACGTTCGGTTGTAGCCGAGAGTAATGACACGACGAGAAAATTTCTTCGAGCATTGTGAATGATGTATAGCCGGACGTCGCGGCATTGAGGAGACCGGCTCGATCGCTGGGCAGGTTTGAAAGTTGATGACATGGCAATGTTTAGAGACAAGTGGATGGCAAGTAGTGGGTATCTTCAGAAACAAATGTCATAACCGAGATGTGTTGGGACACCATTCGCAACAGTGCGGTAATCGGTGGACAACTAACAAAGAATAATCAATTTCATGGCTAGAAAAGATGTTATCAATAAAAATGCATAGACATAGTGAGGATTCTCGAATTTACATCTCCAAATGTGTTGTAAACGTTGTGTCTGTTGGTTCGGGTCCGAACATGTATCGACCGAAAGGTATAGAATGAATAGCCATTTGTTTATTAAATTTTGGTTATGAAGCATATAGGACCCTATGTGAGAATGACTCAGTTATTTTTTGAAAGGAGGGTCTAGCCATTGCTTACAAGGCTAAGGTCATATGTAATATCATTATAATAAGATGGCGGTGTATTGGGGTGCATTGTACATAAGAGATATATTCGCCATGTATTATATGATGCAGGAAAGCATAATGTGGAGAATATGGGAGTCATAAGGGGGAATGAACATTTTATTAATGTTGTTATTTATATTATAATATAAATAAGGGGAGTCATAAGGAAAGCATACTAGGTCATCATTTTTATTTAGATTATAATATAAACGAAGGGATATAAGGGAGTGAAAGATTAATGTGGATATTTAGATTGTTGTAATGTTCAACGAGAAAGATATAAAAAAATAAAAATAAAATATAAAGTTATTTTATATTTTATTTTCATTTTATTTTAATATTATAACGAAATAAAGTGATAGAAATTTAGAAAGGAAGAAGAAATGAATAGACTCTTATTTTTTTTAAAAGCCCAATGAGACCATTGTACAAGGGGCTGGAAATCTATGTAAAGAAGAGAATTTTTTGAAATACAAGGCTTTCATTTTGGCAAAAGAAATCTTTGTGAGCAAAACTACAAGGAGAATATATCTAAGACTACTGTTTTTACTACACATATTTTTTTTTTGCAACTCTTTTTGACTTGTATCTATTTGTTTATGCCATAAAATGGGTTGCAATAGGTGAATGTCAAATGTATTGCAAGTATATTTTATCCTTTGAGTCTCACACTTGGTCTAATCTGATTGTGCTTGTGTTGCAGGTCTATTAGGTCAGGTTGTCTTAGAAATTATCTCTTAACTTGGGGTTTTGCAAGGAGGGATTTACTAACCAATTTCAATGTCATTCTTGGTTTTTCCAGCTAACCTTGTAGATTCATTTTTTTTTTTCTGCCTTTAGAGTAAATTTTTAGTGTTTATTTTAGTTGCATATTTTTTATTCTGGTCCATTCCAGAATTTTTGTTTGTTTCATTCTGGTCCTTCCAGAAGTTCTGTCATTTATTTTCCATTATGGTCCATTCCAGAATTTTATTTTAAGTATTTTCATTCTGGTCTTTCCAAAATTTCTATCTATTTTAAGTTTTGTTCATTTTTCATTCTAGTCCATTTTCCAAAAATTTTAGTTTATTTCTAGTTCATTTGTTTACATTTTGGTCCTAATCCAGAATTTCTGCACCTCCAAATTCATGAATTTAATTTTCAGATAAAACATTGGTTTAGGAGGGTTACTAATACCAAATTTACACTAAAAAAAGATAAAGCAAATGAACACTAACATGCTAACATACTAACTTTTACTAACACCAAATTCTAACATAGGAATAGTGGATAATTTACAATGAAGAAAAAATTAATCCACTAACTTAAAAATGAACCACACATTAAAGGCACGGATCTTAAAATGAAGTGGATCTTTCCACGCACTTTTACATTTGAAATCCTTTTAATCTAAAGATAAAATTTGTGGAGTAACTGGGATTCAGGGTAGATCACATTAATATCAAGAGCACTAAAAGGATTATTTTATTTATTTTTGGAAGATTTTCAATTGTTGAGCATTATTTGAACTATTCAAGGCCCCTTGTTAATTGTCACTTGCAGGTTTGAGTTTAGTCTAGTACACATTTGTTTCTGTTTCATTTTTTTATTAATCACATATACTCACAAATGTTTACTTACTAGGTCCTTGGAGAAATGGGTGATTTCACCTAATTTCTTTGCAAGAGAGAGTTTTCAATTCAATACTCTATTTGTGGTGATAATTTTACAATAGGGTAAAATATTCACTCAACACATTGCTCTTGGTATGGTTGATATTGTGGTCCCCATTGTTGTCCTTGCATTTGTGTATGCATCCATGGTGGTTGATTCCATTGTTGATTCATCCATCTAGGTTGAGACCATTCTTGAGATGATGCCCATGGTGGTTGATTCTAAGGTTGTGGTTCTAAATTAAGCCATGGCATAGACCAAGGATTATTTCCCCAATTGGTAGGAATCGAGAAGTGTTTTGGTATGGGTATTGAGGAAAATTTCCCTCTTATCTTAGTCCTACAAAGTTAAGTTCTTTGTAGGTTGAGACTATTTCTCAAAGACATTCTTAATTTTGGTAATTATTGGCACTGATATGTAGGATGGCCTTTGTCATAAATGCTACATATAGCAAATATGGAAGTGTTTTCAAAGGGCGCTCATGGAGAGCATGTTTATTTCTACATATTGGATAATAAATGGCCAAAGGTTCAATATATTTGGCCTTCACATTTAATTCTCCTAATGTTGTGTTTAGATGCACTAGGATGTCAATTTTTAGATTGGAAAACTCTTCCATCAATTCTTTCAAATTATTTGTCTTATTACCTGTTGAGTGGTATTTTCACCCGATTGTGAAAACACACTCTCCACTAGGATTTTGCAGTTCTAAATCCTCTCTTGCAAAGAAATTAAAAAAAAAAAATTCTCCAAGGTTCCACTATGTTAGCATTTGGTATATGTGTATCAATAATCTTAAATAAAGATATTCAATTTAAATGCTTGGAACACCTTAGTGATTGCAAGTAACTGTTAACAAGGGGCACTGTGGTTTATTTCACCATGAGACTTTAGTGATTGTTCATTGCTTTTTAGATTTTGATATTTTTTTAGATATTTATTTTAATGCCTTGAAAGTTAAAGCCTCTGGAAAAATATAAAAAGCAGAAAAAAAAAAAAAAATGAAATGTAGAAACTGAGATTAAAATGCATTCAGAGTGCTACGATCCTACTTGAAAAAACCGAAGATATGAGGTTTTCTGCATACAACCTAACCTATTGAACCTACAAACATGCACAATCTAGATAAGCTAGGTGCTAGTTTTTGGGGTTTTTACTATGATTTCAGATTAAGACATTCGCATGAAGCAACCAAGAGCACTTGCATTAAACTTCACCTATAAGCCTAGAAATCTGAAAGGGGAAAATAAAACATTAAATCTTGCATGCAGAAAATGACTCCTTTCTTGTCAATGAGATGCAAACTCTCTGTATTTTCTGTATTTAAAATATGTCAGTTTACAACAACAGAAGCTTCTAGTTTAAACAAAACCAGACAAAGTGGAGGAAAACGCTCCAAAAGTAGGCCCAGAATGGCCTATCACCTTCAGCTCTGCAACTCTGCCCGCAGCGATTTCTAACCCCTGTATCAATCTGTGCCTCTAATTTTATACTTTCTGGTGCGGTTCTCTGTTTCGCTCTGTGGCGCTTCGTTTCACCTCCCATAATGCATCATTTTGTATTCCCCACCTTTTCATTGCTTTTGACTTTATGTTCAATGTCGAAACATTTGATATTCTCTATGAACTGTAATGCTTCTGTAACCCTGACACCTGTATGCCACGTATTTTACGCTCCTCTGCATGCTTCATAACTGCCCCCTTGTAAATCATGACAAAAATAGCATGTCACGATATCGTGACGTTTTTTTGCATGCAACTCTGTTCCTCTGCCTGCACAACGAAAATGAGACATGTCGCGAAATCACGATATTTTCGACCAACAGCCTTGTCCGCCATCATGCACAGCAAAAATGTGACATGTCGCAAAATCATGACACTTTTCTCTTTTGCACCATCTTCTGCTTTCTGTCATGAAATCACGACAATTTTTTGTTTCGTACCACTTAGCTGCTTTTTGTCGCGAAATCGCGACGCTTTTCTCTTTCAATCTGTCTCGCTGCTTCATGTCATGAAATCACGACACCTTTCATTTGGAGCTATCTTGAGGCTTTCTGTCATGAAATCATGATGCTTCTCCGTTCTGTACCACTTTTCCAGCTTTTCGTCATGAAATCACAACACTTTTCTAATTCGGGCTGCTCTTGCTATATTTGGCCGCAAAAACACGACATGTCACGAAATCGTGACATATTTTCCTTCCGTACCATCTCGTTGCTTGGAGCCGTGAAAACGCGACCTGTCGCGATATCACGACATTTTTCCTCTACGTTCATTTTGGTAGCTCTAGGTCGTGAAACTCCGACATGTCACGATATCGCGACATTTTCTGCCTTGACTCTTCCCTTGCTGCCTTATGTTGTAAAATCGTGACACTTTTTTCTTCTGCATCCTCTTGCTGATTTCTGTCACGAAATCGCGACACCTTTTGTTCCGTACCCCTGTGCCTATTTTCTGTCGCGAAAACGTGACATGTCGTGATATCGCGACATTTTCCACTTTGTCTTTCTCTCTCTTCTATGACCCACGATTTCACAACACGTCACGATATCGCGACATTTTCTCTTCATGATGCATTTTGTTGCCCATAGCCGCGAAAGCGCAACACGTCACAAAATCGAGACAACTTTCATCTCTGGGTAGCGACAACGCAACACGTCATGAAATCGCGATAACTTTTATTTCTTGGTAGCGATAGCGCAACACGTCACGAAATCGTGATAACTTTCATTTCTTGGCAACGACAGCGCGACATGTCACTATATCGCGACAACTTTCATTTCTTAGTAGCGACAGTGCAACATGTCGCGATATCGTGACACCTCTTTTTCTTTTCGACCACGATAGAGCAACATGTCGCGATATCGCGACACTTTTTCTTTTTCGGTCGCGATGGAGCAACATGTCGCGATATTGCGACACTTTTTCATTTTTGTGAAATTTTACTTTTTTCTTGATTTTTTAGCATCTGGGTCACAGCGGTCTTCTTTGGAAGCAAGCAAAAAATGTGGGTCCCCAATTTTGGGGTGTGTTGTGGATCACCCACAACAAATGGCGACTCATTGTCAAATGCTCCCCGAGCATTTTGGTGAGAACCCAACCTAGAAGTATACAAACTCAAAACCAAGCATCAAGCACATAAAAAATATAAACAAATGCCCATAGATCGAAATACATGAATCATCGTAATCATTAAGTATCAACTCGATGTGTGCAATGTGTTTCATTTCCTATCGTTTGAAATTGATCAACATTCCATCGTCAGTTTTACATGAATGCATATGTGAGATTGTGAATGATTTGTGTAACCTAATAAATATGCTAAGAGATTTTGCTTTTATAAAGGCATAGTCCTTCTAGTATCATACACAAAAATTTAAGATTATCAAACCCTCTTATGATCAAATATGTATAATGAATTGCTTTATTAAATCCCAAAGTTGGTTATGAGTCACTACCCTCTTGAACCCATGTGCAAGTGTGAGTGAAATCAGAACTTTGGGGAATAGGATTCCCAACCTAAGCGAGATGGGAATTTAACCCTATCCTTACTATTCTGATTTGGAGTTCATTACCTCATCTTGAACAAAATAATTTAACCTCGTTATGGATGAAATGGTCCAGCTAGTCTGTCCATATGAGCAATCAGTGGTCTTGCTTTTAGACAAGACATGTTGCCACGCATGAGCATACTTAACCCCATAATCCTTGGTTTGGATTCATTCATTCTTTTCTTTTATTTCTTGGACCTTTCGGATGACTACCCATCCTTGCTAGGGACATGTACGATCCTTCCAATCCAATATTGAGATGAAATGGGAAATATTAATTTTTTACTTTTATTTGCTTGGACCTTTGGGATGACTACCCATCCTTTGCAGAGGACATGCAGTACGATCCTTCCCATCCAAGCTTTATGATGAAAAGAGAAAAATGGAAGCTTTGGGGAATCGGATTCTCAACCTAAGCAAGATTGGAATTATGTCCTATCCTTACTACTCCATGTAGGTCAAATTAGAGCTTTGGGGAGTTGGATCCTCAACCTAAGTTTGATGAGGTTTAATCTTATCCTTACTACTCTGGTTTTAGACTTTAAGCTTGATGGAAGTGGTAAAAACCATTGTTTTAAGGATTATGTTGCATGATAGGACAGACATGAATTATTCTTTTCACCTCCCCTTTTCATCCAAGTATGGTTTTGACCATTTTGCTCAAGATTCTTTTTTAATGTGCATAGAACGTACTTGGTTCAAGATTGTTCGGACATCAGTTCCCAACCTTAGGATTTTTTTTTTTTTTTTTTTTATGTTTCATGTTATAGAATAATCCTAAGAGGATTTGACACTTCTCAATGATTGTATTGGAAATGGATATGCAACTAAGATGGAATATATATGCAAAATGGAATGTAATATGAATGTATTGCTTTTTTGAATTGTGGATGAAGTATACCACCTATGTAGCCATAATTTGCAAAACTGACAACTTCATGCATCACAAGTTTCAAACGATATATTTTTTTTTAATGTGTTTGTGTTACTTGTGGAGCTTCTACAACACAATTCCAATGTTTCATATTCTCCCTGATCTTAGGCATAAGTTGACATCTCAAATTTTTCCTCTTTTTTTTTTTTTTTTATATAAAAACCAAACATGTCCATAGGACCAACACATAACTTTAAATTAAAACTTATTCAATCCAAAACCAAACTGCAATCCAAAAATGAAAATTTGAAAACACAAACCAAAACCCAAAAACCAAAATCTATATACAAATGTACAATATAATACAAGATGATGTAAAGCTTGGATTATCACTTTCCTGGATCCCAAACATGATTAGAACAATTCAAAAAACATATGACACAATACACATGCCAAATTTTGTAGGAATCCAACAATAATAAGATCAAACCAAGCAATGCAACAAATTTCAACTTGCCATGCTCACCATACCAATTTGATTTAGTTCTATTACCAACATCATAGGTGAGATTCAAATCACATTCATTAGACAATGGTTGGTATTCAATTTTATCTTGTCTATTCTTTAAAGTGCAAGTTTCATCATTCCATTCATGATTTAGAAGTAGGCTTTCCTTTTCAAATGTGAGATGTTGCAAAAAAGAGCCTATTTCTAAAAGTCTTGAATTCAAATCATTTTCCAGGATTTTAAAGCAATCAAAATCATTCCAAACTTGACAAGCATCAACAAAATTTGGCATTTCCTCATTAATGATGTTAGCATCCAAAGGGACATCATGTAACCTGTCACTTGAAATATTTGTAGCTACTACCAAAGGTAGAGATTTCACCTTGTCATCCCTACTCAACCCATCATGATTAGAATTTACCACAACTTGATGAGTGTTAGTAGCTTTTTATTTTTCTTCATTGTCTTCTTCATCATCCAACACCTGTTCAAAAACACCAAATTTAGGCACCCAATCAAACATGCGTCCATCTTTTTCAAAACAAGAGCCTAATTTTTTAAGATATGTGTCACGTGACACCTTTCCACGATCAATGGCTTGAGTTGCATCAAAATCCATATTTTCATTAGGATCATCAATAGCATCCAACCCACACCACTTAGGTTTTGTAATTTCATCATTTTGAGATGGCATAGACATTGTAGAAACAATAGGTGGATCAAGATTTTTGATTTCTTGCCCCTCAAGGGGAACAAAAACAATTGATTCTCCTTCTTGATCCATGGTAGTAAAATCATTATCCTTCTCCAACCTTTGATGAGATTCCAACCCTTCTTCCAAAACATTCTCGGATTGTACAGGACTTGTAATATCTTCATGTAAAAAGGCAATTGTATTATCCCGTATATCAATAGGCACACAAATTTCATTAGAAGGTTTGGAGTGAGCATACTCTTCCCAAGAATCATAATGATCATCTTTCAAAATCAAATTGTGATGCTCAACTATTTCTTCATCATATTTTAATTCATCAACATGTTTCTCATCAAATTTATCTTCTCTTTCCTTAGATGGTTCAATTACTTCCAAAATTGGGTTATTGCTTGTATTCGAATTGATAAGGTTATCATAATCCACATGTGTAACCCATGATTCATGTTTAACATAATTTGGAAGGTGTGAATTTTTTGGGCCATTACTTTCAATAATGTCATCCAATGTGTCATCCGAATTAGATTCATCCTCATAGAATTCATCTTTTGGTGAGTCAAGGGTTTCCAATTTGTCACATGTTTCCATACTAGTTGGATCTAGTACTCCTCCCTTGCCCAAAATTATATTCTTATGAAAATCATCGAAATTGATTTTAGAAACATCTTTTGAATCAAGATGAGTATTTTGAAGTTGATTCATACTTAAGAAAGATGGTTGATCTTGCATAGTAGGTTGAGGATTTTGAAATTGATTGAAGCTTGGGAATGATTGTTGATTCTAAAATTGATTCACACATAAACTTGGTTGAGGTGGATAAATCATTGGGTGGGTAAGGGAGGTATTAAATGATTGAAGATTATACGATCCAAAACCCACACCATAATTTTGACAACTCAATTGTTGTTCAATTGTCATTGCTTGAGTATAGGCTTGTGACAAAGATGTAATTTGAGGCATCCCTCGCAAATATGTGGAAATGAGTGGGTCAAGAGCATTGATGTATATTTGGAGAGTCAATTCTTCTTAAAGAACATAAAATGTCACTAATTGAGTATATAATCCAAAGAACCTTTCAAAAAATGACTTCACATTTTCACTAGGTCCTTTTTTAATAGTGAAAAACTGCTCATACATGCGGATTGGGTCAACTTGCTTTTTGTTGAATTGATTAAGAAATGTTGCCTCTAGTTGAGCCCAAGAAGTGATAGACCCTAAAGGCAGGCTTGTAAACCAATCATATGCCACTTTGTCCAAGGTGTAAGGGAACATTTTACAAACAACATCATCATACCAAATTGTCAAGTGATTCACAACAAATTTGAATGCTTGAATGTGTTCTTCTGCAGTATTTGTCCCATTAGACAAAATTTGAGGAAGACATCTCTCAAAACCAACGGGAAAATAATGTTGAACTCCTGGTATATTCAATGGGCTACCTGTCATCCACGGTGTAAACATAGCCATTAGTGAATCTTAAAGAATATAACTTTAATACCCAAAAAAATTTTTTTTTTTTTAAATCAAATCAAATCACATTATTCTTGTATGAACAATCAAAGCGTTAGGAAAGTGCATAGCAATTCATGTTCTACTTTTAATAGTTCAGATTTGTATTGTTAAAAGAGAGCTAAAAATAATAACCAATAAGGCATGAAATATACAAAAATTTAAATCTCACTAAAATAAACCCATCCAGCCCTCCTTCTAGCGCCAATCTGTTGAGTGGTATTTTCACCCGATTGTGAAAACACACTCTCCAATAGGATTTTGCAGTTCTAAATCCTCTCTTGCAAAGAAATTAAAAAAAACAATTTCTCCAAGGTTTCGCTATGTTAGCATTTGGTATATGTGTATCAATAATCTTAAATAAATATATTCAATTTAAATGCTTGGAACACCTTAGTGATTGCAAGTAACTATTAACAAGGGGCACTGTGGTTTATTTCACCATGAGACTTTAGTGATTGTTCATTGCTTTTTAGATTTTGATATTTTTTTAGATATTTATTTTAATGCCTTGAAAGTTAAAGCCTCTGGAAAAAAATAAAAAGCAGAAAAAAAAAAAAATTGAAATGTAGAAACTGAGATTAAAATGCATTTAGAGTGCTACGATCCTACTTGACAAAACCGAAGATATGAGGTTTTTTGCATACAACCTAACCTATTGAACCTGCAAACATGCACAATCCAGATAAGCTAGGTGCTGGTTTCTGGGGTTTTTACTATGATTTCAGATTTAGACATTCGCATGAAACAACCAAGAGCACTTGCATTAAACTTCACCTATAAGCCTAGAAATCTGAAAGGGGAAAATAAAACATTAAATCTTGCATGCAGAAAATGACTCCTTTCTTGTCAATGAGATGCAAACTCTCTATATTTTTTGTATTTAAAATATGTTAGTTTACAACAATAGAAGCTTCCAGTTTAAACAAAACCAGACGAAGTGGAGGAAAACGCTCCAAAAGCAGGACTAGAATGGCCTATCACCTTCAACTCTGCAACTCTGCCCGCAACAATTTTTGACCCCTGTATCAATCTGTGCCTCTAATTTTATACTTTCTGGTGCGGTTCTTTGTTTCGCTTTGCGGCGCTTCATTTCACCTCCCATAATGCATCGTTTCGTATTCCTTGCCTTTTCATTGCTTTTGACTTTATGTTCAATGCCGAAACGTTTGATATTCTCTGTGAACTGTAACACTTATGTAACCCTGACACTTGTATGCCATGTGTTTCGTGCTCCTCTACATGCTTCGTAACTGCCCCCTTGTAAATCATGACAAAAATAGCATGTCACGATATCGCGATGTTTTTCTGCATGCAACTCTGTTCCTCTGCCTGCATAGCAAAAATGAGACATGTCATGAAATTGTGACGTTTTTCGGCCAACAGCCTTGTTCGCCATCATGCACAGTGAAAACATGACATGTCACGAAATCATGACACTTTTCTCTTTTGCACCCTCTTCTACTTTCTATCATGAAATCGCAACAATTTTTCATTCCGTACCACTTGGCTGCTTTTTGTTGTGAAATCATGACGCTTTTCTCTTTCAGGCTGTCTCGTTGCTTCATGTCGTGAAATCGCGATGCCTTTCATTTGGAGCTGTCTTGTGGCTTTCTGTCGTGAAATCACGACACTTCTCCGTTCCGTACCACTTTGCTATCTTTTCGTCGTGAAATCGTGACGCTTTTCTAATTCGGGCTGCTCTTGCTGTATTTGGCTACGAAAACACGACATGTCACGAAATCGTGACATATTTTCCTTTCGTACCATCTCGCTACTTGGAGCCATGAAAACGTGACCTGTCGCGATATCGTGACATTTTTCCTCTACGTTCATTTTGGCAGCTCTAGGTCGCGAAACTTCGACATGTAGCGATATCGCGACATCTTCTGCCTTGACTCTTCCCTTGCTGCCTTATGTCCCGAAATCGTGACACTTTTCTCTTTTGCACCCTCTTGCTGATTTTTGTCATGAAAACATGACATGTCACGATATCACGACATTTTCCACTTTATCTTTCTCTCTCTTCTATGACCCACAATTTCACAACACGTCGCGATATCACGACATTTCCTCTTCATGATGCATTCTGCTGCCCATAGCCGCGAAAGCACAACACATTGCAAAATCGTGACAACTTTCATCTCTGGGCAACGACAGCGCAACACGTCATGAAATCGTGACAACTTTTATTTCTTGGCAACGACAGCGCAACACATCGCAAAATCGTGACAACTTTCATTTCTTGGCAGCGACAGCGTGACATGTCGCGATATCGCAACAACTTTCATTTCTTGGCAGCGACAGCGTGACATGTCGTGATATCGCGACACCTCTTTTTCTTTTTGGCCGTGACGGAGCAACATGTCGCGATATCGTGACACTTTTTCATTTTCGGCCGTGATGGAGCAACATGTCGCGATATCGCGACACTTTTTCATTTTTGTGAAATTTTGCTTTTTTTCTTGATTTTTAGCATCTGGGTCACCGAGGTCTTCTTTGGAAGCAAGCAAAAAATGTGGGTCCCCAATTTTGGGGTGTGTTGTGGATCAGCCCCAACATTACCAATTTTTCTCCTATATTTTGTGTAGGAATATTTTTTCAAAGTTCCATGATTTCGTCAATTTCGAGTGTTCTTACATCTTCTTTACCCATAACATCAAATACTTCTCTGTGTTTGTCTTGCAATCCCCTCAAGAATAAAGTTTTACTAAGTTTTGGTTCAATAGCACCGCATATTTTATGGACAATATTCTTCCAAGGTTTCATCCTCTTCTTGTTTTATCCTAAATAATTCATTGTTCGTATTCTTTACTTGACAGTATTCTTGGTATTTCTCCAAAAATACTCTTTCCATTTTATCCCAAGTTCGAATTGAATCAGGTGCTAAACCCATGAACCATCATAAAGTCAAGTATTTAATGTGGAAGAAAATACTTTGAGTTTTTTTTTATCATTTATATAATCGTAAGTCTGGGATACAACCTTAAAGTCAAATAAAACTGATCTAGATCCTTAATTGCAACTCCTCTAAAAGTTGATAATATTGATGGTGAAATGGTTTTCATAGGAGATTTTTTAGTGGGATTCAATTGGATAGGGTAATCAAAGGCTTGTACAAAGGGTGTGGGTATTTCCTAGGTTAGGAATGTTACCACCCCTATCCACATTTTTGTGTATATCTAACATGATGTGTTCCCAACAATAAGTATATATTTTTCTAAACTGGCTTGATCATAGTGATATATCAGAAGTAGATGAAGATGAACTAACAATTTGCGCTTCTCATAATTCACTCTTAAGTGTTTCTACACTTATTGATGATGATGATTGTGGATCTACTTCAATATTTTCAAGAATTTCAAATTTAGGTGTAGGTGAAACCCCTCATTGTGAATATGGTCTTCCTATGACTAGGGGAAGGTTTGATATAATAAATCTACCCCTTTCATATCTTAGCCTATTTATACATTATAGTAAATAAATAACTCCTATTCTAATATTCCAATATCTTAGATACAATCCCAAGCACTATAACTATTTTTACGTAAAGTTGTTAGTTTTATTTTTGTAATTTTTGTAGTTTTTGCAACTTCACAAGACAATAATTAAACTTATTGGGTCTTTAACAATGCTAATTTTCTCTTCAACAACGATGCCAAAAATGATGAGTATTGTTAATGCTCATCATTTAATTTAATTATCAATCTAGGGTGACATCCAAGACTATATATGATAGAGAATGAGGTAATTATGGCTTGAAATTTAGGGAATTAGGCTACTAAATAAAAAAAAAGAATCACAATATCTTTGGATAAAGTAAACTAGTTAACACACTTTTTCATAAATAAATCTAACTACTTGTAGAAATAAAATCTCTAAAGGAAAATTTGCTATATTATTTTTATTGAATTGAAATGACAAGAAAATAAAGTGCTTAAATTGGAAAGACATAAATGGAAAGTGCTGAAAATAAATGTTGCTAAACTAGGAAACTAAAACTGAAAAGAGATGCTGACAATAGTAAGAAAAAATGAATAAGAATACCTTTGAAAATATAACAAATACATAAGGAAATGAAAATTAGCTAGCTGTAAAACATAACAAAACATACACATGTCGAATAGGGAAACTAGGGGACAAAATACGGGAAAAGTAGTTTTTAATCTACAATAACAAATGATATGAAAAGTGGTAATAAAACCCTTAATTTATGGTACATTTCCCTCCACTATCCCCAAGAGTGGGTCCTTGCTCCTAGGTCTAGTATAATAAATGAGCTCATCAAATATTAAGCTAAACTATGAATTCAAATTAACATAAAAGACTAATTCTTTAAAATGTTGCACTTTTTAACAATTACATCAAATATTGACTGAGTCTACAGAGTAGTCTTATTAATATCCTATTCAAATTATTTTATTAAAATTTTAATGAAATTAGACAACAATATTTAAACTAAATTTTTCCCTTACATTTAGGAATATAATAGGACTTCTCTACTATATTTGACTCCTACAGTTATGGAGTCAACAGATACTCTATCCAAATTTAGGATAGAAATATGTTGTAGATTGTTGTCATGTTTTCTTTACCTCCAAATGCTATGGAAAGTCTTATGGGTATTTTTTACACCCACCCACATCTATCTATTAACAACTATAAATTAGGTTTGCTTTTTGTAAATAAAACCAAAGATTGCCAAAAAATTTGCTAGCATAAGCCAAGAAGCCATGCCAAGAGCAAAGCAAAATTAAAAGGGAGTGAAGAGACTCACCTATGAGCTTGTTGAAGCGTCCATGCCTAACCATAATATGAAAAAGGTATAAAGGCTTAGCTTGTGGCCTAAATATATGAACAACTATGACCTAAAGATCCATTGATATTCATCAGCATGCGAGAAGGTGACTAAGGCATAAAGCCATAAAAATAATTATACTCGGCTCAAGTATTAAGGAATGCATGCTTGGTCCTATTATCAAAAGGTAAAATCTAGCTAATATGGCTATCTCTTGAATATGTTTGAAGGTTTGCACCTAACTGAAACCCTGGGGTGGCATCAATTCCCTGTCCACTGGTCGAAATCTGACAAGGGTGAAATCAAGAAAATGTCCAAGTTAGGGGTATGCCAAAAGATTTGTACTAAGACCAAAACCTAGTAAAACATTGAAGATTCATCTTGTTATTAGAATAGTGACATGCCTAAGTCCTAAGAATTCCAAAATAATTATACTTAACCAAAACATGATGAGGTCCCAAAATATTAGCCTTCACTAGACTAGAAAAATAGCTAAGTCCTCAATGCACCAAAACAATTGCATCCAACCAAAACCTGATGAGGCCCCAAATGTCCACATAGGGTCTAGTAATTCACAAGCAAGATATAATTTGAAGGTTTGAAGAGTTCCAAAGGATTCATACTCGGTCAGAACCTAGTGAATCATTGAAAGCCCAACACACGTAGGAGAAAAAATAGGCTGTGTTGAAAGTGCCAGAATAATTGCACCCGGTCAGAGCCTGCTAGGTTTCTAAATATCCAACATAAATGGAAGTAGAGAGGAGATATTCGACCAAGAGGTAAAGCTACCAAAATATTGATATACGATAGAAAGCCATCATATTAATGAAAATATATCCCATGGGTGTGTAAAGCACCCAACAATCACTCTCCAACAGAGACGAGAACTCCTTATCCCACAATGCTTATTGGGTAGGATTCCATGTTAAATAATCTCAACAACATAAGCTATCATCTAGATGATAGGGTGGATGAGATAAAAATGTTAGTATATATTAATAAAATAGGTGCAAGAAGTAGGGTGGGCATGACTAGAAGTGACATAGATCCTAGTCATGTTGATTAACCATGTTCTGGTAGTTGGGGTGACCATACTTCTGAGCAGTCCAACAGGTTGGAAAACCCTCTAATATAATAGTAGTCCACTTCTAAGGCAATAATACTTGGATAAATGTAGCACTGTAAAAGGTCTATAAATACTAAGATGTAAAGGAAAAATTAATCGGATCGTAGGCTTTTACAATTCAAATGTAATGTGAAGATTTTGCATATCAATAAAAAGGGATTGTTGTTTTTTTTATGGCTTATTTCATTTGTAGAACATATATGTATGATAACTAATTATTTCTAACTTAAACCTATTGGATGCTCACAAGACTTACTCTGAATTCTAAATTTGTGCTCATGTACATTTATTGGTTCTAGAATTTATAGTTTGGTTAGATACAACATGTTGTAACTAACTATTTTGTAACTACTAATCGAATTGGCTAGTCTATTAGTTAGTTTATTGGTTTGGTACTGCAATATCTTAATATGCATGTCTTGATATGGCTTAATAGACACCATTATAAGTTCTAGCTTTAGCTCCTTTTGTTTCTTATAGCACCCTTTTCCTCCCATATTTAGAAATAGTTAGCTAAGACTTCAAAGAAACTGACCTCCTCTATAGATTGACCATTAAAGCCTTCATAGATTCTCGGTCATTCAATGTTTATCAAGATCTATGGGCACACAACCTTTCAATTAGATAGATATTATGACCAACAATTTTTTGCACGTCGAGTGGGACACTAGGGTCTTGTAGTTGGATAATATAGGGATTGGTGATACCCTGTATTATCAAATTTCATTAAAATCACTTGGCAACTTTGTTGAAATGTAGAGATCTATATTATATGATCTTTCAAATTCTTAGCAATATATATCCTTGTGCTTTATATATGGTTCTCCTAAAAAATTTGCTATAGACTGCATTCCAAGTCTTGCTGAGAAATTGTATGCTAAAAGTATCCTCCAACTGTGCTATCAATAGTATTTGGCATGCCCTATGGGACCCACTAGTCCTATGATTTAGATTTATAGAATATTGGATGCTCTAGTTTATCTACATTTTTATTTATCACCTAGAAACTCCCCTACAGATTGAACCTAATTCTTATTATTGGTTGCCTTTTAAATAGAAAGAACTTGGTGACTCTACTAAAATTTATCGAGGTTCATGATCAGTTGTCCTTCTGGATCATCCTCAAAGATATATCTCTTGGATGACTCAAGGTTTTATGAGTAACCTGAACCTCACCAACAGATAATTTATGCTCATTTGATGACTCCAATTTAGGGAAAGAAGCCCAAAACTTGTTGCTATAATGGCTCAATGCAAATGTCCCTATTTGAATTTTGTCGATCCTTTGAATATTCAAAATATATATGATATTCCCAAGAGTTCCTTTAATTCTTTGACAAGTTTTTATGGGACATGCAAAATTGCATGTGAATATTTTCAGGACATGGATTCCCTGGCAATGATCCATAATATCATGCATGAAGATGTAATGCTTAGACTCCTCATCCTATATCTCAAAGGAAAAGCACTATTGTGGTATAAATCCCTGGAGCAGGAAAGCATACACTCATGGATAAATATGGTAGAGGTATTGATTGACACATTTAATTACTCTAGTGATCCTTTCTTGCTACTAACCCAGTTTTCATTTATCAAGTGGGCCCCCCATGAAAATATGTTAGAATTCAATGTTTGATTCAAAAGAACTTGGAGAAGGATTCCCTTAGAATATCAGCCATCCCATGCTTAGAATTACTTATACTATATCTAGGATTTTCATTATGATAGAATAATTTTGATTCAATAGTCTAGCGAGAAAAGGTTTCCTCAAATATTTCGAGAGGTTTTCCAAGATAAAAATATTTTGATTCAAGAATGGAGATTGCCACCTAGGAAAAATGTTCTTCCACTGAAACCCTTCACATTTGTGTATCCACTAGAGCCCCTTGTTAGTATTCCCTATCCTTTATTCCTTTAAGGAATATGATATGCTTCATATCAAGTCTCATAAGGTAATACCATAGCTGATATGCAAGCAAAGCAAGAGCTGAAAATAAGGGTCCAAAAACTCATTGAAGAGGTTAAAAGCATGGAGAAGCAGCTCATAGAAAGCCAAAAACATGATCGTGATAGCATCCCACTGAATTTACAAATGCTATATCAGTATATCCATATTCAACCAAAAGGTTCAGATAATGGATCTAAACAAGGCAAGAAGAGAGATCAATAAGAAATCAGAATTTTGGTCCAACTATACTGAGCACTAGTGGTGATTTTGAAATCAAGGAATACTGTAGTCATTACTAGCAAGATAAGGAAAGTCATATGATGGAAAATGTGATAACCTATAGCACAATGCAAAATGGCATACAAGAGGGGAGACACAAAGTTGGTCACACCTCAATCTAAAAAGTAGATGAAGAATATCAACTTTTCACCAAAACAAGATATCAATAAAGAAGATAAGAAGTGCTTGCAGAATTCCCTTTCACATACCTTATCGCTAATCTATAAAAGGTGGAAAGCATACAAGGGGATGTATTTTTTGGAAACCATCATTCAGCAAATAATAGAAAGGATGGAAGAATTTGAAGATTTGTTCAAAGATTCTCCTCTGAGGAAAGATTTACTGGTATCAAAGAAGGTAGACGTTATCGACCTCTCTATCCATAAGTCTCCAGTAATCATCAGTCCATAACAAAAAGCAAAGAAACCCTACCTCAATTTTATAAATTTTCCTTCTTCTCTATTCTACCTATCTCTTTCATTGGAAAAACACATATTGCATAGTTGCATGGTGGATCCTGAAGCTAAAATATCAATTATGCTAGCCAAAATATGCAAAGATTTAGGGCTAGATCAAATAAAACAAGAACCTAAGGTTCTCTATTTAATTAAAATCATTAAAGAATATAGGTACATTGCACAAGCTCCCAATGCTGATATGTGGGCACCCATGGTTGTTTGCCATCCAATACATAGAAGTAGTAGAGATTCCATCGTTGTTTGGATTGTGTCTATCACAATATTTTTTAATACCAATCAAAGGATGTATCATAACATTTTCTATTAGCTCCCTTGGCTAGAAATATCATAACATTATTGAATCGGGGATTGCATCCTTTTTGTATCAAAGGTTATCCAGAGCAAAATACTTGATTCATCAATACGCTCACATTTGAAACAAAAGTTGACTTAGATTTTTTATCAGTAGAAAGGTCAGCTAAATGTGGATTAAACTCTCTATCATAATCTCATTCATCCAATGATAATTTTTTGGGTAGCCTTAAGATCCAATTAAATGAAAAATATATAGCAAATATCTCCAAGGTGTGATAATTATTGAAGGTCGCAAAGTATGGACCATAGGCCAAGTACATCCAACAAATGTAAGTTGCTTCCACCTCTCATTGTAAGAACTGAACTTTAGGTATAAGGTCACCAGGATTTATCCAAGCCCTATGACCATCACTTTTATCCAAAAAGAAGAATTCCTATAATCAAAATCTAACCTAGGTTGGAATCCCATTGAAAATTTTAATGTTGAAACTAGTGTTAGTAGACTATACAAAACAACTTAAGTTCAGTATCATTTGGTCAAGTTACTGTAGATTCAAGGGATAATTTTCACAGCATATCTTCACCAAGTGTGAAGTACATGCCATAATTTTAGTGTAAATAGGTAGAAAGTATACATATTAATACAAAAATCACATGTATGTATGAATGTAATCCCTTACCTTATATACAAGATCCAAAGGTGTAAGAAGAGGATCATTGCATGATTTTAAAACTGCAAAAAGGATTGTTAGAAATTATGAAATGTTGAATTCCAGATATCACCATTTTGCATATTTAAAACACTTTCTCTCTCTTCTTTTGTTCCTTCTCCCTTTCCACTATTTTTGTGTTTGACTCCATAGACCAATGGATAAGGATAGAATTTCGAGAAATGCACCTTAAAATTTATAGTAATTTAAAGCAAAATAGCCACCACATATGCAAACAAGAGTAATGAGTCATGCCACTTAAGGAAATTATGTTATCCAAGAAGAATGTTGTAAAATAAAAGGATTTAATTCAATAGAAAATGAATGTCTAAGGATGATTCACATAAAGCCAAATCTTTCTAAGAAAAACACTCAATCTGAAGACACGATTACAGTGAGTACCAGCTAGTAGAGTTATCTCTTTGAGCTCTATATAAGACTACATATGCATCACAAATCAGGTATTATAAAAATGAATATGAGTCCAAGAGCATAGTTAAGGGTTCTCATGACTAATGATGACTTGCAAAACAAATTCTTGTTGGATTACGCAAAGAAGTAAAGTCCCAAATATGAAAATTATGCGTGGCAATCTATCTATTTTTGAAGCATTGTCTAGCAACTATGGAGTATGTTTATGGTTATATGGTGCTTGGGGATGTCTCATGACATAGAAAATTCAAGCTACTATTCTATGGGGTGTCCCATGGATCTAGTAGTTATGTTTCTCTTTGTTATCAGCTTACCCTAGCATCGCTTTTCTTGTTGTGTTTTTGTTTCATTTTGTTTTCCCTGTCTGGCTATTGTTCATAGGATTATTGTGTCAATAACTCCTAGTGTTGATGGCACTTTTAACCCTCATTGTTGTCCCTTGTCTACCTTATTCCCCTTTTTAGTTCTTCTTCTTGCTTCCTTTCGTTAACTTTCAGGTGCTTGGTCTTCCTTCTCCTCTTCGCCATCATGTTCCATCATGTTATGTAAATAGATTTCACCCTGTCACCCACCACATTTATTTATCTTGTAGCCTCTCTCAACTACTTTCCTCTCCATCTATGTTTCTAACTTGTTCCTTCTTCCTCCCTTTGAAAGTGTTAGGTTCAAGAAAATTTTGGCTTTCTAGAATATTTGTTTTTGTAAAGCGAAAATCCCTTGTGAGTCACTAAGAAATTTGATACATTTTACACCCACCCATGCCTAGATATTAGCAATTATATATTAGGTTTGATTTTTGTAAATAAAACCAAAGATTGCTAAAAATTTTGTCAGTGCAAGCCTAGAATCCATATCGAGAGCAAAGAAAAATGAAAAGGGAGTGAAGAGACTTATCTATGAGCTTGTTTAAGCATCCACACCTGACCAAAATCTAAAAAAGGAACAAATGTTTGGCTTGCAGCTTGAATATATGAACAATTGTACCTAAAGACCCATTGATATTCACTAGGATGCTAGAAGGTGACTAAGGCATGAAGTCATTGGAACAATTATACTTGTCTCAAGTATATAAGAATGCATGCTTGGTCCTACTACTAGAAGGTAAATTCCAACCAAGTTGGCTATCTCTCAAAGATTTTGGAAGGTTTGCACTTGATTAAAATTCCATGGTGGCATCAATTTCTCATTCACTGGTCAAAAGCTAACAAGGGCAAAATCAATAAAATGGACAAGTCAAGGATACGTCGAAAGATTTATACTAAGGCTAAAACCTAGTAAAACATCAAAGATCCATCTCACTACTCGAAGATTAAAATGGCTAAGTCTAGATAATACTAAAAAAATTGTACCAGATTGGAACCTAGCAGGGTTCCAAAATCCTAACCTTCACCAAGGTAGAAAAATGACTAAGTCCTCAAGGCACCAAAAATATTGCACTTGATTGAAACATGATGGGGTCCCAAAAGTCCACCTAGGTTTTTGCAATTCACAAGCAATTTGGAAGCTGAAGGTTTGGAGAGTGTCAAAGGATTTGTATCCGATTGAATCCCAATGAATCGTTGGAAGATTGATGCACACAGGAGCAAAAAATAGGCTAAGTGATGAAGGCATCAAAATAATTGCACCCGATTAGGGCCCACCTGAGTTCTAAATATCTAGCACAAACAAAAGTAGGGAGGAGATATCCTACCAAGAGGTGAAGCTACTAAAATATCGACATACAACCAAAATCTATTAGAGTAATAAAAAGGCATCCCATGGATTCACAAAGGACCTGATATTCAATATCTAATAGATAAGATATCTCCTTATACCATGATGCTTACTGGATAGTATTACATATCAAAGAATCTCAATGACACAAGTTGTCATCCAAATGATAGGGATGTTGAGCTAAAAAGGTCAGTAGATATCGATGGACTAGATGCAAGCAATAGGGTGGACGTGACTAGAGGTGACATACATCTTGACCACGTTGATCAACCACGTTCTATTATTTGTGACAGCCATACTTCTGAGTAGTCCAACAGGCTGGAAGACTCTCTAACATAACAGTAGTCCACTTCTAATATAATCATAATTAGATAATTGTTGCATACTAAAAGGTATATAAATACTAATATGTAAAGGGAAAACTGGTTGACTCTTAGGCTTTTAAAATTTATATGTAATGTGGATATTTTGCATATCAATAAAAAGGGATTGATGTTTGGCTTCCAGATTATTTCATTTGCAGAACATGTGTGTATGATAACTACTTATTTCTATTTTAATCCTATTGGATGGTCACAAGACTTACTCTAAATTTTGAATTTATGCTCATGTGTATTTATTGGTTCTAGAATTTTTAGTTTGGTTAGATATAGCATGTTGTGACTAACTATTTTGCAACTGGTAATCAAATTGGCTAGCCTATTAGGTAGTTTTTTTGTTTGGTCATGCAATCTCTTAATATGCATGTCTTAATGTGGCTTAATTTGCACCATTATGAGTTTTGGATTTAGCTCCTTTTATGTCTTTCAATACTATGTTTCCCCCATATTTAGGAATACTTAGCTAGTACTTCAAAGGAATCGACCTCCTTCAAAGATTGATCACCGAAGCCTTCATAACTTCTCGATCATTCAATGTTTGTCAAGGTCTAAGGGCACACAACCTTTCCATTGTATAGATATCATGAGCAAAAATTCCTAGAATAAGTCTAAGGCATTTTTATGTTTATCATAAATGTGCCACCATGCTCTCCCTCCTTGGAAACTGGTTAGAAGACAGATGTTGCTACTGCAAAAAAATCCTACAACTACTCTAGAACATCAAGTTTTTTAATAGTTGTGTATTTTCATTGGATTTAAAATATTGGGTCAATATTCATTGCTTTTTCATGTCTCCCTTTATTTATTTTATGCTAACAAGGTATTTGGAAACCCAATATGGTCATACGACACCTACTTCCTATTATTCTATAGGTTGTTGCCTCAATGTTTCAAAGCAAAACTACAAGTTCTATTTTAACAGGTTGTACTATCCTATTTTTGTGCAACTTCATATTTTTGTTTGCCACATCATCCCAAAAGGTTTTCTAAGGTGATAAAATCATTCAAACACTTTAGCACATTAGATATTCAAAAACTTACATTTTGCCCATGCATTATTTATGCGTACTGGTTACTGAAATTCATGCAAAATAATTGCAAAAATGCAAGAACAACTTATCAATAATTTAGTATTTCTCATCATTTTACCATGCCAACATTAACACTATCATGCATAATAATCAAATTTATTGGCATTATACTATTATATGTAAAAAATGGTAGTTTATGTATTTAACAAAGCTAAAATAATGAGACAATTTTGTGATTGATCAATTAGTGAGCCAAGGTACAATTCCTTAAAATGGTTCAAATCATTCAAAATAATGAACCATTGATGCCTTAAGAGGATAAGGAAGAAATTATGGATAATAACCTAAGTAATGGGGATGAACCAATAAGAATACCAGAGGTACATGAGTATTGAGAAGTTGTGTATCAACTAAGAAGACAAAGGAGAAAAGTTAAGAGATTGCAAAGAAGGTTATAGGAGACATCAAGATGGCCTATGCATACTACAGGAGTGTTAGCTTTTTAGGATGTATATTGAAGGAAATACAACCATAATATGTGAAATAAGTAAGCTATGATAACTATATGATAATGGCACTATAATATGAAGAAAAATAATGTGATAAACTTCTACAATAACTCAGTAATACGCCATTAATTAAAGCTCATAAAAATAGTACAATACAATATAATGGAGGACTTGAACACACTATAATTTTAATGAAGAACTACATTGTACCTATTCACTACTATAAATTGACTCTCTATAGTAACATTGTCTCTCTATCTCACTCACCTAAAAGGTCTATCTATAGGAAGATATGTGCCTTGGCCTTTACTCTACCCATGACTCTTCATCTACCTATCCTATGACTCATGGACATGTGGACTACATGCACATTTACATCAAAGCACATTCTAACACTTGTGAATTTATTACTTGCTTGAAGTAACTACTCAAACCTTAATCTAAGATTAGCTCCTAATCTAGTTATGTACCCAAGGTGGTACATTGATATGTACCAAATAATGTAATATACTCTAACACACCCCTGTATTATATTATTTGGGTATTGAATACTTTAGTCTTCAATATGGATCTTCATTTGGTTTTGGAATTTGTACTCTCCTTCTTTGCTTTCTTTATTTTGCTCCATGTTTGTATCATGTTCAAGCAAGTAGTTAGTATCTTCATAAAATGCTATCTTTTTTGAGAGAGCTTTAACTTCATGTTCCTCTATAGGTTCTTCCAATTCTTGAATTTCCTAGATTTTGTGAACTAAGTGCCCTTTTTTATTTCCTTCTTGATATTGCAATTGAGGATAATTGTATTGATTATGAGAAGGATATGAATGCTGAAATTGTTGTTGATGTGGACTATACTGATTCTGATATTGTCTTGGTTGGAATGGCTTGTTTGGTTGGCTTCCATAGTTTGTCTAATTTCCTTGATACTAATTTCTAGGATTGAATCTATAGTAGTTGGTACTATGTCCCTTCTTCTTGCAGACTTGATAATATATGTTATTCCATGGTCTTCATCCTTTTGAGGATGAGGTAACATTTCCCTATGGATTATCTTTTGAAACTAATGCATTGTTAGTCATTTCATATTTAACTATATTTTCCACCTCATATTCTTGAAGGATATTGACTAACTCATCAAAAGAAGTATCTTTACTTAGGATTTGTAAAGATGTAACTAAGTGCTTGTAGTTGTCTAGAAGTGCTCTCAAGGTTACTTGAACAAGGAACTTATCTTCAATATTTTCTCCTAAGGTTAATAATTTTCCTTTTATATCTACTACTTTCCTTAGGAATAGTTCTATACTTTCACCACTATTCACTTTCATAGAATGTGATTGAGTTTGAAGATTTAAGATAGTGGCTTTATTCTTCCCTTCAAATATTTTGTCTAAGGTTTTCCATGCTTTTGTAGATGTTCCTGTTGAACTAATATAGGGTTGTATTTCATCTGTAATGGCAAAATTTATTATCATTAATGCTTTTGCTTCATTTTCTTCAAACTTTTGAATCTCACTATCACCTGAAGTAGGTTTATCTTTTGTTCCTTTGACTATATCCCAAAGTTTTTCAACTATCAGAATTGCCCTTACTTTTTTTTTCCATGAAGAGTAATTTGGACCTCTAAGTAGTTGGGATTCAGTGAGAATGAATTTATTTGTTGTCATGATGATATTTGTAGACTACCTTATACCTCCCTAGTTTTAAGTATATGCTCAACCTTGCTAAGAACTTTTCAATTTTACAAGTTTTGTAAAATACCTTCTATCTAGCAAGTGTTTAAATGTACTATGAACCTTGATAGTATGCTTAGATTTCCTATATTGAGTTGAATTCCTTTTGTCTCCCTAATGTTCAACTTCACTTTCTTACCTTATGTCTCCCTATTTATTAGTAAGTAGAAAGCTAAAGATAAATGATAATGCACCTTCAAGGTTTTAATAAGGTTCTTTTCCTTAAAGACCTTTTAGTTGGATCAATGTCTCATAAATTAATGTAAGAGACTAATGTAAAATGCAATTTCCAACTTTCAAGCAATTAATAGTTTTTGCTCCTTTAATCCTTCAATTTTCCATGGTTCAATTTTCTAAATTCCAAGAGACTAAAGTTTGATGTAGTTTCCTATACCCTAATTTGGAATTTTAGAAAGTAATAATATTTGCAAATTAATATTTCAATATTTTAAATCTTGAAAACCTTATATCTCCTAATTAATTATTTTCAAATATTTTAATGTTTGAATCTCATGCAATTTAGTAATATCTTTTAAGATATACTCCCTTTGCTAAAATTACCTTCTAAATCTCTAAGGTTGGTATTTCAATGCATTAATAAATAAATTTCAACCTTATATTAAGCACCTTAAAACTACCTAAACTTAAGGAAAACAAATATTAAATAATAGGAGTCTTTTACCTTCCTTGCAATGTAGAATATGTGTGTTGATCGGTCTATGGTGTGACTCTTCAATCCAAGAATTGTATTTCTTGGTCTTCTATGTATGGTAGAGATCATTTAAGGCTCATGGGGGTGCCTTATGAGTCTTCCTTCTCCTTCTTAAATGCACTTTGACTCCAATCTTAATGCTTGATTGCGTGCTTCCAATTCTCTATGCTCTCCTTCAACATTGGGTACTTAAATATGCTTTGATGCTCCTTGAGACTCTAGCCACATGGCACTTTGGGGGTTACATTCTTGATGAGCATTGGTTTAGATGCCTTCGACGCTCATATCCTCCCTTGAATGTTGAGCTATGATTATTATGCCTTCTAACCTCCCCCCAAAGGAAGGCCCCAAGGGAAAAGAGGAAAAAAACCCAAATGATGTTTTTCAAAGCTCAAAATTAGGTGTTACTTTCTCATAATTGCTTCTTTCCTACGTAGGCATTAAAGGAATATATGGGCACCTTGTTTTGTTGTGCCAAGTGGCACAAGATGCCCTGGGTCTAAATTGCAAGTGGTACTCCTTTCCCTTGCATGTAATACTACCTTCAACATATCTTATTCCTTGTATACTTCTTGCTAGTGAATGCACTATGTATCTTGTCTTCAACACTTTCTCTCAGGAAAATAGTGATGCTACTCTTTGCAATGAGCAATGGTGGTTCTATGGTGCTACAATGGTGATTCTATGGCACTCAATGGTGGTTTTAGGTGCTTAAAATATATTTGCACTCATTTGGTGGTTCATCCAAGCTATAGCTTGGGTAATGCACCTTTGTTTTCACTGTAACTTGCTTCTTTATGCTTGCAATATATTATATTTAGTGCTATCCTTTTTATATATATTTGCAATGGATTATAGGATCCTTACATAGACCCTTTGTGCTATCCTTTTTACATAGATATACAATGGATGATGGGATCCTTACGTAGGTTTTGATGTTGCAGGTTAATGTTTCTTGTAGATGCTTGATTTGGTGATGGATTTGGTGTTTTTAGACACCTTGAAACTTGGCTATGTGAGTCCTTCATTGGCTCTCTTCCTTAGCTTGAAGTTTGCTCCTTTACTTTGATGAAATGGCCACTTTGTAGATGTACTTTGCTGGTTGTTTTAGTGTCTTTGAGACACTTTAGATTTGTCCTCTTTTGCTACATAGGACAAGAGAGATATGGTGCAATAATGTAATGCAAATAGTTAGAATAAAATACCCTAACTTGCATCAAAGTTTTGAAGTCTTTAAATATCCTTTTGCAAGATTTATTTCTTCCTTGATGAGGTGGCTACTTGCTCTACTCCTTGGTGGCAAATGGTGATTTGAAGTTGCCCTCCTTACTAGAAAACTCACTCCTCTATCTCCTTTTCTTGGTTAACTTAGCAATAATGAATCCAAGCTCTTAATCATGCAACTAATATTCCCTTTTGAATGGCTTAATTTTGCACTAATTTCCAACTTAACTTGAATACTTAATGCACCTTTACTAATTGGTATGATGCAATAGTAATTTATCCTTATTGCTCCTTTTAATGAACTCTTAATCTATGCAACCTTTACTTAAGAATAATGTCTTCTTTGCTTTTACTAGAAGGTAGGATGTTGATATTTTTCTTTCTTTCAAAATATATCTAACTCCTCCTTTTTGTGTGCAAGTTATAACCCTTGTAGAAACTATCTTATGCACTCCCTTGAAGACTTAATATGCAACTCCCTTGAATACATTAATATGCAACCTTCTCCTTGCAACTTTTAAACTCTAATATGGTGCTTAATTAAACTTAATAATTAATCAAATAACTAAAGTTCACATAATGAACCTTTTGCACCAGATTTTTTTACCTTCAATGACCTTTAAATATGATGAATAACTTGGTGATTTGAATTCACCAAAATGTTGCCTTGTAATGGATGAAATTGCAGCTCTTCCTTGTTGTCCAAAATAGCTCTTTAGCTCACCTATTTGCAGCTTTGAAACCCTCTAAATTATTGCCCAAAAACTAAAGTTTGGTGGCTTTAATTTTCCTTTAGAATGTATTCTATAAATTTGAAAGTTAGCAATTTAGAAATGTTGCCCTTATTTTTGCCCTTTCATAGATACTTTCTCCTTCGAAATGTTGTCAATAAATCTCCTAAATAAGATAGGAAATTCCTCCAAATCACAACTAATATTTATCTCCTAGAGACCTTCTATATTCTACTATAAATTCAGCAACCTCCTATCTCTGAAATGACCTTCAAGCCTTCAATGGAAATCCCCAAATCTCTCATATTTTGTGGCTTCTCTATCTCCTTTCTCCTTCAACCTCCTTATCAATTTTTTTCTTTAATCTTAGCCTATTAAGTGGCCTTCTTATCAATATTTTGGATGCCTTGATTTCTTCACTATTCTCCCCCAAATTTTGGTAAACTCTTTGTCAAGTTCTTATCCTTTTGGGCTTGTTGTCATATGGCAATAATTATCCTAAATTATGTTCTATCAGGAACATCTTGAATTCTCCTAGGAACTCCCTCAATGACCTTCTCTAAAATCTATAGTGAGGCTTTTCTAGCCTTCTCCTTCTTTCTCCTTGAGACCTCTTCTCTAGGGTCTTCAAATTTTTGTAGCTTCTCTAGTCTTCTTCTCAAGACTTCAATGAGACCTTCCTTGATCTCTTCAATATGCTACTTCTAGAATTTTAAATAGTACTTTTGCTAGTCCTTATAAATCTTCAATATTTCAAGACTAGAAGTTCTTCAATGGGACCACTTATGGGTCTCTTAAGATTCTTGAGATTATTTTTTCTGCTCCTTTAACATGCAATTTATAGTATTCGATCTTCAATGGAGATCACCAATCTCCAATATTCTCTTGGACTCTTCTTTGGAATCTCTTCTTCCTTCAATTTGCAACAAGTCTTCTCTAGTATTTTTCTCTCTTCTACAATCTGTAGGTCTACAACTCTTGCAATAGGACCTTTTCTTTAAGGCCTCCTAATATTCAATATTCAATTTTTTGCTTCAGGTATTGGATTGATTCTAAAGAAGACATTATTTCTAGATTTATTTTAGGAAGCTTTCCAACTTTATTTGAATCTCTTTTTCCTACAATAAAGTGTTAGTGTTAGGATCCTCAATCCTAACATTATTAGTTAGTATTAGTTAGTATTATTAATCATTTAATTATTATATTATTAACTTATAAAGTGAACCATCACAACCCTTCATAATGTGAACCATCACGTCTCTTCATACATGAACCATCATGTCTCTTCACCAACGTAGCTTTAGGGTAGATATATATATTAGGTTGGCCATCCATATCAAATCATCCAAGAAGAAGAATAATAAGCATATATTCTAAGGAGGAGCCCCCTATAGTGGCAAAGCGATTACAAGGGAGCCCCCTTTGAGTGACCTGTGATTACATTTACATTAATTTGTTAATAATTTTATAGTAAGACCTTGGGGTTTTACCATTTGGTATCAGATCCATGTGGGATTTTCTCAATGAACTTCATCAAATCACTTTCGTGCATGAGTATCAAACTTGGTTTGAGGATATAACCAAACACAACACAGGGTTGGATGAATCAATTCTCATCAATAACTTCATTAGTGGATTGAAAGAAGAAATTAGAATGGAGGTGACAAGGTTCAATCCCTATACCATGATGCAAACCTATGGATTGGCCAAATTATCCAAAGACAATCAACGGACAACATCGATTATGGAAACCACCTCTGGATAATTCATCAACCACTTACATCACTCCCAAGTCGATGCATAATGCTAACCTCGATAAGGCAATAGAAGAAGAAAATGATATAGAGGTAGACATAGTGATGGATACACCTGAAGATAGCACTAAATATGGTAACGATGAGGAAGGTAAGGAATATGAGGAAGCCACAAAAGATAAAAAAGAAGAGGAATATGTGGAAAACAAGGACAATGAGCAAGAAATATCTCAAGACATTCCCGAAGTGACTCATTATGGCCAAATATGCACTTTACAAGAACTACACTCAAATTCCTCTCCAATAGTGAGTTATCACCATAGGGTCAAACCTATTCAAAAATAAGGCAAAAAAGTGACTACACACTCCTCTGTTGCCTCTAACAGGGAACAAAAAGAGAATGTAGAAGTTTTATCACCTCTTTTTATGCATCATTTTAAGGTTTAGGAAGAACCCCAAGGATTGCCCTTCCCTCATCATCACATAGTTACTAATATTTCTGGAAGTCATCCGCTAATGCTTCATCCTTCTTGATATCCCTACCTACAAAAGGATGAAATTAAAAGAGTCCAAGAACTTACACAAATCCTTCTTGGAAAACAAAAGATAAATCTCCTCACTTTGAGCTTTGAGGACAAATCTCTTTTTAAGGAGGGTGGCATGTTAGGATCCTCAATCCTAACATTATTAGTTAGTATTAGTTAGTATTATTAATCATTTAATTATTATATTATTAAATTATAAAGTGAACCATCACAACCCTTCATAATGTGAACCATCACGTCTCTTCATACGTGAACCATCATGTCTCTTCACCAACGTAGCTTTAGGGTAGATATATATATTAGGTTGGCCATCCATATCAAATCATCCAAGAAGAAGAAGAATAAGCATAGATTCTAAGGAGGGAGCCCCCTATAGTGGCAAATCGATTACAAGGGAGCCCCCTTTGAGTGGCCTGTGATTACATTTACATTAATTTGATAATAATTTTATAGTAAGACCTTGGGGTCTTACCAGTTAGAAACTAGAAAATGGTAAATCTCTAAATCTAGATATTTTGAATCTTCACTAGTTTATTTGTCATTCTAGTAGAATCAATGTTGAGTCCTAGTCTTCATGAGTTTTTTTTTGTGACCCTATGGAAAGACTCTAGCCAAATGCAATTTTCAAAAATTCAAAAATGATATTTCTAATCTCCTCTCAATCTCTCTTTTGGATCTCCCTATTTCCTATCGATCTATCATGGATCTAATACCACTGTTAGCTTTTGAGGATGTATATTGAATTAAATGCAACCACAAGATATGAAATAAGTAAGCTATGATAACTATATGATAATGGCACTATAATATGCAAGAAAATAATGAGATAAAATTCTATAATAACTCAGTAATATACCATTAATGAAAGCTCACAAAAATAGTACAATGCAATATAATGGAGGATTTGAATACTCTATAATTTTAATGAAAAAATATATTATACCTACTCAATACTATAAATTGACTCTCTATAGTGACATCGTCTCTCTATCTCATTCACCTTAAAGGCATATATAGGAAGATATGTGCCTTGGTCTTTACTTTACCCATGACTCTTCATCTACCTATCCTATAACTCATGTACATGTGGACTACATACACATTTACATAATTGCACATTCTAATACTTGTACATTTATTACTTGCTTTAAGTAACTACTCAAATATTAATATATGATTAACTCCTAATCTAAAAATGTATCCAAGGTGGTACATTGGCATGTATCCAACAATGTAATATACTCTAACAAGGAGAAGGGAATTATTTAGGAATCAATTCTGCTTTCTTGGACCATTATAGGGATGCCTTAGTCTAATATTCCCTACAAAGACATTTTGAAGAAGCAAGGTGGTGAAGGATATTGTTGAGAGCAGACATAAGTTTGAGGATTCTATGGAAGTTGTCACCTAGAACTCAAAATTACAAAGAAAAATCCACAAGAGTAGAATTCATTGATCAAGCAAGAAAGACATGTAATTTAAGTAATCCAAAGAGTTTGAAAAGACTTATGGGTAACCCAAGTATGCTTGACCAATGGGAGAGTTAGGTTGGTTTCCTTTCCAGTAGCTCGAGAAGAAGAGATTCTTCTCCTCATATCCATATGTTGAATGGTCAATTAGATATACCATAAGTACTATCTACAAATGTAGTTCAAACCAATAAATGACCATAAAATCATGGGGATGGACCACCAGGTCTACCTCATCGATCTCATAGAAATTGAAGATGTCATCATGAGTGATTGAGAAACCGAATAAATATTGAACGGTTGGGAGTGCAATAGTCCAAATTAGGTGAGATTCAATCAAAAATAAGGAGAGGAAGATTCAAATAATTTTTTAAAAGACATGGATTTAGGAATAGGGATCAAATACCTCTACGAAATCCAGTTCAACATTCAATACACTAAGACGGAGTAAAAGTACAAAGACAAGATGGCAAAATATAAGCTACAAATAGGTCGACCATAATTCATCAAAATTACGATAGATAAGGCAACTGTCATCAGTTAGAAAGGGTAAGTATCCAACATATAGATGAAAGGGTAGAATTTTTCTATGTTAAAAATATATAATAATCCATCCTAGTGATGACAGACCAGGAAAAACCCATCTTGATGATGGTAAACTAGACAAACTTTGTCATGATAATAGTAGGCCAAATAAAACCCATCCTAAAAATGATAGGTTGAATAGAATATGTCCAAATTACAAGCTAGATAGAACCCATCAAGATGATGGCATGATAGAAATAATTCATCCTAATGATGGCATATTAGAAGAGATCCATCATGATGACAATGACTGTATGAATTCTTGGGTTTTTTGTCATCTACTAAGTGGAATAAGGAGTCAATAAGGAGATGTGAATAGGTTGGATTGGTGTATCGTAATAATATGAAATTATTAGCTAGAGGAACAACCAAAAACACAAACACCTCAAAGCCAAGGGAATCATTAGAATCACCAATAGATAGAATCAACCTATGGTGATGATGATTTCAATAGTTATAAGAATCACAATCATCAACTAGAGGGAGTGTTGTCAAAAACATTGTAAGTCTACATTGGCATTTCCATGATCTTTACACGATGTCGATGAAATAAAAAAATGCAAAAAAGGGAAAAATATGAAATAAGAAAAATGATCAATTAGGAAAAAAGAAAAAAATAGAAAAAGGATGAAAATCACATGCAAATGTAGAAATATGGTGCACATTCGATAGTTAAGGCAGGAAGTATAAGTTGCTAAATGGTTGCATGGGCAACAAATACATATAGAGGCTATAAATTGAATAGACAAGGGGAGGAATGCTCATTATTTATAGAGCAGTGTGAGGCATTCGTACAAGGGAGTCTAGAGTTGGATATTTGGGATAGGAATCATTTGTGCATCAAGGGTTTTCTACAAGATAAATATTATAAAAATCCACATTCATTGAGAAAATCTAAAGGCTCCATGAAGATTTCATTAGTAACAATTCATTTTCAAGGTATTTTTGCTCCAAAATTTACATTCAAATGAAACTAGAAAATGTAGATAAAGTACAAGGAGAGAAATCAAATCATCCAAATCTTAGTTTCCATCAGAAAATGCAATCTTTAGCCATATCAGTAGGGATGTTTTATCATAGGTCAGTTGAGGTGCCATCATAGGTTGACTACGAATATTTATCATGCTAGTTGACTAGGAAGTCGCCATCAAACTACAAGTGACCTATCTATCAAAATAAAGAAGGAGCCATCTAGATATGGCCTACAAAGTTTTTGGTAATATTTTAAGTCCAAGAATGCTTGGAAAAATTGGCATACCCCAGAACTCTAGTTTGAAAGGATTTCAATGACCCAAATTTTATGATCATTTTTATTTGAAGATATGCTCGCTATGACAAAGGCTGGGGCAATAATATAACCTATAGATCACGGAGACATATAGGAGGTAGAAGTAAGAGAAATGAATAAGGAGGTGGTATTAGTACAAAATTTAAAATAAGATATGCTAGTAGGAACATAGCAAAATCCTATTTCAATGGAGAAATTACCTAATGTGTAGTAGGAAGCAAAGACAACACATGACAAGGACCCACAATAGATACATATATCAAAAAGAAAAATGATACTAGCTATAGGATAAAGTAGCCAATTACATATGTCTCTAAATTAGCATATGCTCATGAAAAGGAAAGTGACTAAGAATCCTATTGAAATTTTAGGGAAATATAAGGGGCTAGCAATAATCTTTGAAGAAGATGAATCTGATGAGGATTTGTCTAAACACATAATGCTAGACATGCCTAATTTTCAAAATCCACCAAAAATGGGTGCACATATTAACCAACAAGCAGTTGCTTGTTTCACTAGGCTAGCCAATGTGATGGATTAATTAGAGTTGGAATTTAAAGTAGGCTATATGGGGTGGTGGAAAAAATAGTATTTAATGGTAAAATAAGAGTTAGATAAGTTGGTTAACTGGGCTAGAAAAGGAAGCTAGTGAGTGGATATTTCTAGAATGTACCAAGAACGATTGTGGGATCTACCCATTGAAATATAAGGGGATAGCAATAATCTTTGAAGAAGATGAATCTAATAAGGATTTGTCTAAACACATAATGCTAGACATACCTAATTTTCAAAATCCACCAAAAATGGTTGCACATATTAACGAACAAGAAGTTGCTTATTTCACTAGGCTAGCCAATGTGATGGATTAATTAGAGTTGGAATTTGAAGTAGGCTATATGGGTTAGTGGAAAAAATAGCAGTTAATGGTAAAATAAGAGTTGGATAATTTGGTCAACTGGGCTAGAAAAGGAAGCTAGTGAGTGGATATTTCTAAAATGTACCAAGAACGATCGTGGGATCTACCCATTGAACATATTTAGACTATGGAATGAGTAAAGAAACTACCTAAATGGACACCTACACTATATCTTGAACCAACCTATGTGTATGTATTGGGACATGGTACTCATCCTCCTTTCTAGATCATGATAGGATAGAGGACACAGGTGGAATTGGTACTTGAGTTGCTTCCAATGTACAACCAAATCAATTTTCTAGTATACTTGTGTTGGCTAGTTGAAGGGGTTAAGTAGTTGAACATGACCAATAATAATCTAGCCCAGCACTTACAAGACACTAAAGGGCAACTATAGGTAACAAAGGTCAAATTATAGGATACAAAACACAAGTTGGAAAATAATATTAATGAGAACACTCATAGTTAATAATTATCTTCTCATATGTATTATCCGTAGATGATAATGTTGCCATAAATAACTGGATAAGATTTCTAATTATTTCTACCTTAAACTAATACAGATAAAATATCAAAACTGAATATTTACATTGCAAACTAGGCTATAAATAGTCAAATATAATGAACGGATAAACAAATAAGATTGAAATAATTAGAAACCTTATCTAGTTATATATGGTAATTTTATCATTTGTGGATAATACATATGAGAAGATAATTATTAAAATATGAGTGTTCTCATCATTCCTCCCCACTAAATAAGCATTGGTCCCCAATGCATGCAAACGTGGAAAGATCATGTCTATGATTATGAATGGATGGATGATTCCTCAAGTTGGCAGGTGAAAATCAGCATGTGATGTAAATATTTTTTTTAATTTTAATAATATATATATATATATATATATATTTATTTATTTATTTATTTAATATGTGCTAGATGTGGGTAAAAGTGAAAGAATATATGTCAAGGAAAAAAATGGAATAATACACGGCATTGATAAAATAGGGAAGAGATGGTAGGGAATGGATATCCTGGAGATGCGACAAAGGCAAGGTTGATCAAATGGGAAGAAGGAAAGGCCTAGTAAAAACACACGGAAGTAGTGAAGTAGGTGGTTTCCAGGGAGGTAACTAGTGATTAGGACAATGCCATCAACACATTTTAGCTGCTATTATCATTGATAAAAAGAATGTACTCTGGGTACATAGAGCTAGGGGGTGCAAATCTGAAATTGTACCTTGAAAAAGAATGGGCAGTAAGCATTGAGAAAATTGCTCCTAAATACTTTGATTTTGAAACACCTCTAGAGGGCCCAATAGAGTAGAAGGTATGTTTACATGATCATAGTATTATACTATACAATACCACCACACCATCTCACAGAGCGGTTCAAGTGCTTGAAGAATACAGAGCTTTGCAGCATTTGTCAAACAACAACCATTTTGGCATGAAAGAGAGAAGAAATGGGGATTTCATCTAGGCCATCATCAATTGTATTTTTTTGCATCTCCAGAGATATCTACAATAGTACAGAGAACTACAATAGCATCATTATAAACAACATGAATGTTATCATTATCAGGTAAATTAACAACATTATTTTCATCAATTTCATCAAAAATTTTAGCAATATTATCTAAAGGTAAGACAATGGGTATTTTTCCCATAAATATTGGTTCGAATCTAGGTGTTGCTTCTTGATTTTCAATAATTTCTTCTTCCTCATTAGGAATAATTTCTTCTTCAACAAGATTTTCTTTAGCTACCATTTCTTCCATCATGGTAGCTCAGATATGTTGGATTTCAGCATAGATGTCTTTGGATCGTTGAGAGATCTCCTCTAGCGAGGGATTCAGGATTGGCAGCATAGTGACTAACATGAAAGTGAAAAATAAGAGCAAACCCATAGTAAATCAAGGTGCTCTGATACCAAATTGATACAAATAAAATATCAATATTGAATATTTACATTACAAACTAGGCTATAAATAGTCAAATACAATAAGCAGATAAACAGATAAGGTTGAAATAATTAGAAACCTTATCTAGCTATTTATGGAAATATAATATTCTATGGATAATACATATGAGAAGATAATTATTAAAAATGAGTGTCCTCAACGGATATACACTAGTTGGAAGAGGCTATGAGGTAAATTAAAAAAAGAAAAAGGAATTCTTGAATCTTCATGCTCAACTTGATAAGAGGGAGCAGATTATTATGGTAATGGAATAAGAATTACTGCAAAATAAGTCAAAAAAGTAGTCACTCTTCAAATAGAAGGCCATGCTACTGGCTCAAAAAATCCATAATAAGAATGCCTTGATGGAAAAACCAAAATAGACCAAGAAACAAGAGGAGGCATTGTGCAGAGAGTTGACTTAGTCACAACAATGAGAAGTGACTCCAAGGAGGAATTGAATCAGAGGCAACCATCTTCCTCCACCTTGATAAAGTAGAATATGAAGGATATTTTCATTAGATGATAATCTGATTTATTGATAAAGTTACAAGAAATGGAAGATGGGGCCAATGCTTATGGAGTGGAATGGAAAAAATATTATAATTATGCAAAGCAACTTCATGATGAATGAGAAGCCTTTTAGAATCATGTGCAGCAATTGGAAAAACTTCAAACTATTGATATTAAGGAGGTCAAGATCTGAATAGGACAACACAAGTCACTAAGAATATTGACTACTATAAAGAGGAAGATAAATGTAGATAACAGTTCCAAAAAAAAATTATATCTGCTTGATGAAATGTCTACATGACACATTGTAATTACATAGAATATATGAGAATAGTCAATTTGGTCAAATGAAATATCATGTAGAATTTATACTACGTGATTGCAATATAATTAGACACAAGAAATTAAGTATAGTAGTAAAAGGTAATCAACTATCATGCAATTTGTTAAATTATTATTAAGATCGATTTGTTAAGGCTAAAACACAATATAGTTAGGGAATTTGGGGGTCTGGTTGGTTATAGTAACCACCAGAGCCACCCTATATATAGATCCCCTTTAATTTTTTAATCCATCCATATCAATCCATAGATGATTCACCATTTTTTAGGTCCATTGCATAGGATAATAGTCACAGGAAGGACATAGTGTTGTTTTGTAGTTGTGAGACTAGATGTACTATCTTCATATTAATGCAATGATATGATTTGGTGCCAACTTGATCTCTTGTATATTTTTATGTGTTAGATCTATATTGTGGTGTAGTGTTGTAGGGAGGATCACTTAGGCAGAGCAAGAGAATTGTAGGGATGAAACTGCTTTATTATCCATGGAAGTCGACATAACTAATTAGTAGTCATCATGACCAAATCCGACATGCCTAGAGCCAATTTTTAGTGTCAATGTTAGGCAACCCATCATCAGTTATAATATTATCCATCACCAGTCCTAATATTACCTGTCATAAGCTAATCCATAATTAGTCACAAGCAGTTAATCATCAGTCATGGAGTATCTTTCCTAGAGTTATCTACTTAGGTTGATCCATCATACACCAAACTTGTCAAGAATTAACCATCTAAGTGACATCAACATAGTAAATATTAAGCCATAATGACATATTCTTTCATTTATCACTCATTTTCCCATCAAATTTTATCATTACCTCATCTCTATAAGTACTCATCGCTATGTATAACCATTTAAATGTCCTCCTTGAACTAACACTAGTGGGATACTAATTTTAGATGGAATATGAGGTCTTTTTTTTATAGGTTAGGAATTATCACTAATAGGTGATAGTGTACCTATAATAAAATTCCCTTTAGGTATTGGGGCTATAGGATATCCACATCGATGAGTTATTGATTGCTTTCAACATCCTCCTTACGACTCCTATCTAATTATAAAAAGCATATATGATCCATTATAGGAGGTAGAATATATATAGTTTAATCATATTTTTTTGGCATTGTCTCTATCAATTCATGGCAACTCCAAATTTATGGCACCTAATTCATTGCTAAAACACATATCCAAGCCTATCTTATGCTCCAAAATTCTATCTAGGGCCTAGGTTGTACCTCCTTAGGGATTATTTCCTCACTTGCATCATGGAATATGTATAATTTCCCTCTCCTACCTTCCAATAGGGGTCCTTAAACAATTATTTAGGTCTTTTGGAAGGTGGGGAGCCCTACTCATTTTTCTTCCCCTTTTCTTCTTCATGGTCTTCCTTTTAGGAAGACCTAGCCTTAGTGGTAAACATGATTGGTGACAATGGAATGAAAGGATGGGGTAGTAGGCATGGAAGTGGTTAGGCCACTTATACTTTAAGTAGTGAAGGGTTGGTAAAAGAAGATGAGATGTTCATGGTGAAAAATGGTGATAAAATGGGTGGGAAAGACAAACCTTTGGGAAAATTTTAGTAAATTTGGCCTTTTGGGGTTGGAGGGTTTTGCTTACGATTTGGAATGATTTGCTCAAAAATATGATCAATTTGCTTGTTAGAGGTATTTTGGTTATTTCTTTGAAGGAGAATGTTCACTTAAAAATCAAAGTGATTCACTTGGAAAATAAGGAAATTTGGGCAATTAGGGAAGAGCAATTTGCTTTATGAGTTCAAAAAATTCACTTGCAGTGGAATATGAACTGCTCATGCTTTTGGATTTAGTTGAAATTTTATTAGGTTTGAGTTTGTTTATCTAATTGATTCACTCGTTAATTTATGATTGAGGAGCTCTCATAAAGCTACTAATCAATCGAGCTCTAACTTATGGCTTACTTGTGATAATTATATAGACCTTGAGAAAAGCACAATCTATCTATGCCCTAGTGTGGACTACCTAGTTAAGGCAGTCAGCCCATTAAGGATCGATTTGTCTAGCCTTGTGGTTCATGTAATTTTGGTTGTCAATTCAAGCACATCACTCACCTAGGGGAGTCAATAACTTGTTTTAGCAATAAATTCATTCATTTAAAACATTAATAATGTGTCCTTGATGGAATTTTTATGCCATAAATTTGGGATGAAGAGATAGGATCTAGATAAAATATAGAACATATGGAAAAAGTAGAAAACATGAAGGGGAATATTTGAATTGGAAGGTACTTACCAAATTACTAGCCAATTATATGTACATAGATACTCTTTTGGCCAAAATTCTTGTCATTACAATAGGTGAATGTTTTACCCATTTACTAAGATAGGTAGCATTACTCCTTCCATGGATGCAATATTATAGGTGTTTGAACCCATGATTTCAATGACCTAGTAAGGGCCACTCCATAATAATTCAAACTTTTAATGAACACCTAGTTTACATGATCTTCATCCTATTTGAGCATAAGGTCTCCTTCCTTGTATCCTACTTTTGTAGATACTTTATCAAATCATCTATTGATGACCTTTTAATATTGCATGGTCATCCTAAAATATCTTTCTCATTCCTCCTTTAGGTCTAGTATAGCATTCAATCTTGCTTACATGGGTTTAATTCCAATTTTGTATAAATCATGTTGTACTATTTGCAGGGAAGAGAATGTGAGGTTAATTTATAGCATTATCTCCTTTCCATATATCAAATTCTAGGGATATGAGATGGTGGATACTTCTGGCATCTCTCTCTACCCATAGTTTTTTATGCAACTTAATATGCCAGTCCCTCTACGATTTTGAAATGGTCCTCTTCTATATTCTTGTGATGTTCTTGTTGGTTGAATTAGTTAATCCATTACCCTAAGAATAGTAATTGGATGATGTTTTGAGAAAAAACCCATATTTAATGGTAAACTTCATCACTTTAGCTCCCTTGAAATAGGTAGTATTATTTGTGATAATGAAAACAAGGGCTCCAAATATAGTGATGATATCTTCAAGTAGTTGCACCACTATCTTCTAATTAGCTACTTTAGCTTGGATTACTTCAACCTACTTGGTAAATTAGTCCATAGAAATAAGAATTCATCTATGACACACTGGATAATGGGTTGATATTTTATTTGAAATAAAAATCCCATAGTTGGAATGGTTTGACTACAACAATTGGTTTCAAATTTATTAGGGCTCTTTTCTTCCTTCCCTAGAATATGCAAATAGATTTGCAACCCTTGATATGTTTATAGAAATAGTGAAAATGGTAGGCCAATAGTATCCAATCCCCAAGATCTTGTGGGATATTATTGAAGAACACAAGCTTATACTGAGAGGGGGGGTGAACAATATAAGATAAAACTTTTTACTTTTCTTTCCAAAGTAGTATTATCCAATATCATAAATTGCAATAATGAAATAATGCACAGATCATCACACATATAAGAGACACAAATTTAATGTGGTTCACCCAATATGGGCTACATCCACGAAGAAAATATTTCTTATAAATTTTCTCAACAAATCTCTTGGGAACCAATTCCCTATTACAATATTTATGGGTACCAACCCAAAGGAGACACCAATCCCCTATGCTCAAGTTCGTGGACCTCTATCCATAGGAGACACCAATCCCCTCTACTCTGGTTCATGGACCTCTATCCATAGGAGACACCAATCCCCTTTGCTCTGGTTCATGGACCTCTATCCACAAGAGACACCAATCCCCTTTGCTCTGGTTCATGGACCTCTATCCACAGGAGACACCAATCCCCTTTTCTCTGGTTTGTGGACCTCTATCCATAGGAGACCTCAATCCCCTCTGCTCTAATCTACTCCAAACCTTTACTCAAGGCTTGCTCAAATCTGCTCCAAAAACTTTCTCAAATATGCTCCAATCCTACACACAAGGCTTGCCCAAATCTACTCCAAGTCTACACACAAGGCTTTCTCAAATATTCTCCCAAAACCTACTCAAATATGCTCCAAGTCTACACACAAGGCTTGCTCAAATATGCTCTCAAAACCTACTCAAACCTACTCACAAATCTACTCAAACCTACTCACAACTTTGCTCAAACCCACTTACAACTCTGCTCAAATATCCTCCTTAGCCTACTCATAAAACCTGCTCAACTCTGTTCCAAACCTTGTATACAAATATTTTTTATCTATCTTGCATAATGATGTCATCAAGTGCTTTATCTATTCTTCAAAGTGCTTTCCCCAAGTAAAGCAATTTAGACATATTCTACCCAAAATTCATTTAACCTCTTGAACATATAGAGAATGATATGCACTAACAAATGCTCAATATGTTCTTCACATTCATTAAGTCTGTCACTTTCACATGTCTCACATTTATTACATTTTAAAGGTAGCTCTAGTCTAGCACTTGATAACTGACCTAGTATTTGTTGATTTGCAACTTCACTTCAAAACCAATCACAATGCACAAGTCCTTCTCATCTACTCACAAAATCAATCATGAATAATGCACAAGTCTATACTTTTTATATACTCCCAAAGTCAATCATGATGATGCACAAATTGGCTTCACAAATCTGATCTATAACTCTTGCATTTTCATTTCCAATATCACTCAAAACCAATGCATAGATTTGCTTTACAATATTGGTCTATAACCCTTGCAAGTTCATTTTCAAATTCATTCAACAATAATGCACAACTTGTTCTCAAACCCTAGCACATATATTTCCAATTTCTATCAAAGCAATGCACACTCAATCAATCCTTATTTCTCCAAACATATGACAACTCAACCACCTTAAGAAGGAATTAAATCACCATACCTCTAAAACTGCCTTGATGATGATGTGCCTTCAAAACCTGCTTCAAAATAATTTCCCTTTCTTCTCCCACTTTAAAATTAGGTTAGCAAATATTTTTTTCACATCATCCACATTAAAAACCCTTATCAAATATGTGCACAATAAGACTTTGAAAATAATACTTTATAACTCCTTTTGATCTCACAAAATAAATCTTTTCATGATAAACAAACCCTCAAATTTCCCTTCTTCTATCATGCAAGAATACAATTAGCAATTAAACCATAATCACACCTTATAACTCCTACTTTCACAATACACAAAAATATAATTTTCAATACACCCCAATATACCTTATAACACCCAATAACACAATGTGCAAATGATAATTTTAATTCAACCTTATACACCTTATATCTCCTACTTTCACAAATAAATTTAACTTTATAATGCCCACACACAATATATGAAATGCAATCTTCAATTACACACAATATACCTTATGACTCCAAAAACTATGCAAAATATAATTAATTCTAGCACACAGTTATAACTCCCTAACAAAATCAAATCAAAATATTTTTACCCTTACCAATGTAGCCACCGTGAATCGAACTTGCCACCTCCTGTTTGCCCACGCCCTAGTGCAAGCTAGGCTGCCGCGTGAGCTAGCTGCCCACATGAAAATCAAAGCACACGAATAACCTCTTCAATATCTTCTGTGATTTATTATTTTCTTAAAACTTTAACAAAAATGGAGCCACCATGATTTGACCCCCTGACCTCCTATTTGCCAACGCCTTAGCATAGGCTAGCCTACCACCTGGGCTAGCCACCCAATTGGGATCACAAATGTGCTCACTTCTATTTGTCTTCAATTTTTGCCTTTGCCTCAAATGATGTGCATGCTCCCCCTTTCTCCTCTTCTGCCCTCTGCAAACTTGTGTGAATGAAATTCGATTAGCACTTGTTACCCTTTCCTTTTTTAAAAAGTGAAATATTTTTTCCTTTTAAATATGCAAATTGATTTCACATGGATACGTCAGTGCAATATTTGATTTTCACCTTTTTGAATTTATATTACCCTTTTTAAATTCAAATTTATTTGTATTATAATATTTAAACCTTAGGTTTTAAATATTATAATACATTTCTTTTAAAACTTTGTCCAATACCTTCAAAAAAATTTGTCTTTCTTTTAAACCTTTTGTTTTTCTCTTTATAAACCTTTGTCCTCAAGCCTCTTGAACCTTTATAAAATCTCTTTATAATATTTAAATATTATAATCCTTAAACATGTTTGCCTTGCTTTCCATTGTCCAACCTTGTAAACTCATCATTCTTGAAGAATATTTCTACCTTGAATATCATGCTCTCTTTGACATCAACATATTTCTACCTCATGTACCCTTTGACATCAATGACAACTCAGTATACTCAATATTTCCAACAATATCCCCCTTTGTCATTGATGGTAACCCTACAACAAAAGTTTCTTTTACTGCAATTGGATTCCAATATTGCTCCCCCTAAGAAGTTGCTCCCCCTCACTGAATTCTCTCCCCCTTTGACATCAATGGCAAAGGGCTCCTTGGGGCTAAAAATAAGACACTTTAGCATAGCCCCCTCACCACCTCCTTTATTTGAGGTGATTAATTTTAGGATGGGAGTAAGGCTACTCCCAACTTACAATGCTCTTTTTCTTTTTCAATATTTTTCCAAACTTTTGAATTCATACCTCTTTGAACATTTTGACTATCCTTCTTCTTGCTTGTCTTTGGAAGTTTCAAAAATTTTGTTCTACACCACTTTGCTCTATGCCCAAAATTATTGCAATTGTAACACATGATGTTGTAGTCCTTGAAAGGTGCAAATGACTTGAAATTTCTCTTGGTGAAGCCATAATCATTCTTACTATGAACCTTGCAATGTATAGCTTTATGACCAAAATGATTACATGAGAAACAATAACCTTGGAAGAAATATTCATCTTGCCTTGGAGGATATGGTCACATGATTCTTCCTTTGCTTCTTCTGTGTTGGTCCCTGTTCCTTGATGGTGCATTATTTTCTTCCTCATTGATGTTTCCACTTCTCAACTCATCAGTACAGGTCTTAGATTCTTCTTCATATACCTTCTTTGATGCTTCTATTTCTTTTGAGCTTGTCTCCTCTTTTTGTACTTCTTGACTTTCCTCAAAGCCAAGTCCAATCTTCATAAATGGATATCTCTGTGTTTTGATAATATCATCCAAATATTTTGAGATTTTCCTAAAATGATATATCTTATTGTTGAATTTCTCAAGTCCCTTCCTTAGAATGTCAGCTTCATGTTCTAGTCTTTCACATTCTAGTTCTTTTGCTTTTAATTTTTCAGCCATACCTTCTTCAACTTTCCTTGCCTCTTCAACCTTAACTTTTAAGTCAGTGAGATCTTGTAGAAGCTTTGCCTTTGTTTCCTCATCCTCTTGAAATTGAGCCTTCAATATTAAATTCTCTCTTTTCAACTCTTCAAGCTCAACAACAAGTTCATCTTCCATATCAATAGTGGCTTCCTTTTCATATTATAAAAATTTCTCTTCTTCTTGGTCTTCAATAATAGGGGCATCTTATTTTTCTTCTATGGCCAAAAATAAAATTTCTTCTTCCTCACTATTAGAGAGTCTTTCATCACTATCACTGTAAGCACTGCTTGCTTCTTCAACATAAAATATTTTCTTATACCTTTGAAAGATCTTCTTCTCATTCTTGTTTTGACCATACCTATTTTTCTTTTCATGATAAAATTTTATTTCTTTCTTTTTCTCATATTCCTTTTATTCTTCACTACTACTATATCCATTTTATGGACAATTAGTTGCATAGTGACCAATGTTACCACAACTAAAGCATTTCATAGTATGCATATTTTTGTGTTTTCTTGGACCCTTCTTATTTCTTCTCACAAAGTTAGCCTCTTCTTCACTACTTGATTCATCACTTGATTCTATTTCTTTATCCTTTTCCTTCTTTGAAGCTTTTAATTCTACCTCTCATTTGTATGTTTATTCTTTTTTTCCTCATCTCATAGGTTGTGAGTATTCCATGTAGCTCATCCATGCTCAAAGTCTTGAGATCCTTCATCTCTTCAATTGTTGAAACCTTTGCATCATACCTCATAGGGAGTGACCTTAATATATTTTGAATAATAGTAGAGTCATCAATATTTTCTCCAAGTCCATGAATAGTGTTGACCACCTCATCAACACGAAGTAGATACCTAGCAATATTTTCCTCATCTTTCATCTTCAATTCTTCAAACTTCCTCCTATGTGTTTGAAGCTTTGTCATTTTAACTTTGTCATCTCCTTCATATGTATTCTATAACTTATCCCATATTTCTTTTGTTGAAGTGCATTGCATGACCTTTACAAATTATGATTCACATAAACCACTCAAGATTGCATTCATTGCCTTGGCATTATTTTCATATGGTTTCTTACCATTTACATCTATGGACAGAGTTGCAGGTGTTGTGAACCCATCTTCAATGGATTTCCATATATCATATCCATGTGCCACCAAATAAGTCTTCATCCTTATGCTCCAAAAAGCATAGTTAGTCCATAAAACTATGGTGTCCTATTTGATGAAAACCCTTCCTGATGTGCCATTTGTGTTCCTGTAAGATCTTCCTTCAAGATATTAGGCTCTCATGAAGGAACCATCTCTGATACCAATTGAAGAACACAAGCTTATACTGAGAGGGGAGGGTGAATAATATAAGATAAAACTTTTTAAAGCAGTATTATCCAATATTATCAATTACAATAATGAAACAATGCACAAATCATCACACACATAAGAGACATAAATTTAATGTGGTTCACCCAATGTGGGCTACATCCATGGAGAAAATATTTCTTATAAATTTTCTCAACAAATCTCTTAGGAACCAATTCCCTATTACAATGTTTATGGGCACCAACCCAAAGGAGACACCAATCCCCTATGCTCAAGTTCGTGGACCTCTATCCACAAGAGACACCAATCCCTTTTCTCTAGTTTGTGGACCTCTATCCATAGGAGACACCAATCCCCTTTGCTCTGGTTTATGGACCTCTATCCATAGGAGACATCAATCCCCTTTGCTCTAGTTCGTGGACCTCTATCCACAGGAGACACCAATCCCCTTTGCTCTAGGTTTATAGACCTCTATCCATAGGAGACCTCAATCCCCTCTACTCTAATCTACTCCAAAACTTTACACAAGGCTTGCTCAAATCTACTCCAAAAACCTGCTCAAATATGCTCCAAGCCTACACATAAGGCTTTCTCAAATCCACTCCCAAAACCTACTCAAATCTGCTCCAAGACTACACACAAGGCTTGCTCAAATCTTCTCCCAAAACCTGCTCAAATATGCTCCAAGCCTACACACAAGGCTTGCTCAAATCTGCTCCTAAAACCTACTCAAACCTTCTCACAACTCTTCTCAAATATCCTCCTCAACCTGCTCATAAAACCTTCTCAACTATGTTCCAAACCTTGTATACAAAAATTGTTTATCTATCTTGCATAATGATGTCATCAAGTGCTTTATCTATTATTCAAAGTGCTTTCCTCAACTAAATTAGTTTAGACATATTCTACCTAGAATTCATTTAACCTCTTGAACATATAGAGAATGATATGCACTAATAAATTCTCAATATGTTCTTCACATTCATTAAGTTTATCGCTTTCACATGTCTCACATTTATTATATTTTAAAGGTAGCTCTAGTCTAGCACTTGATAACTGACTTGGTATTTTCTGATTTGCAACTTCACTTCAAAACCAATCACAATGCACAAGTCCTTCTCATCTACTCACAAAATCAATCATGAACAATGCACAAGTCTATCCTTTTTATATACTCCCAAAGTCAATCATGATGATGCACAAATTGGCTTCACAAATCTGATCTATAACTCTTGCATTTTCATTTCCAATATCACTCAAAACCAATGCATATATTTGCTTTACAAAATTGGTCTATAACCCTTGCAAGTTCATTTTCAAATTCATTCAACAATAATGCACAACTTGTTCTCAAACCCTAGCACATATATTTCCAATTTCTATCAAAGCAATGCACACTCAATCAATCCTTATTTCTCCAAACATATGACAACTCAACCACCTTAAGAAGGAATTAAATCACTATATCTCTAAAACTACCTTGATGATGATGTGCCTTCAAAACCTGCTTCAAAATAATTTCCCTTTCTTGTCCCACTTCAAAAACTGGTTAGCAAATCTCTTTTTCAAATCATCCACATTAAAAACCCTTCTCAAAATATGTGCACAATAAGACTTGAAAATAATACTTTATAACTCCTTTTGATCTCACAAAATAAAGCTTTTCATAATAAACAAACCCTCAAATTTCCCTTCTTCTATCATGTAAGAATACAATTAACAATTAAACCATAATCACACCTTATAACTCCTACTTTCACAATACACAAAAATATAATTTTCAATACACCCCAATATACCTTATAACACCCAATAACACAATGTGCAAATGACAATTTTAATTCAACCTTATAAACCTTATATCTCCTACTTTCACAAATAAATTTAACTTTATAATGCCCACACACAATATCTGAAATGCAATCTTCAATTACACACAGTATACCTTATGACTCCAAACACTATGCAAAATACAATTAATTCTAGCACACCTTATAACTCCCTAACAAAATTAAATCAAAATATTTTTTCCCTTACCAACGCAGCTATCACGAATTGAACCTGCCACCTCCTATTTTCCCACACCCTAGCGCAAACTAGGCTACCGCATGAGCTTACTAGCCACACAAAAATCAAAGCACATGAATAGCCTCTTCAATGTCTTCTACGATTTCTTCTTTGCTTAAAAATTTAATAAAAATGGAGCCATTGTTATTTTATCCCTTGAACTCCTATTAGCCAACGCCTTAGCACAGGCTATCTTGCTATCTGGGTTAGTCACCTACTTGGGATCACGAATGTGCTCACTTCTATTTATTTTCAATTTCTACCTCTGCCTCAAAAAATGTGTGTTCCCCCTTTCTCCTCTTCTGCCCTCTATGAACTTGTGCGAATGAAAATCGATTTACGCTTGTTCCACATACATATTTTTCTCTAAAAGTGAAATACTTTTCCCTTTTAAATATGCAAATCAATTTCACATGGAGACGTCGACACAATATTTGATTTTCACCTTTTTGAATTTAGATTGGTGCCCTTTTTAAATTCAAATTTATTTTTATTATAATATTTAAACCTTAGGTTTTAAATATTATAATATATTTCTTTTAAACTTTTGTCCAATGATTTTATTTTTAAACCTTTGTCCAATGCCTTCAAAAACTTTTGTCTTTCTTTTAAACCTTTTGTCCTTCTCTTTATAAACCTTTGTCCTCAAGCCTCTTGAACCTTTATAAACTCTCTTTATAATATTTAAATATTATAATCCTTAAACATGTTTGCCTTGCTTTCCATTGTCCAACCTTGTAAACTCATCATTCTTGAAGAATATATTTGCCTTGAATACCATGCTTTCTTTGACATCAACATATTTCTACCTCATGTACCCTTTGACATCAATGACAACTCAATATAATAAATATTTCCAACAATTATGGGTGTAGAAAAGTGTCCTCCTTGATCATGATATTATTTGGTTAGGTATCCTTATCTTTCTTCCTCCATATGGTGGAGCAAAATGTAATTGTATCATTTTCTAAACAAGACATTATCTAACCATTGGAAGTTTGTTACTTTTTGTCTAAACTTGGCCCATTCCTTGGTAGATAAATCTTTATGGACTTGTACTATAGTCATGTACGTACACATATCACCCACCCATCTAATTCTTTTCTTGTTATTCATTTCTTCAACTAGAGAAACTTATTCTTAAAATACCAACATTGCCAACCTTTCACATAAAGCTCTTTCCCTAACCAGTTTGGCAGGTTTGATTTTGATATCAAATTATTGTATCTTATTGATTCATCCAAGTCTCTTTTCTCCCATTTTTCCATGTAATACAATAGATTGGACACCAAGGTGTACTACAAATATAGTATTCTTGCTTTATGAAATGTAGTACCTAAACCATTTGAAGGCCTTCATGATGGTGAATACCTATTTCTAGATAAAGGTATACCTCTCTTCATAGTTGTGAAGGGCTTGAATCATGGAGAATATGAGATGCTCTTCATCTCAATCATTCTTTTGGTTCAAAACAATTGTAATACTCTCATCTGTACCAAATGCATACATCTTGAACTCTTTAGAAAAATCTTGATTAATCATGATGGGAGCTTTGGTGATGGTATCTTTCATGTCTTAGAAGGTTCTCTTGCTTTATCTAGTCCAATATAGGGAGGAATATTTCTTTGGTATCTTAGTTATAGGCCTAACCATTTGAGCAAAATAAGTAATTAATTTGGCTATAGATTAGATTTTCTCTAAAAAATACCAAATCCCTCTAACTCACATGGGCAATTGTAGGTGTTAAATGGATTTTATTCAATTTGGGTCTATGGTTAGATCTTTTTTTGATACTAAAGTACCTAATAATTTGTCCTCTTGGATCATGAAAATAGATTTATTTAGGGTTTAGATAAATTCCAAATATGTTCAATATGCTTATTCCTAATTTTAAAAAACATCGTTAAGTCATCAAGGTATATAAGGATGGTCTCACTTACAAGCCCTATGAAAGCTATATCCATATCTTTCAAAATTTGCTTCAATATTTAATAGACCAAATGACATTTGATGATATGTAAAATTCCCCCATTTGGTAGTGAAGGTTACCTTATGTTGATCTTCATCCTTAACCTAAATATGATTATAGCTAGAGAAATTATCTAGAAGTGACAACATTTGTAACCCTGTTGCCTTTTGCAGTATCTAATCTATTGTAGGAAATGGATAGTGATCCTTCAAGGATTCTCCATTATTCTTGTATACTAGGACAAGATTAGTGACCCATGTAGAATGCTTCATTTGGAATATAATCTAAGCCTGCAGGAGCTTTAGTAACTCTTTTTTACTATGACCTCTATCTTTGGATTGATCAGTCTTTGCTTTTGTAAAAAAATCTTGGAATTGGGCTCTAATTCAATGGTCTATTCTATATTATTATGGTCATAGACCTTGATATATTCATATTCCTGGGAAATAATGCCTCTATGTTTACCAAAAAGTTATTTGAAAATATCCTATTCTTCTTGAGTATAGTCATTCATGAATAGTAGGCTCTTTTCTTCAACTATCTAGATTGGGTGATATGTAGAGGATTTCATTTTAAGGCTAAATTTTCCTTGAATTATCATGTGGATTATTTAGACATTCCAGTGTGATTAGGTCCTTGAGAAACTAGTTTGATTTTAGTTGTATGATTTCATCCTTGATGTCATATCCATATTCATTCTTTTATTTGATGTATTGAGCCTCTCTAATTAAGAATTCTATGATTTACTTATCATTGTTAAAAACTTGCCAATGGTTAGATTTATCTCAGATGGGTGGCTTGAAAACAACTTTTGATTCCTTTGGTTTATTCCATATGTCATTCATTGGATCAAGATAGGTTGCCATTTTTGCCAACTCATCTATCTTTACATTTAGCTCTTTGGGTATTGCCTTTATCTCATAAAAATTGAAACTTTCAAGCAAATTCTAGACTCCATGTTAGTGTGAAATGATGATAAAATGATGCATAAATGTAAAATAAACCAAGAGAATGTGGGGGATGTTACGGATGCAAAATGAGATCCATAGAGCATATTGGGTGTACTAAAGAAATAAAAAAATAAAATAATTAAAGAAAGAGGTGGAAGGAAAAAAAAGAACATAGAAACAAGTAAAAGTGAATGCAGGGGTAGGAATTAAGGTGGGCATAGGATATTAGAGAGTTGTCATGGATTATGAAAATGGGTACAATATGTAGGTTAATGTGATATACAAGATAATGTGGGCATGAAATACTATTAGCTTTTGATGCTTAACACTTAATGTAAATAACCACATAATCGAATATAAAGTTGCAATATAAAATATACAATAATGACAATAGCTTATTCAAACATAACTTAGAAATAACTCATAAAATAGTCACTTATAAATGCTCACAAAAATACTTAAAATGATATAGAATAAAGGTCTACTAATGCATGCTATGTGCAATGCATTTTCGATCCCTCTTCTCACTTTTTTTTACAATGCTTAGTCACAAATATATAATAGAATGTGACTCTTCATATGGAGCACTCTTGATCTCCACTCTTCTTTGAAACTCTTCACTTTCCTATTCTAAAGACACATGTGCACTCTTACATAATGGACACTTGTGCACATTTACACTCACAACACTTGCACACTTAATTACATGACACATGTATTTCATGCACATTATTACATTACATAAAAATATTTACTCACACTCTAATCTAGGATACACTCCTAATATAATATTTACAATGATGTACCCAAGGTGGTACATTAGCATATACCAAATAATGTAATATAATCCAACACCCCCTTGTATTACATTATTTGGTTATTGAAGACTTTAATCTTAAAAACTATCTTCATATTTAGTCTTCAATCTACCTCTCATAGATTAATATCTGGATTCATCATGTAACTGTCTTCTTTGACTTTCAATTCAACCTTCATCTTGCCTCTCTTGATCTAATTTATTTTATTTTTTATTCTTCTTATTTATTTTTGTACCTTCACTAGTGATATAATGAGTTAATAGATCATTACAATAATATTGACTTGGATTCAATGGTTCAATACGGGTATGTTCTTCTTTATTTTGATTGTCTTCATATTTTTCTTCTCTAATTTGTAAATGGCTTTAAAATGTAACCTGTTGTTGTCGTCTCATCTTTTTCATCATCTTAAATTTTGGATTGACCCAATGTTTTCGATGGTAGAGTGATTCTTGATTCTCACTTTTTGTAATTTGTCTCTTAGAATATTCAATAGTTTTATTTTGAACAAAAACATGATCTTGAGAGAATTCAATTGAGTCTGAAGCATATAATCCAATCTTAATTGATCTTGTAGCTTCTATCTCATTTTGATTTTTAATGAGACACTTATTGACTCCATTTATATATCTAAACTCAATCATCCTTTTGATTTCTACCAATTTGACCATTGAAATGAGATTTGATGTTAATCTAAGAACATACATCACATCATGTAACAAAACATTTGGAAAATATGTACTAGGTGTCACACAACCACATCCATGCACAAGATAGGTTTTGCCATCTACAATTTTCAACCCAAAGTTATCTTTCACTTCTAGACAATCAAACCACTATAGATTGCCTGTCATATGATGATTGGCACTAGAATCTATGTACCAAAGGTCTTTATCTTTTTGTACCATATGATTATCACTATTTGATGTTATCTTGCAATGTTGGTAAGAATTATGAAGAATATTCTAATTTTGAATTCTTCCATAATGTTTTCTATGTTGATAAGTCCCTCTTGATAATTTCTCCATCAATTTTCTTTTATGTAGCCTACCTTATAGCTCCCTAGATAATTATTTTGAATTTCTAAATTTCAAAAATCTTTGTAGTTGGCTACTTTATGTCTTCCTAGTTTTTTTGAATGTCTATCTAAATTTCCAAATTTTTAAAAACAATTTGATGTTGAATTCCTTATACCTCCCTAATTAGAAATTTAGCAATTTAGGAATTAATATTTGTAAATTTAATATTCCTAATTTGATGTCGAAATCCTTATTCCTCCAAGTTAAATTATTTAGAAATATTTCTTGAATTCGAATTTCAAATAAAATAATTCCAAAACTTTAAATTAAATCCTTCTCACTCCAAAAAAACTTCTAAATGATTTAATAATACTTCTAAGGTTTTAATTTTTCAACTCACTACCTTATCCCTTCAATAATTTAATTAATCTAGGATGTCTTAGATTAATTAACTTTAGCCTTAGAAAAATTATAATTAATACTCCTTGTATCTCCTAAACCTATGCAAAATATATAGTGAATTCAAATAAATTTACCTCCCTTATATGGTGTGATATATTTTTAGCCTTCCACTCAATTGACTTTCTTCTACGCATGCGCAGTCTAACGAAACCTCCTTTCTCCTAACGTGCTCACAAAACTTGCTCCATGCTTAGATGCTCTCCAATGTAACGTGGCTTTCATGCATTTAATATGCACTAAAGATATTTCAATATCTTGGATATGGTTGGAGCTCCTCCTTGTGAAGTGAAAAATGGCACTTTGAATCTTCACCTCCTTATGACAACGTTATCAATTGGTGCTACCATTACTTCTCTAATCACTTCACTTTATTCAATGCTTTGCACTATCTTCCAAACACTTGGCTTCCTCCAATGCTTGGTGCTATCGTTACTTCTCCAACCACTTAGCTTTCTCCAATGCTTGGCTTGTTTGGTGCTTCCTTTGCCCTTGTTTCTTCAATTTTTTTGGCTCTTTTGTTTCTTTTTCCAATGCTATCCTTAGGTATTCTAAAGCTTGGATGTCGGTGTTTCCTATCTGATGGTCTTTCAATACTATAATTCTTGGCTACTGGTCCTTTAACTTTCCAATGCTAGGGCACTCAACTTCACTTTCGTATTCCTCCTTTCTACACGTTATGTTTGTTGTTGTAAAACTTAGATTGTCGACCTCCTTTATGGCTCTTAGTCTACGTCTCTTCGGCTCCTTCAAATGGAACTTCTGCTTTCATCAATGGCTACTCCAAATAGTGCTCTCTTCCTTGGCACTCTATCTTCCCTTTGATGGCTCTCAAACAGTGCTCTAAGTCCTTTCGGTGGCTCTTCCTTTTTGCTCAGCAAGTTTTCTTCACTTGAATATTTAGCTACTTTTCTCCTTCTTTCTACACTTATTTTTGCTATTCTCTGGATTGCACTTTTTTGAGATTTAAAACCTGATTATTTGGATCTTCTTTCTAGCATGTAGATCAAATTTATACTCCTAATACTCTGTATTTTTTTGCAACTTAGTGCAGGTTTAATGGCAATGAAGATGCTTTGCTTTCAACTTTGAAAACTTGAAACTTCAATGCCTCCTTCTTGTGTTCAATGTTGACTATGGTGCTTACAAACTTGCTATAAACACTCTTTTTGAATGCTTAAACAAGATGCACTTTAAACATAAACTTGCAGTATTTTTTCTCCTTCCTTTCTTGCTTACTTGCTAATTTGTTGTCTTTATTTGTTGTCTAAATATGCTGAAAATTACAGCTTTTCTCCTCCTAATACTGCCCAAAAACTCTGAATTTTCACTATCTAAAATCTACCTCTATCTCCTTCAATTTGCTGCTCAAAATTCCTAAAATTTGTAGCTCTAATTCTCCTCCAAATGCTTTCCAAAATTTTATCCTTTTCTCTTTCAAATTATTGCCTTCTCCTTTAATGGTTGTCTTTAAAATATGTTAAACGGTGGCCTCTTCAATCTCAAATTTCTTCTCCTTTCTTTGCTAATTTATGTCTTCAACTTTGGCCTATTCTTCAAGAATCTCAATGTCTTGAAGTCTTAAAAAATCCTTTCTCAAAATTTGATAAACTTTTTGCCAACTCTTTCAATCAGTTTCACAAATCCTTTTGGGCTTGTCATCGGATGGCAATGATTATCCCAAATTTGATGTGATTAGCTCTTTCTAGGAGTTTCTTCTTATTGCAATCTTCTACCTCGAACTTATTTCAAAATCTTCTCCAATGGCCACTTCTTCAACTCTCCAATAAGGCTTTTCTAACCTCTTTCTCTCTTGTCTCTTCAATCTACTATGGGACATCTTCTCTTGGGTCTCCTCTTTCTTCAATAGGGCTTCCCTAGCCTCTTTCTTTCTTCTCTCTTCAATATGCTATGGGACCTCTTTTCTTGGGTCTCCGCTTTCTCCAATAGGGCTTCTCTAGCCTCTTTCTTTCTTCTCTCTTCAATATTTAATCTTCAATGGGGCCTTTCTCTTGGGCCTCCTTAATCTTCAATGTCTACTCTTTTGCTGCAATTCCAAAATCAATTTCTACACGAGGAAAGCACATAGACTTTCAAGAAATCGAAGGTGAAATTCTTCTCTATCTATTGTAGGAAGCTCCTCAACTTCTGAGAATTAATTTTTCACAACAAAAACTTAGACAGAAATAATCAAATACATCCAAATCTTCAAAAATTTAAATTCAATAAACTTCACTGGTTGTTTTCCAATCTAGTGGTAAAAAATCTATTTTGAGTCCTAGTCTTCACAAGTTATTTTGCAACCCTGTGGAAAGACTCTAGACAAATGCAACTTGAAATCTTTTTCTACCTTCAAGTTTGCTTTTACCATCAAACTTTTCAATAGGACCTCCTTCTTGGGTCTTTTAATCTTGTTAATATCAAGGTCTATCGTCAAGATCTAAAACTATGTTGTAGATTGTCTTCTATTCCGAACTTGTTCTTGGAATAAATAAACTCAATCTATCTGAAATATTGAATCTACAATCTTCACTAGTTTTTTTTCAACACAATGGAAATACTATCTTCTCTAGTTTTTCTTATCTAAAGATAATATCTTCAAATTTACTAATTTCTTCTTAACTATTTAATATATCTCTAAATATAGTTAATTAAGATTAACCTTTAATTTTCATTTTAAAAATTCAAATTTTAACTAATTAAATTAATATTTAATTTCTAATAACTATTTATTATTAAATAAAAAATATTAAATTTAAGTTATCAAATTATTTATATTAATAACTACAACTTACACCAAAATATTTCAATGAAGAAAAACATATTTAAAATCTGGTAAATTATACCTTTGAAAAAAAAAAAAAAAAAACTAATTAAGTATATAATGGATACGTACTCATACCTCGTAACAAATATTATTTGTGGGCATGCACCACTCATAATATCATAAACTCAATCATACTAAATAATAAGAAATGCTAAATATGGTTAGCACTACGAGTAGATTTATTGTTTATAGCTTAAACCAAAATATTTCAAAGAAGAAAAACATATTTAAATTCCTGATAGGTAAATTATACCTTAAAAAGCTAATTAAGTATATAATGAATACGTACTCATACCTGGTAACAAATATTATTTGTGGGCATGTACCACTCATAATATCATAAACTTAATAATACTAAATAATAAAAAATAGTAAATATGGTTACCACTACGAGTAGATTTATTGTTTATATGATTTAATTTTTTTAAATGAGTTTTAAAACATGCAATTGGGTGTCTTTAGGGATTACATTCTATTGGGATGGCGCAATGGTTTGGGGTTTGATTTTTTGTTAAGAGGTTTAAGATTCAAACCCTAGCATGTGTGGTTAGATGTTAATCCTCTATTGATAAGTTTAGCTTTCAATCTTAAGAAGGGTCATAGCATGTGTGTGGTTGTATATTAATCCTCTATTGATAAGTTTAACTTTGAGCCTTAGATCATAGCTGGAATGAGAATGTTCAGCCTTAAACCTCATTGTAGGAGTTTTTCACACTAACCAAATAAAATTTAGAAGGTTCAAGGATCAAACCGTAGCATGTGTGTGGTTGTATGTTAATCTTCTATTCATAAGTTTAACTCTCAGCCTTACAAGAGGTCATAGCTGGGATGGGAATGCTCAGCCTTAAAACGTAGGGGGGTTTCTCACACTAACCAAATAAAATAAAAATTGTTTACACAAAGATCTAGATCTCCTCATACCCAAGTTTGGACTTGGATTTTCTAGATAAAAACTTTTAATAAATTATATTTGATTTTTTATGAAATTGTTTTTAATTAATAATTTTAAGTAAAATAAAATATTTATAAATTATTTTAATATTATTTAAAATAAATTAATTATAAAATATGTAATTTAATGTTTAAATAATATATAGATCATAATGATAATAATAATTTTTTATAAAAAATTATTTATTTTTTATAAAAATATTTTTTTTAATATATATGATAATGTTAATATTTACGATTTTAAAGAGGTGCAAGCTAATAATAATAAGGATTTTAGTTTTTTTTAATATTTAAGATTTAAACTTCACTCAAAAATTTTAAAAAAAATATTTAAAACCTTACCATTAATAGAATGAATCATGTTTATTTTTATAAATACATACTTAATAAAGAATATTAATTGAATCAGTAAAAGTTAAGAAATTTTAACCATCATTATTTAAAATTATGATTTATAGGTGATAAGGTCCTCCATTGTCAAAGATAAAATGTTAGATTTTACATCAACCGAAGATTTATATAAGGTGCTTGTCTTAATATGCAAATAGCATATACTTAGGCTACTGCTTTAATTATAATGCATTTAATTAATTCAACCTAAATAAGGGTTATGATTAAGTTCTTTTGGATTAAATGAATCATTATTGGTCCTATTGATGCACATGCATTATTTAAAGGGTCACATAGATGAAAAATATTATTTAGAAATTGAGGCGTCCCATGGTAATTCATACACTTGTGTTGTTATGTTCATCAAATAAATAAATATTTAAAATTTGTTAAAATATTTAAACAATTAAATAATTTTATTTTTTAAAATTTTGATGTTTTTATTATATATAAAAGGTAAAAGTAAAGTAGTTTTGAGTACGAGTCAAGGGTAAAAAGGAAGTAGGAAACAAAGTACGGTCAAGGAGAGAGCACCACTTCTTGTTTTGGATCTTAAAAGAAACTCAAAATCAAAAATATTAATGTCTAAAAATTTTGGATAGCATGGTAAGAAAGTCATTTTTTAAAGTCCTTACTCAAAGTAAGGATGTCCTAATTGGAAGTATAGATGCCCTAGTGAGCAATTAGAGGAAGAGAAAATCTATGGCAAACTCCATCCAGGTAGTAGATACTAAACCAAAAGTGATTATCAAGGATGAGATAATCAAGCATGATAAAATGGTTCTTAAAACCAAAGGGTTAATATGTAAGTTCCATGGATACTGACTAGGTTTTTTTGAGATTCAAAATTGGATCAAGTGAAAGTGGGGATTGAATTCAAATTACTCCACGAGTTTTCTTTCAAAAAGATTTTTTCTCATTATCTTCTCTGGTTTAGAATAAGGGATAAAATAATGGATGGAGACCATTTGTTTAGGGGAGGTCTAGGGGCAAAGACACATTATATTTAAGACTATAGTGAGAATTTTTCTATGAAGATAGATACTACTAAAAATTCTTTAGGTGTGGATTAGGCTTTTTGAACTTCCTTAGAAACTCATCAACAAGGAAGTTTTGAAGAATATTGGCAATACTCTAGGTGAGTTCATCTAGGAAGGACCAACTACTAAGGAGAGAAGGCATGTTGTATACACTCAAATATGTATTGCCATGGATATTTCAAAACCTTTATTGTAGTCCATTAGAATTAAATATGAATCAAGAGAATGAAATAAACAAGTGGATTATGAAAATATTGCATTTTGATGTCATAAATGTCATAAAACTAGACACATGGCAAGAGATTACAAAGTGAAAATGATGGAGAAAGAGATGGAAAATGTTGCTCACAAGGTAAAATTTAATATGAAACGAGGAGATCATATCATAGGAGAAGCAAGGTCAAGTCAAGGATTTTCTATTCCTAAGAAACTAGAAAGAAAAATTCCTTTGCATTATAAATTGGCAAAGGCCAGTAAAGTTCACTTGAATCAACCATTAGAAGAAAAAAATGACACAAGGGATGAGGAAGTACAATGTGTAATTTCAAATATAAAAGGAGCTAAAGGTGTGAAGGAAGACGAGGAGCAAAATAAAATATCATAGCTGTTAACAAGTGGTACTAAGTGGGGATCAAATTATGCAAAATTTGAAGAACTTTAAAATTAGTGGTCATATGAAGGAAACTAAATAGTATTGAGGGAGATATGACCCTATGAAGTCAACCATTTAGAACTAGGGTTTGGATGATGGGGGGGTGTAGAGGGGGAAAATTGCCCTACCATGTACGATTCCTTGAATAAATATGAGACATGGATCCGTTGGGAAGGAGTCCTTTTGTAGGGGTGAACCATGGGGGTATGTTGTACTCTACACTCGATTAGCTAAACAAGTATTGGGGGTTCACCAATAACGGTTTTAGGACTCGCTTCAAGTCCTTTTCAGGATACAAGACAAGGAGACTCCTTAGGATATACAAGAAAAGTTTTAATGTGTTCACTTTAAACAAATAGCCTAGGTTTGGCCTCACTAATTTTTAACTAAGAAGGCAAATAATAATATTAACAAAAATTAAATGGAAATATAAACAAAGCAGAAATTAACTAACAGTACAAAATAAAATGGAATGCAAATGAATATAGAATACAAGAAATGCAAAATACAAGAGCTAACCTAATATGATTCTTTTCTTTGAATGAGGCTAACCTAGGGTTTTGTTTCAAGCAGTTTTTAAAACATAATTAACAAATTAATTAAAATAGAATTAATTAATTAAAACATAATTATTCAATTAATTAAAACAGAATTAACTAATTAAAACAAAATTATTTAATTAATTAAAACAGAATTAACTAATTAATTAAAACAGAATCAACTGATTAATTAAAACAGAATCAACTGATTAATTAAAATAGAATTAACTAATTAATTAAAACAAAATTAACTAATTAATTAAAACATAATTAATTAAAGATAAATATGCAATAATTAACCTAAATGCAAACTATATGCTTTTTAATATTCAGATGCCTAAGAATGTAGATCAAAAAAACCAACAATAAGAACAAAATCACTTAACTCAAATTGATGGTTGATCCAAGCTTTAATTCTCCTTGCCCTAGTGAAGTCAAAATAAACTTATTCCTGTAAAGACAAATAATGGACTAGAAAAATGTTTGACTAGCATTATGAAGTCTGCTTAGGCCGTTGAAAGAGAGTCCTTGGAGGCACAGTAGTCAAGCCCCCTAGGTCCAATTAGATGACCTTTGCAAATAAAATCGAAAATTGACCTTTGGAGTTTAAACATAAAATAGATGTACATAAATAGTAAAAATAGAAATAGAATATGTTGCTATGTTAAAAATACATAAATGGAAGTAACGAAATTGACAGATCAGAAAACTTACCCCCAGGCGAAGCCTGGGATGCGAAATATCATTCAAAGAATATAATGAGTGACGTTTTACAGTAATCTACACATGCAATGCATAGAAATAACAAAGAGATCATAATTACTAAATGCTTTTAATGATAATTCAAAGACGAAAATAAAAATATAAGAAAAACAATACAGTGTTTGACGGATGTTGAGGGAACAGCGAGAAGAAGATGAGAGCCTCCACAAAAGGCACTTCGTCTTTTCACCAAGCTCACACCAACGGATCCACCAAGCCGAAAACAAATCACGTAATGTAGATCAAATCCAGAAGTTGCACTTCAAGGGTTAGTAGCGAAGCACACAATGAAGAAGAAGCAACAAGAAATCAGCAGATAACAATCAGATCGTAAGCAAGAGTGTGTCATTCGTGAGTTCATGTTTATAGCAGTGTTCATGTTGCAGTGTTTAAAAATTGACTTTGATGTTCCCTTTTATAGACAAAGAAATAGGTAAAATAAACTCATAGCTGACGCCAATAAACCCTAGGGTGGGTTTAATAGGTGGTCCAAGTGGGCCAAAAATAATAAAATAAATTAGAAACAACAAAAATGTGCCCCATAAAAGTGGGACGCGATGTCACACCTGCTAGACCCTCATGTGATTTTAATGCATTTAAAAGGGTCAAACAAAGTCGAAATAGGTCATATCATATACCATTGGAAAGATATTTTCGAGCCTGATCTAACGGTATAGTATTTAGAAGAAATGTAGAATATTTAGTAGGGTAAAATTAGCTCAAATATGATCTTATGTTTTTAAGGATAAAATAAGACATCTAAGGAAAATAATTCACCTTAGTGGGTCAATTTTTCGTGTCTAGATTTTGCCCCCTCTTGGATGTATTTAAGGCCAAGTAAATACATCAAAGAAATATGTAGACTCCTATGGGCAAGAAAACAACAAACATAGAGAAGGGGTGGTCGGGTTTGGGCAAATGTGTAGTGCAAGAGAGGTATCACAAAGGACACTCTAGACTCTTGCATACTAGGTGAGGCATTACTACCACTAATGCCTCTATGTCTAGGGTTCCCCTCAAGTTTTTATGAAACACCATTAGTGCATAAAAACTCGAAAAGAGTTGACGTAGAATAAGAAGCAAAAACACCAACAAAGAGAACTGTATCAAATACAAAGTGCACAAAGGAAGAGAGGAAAATGAGGTGAAAATAACAAAAAGGAAGTTTACAAGAAGAGAACTCCAAAGGTCAATCATCTTAAATCGAGAAGAACGAGAAATGAGAACCTGAACTAGAGGGTATTATGCTCAAAATATGGTCCATGTATGGAGTGGAATACTGACCAAGGATGTGGTACTCGCTAAGTATGGACCAATGAACCAAATGTAGAGTGTAACCCATGATGGGTGATTGCTCATAATGATGAACCATAACCCGCTATGGGTGATTGCTCACTGATGATTGTTGTGGGGTGATTACCCTCTAGGATGTATGTCGAGACCTACTGTCAATGGCTAAGGAGTTGATCTTGTAATGGGGTGTTGATCCCACTAAGTTAAAAGAGATATGTAACTTGATAAGGTGTTACAATGTATGTTGAAGTTCATGAAGTATGTAATGTGAGTACTACCCGATAGGGTGTATAAATGCATAAATGGACCAAGCAATATGAGCATAACACAATAGATGTGTGCATGTGCTAGAAGAAATAAGAGGAAGAATATGAGGATCAAGTAAGTGTGTGTGTGTCCCCAAATTGAAGTTTCAGCTAGTGAAAATTCAAGGAGGAAGTATACAAACAAAAGAGAGAATGTACATCCTTATTTGATCAAGAAAAACAAAAGACAAATAAAAATTATGCAAAATATAAGGATATACCCAAAGAAAAATTATAGTCCTTGACTTTGGAGGGGGATGGTGAATATCGTAAAACTTGCAAAGTCAAGGGATACAACGAATAAGAGAGAAATAGGAATGAACAATAAAAACCAAGGAGAGAAGAAAGGATGGAAGTGCAAGGTCCCTAGGTTGGGGATTTGTTGGGCATCAAAACCCTAGTAGAAGTGCAATGCATGTGAACTATGTCCTAACTAGGTATCATCACATGCCATTGTTGCAAATCTCTAGAAACTATATGAAAAAGCAGCCATGAGCAAGCAAAAATGCAATTTATGACAAGCGAAGATGCAAGAACAAAATGTCAAGCAACCATGCATAATATGACAAGCAGCCATGCAAGATATGTGAGACAAACATGCAATATGAACTAACTAAATTCAAGTGCAAAGTATCAAGCATAATATATTTTCAATTGCATTATATTCGTTGGTTCTTTAAGTTATTTACCATCCATAGAAGCTAACTTATAAGCACCTGAACCAAAATTAGTCATCACAACAAACGTACATAACCAATTGGGTTGAAATTTACCTCGAAGATCAACATGATCGTTAGTATTCTTTTGATTTTCTTTGAGGAAAAGGTCCCTGATCTCAAAATAATGATTGTAAACTTTATTAGAGTAAGATCGTTGGAGCCTTTCTTGGTAGGCTCGTAAGTGCTCTAAGGTATAGATACACTTCTCATCCAACAGCTCCAATTGGTGCAGGCGGTCTACATGATACTCATCGCCGACCTTAGCATCTTGCAACAAGATGCGTAAAGAGGAAAATTCTAACTCAAAATGGAACACTGCCTCTGACCCATATACCAAGACATATGGAGATGCCGATGCGGGGTACACACACTAGTATGGTAGGCCCACAGGGCAAATTAAAGTTGGGCATGCCAATCATGACCATATTTACTAACCAACTTCTTCAAAATATTGATCAAGGATTTGTTGGATGCTTCAACTTGTCCATTACCCTGAGGGTAATAAGGAGTCAACCATCTATGCTGAATTTTATACTTAGCATAGAGATTACGAACATCCTTGTTCTTGAAAGGAGTGTCATTGTCAAAAATGATTATCGAAGGTATCCCAAACCTACAAAGAATATGATTAAATATAAACTTGGTAACTTGAGTTCCAATCACTGTAACCAGGGGCATAGCTTTGACCCATTTAGTGAAATACTAAGTCATGGTAATGATGAACTTATGACCATCTGATGACACAAGATTAACCTTCCCTATGATGTCCAATCCCCATATGGAGAATGACCAGGGGGAAGAGATAACCTAAAGGTCCTGAGAAGGAGCCTGAATAAGATGATCATGACGCTGATACTTGTCACAACATAGAATAAATTCACATGCATCTTTCTCCATGGAAGGTCAGTAATAACCCATACAAAGAATCTTTTTAGCAATAGCATTACCGCTAAAATAGCCTCCAAAAGAACCTTCATGAGCATCACTAAGAGCGATTTGGGCTTCATTGGAGTTAAGGCATCATAATATAATACCTTTAAAATAACGTATATATAGAGTATTGCCAATTATAATGAATCGACATGCTCTTTTGCATAATATATTACGTTGATTGTGATCAAGACCTTCAGGTATCGATCCATCTTTAAGGAAATTAAATATGTTGTTATACCAAGGCTCAGATGGGGTATCTCTGATGGTCAAACAATCTAAAGGAACCAAATAATAACTCAAAGATACTAGTTTCTGGAGTTGGCAAATGATAATCGAAGCTTGATCATCTTCTAACTCCAAGGGGAATAGAGATGCAGTAGCAGCCATGGCATCTACATGGCAGTTTGAGGATCTAGGGATAGACTCTATGGTTACCTATTCAAAAGAAGACAACAACTTAGTGACAATATCTTTATATGGTTTAAGTTTATCATCCTGAGTCTGATAAAAATCATTTATTTGATTAACCACAAGTTGAGAATCACTAAATACGGCAAGGACATTAACTTTTAAATTTAAAGTTGCTATTAGACCAATTAAAGCTCTGTATTTTGTAGTATTATTTGTGCAAGAAAAATAAAGTTTAAAATACAAAGGGATGAGTTGTTTGTGTGGTGTTACTGGAATGACTCCAGCTCCAGCACCCTTCATGCATCGGGCTCCATCAAAAAATAAATTCCAAGACTTGGAATCTTTAATGTCAATATTGAAGCACTCATCAGAAAACTCAACAACTAGGGGATGGGTAGCTTCTAGAGGAGCGAAGGCTAGCTGATCAGCAATCACCTGACCCTTGATAGCCTTCTGACCTATGAAAGTTATATCAAACTCACTAAGGGCCAACACCCATTTAGCAGCTCAACCAGAAAGGTGAGTTTTAGACATTAGATAACGCAAAGGGTCAAACTTGGCTACAACTAAAGTTTTATGGCTAAGCATATAGTGTCTCAACTTTTAGGAAGCAAACACTACAGCAAGGAAAAGTTTCTCTAAGGGAGTGTACCTGGTCTCATAGCTAATTAAATTTCTACTAATATAGTAGATAGCTCGTTCTTTATTTTCACCATCATTTTGGGCGAGCATGGCACCTAAAGCTTGTATTGTAGTAGCTATATAAAGCAACAAGTGCATACCAGGTACAGGAGGAACTAAGACAAGATGGGAAGTGAGATATCTTTTGAGGTCATCAAAAGCTTTTTGACATGCATCATCTCACTTAAATACTACAACCTTCTTAAGAAGTCAAAGGAAAGGCTAAGACTTATCGACTAATTGAGCGATGAACCTACGCATATACTGTAATTTGCCTTGTAGACTGCGTAGTTCAGTCAGGGTACAAGGAGGAGGCATATCCATAATAGTTGCTATCTTGGTAGGGTCTACTTCAATGCCTCACCTAGACACCACAAAGCCTAACAACTTGCTAGATGTGACTTCGAACACACACTTAGTGGGTTTAAGATGAAATTTAAATTGCTAGACTCGATAAAATATTCATCTTAAATCATGAACATGATCCTTTCGTTATAAAGAACAAGCCAAAATATCATCAACATAATCCTAAAGGATAGCATGCATTATATCATGAAAGATATAAGTCATAGCCCACTGATAGGTAGCTCATGCATTTTTAAGTCCAAAAGGCATGACCTTCCACTAGAAGGTACCCCAGGGAGTATTGAATGTTGTCTTAGCCTGATCTTCAAGAGCAATTATAATCTGATTGTAACCTGAGAAACCATCCATAAGTGAAAGCATCCCATATTTGGCAATTAAATCTATAATTTGATCTATTTTGGGTAGGGGAAAATTTTCCTTGGTACATGCTAAGTTAATGTCCCGAAAGTGGGTGCATACTCTAATTGTTCCTTCCTTTTTAGCTATGAGAATGATATTGGAAATCCAATTAGAATAGTCGATGGCTTTGATAAAACCAACATAAAGGAGTTTTTGGAGCTCCTTGACTAAAATGGTGACCTTTGGATGCATCTTCCTAATTTTTTGTTTAACAGGTTTAGAATTAGGTATCACTACCAAATGATGCATAACAAGGGAGGGATCAAGCCCTGGCATGTCGACGTATGACCAAGCAAAAATATCTTGATACTCTTTCAATAAATTGGTCAATTACTCCCGCTCGTCCATAGTCAGAGCTTTTCCTAACTTGAGGATTCTAGGGGTTTCCTCAGAACCTATGTTCACATCTAGGGTCTCCTCAATAAGAATATTCAAATCATCCTCAAGAAGAGGCAGGGCAATAATTACTCCTAATTTCTCAAGGTCCTCAGGAGACATAAAACCAAAGTCCACATGTAAATTAGAAGACTCAACATGTGCTACGCAAGGGACTGACCCATAAAATTCAATGTCATCCTAAAGTAAAGCTTCATTTATAACATGTAACTCTAGGATTAAGATTATGGGAGAGGGTGGACCCTCATCCTCAACACTTCACTCTAAACCTTGATGAGATTTATCAAAGAGAAGATATAAACAAGAAGAGTCATCTTGATCGGGTGATGAAATATTTGGAGGATTTTTAGAGGAAGATTGAGATGAATTAATTTGGGATAAATCTTCTGGTGAGAAAAATTCAGATGGGGATCTCCCATGATGAAAATAATTTGATTTTCAAATTAAAATTTTAAACATTTATGAAAAGTATAAGGGACGGTCTTCATGGCATGGATCCAAGGTCGTCCAAGTAGAAGATTAAAATATGAAGGATAGGACACCACATTAAACATTGTTTTTAAAATTTTAGGTCCAACCTTAATAGGGAATACTATAGTACCACAAGTTGTTTGAGAATAATTATTGTATGTCTTGATAACATCATTAGATACACTTAAATATTCTTTTTCCAAACCAATCTTCTATAAGAAATGATACGTGCAAACATTAAGTGAAGAACCATTATCCACCATAACCCTTTTAATAAGAGCATCTCTAATACAAGTTATAATATATAAAGATGAATCTTCTTGTATTCCTATAGAATCCATATCATTATCTGAGAATGTGAGAGAATATTTCCCAAGAGAACCTACAACCTTTGTCACATCCTTAGGAGAAATATCTGAAATTACTAGCTCTTGTTTTAAAACATTCATCATGGCTTCTTTATGAGGTTGAGAAGTCTGTAAAAGTTCTAGAAGAGAGATGTTTGTTGAAGCACTCATCTCCTGTTGAGATCAATGAAATTTATGACTTTGGTGAAGTAGCTATTATCATTCCAACCATATTATTATCATATTGATATAGTACATTATTGTAAGATACATGATTGGCTTGTATTATTCTTTGGCTATTTGAATATTGGAAATTACTGATGTCTATCTGGCCATCATCAATTAAATATTGAACCACATTTTTCAACCTTTTACAAGAATTAGTCCAATGTCCTTCTACCCTATGATAAGCACAATAGTGATTTAGTTTATACCAATGAGCTAAAGTATCTGGCTGTCCAATAGGAGGTAACTCAATTGCTTTAGCATCCAATAATTGTTTTAAAACTACTTCCATAGATATACTAAGTCTTGTGAAATTCCTTTGAGGAGCTTTTTGAAGCACTATCTTTTGTAGGCTATTGTTGGCATTGTTAACAGGCCTACTATCATTATCACCTCTTGTATGTCTACTCTTATGTTGAGACTTAGTATATTTTTCTTCTCTATTCTTAAGCTGACCTCTCTTAATGAGTGTTTGTTCCACTTTTCTGGCTAAGTCGATAGCTTGATCTAAATATGTAACAGTAGTAGTATCTAGTGCATATGATAATTATTCTCACAAATTACCAATAAATATATCAATCATATCCCTTTGTGACACATGTTGTCTTAACTTTCCAACTAAACTTCTCTAACGAGCTAAAAATTTTGTAAAGTTTTCTTCCTTGTTTTATTTTAAGTCATACAAATCTCTCACAATCACTTTCTTCTCAATGTAAGCACTAAACTAATGAACAAACATTTCAGCTGTCTTTTCAAAACTTGTCAAAGAATAGTTGGGTAACCGATAATACCACTCTAATGCAACTTCACCAAGACTCTTTGGAAATGTTTTCAATAGAAGCATATCATCATAAACAATATCAGGCAAGCTATCCTGAAATGTTTAAGATGCTCTATTGGATCCTCTATCCCATTATATATTGGCAACACTGGCATAGGAAAATGCTTTGGATAAGGTCTTGCAACAACAATAGGATCCAAAGGTTGACTACACATGTCCTTATAGCTATATGTAAACTCTGAAGGTTACATCATATCCATCCTTGAAACTAACTGATTCACCTCATTTGCTAAACTCTACACATCTAAATTATATAAATTCCCAGTATTCCCTTGGATTAGTTTGGACATAGGAAATTTGTTGTTATATGTGGTGCCTGGAGGAGTGGAAATATTAACTTGTGGTGGGATAGAAGAAGTAGTGTTGACATTAGAAGATGAAGAAATAAATTGGAAAATATTTTGGGTGTCACTACTAGTTGGAGGAATTACTGTTTTTCTCTCAATATTGGTGGTTACAGTAGTGGCATAAGTAGGTTGACAAGTTTGATTACCATGATTCAAAGGTGCATCAAATGATTGACTTGGATATGGGATATTATTCTTTTCAAGTAATGATTCTTCCTCTAAAGCCAAATCTAATGCATGTTTATGATATTTATAAAAAGTTCATATATGTTCAAAACATTTAAAATTAATATTTCCATTAGGGTCTTGTATGGGATCAAGATGACTATTATCTTGTTTTTCTAAGTTGTGATTTTCTTTATCAACTTGATCATTCTCATTAAAGATCTCATCAAACCTAAGGAGTTCTTTCCCTTTCTCAAGACCGGAAGCCATTGAGAAAGAGGAAGAAGACAAGAAGAAAAAAGCTAAAGAGAAGACACACCCACAAAAGAAATTATCTTTTTTTAAATATTTACACACAATTTTAATGATCTTGTTTAAATTTTTAAAGACAAAGGAGGTGTTCACGTCGGGTTCACAAAATATGTAGAGGGGGAAAATTGCCCTACCACGTACGATTCCCTGAACAAAGAGGAGACCTGGATCCACTAGGAAGGAGTCCTTTTGCAGGGGTGAATTGTGGGGGTATGTTGTACTCTATACTCGGTTAGCTAAACAAGTATTGGGGGGGTTCACCAGGAATAGTTTTAGGACTCACTCCAAGTCCTTTTCGGGATACAAGAGAAGGAGACTCCTCAGGATATACAAGAAAAGTTTTAATGTGTTCACTTTAAACAAACAACCTAGGTTTGGCCTCACTAATTTTAAACTAAGAAGACAAATAATAATATTAATAAAAATTAAATGGAAATATAAACAAAGCGGAAATTAACTTACAGTACAAAATAAAATGGAATGCAAATGAATATAGAATACAAGAAATGCAAAATACAAGAGCTAACCTAATATGATTCTTTTCTTTGAATGAGGCTAACCTAGGGTTTTGTTTCAAGCAATTTTTAAAATAGAATTAACAAATTAATTAAAATAGAATTATCTAATTAATTAAAACAAAATTATTTAATTAATTAAAACATAATTAACTAATTAATTAAAACAGAATTAACTAATTAATTAAAATAGAATTAACTGATTAATTAAAATAGAATTAACTAATTAATTAAAAAGAAATTAACTAATTAATTAAAACGGAATTAACTAATTAATTAAAATAGAATTAACTAATTAATTAAAAAATAATTAACTGATTAATTAAAATAGAATTAACTAATTAATTAAAACAGAATTAATTAAAGATAAATATGCAGGAATTAACCTAAATGTAAACTATATGTTTTTTAATATTCACATGCCTAAGAATGTAGATCATAAAAAATAGCACTAAGAACAAAATCACTTAACTCAAACCGATGGCTGATCCAAGCTTTAATTCTCCTTGCCCTAGTGAAGTCAAAATAAACCTATTCCTGTAAAGACAAAAAATGGACTAGAAAAATGTTTGATTAGTGTTAGGGAGTCTGCTTAGGCCATCGTAAGAGAGTCCTTGGAGGCGTAGCATTCAAGCCCCCTAGGTCCAATTAGATGAACTTTGCAAATAAAATTGAAAATTGACCTTTGGAGTTTAAACATAAAATAGATGTACATAAATAGTAAAAACAGAAATAGAATATGTTGCTATGTTAAAAATACATAAATGGAAGTAACGAAATTGAAAGATCAAAAAACTTGCCCCCAGGCGAAGCCCAGGATGCAAAATATCATGCAGAGAATATTATGAGTGACGTTTTACAGTAATCTACAGATGTAATGCATAGAAATAACAAAGAGATCATAATTACTAAATGCTTTTAATGATAATGCAAATATGGAAATAAAAATATAAGAAAAGAAATATAGTGCTTGACGAATGTTGAGGGAACATTGAAAAGAAGATGAGAGCCTCCACAAAAGGCACTTCGTCTTTTCACCAAGCTCACACCAACGGATCCACCAAGCCGAAAACAAATCACGCAATGTGGATCAAATCCAGAAGTTGCACTTCGGGGGTTAGTAGTGAAATACACAATAAAGAAGAAGCAGCGAGAAAGCAACAGAGAACAATCAAATCATAAGCAAGAGTGTGTCGTTCATGAGTTCATGTTTGTAGCAGTGTTCATGTTGCAGTGTTTAAAAATTGACTTTGATCTTCCCTTTTATAGGCAAAGAAATAGGTCAAATAAACTCATAGTCGACGCCAATAAACCCTAGGGCAGGTTTAACAGGTGGTTCAAGCTGGCCAAAAATAATAAAATAAATTAGAAACAATAAAAATGTGCCCCATAAAAGTGGGACGCAACATCACACCTACTGGACCCTCGTGCAGTTTTAATGCATTTAAAAGGGTCAAACAAAGTCAAAATAGGGCATATCATATACCGTTGGAAAGCTCTTTTTGAGCCCGATCTAACAGGATAGGATTTAGAAGAAATGGATAATATTTAGTAGGGTAAAAATTGGCTCAAATATTACCCTACGTTTTAAAGGAGAATACAAGACATCTAAGGAAAATTATTCATGTTAGTGGGTCAATTTTTCATGTCTACAAGGAGCAATGGAAGTCTAGGCCATCAGTGAGGCAAAACATTTTGTATGGGCATAGATCCCTTAATTTTCTTATAAGTTCTACATGTAGATTTTTGTAGGTTTGTTTTTAATTAATATCATTGTTATAGAATATACTAGTAACTGTCAATATTTATCAAGATATTATTTACTTTTCATGGACCACTTTATCTCTAAATCCTTATAATCATCCCTAGTTGTAGAGGTTAGGGGGGACCTCATAGAGGAGCAATCCTTGTTGCTCAAAGATAGGGTTTTCATTGGTAAATTTAATTGATCTTAGCCAAGGACTTCAAATCTAAGTAAATGGATTAATAGTAGACAAAATTCTCTAGGAGTGAGTTTATCCTTTCTTCCCAAAGGTTTCTTCCTAGCCATTTTTTATTCTAGGGAAGAAAGAGATAGAATAATAAAATGGGGTCCTTGGTTTATGGGAAAAGTGGGACTCTTCCTTACCCATTGGTATAAGGGTTTAAACCTAAAAATGTAAATCTATTCCTAGTACTAATTTGGGTCAGGATGTATGGGTTTCTCATTGAATTATAAGAAATAAATACTTTTAAGGCAATAGTAAACACTTTGGGAGAATTCCTTAATAATTTAGAAACTACAAAATATGGAGTCTTGGCTATTTATGCTTAAATATTGTTCATGATTGATATCAGTAAATCTTTACTATAATCAATCATTCTTAAGCATAGCGGTAAGTTGTGGATCCAAACCATGAATTATGAAAATATATCTTTTAGATGTAGAATATGTTATGAGGTGGAGCATATTGAGAGATCATGTCCTAAAAAGAGTCCAACATAAACATATGTAGAAAACTGCAAGAGAAACATACAAATGGATATGGATGAGTGGTTTTCAACTTCCAAAAAATAGGTCCAAACAAATGGAAATAAAAAAAATAGTGGTGACCAATAAGTAAGGATATTGGAAGAAATAGCAATTCCTTTGAGTCTTTAGCCTATGAAGAAAAAGTAGATTAGAGTTTATAGGACAAGGTATAAAAGGATCAAATATTAACAAAGAACCGTCTACTCAGTATGATCTTGATTTAGGGATGAACATTCTCATTGAACCTAAGGAATGTGTCTCATCAAATTTTAAATAATCTCTTGAAGTACCATGCACCACTTAGGAGAAGGAAAGTGGTAGAAAAAATGCAGTGTTAGATGTTTATACCTCTACCATTAACAATAAAATACCAAAAAATGAGCAGGATAAGTCAAAATCTTCCTTAGTAGAGCCATCAAATGATAAATCTACTGAAAAAAAAAATGTGAAAGAATATTAAGTAATAGAATAATAAGACCTACTCCTGATACTAGCAAGGAAAAAAGAAAAAAACCTTCAAATTATCAAGTGAGGGTCAGGGAAGCAAGATCAAACATAGAGAAAGGAACATAATCTAAGTTGGTTGAACTTCTCTTTACCAAAAAATAAAATAATATTGGTAATTCATAGGCAAGGCCAATAGCCCCTAATGAAACATGATTACCATCTCATGAAATTTTTTTTAAATAATAAGCCTTATATTCTTTGTATCCAAAAAAATAAAATGACAAAGAAAGAATTTTCCAAAACTATAAAAGCAGCATGGACAAGATGTAAATGGGATGATGTGGATTCAAAAAGAGTGGTAGGTGAAATTTTAACATATTGGAATCCAGTTAGAACCTCCTATAAAACCATTCATAAAACTATGCATTGGATATCCTCATTAGTCACATGTTACTCTATAGATATTCATTTCATCCTTATAAATTTCTATGGACCTACAACTCAATATGGAGTGAGATTATATCCTTTATAAATCCTTTATAAAAAGTATGGAGTGAGATTAAATCCTTTATAATAAGTAAAGAACAAGAAACTTGATTCATGATCATAGGAGATTTTAATACCATAACCAAGCTAGATGAAATATTTGAAGGAAATAGGAAAATAACCCAAGTATGAAATATTTCTCAACTTTTGTTCAAAACAATAATCTTTGGGAGGATGATTTTGTCAAATTAATTACAAAAATAAAAGCATCAACATTTAAATGGTTGATTTTATTAATATTCCATCAAACAATAAACAATAGGATTCATTAAACTTTATACAATCACTTTAAACCTTTACATCTATAGAAATTAGAATGTTTGAGCGTCTCACTTCCATATGAGTGCAATCCCCCACTATAAAATCACATAAAAGGCCAAATATCCCTTCTTACAAATAAGGGGTCTATTGGATATGTCCTTATTCCAAACATATTCTTCAATCCATCACAACACAACATGACCATGTTACCAAATGACCAAAAATACATTAGAAATTGAACTAATCCTTACCAAAAGGATCTTTGTGTCAAGAAATTAACATCCACTATGAGAAGTCAAAACATAATGGAAAGCAAATACAATATAAAAGCCACGATATACAAATTCCTATATATATGGGATAAATGGATTAAGTGGGCTCTTGATGATTTGGAAAATTGTCTTGACTTTTGAAATTAAGTTTTGTGCCCCCAAATTTGAGTTTCAACAAGGTTAGATGGGTTTGCAAAGGCTTCTCCTAACCGTCAAATTAATTTTGACTCATTGATACTACACATTATTCCAAAATTGACAAAATTTATAAAGGTAGTATCAAAGTATTATATTTACAATGACTTCAAGGGAAGCCAAGCTCATCTGGCATAAGATCCTAGATCCTACCTTTATCCTTGGGTGTAGAATCTACAAAATTATGATTCACACTACAAAATTAGAAAAATTATTTTTTTTTCTTCAAGTTTTTAGCAATAGCAATATCCATATATTTTTCCATTTGTTATTTCCTAACATTTGTACTATCACAAGGTCTTTCACCTCCACCTTTAGATATTTTAAAAAATAATAATAATAATTCTTCTCCTTTGGTACTTGGCTCCTTTAATTTGGCAAAACTAGATTTAGATTCTCACACATTTTGGTTGCATTCCCTTAGTAAACATGGTCCTTTTCTTCTTCAATAATAACCTAATCGAATTTTCATCCAAGGATGTTGCATTATCTTTACAAGTATGTAAGTTCCCCTAGATTTTTGAGATATTCTTTAACTTCTTTACCATCTCTATTCAATCTATCCCTTGTTGTACTTGTATTAAGGTCATAGATACAAGTATTTTGAGGACTTCCTAATGTTCACCCCTTGCAGAAAATTGATCTTTTACTTGCTTGATGACTTTCTTAACTTGTTTCAAGCTTTCTTCCATAAAGGATGTCTATTGGAAGTATTCAAAGGCATATTCTATTTCCTCCCTAATATGGTCCTAGAGGGACCATCTAAATATCCTATGCCAAATTTTTGTCTACATCTATTTCTTCAAGCCTCGAGCCTTCCAATTTCTTGATATGTTAATCCTTTTGTTCCAAGATTATCAAAATTCTACATTGTTCCTCTTTCATTTCTTATATGAATTTTTTAGATTTAATATATTGATCTTAGAGGTCCTCAACATGCTTCTTTAATTGATCATTTTCCATGAATTCTTTCTTCATCCATTTTTCTCTTGCTAAAGTTGATCCCTTTCTACCTTTAACTAATCCAATTCTACTTTGTCTTCTATTCTTGATCCAAATTACTTCCTCCTTAATTTCTAGTTGACCATATTTCATTAATATGTCAATTGTGAGTTGGTTAGCCAACTAGACCATTTGGTATTGATCCATATTTTCTAGATCCATCTACAACATCCTAGCACTTAATTCAACCAAATTTGATGCTATCTTGGGGGTCAATTTTAGTGGTCTTTTTGAAGTACACTTTGCCTCTCTTTTTTGAGAGTTATGAGTGAAAGAGCATGAAGTCCTTGGATGTCTTCCTACTAAGTTGCTTGTACTTATTCTTCCATCCTTTCTTCTCTATAAAAATATGTCTAATGTCTTCATGATATCAAACTCTCCAATATTATATGTGTAACTTGGTAGGCCTTTTATACATACCTATTGATGGAGGAGCTCTTATAGACTCAGCTCCTTAGGTAGGAATGGTGGACATCATTACCTACAGGATAATTTATCATGCATGGGATGGTAGGTGAGCTAAGGTGGATGGCATGGAAAGGGGTGAAAACTATGTGGTGACATCAGGAAGTGAATTGGAAGTTAGAGAAGTTGGATGTGATGCAATCCAACTAGAGTGACCACGAGGGAGACATGGTTTGTGGAACCAATGGTTATGATTTGAGGACTTGGATGAATAGGTATGGAAATGTTGTGATTGAAGATGATTTTTTTCACTACAATTTTATTAAGTAGTGTCTCTCCTAGAGAACTATGTGATGGGTTTCCTCTTAAAGAAACATGTGCTACACTAGTGGATGATGGGATAAGCATAGCAGAATAATAATAAATAGTAAGAGTGGGGATAGGAGAAGAAATAATGAAAAGAAATAAATAGATGAATGTAGAGGAAGAAGCAATAGAAATAGAAGGTAGAGTGGTGGATGATGAAAGTCAAGGAGTGTGTGGAGTAGTGGCCACTAGACTGGCTATTCCCAAATTATAAGGAGAGTCTCCTTGAGAGATTTCCTCTCCTCAACTTGGGTTTCATACCCCTTATATTACTATTCTACCATTACAACCACCTCACCAAACATTGACCCATATCTTTTAAACCCCTTTTCCCCTTAATCTTCATCTATATGACTACTTTTGACAACTACTAGAGTTGTTAGGGTAGCTGATATGGTAATCAATGATGCTACTTGGTTCTTGTGATTCTCCTTGTGTGGGGTTGAAGTTACTACCACTATATCTATGATGACTTTGGCCCTTTTTTCATATTTGGAGTGTACTTACTCCATATGATAAAAAAACTTGGCATTGAACAAACCATATCTCATGGATTTTATTATTGTGTTCATCTTGTACATCATTCTCTACCACTCAAAAATATTTTTTTTATGTATTCCAATTTTCAACGTACCCCCAACCCTCTGATGATTAGACTTGATGTTTAGGTTGAATTTATCTTTCATATTCAAATAAAAGTTGTTCCACTTAGGGGGGTTATTGTACTAGCTTTGAAATTTGTCTTTGTAATCCCTATTACTCCTCAAAGTGGCAAGGGCTATCTTTTTATCTAGGTTGGTATGTTGTTGTATGTTAAGGCTCTTCTCATGCATGAAGGAGGTAGCTAGTTTCTTATCTTAGAGGGTTTGTTCAAAATTTTCTCTAGGTCATAGGACAATCAATTTATGAGTTATTCTAGACCCATATCCAAGAACCTAATCTCTACCACTATGTTGTACCCATACATATTGAGGGTGATGCTCGTGATCTATTGTTTTATTGGGTAAAAGGTGGTTTTCTTTTTCCCTTTGAAGTACTTTAAATCTACCTAGTTGAGTTGCTCGACATACTCCATATTGAATATGTAATTTGGGACTCTTGTAGACAAATTGAAGAGCATGGATAAAAATCCATAGAGGCAAACAAATTATTTATTTCTTCCAAAATAGAAGTCTCTCTTAGACCATTTCTTATTCATTAGCATCTTTCACATCTTATATGTCAATCTTGGTGTCTTTCCTCTAAATTTCTCTATGATGACCTTATACACCTTGTCATAGAAGTGGTAGGAGGTCTTTCTTTCTTCTATGTAGGGTACATCAATAAACTCCATAACTATTAGGGGTCGTTCATCTACCCCTACCTAGTCTAGTTGGAGAGTGAAAAACTTTTCTTCTAGTATAGGATTAGCTAGACTAGGCATGAGGTATAGGTGAACTTCCCCCTTCCTTGAGACGTACTTGGCACAATCAATCATTTATAAGTGCCCTAGGTAGGTCTAACTACATGCAACAAAGCAATATGCTCTTTATAGATCTTCTTATTAATCCTTTCCCCAAGGATGGTGGCTATCCCTAACATCGTCATTGTAGACAATAATTTCAAAAAGAAATAATATGTGTTTGATGAAATGTCTACATGACACGTTGTAATTATATAGAATATATGTGAATAGTTAATTCCATCAAATGAAATATCGTGTAACACTTATACAATGTGATTGCAATATAATTAGACATATGAAATTAAGTATAATAGTAAAAGGTAATCAATGATCATGCAAATTTTTAAACTATTGTTAATATTGGTTTGTTAAGGCCGAAAACACAAGATGATTAAGGAAGTTTGGGGCATGGTTGGTTACAATAACCACCAAATCCATCCCATATATAGACCCCCCTTTATTTTTATAATCCATCCATATCAATTCATATACGGTTCACCATTATTTTAGGTCCATTGCATAGGATAATAGTCATAGGAAGGATGTAGCATTGTGCTAAAGTCATAAGACTAGATGTACTATCTTCACGTTAATGCAATGATATGATTTGGTGTCAACTTAGTCTCTTGTATGTCTGTATGTTTTGGATATATGTTGTGTAGCAGTGTTGCAGGGAGGAGCACTTAGGTAGAGCGAGATAACTACATGGATAAAATTACCTAGTTATCTAGGTAAGCCAATGTAACTAACCAGTAGACATCATGATTGCAACCATCATGCCTAGAGCCAACATGCTTGGAGCCAACATTTAGTGTTGATGTTAGGCAACCCATAATTAGTCATAATATTATCCATTATCAATCCTAATATTACACATAATAATATAATCCATCATCAGTAACAAACCAATCCATCATCAATCACAAGTAATCTATCATTAATCATAGATTGTTTGTCCTAGAGTTATCTACTTAAGCTAATTCATCATACACCAAAGACATTAGGAATTAGCCATCTAATTGACATCAAAATAGTAAGTATTAATCCTTAATGATATATTTATTAGTATTATTTACCACTCCTTTTCCCATAAAACCCTATCATTCCCTCATCTTGAGAAGTACTCATCGTTATCTACATTTGGCATTGTTGCCTAGATCAATTTTGGGTTAAAGGAAGAAGTAAACATGAAAAGAAAAGAATGTGAATGACATATTCAAGGTTAAAAAACCAATGAAGGAGGAATAAAATACAAACAATAGAGCAACCAGTTAGGAGAAGTGTGAGGTTGGCAATTCAAAGAACACAAAGTAGAGATAAAGTTTCACAACTAGAAGTGGAGAGAGTGTGGAACCCCTTGGACGATGAAATTTCAAGAAATAAAAATGAAAGGTGGAAGACATTGTTATTGATAATAGAGAATGAGGTGGATAGTCAAATAGTCAAGGAACATATTAGCATAGCAGAGGAAAATAACATTGTAGGTGAAGAGCAAATGGTAACACCTCAGCCAACAGAGGAGTTTGCCAATGGGTGTGGAATATCAGAGCTTGGTATTGGAGCAACTACACAGGGATTTTTGGAATGGAAGACCATAACTTTAGATTTTTTACTCATGAATAAGGTCACGAAGTAGTGACATACAATAATTTTGGAGAAGGCAAGGCAAAACTAGAGAAAAATAGATAGAAAGAGGGTAAGGAAAAGGAGGAGGACAAGGTAATATACCTCAAAATATAAATAGAATGGGTTAATATAGGAGCAAAAGAAGGAGATAAGATGACAACTAGCTGATGAAAAATGATGGAAATGTAGAGCATCTCCTAGGAATAACACAAAATAATACCAAAGTAAAATAAAGAATGGCTAGGTTACTATGAGGAGAAGTAGAATCAAATATATTTTCTTTGAAAAGAGTGAGAAAAGTTGAAATGGATAATAATGACAAAGGATAAAGTGGGAAAAAATCTTTGAATAAAAATCTAGGAAGCCCAAAAGGTAGATTACAATAATAGGTTGGCTGGTGTTTGAACTGCTTGAGTGCAGGCCATCAGCTCGGGTATATTGCTCAATATAATTTAAAAAAATTATTCTATATAAAATAAGTAGAATAATTTTTGGGCTACCCTATAAGCTTAGAAGGGTATGCATCATGGAATTTATTCTATATCAAATAAGTAGAATAATTTTTGGGCTACCCTATAAGCTTAGAAGGGTATGCATCATGGAATTTATTCTATATCAAATAAGTAGAATAATTTTTGGGCTACCCTATAAGCTTGATCTACCCAACAAATTCCATGATGCATACCCCTCTAGCCCAATGTACTAGCAAGACTTACTAATAAAACTATATGTTAATAATTATGTAGTGCAACATGTAATGGGATGAACACCCAATCCTATCATGGGAAAGATGTAACTAAGGTTTTTTTATCTACCCAAAGGACAAAGGAAAAATAGGGCTCAACAAGCAAAGGTATATCAAAAGTGGGATAATATGGAAGGGTTAATGGTGTAAGTGGAGCATTTAAATCCTACATAGTAGATCCAGAGGCATGATGCCATAGTGGAAAGTGTTAGGTGCATTGCAAGGATATCAAAATTGATCTAATAGTGGCTATAGTGATATCACGAGGTAACTATAGAGCTAGCAGAGGATGCATTAAGGGTAAGAGTCAAAATATTTGAAGAATTATGTCTATCACTGCAAAGAAGAGAGCCAATATCAGCTTTGAATTGTGTGATTGCACGTATGAGAGTGACAAGGCCAGCCACAAACCTTCAAGAGTACGATATGGCTTGGATATACCAAAAGTTTATATTTTGTTATTGTGGTATCCAGTCCTGGGTTAGAGATAGGCTTTCAGGGAATATGTTTGGGATGATTATCATAGCAATACCATGTTTTAAGATATTGCATGAGGATGGATGAGCCTAGAGGAGAAGCATACGATTTTAGTGATTGGGTGGCTTACTAGTGGTTGACTAGGTAGAGAAATAAATAGGTGTATAGATGCACTAATTTAATTTTCGTAAATAAAATATTTGTTTATATGTGATGGTGTTTATTTTGTAATACAATTTTCAAGAAATATGTTGAATGATAATGTTTGTAGTTACTTTAGAAGTGTTTATATGTGTTCAATTATTTTTTCTTTTCAATGAGTAATAGGAAATCCTTGTAAAACATAAATGGTATTTTTATCCTTAAGTAGTGACTTGACAATTCAGCAAATGGACAAGTGATTAAGCTATAAAAAACAATTTCCAAGTGAGATGTAAGAAATCAGTTGAATGAAGAATATGTATTATGAATAGTAGGCTTACCCAAACATGTGTTTCAAAAGATGCTCATCCAAATGGGTGTTTCATATAGGATTACCTAAAAGGGTGTTTTAAAATTGTGTACCAAATAGGTTTTTTAGGTATGCTCACCCAAATAGGTGTTTCAAATATGCTCACCCAAATGGGTGTTTTAGATATGCTCGCCTAAATAGGTGTTTCAAAAATGCTCACCCAAATGGGTGCTTTAGAAATGCTCACCCAAATGGATGCTTCACAAGTGCTCATCCAAATGGGTGTTTCAAAAATGCTCATCAAAATAGGTGTTTCACAAATGCTCATCAAAATGGGTGTTTTAGATAGGCTCACTAAAACAGATGTTTCAAATGTGATCACACAAATGAGTGTTTTAGATATGCTCATCCAAATAGGTATTTTATAAATGTTGATCCAAATGGGTGTTTTGGAAATGCTCATCAAAATGAGTGTTTCAGGTATGCTCAACCAACTAGGTGTTTTATATAGGTTGGTAGAGTCACTTAAGAGGAGTAATGTTGTGCCTCTAGTGGGGTCACAAGACCATAATTTGACTAATGATTTCAAGGAGTAACCTTATCAGTGCATAGCTTGAATGTAATATATAGTGATAAAATCTTGATGAAGTGGTATGCCCTAAAATCATCAACACAAGAGATCTAAAGGGAAAGCATGTAGTCTATGTTGGTAAATTTTTTTAACAAGCAAGGGATATGTCTAAAATATTACATGAATTCACTATATAAGTGAATATGGAATGCTAAATGACCACTATGGTGAATTATTATACATTTTGTCAATGCCCTTTGAAAACACCTATAATGTAAGTACATTGTAGGACAAAAGGAGAAAAGTGTAAGATAAGAAAGAGGAAATAGTGGAATCATTGGATGACAAATATATGAATAGGTTACAAAGAAAGGAGTAACACCCATAGTAAATAATGATAAACACGTGGCAAGTGATAAAAGTGTGAATAATTATCTATCAAAGCAAGAAATCTATTTGTAGTATCGAAACACTCCATAGCACAAATACATAATCTATGGTACTGAGATTATACATAATGTAGAGCAATATCTGTAACCTAGATCCAATTTGTAGCATGAATGCATACTTGTGATATGGAGAGGATTCCATAGCATGGAGCAAGATCTACAATGCAAAAGGATAATTTATGGCATGAAAAGAACAATCCTTGAGTTTTAGAATCTTGAAGAAATTAAGGTATTAGATTTGTATTGTATCATGAATCAATAAATAAAGCTAAGGTATAAGAAACATATCATTCTATGATTGAATATTGCAATAGAAAACTAGAACACCAAGATCTTAGGAATCCCTTTATATTTCAAAAGAGCAAAAAAATCGAGAGAGAATCAAACGTATCAAGGAGGTCTACTAGCTTAATGACCTAGTGCAAATACAATGTAGGTGCTTATATATGCTATTTAGGATCATCATAACCTCATTTCAGGGGCCTTTTGATGTTATGGTATATATAGGCAATCCTAAGTAATCATGCAATCAAGCACATGAATTCAAGAAATTATGTTTTGTAGGCAACCATGCATTCTATAAATTAGGCACATGATCAGGTAGAACATGTAAATTCAAGCATAATATATTTTGAGATGCATTATATTTATTGGTTCTTTTAATTTTGTGTCATTAATATTAGATAATCAATATGCCCCTGACCCAAAAATATTAGTGATGATAAAGGAATCCAACCAATTAGGTTCAAACTTACATTTAAGTTTATCTTTAGAATTGGTATTTCTATTCTTTATGAGAACTATATTATCAACCTCAAAATATTAGTGTCATACCTTTTATGTTAAGCTCTTCAAATTCTATTGTGGTAGACCAATGAATTCTCCAAGGAATTATTCTATGTTTGTCAAGCAACTTGAGCTAAGGTAGGTGGATTACACAATATTCATCATTGAATGTTGAGTCCTAAAGCAACACTCATAGGGACAAAATTTTAAATTCATAAGGGAAGATAACTTCAAATCCATAGACCAAAGCATAAGGGGTAGCTTCAATTAGAGTACAAACACTGGTGTGGTAGGCCTAGAGAGAAGGATAAAGCTATACATGCCAATGTTGACCATTATTATTAACAAGTTTCTTTAGGATATTAATCAAGGTCTTGTTGAATACTTTAGCTTAACTATTGCCTTGACAATTATATGGGGTAGATAATTTATGATGGATTTTATATTTGGTATAAAAATTTTGTACTTATTTATTCTTAAAGGGAGTCTTGTTGTTAGATATAATGATGGAAGGTATTCCATACCTACATAGGATCTGGTTGAGTAGGAATTTTGAAACCTGGGCACCAATAATAGAAGATAATGGCATAGCTTCCACCCATTTAGTAAAGTATTTAATGGTAATAATGATAAAATTATGGCCATCATAGGAGGAAGGGTTGATTTTACCAATGATGTCAATACCCCAAATGAAGAAATGCCAAGGAGAAGTAATAGGCTAAAGGTCCTGGTAAGGAGCATGAACTAAGTTATCAGGTTTTTAACACATCACATTTTCTAACATACTCATAGGAGTCCTTCTCCATAATGGTCCAATATTATCCCATCCATGTGAGAAGTTTAATGGCTTACTCTTGACTTATCCTTGGATAGTTTAATAGCATCATCCTTACACTCACTTGCCCACATGAGTATTCATACTTGCAATCCTACAACAAAATATAAAGCTAGAATACATAATATTCACAAGACAAGTGATACCAAAATTGTATCATTGCATTATCAAGATGATGAGTACATCTAGTATTTCAATTGCAACACAATGCTACATCACCCCTTCAGACTGATTTTTGTATGCAATGGACCTGATAAATAGTGGATCGTCTTTGCATAAATATTGATGATTTACAAAATGAAATAGGGATGTATTTATAGGGTGGCTTTGATGGTTACTGTAACCAACCAAACCCCAACTTCCCCAATCATGTTGTTGTTACAACCTTAACTAATTAGTATATAACAACCCTTAACTAATCCAAAAGACTAATTACATTGTATATGCATATGATTGATTTAATGCATGTAATTGAATGCTAAACAACAATGTGTTTGACCAGTTTGACTATTCATATTTCCTACGTAATTACATACAATAGAAATTTTTTCAAACACTTAGGAAGTTCATTTTTTTTGGAAATTTTGTATAAATCTATCCTCCCCTTTACATTAGTCAATGTCCTCAGCGACTTATTGCATTATCCTGTGGGAGTTGCAACGTCCTTTGGCTCAATAGCATGAAGTCCTTCCAATTCTTGCACTTGAAGCTTGAAGGATTCCTATTCATTGTAAGTCTCTTTACATATTAAAAATATATGGGTCATTCTACTCCCATATTATTAGCCCTATCTTCCATTTCTTACAATATGGACAGCTCTGATTTGCATTTAACAAATATTTCATTCATATTCTATGGTATCAAGGTGGAGGAAGATGGTTTCCTCTAATTCAACTCATCCCTGAGAGGTATTGTGTCTGAATCAATTCTCTGCATAATGCCTCCTCACATTGATTGGATTGTTCCAATTCATTCAGGCAGGTACTCTCACTATGGATTTTCTAAGCCAATAATTATGCATTCTATTATTGAAGCAATTTCTCGGTTAATTTTTGGTGTTTCATAGTCACAATCACTTGCTCCCTCTCATTGAGTTGAGAATGAAGGTTCAAGATTTCTTGTTATTTATCTCAAATCTATCATATAATATCTTCCAATTTTTGTACATAGTATTCCAACTATCATTCTTATTACTATATTTGTACCTTCATAAGTTGTAGTTCCTTGTTGAGATTCTTCCTAGTTACAGTCAATTGCTTGATCCCTTCAGCTAACCAACACAAAAACTATGCTAAGAAATTAGTCACTTGCTCAACTGGTTGATTTTTGGTGCAACATTCTTTCTTTCATAGTCACAATAACTTGCTCCCTCTCATCAAGTTGAATATGAAGTTTCAGGAGTTCCTGCTATTTCTCTCAAATTTGTCATAGAATGTCTTCCAATTATTGTACGTCTTCTACCAACTTTTGTTCTGATTGCTACAGTTGTGCCTTCATCAGTTGTATTTCCTTGTTGATATTCTTCCTAGTTATATTCAACTACTTGATCCCTTCAGCTAACCAACACAACAAGTGTGCTAAGAAATGAAGAACACAAGCTTATACTGAGAGGGGGGTGAATAGTATAAGATCAGTTTTTACTTTTCTTTCCAAATAAATATTAAGCAATGTGTATATAGCAATATCAATAGAAAAAATTAAAGCAATGCACAAATCACCACACACAATAGAGACACCACAATTTACGTGGTTCACCCAATGTGGGCTACTCCACGAAGAAAATATTTCACTAAAATTTCCTTAATCAATCTCTTGGGAATCTTTCTCAATTACAATGTTTATGGACCTCTGCCCAAAGGAGACACCAATCCCCTAAATCAAGTTCATGGATCTCTATCCATAGGAGAACTCCTTCTCCTCTACTCTGTATGGTGATCCTTTAGAATATTATTGCCTCCACTACACTGGCTTGTGGATCTCTCTCCACTAAAGACTCTTGTCCCCACTCAGAAGACCTATCCTCACTACCCTTACTGATGGATCTCTATCCACTGGAGACCTTTGTCCTCTCTTCTCTGTCACCTCCAAAGCTCTATCTCTAATCTGCACTAAACACGGTCTAGTTGGTCTATCACAAATCCACTCAACAAGTCAACATAGAACTTACTCAAATCTACTCAACAAGTCCACACAGAACTTGCTCAACTCTGCTCAACAATTCCACATAGAACTTTCTCAAATATGCTCAACAATTCCACACAAAACTTGCTCACTCTTCTCAACAAATCCACATAGAACTTCTCAAATTTTCTCAACAAATCCATATAGAACTTGCTCAAATCTGCTCAACAAGTCCACATAGAACTTGCTCACTCTGCTCAACAAGTCCACATAGAACTTGCTCAAATTTGCTCAAGAATTCCACACAAAACTTGTTCAAATTTTCTCAACAAGCTCACTCAAAACTTGTTCAAATCTTCTCAATAGGTTCACTCAGAACCTACTCAAATATTCCAATAAGATAACTTAGAACTTAACCAATCTCATAGAAACATAAAGAGAATTGTTAGAGACTCAATATGTTCTATACTCAATGCTCAATCACTTTCTCAACTCAAATTAGAATATAGAATAGTTTGTTCTATGGAACTTGAACAATCACTTCACACACCCACTTGACTAGGCTCAATCAACTCTTACTCAACCAATTACTCAAGAAACAATCCTTGCTTACAAACCCTAGTCCAAGCATGTAAACTTCAACTCAAAAAATTTCCAACAATGCTCAACCACAAATCTCACATAAAAATGATACTCATATTCTTTTCAAATCCTAGTTCAAGATCTTTGCACAACCAATGGCTTCAACAACAATGCTTATACATCAATCTTCACATAACAATGATACTCATGTTCTTTTACACAATACTAACTCAAGTTCTTCACGCAACCAATGGCTTCAACAACAATGCTTATACATCAATCTTCACATAATAATGATACTCATGTTTTTTTGCACAACACTAACTTAAATTCTTCACACAACCAATGGCTTCAACAACAACGGTTTTTAAAACAAGTTTTTAATCACAACACTTAATTCAAGAAAATCTTGAAGCATTAACTCAAAGACTTTCAAAAAGGAAACCCTAATCAAATCCTTTTCTCTCCAAAATTTATTTTCTATAAAGCCAATCAATCAACTTAGCTAAGTAAGAATTTGCCCATACCTTTTTGCTTGACAAGGAGTACATCTCACAAATCTATCACACTCACAATTACATCTTTGCCAATCTCAATAAGGGTTAGAAGATAATAATTTCTTCAACAAAGTCCAATACAAAATGATATCAAACAGAACACACCTTATCACTCCAACTTTAAAATAATATCCAATACCCTCATAATAATCTCTTTGGCAAAAATCCCTTTACAAATAAAATCAACACTCACTAAAATTCAAAATCTTTTATTACCTTATTACTCCACTTAAAAAGAATATATCCTCTTTTATAAATCACAATTCAAACATATAGCAATTTACTTTCACTCCTTATTTCTCCTAACCACTAATCTCATTGCCTAATTAAAAACCTTTTAACACCCCTTATAACTCCTAATAAAGGTTTTAATTTAAACTTTAGGTAATTAAAAATATTAACAAAAATTACCTTTGCCTCTTCACGGGTTTTGAACCCTTAACCTCTGCCTTCGTGAATGCCCTAGCCGTGAGCTCTACAACCACGTGCGCTCAATGCACATTGAGAACCAAAAGGCTCTACGTGCACTTTATTCCTTCCCTAGTGCCTTAATCAAAAAATGAAAAGCAAGAAATCTTTCCCCTTTGCAAGCGTACTCAACGAGATTTGAATGCGGGTTCGTCTCCCCACAATCACCTTAGCAAAAACATGCGCTGCCAATGGACCACCATGTCCACCTTTGTCTTGGGCACCAACCTTGCTCACTATAACCCTTGCGCATAAGACGAAAACTTGTTCGTCTTCTTCCTCACCTGAACCTTCGAATTCGCACATGCAAGTTTTCCTTGGTCGTATTAATTAAAATCAATGAGGGATGATTTGCAAGGTCTTTTGGCCTCCCTTTTATACACAAATCTGCTATTGTCTTCAAACTTCGATGCTCCAAATTTTTTGATGATGTCGGTGCATTTACCCTTTGTAATTTATAAATGATTTAAATTCCAAGGAATTTAAATTTTATAAATAATTAATTATAACCTTTGGCTTTTAAGGCCTTCTTGGGTATTTATGAAAACCCTTTTTAACTTATGCTCTCATATAATATGAAAATATTATGGAGCCCTTTTTCCTTTAACTTCTGCACTGTTGAAGCTTCTTCCTCAATATTAGTGGCACCTTTGAATACATTATTTTTTATCGAATTCCTTGACATTAATGATGACTTCATCCGGTGACATCAATGACAACTTTTGACTTAGGGACTCAAAATGTCCAACAATCTCCCCCTTTGTCATTTATGGAAACCCAACTTCTTTTTACTGAAAACTTGACCTTTCTTTTATTCTACTCCTCCTGGGACATTGCTCCCCCCGGTTCAATGCTCTCTCAATTATCAAGTCTCTCCCCCTTTGACATCAAGGGAAAAGGGTCATCATTGGGGCTCGGGACTAAGGATGAGCCTTTTATATTAGCCCCTCCCCCACCTTCTATTGAGGTGGTTAATTCTAGGGTGGGAGTATTTCTACTCCTAGAATGCATTGTTCTTTGCCTTTATCCTCTTCTCTTCTTTTATGATTTTTTTGATTTCTTTGATTTTTTCTATCCATGTCCATGTTCCTGTCCATGTCAGCATTCCTATTCCTGTTCTTATTCATATTCATATCCATGTTTCTGTTCCTATTCCTGTTCACATTTATGTTCTTGTTCTTGTTCATGTTCTTGTTCCTGTTCCTATTCCTGTTCATATCCATGTTATTTTTCCTATTCCTGTTCACATTCATTGTTTTGTTCCTGTTCATACCTATTTTTGGAATATTTTCTCTATACCACTTTTTTGTGTGACCATAATTATTGCACTTATAACACTTAATGTTATTATTCCTTGAAGGTGCAAATGTCATAGTATTTCTTCTAGTGAATCCATATCCTCTTATGTCATGAACCCTACAATTCATTGCCTTGTGACCAAACTGATTACATGAGTAGCAATATCCATGAAAATTTTATTTGTTCCTAATATCCTGTCTTACATGTGTCCTACATTGTGAAGCCATGTGCCCAAATCTGTGACATGAAAAGCATCTTCCATTGAAGCTTCCTTGTCTTGACCTCATTGGTCTCCTATTCTGATTATTGTTCCATTTGTATCTTCTTTGTGCATTGTTCCTATTTTTGTTGAACTCTCTATTGTCCAACTCATCCTTAGATGTCTCACTTTCTTTTGCATTGTCTTCTTCTGAAGTATCTTCATCTGAAGTTTCTTCCCCTCCAAAACTTGAAGTTGAATCTCCTTCTCATTTCTTTTGAGTTGTTCAAATCCAATACATGTCTTGCTTTATGTAGTCTTTTATGTCTTTATGAACTTATCCAAGTTCTTTGAGCTATTTTTAAAACCTTCATCTTGATCTTGGAGTCCTCTAAATATTCTTTTAGTAGTGCCACTTCTTGTGCTAACTTCTCACATTCCAAGATCTTTGCTTCTAACTTGTCTTTGAACCTTTTTGCCTTGGCCTTTGATTTTTCTAAATCATCTATGAGAAATCTTCTCTCTTCATCACATTCTTGAAACTGAATCTCCATTTTATAGTGTTGCTTCCTTACCTTCTTTACTGTGTCAAGGGCATAGATAAGTTCTCACTTTAGATCATAACCATCCTTTTTTGAATATTCCTCTATTTGTTTTCCTTTATCCACATCTCTGTTTTATTTTGGCCTGTCTTCTATAGGATCACTTACTTCTTCTTCTAAATCCATTAGAATATTTTCATATGTTCTTTCAAGTGCATTCTCATATTCATCATCACTAAAACTATAACCATCCCTTGTACAATCATCTTCAATATGTCCAAAGTTACCACATCTAAAACACTGGAGAATAACTGGAGTCTTTTTCTTAACTGGTTCTTTTTCTTCAATCATAAATAGTACTTCATCTCTATCATTGTCTAAAAAACTAGCATCACTGTCACTTGAGTACTTACTTGCCTTATCCACATAGTAGCTTCTCTTTTGCCTTTGAAATAACTTCTTTCCTTGTCTGATATTTGCTTTTCTTCTAACACTTGTCCTGCCTGTATCTTTCTGATTCCTTGTTCTTGTGATCCTAGTTTTCTTCATCATTGTTGTTCTTGGGTTTTTGACAATCTATTGCAAAATATCCATACTGTTAGGACTAAAAACTCAAGGGATTAATTTATTGATAAAAATGGTTACAATATATAGGCATAAGCCTATATTCAACACATGACACTTGTTAAGAGAAACTGACAAGTGTCAAGGTGAAGGCATAGTGCACTTTAACTCTAACATTCCCCCTTAAAGTGCACTATCCTAACTAAAAAAAAAAACAAGTCAACATTAGGGAATCTAGCATTATTCACAGTTGGAGAGCCAAGACCACAGAGCACGAGCCTAGACCAAATCAGCAATAAGCGAGGATGATAGGTTGTTTTTGAGAAGCCAACATTAGGTAACATTCCCCCTTAATGTTGACTTCTCAAAAACAACCTATCATCCTCGCTTATTACTGATTTGGTCTAGGCTCGTGCTCTGTGCTCTTGGCTCTCCAACTATGAATAATGCTAGATTCACTGTGTATACATCTCGGTCTGTTGCCTCAGGGTCAACCACTTCCACGGGTCTGTTGCCATTGGGTCAGCCATCTAAGTGCCTCGGGGTCATCATGGGTGCCTTAGGGTCAGCCACTTCTGGGTCTGTTGCCTCTGCAGGTCATCCTCAGAGGATGTTGCCTCTCGTAGGTCACTGACTAGATTCACCATAGATATCAAATCCTTCCTTATGGTGAACTCAATCTAGAAGGTGTCGGTCTCTGTCAAAAATGCACCTAATACAAAGGAAAAATGAGCCAATTAAGAGTGTCGATCTCTACCAAAAATGCACTCAATACAATAAAATGAGCCATAGATCAAAATAGGAGAGAAGAAGAAAATAAGAGAATCTTCTGAAGTGTCTTCGTCTGTAGTCTTCAGAAGTAGATCCGCAAAAACCTCGGATAGAGTCTAGGGTGTCTTTTTCTATAGTCCCTAGTATAAGTGTCCTTATGGTGACCATGTCATCCCATTGAAATGCATGGGTAACCAGCCGCTACATTCGCCAAGTGTATATAAAATATCACTAGGTACAAGGATCACATATGAAAATACCTTGGGAGTGTTGGGTACAACCGAAAGTGCACTCCAAGGAAGTAAAGATATTTGAGGCTAAAAAACTCATTTGAAACAACCTCAAAATTATAATATGACACCACCATTGTGTCCGTCGTGGAAAGACGTTTCCAACGACTATAAATACCCCTATATTCCACCATCAAAGGGGCCTTCATCATGTGGAAAAACCATAATGCTTATCTAAGGCAGAAAAAAGACAACATCGCTCAATAGCGGCATCGCTCTCAAGCGGAATAAAAAAATAGTCTTCAAATTTCCCTCGCAGGGGAATTACATGGGCCATCTTGGCCATCCACTTCCATGTGGAAATAAACCTTACAAGGAAATAACATAGGCCATGTGGGCCTTCCACTCCACTAGTCCAAGTTTTCAACTGCCCCCTACTTTACCTTTAAAATAACTTTGTCAAAATATTCCCCCATACAATTTAAGTGCCCTCACCACTTAATACAAATATCAAAATTTTAAAGGAGATGATTCCTTTTTAATATAATATCCCCTCTCATTTTGTTCATGACCCCTTAAAATAAAAAGAACATTTGATGGGCCAAAAAATATTCATTGATGGGCATCGAGGAGTGCGCCCTCCTCACATTGTATTTGTGGAAAAACCTGATCTGCCAATGGCGTTAGGTTGGCAGGCAGCCACATCCAGCCTGACGAGACTCCTCGTGGCTAAGACCACCTCGGGCATGTGACACCTTGGCAAACAGCATCTACGTGGCAACCGATGTGGCATCCCTCACTTCCTGCAAAATCAGCAGAGCCAGAAGGCAGTGCCCCAGGATTCTAAGGATCGGTTGTGCAAGCTCCCATGGCAAGGGAATTCTAGCACCCTTCACCCTCAATTCCTCGATGGCCACCACCGCCAAAGCAGAACTAGAATTCCAAGAATCAAACGAAGAAGAAGATGAAGCCAGATGAATCAAAGACTTACTGCCACCGCCATTTGTAGTTAACTATTCATGATGTCTTCAAGTTAACTGTTCATTTACTGGGTGTTACAAGACTAAAATACGGCTAAAATAAAGCCGCATCAGTTCAAAGGCCCAAACAAAGGCCCGACATCAGTTCAACAGTAGCACCCATGGGTGGTGATTGCATCCACCTTTCCACCAAACAACATGTAGAGAAAGTCTTCGGAGTGGGCAAACGGAAATAAAAAAATGGATGTGATGCATTTATCGTCGTGATCAAAGCAGAGCGATTTCCATGTCTAGTAATACTCTGCACTACCTTTCCACGGCCACGTATCAAAAAATCAAAACATTAAATTTTCCACCATTACATGGTTTGGTTTCAAAGTGTTGAGAACTATGATACTTTGCACGCAGGTACTGCAAGCACGGATCTAACTGTCGCTTCTTCCACAACCAGCCAAGCCCCACTAGAACCATCGATTTTTGCACCGGATCTCTAGAAAAATTGTCTAGACCCTCACTACATTCTGCATATTCTTTCCACTAGGCAGAAAGATATTCCTCCTCTCTCGTGCGGAGCGAGGGGAACCTTGCAAAAGTACCAACGGATGTCCTCGACGGGCCTTGCTCTGCTCGATAATATCCTCCAACCTCGCTATATTTGACGGCGTGTTCTTCAAAGCGTCCGGTGACAAATCTTGCAAAGGATGAGAAAATTCCCCCCGACATTTCAAAGGATTGAACCCCCGACATTTCACCACGAACCCTCATGCCTTAAAATTCCCCCTTCCTACAAGAGATTTAAGCGGCCGAATACGCATTTCAATCTGTGCAAAACATGGAAAACAGGGAACAAAATAGGAAATAAACCCCCGATCTATAGCGGCTTGAGTCTGATTTAAAAAAAAATTAATAGTAATTTTAGCTCCTTCAACACAGGGCCGACATACTCCCTTTCAGAGTGCAGCAACGCCTTCAATTCTAGTTTCATGGTAGGAATTATATTGCCCTGCGCCTTTGCAACCTCCATGGCCACCATCTCGACCTTCGCTCCCTTTGCCACCATCATGCTCGACTTAATGCAGACGCCCAATCCACTATAGTACCAATGAACCCCTCCAGGATTTCCAATCCCCTTTGGGGGTCTTCAATAATTTACCCCCTCGGTGCCTCAGATCTTCGGGCACCCACTCTTCAGCCCCTATGGCAGCCATTTGAGAATATTTGGATGTGATGGGCCACCCGCTGATGCAGCACCAGCACCACCAACTGCAAAACAGTTTGTAGAAGCATTGTGCTTCTCTACAATAGGGCTCATTTGCTGAAGCTCCAACGCGACGACGGTTTTTCCACGCAAAAAAAATTAAAAAAATCTTGCATCAAAAAATATTCTTTCATCGATATTTCAGTGACACACCAGGTACAGGAGAAACATCCGTCGTGTGACTGAAAGGTCACAAGGAAACCATTAAAAAATCTGAGCAAGGATGTTTGATGAACATGGGTAGCTTTTAAATTCAGCGAGCATTCCTTTATAGACAAAAGCCTACGGTCGCCATCCCAAAACCTCGACAGATGATCATTCTCTATAAAACACAGCCCTCGCCTCCATATTTCATCGAATCCAACCGCCTAAAATACCAAAATCCAGCCAACACCTTGCTCAAATCTGACAGCCGCACAAAAAATTTCCCGAACTTAAAAATTCTTACCATCTGGTTTCTGATCCATCAAATGATGGAGAGCATACTCCCTCGATAAAAAATTAAAAAAAAATAGGGAAATAAAAAAAACAAGGGGGAGATGGGGGAGGGAGGATTTCCATGAGGGAAATCCCCCCTCAAGCTCACAAGGCCAGAGAAATCCTGGAGCTCTGATACCAAATGTTAGGACTAAAAACTCAAGGGATTAATTTATTGATAAAAATGGTTACAATATATAGGCATAAGCCTATATTCAACACATGACACTTGTCAAGAGAAACTGACAAGTGTCAAGGTGAAGGCATAGTGCACTTTAACTCTAACACATACCTTCCAAAATTAAAACATTTAATAGATATTTTATCTCTAGATCTTCTAGTCCTTATCTCTTCTATCATAGTTAGCTTCTTCATCACTAGATGACTCATTGCTTGATTTTGACTTCTTACCCTTTGTCTTATTGGTTGCTTTGAATATTGCTTCCTTTTTGGAGATCGGATCTTTTCTTCTTATCTCAAATGTTGTGAGCATGCCAAGGAACTTGTCTCTTGTCAAAGTATCACCATCTATAGATACTTCTATAGCATAAATTTGTTCATTGAATCTTTTTAGAAGAGATCTTAAGACTTTATCACAAACATCAGATTCATCAATCTTCATACCAAGTCCTCGCATATCATTAACAACCTCATCAATTCAAAGTAGGTAAGCACTAATATTTTCCTCTTCATTAATTCTTAATTCTTTAAGTTGTATTTTGATATTTCTATTTTTTTCTTTATTGACACTTTTATCTCCTTCATATATGTTTTGCAATTTATCCCACATCTCTTTAGCAGTTTGACAATTCATAAATTTCATAGACTCTATTCTACGTAAACCTCTCACAAGTGCATTCATTTCTTTTGAATTGTAGTGTTGTATAAGATTACCTTACTTATATGTAGGAGGATTGACTAAGGGATCATATCCAAATTCCACTGATTCCTAAATTTCATTGCCAAGTGCCATCAGGTAGATCTTCATAATCATACTCCAATACATATAGTCACTTCCATCAAATATTGGTGTTAAATTATTTGAGTACACTTCCTTAGGATTCATTGTGTTCTTGTTAGCCTTTCCTTCAATTTTTTAAACTCTTCTGAAGGAAACCGCTCTGATACCAATTGAAGAACACAAGCTTATACTAAGAGGGGGGTGAATAGTATAAGACCACTTTTTACTTTTCTTTCCAAATCAATATTAAGCAATGTATAGATAGCAATATCAATAGAAATAATTAAATCAATGCACAAATCACCACACACAATAGAGACATCACAATTTATGTGGTTCACCCAATGTGGGCTATACTCCACAGAGAAAATCTTTCACTAAAATTTCCTCAATCTATCTCTTGAGAATATTTCCTAATTACAATGTTTATGGACCTCTGTCCAAAGGAGACACCAATCCCCTAAATCAAGTTTGTGGATCTCTATCCATAAGATAACTCCTCCTCTGCTCTGGTTGGTGATCCTTTAGAATACTACTACCTCCATTGCACTGGCTTGTGGATCTCTCTCCACTTAAGACTATTGTCCCCACTCAGAATACCTATCCTCACTACCCTGGATAATGGATCTTTATCCACTGGAGACCTATGTCCTCTCTGCTCTGTCATCTCCAAAGCTCTATCTCTAATCTACACTAAACATAGTCCAGTCGGTCTAGCACAAATCTGCTCAGCAAGTCCACACAGAACTTGCTCAAATCTTCTCAACAAGTCCACATAGAACTTGCTCAACTCTGCTCAATAATTCCACACAGAACTTACTCAAATTTTCTCAAAAATTCCACACAAAACTTGCTCACTCTGCTCAATAAGTCCATACATAACTTTCTCAAATCTGCTCAACAAGTCCACATAGAACTTGCTCAAATCTACTCAACAAGTCCACATAGAACTTGCTCACTCTGCTCAACAAGTCCACATAGAACTTGCTTAAATCTACTCAAAAATTCCACATAGAACTTGCTCAAATCTTCTCAACAAGATCACTCAAAACTTTTTCAAATGTGCTCAATAGGTCCACTTAGAACCTTCTCAAATAGGTGTATCGCTCCAAATTTTTCTCATCCTTACCTTTAGGCTATAGGATCCACGCTCGAAATGGGGATGTGAGAAGGATGGGACGATACCTCGGACTGAGAGGCCCTTTGAAGGTCGCACCTCTCGGGGATGGGTATAAGGGTGAATTTTCGACAGATGGTGGGTTCACTAGGAAACTTTTGAGTGGAAGTTTTCACGCCTAGGTTGAGAGTAGGTTTGATGTGTTCATTTTTTACTTTGATGGGTTCCAATAGATTTTTAATTTTTAGTGCCAAGGCAGCTCGTAATCCTAGGATTAGAGCCTCATACTCAGCAGTGTTATTAGTGCAAGCAAATGTTAATTTAAAGGACAAAGGTATAATATGTTTCTGTGGAGATATTAAAATAATACCTACACCAGCCCCACTCATGCATCGGGCTCTATCAAAGTATAGGGACCATTGCTCTAGATGGTCTGCCTCTAGTTTAAGGCATTCATCAAGAAACTCAATGATGAGGGGATGAGTAGACTCTAAGGGTGCAGCATCTAATTAATCAGCTATGATTTGACCCTTAACAGACTTTTGTCCTATAAACGTGAGTTCAAACTCGCTTAGTGCAAGAACCCACTTTGTTGTGCAACCAGATAAATAAGGTCAACTCATGAGATATCGTAAAGGGTCAAATTTAGCAATAACATACGTTTTCTAACTGAGCATATAATGGCATAATTTTTGTGTAGAAAATACGACTACAAGACGTAACTTTTCTAATATTCTATAGCGAGTTTCATAACTGATTAAGGTTCTGCTAATGTAAAAATTAGCATGTTCTTTCTTCTCATCGTCAAGTTGAGCTAACATAGCTCCTAAGGCAAAATATGAAGCAAAAATGTACAAGATAAATGGACGATCAGATCTAGGTGGTGAAAGCACCGATGGTTTAAGGAGATATTGTTTGAGGAGTTCAAATGCTTCCTGAAATTCGTCGTCCCAATGAAAAGAGACATCTTTCTTAAGAATCTTAATGAAGGGTCCGGTTTTGTCTGCCAATTTATCGATGAAGTGGTGAATAGCTTGAAGCTTACCTTGTAGACTTCGTAATTCATATATATTTGTGGGTGCGGGCATATCAGTGATAGCCACGATCTTGAGAGGGTCAATTTCAATGCCACATAAAGAAACTATAACCCCCAATAATTTACCGGACTTGACTCCGAATATACATTTAGCTAGATTTAGTCGGATAAGATATTCCCTTAACCGATCAAATACTTTTCTCAAGTCATCTAAATTATCATCTTCTTTGATGAAACGAGCTATAATATCATCTCCATAATCATGTAGAATATCATGCATCATATCATGAAAGATATAAGTCATGGCTCGTTGATATGTTGCACTTGCATTCTTCAAACCAAATGGCATCACTTTCCAACAAAAGGTTCCCCAAGGGGTAATAAAGGCTATTTTAGCCTGATCTTCAGGAGCTATCTTGATCTGATTATAACAAGAGAATCCATCCATTAGGGATATCATTCCGCTCCCAGCAGTAAAATCAATGATCTGATCCATATTTGGAAGAGGAAAATCATCTTTAGGGCATTCAGCATTAATATCTCTAAATTCTATGCAAACCATAACTTTGATAGCTTCTTTCTTAGTTACTAGAACTACATTCGATATCCATTCAGCATAATCAATGGCTTGTATAAAAATAACCTTCAAGAGCTTTTCTAATTCCCCTTTGACTAGTAAAGCCACTTTAGGATGTATTTTTCTAAGTTTTTGTTTAACAGGTTTAGCATCCGGATGGACTACTAGGTGATGCATGACTACAGAAGGGTCTAATCCTGGCATATCCTCATATGTCCAAGCAAAAACGTCTTCATGTTATTTAAGGAATGCAATGAATTTATCTTGTTTTTCTTGACTCAATTCTGATCCAATGTTGATTATGTGAGGGTTATCTTCGGTTCCAATGTTAATTTTTATGACATTTTCTACTTCCATGTGTAGATCTCTCTCAAAATTAGATGGGGCGGGTGAAATGCCTAATTCGTGTAATTATTTCGGGGTTAGCTTGGATAATTTGTCTTGAGGAGTTGTGGCCTCAAGCTGGGCTATACTAGGTATAGAGACATTGAAATAAAATCCGTTATGTAACAAATCCTCAACGGAGACATCATGGAAGATATCTCCCTCCAACTCATCATCGGATTCAGCAATCATCTCAGGGTAAGCTATGGATAGCATATTACATGTAAATGGGTTATTCCATAAACGCAAAGGATCGCATTCATCCAAATAATCTTGGTAACATATGATATGGTCATCATCCTCAAATGGGAAGGGCTGACCTTTACTAGGAAATAGGCCCACACCACATCGTGCAGGCCATGGTTCTACCCCAAAAGGTTCTTTCATACCATTCTGGAAAGGTCCCAAACCTTTCCCTTTATATCCCAATTTAAGCATTATAGGCTTAGCTTTAATATACTCATTAGTAAAATAACATCGAGCATATCCATCATAATGAGTCTTGATGTTTCTAGGTATTCTTCCCCAGTCATATCCCTTGTAAATAAAAGCATAGCTCTCGACTTGGTAAATACTTCCCATAGGCTATGGGAGGCCCAAAGTACGAGGAGAGGATGGCAAATTATTTAAAATAAGGGAATTTTGCATAGCAACATTTATTTTTTATGATATAAGAATTTTAGATAAATCGGGTAAGATCTCATCAGTAAGAGCATAAGAGGTAGAAGGAACATTTCCTACATCTTTGGATGCGGAAAATATGCCTCTAGTAGGTGTAGATGTTGTAGAGATGTTGATGGATGGGTCTATAGGTATGGAAGTTATAGGAGTAAAACAAGAAGCATTGGTTGTGGTTTTAGGATCTTTTTGAGGTCCCAATATGGTTTGTTCAGAGGATGGTTGAACTATATGTAGAGGTGGAGTTGATGTAGTAGATTATGTTATGAGTGTGTGTTTCACACGTTTAGACAAATGATTAGAATTAGGATGTGTGGATGATAAAGCAGGGCAAAATTGAACTCCAACAGGTTCTGCCAAAGCACACATATCAAAGGGTCTGGGATCACCATGAATGGTAACCAACTGATTTTTAAATTCGAATTTAACACACTGATGTAAAGTTGAGGGAACGACTTGCATCGCGTTGATCCAAGGGAGACCCAAGAGTATATTGTACGATGTAGGGAAATGTACAATAAACATGGTCGTGTCTAAGGTTCTTGGACCAACTTGCAATGGGATAGTAATAACTCCACACGTTTCTTGTGTTTTGTCATTGAAGGCTTTTATGATCATATCAGTTCTTTTCATTTCGTCACTCCTAAACCCAAATATTTGGTAGAAGTCAAAAGTGCAAATGTTTAAATATGAACCATTATCAATCAAGACTCGTTTAACTACTACATCTCCAATTAGGGCAGTAATATATAAGGGTTTATCCTTATGTAAACTATGTTGTGGTGTATCTCTATCCTAAAATTCAATACAATCGACTTCTCGAGTTATGATAGTATTGGACATGGCTTCAGGTTGAATATTTTGTGGTACCATCATTTGGCTTAATGTGAGCATCAATTCATCCCTATGTGTAGGAGAGGATCTTAAAAGGTCTAAGAGGGAAATTCTAGCTGTAGTATTTGATAATTGTTCATTAATATTATAAGGAGGCTTAAGTTGAACAATAGGCGCATGATTCCCTTTATTAGGAATTTTCAAAACAAATGGAGTTGATCCATCATTCTGAGTTTGATCTTGTTGAGAATTTTGAGCCTGTTGTCGAGTAACAGCTTCGATGGTACCTACAATATTATTTTGTGGATTATGAATAGGTCTTGGTCTAGCATTTATGGCTTGTTAATTAGAAAGTAATTGGTGAGAAGATGGTCTAGTAATGACTCTTCTTGGAAATGATTCTTCCTAAACCATAGAATTTGTGATAGGTTGAATAGCATCTGATTCATCTTCAAAACTATTTAATTGATTTGAGGTAATTTCCATGTCACTTTCAGTCTCGTATTCTGTATCACTAAGATCAGGTGTCCGAATATTATATAAAGGTCTGGTTGTAACCATGGATAAAGTTGTATCAAAAATTTGCGGATCATGAGCAGGTAAATGTCCACTAATAGTCCCTACATATTGGGTAGGAGGGGGAACATTATGATGCTCAATTTGATTAGCCACCTCTTTACCATGCTTTGGTAAAGGATGTTGAAATATGTCCAATGATTGATTGGCATTCTGATTCTAATTTTGGGGGATATTATTTTGAGCATTATTAGGAGGATTTTGTTTAGGTTTAAAGGCTTGCACCTCCATCTCATTGTTATCAATTAAGTCTTGTATTTTATGTTTTAACATTTTACAAGAGTTGGTAGTGTGTCCAAGTCCTCTATGGAAATCACAGTGTAAATCAACTCTGTATCCGGGTATAGTTGGATCAGGTTCCCGGATATTTGGTAATTGGATCAAAACTCATGCTAATAATTGTGGGAGAATGGTTGATAAAGGTTGATTTAACCTAGTAAATTCTCGAGGTGGTTTATCATGAGGTTTCAGTATAAACTTCTCTATTGTTTTCATAGTATTAACATTGGCAACGTTTCTGCTATCGGTGACTCCATCACCCACAACTTGTTTATTTTTATATTGACTTCTGGATGTTTTCTCATCATCTTTCTTTTTAAGCTGACCTCTCCTAATAAGAGCATCTTCCACTCTTCGAGCTAAATCTATAGCTTGATCAAAGGTGGTCAAGGTAGCAGTTGATAACTCATAGGATAGTTGTTCTTGTAAATTATTGATAAAGATATCTAGCATTTCCCGATAAGGTAACACAAAGTGTAATTTTCCTATCAACTGTCTCCACCGAGCTAGGAAATCATCAAAACATTCATCTTTGTCTTGTTTTAAGTTGTACAAATCTTTAATGGTTACATGCCTTTCAATGTAGGAACTAAATTGATGCATAAAATACTTGGCTGTCTCTTCGAAATTCCTCAAAGAATGAGTGGATAATTGATAATACCACTCCAATTCCATTCCTCCTAAACTTTTTAGTAACATTTTTAGTAATAACAAATCATCATGTGATATATCATGACATGCTCTCCTAAACATACGAATATGCTCTATGGGATCTTCGGTTCCTTTGTATATAGGTAGGACAGGCATAGGAAAGTGTTTAGGATATGGTTGTGCTACAACTATAGGATCTAGAGACTGACTACACATCTCTCAATAATTGTACGAGGGACGGTAAGTATCTATCTGGTCCATGCGGGAGACTAACTGTTTCACCATTGCTTCCAGATTACTAGTTTTTCCACCATATTGGTTTGGTGGTATTTGAGCGTATGATGGCGTGACATAAGGATTAGATGCTATATTGCTATTATGCAAATGGTTGGTAGGAAGAGTATTATGAAGAATATTTGTAGTAGCATTATGTTGCATCCCAGATGGTTGGAAATTGGTGTTAGGTTTTGTTTTGGGCTTTTTTTTATTTGAGGTATGTTGATCAATAACTTGGCAAAATAAAGCAGTGAATGAAGGTTTCTTTTGTGTGGGAATAACCCTAGGCTTCGTAACAGGCACTCTAGGTGGTTGGGTAACTTGTTGTTGTTGCATGTTCTGGATTATAGCGGCCATATCCAAATTGGATGGTCCAGCTTATTAAGGTAAGCCAATTAATTGTATTGATAGGAATGCTAATTAAATACATAACTTAGGCTCTAATTAGCCCTAATAAAGTGGATCTCGTTAACAATAATGAGCCTAAATAAAAGATGCTAACAACATGAAATAATGTAATAATAGCTAATAAAATATATGCTAACATCCCCCCTTATTACATTATTTGGGTAATAATATAACTACTAGCTATGCTAATATCCCCCCATACAACAATATTTGGGTAAAGTATATAACTGCCCCAATATAGTGAAGAAGAAGAAGAAGAGAAATGAAAGAATGGTGGCTCGTGCTTTGTCTTCGGCTCTGGCTCGGGCTCATGGCTCTGGCTCTAGCTCTAAGCATACCTCTGGAATTGTACCTCTGGGTCTATCTCGGGATCTGCCTGTGAAACTGCCTCTGGATCATTACCTTTGGATCTGCCTGTAGATCTACCTCTAGAAATTTGTCTTTGGGTCTGTCTTTAGGTCTGTCTCTGGGTCATTATCTTTGGGACTGCCACTTGGTCTGTCACTAGATTTGCCTTGGGGTCTACCATAGGTTTTACCTTTTCGGTAGAAGCCATACAACATTTCTTTCATCATGGTCCATTGTGTGAGATCTGTCCATCCACAATCAATATGAACCTTGTTGGCCATTTTTAGTTTGTACCAACAACTTGAAGAAGAGTGATTCATACATCCACAAGAATCACAAGGATGTAATCTCCAACACTTAGCTGCAACATGTCCTGTCTTTCCACAATGACTGCAACAATGCTTTTTAGGATTTGTAGGAGATTTAGATTTTACAAACATAGAATTACTGGTACTTGCATGTCCAGTATAGCCAAGGTCTTCATGCTTTGCCCTGACACTTAGCATTATTGGAGATTTAATGCCTTGATCTTGTTTACCTAATCTCTCACCATTGAATCCCATTTTCTTCATCATTTTGGAACCAAATCCTTTGGTGTGATTTTCAAAACACCCAATTTCATCATCTTCATCAATGCTTTTAACAATATTGCATTTGTTTCTATTGATGAGATTATGGAGCTCTTTTTGAGGAGGTTCAATTTTTAAGTCACTAGTGTCACAAGCAAAATCTACTACTGAAATGAGATCACCTGTGCTACAACTGATATCTACCATAGAAGGTATGAGGTTGCCTGTATCACAACAAGCATGTGCCACAATGGGTTGAAGGTCACTCGTGTCACAACAAGCATTTGCCACAATGGGTTGAAGGTCACTTGTGTCACAACAAGCGTTCGCCTTTAGGACCTCGCTTTCCTTATTTATTTCCAATTTACGTTGGGCACGGTCAAGTGCAACAAATACTAGGTATATGCCCATTAGAACGCCAATAAGAACTTGAGCACCATTTGTCTGAAGGTCTATACAAGACTCAGAATCATCGAGGAGAGCTACTAAACCATTGTTTAGTGTGAGGAATGTGCCCTCATCATAAAAATCCAACCCATCCATCTCTGGTGGAAAGTATGGGTCTTTAACTGATTTAGCAACATCAATTTTTAGGGCTATCTTTTTTTTTTATCTACCCATTCTTAAGGTGTCAGTCTCTGTCGAAAATGCACCTTTTACAATAAAATTTTGCAAAAATAATTTGACTAAGGTGTCGGTCACTGTTGAAAATGCACCTTTATAAGTCTTCCCCCCTTTGGTTTGCAAAATTATAATGTATCCCCCCTTATTGCAAGAGAGGATATGGAGGAAAAAAAATGTTATCCCCCCCTTTTGTGCAAAAAAAAATGCAACAATTCAACCTAAAAAAGGCTCTTACAAAGCTTGCCCTGTAGGCAGATTAGCACAATATATCACCAAAAAAAAATCCCCCCTGTGTGAAGTACTTCAAACAAAAAATTGCTATTTATGAAGTCTAAAAAACAGGTTTGGAGGTTTGATGATTTTATGCCTCTTTAATTGCTTTGATGGTGGAGAGAAAAAAATCTATCCCCCCTTGAAAAAAAATAACTTCCCCCTTTATATCTTTGGCAAATTTAGGCCCGAAACGGGGTTCCAAGGAGGCACCCAAAATTTTTTTGAAGTGCTAAATGGGTGCTCCAGAAGGCTTTTCCCCTTAGTGCAAAAATAATGCAACTATAAAGCCTCAAAAGACTCTACAATTGGGCCTTCTAAGCAATTTAGAAGTTTTTTTTTTTTAATTAAATTTGCAAATTTCAAATAAATTTAATCATAATGTAATTAATAATAAAATAAGTTTTAAGAAAATCAGAAAAATGATTTATTTAAAACGTATTAAATTATTAAAAAAAGGATTAAAGAAATTTAAAAATTTACAAAAAAAACAAAAAATTAAAAAAAAAAATTACCTTCGATGGGGTTTGAACCCCTAACCTGGTGGGGGCTAATAACTTGGCGTTCGACCAAAGACCGCCTGAGCTACACCGCTTGGTGAGTCCTAAAGAACACAAAATCTTCTTTATTGGATTGGCAGCGGTGTAGCCTCCAACTCACGACACTTCTTCCACGACAACTCCATCTCACCAGTGGTAGATTCCTCCATAGCGGCGGTGGTGACCCTTCCTCCTGCAGGCAACGACAATTTTTTTTTTTTTTTCCATGTGCGATCCACCCTCTGATCACGCCTGTAATTGCCTCAGATTCTGGGAGTAACTCTACCCCTCATGCAACTTTGTCTTTGGGTAAACGAGTTCAGATCTGTGAGCAATAAAGGTGGATAAATTCTTAATCCCCTGGGCAATGCTCTTCTGAGCCATTCACTGCTGTAATCAGTTGCAATAATGGAGTGTGTCGACGTCTATACTTTGCCTTGCTGCAATCAGGCTATGTCAGGTGTCACATGTCCGTGCTCAATTTGTAATCCATCACAAATTTTGGCAAATGTTTGAAGTCTGCCTTAGTCTGCCACTGCTCCTGTTCCACCGTGGCTATGCAGTGTATTCGATTCTACGTCGATGCTCCACTACTAGCAACTTGAAAACAACTAACGGCTATGTATTCTCTATGAATATCACCTGTATGAACCATTGTTGTCTCCTTCATCGATTCGAGACAACAGATCTCCTTCGATGTGTTTCGATCTACGCAGGGTGGAATTCTCTTTTGGGATAATTATCCCATATGTGCCGCATCGTGGCACCAAGGAAGCTTTAAAATAAAAAATCCTTCCTTAGTTAGTTGTCTACCTTACGGTAGACTATGCTACCCTAGCACCCACTATCTCCCATCAAATGCTCGAATCGAGCAAGTGATTTTTGAAACGGACCCATTCCAAAATTGCCAAGTCAGGCCTCCTTCAGGTAGTAACTGGCCCATGTCAACACCCTCTAGGTGGCGCCTATTTCCCACGTCAACTGATTCTAACTTTAGCCCACGTTGCAATCGAGTCCGTGTATGTCAACTGAGTCTCCTCCAAGGAACTAAGCCACAAGGGGCCAACAGGCCAATCAGATCTCGAGGATGCAAGCCTCAAAATTTCCACAGTCCAGGTCCAGTCAATCCTCAACAAATCAGACCCTCGAATCAGGCGACCAAGCTCTCGGATGAGCCCAGAGCTTCAACCTTGCTCTGATACCATGTTAAGGTAAGCCAATTAATTGTATTGATAGGAATGCTAATTAAATACATAACTTAGGCTCTAATTAGCCCTAATAAAGTGGATCTCGTTAACAACAACGAGCCTAAATAAAATATGCTAACAACATGAAATAATGTAATAATAGCTAATAAAATATATGCTAACACAGCTTGATCACTTTCTTGATCAACGAATGACAAGGGATTAGTGCGTGTGTGATATATTTCTTCTAGGGGTGCTTGAGTGTCACTAATTTGATCCTTGTCCATATGGACTGCTCTATTAAGGGCGCCAATATTAGTATTGAGGAACTTCCAGAAATGTTCCATGTTCTCAAAAGTAACAGCTCCTCCCGGAGACATTTTAGGGGATGAGGATCCTTCCTCTATAACAGTTTCTCTTTGTTCATTTTCTTTAGCAAACTCTTCTTCTAGTTGGTCCAAGGTTCCTTCTTCCTGAATTGGGTCTTCAGGAAGGACATTTGGTTTATTTATTGGTTTTCCTAACCAATCTTCTTCTACTTCAGTCTGTTTTCCATTCCTGAGTCTAGTCATTATGCTTAAATTTAGATTTTAGGAAATATATATTGATATATATATATATATATATATATATATGCAACAAGTTTGGAAGGTATATATTTTAATTATATACCTACTATAATACTTAAAAGAAAATGTTTTGACTTTTGTTATATTTTTGTTTTGTTTTTTTGTTTTTTTGTTTTTATGATAACAACAAACAGTATACTAAATGCAAGAAATAATAATAAAAGAATGACTTAGTTTTCTATAAATAGTTTATAGATGTCATTGATGGGATCAAGTTCATCAGGAGTCATGAAATGCTCCTCTTCAAATTAGAAATGGTTTTTCAAGAATTTGACAAAGTGTGCTATGGTGATGTTATCTACTTCGACTCGACTTGTAAAAATAGAGCTCATGGCAATACTCTCGATATAACACAGGTCTAGGAACTCTATTCCATCTCTTTCTATCTGTAAGAACGACCTCTTGATCCTCTATACGAGATAGAAATTTATGTACTACAACTGCATTGTCGAGGTATTCCTCAAAGGTGTACAATTCATAAGACACAAGGACTCTTTTATCTGCTAACCACCTATGGCAAGCTCTCTGAAGCTTATGATATAAGGTCACTTGATCAGGATCCAAGATTCTATCTAGGACAAACCTCTTGATTTGCCTGAGTTCTGTTGATCTAGATGAAATAAGATTCAATCTCCTATTAAGTTCGTCCCATAAAGGTGGGACTCTATATTTTTGAGATACTCTAAGAAAAGAAGTAATCTCTATAGCTGCTAATTGATTCTCAACATTAATGGTGACAACTCGTCTTTTATTATAGTCTACCATCTAAATATGATATGCAATCTTACTTGTTTGTCTGATGATTCTAAATGCATTTATGTTTTTTTTTTTGGATTGTTGTCAAAAGGTTTTTAGTTTTCACGTCGGGTTCACCAAAATGTATTGCTCCAAATTTTTTACATCCTTACCTTCAGGCTATAGGATCCGCGCTCAAAAGGGGGATGCGAGAATGATGGGATGATACCTCAGACTAAGAGGCCCTTTGAAGGTCACACCTCTTGGGGGAGGGGTATAAGGATGAATTTTCGACGGATGGTGGGTTCACCAAAAAACTTTTGAGTGGCAGTTTCCATGCCTAGGTTGAGAGTAGGTTTGATGTGTTCATTTTGTACTTTAATCATTCAATTCCTAGGTTTGGCCAAGATGAATCTAAGCTATTCTATATGCCAATGCTGATTTATGTGAATATAGAAAACATGAATAAGTGCTAAACACAAAAAGTATGCTAATAAGACAGAATATACCTGATTTCGGATGTCTGATGAAGATTTTGAGATTTGTAGAAGTCCAAATTGTCTCAAATCATACGTAATCATCTGAAATTGCACATAATCATCTCAAATCTCATTCGATCATCTAATATTATATGAGATCATCGTCGATCTAACGAATTCATCAGACAAATTCGTCAAAAACCTGCAGTCACAAAAACAGATACCAAAAACCAAAATGCAACTACAAAAGCAAGGGGAAATGATAGAAATGATAGTAAATTTGCCTAAATGATAGATCCAGATAGCGATTAAGGGAAAATGTGTTACTTTAATAATTTATTTTAACTTTAGCATGCATCTGCACTAAATGAGGTGAACTCCAGGATGCAGAAATAAAATAAACCAAGTTAATGCATAAGAAAATGAAGAGAAAAGATAAGAAAATGCAAACTTCGGGCTCTAATTGCCCCCAATATGGACTACAGTTAGGATCACCTCCAATCATACGATATCATCGTCAATCCTCGACAGGATCATCCGAAATCGTTTGAAATCGCCTTCGACGATCCGAGCTTGCTTCGACTGAAAAACAGTAAAATTCCTGCAAGAAAACATGAAATACAGAATGCAAATGATGGTGTGAGGATGTTCTAATGCACAAGGAACTAAATTTGTAGGGAAATCAGTCATCTAGGGGGTTCAGGGGGATAAACTGATAAAATCCTAGTTTATATAGGATTAGGGAGAGTTTAGGAGGTTGGAGATCATCCCAATTTGGGAGATCTCCAACAGGGGAGACTCTAACCGCACAGACACACTTTCTGCCCAAGTTAGAGAAGCTGTTGAAATAGAAGCTAATTATGAAAATTTGATTTTGGGACAAAATCGTCTGGACGTTTTGTTCTAGACGAATTCGTCAGATCTGAGATGATTTCATCTGATCGACGACGATATCTTCCAACGGTCAAAACAAATCCTAAAAATGACGCAGAAAACAAGGAAAGCAGGTAACGGGCGGTTTGGGTTAAAATTCAAATTTTTATCTTTTTACTAAGGTTTAACTGCGCCAATTTTAGGGTGCTACAATAGGTCCACTCATAACCTGCTCAAATATGCTCAATAAGCTTACTTAGAACTTAACCAATAGCATATAAACATAAAGAGAATTGTTAGAGACTCGATATATTCTATACTCAATGCTCAATCACTTTCTCAACTCAAATCAAAATATAGAATAGTTTATTTTATGGAACTTGAATAATCATTTCACACACCCACTTGACTAGGCTCAATCAAATCTTACTCAACTGATTACTTAAGAAATAACCCTTGCTTACAAACCATAGTCCAAGCATGTAAATTTCAACTCAAAATATTTCCAACAATACTCAACCACAAATATCACATAACAATGATACTCATGTTCTTTTCAAATCCTAGTTCAAGTTTTTTTCACAACCAATGGCTTCAACAACAATGCTTATACATCAATATTCACATAACAATGATACTCATGTTCTTTTACACAATACTAACTCAACTTCTTCACACAACCAATGGCTTCAACAACAATGATTATACATCAATCTTCACATAACAATGATACTCATGTTCTTTTGCATAACACTAACTTAAGTTCTTCACGCAACCAATGGTTTCAACACCAATGCTTATAAAATAAGGTTTTAATCACAACACTTAATTTTAGAAAACCTTGAAGCATTAACTCAAACATTTTCAAAAAGAAAACCCTAATCAAATCCTTTTCTCTCCAAACTTTATTTTCTAGAAAGCTAATCAATCAACTCATCTAAGGAATAATTTGTCCATACCTTTTTTCTTGACAAGGAGTAGATCTCACAAATCTGTCACACTCACAATTACTTCTTTGCCAATATCAATAAGGGTTAGAAGATAATAATTTCTTCAACAAAGCACAATACAAAATGATATCAAACAAAACACACCTTATCACTCCAACTTTAAAATAATATCCAATAGCCTCATAATAATCTCTTTGGCAAAAATCCCTTTACAAATAAAAAATCAACACTCACTAAAATTTAAAATCTCTTATTACCTTATTACTCCACTTAAAAAGAATATATCCTCTTTTATAAATCACAATTCAAACATATAGCAATTTACTATCACTCCTTATTTCTCCTAACCATTAATCTTATTTTCTAATTAAAAACATTTTAACACCCCTTATAACTCCTAATAAAGGTTTTAATTTTTCCTTTAGGCAATAAAAAATATTAATAAAAATTACAGGGGGCTCCCGCTCCAACTTCGGAATGCTAATATCTTTGAGTGGGAGTTCCCCTATTTATCTGACTCGATCTGGTTGCTTATCAGGGGTTTTTATTGCTCTATTGTGGTGGATGGTGGTGCCTATTGTTGGATGAGGGGCCTCTCTAGTTCTTTCTTATTTTCTTGGGTGTCCAGTTAGCAATTGTTGATCTGGTTGTGGTCCCTAGAGGGGATAGAGCTATTTTTCGGCCCAACCTGCGGGGGTGATATGGTGCTTTTTTTGTGCCCCAGAATGTTCTAGTTGGCATTCCCTTACTTTTTTCTAGCTTTGGGACTGCTTTGAGGTGGTGAGTGTGCATCTGCTTTGCTTGGTTCAGCTTTCTATTGGGGGTATTGGTCAGTCGGCTATTCATTCTTTTGGTTTTAGTTAGCTTTTGAATATCTAGTCTATATCCTTGAGGGATATGGCCAAATGTCATTCCAAACCCGCTAAGGTAAATTTGGGGTGTTATTGTTGGAATGGCTAATTTCCTTGGCTAAATTTGAGCTAGGTATGTAGGTTCTTGGGTGGTTTGGTTGGGGTTTGTGGATGCAGAGTTTCTTTCTCTAGATCGATCATTGGTGGAGTTGCGGGCTTGTGGGCTCGCAGGTTTGGCTTCCAGGGTGGTTTATGTTAGGGTTTTAGAGACCCAATGTTTTGTAAAGTGGTTTTTGATTATGGGTCTTGGTATCCAAATTTCATTAGGGGGTTTTCCTCTCTGAGTGGGTATGTTTATTTTTTAAATATCTCTTTTTTCACTCGTGTTTCCTTCTTAGTGGGTTTTGGCTGATTTTGTGGTTGTGCCTCTTGGTGTGGAAGGGTTTCTGACTTCTCAGCTCCTGATGGGTGGTTTTAGGCGAGTTGTGAAACATTTTTTTTCGATGCTCAATTCATCAGTGGAGGATTGTTATTTCTAATTTCATGGCAAATGTTGGATCATGTTTGAGCTATTGTGAGTGGTGTTGATCTTCAATGTTGTTGGAGGGGACCTTGGTGTCTCTGGTTGGCTTTCATTGCAGGGGCCCCATTTTTTTGTTTTAGTATGATTTTTTGAAACTGTGCCTTTTATTCTTGTTGATCTTCTTTGTTGTTGGATCCACCAGTGCCAGTGTGAGGATTATTGTTTGATCTATTTTCTCAATGGTTGTTCTTTTCCTGCAAGTGACGATGTGAGGTAGTGCTCTCAGATGTGATGGTGTGAGCTTGTACTCTCTATATTGATGCAGGGGAGCTTAGTTTGATCTGTCGGTGCCAGTGCAAGTATTATTGTTTGATCTCTTTTTTGGGTGGTTTTTCTTTTCCTTCAAGTGACGATGTGAGATTGTGCTCTTAGAGGTGACAGTGTGAGCTAGTGCTCTCAAAGATGATGGTATGAGCTTGTGCTCTCTGTAGTGTTGCATGGGAGCTTAGTTTCCTTCGTTGGGGTTTCAGTTTTTGGTTTTCTGGTTTGCCAGGTGTAATGTACCACTTTGTTTTGGGTGGGCTTTTCATTTTCAAATTTGGAATGTGTTGCTTTGGTTTGGAAAGGCTTTTCTTTTTCAAAAATTTTGTCATTTTATGTGTGTTGTCCTGTTCAGCCAATGTCTTCTTTGTATTTATTGTTCTTTTTGATGGTTGTGTGGGTGGTTGGAAATTCCTCTCTGAGGATTGCTTTGCTCCTTTTGGAGTCTTTGTTAAAGGTTGTGGGGTTCCTTTCAAAACCCTCTTCTTCTTAATAGTACCAAAAAAAATATTAACAAAAATTACCTTTGACTCTCCACGGGTTTTGAACCCTTAACCTCTACCTTCATGAATGCCCTAGTCGTGTGTTCTACAACCACGTGCGCTCAATGCACATTAAGAACCAAAATTCTATACATGCACTTTATTCCTTCCCTGGTGCCTTAATCAAAAAATGCGAAGCACGAAACCTTTCCCCTTTGCGCACATACTCAATGGGATTTGAACGTGGATTTGTCTCCCCACAATCACTTTAGAAAAAACATGTGCTGCCAATGAACCACCGTGTCCACCTTTGTCTTGGGCACCAGCCTTACTCGCTATAACCCTTGCGCATGAGATGAAAATTCATCTGTCTTCTTCCTCACCCGAACCTTCAAATTCACACATGCAATTTTTCCTTGGTCGTATTAATTAAAATTGATGAGGGATAATTTACAAGGTATTTTGGCCTCTCTTTTATACACAAAGCTGCCATTGTCTTCAAACATTGGCAGTCCAAATTTTTCGATGACATCGGCGCATTTACCCAATTTATAAATGATTTAAATTCCAAAGAATTTAAATTTTATAAATTATAATTATAACCTTTGGCTTTTAAGGCCTTCTTGGGTATTTATGAAAACCCTTTTTAACTTATGCTCTCATATAAAATTAAAATATTATGAAGCCTTTTTACCTTTAACTTTTGCACTATTGAAGCTTCTTCCTCGATATTAGTGACACCTTTGACGACTTTATCTTTTGCCGAATTCCTTGATATTAATGATGACTTCATCCGGTGACATCAATGACAACTTTTGACTTAGGGACTCAAAATGTCCAACAAGAAATTAATCTGATTGTACATTGGTCGTAACTCTGGTACCAATTCTACCTGTGACCTTTGTTCTACGATGATTTTGGAAGGGGGATGAGTACCATGTTCGAGAACATACACCTTGGCTAGTTCTAAATAAAGTGTAGATGTGTTATATGATAAGTTTTTTACTCCTTCCATGGTCTTCAAATACTCAATAGGTAAATCCCATGGTTGTTCTTGGCAAATACTAGAAATCTTTTCTCGTCACCTCCTCTTTCCAACCTATTTAACCAACTTATGTAGTTCGTATTCTATAATCAACTACCATGTATTCCATTTTACCACACAACCTACATCAAATTATAGCCACAACATATCCAACACATGGGTTAACTTAGTAAAACAAGCTATCGCTTGCTAGTCAATACATGCACCCATATCTAGTGGATCTAAAAAGTTATCCATTTCTAGCATAATGTGTTCAAACCACTCTTCCTCGGTTTCCTCATATTCCCAAATTTGTATAGGATTATTTTCTTTCCCTAAAATATCAATGGGCTTCTTAGCTACTTTTTCATTCATGATCATCTATTGTTCTACAGGTATCTATGATTTGATGCTTTCTCTTGTTGCTATTACATCCTTTTGAGGTATATTTATCTATTGTGGATCCTTGTCATGTGTTATTTTTATCTCTTTTTTCTCTTGAGATACTTCCTCCTCCACTAAAATAGGATGTTGTTGTGTACCTACCAGCAAATCCTCCATGAATTTTTGCATTGGTGTCACTTAGTTTTTCAACCTAATTTTACCTCTTGCATGGTGGCTAGGTCTACAGACTATTCCATCTCCTTTGTATCTATATTTGTGAGCATATACTCAAATGAGAAAGCTTGTAAGGTATATATAAAGGAGATCTTCTCAAAGTGGGATTTTATGGGTACTTCATGTGACTCTGAACGATCTTGAAATTGAGTTTCTGCCAAAAAATTTGTAGACCCCACTTATACGATAGTAGTTGGTCCTAGTGGTATTTATTTAAGAGTTGCAAGGATTCTAAAATATACCTCCTCTATTTCTATCTCCTTGTTATATGAACCCATTCATGCTTTTTTCCATTGTTTCTTGATTTCATAGGCCATTTCTTGAATTTGAGCTATTTTCTCTGTTGTTACCCCTGCCACCAATTCTGGTGGTTGTGATGGTGATGGTGGTAGAAATTTTCTCTTCTTTCTTACCAACAACACAACTAATTTTTTTGGTGGTGCATTTTTCTATATTGGTGGTATCATATTTGGTGCTTTGGGTGCATTATCCTCCCCTTTTAATTTCTCCATGGGGTCTTCCTTAAGTGAAGCTTTGTTGAATCATTGCTTTACCAACTGCTTTTTCATTGGAGTGGGCTTATTTACTTGGATTTTAGTATTTATCCATCACAAAATTGATGGGGTTAACATAGAAAAATTCTTGGGAGGGTCCATTCCTAGAATATGTACCCCTGCGCTATTCACTACATCCATAAATAGACCTATTTCATGGAATATCATTGAGAAATTCTTGGTGGTCCTCCTTAGAAATGTTGGATGCGGATTGCCAAGTAACCTAACCAATCATGGGTAACTCCCTTATCAATGCCTTTTAGATATGGAATCAACCATACTGGTAAATCCAAGGCACATTATTCTCCAAATGACCTAGCCATCAGCACATTCATGATACACTGCAATCTTATATTCAACAACTGAGTTTGCTTGACCCCTCGACTATCATGTGCCAATGGGACATCAAGCTCATCCTTCTTCAAAGTGGGATACTATGAATCAATTATAGGGTCTTCTTAGGATTTTTGTGTTCATTAAGTATAATTTTTCCACCTTTTGGTAATCCAAAGGTTCTCCTAAATACCTCAACTAAAAAGTCCACTTCTATATCCTTGTCTTCTACTTGCACCTTACTAACATTTTTTTCCATATCATAAGTTAGCAACATCTATATCAGGTACTTCTTAAAGAAATCTTTGTCAAAATTGAGGGCCTACAAAATAAAATGAACTATAGTCTCATTAATATTCTATTTGATTAGGTCTTTTGATGGTGTTTGCTCCCACCATTATCGATAAAATTTCCTTGGGGCATGAGTCCACATAATCTCTTTTATGGGTATTTGATATTTCTTGAGTTTTTGCACTTCCTTACTTTTTATTTTTGGTGTTACTTCTTGTGCATGCAATTGCTTGCCCTAAGTCTACCCTTACTCAAGTTTTTCACCTATTCGCATATCTTCCCTCTAGTGTGGAAATTTTTGGTGATGGTAGAATTGCTTCTCTGCTATTGACTCCAACAATTCTTCCTTTCTTGAAGTTCCATTTGTTATCTATCCTCTTGAAAATTTGGGATTTTTTATCATGATCTATCCTAAACTATTTTGACTCATCCATCTATGATGATAATAATCATATTTTTCCAATGCTTGAGGTAGCCTTGACTGGCCTTATTCTCTAAATAGCTAGAAATATGACAACCATATTCAATAATTATTTGATGGTACTTTAGTTGATTTATGATGTCTCCTTAGCTAATGTGGTTGATAAATGCTACCTTTCAACCTAGCTAACTAATGCTTCCTTTCATTATTGATGACTAAATATCCCTGATGATACATCCTCTCTTCTATCTAGGTTGATGGATGTACTTGGTAATAATTGTAGTTACTAATGGTTACTCTTGATATGATGGCTAGATGGCTCATTCCTATATGATGATCATAGTTCCAAATGGCTCTTTCTTATCTGATGAATGTAATTTCAAATGGTTTCTTCTTGTCTAACTATTGTAGTTCCAGATGACTCCTTATCTAACTACAAATATTGGGATAGGAGTTTCTTGGAATTGCACTATTGATCCTAAAATTCTCACAAAGCCTATAGATTCATTATCAAATGAATGTGGCTTCTAATAGCCTTCATATTGTGGAAAATACTGGTGCACAAGTGATTCTTATCTTGAATTTAAATCCTATACTTCCTCATATATATGTCTTCCTTGTGCAAATTTCTTCCTTTACTCTACAACAATGAACAATCCTTCTCCTTAGCATCCAATTTATAGGATTTGCTCCTAGTCATTGTTGTTCATGCAACCATTTACCAACTACCACTTCTTACCCTAACTGTCACATGTGTACCACCTCACCCCCTGTATGTGATTGTTATCCTTTTCTATTTTTGTCCTTTCCCTTATTTCATCCTATTCTCTTTTTTTTATATTTTTTTTATCTTTTTTTATTTCTCTTTTTTCATCATCATCTCATGAAGTGCGTGGTAATGCTAATGTAGAATTTTAGTGTTTTCAATGATGTTTCCTCCTATTGATGACTATGAATCCCTTGATTTCTAAATTCATCATCGTCGTACATTGATTCAATATGTTGATGATTTTGATGATTCCCTCAACTTTAGGTTGTTTCCATTTATGGTTGTTCCTTTGACCTGATGTTCCTAGTCCTCACATTGCACCAATCTGATCTATCCTTATTTTTTGTGTGACTTCTTATTTATGTTGGTAGATTCGCTCTACCAACATCTTTATGGATTCCCTATCTAACATCATCCTGATAGATCCTATTAGTTTTTCTATCTTCCTGACTAATTCCATAAGTCCTACCATCTCTCTGATTTTATTTTGCTTGATCTACCATCCTTAGGGTAGGTTAATCTTGTTCTATCATCTTTAATATAGATTAGTCTTGATCTATCATCAAGATGAATTTTTTCATCCCCATGACTGATTCTTTAGTCCTACTATCCTCACTATGGATTATTATATTATCATCAACCTAGAAAAATTCAATCTTATTTTGCACCTAATGTCTATTTGTCCTTCCATTTGAATGGTGGTTCTCTTATTGTCCATAATTTTGATAAATTTTTCATGTAGCTTATCCTCTGCCTTAAAGTTCTCCCTCTTGCCTTCGATCATTTGCTCTTTCTTGGCATATCAATTTTGAGGTGTATTTCTTGGAGGTATTCGATCCCTATTTTTGAATCCATATATTCCCCTAACTTGATCAAATTTTCCTCTTTCTCTTTTTGATCGAATCTCCCTTATGTTGGGGCACCACACTCCCAACTGCCTAAGATTCATTTGGTCCCTCGATCAATATTGGCAAGGTCTTTGATTTCTATGAGCTCCTTGAGGTAGACCTTGATGGTCTATCCTCATGAATTCATAGTTGTTGGTTGGTTTGAACTATGTCTGCAGATAGCCCTTGCGGTCCATCCTGCGGACTAGTCGACCTATGGGTAGTAGGAGGGGAATTTCTTCCTCTCGAGCTACCGGGAAGGAGACCAACCGAACTCCCCCCTTGGTTAGGCACACTTGGGTTACCCAAAAATCTTGGTAAACTTCCTGGGTTACTCAAATTGCCTCTATTTCTTGCTTGATCAATGAGTTTTGCTCTTGTGTTTTGTTCTACGTGATCTTGGGTTTTAGGTGTCAACTACCTCAAAATCCTCAATCTTCTATCTACCCTTATCAATATTCTTCTCCACCTCGCTTCTTCAAAGCATATTTGAGGTGCACATTGAGCTAAGGCTTCCCTATACTGGTCTAAGAAGGCAAAATCAGTGCTTGAATCATTCCCTTCTCCTACAGTATTCATAGGCCAACTTGATGTTTCCTGAACCCTTCTTTGCAATCATCTAACTTCTCTCCTTTGTCTTCGTAATTGATATGCAGCAAGTCGATAAGCTGCTACCTCCCAACGTTCTGATGGCCTTCTGATTGACTCATCTTCACTACTTGAATGATTTTCCATTCTTCCTTCCTCTTCCTCCTAAGGCATTAGTGGTTCATCATTTTCAATAACTTGGACCATTTTGAGGAATCAGACTCTTGCTTGCCAACTTTGAACTTCATCCCTTTGTCTTCTTCACTCTAGATTGGGACTTGGGTAGGGAGTGTTAGGATCCCTAGGGTAGTTTTCATCACTACTTGATTCTTCCATCCATCCTCCATTCCTAGGTTGTTCAGGTACTTCTCTAACATCCCTCCATAAAATTGTAGTTGTTTGTTCCCTGCTTACCTGATGTCTTGTATTGTCGGCAAGACCTTGTTGAGGTCTATCCTCAAATATTTGTTGCGGTTCCCTTATCATTTCTTGTTCTGGTGGTCTTATGGTCCTTTGTCTTCTAGAACATCTTGTCAATGGTGAAGTAGTACTAGAAGAGTCTTCGGTATTCAAATGGATTCTCAGTGTTGCTGAAGATGAACTACTAGAGTCCAAGGAAAATAGGTTGCTTTTTGAGGGTACTTCCTCATTGCCTTATGTGCTTCCCCTTAACTCCCCTTGTTGCCTCTCCAATTGTTCAAATTCATCCAACTTGGCTCTTCGTACTTCTTTCCATTCTTGCATTCGTTGCATGGTCTCATCCAACTCTTGAACCACTTGTTCTCTTAATCATGCATTATGCATCCTTAAGGTTTCATATTCTTCCTGCAACCTATGTGTTTCCCTAATCATCTATTGCAGAACTCTTGATTCCTCATTTCCCTCTTCTTCCACTTTTGGTTCTTGCTCTTGTAATGTGACATTCATGAGGGTTCAAAGTCGTTCTTCTCCTTCATTACTTGGAAATCTAACATGAACTTGTAACCACCTTTGTTCTCCTTCTCGAGGTTCCAACTCTCTTTGTTTGATTACAGGTTCTCTTTTCGCTCCAAACAACCACTCCAGGTTCGTCTATTCTTCTTCTCTAACAATCCCACTTGGTTCTCCCTATTCATAGGATCGTATCCCTGGTTGTGATTCTTTTGTTGTTCTTCCAAAAGTTTCTCCTAATGCTTCTAAGTTGATCATGTTCACTTGTGCTTGTGCTTTGTACACTTTCAACTTAGAGCCATTTATAGTTTTGGGGCAAATTGTACCATCCAATTTCTTTAATTGGACAGCCCCATTGTCTAGTACTTCTTCTACCTGAAAGGGTCCAAGCCATAGAGTCTTCAATTTCCCTAGCTTGATCTCTCACTTCCCATTATACTTGAGTACTAGGTCACCAGTCTTCAAGTCCAATTTTCGAAGATGCTTATCATGCCAATATTTGCATCTCCATTGGGCAATCTCTGTCGCCCACTATGCCATTACCCTCTTTTCTCCTAGTTGTACGAGTGTTGTGAGCCTTTCTTCCATGCTCTCTTCATCACTCAGGTGGTTCTCTACTACTATTCTCAAACTTGGTACCAAAAATTCAACTGGCACCACCGCCTCTTGCCCATACATCAACTGGAAAGGGGTGTGATTTGTGGTTGGTTTGAAGGTTGTCTTGTACACCCACAGGATTGTTGGTAACTATTCTTCCCAATTGATGCCTTCTATACCACATGTTTTATACATTATAGAAACCAAGACTTTATTTGTTGCCTTTGCCTACCCATTCGCCCGAGGGTAGTATGGGCTAGACAACGAATGAAAAATCTTGAATTCCTCTGTTAAGTTTTGAATGATTTCGTTGACGAAATGGCCTCCTCAATCACTTATCAGCTGAAGAGGAATTCCAAACTTGGTGATAACTTGTTCATACAAAAATTGAGTCGTGCTCCTTGCAGAGTTATTTGGTAAGGCTCTTGCTTCTACCCATTTCATCAGATATTCCATTGCCACCACAATGTATCGGTATTTCCTTCTTTTGCTTGTTCGCAATGGTCCCACAAAATCCAATCCCCACCTTTCAAAAATTTCCTAGGGTTGGGAAGGATGCAATGGCATGAAGTCCTGCTTTAATGACTTTCTCATTCTTTGACACGTATCACAAGCCTTTACATATTCCTTGGCATCGTGATAAAGGGTAGGCCACCATAGCCCTACCAACAACACTTTCCTAGCTGTTGCATCTAGTCCCATATGGCCTCCTACCAATCCCTCATGTGTCTCCTTCAATATTTTTGTACTTCATCTTCCATCATGCATCTTCTTAGAATGTGGTCCTCCCCCATCTTGTATAACAAGCCTGCAATCAATGTGAAGGGTACCAACTTTGTGATGACTTTCCTTTGATCTATTGTCATCATCTCCTTTGGTAGCTCTCCTATCGATAAGTATTCCCTGATATGCTTATACCATGTAGGTACCACACTTATCATGAATAACTGTGCATCAAGGAACTCATCTTGTATTCCCCCTTTTGCAGGTTCTCCCAAGCGAATCCTTGACAACTGATCCGCTATTATGTGCTTCTTCCTTGGTCTTACTACCACTCAAAACACAAATTCCTGCAATGTGATGAGCCATCTACTCACTCATCCATATATCATTGATTTATTGATCAGGTATAGCAACGCCTGATGATCTACATAGAAAGTGAATGGGTTGGCTAGTAGATAATGCTTGTACTTTTGTACTGCATACACCATTCCCAACGCTTCTCGTTTTGTCATGCTATAATTTTTCTTTGCTCTGGACAATAACTGACTTGCAAAGTATATGGGCTGATCTAATCTGAACTATCCTTCTTGAGCTAAGGCACATCCGATTGCAAAATTTGAGGCATCTACATGAACATGGAATTCTTTCTCCCAGTTTGGATAAACCAGGATAGGAGCCTTCACCAAATGCGCCTTCAGGCCCTCAAAGGCCTCTTGGTGTTCCTCCACCCATTTGAAAGGAACACTCTTATGTGTAAGAGCATCTAATGGATGAGATATTTGTGCATAGTTTCTTATAAACCTCCTATGGTAGCCTGTAGAAGTAGCAGTGTATTATTCTTTATGGGGAGGTAGTTTAGAAGCTATGGAAATGATCCACAAGATATAAAAAACCCAACTTGCACAAGTCATACAGTCTATACGGTCTTTCTTGTACACTAGGTTAAATTGCTAAAACAACTTATACAGTCACCAAATCATACATGTGTACGATCCAAACCATACAACACTACACCTTGTGTGATTTGGTACTCATCCAACTCAATGGAATAGGTTTTGTAATCAATTTATCCAAACTAGCAATATGTTCTTATTTGGTAGAATTGGGTTGCAGCTTTTATTACCAAATCAGGTAATCGAACAGTTTGTACAATTTGGCACTATGCTGGTATGATTTTTTATGAACCCTTGCTGCAACTAATATTCAAATCTATCACTTAGCATCACCAATCCTTCCAAGATATATTTTGGAAAGTATCTATGCTTCAATTGCTCCAATTCTCCATAACATGCAAAACCCTAAACCACTAATAATGAGTTATACTCTTCATGGATGATTCCAAAAATTGTACACTAGCCTGGAAACATAAAAATACAGCTATAACTATCTAGATAATCAATTTCATCCTTCACACCAAGTCTGTAGGTAACCAGGATCATTCACAAGATAATTCCATACATTCTCATAGCAAAATAAGTAGTAAACATTATCTATTCAACCTGCAACATCCAGAATGTACAATGGAATTCACAGAGACAATGAAATGAGGAAAATGACTGTCATATTCATATTATCAATATCCTTGTACATATCTTCCATCAGTCATTACAATATCAACAATGAACAATAATTCTACTCAACAATCACATAAATGAACCTTCAATCAATAACCAACAATGAACTGCATATGAGTATGAACGAACATGAATGAACAACCAAAAAATGAATAAGGAGAGCTATATAATGTATACCCAGACCATTCCAAAGCAATTTTTGAAGCATCGCATCATTTACATCTACCATTCCCAACTAACTCCCAAAAACTCTTTTTTTACAAGGTTTACTAAGGTCTAATTTGATTTTTATCAAATTAACCCTAAATGCACATTTCAACTTAATTTCATTTCATTTCACATCATACATGTGCAACCTTGTATGTTTTGCTCTTTGCTTGTACATTTTGACACTATAACTAGAGGAGCTAGTGCAAGAATAAGAGTGATAACAATTTTGTGGCATTAATAAGGATGAGACGCAACATCCCTTAAAATTTGTGAGTATAATAACATTCTAGAAACTAATTATAATTGTTTAATAAAAGTTTAAATTTAGTTAACTCATGAGGGACCATTCAAAATTCCATTTACATATAAAATAAAATGATTATTCCCTATTGAGATATATTATCATCAAAAGTGGCACAAATGTTAGTAACTACTATGGTGAATAAAAGTAGGTATCTTGATTTATGTCAAAATGAGAATCTCACACACCCCTTAGGGATGACAATAACAAGTGCTTATGTATAGGTGGTGATATTACCTATAATAAACATAGAGGTCAATGCAATCGATTTTCCATCAATCACAATTATCTAAGGACTCACTATTTAAAAACATGGAGTGGTTGGTTTTTGTTTTTGTAGGGTTTGTATTGAAGCTACTATACACAAAACCTAAGAGGATGGAATGCCTATCTTAGATATTTAAGCATATTATTTAAGAGATTTTTAAGAGATTTTATAATCTCCTTCGTCTTGTATTCTAAGTGCAGTTTGAGAGACTTTAGCATCCACAATCTCATAGAGAATCATGGAGCAATAGTAAATAAAGCAGTAGGCTAACAAAAAAGTTCTACAAGTTTGATGCAATCAATCTCATATGGTTTGTCCTCTTTTTCCATACTATGAACAACTTACTTATCCATAATTTGATTGATATTGTGAATAATTTACAGGTTGTGAGAAATTAACACCAAGCATAGTAGCCAATGTTTGATGAGTTGGTATTGATTACCCAAAAGCTTCATTTGATTAAGGTTCATTGCTCAAGCTATATAAGCAATATAATATTGGAACTAAGATCAAATTTGGTTAGAGATTATTGATATGAGAGTTAAGAATTATAATAGTCAATAGGATGGTTGCCTCCAAAATATTGAGTTGTTAATGACTCCTAGGATAGAAAGATTCCATAAGATCCTTCTTTAAATTAGATTTAGATTTAACTATAGATATGAGTTGAGAGTTTATAATGTTATGTAATAAAGTTATCTTTGGGTTTAGAGTATGGTTTTTTAAGAATCTATGATTCATTGAAAAGTAGATCCAACTCATGTACACAATTGGAATAAATGAATTTTTATTTATAAATAAATTATATATAATATTTAACAAAATTAGATTTGGGAATAATGTTAAGAAATTAGGGGTTTTACATTATAAATGAAGGTTCTAATTACATGGGCGAACTTTAACATTTAGTTTTGTAGGATTGAATCTAATTATGAGAATGTTTGACTTATAAAGAATCTACTAAGATTCAAGTATGGTTTATTATAATGTCATGATAAAGCAATTCATCTAACTATATAATATAGATAAATCATGTTTCAGTACCATATATAATAATATCAAGTGGCATTAGCTTAATCAATTAGATTTCTCAACATTTCAAGGAGGAGACCCAATTTCGAAACATTTCAAGGAGGAGACCCAAGTTTGAATCTTGTCAAACGATATGTGGATAATATTCAAGCTTTGTTGTAATATTATTGTGGTGATGATATAATACAAGTGGAACTCGTTTCAATCCCATATACCCATTATAAAAAATGTCATATATAATAATAATAAGGTTGTTACTCCCTTAATTTTATTAAATATGTATCCCATATACATTGTGCATAACAAATAACAATATAACATGCATTTCTTCTTGACCCCTTAATGGACACTGGCATATGTTGTTTTGTTATGGTTACATGTGCTTAGATTTCTACCCACTTCTTCTTAAGTTCTATTAATATAAATCTCATACACCAAAGAAAATGAGAGGATATTACATGTGATTCTTCCTAGGCCCTCAATACACATTGACCTTTGATGTTTTGATGTGAATACATGTGCTTGAACTTTTGCCTAGTACTCCCTTAAAAAACTAAAAACTATATATAATATCGATAGTGATTAGACCAATTAATAAATTTGTAACCCACTTTATAGTAATTTATTTTTGATTATATATGTTTTCTTCCAAGTGAAAAACTCTTTTCATGTCCATAAAAAAAATCCACGAAATGTATATTATTTTTATTTTTAATCAATGATTTTATTTTCCCCTTAGTTATAGGGGCGTTAGCTAGGCACTATTGAATGAAAAAAACTACAAAAAGATCATGTTAAAATAAATGTTGATAAAGCATGACGGACGCAATGTTGGCAGGAACTATAATTTGCTAGATTACTTTATGTTTTACAAGAAACCTAGGAAGATCCACTAGTAATTATTCAATGATAATAGATATCTATAAAACATTGGAAGAAAAAAAGAAATTGACCAACAATGTTAATGGTTATCTACAAAGCAACAATGATAGCCCAAAAAATGTAGTTAGTGAAGATTAAGTTATACAATTTTTAAGATTTTAATACATTATTTTAATAAGCATACCTTCTCCATGTCAATTCATTGGCAATTAAGAGAGTATGATTGATAATAAAGTCTTTTTGAGAGGCATTAAAGATATGATATAGTGCCATAAGTGAAGAGAAGGCAAGTGAATTATCAAATACTTCTCTAAATTTGTCTTAAATTAGGGATAAGCCAAATATAAAATTGGAGAGAAAAAATATCTTATTTGGATTTTAAAAACAAATTCTCAACCCTACTTCATGGGGATATCCAAACGGAATAATGACAATCAATCCCAATGGTCAAATCAAGGATGTCATGGAGTCCATAGTATCTATAGATTTTAAAAACATGTGTCTTTTTTTGGTGGAACTATTGATCAATATTATTTTTTTTTTTTGTTGGGAAGAGGAATGATCTCACAACTTTAAATAGTCACATGAAGAAGAAAGCTTTTGGTTAATGTGATCAAAGGCTCATGTTAGAGCATGGCCATTGCATGATTAATCTTACTGGTATGACTTTTTTCAAGAATCAAGATTGGAAGCACTTTGATTAAGAGATTCCACATAGATCCGAGAAGAGGGATAGGTTGAAGAGATTAATGCTTAAGAAGTCTTAAAATCTTGGAGCCTTCTTTGTAGAGACTACTTAAAACTTAATCTTCATTAATATGACGAATTGACCATCTTTTTAAAACCCACTAAAGTGTTGTATCGTTGAGCCATGGAAGATGGAATCCATTTTATCATGAAATCCGATTAGGGACGATGATGAAGAAAAAGCTCATATCAGGGAAGTTACAAGGTTGTACAATGGGAAGGTTTGAAGTATTTATATACCTAAGTGCACCATTTTTCTCTGCCTTAACTTGGATCCAAGAGCCTAAAACCATAAAGGATTTTTTTTAATTGGTTATATGGGATTGAAACAAGCCTCACTCGTATTACATCATCACACACAATGGTATTACAACAAAGCTTGGATGTTATTCATGTATCACTTGGCAAGATTTGAACCTAGGTCTCCATTAAAGTTGAGGAATCTAATCAACTGAGCAAATTCCATTTGATCTAAAACCATGAAGAATTATAATAAGTAGGAACTTGGCTTTCACCACATCATGATGCAAGGCATTTGTGAAGGATAAGTGGCAATCGATGGGAGGACATCAAAGGAAGGTTGATACTCCAATACAAATCCATCACTTCAATTTCAATCAAAAGAACTATAAAGAGGAAATTCCCAATATTATGGCTACAACCTTTACTTTTTTAATACTAGGGATTTGAAGCAATTCGATATCAAGTGATTTAGAGGAAATAAAACCTATATAAAAAATTTGTTTTAAATTTAGAACCCTAAAACTTTTTGTTTTAAATTTAGAACCCCACAACATGATGTTCATTATGTCTATCAATGGCTTTCTAAGGAGTTCTTGTTTGATACATTTGTCCCTATGGGACTCCTCTAATTTATTATTTCCTCGAAAATGGTGATATTTAGTAGAAGAAAGAAGGATAACTTGTTGACATCCTCTTGTAAAAATACATTTTAAGAGACTACATTTCAAGATTAGTTGCAAAAGGGGAAGACAATCGACCAAAGACTTGGACTACTTTGCTAAGTGATCCATTGAGTGTGAGTCTATTGTAGAACTGATCATGAAAACAAACATGAACTAGATTGCAAAAGGCCCTACTCAGATTCAAATGAAGCAATCTCTTTACAATACGACAATTTTCTGTCAAGTTGCCATGGATTTGAAATTGGGAGGAATACAATAATCTCTGATGTGGTAAAGTATTGAGGGAATATCATCTTGAATGAGCTATAGGATGAACAAGATAGATATGCGATGAGGTGAAATATGAAGGGCAGACTATCTTGAATTAGCTTCAAGATCAAAAGGTTTGTAAAATGAATTTGGACAAGAAAACTAATGGGTTTCAAGAAATATTTGAGAAAACTCTAAGCAAAGGGGAACTAGAGGTGATGGGTAGTATGAATATGGATACCACTAAACTGCCTTTTTATGAAGGAAAACATAACGTTCTAAGATGCCTTGGATTGGTTAAACTACAACGCTCATGGAGATTGGAAGAATATTGTTGAACTCGTAAATATTATCTTTAAGGCGAAGAATACATAAGAGGGAATTGAAGGAGCTTAAACAAAATACAACAATGGCTATCATTAACATGATGAAACTAGATGAAACTCATGGGAAGAGTATCTTGAATGAGTTATCATCAACATGATGAAACTCATGGGAAGACTATCTTGAATGAGCTATAAGAGGAACAAGATAGGTATATGATGAGGTGAAATACCAAGGGAAGACTATCTTGAATGAGCTTCAAGACCAAAAGATTTGTAAAATGAATTTGGGCAAGAAAATTCACGAGTTTTAAAAAATATTTAATAGAACTCTAGGCAAAGGGGAACTAGAGGTGAGGGGTAATATGAATATGGATACCACTAAACTGTCTTTCATGAAGGAAAACCTAACAAACTAAGATGCCTTTGATTGGTTAAACTATAATGCTCACAAAGATCGAAAAAATATTGTTGAACTTATATATATTCTCTTTAAAGCCAAAAATACATAGAAGCTTAAGCAAAATACACCCATCACTATCATCAACATGATGAATCTCATGCAAGCTACATAGTGGACTACATTGATCCAATGAAGGTCTAAATTAGAAAGCCTTTCCTATCCATATGATAGGAAAATTTGGCCTTAATAGCTTTGGTGGAACTTTACATCTTTCTCTCCAGTATTAGGGTGATGGAAACATGCCAGGGTTTGATAGCCCTAGATTGTTGATCTTCTCGTTTCCTATTTATATTTGGAATGTTTGCTTTGGCCATGTAAGGTTAAATTTCACCTACCAAACGTTACAGATTGTGCTGGCTTTTGCTATTATGCATTATGGCTCTAGTTCTACTTGGTTTCCTTTAATATAATCGGGGGTTATCATAGTTCAATGATTGTCTCTAAAATAGTCTCTTCAAGTTGGACAAAGGTAAATTTATAGTTTTATTTGGTAGGTCCGGTATGGGGCACAAAAGTGAGAAGATAAAAATGCAAGACATCAAAGTAGTGTATTACTTCCTTTCAATAACATTCATGATCCCTAAACTGAATCGTCCTGGTAGGGACATATAACGCCGTTATTTAAATTCCAAACGTTTTCTTTCTCAGTAGCTTACTAGTCTTGAATTCATATAACTCCCTTTATGTTTTTACTTGTATTCATTAAACTCCCTTTGGGCTTTTATATATATATATTCAGGAGCTTACAAGTCTTACATGATATAGCTCGTAATTTCTACAATTGTCCTCGTCTTTCTATTACTCATTAACCCTTTAATAATGTTTTCACGGCCAAATGCAAAACTACCAAGTTTGAAAACACACCACCAAACAAAAACAGCTTCAATACTTTTCAATGTAATTAGAATCCCAACCTCGAAATGAGTCTTTTTCATATCCAAGTTTGAGAAGTAGCGCTACATAGGACACCTGTACTTTCTCAATAGCTTCAATACTTCCCATCTGCTATATAAACACTTTCCAACAGTTCGAAAGAACAAGTGATCCTTTCAGAGGTCCTCGTTACTATTTCCATGTTATTTGTTGATGCAACCAAGGACAACATTAAAAAAAATGTTGGCAAGGAAATAGAGGACCAGGAACAGGGAAAGACCCTTTAGACTCTGAATTCCACCCAATAGTTGCTGCACCATTGCCACTCGTTGCAGTTGTGATTGGATTGCAAAACATTTCATTTGGGCACAAGATGTCTGATCCAACACATGTGAAAACACATCTGCAAATTTCAAAGCTACTTAAATTTACTTGCAAACATTAAGTAGGCCACATTACACTGTTTTGCAATCAAACAGATTATCATTTTGCGAACACATATGCAAATTTCAAAGCTACTTATAATAAATTTACTTGCAAACATTAAGTAGGCCACATTGCACTGTTTTGCAATCAAACTAACAGATTATCATTTTGCAAACACATATGCAAAGCTACTTATAATAAATTTACTTGCAAACATTAAGTAGGCCACATTGCACTGTTTTGCAATCAAATTAACAAATTATCATTTTGCTTTTAAATATTACATGTTGCAATCATCTGTTTCATCAAATTCATAGATCATCATTTTGCATTTAAGTTGAAATATCATTTTTTTTGCATTTCGAAACTTATATGCAAGTTGAAAAAAGCAGCAATGAATACACCAGCAGCAGCTCCTACATGTGCCTGCCCTTTCGCAGTATACGACTGTTATTTGGCCTTGAAAAGTGCCTCACCCATATTACATCATGACCACATTTCAATGAGGTCTTTCAACTGCATAGTCATGGTTGTCCATTAGAAAAATGATTTGAAAATGAGTTGCACTCATACAATCCCATCATTACTGTTGCTTCACAATGCCTTAGACATTACTGTTGCTTCACAATGCCTTAGACATAATATACAACTATTTTTGCTCAAAATCAAAGATGTTATATTAAACTACAGTTTGATTCAACTCAATGTTAGTAAAACACACAGGACTTTTCTGCCTGCCAACTTTCTTCTCTGGGGACTCTTGCAATTGACATCTATTCAGAAGATGGCTGCAAAACTTCAATAGGGGAATCAAAACCCCTGGCACTGGCATCCTTCAAAGGCCATAGATTTAGCCCAACGTAAAGTCTCATCGGAAACGTAACTTCAAAACATATAAGTTCAAAAGAAAAAATGTTAAAAACCAAAGAAACCTAGTTCATTTGCCCTTTCCTTCTCAAATGTCTCAAAGTACTGGTAGATAATGGTTACAGCTAGAAGAATTCCTGTCCCAGATCCAATAGCACCCATAAAATCAGCCATAACAGTAAGAGCTCCAATGCACATGCCACCAAAAGCTGCAGCAGTTGGTATGTACCGATTCAGCTCCTTTTGGAGATTTGACTCTCTGTGGCCTGGCATAACCATTTGTTGCTCCTGCAGTTTAAACCACATGCAAAACAACCGTCATACCCAAGAATAAGCAATAATCAAATGCCTACGAATGCAAAGTTTAAAGCCTCTCAATTCCATACCTTCAGCTGTTTTGCCACATCTCTAGCAGAAGAACCAGATACTTCAATCCATGTCTTTGAAAACAGTGCACATGCTGTAAGCATAAAAGTCAAATAGAAAAGAGCATGGAAAGGATTTGCTGCCATCTCTGCCAGGCTGCATAGCAATCAATAACGTTAAAAACTTAAAACCTCTCCAACAAATGCAAGGAAACATTCAGATCTAGAAGAATGTGAAGGTTCAATTAGTTTATATTGTATGCCAGATATCAAATACCAATCAAACTACAATATAGTCATTTTACCTGGAAGGTGGAGTTATGTAATAGACAAGACCACCCACAGGAACAAACTGACCACTTGATGAATATTCAGACTCCTTCCACTTTCCTAACATATTAACCAAGAAGTTCCCACTGTACCTTCTGTAGAGCAACTGCAAAATGAAAAAAAAATCGTGTTTATACAATAGCAAGGACAAGAGAAGTTATCAAAGGAAAACAACAATTCTGCAGATTAAAGAATTAAAATAACCAAAAAGAGAGAGACAGAGAAAGGAAACAGTACCTGGGAAATGAAATACAAATTTGAAACAAGAGCCGACTGTAGAATGATTGGCATGTTAGACGTATAAAATAGCTTAATAGGATATGATCCTTGCTGTCCTCGGGCATTCTTTGATCTCACAGGCAAGACGACACGAAATCCTTGGAAGTATATCACAATAAGAAAAACCAAAACAGTCGCAAGCAGGTTCGTTACATTTGGAAGGTTCTGCCGGTAAAAAGCCTCTCTCAGAGCCCGAACCTTGTCTGTTCGGGTTATCAGCAAATGGAACAACGCAATGACAGCTCCCTCAAACTCAGCACCTCGTCCACTGTTGATTGTTGTGGGACTAAATGCCTTCCATATGATACTCTCACTGGAATTACAAAACAACTCAATTAGGATTATTTTTTGAGAAAGCAAGATATTAAAGCAAAGACTAAGAATTTTAGTCAACTTTAGTCTTTTTCTTATCAGATTCTCTTAAAACAGTCAATTAAAGCAACCAAAACATACACTATACAAAAGCACCCACCATATGTTAGTGGCAATGAACAACGAAATGCCAGAGCCCAACCCATAGCCTTTCTGGAGTAACTCGTCCAAACATATCACAATTATACCAGCAAAAAAGAGCTGGACAATAATAAGGATGGCATTTCCAGCACCCAGATCCCTGATGTCACCATACATCCCTGAAAGCACATATGCAACTGCTTCACCAATTGTGATAAGAACACCCAGTAACTTTTGAGCTCCATTCCTACACATAAAACAAGATGCTATGTTACTACAAATGCATTGCAATTCAAAATTCATACCAGTATATCTAAAATCAATAGAGTTTTCGATTAGACTAACATTTCTATTTGGGGAATAAGTGAAATTCAAAATTTAATACTCTTGCAAAGGTAAATAGCCACAACAGTTGCAACAGTGCACATTACTACAAAAGCATTGCAACTCTAATATCATAGAGCATTATAACTAATTCAGTGGAATTTTGAATTACTTTGTTGCATTTCCAGACCAATGTTTCCATTTAAATTTTAGGGAAATTTCAATCTTTGACATTGTTGCAAAATTAAATAGCCACAGTACTTACAACAGTGCACGATCTTCTCGAACACTATTGTCGACCTCAATTATCTTTGATCCTGCCAAAAGCTGCATTACAAGGCCTGAAGTGACAATAGGAGTGATGCCAAGTTCCATCACAGTGCCACGATTTGAGGCCAGAATTACACGCATCCAATAGAATGGATCTGCACCAGTTGCTGAATGTATGCCATACAGAGGTAACTGACTGCATACCAAAAATATGAAAAGGGAGATTACAGTGTAAAGAACCTTCTCCCTGAAAGGAACTTTTCTTTCAGCTGTCTGAACCTCAGGCAAAATAGAAAGGAAAGGCCGCACAAGGTGCAACACCCTAAATCCACCGCTCGGCATTGTAACTTCTTTATAGTAAACAAAAATATCAAACTGCACACATGAAATGACACTCTGTAAGAACATAATCCAAATTTCTTGTCAAGATCACATCAAAACATGTCAAATAGCAAGTAGCTTTAAAATCACTATCAAACAAATAGCAATTAAAATTATTCAAATAATAAAAAAAAAATTCTAAACAATAATCAAATGATAGTACAAATAATTGTAAGTCTGTAAACTGTTACTATAACGACCTGCTCAAAAATGAAATAAATGTTTTTCTAACTTTCAATGCACATTATATGTAATTACTCCTGATCCTGTCAAAAATATTATAAATACTTCTGTCATAAAATGTATGGTAATTTGTTTATGTGTTCATCCGTGGTACATTGGATTGTATGATTAGGGTTTTGTGCTTATTGAAATGGGACGCTTTCTTTCCTTTTAGGTCCTGACTCTGGGTTGGGTTTAAAATGTAGTAATAGTAGTTTTTTAAGGTATTGGTTTCCAGCAATTTTGATTTACTTTTCATTAAATTGTTCCTTAGACTTTCTGTTCCATATAATTCTAGGGTTTCCATTTTTGATGAAAATGTTCTTGGGGTGATTTGCATTGAGGTCATGGACATAAAAGAATAATAATGCCGAATTTTATTTTTGATATTATATTTAGGATATGGATATGGTTGTAGGTTTACCGATCTCCAACTGTGTGCATGAATTCTGCATTGAGTTGATATAGCCTGCATTGAATTGATAGCACAATTCATAATCTAATCTGCATTTGAGATCGGATTTGGATCAATATATCTCATGCAGTTTAGTTCGAAACTTAGAAGGAGCCTCATCTGATCTCTAATGTTTTGCGACTCATTTCACCTGAAGCTGTGGTCCTTATGTTACATTGCCTCTCTTATTATTAAGGTGATGATGACAACGACAACAATATTAATTTTCTATTCTGTAGGAGATGATTAATTTGATAAGGTCCAATTGTTATATTTGGAAGTATTAATCCTAGCCAACACCATTTTATAGGCTGTAATCATGTATGTGTTTTAGGGTTTTCTGTTTATGTATTGTGATTTTGTGTTTCTATTCTATGGATGTTGAGTTATTTTTGGAAAGTTAGCCTGCCAAGGATTGTGACTTCTCTCACATTCATGTCTGAATATCCTTCACTTTCATATATATTTGCTTTGTGATATGAATTTGCATGAGGGGTAGTAATCTTTAGAGCAAAACATGCCAATTTTATTTTAATGTAATTTTAGCTTCATCATGCAATGGGGATCAAGGAAAAGTTTGACAATCCTGCAATTTGTATATATATCTTGGATTATATCTGGACAGCATGATTGCCAATCTGAATTTGGTTTGGGATTTCCATCCAGATTTTGTGTGTACCACTAACTGCATTTTGGTTGGGGTTTTAAAAATAGAGAGCTTTTAGGCTAACGTTTGGTTATGAAGCTCGGCTTGTTATGATATCTAATGTAATCAGACATCTTACAGATGCAAAGCAATCAATTGAAAGGAGATACTCAGACCCAACAATGCAGAATGACATGAAGTTGTGGCCTTTTAAGGTTGTTGCTGGATCTGGGGACAGGCGAATGGTTAGTCTTAGATATATAGGAGAAGATGAGCAATTTGCTGCAGAAGAAATTTTGTCTATTTCTTTCACTACGATAAAGGAGATAGGCTTATCTTGGAAGCACGATTGAGAATGCTGTGGTTACAGTACCTTCTTATTTCGACAACTCTCATAGGCAGGATTTAATAGTCTTGTGTGTCAAATCAAGCTTGAATGTAATAAGAACAATTAATGAACCAGCAGCTGCTGCCATTGCTTGTAGTTTTGACAAGAAAGCCAGCTATGCTGGTTAGAAGAGTGTTTTGATTGACAATTGGTTGGTTAATTATTCCACACAAGAATTCGAGAGGTACAAGGACATTAGTAACAGTGTCAAAGTCCTTAAAGAACAGCTTGTGAAAGAGCAAAGAGGCACACACTCTTAAACTGCTCTGACTGCTATTGAGTGTGATCGCTTATGTGAAGGAATCAATTTCCAGGTTTCACAAACAAAACATGGGTCTCTTTGGGAATTACATGGAGCCTGTTGAAAAATGTTTTGTGCAAAGATGGTTAAAAATATGTCCATTACTGAATCCCAAGAGTACAGCAACTGCTGCAGGGTTTCTTCAATAACAAGGAGCCATTTAACACTAAAAATCTTAATAAAGGTGTTGCATATAGTCTTACCATGCACGCTGCAATTCTAAGTGAAGAAGGAAATGAAAAGATACTAGATTTGCTGCAGATTGATGTTAATCTATTGTATCTAGGATTGGAAACTGCAGGAGGAATAATGATTTTTTCATTCCACAAAACACAATTATCCCCATCAAGCAGAAGAAGATCTCCAAATATTCTGATTATCAGCAGGGTACAGTGACCCAAATTTTTTGAAGGGGAAGAGGATAGAACTAAAGACAATATTCTGTTGGGAAATTTGAGCTCTGTTTCGTTCTCCCTGTGCACCAAGGGATGTGCCCCATATCTCAGTATGCTTTGATATTGATGCTAATGGCATCCTCAATATCTCTTGCAGGGATAAGACAACTGGGCAGAACAACCAAATCACCATCACTAATAGAGAAGGCAAACATGAAATAAAGAAGATGGTTAAGGAAGCAGAACAATACAAGACTGAAGATAAGAAATTGAAGAGGAAAGTTGAATCTAAGAACTCTTTGGAAAATATTGCATAAAGTATGCAAAACACCATCAGCGATGATAAGTTAGCACAGAAGTCGAATGTATATGAGAAGAAAAAGATCAAGGATGACATAGATTAGGTTATACATGGGATTATAAACTGGTGGAACAGAAATCAATTATAGAGCTAAAATCACTGTGTAATCCTATAATTGCAAAAATGTACAGGAGAGGAGAATATGGGTGGGTTCGATGGTGCTCATGATAAGTGTGGAAATTGTCCCGGTCCCATGACTGAGGAGGTGAACTAGACTATGGATTTTGCTATTTGGCTTTTACAGGGAATGCCAGTTTATTTTATCAAATAACTAGGAAAGTAACAAATTTTATCATGTTCAAAAATATTTTGATGTATGCAGTAATTTCATCTCTCCCTATGACAATCCATTTTTTTGGTTCCATTTTTTGGTTCCACATTTGGAAGAACCAATTCATTGCATTCTTTTATACTAGGATATTAATGTTAATAGAAGAGTTGTATAAATTTTTGCACTACTAAACACTCAGCAGTTTTCTTGTGCTGTAAGTGTATAAATGGATATTGTTTATGTTTAAGGATGCAAGGTGTTAAGGATGCATTGGATAGCTCTAACGGATTCCATTTATGTATGCAAGGAGTTATGTATGTATAGGAATCCCAAATCGTTTATAAGGTAGCGTCTATTTGATGAAAACATTTTGAAATGGTCAGACAAATTATATGCGACCCTACTATTAGGTTATAAACAAAACTTAATATTTTCTAATTGGGGTCAATGTTAGTATTATGTACACAACAGACCTCAAACAAATCAAATTCAACATTTTCGAATAAAGGAAATGTACTGTTTACACTGTCGCAAGGAAACAATTATGGTAGCAGTAAAACATAGTTTCAACTCAATAAATTATCTATAATAATACATTGAAAAATCATAAACAAATGTAATAACAGTAAAATACTGTTCAGCACAAACAATTATCTCTAATTGTACATTGAAAAAAACCATGTCCAAGGGTGCAGGAATTGACAGCAATTGTCGAGAATTGCTTGAGAACGTGGATAACATGAGGGATTTACTGGTTGGTGAGTCTGAAATCTAGATTTTTGGGTTTGAAGAAATGGTGGCTTTTTTTTAACTTTGGGTGGGGAAATTCGGGTTTTTGACTTGGCATAATTAAAATCTAGGATTTTGGGAGGTAATTGGGTTTTTGAAGAATTGTGGTTTCTTGAATTTGGATGGGGAAATTCTAGTTTTTGTCTGTGGGTATGGTGAGAGTCTACGTATTTCGCTAAAATATGGATTTGGATTTTGAGTTTTATTCTAAATTTGAGAGAAACGACATAGATTAGACCTCATCTGCAATTGTGTAATCCGATTAGATTATGGCTCTTTTATTTAGGATCTTCGTTCTGAACAATTCGTTACAAGATCCTGGATAAACGTTCGAAATTAAAATCCTAAATATAAATGAGATGTCATCCATGACCTTATTAATCCAAAACAACCACGGAAACCAAAACAAAAAGGGGAAAAAAGTGGAAAAAATAAAAAGTCTCCCAGTTAACTTATCCGTAGGACATTTTGCATACCCAAAAGCAAACACTAGAATCCTTTTCTCACCCACAGTCAAAACAAAATCACAATTCCTCCAAAAGCCAAAAACAAAACCAGAGAAACCCTTATGTTCTGCACACCCTCCAAACAAAACCTGACAATTAATTGGGACAATCGCAACAGAAGCAATCACTGTTTTTTCTCTTTTCATTTTCCTCATAACAACCACCCGTTCCCCGTTTCTTCATTCAAAACTAAAACCCACACAATAATTCAAGCTACGCAGGGTTTCCAAGCAAAAAACACAAGAGAACTCCAACCCAAATCAAAGCTACAGAATACCGATCGTAAACCCTGCCCCACACAGATCTGTCTCGTTTAATGCTAAAAACAAATAAATCCAGAATAATAATTAGTTATTTATTTAAAGAAAAAAACACAATCAAATTCTAAATTTGCCGACAAAACCCTTCACTTTTCATCGCCATTTAAATCTTAGGCCTGATGGGCCAAAAACAGAGGGGCATACCTCTAAATTCAACCACCAGAAACTTTGGAAACTTCAGATCTGCTAAGGCCGAGCTCGGATCTGCAGCAATTTTGCCCTCAACGGACATCAAAATTACTGAACAAAACCCTCCGACGCCAGACCAAATACGAAACAAGGAATAAAAACAAGAGCAATGAGAGGGCTTCTATTAACTCTCGATTGCATTGGAGACACCGATTTTAATGAAATCCGGCCGTGATGTATTTTTAGTTGAACGATTCTTCGCTTTGTAATTTTATACACCAGACGTAGTCGCAGGGAAGCCGGACACGTCAAAGCACCAATGGGAGGTCGCCACGTCGACCGAACAGTGTTAAAATGTCTAGGGTGGCATCCACGTGGAGTGGGAAGAGAAAAGTTGAAGAAGAGGTCGTCCTTGGACGTAGTCCAAGGACAAAGATTAGGTCGAAACTAGGGTTCAAACCTTATATTTTTTATTTTTATTAGAAAAGCTTTTATAAACTGTTTGTTATTTAAAATATTTAAAAAACAAAACTACCTTATATTTTTTATTTTTTTAGAAAAACTTTTATAAACTGTTTGTTAAGTAAAATATTTAAAAAAAAAAACTACCTTATATTTTTTATTTTTTTAGAAAAGCTTTTATAAACTGTTTGTTAAGTAAAATATTTGAAAAAAAAAAACTACCTTATATTTTTTATTTTTTTAGAAAAGTTTTTATAAACTGTTTGTTAAGTAAAATATTAAAAAAAAAAAAAACGAAGTTTAAAAATGTTGAATATTGAAGAAATTAAATCAAAATAAGTAATGAGCTATCAATAGATTTATAATTTTTTTTCTTGGGTTGCATTCACCAAACCTATTCCATCTTGTTGTTTTATAGTAAGAAGTGAAATGAACCACCAAGTGCTTGGAGTTTGTACTATCATCGTCAGTTTGGCGCACACTCAAAATGATTTGAATCAGACTATCACCTTTACAACAAGCTTTCTCAAGGTTTGAACCTAGATCTCTTCTTCCTATAAATTATTTAAACATTTTATGATATTTTTTTTTGTAGGTTAAAATTATATTAAAAGCGGGTTTTGAAAGGATCCCAAAACCTTTTTACAATAGGTCAACCGACTAAACCAAAGGTCAAAAATAATCAATTTGACATTTTATAACAGGTCAACCGACTAAACCAAAGATCAAACATAATCAATTTGAAAAATCCCACCTAGCAGGAAACAAACAATTTGAAAAAATTCGCCCAACAAGACAGGCAAAATTGAAAAATCTCATCTAGCGGGAAACCACCAATTTTGAAATATTTTGTCTAACGGGAAAACATTCAGGATGAAATGTAGAGTTTGAAAACCTCGTCCAACGGGAAACTACCAATTTGAAAATCTTGTCCAGCGGAAAACCAGCAGGTGAAAATCCCGCCCAGTGGGAAGCAACCAAAAACCACCAAATTGAAAATCTCGCCCAGTAGGAAAACTAGCAAGTTTGGAAAATCCCACCCAGCGGAAAAACTAGCAGAAAAAATGAATTTGAAAAATCTTGCCCAGCGAAAAAACTGACAGGTTTGGAGAATCCTGCCCAGCGGGAAAACCAACATAAAACGGATTTGAAAAATCTCGCCCAGCGGAAAAACCAACAAGTTTAGAAAATCTTGCCTAGCAGGAAAACCAACAGGAAAATAGATTTGAAAAATCCCACCCAACGGGAAAACTAGTAGGTTTGGAAAATCCCGCCCAGTGGGAAAACCAGTAGAAAACCGAATTTGAAAAACCGTAGCACTGGTATCCCACCAACAGGAGTATGAGGTAACCAAGTTGGGGCAGGGTTTGGAAATGGAACAATAAAAATGAGAGATCCCCATGACCACTGGATCTCCCCTACAACCAGACTGGAAGTGCAACTGCAAAGGAGAAACAGGAAAACTATCACATGAGCACCCATGACTGGAGAGGATTTCTTGCCCAGGTTGAAAAACATGGCAGTGCCTTTGCAGTAGACAATGAATCACGAGGTCCCATCCCAAGACCTTTAAACCTGCAAAGAAACATACCACATAAACAACCAAAAAAAAATCTACCAGTCCCACCCTTGCCTACAAAAGGATGTATCCAGGGAAAGTCGCAACTGCACAAAGAAGCTCAAGGTCCCCCTCCAAGACCAAAAGGACAGATTGCGAGAAGAAACCAAGGATCCATCCAAAAAACAAGCAACCACTGGATTTACAAAGAGATCTTGAAGGCAAAAAGTTCTTGAAACAACTGAGAAGGAAAGTCATCTGCGGGAATGAAGCTCATGCCCCTCCAAAGCCAAAAAAGAGCGCAGATGAGAATCCCAAGCAGTGAACAGGAAATTAGAGCCAAAACCTTTCCAGAAGCCACCCCAAGCTAGCTGGAAACCCACCAAACCAAGATACTCAGGAACATAAACCACAACACATCCCTTGCAGTAAAATAATCCAATCAACAACGAAAAACCTGAGAAATCCAAGAATCCCGAGAACTAGGCCAGAGATAAGCCCAGGAAAAAGGGCAGGGAAATGAAAAAATGGAACTGGACAGTGCCAGGGGAACCTGGCACTGGAACCATCCCGCCCTACCCTTCATGATATGCTTCCACATTTCATGATACTTTAAATGTAAACTGTTTTTATTAATAAAACTAAAATACAATATTTTTTTGGTTGAAAATGTTAAATACAACTAAGGATCTAAATTAAAAGGATATTAAGTTTTTTAGATTTGGTTAGAGTGAGAAACTTGTGGGGATGTTGAAGGTTGGGCATCTTCATCCTACCATGACCTTTTATAAGGGAAGAGTTGAATCTATCAATAGAGAATTAACATATAATCACATACATACACTGCGTGGTTTGAACCTTTGACTTTTCCAAAAAAAAAAACCAAAAAACAAAACTCTTATACTATCCAATGAATAACTTCCTAATAAAATTATGCACTCTTATACTATCCAATGAATAACTTCCTAATAAAATTATGCACTTGGGGGTGCAACGCAACATTTCGAGCTTTGGCTCTTTTTTGAGAAGTCCAAGGTTCAAACTACGGCGTGGACGAGTGTGTGAGGGGATGGGTGTGTGGTAGCTTTGTGTTAAATTCCCTATTGATAATTATAGCTCTCAACTTTAGGAGGGGTCATGGTTGAAAGGAGACTACTCAACCTTGTACTTCGATTATAAGAATTTCTCACAGTAACCAAATTAAAAAAAAATATATATTAATTTGTTTTTGCAATAGAACAAATTACAATAAAACCATACTTTTAGTATAACAAAATCGCACCTTAATAACCTCAAAAACAATTTAATAAAAACCATTAAACATAGAAAAAATTATTAAATTTTTAAATAAGTATAAGATTGAAACAAAAGATCAATTAAAGTCATTTTATCCATTTTTTTTACATGAACACACTTACCCTTTCACAAACTCAACCACACCAAGGTTGTGTTGTCCCCTTAGGACCATTTCATCCATTAATTTATAAGATTTTAATAAAATAAGGAGTAAAATGGTATTTTTAAAGGATAAAAATAAGTATTTGTAATTTTTTTTTGTTGTAAATAATTATACACGTTCACCTCCTTACACGAACACACTTATTTATGTAATAGTTTGAATTTTGGACTTCCCAAAAATCAAAGTTCAAACCGTTGTGTTGGGAGTTTATAAAGTTTTTATATTTTTCTAAATAAGAAAAAAATCAATTATTTTAACAAAACAATAATTCGAGGTTTGGTTTTTTAGAGGTTGAAAATTCAAACCATCGTATATATAATTATGTATTAATTTTTTTTTTTAAGGGGCATTTGAAAGGCACCCCACCGCCTTATACATCAGAAGAGGAACACTAATAAGACCTTGAAAGGAACATAATAAAGAGGCAAAAGCCTTGCAACACCAAAAGGAAAACATCCTCTGACAGAAAGGAACAAAAAGTGAAAGGCTTATAGCCAGCAAAACCCAACTAGAACAAAACCTTTAAGCCGAAGGAAAATGAGAAAGGAGGGAGAGACAACAACAGAAGGAACCACATCCACGTGCCTAGAGAGGAGCGTCAGTTTGCATGGGTGAAACAACCACAGTCTCCAGCGCGGTATCCTTTGCTTCATCCTTCGGAGCAACTTTTGGGAAATCCTTCAAAGCATCAGTGCAGGCTTCCTTTGCTATCTCCACCACGTCCTCTTCTTTGGTGTCACCTTTGGCATCAGAAGGTACCTCAGCACCGAACATGGCAAGAATGTCCTCAAATGAATCGCAAAAGAACAAGAGACTGAGAGCTTGATGTTGTTCTTTAAGCTTCGTGATAGCTTTACCAATGGCCATATGGGATGTTTCCAGGTGATCAATTGTAGCAGAGGTAGCATGGACGACAATTTTATGGAGGTACTTTTCAACCAAATCAGGCGAATTGTCATTTGAGGGTTTAACAGACGTGGAAGGAGGGGTTTTAGTGATTTATTTGAGCTCGAGTCTCTGGGAACATCTAACAGGTGTACTTTCAACCTTGATTTTTTTTTGGATGTTGAACTCAGATTTTTCAACCTTATCCTTCCTCTTAGGTCTGGAAGTTTTTGGACAGGGATTTGAGGAAGATTTTTCTTCCTCGGACTGTGGGGTAGGGATATTTCCTTTGGGGAATTTCAGGAGAAGGTATCTATAAAGGACATTAAAAAGCCCTTGGTGATAGGGCAAACCCTCTTCCTTTTTAGACCGGTTGGAAGTTATGGTATAGTCTATGGACCAAAATATGGTAGCTGGAATATTCATCAATTTGGCATTGCGAAAATGGTTTACATAAGCTAAATGAAAGCAGTAGAGTTGGGACTCAGGATTATCAGCAGTAAGGTATTGCATGATGGCTTTCAAAATTTCTTTCCAGGTAGTGGAGAGATGATGGTGATACAAACCTTTCTTGTACATCTTGTGAATCGTTGAGTTCTTCTCAAAATACATCAGATTTGCTTCCCAATTGTGTTTATTTCTCCTTATCACCTTGTCGTCCAGAGGTTGTCTTGTCAAGTCCGCGAGCAGCTCCATTGTAATTTGAAATTCCACATCATGAATAGTAACCAGGCCCTTGTTCCAGGACTCAACAAAGGCTTTCATCACCTCCTCATCAAAGCTAGAGAACATCTTGAAGAAATCAATAAGTGCAACTTTGTCCTTCCAAAAATCTCTGACAATGGGTTCAAGTTCAAACACCGTAGGCTCGATGAAAATGGGTTTTCCTTCTTTCATGGTTGCAGACAGAGAACAGTAAGAATGAACACAAAAGGAGTGGCTTGGGGTAAACATGACATGCAAATTAGCAGTGATCAGATGAAAAAGCATAACATATAGAATGCCATATAAAAGGAAAACTCTGTTGCAACTCCAGTTTCTATAGGAAAGCCAGAAAGGATGTTTTGGAAAGGGAAAAAACCCCCCGAAGGAAGGAGATTGGCTAGGGCAGATAACGAGGCAGATTTTTAGGTATCGAACAGTGCAACAGGTAATTGAGAGAATCAAGGCCAAAAGAAAAGGTTGACCATTATGGATTCTCAAAGAACAAGGTCAATAAGAGGATCTGGCGCGAGACACAAAGAGGATGGGATGTTCACAAACCAAGGTCTCGAAACAAAGCATTTGGCTAAACGGTGGAAGATGGTTCTCGATGGATCCAGATTACTAATATCAACACACACGGGGAAGGTATGATTAAAAATAATGCTAGTCTTTACCTTGGGATTTCAAAAGGAATCGGTTATCAAGAAATAAACACAAGCACAAGCATGAATAAAAATGGAGAATATTTTGAAATTTAAATATGATGGGTCATGCGTCCAAATTTCAAAGTTAAGCATAGTCCTTGAAGAAATAAACTGCAAAAGAATTAGGACATGAGCCCAATGCTTCACGTGGAGGGAGGAGTGTTGGGCAATGAACTGAATGATATTTTCAAGATTCAACATAATTACCATTGTTTTGATCAAATCTGACAAGCGCATCCACCTCGGGAGGTAGGATGTCAGTCCACGTCAACAATCCTTGGCCATTTGCTCCAATATTTGCCAATCTTTCAGCAACAACGTTAGCCTCCCTAAAAACATGTTGAACAATGGTGTAATATTGTTGACAGAGGATTTGATTGCTTTCTTCTACAATTGTTCTAATCCTCTAACTGCTGGGTTTTGAAGTCTTCAAATAATTGATGATATTTAAATAATCTCCTTCAACAATGATGTTGCCAGGAATGTTTTTAATGAATTGAAAGCCTCTCCAAACAACCTTGGCTTCAGCAGAATGATTGGAAAGGATGCCCAGAGGTTCGGAGTAAGCAAAAATAGGATTGCCACGATGATCACGAAGAATTCCTTTGGCTCCAGCATTGCAAGGATTTCCTTTAGCTGCTCCATAAAATTTGAGCTTGACCCAACCAATCGGGGGAGGATGTCATTTGATGTTGGTTCTTGAAGTTGAAGGATTGGTTGTTCTTGAAGTATCAAGGAAGATGTTGCAAGAATTGAGGATGACTTTCTCAAATGAAAGACACAAAAAAGGATCAAAAAGGGCTATAAGGATATTTTCTTTGGCATAGAGGATGATTTTATGAGCAATGATTTCAGCATGAAATACTTTATTACCAAAAATTATTCTATTGCGTTCGAGCCAAATTTGCCAAAGATAGTGTTGTAAGCAGAATTGCAAAAGTCCTTTAAGAATGGGATTTTTAAAAGGATTAGGCCACTGAAGGAACAAATCTACAATAGGAGGTTGAGCCCAAGCCAGGTGAAAATTTAGGAAAAGCTTGTTTATTTAATAAATTTAACTTTTAACCATCTTACAAAAAATAATGATTATAAGTAACATAAATGGATGTCTCTAACCTGCCCTCGCTGACTACCCAAGTTTACCTTCATTCCATTTATGCCTAATCATGAAGAAGGGCATTTACCTAAGTTTAATTTCATATAAAGAATTTTAAGCTGGATTTGAAAAAATAGCTTAGATTGGACGGGCAAAGGTTGTTAATTTCTAGATATCAATCTCTAGGGAGCAGCCAAATTTTAATCTTTTCATTGTATTTTTTCTAATTAATATATAATTCTTATGATAGTTTTGTAAACCTAACATCAATTAGTTATGTTGAGTGTTTTGGAGACAGCTTAATGGTTTAGGATTTGTTTTTTTGGAGGTACTACGGTGTACGTGATTGTGTGCTAATTTCCTATTGATAAACGTAGCTCTCAGTCTTATGAGGCGTCATGGCTAGGAGGGGACTGCTTAACCCTATACGTCGATAGCTCTCAATCTTATGAAGCGTCATGGCTAGGAGGGGACTGCCTAGCCCTATGCGATGGTAGCTCTTGGTGTCATGGCTGGGAAGGGACTGGTCAACCCTATGCGTCGGTCGTAGGGGTTTATCACACCATTTGAATAATATATATATATATATATATATATATGCTTAGTTATCAAATTCGTCGAATTTTCTATATGAAATTCGAAAATCGTCGAATTTAAAATCCTATCGAATAAATTCGACGAACAAACCTAAAATTCGGCCCCCAAAAAAAGGTGAAAACAAGCATAAAAAAACCTAAAAAAACAATACAAAGGAAGCGCTATAAACACGACAGTTGTGGGCAAACCCTCCTGCAATCTCCCTCTTGTAACATGCAATTTGAAAACTTGAAATTTTTTCAAAAGCAACCATTTTCAATCTAATCTCAACTTATGTTGTTTTCTTTATTTTTTTATCGTCTTTTGAGAGAATAGCTCTGAAAGTTGCAGTGGACAAACAAATCTCCCATTTGGATGCTTCATTATTTTTGTGGCTCCTATTTGAAATGCTCCTTGTCTCAAATAATCTGTGAGTTCTTCAAAATAAAAGAAAAAAAAAACATTGTTCTTTAACCCTAAAATAAAAGAAAAAAAAACATTGTTTTTTAACCCTAAAATAAAAGAAAAAACATTGCTCTTTAACCCTAAAATAAAAGAAAAAAACATTAATCTTTAACCCTAAAAAAATCATTGCTCTTTAACCCTAAAAAAAACATTGCTCTTTAACCCTAGCTTCTAAGGAAACCTAAAATTAAACTTTTCTAATTTTTAAACTTGAATAATATAAGATATTTTAAGTGCTTTCTTTTATGCATGATGAACATTTTTTTATGATTTTTTATTATAATTGGTAGAAAACTTATAATTTATATTTCAAAAAATTATTGATTTAACCTTTAAGATTCTTCTCATATGTGAAAAATTACTATATTTACATAAAGTTATAAAAAATGTTTATATTTTAAAGTATAATTAAAAACAAATATTATAATTTTGTATATTTGATATTTAAATTTTTTATAAAAATAAAAAATAAAATTATATAAAAATATATATATTTATTATATATATCGAATTTTATTACGAATTTTTAAACATGTTGAATTTATTTCGAACTTTAAAAATATCGAACTTGATAACTAAATATAATTAATATATATATATATATATATATATATATATATATATATATATATAACCTTTGTAATCCCCAACCCATTGGACCCTTGACCCTCTGTAATGTGTATAAGGATATAAGTTATATTGGTTAATCTTTAGGATCTATGATGTTTATTTTATTTTATTTTTTTGTTTTGTTGATTGTTGAAGTAATACGAAGTAAAAAAAAATGCAAAATATATATAGAACCTTTGTAATGCCTAACCCATTGGCAAAGAGGAATTCAACGGGACCTTGACCCTCTATAGTGTATATAAGGGTATATAAAACCTTTGTAATCCCTAACCCATTGGACCCTTGACCCTCTGTAATGTGTATAAGGATATAAGTTATATTGGTTAATCTTTAGGATCTATGATGTTTATTTTATTTTATTTTTTTGTTTTGTTGATTGTTGAAGTAATACGAAGTACAAAAAAAGCAAAATATATATAGAACCTTTGTAATGCCTAACCCATTGGCAAAGAGGAATTCAACGGGACCTTGACCCTCTATAGTGTATATAAGGGTATAAGTTATATTGGTCAATTTTTAGGAATTTTGTCGTTTATTTTATTTTATTTTTTGTTTGTTGATTGTTGAAGTAATACGAATTATAAGGGATGGCATAATTGGGGGCCACACTTTTTGGGGGCATAATAATAGGGGTTTCCTTCCTCATGTTGAGGTTGTCAAGGTGAAACATCAATAACATATTGTTGGGGTGTTCTTGTAGGGATATTATGTTGTGTATTTAATACATAGTTTTATAACGCTATTTTAACTTTGAAAGTATGGTATATAATCCTTAAGAATGATGTTTTTAACTAATATATGGTTTTCCAACTATCCTATATCTGAAGATTCAAATCTCAAACCTTTTATTCAGAGTTTCAAAGTCTTTATTGTTTAATCCACTTAGGATATAAAATAAAATAAATTATTATAATTGATCAAATGTTTCTATTTGAATATGTGATGTATAATCATTGGTTTAAAAATTAGAGAAAGCATGGGTTACCATAAAATCGAGACGGATAGGTTTGTTGGATGCAATGGCTGATGGTTGGAAACCTGCCTTGGCAGTTACTATAAATTGTGATTGTAACCAATTCATCTATGTACCAAAAAAAATTAGAGAAAGCATTGGACACATTAAGCTTAAAGTTAATAAAGTTTAAGGTCCTCAAAGTTTATCATATATTATTTAATTATTTTTTAGATTTATTATATGTAAAAGAGGATACACTTGTGTTATTTGATTATATGGTATATATACCTTATTCTTTTAGATTTTTCTTGGTTTGTGATATACTTAGTGGTGTGATTTGCACCCTAGACCACGACCAAGATTGGATGGTTTGGAATTGCTTCTAAGCAAACTTTCGAAGTATTTCAAATCCTTGTTGTGCAAAAAATAAATAAACAAAGAAAATAATACTAATATAGAAATGGAGGGTTAGAGAGAGACGAGAAATAAATATGGATTAAAAGGCAAACGACATTTGGTTAACAACATGATCGCATCCTATGCCAAACAGACTACAACTTATCTACATACAGGACCTAACAGACTAACTACCAAGCAAAATGTTGCAGAATTTTAACTTAGCATAGATCATGCATTCTACCACTCCAATAGCCCATAGTGATAATCCAAATAGTAGCTAAGGCCTAACAGAATAGATCATTGCTAAAATTTTACATAAGTAAATAGAACTATGATGGTCAAATGCAATGCATCCCTAACATTCCAATAGCCCACAAAGATAATTCAAATAACAATTTAGACTTAACAAGATAGACCATTGTCAAAGCTTTTACAAAAATATCTATAGACTATAAAACATACATACATAAGAATTTCACAATACTATTAGAATATTAATGTGTACTTTGTTTGTGCATGTTATAACATGTGTCCTTGACACTTGTCATGTTCTCATATAGGCCTTCTGCCTATATATTGTAACTTATTTTTGTATTAATATATCTCATCTGTTCCATTCCTAACATTTGGTATCAAAGCCCAGACGCTCTCCTGAGCTTGTGATTTTGAGGGGGGATTTCCCTCATGGAAATACCCCCCTCATTTTTTCCTTGAAAAAATCAAGTGGGTGGAGCGTTAGGTATTTCATACCCCGCCCAAGTTGGTGGCAAGTGGTGTTTTGTGATGTGCTCCTCGAGATTGACGTGTGCCCCTACAACGACTTCACCATTTGTTCACCAGTAAGATATTCGTTGATATGGCTATGCATGACTTGGGGACGATTTACTTCTGTAATGGCATCAGCGTAGGAATATTTAAGGCAAACTGAATAGGAATCAACTCATTATCATCAAGAGTTTTACCAACAACTAAGAAATCATTCCTAATAGACTTCACTTCAAACTTATTTGAAACATCACGAATCCATGCGCATCGGTAGCATGTAGATGAAACAAGGTCTGATGCACATTCTATTAAAACTGAGCAGCAAACACACTGATATTGTTCTCCATTCATAGAGCACGTAGGTTATCCAACACCTGGTGCACAACCTCAACTCTCCATTTGTACGTGGGTTGTTGTGGCTGACAACACCAAAAAACACTTATGAAAATCACCATTAGTGCCCTTGCACGTCTCTTGCGTGTGGCCAAGGTATTGCACTGAAGTGGTCGTGTAGACGCGCGCCCCCTCTACGCTGTTTTTATTAAACCATTCCTGAAAAATAATTCACTAGCAAAGGTCAAACATCAAGTTGATTCATCAAGTAGCAGATCAAAATTACATAGTTTACAACATGAAAACACTTAAATTGTTCATCCTCATACCAAGAAAAATTGTGTTACTTATAGTTTACTACACTATATTAGCCTAATGATTACAAGGATAGCCTATTATAGGCCTAACAATAATAGGCACAATCTGGCCCAATATGGAGCTCATGCTCAATTGGCATGCTTGAAAGAAGTGGCTATCACTTTTTATACTCTGTCTTGACCAACTATCAACATTCTAGTCCAACTGTTCTAATTTGGGTGGTTGATTCAACCAATGATAATCCTAGCAACCCTATGCATTTAGCACATTTGGCTTTTCCCTACCATGCCTTGTTATGCTAGTTGTCAGATTTGCAGGCACTTCCATTCATTATCACCAAGGGTGATCACTATGTTATAGGTTTTAGAAGACTGGTTATCTCTTTCTTGACTAATTGCTTTGCTTCAGATGGCTGAGGAGTGCTCGAGTGATCCTCTTTTCTAACATACACGATCCCCACTAAAAGGGACCTTCCCAAGAACCATTTATCCATGTCGTTATTTGTTGAGGGCTTCTTGTTAAAGACCCAATCCTAACCTTATTATGTAACTACCCCTTCCTAACATGGGGACCTTATCTTAATAGTATTTTGTAATATATATGTGGCATTTGAGGAAACTAGACAAGGGGTAATTTTATGTATCTGTTATTAAGATTGTAATTGCTTGTTTGATAGAAGATTCTAACTCGGGTAGCCACTTGCATGTGAAACCAACCCTTGAGTGTTATAGTTAGGGTTACGAAGAGTCTTAAAAAAGGAAAGGGGATGTAGATGAAGGCATCTCTCATATTTTATATCGAAGCTTTGCTTCTAAGGATATTTCCCCCTCGAAGAGACCTACAATTTTGTATTGTGTTCTTGTTTTTTGTAATATAATTTGCTACTTTTCTATTTTATCTCGCAATATTTTTAGTTTTAAGTTAATTTTTTTGTTATTACTTGCAATATTGTGTGGATGTGTTTCTTATTTTACTACAAGGTTAATAAAACTTCTGCTCAATATCAAGGCCTTCAAGATTTGATCGGGACCTTTTGAAGGCTTTGTTGTCATCATCATTAAAACTCCTAGTCATTCACACCTTCCAATCATTCTTGCTTTCAACCACTAACAACTTTGTATTCTTGACTAGTTAGGTATTTTGAATACTTGTGTTGATGTCGACTTTGAAAATCCGCACCCACTTTTTTTTGGACTGTAGAGTGACCAGACTTCTTTGCATTAGCTAAATTTTGGTCTCAATAGGTTGCTTGCTTTTATACTTACAACCAATCATGTACAAAAATTACCAAGCCTAGCTAGGCTTCCTTTCATCTTTGAGCAATAAAATTTTAACAAAATTGATAGTCCTACGAGGTTTGTTGGGACTTATCTATGTGGGTTGTTTACACTAGCCCATAATTTCAACCTCGGATCGCCAATTTAGAGTATTCTAACCTTCATTGTCAAGTCCATTCATGTTGTGTTATCTCTTTGCATGGCATACATACCTTATCTCTTTTAGTTTAAAACCTTTGATCTCTTATTTAAAGTAGTCAAACCTTAGTGTTCAAAGCCACTCAAGTTGTATAATTATTCAAATGAGAAGTATGCGGTAAAAATAATTTTTGTTTTTTTTGCTTGATAAAAAGGGGTTGTACTTGGGTCCCCCACCCTTAGTAAAGTTATTTCTTTCATAATGCATTTTAAAATTATTATATCAAAAAATAAAACGATGATATTTTTGATAATTTAAATTATTTATGATCTTTCTTAGGATGAGTTGAGATGATTTTGTCATATTTTTATATAATATATGGATATTTAAATTCCATAACATCCAAATGGGTTGTTTTTATAATAACGTTATTATGTGTTTGGTAAATACATTAGCAAAGGTAATTTCAATGGTTGATGTTTCTAAAAATAACTCAATCAGTAAGGTTTTTGGGCTCCCTCTAAAGAGACCCATGTGTGAATAACTATGACACATATTGAAGGGTTACGACCCCAAATTTGGTATTGTAATGTTATTGGTAAATAGTCTAGCTTTCTACTATACAATCTATTTAGAAAAGCTACACATAGATATTTCCATTTAAGACCCATGATTAAAGTTTATGTATGAGGCTACCAACAATATAATCATGATGGTGATGGTTCTTGTCCATATCGTTGGAGGTTTTTTGGTAATAAGTGTGAATGATGATGGAGGCTACCATTATTTTTGTGTTTATTCTCGAGGAGGATATTGTGATGGTTAAATGTTTGTGGAGGTCCCTATGAGAAGGGGGAGTGGGAAATAGCAAAGGGCCTCTTAGGGGATCTATCACAATGATTTCCACTCTTTCCTCACCTCGAGGATAGGGGTAATTTGTGAGCTTAAGTCTAAGGTTTAGTGGATTAGTTAGAGAACACCTATGTTTCTCCTAAGATTTTTCTTGATAAAGTTTAACCTTAATATGATCCTAGTTAGCTATACATGCATCACAATACAACAAACAAGATCTAATAACTAAAATACCTTTGATTTTGATGATGAAGTAAAGATGATTTGCTTTTCAAGAGCAAGGATTCAAGGGGATTATATAGCAAACATGCCTAATGTGACTATATATAATTTTTGCTTTCAATGATGATAAGATTAAAGATGGTCCTCTAACGACTAATGGTAACTAGTTTCCTTTATTTTCCTTTTGCCTTTAGTAGATAAAAACAAAATTATAGAAATATAAATAAATGTAGAGCAAACAACAAACAATCCTATCCTCTAAATGCTAAAACAAAAGGGTTGGAATCAAAAAACCTGTTTTTTCAACCATATAAACGAAATTGTTGCTTTTCCATAAAAGTGTTGTTGGTCTTGTAGAAATATCACCAACACTATTGCTTCTTGAGGGTGCTTCTGTTCAACTACAATACAAAAAAAAATGATGAATCAATAGCAAAGGGGTCTACCTAAGCTAGTGGAGAGTATGTGGCTCCCTTGGGAATTATGCAACAAACATGCCTAATGTGAAAGGGGTCTAGTTCAAGGGGATTATGTAGAAAACATGCCTAATGCAACTATATGTGATTTTTATTTCAATGATAACAAGATTAAAGATGGTCCCCTAACTATTAATGCTAACTAGTTTCCTTTCTTTCCATTTTATCTTTAATAGATAAAAATATAAATATAAAATAGAAATAGTTGTAGAGAAAACAACAAAAAATCTTATCCTCTAAATGCTAAAATAAAAGGGTTGAAATACAAAAACCTAGTTTTCCTGCTATAGAGGCAAAAGTGTTGCATTTCCATAAAAGTGTTGTTGATCTTATAGAAGCATCACCAACGCTATTGCTTCCCAATGATGCTTTCGTTAAACCGTAAAATAGACAAAAATGATGGATCAATAGCAAAGGGGTCTACCTAAGGTAGTGGAGAGTATGTGGCTTCCTTGGGGATTATGTAGCAAGCATGCCTAAAGCAAAAGGGGTCTAATTCAATGGGATTATGTAGCAAACATGCCTAATGTGACTATATGCAATTTTTGCTTTTAATGATAATAAGATTAAAGATGGTCCCCTAATGATTAATGCTAACTAGTTTCCTTTCTTTCCCTTTTACCTTTAGTAGATAAAAAAAAAATTATAGATATAGCAATAGATGTAGAGCAAATGAAAAATAATCCTATGCTCCAAATGCTAAAACAAAAGGATTAGAATCCAAAATATTGGTTTATCTACCATAGAGGAGAAAGTGTTGCTCTTCCATTAAAGCATTTTTGGTCTTGTAGAAGCATTGCCAACACTATTGCTTCCTGATGGTGCTTTTGGTCAATTAAAAACTAGACAAAAAAATGATGGATCAGTAGCAAAGGGATCTACCTAAGCTAGTGCAGGGCATGTGTCTCCCTTGGCCAAGAGATTGGCAAGTTATAAATGATAAAATGATGATCATGTTCTAAATGGAAGAACCACCACTAGATAAGTGATAGTGCTACCAATGCTTTTGTTGATTGATAATGATTTTTCTTTCTATGACTAGGTCTAATTATAAAATAAAGAGAGATAGTGCAGCCAAACTTGTAATATAACAATGATTTTTCCTATGTATGCAATAGAATGATGCTTAGATGATCAATTTAAGATTTTTGCAAGTGATGCAATGAGGGTCCCCAACTAGGAGGTGTAGGGGTCCTCATGGATATAGTGAAACAAAATGATTGCTTGTGAAAATATAAACTAAATTATTCAAGAAAAAAGGGGAGTAACTATATGCAAGTCTAATTAATTAAATCTAGCATATAATGAACAAAGGTTGTAAAGTAAATATAATTACAAAAGTTAAAAAAGGGAGAGAGCACAACCCAAGCAAACTTGTAGCTCTAACATGCCAAGATTAAAATCTCCTTGTGTTGAGGAAGCTTGATGAGCTTGCTCATTGCTTGAGGATGCTTGAGAGCTTAAGAAATTTTACAAAATCATAACATGATTTTGACATAATCTTGCCATGCTTGAATATTGATTACTATAAATCTCAACAAAGTTTTGTCATGCACAAAGGATCATATTAAAATTTAATAGAGCTTTGCTATCCTCAAAAGATCATGGATTGAACTCCCTTAAGTTTTGGATTTATAGGAATCCATGGCTCCTTGGAATAAGGTTGCATGGAAGATGATAGGATTGGCAAGACAATATTTTGAAATAGGATCAACATGAAATTAATGGATTAAAGACTTTAAATGATAAATTTTGGGCTTTGGATTTCTGCTAGGGGTGTGGATCAAACAAATGTGATAAGGTCTATTTTTGATGGGCAGATTGGAAGGTAATAACTATAAAACTATATCATTTTGGTGTTTGATAGTTAGTAACACTAGAGAGCGATAGCATTGGCAACACTAATACTCCAATACTTTTGCCAAGACAATTGTTGCTAGTCAAATTCAGCAAAAATAGTTGAAAAATTCAAAGTTGTGCAAAGCATTGCCAAGAAGCACACAATGTTACCTACATAGGGGGTCACTTGGATCAATAGACCACACTATTGTGCATCCTATATTTTAGAATTTAGATTTTTAACACTAGTAGGCGAGTGGTCCACTAGGGATGAGGCGAGATGATGGTGGACATGCTAGAGGACCAAATAGTCTTTAGTTTGGACTTGATGGTATTGTCATGACTATATCAATCTTTACATTGGTTCATATATAGAGGAGGGAAGAGCATATCCTACTGTACCTTTTTAGGTATGGGCCTGGGAGCATATTACCATCATAAGACCACTAAGGCTATCAGATAAAGTAGTAGACCCCAAGGCATTGATGAGTTACAAATGGGGTTGTCATTTTGACGTAGGGCAATGGAGGCCCCATAAGGGCATTTTGGGAGTGGCACATAGGACGAATGATGACTTGCACTAAGAGCAAGTCATTTGGTGGCCCTATAGATAATATATCAAATGGAAATATGATGTTTTCTAACTAGCTCATGTCAGGTGAATTAGGTGGTTGGTGGGACCATGGGGAGAGTGAGAGCTCTTCCAATATGATCATATGGTATGCTAGTTTGGCACATAGCAGAGGATGCTAGTAGGACCTATGTGATACAAGAGGACCACATGGGAGAAATGGTTCAAACTAGAGTCAAACCTATATTACTATCTAAAGCTCGATAATGATGATCCAATGATACAGGATCCTAACAATAATGATCTTAGAGTGAGTGATAAGTACTAGGGATGGTATCGAACCATCTATCCTTTGGGAGTGATCATAATTGAATTATAGACAAGAGATAATATGAGGTTAGGATGATAGAATAAGAGGGCACAATGAGCAATGTCACCCTTGGTAAAGTGATATAGATATTATTTCCAATAAAGGCTGAGTGTTATGAAACTTTATTTTCATTAGCAGAAATTATTTGCCAATGTGTAAAAATATCAAATTATTCATCTAAAAATAATTATCCATAATAACAACACACATAATGAGACAAAGATTAATAATACCCTTAGGATAGAGCAACACCAATAATACTCCTTAAGGAAGGAAAACTCCATAAGATCTCCCAAGACAAGAGCACTATATAGAGAGGGCAAAGTCTCATAAGCCACTTCGTGGAAAAAATTGTTATAAGTAATACTTCATATGAATGATCTCCATAATGATTACAATGACATTATACCTTCTTTATATACCCATATTAAAAACACCCATACCACTCATTTTTATAACATAGTATAATAATATAACATAATCAACCTTGGATTATGTGTGGCCCATGTCAACTATCCATAACACCCATATATAAGATCATATCATATACCCATAAACCTATTCCCAAGTACCATAGCATTCCAGCCTTCTTACAAAAATTGTCTTTGAAACATGAGAAGAAACTAAATAATATGATCTTGTAAGAAATGTTGACAACTAGTAGCAATCTTAATCATCCATCCATTTAAATGAAATATTGATTGGTGGTGGCCTTTGATGATGCCAAGTTGTCCTTGTGCCACTTGAATATCCATAATTGCTGTATTGGCTATATGATTTTGCTGCTCTACTTTGATAATTTGAACAATTGGTCCTATTATTCTTAAATGCTACTACATCCCTTTGAAATCTAGAATCATTATGCTTTTTCTACCAAACATTTCCATACTTGATGCCTTTCTGACTTCATGTAGATCCATAATAATATTGATTCCCTAAGCCATACCTCCAAGATTATTTTTTCTCAAGGTGGTGTGAATGGTGATATTCTACAACCTTAACCCAACATTTTGTTTCTTGTGATTCTTCAACATTTTATTTCTCTGTTTTAAATTCTTCCTCATGCTTTTCTCTCTTGTTCCCTTTTTTAGGTGTGTCTTCGTGTGCTTCTTCCATGGAATCTTCTATTATTGCTACTGTAGATTCAACTTTTGATTTTTTTATTTGTTCCTTAACTTGTTCCTTTATCATAACTACTTCTTACTTCTCCTTGGATCCTTGCTCCTTAAGATGAATAATATCCTATAGAGTTATCTTCTTTTCCTTGTACCATAACTTCATAAAATTATCTTTCATAAAAATGTTAATAGTACTCAAAGAATCCAACCAAGGATAACCAATAACAATATCCACATCATCCATATTAGTAGCATGAAAATAAAAATACAAAATATATTTATCGATGGTGATCTTCAAATCTTCAATAATATTAACATTCTCACCATCAAGTTGTATGGCCTTAAAATTTGTTGCTTGAATCTACAACCTCTTAGCCAAAGCACTATTAATGAAATTAGATCTATTGTCAGGGTTAATGGAAATGAAAACCTTTTCCTTTTGAATGCATCCATAAACCTACAAAATAGAAATTTTAGATGAATTTAGATCCTTCTCTTGCTTTTGTAAATCTAAATATGTGGCTTCTTCATTCTTCTCACTATCTTCCTTAACATTTTCCTCTTTTTCTCCATTGAGTAATTTTATTTATTTTTATAGTCTTCATTTTGTTTTTTGAAAAATTCTCACTCTCTTTTTATTTCATTTCTCTCATTTTGAATCCATTATAGTTTCTTTTCAAGGTCTTTGATGACACCCATCAAGCTATATATATTTTTTATCATTTTCCTCAAACTCTCTCATATAGATATTTAACTTTCTTTGTAACTAAAATTGAATAGGTTCCCATCTACTCAAGAATGCATGCTCCATTTTGTCCCAAGTGTAATTATAATTTTTTTTCTTAACAAAAATTACCCACCAAAAATAAGCTTCCTCTTTTAAAAATATGCTAAGGTGGAATCACCAACAATAATAATTAAAATATAGAGATCTAAATTTCATCCACCATTTTTAAACATCAATATCATGATCTTCAAAAAAATATTGTAACTCCATGAGTTTATATCCACAAAAATGATAATGCACACTAGGGTTTTATAAAAATATACCTCCCATTTATTTTAAAGCTAAAATTCCACAAAAACAACTAGACCAAAATAATAGCAAATGATTTGCTTACCCCAATTGGCAAATATATCATATTTTATTTTTTGAAAAAAAACATGATTTGAAATTGTGTCGCTGCCTTGTTCTAAACAACTTCCTTCATTGAGTTGTATCACCCTTAATATTGCTTAGATTCCTTCATATAACCATATAGTTTAAAGCTCTTCAATTTTTGAACAAAATGGCACAAGAATGGTCTAAATCAAATTATTTTACAAAAAGATATAGCTAAAAAAAATGAGACGTTTACTAAAAAGATTACCCTAACATTGCCCTTGTTCTAGATGGCTAACTTCACAAGGTCATATCTCCCTCAATAATGCTTGAATTCCTTCATATGATCACTCATTTTAAAGCTCTTCAAATTTCAAACAAAATAGAACAAAAATCATCTAAATAAATAAAAAATTACACAAACATATGGCTCCCAAAAATGAGATATTTTTTGAAAAAAATTGCCCTAATTCTGCAATTCATAAAACAATAATCTCCACTTTGTTAAAATCATTGCTTTGATACCAATAGTTATGAAACTTTATTTTTATTAATAGAAATATTTCACCAATATGAAAAAATATCAAATCATTCATCCACAATAATACAAATATAGATAATACCCTTAGGGTAGGGTAACACGAATAATACTCCTTAAGGAAGGAAATATCCACAAGATCTCCCAAGATAATAGTACCATTTAGAGAGGGCAAAGTCTTATAAACTACTTCATGAATAAGATTATTACAGGTAATACTTTGAACAATCTCCATGATGATTACAATGATAATATCCCTTCTTTGTATACCCATATTAAAAACCCTCATCCCACTCATTATCATAATATAATATAACAATATAATCAACCCTAGGTTATGTGTGACCCATGTCAACTATCCATAATACCCATAGAAAATATAATATGATATCCCTATATACGTATTTCTAGGTACCATAGTATAGAGACAAATGACAACAACAACACCACTACCAACATCCCTACTACCGATGATCACAACATGTAAGGTGGGACCTAGTATATTGCCATTGTTTGCCATGAGGGTAGAGCAAGATACTCTAGAAGGGTAGGTGGCCAACTTGTAGGCTATACTGATAGCACAAATGATGGAGAGGGACATATTGTTACACTTGCACAACAAACCCTAGTTTTAATAGAGTAGGGACCCACTTAAAAATAAGGTGAATTTTGTTTTGTTTGGTTGGGCTTGTGTGTAAAATTCAACCATTCAAAAAACAAAAAAGCAAAAAAAATAAAGAAAATAACATAAAATTTTCCATTAGATATGGTTTGAAATAAGCTTTTCAAAAAGTATAAACTTGCCTATGTAAATTTTTTTTTTACCTCTCGAATGGTCTTTTTTTCGCATTATTATCCATAGGATTTTTTTTAATATGGTCATTGAGGAAAGCAAGAATATAATGTCTATATTTTTTAAACATAACTTATAATAAATATTAAAAATTAATAAATTTAAATAAAAATAAAAATGATAATAATAAATAAAACAATAATAATAAGATTCAAACCCCACTTAGTATGATGGGATTAGGACCCCTCATAAAAACCCGTGTAAACTCATTAAAAATATAATAATAATAATAATAATAATAATAATAATTTCTAATGTCTATCAAGTGACATTAGCTCAATCGATTAGATTCTTCAACATTTCAAGGAGATCAAGGTTCAACTATTTGCCAAATGATATGGATAATATCCAAGCATTGTTGTAATACCACTATGTGATAATGATGTAATATGGGTGGGACCCATTTTAATCTCATATAGCCCATTAAAAAATAATCTAATGCCTACGTTTACTTTGTTTTACAGATGCTCTGATATAGATTCTTCGATGCATTATGACGTATATTTGGAGCAGATGCTCTGATGCATTATAACACATTATGATGTATTATGATGCATATGCATAATTGAGGTGTAACCCCCAAATTAAATTGTAACATTATGTGAAGAGATGCTTAACTTATATAAATACAGGCCCCCTATTCAACTAAAAGGGTTGCAAAACATTCATTAGCTAGCCCTTAGTCTTTGTTTCTTTCTTTCTTGTTGGATGAGCTTTTTGAACCAAGTTTATTAGTGCTTTGAGAACTATTCTTATAATCCATCGAAGAGGGCAAATCTAGAGAAAATTGTGTTTTTCCTTTGACAATTGCACCATATTGGATCTCAAGTTGTGTGAATACTGATTGGGTCAAGGTTGGTTTTCAAGATTGTTGCTTTACCAAATTGGATTTGAATATTAGGGCAATATATGCTTGTTTATTTTTCTTTCTTTTATTTTACCCTTAAACCTTTGATTTTTTTTAAAGCTTGCTTAGATTAGGAATAGGTTAATTTCCTTTAAAGCATTAAAATATTTTTTCTGTTGTACAATTTAAAATCTTGAATATTTACAACTATAGGGGACTTCCCTAGGAAGTCCTCCACTTCCCTACAACCCATCCTTGGCCCTATCCCAAATCCTTGGCCCTATCCTGGATCCCTGGCACATCCTTTGCCCTTCCTCCTTGCTTGGTAGGCACTGCAGATGATCTCCTTGGGGTGGGAGGTCATTGTTCTATTTGTCTACCCCTTTCCTTGCTATTTGGTGAGGTTTTTTATGGTGTCTATGATCTAGGATATCCCTGGGGTTTTTTGGGACATCCTTGGATCTTGTCCCCATTCCCTAGCACTCATTTTGCCCTCCTCATTGGATGGCTAGTGTTGCAGACGATCTACTTGGGTTGGGAGGTCACTTATTCTCTTGTCTACCCCTTTTATGGTGGGGTTTTCTTTTTAGTGCCTGTGAACTAGGATGGCCCTCGGGTTTTCTAGGATGTTCCTAGTTTTTCTTGGGTCCTCCCTTGGGATTCCTAATTTTCTTCTGGAATCATTTTACTTATTCTTGTAGGGTCCTATTTGGATCTAAGTATCAGAGGTTCTTCTGGTGCAGTGCATTATGGTTTGGGTTTTTGGCTTTATGAGCAACTCTTCATAGAATATTTTGGCTTGGGAAGCTGCCTCGTGCTTCTTCATGTGGTGTTGCTCTTTGGGTTTCTAGTTGCAGGTTTGATGGTGGGTTCTCAAAATTTTAATGGCTTGGGGAGGGCCTTTGTGTTGTTTGCTATTGTATTCCTATGGGTCATCCTCTTCTAGATTCTTGAAACTGCTTGTTGGTGGTGTTGGAGGTTGTTGTGGAGTTCTAGCTACTTTTTTTGGCCTACGGTGAGACCCTGCACTTTCCTTGGAAGCTCGTGGTTCATAGTTCCTTTGTTGAGGTTCCTTTGGGACCTCCCCACCTTTTCCCTTGGCTCACATTTTTGCATTGTTGTTTCCTCTATCCCTTTGGCCTCTGAGTAGTTTTCCTAACTACAATGGGATTTCATGGCTTGTGGAGTCCCCTAGTTGTTGTTCTTCTTACAGACCTATTCAAGATGCCAGTACCTACTATTGCATCCTTGTTGGGGATACTTAGGCTTATCCACTTAAGCCTAAGTTGATATTTCATTATTTATTATTATTTCTTATTTATGTACTTTGTATGCACGTGAGGCATAGTATGCCCATATAAGACATAAGTTATGTTGTTAGATGTTTAGTTAGCTATTAGTTGACACCCATGTTGTCATTTGTCCTCTAGTAGTTAGTTGACATCCATAGTTAGCAAATTTGTTATCTATTAGTTAAGTGGTTGGCCATGTTTGGAAAATTGTTGCAACCACTTAACCACGTGATATTCTTGTATTTCTTCTATATGTTGCATTGCATCAATAAAGAAATCAACTTCACGTTTAGTTTCTACATCACTAGTATCAGAGTCGAGGATTTATTTTTTACAGGAAGGAGGACAAGTTGATCCACTTTTTGCTAGGTGTCTAGTTGGAGTTCACAACTAGTTCATCAAGATCCTAGGAAGGTTTTTATTGGGAGTTGGCTTGAAGCCACCCACAACATCAGGTGAAGCTGAGGTAGCAGAGGGCAAAAATTACCCCTGCACCAAATATCCTTGGCAGAAACTAGAGGGTATTAATAAATTTTATTGGTTGAAGAAAAAATAATTTTTTGCTTGAAGATCAGAGATCAGAGAGAAAGGCAGATTTTTGAGGAGAGTTTCATCATTTGAGCTCAATTTTGAACCAATTACATATTTGCATGAAAAAGTGAAATTCTTTATGCATGAAAAAATATATATATTTATAAAATATTAATATTATATAAAAAAATAAAAATAAAAATAAGAAGCATATGCATCAAAATTTTCTAACATAGACTTTAGCCTATCTAAGAGGCTAGTGGCCACCTAAATTTGGTGGGCCATTGAAATGCCAGTGCCACCTCACAGTAGCCAGTTGATGCCCACCGATCGTCTATTGGCAACCACACTGGTGGGTTGACCACCAACAAACGCCAACATCGACCACCGAGGACAATCAACAACTGACAACAACCAGGCACCACTGGTCGACATTCGATATACGTCCACCACACCGATGGGCCACCATCGTAGCCGATTATAGGCCAACGCCAGTGCCGACTACCAAGGGTGAGCCAATGCCAGTGCTAGCACGACCACTGAGGGCAAGGAACACCAACCCCCCAGTTAGTTGCCAAGACTCCTAGCAATGAGAAAAAAGACCCTTGTCGATTCATAAAATTTTTTTGATGATTTTTGATGTTTCGACAAGCACTACATTCTCCGTCGGAACTGTCAGTTTTCTTTATGTAAAATAAATATTTTTGTGGCCAGTTTTATATGCAGAAAAACCTTGGTGAGCATTCCATTGCAGGTGTGAAAATCCAATCTAGAAAAAAATTGAGAATTCGATGAAGGTTCGGGTTTTAATTCTTTTTATTTTTGAAAATCGAATCCTTTTATCGACTACCACATATTTTTTCGATGCATTCTCACAAAAACCAGTAGTTTGACAATGATTGACGTGTCGGTGGTATCATCGACGATCGAGTGATAAAGTTGATGAGAAGGATGGAATTTTGGTGATGTTTTGCTGAGTCTCGACATGATCAAAGTTTCTCGATGAGTTAGATAGAATTTCAATGGCAAGGATCAGTGAGACTCATTGTAGAGATAAAGCAAATCAGCAATCGTGAACTGCATCATGTTTTAGGTGACGTAAACAATTTATCGATGAAATTTTATCTTATCAACGATGTTTGATATTTTCGATGGTAAACCAATTTTTTTCAAAGGTTTAAACCTTAATTATATTTTTTGGGCATCGACAAGTTTTTCAAGCGGAAGGCAATGACAGTGGATCACCGAGTTTTATTTTTTGTTTGGGACGAATAGTCCCACATTGGACCTAGAGGGACCAAGTTGCATTTTAAAAGCGCAATCACATGCTTAGGTATTTGTGACCACCCGTGGTGGTCACATAGACCTGCGTTTGCATGCGGGAGAGCCCAGTTGAGGATGCACGACTCCCGAGGGAGCTAGAGGAAGTTGGTGGCATCCTCTTTGTTTGGTGGATCAGAATTTACAACGGTTGTTGTTTGTCGCATGTTGTCGATTTTGACCTATTGACTTACAGGGGCAGTTGACCGGCCCACCGACCCCAATTGATTAGGGAATAAACTAAAAAAAAAAAATTGGCAAAAAATTCGCGAAAGTTTACAAGTTTAAATTTTTAAATTCAAATTTCTTGGCACCAAATTTAGCAAACACAGTCCAACAAGCAAACAAGGTGAAATTTTCTCCTATTCTGATCAAATTCTTTGCAAGTTTTTGTAAAATTCTACAATTTGATCAACTTTTTACCTCCTAACCCCAATTTTGGCATTGTAAAGGGCTTATTTTGTGAAATTAGTGCTAATTTTATATTTTGCAAAATTGTGAATTTTTGTAAAAAGCACTATTATAGCCCTATTTTTTGTAATTTTGGAGAGCAAAATTATTGTAAATCTAGGCAATTCTTGCATTAGGAAACTGAAAACTGTTCCTAAGCCTATATTAAGTTCTTGCATCCATTTTGTAATCCTCCTAGTCTGGCATATACTCGAAAAAATATGGCTCAAGACCTCAAATCAAATATGGAAAACCTTACTACTGCAGTAGACATTTTAGCAGAGAAGGTAAAAGATATTGTGGTGCAATTAAACCCCGAAGATATAAAAATTCATCACAATCATGCAAGTAAAGCCAAATGTGAGGTCAAATTATATGATGGATCTAGGGATCCAGATGTCTTGTCTACATGGATTTTGGATATGCAAACTTGATTTGCTTATGCTGAAACTCCTGAGGATGAATAGGTTGTATTTGCTACAATCAAACTTACATGTCTAGAAAAATTCTTGATTGTAGAAATACAATTCCATAATGTCACAATGACTTGGAAAGAATTAATCCAAGTTTTGAAAAATACATTCTTTCTACCAAAATACCAAAGTGACCTCACTACCAAGTGGTATAGATTAAGGTAAACCTATGGGATGTCTGTTTCTGACTACATTTTCCAATTCAATAGGCTAAGGGTATTTCTTGGTGTGAAAGATTCAAAAGAGGACTTGATTAACAAATTCACTAATGGATTGCAAGATCAAATTTTTAGGTAAATCAAATTCAATGTTTTTCTCACCTTGGATGTGGCATTCAATCATGCCATTCTTGCAGAGGAGAAAGTTGGTTCATATCATAAATAATATTCATCACAGGAGAGCTCTTCCAGAGGTAGGAATCAACATCAATAGAAGGTGAAGGACAATTCTCATTCTTCCCGTCATTCTTCTTCTCCTCCCATTTCTCCTAAAGCATATTCTTCTTCTTTTCATGCTAAATATCCTTCTTCTTCATTGTATTGTGATTTTTGTAAAAAACATGGTCATGTAAAATCCAAATGCTTTACTTTTGAAAAATTTAAGAAGAAGAAATCCCTATTTGTACAACCTACACATGAGGAACCACATGATGGTACCATTGTGGCTATAGGGATAGAAGAAGAGTATCCTTCTTTAAAGGGTGAACTGAACAAAGTTACCCTTAGGTCAAATGTATTTTCTCAAAGAGGTCATGATAATTTGTTTGTCACTAGAGTCCACATTACACATGATTACTATGTTGATTGTATCATAGATAACGGATCACAAAATAACCTCATTGCAAAGTCCGTTGTGGAGAAGTTGAAACTTCCCATAAAGCCACATCACCAACCATATGCACTTGGGTGGAAATATGTAGACTCCACATCTAACATCACCCACACTTGCACCTTGAATTTTGCTTTTGGTGACAAGTTTGTGGATAAAGTCAGGTGTGATGTCATAAAGATGGATTGTTGTGGGCTATTTCTAGGTAAACCCTATCAATTTGATAGGAATGCTATTTATCATGCTAAAAATAATACATACACATTGGAGTTGCGTGATAAAACCTACTTGATACAAAGCACTACACCTACTTCCAATTTGATGTTAAGTTGTAGGCAAGTAAGGAGGCCACTAAGTCAAGCACTCATTTTGGCTCCTACTAGCATCATTTCCACACAAAATGAAGAACAATCACCATCTAAGACATAAGAAAATGAAGAAGTTTCACTCCCACCTAATGAACAATCACAAGAGCAAGTGGTTAAGGAACCCATCATTCTCCCTCATGAGAAATATGTCATTCACTCCATTGGTATCATTTCGGATACACCTCTAGCTACACAACCACTTGTTCCATGAAATTTACCTTTGGATTTTCCCACTCCCACCATTGTACACATGGAGGAGCAAGCTAAGGTTACTTCATTCATTGAGCACCGACAAAGCCTTCTAGGCAAGATACCACAGGACTTGCAGGAGACTCCATAGGGAGTGGTACATAAGCATCACAATCCTCACTCATCATAGGTTGGAGACAGATTTTGGGTTCCTTTGGATAAGCACCTCTTTCCGGAGACACCATTTCAAGATCCTCTTTTGGTATTTGATCCTGCTTTTAGCCCTACAACAATAGTGGCACTTGATCGTCAGCTTCTGCTCATTTCAGATAGAGTTTTTGATATGAAGACTCATCACATTGTATAGGGTTATTCCACTACATAGTTTGTCGCTCGTCACGGTCACTTTCCACACATGGCTCGTTGGATTCCTCACCATGATATGGCCCATAAATTTCCACATTTTTTGAGAGCACTGGAGTTCAATGCTTATATGGTTGGGAGGAGTGTCGAGGATACTTAGGCTTATCCACTTAAGTTTAAGTTAATATTTTATTATTATTATTTCTTATTTATGCACTTTGTATGCACGTGAGGTATAGTATGCCCACATAAGACATAATTTGTTATGTTGTTAGATGTTTAGTTAGCTGTTAGTTGACACCCATGTTGTCATTTGTCCTCTAGTAGTTAGTTGACATCCATAGTTAGCAGATTTGTTATCTGTTAGTTAAGTGGTTGGCCATGTTTGGAAAAATTGTTGCAACCACTTAACCATGTGATATTCTTGTATTTATTCTATATATTGCATTGCATCAATAAAGAAATCAGCTTCACGTTTGGTTTCTACATCAATCCTCCTACTATGTCCCCGTGCATCCTCAGGCGGGAATGTTCTACTTTTCCCGCTTTAATTTCAAATTTAAATTTTCAAATTGTTGTAGTGGGTGGGTTGGCCCTGATTCAAAATTATCTTGGGCAAGTTTAGCCCCGTTTTAATTTTTCTTAGCACGTGCTTTGTGGGAAGGATGACCTGATCCTCTTATCCATCCTTTTGCACGTGTTGTTTGGTTGACCTGGGCGGGGTGGCTCTGCCCCAGTTTTCAATTGTAAAAAAAAAAAATCAAAATTTTTAATTTTGTCTTGTAAGGCTATCCTTTAGCATGTCTTGTTAGGCTTTCCTTAAGTCCGTCCTGAAAGGCAATCCATTTATCTTTCCTTTAGATTTTTGTTGTCCTTTCCTTCAGTCTTGTTGTGGCCTTGTAACCAGGTTTTGGGACCCTTGATAAAAACCCATTTTAAATTAAAATTTAACGATAAAAAAAATCTTGAATATTTGAAAATGAATCGTTGTCATGCACTTTAGGATTTTCATTTTTTAAAATTATTTTTTGCAAATGAATCCTTGATATGCAAGTAAAATTTTCAAATATTTGTAAATGAATCATTGTTGTGCAATTTAAAATTTTATATATTTGCAAATGAATCATTGATGTGCAAGTAAAACTTTCAAATATTTGCAAATGAATCATTGTTGTGCAATTTAAAATTTCATATATTTGCAAATGAATCATTAATGTGCAATTAAAAATTTTATATATTTGCAAGTGAAACATTGTTGTGCAAATCTCATATATTTGCAAATGAATCATTGACATGGAATTAAATTTTTTTATATTTGCAAATGAATCATTGACATGGAATTAAATTTTTTTATATTTGCAAATGAATCATTGATGTGCAATTCAAATTTTATACATTTGCAAATGAATCATTGATGGGCAATTAAAATTTGTATATATTTGCAAATGAGTCATTGATATGCAATTGAAAATTTCATATATTTGCAAGTGAAACATTGTTGTGCAATTTAAAATCTCATATATTTGCAAATAGATTCTTACCATGTAAATAAATAAATAAATAAATAAATATAAATAAATAAATAAATATATATATATATATATATATATATATATCATTGATGTGCAATTCAAAATTTCATATATTTGCAAATGAATAATTGATGCACAATTAAAAATTTAATATATTTGCAAGTGAAACATTGTTGTGCAAATCTCATATATTTACAAATGAATTATTTTCAGGCAATTAAAAATTGTATATTTTTGCAAATGAAACGTTGTTGTGCAATTTAAAATCTCATATATTGCAAATGAATCATTGTGAGACAATTAAAATTTTCATATATTTACAAATAAATTATTGATGTACAATTGAAACTTTCATATATTTGCAAGAGAATCATTGTCATGCAATTTAAAATCTCATATATTTGCAAGTGAATCATTGTTGTTATATACAATAAAATATGAGTGCAATATATATGGATTGGGCAACTATAGTTGGCATGGTTTAAAATTTATCTTTCTCTTGCTTAGTTTCAATTTTGCTCAACTCACATATGTTGTAATATCCATGTAGTAGAATTATTTTTAGATAGTTAAACATTTTATTTTAAAATATTGTGCCCACAAATTTATTTCTTTGAGTCATACCAACAAAACGTCCCCTTGAAGGAACAACTATCAACAACCTCTAGGTTCATCCGCACCAACCAAAACCTGACATACCTAAACCTTAGGAGAAAAGGATTTTCCTTTCAAGAGGGAACACATTATGTTCCAAGTATGTTGGCTTGCCCTTGACAATGTGTCATTTGCACACTCAATAGAACTGGTGCTAGAAGGAGGACCTCGCTTTGAAAATTAAGTTTTTTTGGTACATTATTCATGTTACACTCTTGAATGTCAAAATTGGAATGAAATGTTATCATCACTAGATCCAAGTCATCTATGGGTGGCATTGATTTTCTCAGCCTTTCTCCATACACGACAAATCCAGTACTCTTCAGCCTTTCTCCTGGAGCTATTATCTCTATTTAAATATTTTTACCATTTTCTAAGGCCCACCAATGGTAGCTCTTGATCCATGGTCAGTAAGAAGTAGTCCTTTGAATATACCAGGGTTTGCACATGATATACCTAAGATTACTGAAAGATATATCCCTAGGTATAGGCATGATGGAACAAGATTAGTTGAAGAACATATACAAGCATACAAAGATGCCTTAAATATGTTTACAAATTGAACATGAGGATGTTGCTTGTAGGATGTTTCCACACACATTGGATGAGTTTGCTTATGATTGGTATATTAGCTTACTTTCAAGATATATTACTTCATAATCTTAGTTAAAGGTAGCATTTATTAGCCATTTCATATTACATGTTTACCCAATTGTGATCTATCATTTGTTTATTTCTACCCATAAGGAACCCAATGAACCTCTAAGACTATTCAACTCTAGGTTCCATAAATTATACACCAAATTGATGGCACCTTACACCCTCATAGCTAAAGCAACCATCAAAATGTATCTTCGAGCTTTGAACCCATTAAATTTTATGTTAGTGACGAGAGTTCCACAAATCACAACCTTACCCATGGCATAGAGTGAGGCTCTAACTGTTGAACAACAATTAATGCCTCAATTTTTTGGTTTGGGTCAGTTACCTTCACTTGGGCAATTGAGAGATTATAATCATATACTAGTAATAAATCAAGCCATTACACCACACCTTCCCATGCTAAACCCATTACTAGGAGCCATGTATGTAAACTAGAATCAACCCTTAAATCTGACACCTTTGAATCCAATGATGCCTAATATGAGAAATCAACAAACCATTTCAACATATTTGGACAATCAAGTGACCACAAATAACATTCTCAATCATACACCTCCAACTAATAATCAACCAACCTTACCTGCATTTATGAATACCTCTAAATCCATAAATAATGTAACACATTCACCAGGACCAAGCCAACCTAATAACTCAAATCCTTAGTTAGACAACATATAAAGGATGGTTCAAAATTTGAGCAATGATATGCTTCAACTACAAAGGAAAATTCCTCAAAACCTATCAACAAATAACAATCATAATAATAACTTTAACTTCCAAAGGCCTAATCGCCAATGAAATACTTGCCCGAATAATGGAGTCCCAAATCCCATTGGAAACCAATATCAATCAAATAATAACTTGGGTACTTTAGTGAATTTGGTAGATATTGCTTTGCCTAATTGGTGTAGGGTCCATTCCACAACTCAACATGGTGAAACTGATTGTTTAGAGTTTAAAACTACTTTGGATATTATCCAAAAGGAAATAGAAAATTTGGAGTTAATACCCACCAATGAGGATTCTAAGATTCAAGCTAATCAGAATGAAAGGACAAACTTAGTTTTAGATACATACGAACTCTCAATAGCAGATGAAGAGAAACCCATAGAATACTTGGAAGAAGAGGTGCAAGCTTACTGCCAATTTCAAAGAGGTAATAATTCTATTCTTCGAAGTAAAGGTAAAGCACCACTAACTTCTTCTACAACTCCCAATTTTTTTTTTATCCCACTTAATGAGCAAGCCAATAAAAACCTAGTCCCACCTAAGGATCCCATAATGCTTATACATCCAAAAGCCAATGCACCATTACAACAGATAAAGAAAATTATAAAATAAAATAAATCTAGATACAATATTATTAAAGACTTTAAGAAAACCAAGGCAAATATTTCTTTGCTTGAGGTAGATCAATTGACTAAACAAAAATATATATTGCTTACAACTCTCTCTAATCAAAATATAAAAGAGTTGAAAAAATTTATAGATGCTTAGGTGTCTATATACAAATAATAGGTACAATCCCCTCATTTCCTTTTGATTATTAGAATTTCCAGTAAAAACTTACATATTTGTCTTGTGGATTCAAGTGCTTCTGGCAATGTTATGCCATATGTGATCAACCAAAAACTAGGATTAACCCTTGCTCCATTAAACAAGAAGGTGGTTCAATTGGATAAAATAGAGGTAAATGTGGTTGGGGTTACTAAACCAGGTACATATACAGTTGGTTTTTGAACCTAAGATACAACAATGTATCAATATCCAAATTGTGGATATCCTAGATGCACATGGGATTTTTCTTAGTTATGATTGGTCAAGAACATTGAATAGTTATATGACAATGAAATTTTCACATATGTGGCTTCCTTGGTAGCTCATAGCCAATCAGATTTAGATAGAAGGATTTTTGAAGCTAAAGGACCTCATCATTGAATACAACAACATTAATGAGATTTTGTACAATGAACCAAAATTGGGAGTTTACACTATGGCAGTAAAAACTAGACCTAAACATAATAATCTAGCAGTAGAGACCCCTCCAACTAAATAGAAAGTAACTGAAGATCAATTATGGAATCTCAAGTTTGATGGATCAAAATGTAAACAAAGTAATGGTGTTGGAATTAAATTGGTCAATCCGAAAGGCAAATCACATCTTGTTGTTTATCGAATACAGTTCCCTTGCACCTGTAATGCTACTAAGTATGAATATTTGAATTATGGATTATAATTTACCATCAAGAAGGGAGTCAAATATGTATGGGTCATGGGATATTCTAAGTTAGTAATCAAACAAGTTTAAAATAAGTATGCTTATCATATCAAACATCTCTCAAATTTCCTTAGTCGTGTCTAGGATTTAATCAAAGAGTTTGAGGCTCCAAACCATCTCATGGAAAAAGAACCACATTGTAGATTCATTGGTTGTAGCAATAAGCACCCTAGAACCAGTTGCTCATTCCAATATAAAATGATTCTTAGTAGAATTGGTTGCCACTCCATCTATACTAGACAATATGAAAAAATTCAAGTATTTGAAGATGATAGACATATAGTTGATTTTATTTCTAACTCTGGTATATTTGAAACATAGATCATAGATGAGGAGGACAAGGATAGTGCAAAACTAGATGAAGAAGGTGAATTGAATTTGAAAACTAACACCATTCCTAAAGGTATGATTTCTTTGGAATTTTTATTTGATATGGATTATCATTCCCATAAATAGTAGATTATTTCATCTGAAAATGGATCATACAAAGCATATAATCTAGGAAATATTGAGAATCCCTATATTGTTTTCTTTGGAAAGGCCTGTACTAATGAGGGAAAAGGGGGATAATTTGAGCCTGTTGGACCAAAATCTACCATTCCTGTGGATAGGCATTGCATCCTAAACTTTTACCAAAGTATAGAATTGGATGAAATGATATTGCTCTCTATTTCAACCTATGGAGAAGGTCAACTTCTTGAAATGGTTGTATTTTGAAATGAAAAGGGTTAGAAAGGAGTAAGGGTTAGAGAAATATATTGAAAAGTGGATGTGATATAGTGTAATAGCATTGGATATCACCAGATAATATGCTACCAAACCAAAACTAGCCATTATCAGATTTGATTACAGATTCATTCAACTTAAATGAATGCTTTAATCGTTCCAAGGAATTAAATCATTAGTAATATAATAGGTTATCCAAACAATAGAATTCACTTTAATAAAATAGACCAACAATCAAGTGTAACAAAAATGACTTAAAGCAAGGCATACATAAGAAACCTATAATTACTCAATAATGGAGTCTAAACGACTATCATATCATTGATCAACAACAATATTACAAAGTAATACTAGGCAAGGGATACAGAGCCAACCTTTGTAATAGAGGTCTCATGGCTCATTTATAGGTTACATATTGAATCTTTCAACGTATTATTTATAATAAGTTAGAAAATTGTTACAAAGACATATTGGCAAAAATGTTCTAAAAGTTGAGGTGGTCAACTCAAATCTCATCCTACATTTTAATTAAATTCTTGTGGAATCTGCTTTGTTGATTTGCAACCACTTTTGCAAGTGGCTTGAATCGTTACAAAAAACTCGTCAAAGCAATAATTTTTATGCTTGGGTGGCACTTGGATTTCCAATTGGGAAGCACTAAGGTAGTTATAGGGCCTTCTCATGATTGCTCTAGCTTCATGTAATGGTTAACTCTGATTTTGTGAACCTTACACAAAGTTAGACTTAAAGGTGGTAGTGTTGATGCGATGGTTGGGACACACCCAATTTTGTACATCTTGATGTCATGCATCGGCTTGGAATGCTTTTTTTGCATGGTATTTGGCTCTTCTTTCTAGCACCTATGTCTTTGTTAAAATAATCATGGATTTGTGTAGCCTAATTTTATGCATTATGCCTTTGCCTTCAATTGTCATCATGATCTTGATTTCATGCAATACCGATTTCATACAATAAAATTTGCACATTATGGAAACTAGGTAATGTCATGCTAGCGTTATCGCTAGGTGGGACCCAGGTTTGTGTAACAGTTACCTTAAATTTTGACTCTCGTGTAATCTTAATTTTGTGCATTGAGCCTATATGGTCCCATGCTTGTCATGATGGTGCTAACATAACTTCCCAAAGGTACCCAATCTTGTACATCATGGCTTTGAGCACTTGTATTTACGTACTCCTAGGCAAAAGAAGCTTTATTATGATATTGTTGTTGATGTAACTCCGATTTTTAGTATTATGGTTTTATGCAACCTTGAAGCTTTTAGAAACACTTAGCCAATATTTAGCAAAAATAAGCCCAATGCTTTGAAATTCAAATAAGACCATGAATTTGACCTACATTCTTGGAACCTCTCAAGGTTTTATACTTGCAAAAAAAGAACCTAGAGGACCTATAATTTATATCGTAAACTTGTGAAGAAGAGAAGAAGCTAAAGAAACTAGAAAATAATCTGATAGGGTAAGGAGGAGTTAATATGACATAATGTATAATAGATACCATAAGAAATAAGAAAGGTAGGGATCATAGAAAGTGGAATATAGGAGATGATGAAGAGATATATGTGTAAATGGAAGAAGAAGTGGCACAAAGAGGAATAACTGAAGAAAAAGAGGGGGAAACAATATTATATGTGATATTATTTATAAGTGTGAAATGAAAATATGGAATATAGGGAGTTTGGATTTAATGGAGCAATGTACAAGCGAGCAGGAAAGGGAGAGGTGACACAAAGGGAAGTATGGGAATAAAATAGGGGTAGATGATGCAAGGGGATACCTAGACTTGGTATCCTTGAAAAAAATGTGCCTCTATGAGCATAATCTATCATAGCCAAAAGTTGCTTCAAGTCCATGCAAGATGCCTTAGGCAAATATTCTATTGTCTTGTAGGCCAAAATTTACCATTATTATTGTGCCTTTCCTCTTTTTCATGCATTTGCATAGGAACCTCCTCTATTTGTCACTTGTAATAGTGAGATGCTTCAATTATGTCTTAGAACTCATGATTGCATTAAGGATTATTTTTTGGTGGGGGGGGGTTAGAGTTGGAGTAGCTTTATATAGAACTTGAGTGATAGTTCTACCAACTAGCCTTTTCATAATGATTTCATGATAATGTATTATGACTTGCTCTTTTTCCAAAAATTTAGAGCTTGTGTGAATTGTTTGTTCACATGATTTATTTGATATTTTCATGCCAACTAAACTCATTTGGATTGGTTGTTTTACATTTTTCTTGCATCACACATAGATCAGTATGTTATGTGGATCATCTCATACACGTCTTGCTAGCTTAGCTCATTCTAAGTCACGATTTTAGTATTTTTTTGCAATTTGTCAATTCCTCTTGTCTTGTCCATTGGGCTATAGAGTTAGGGGAGGAATGGTAGAGGGAAATAATTTTATATGATGATACATGAAAGTTAATTAATGGAATGAATGGGATTGGGTAAATATTACGATATTCATGTGGGTTTACTATAGGAAGAAGTGCTAAAAAAGGATTTTTTTTTGAAAACGTTTGATCTTCCTACTTCAGACTAATTTTTCTCTTCTACATCAGATTCATGCAGCTTGTTTGGGAATTGCTCTATTAATTAAGGTGGTTCTTCTTTTTTTTGTCTTCCTTGCATTTATTCCCAACCAAAAAATTCTACATTATAACTTTTTTTTTTGGAGGGTAGACATAGAGTTTAACTTTCAACACCTTATTATGTGTACCAAAAATTGTTACCTCATTGGTTGATTGCCTCATTTTCCAAAGTTGTGGTCAACAAATATTTACTTGTTGACTATTTACAAAAAAATATGGTGTGCTTACCCATGCTTGCAAGAGGTAACTTCTTGAAATCTATCCCAAAAATTTACAATGTCCAAACCATATGATGCAAAATTTGAGTCTTTCTTCTTGATAGATTATTTGAGACTCACAATTGTCATCAGGTCTTTTTAGATGTTGGTCTATATTTTCTTTACTCCCAAGGAATTTTTGTCTTTGAACATGTGTGATAGTCATGAATAATTGTTCTAAACCAGGAAAATAGCTAGGCTCCATCCTTATAATAACGAGTCCTTCTAATATGGCTTGTAGAGTTTTCAGAAACCTATTCATCATTGGCTCATGTTCTATTTGATTTGCTTTTTTTGACCCTTTTCTTCTCATCAACCCTTCTTGATTTATTGGCTATGAGTGTTGAAGCTTGTGATATTTTGATCTTAGTGATCGCTCACAATTGACTGCTAAGTATGATTGTTCTTTCAAGAAAAATTTTAGTGGGCTATGATCATCGTGCCATGAATTTTTCTATGTTGGGTCTAGTTTTCCTTTTGATCAATCATTTGTTTCCACTTCTATATCCCAAGAACTTTTCCTTGTAAGAGTTGCTTCTAGTTCTCCATATTCTTCAATACATAAGGGATGTAGACCTTGGTTAGATATTTTGATGATTTTACTAATACAAGGAATAGTCATGTGACTTTGGTCCTGGCTCAAGCATCCTTCAATTTGTACTAGGAAATATTTGGACAAACACATGCCAAACATGGGGGAAACATCCACCACCACTATATTTTGTACCCTCGTTAGATATTGGCATTCATATATCATCATTTGTTGAACGTCGCATAGATGTTGCATAGGTTATCTTTGAAAGGGGATATTCCATTGTTTACACTAGTATTTAACACTCTATGGGAATAACCAAGTTATCTTATTTTTATGGAAAACCCTTTCCCATATCCCAATTACAAATGTGTAATGCAAGAAGAGGTGATCTACTTTTTCTTCCTCGCTTTTATACATAATGCATGTATTCAACAACTATCATCCTCACTCAATCAAGTTATTAGTATTAATGATCATGTTATGAAACATTCACTAGAGGAAGATATTAGACTTTGGGATACCATTTTTATTCCATATCTTCCCTAAGGCACTCCATAATCATTCTAAAAAGGGTTGATCAAATTGCAGTTTACTTTGACTAAATACTCATCTTCCACCTCATGGTTTTGTATCAAATACTCTTCCTTCTCTATATGGGAAATCAAAATATTTTCCAAGAGGTTATTAATATCTAAAATTAGTTTCATTTTTCTTTTAGTGCAATCAGGCAGACCTATTGCCTTCCAACTAGTCTCCTATTCCCCTACATGATGGTACACTTAGACTCTTATTCCATAGGTTGTCAAAATTTTATCTTTAAAAGTATCCCACTCCTCCATCCTTTATAGGGGTATATCCATAATTAGAGCATCCTCCCAAAAGTCCACTTCATCTTCTCTTCCTATTTACCATCTAACATTCTCCAAACGGGCTCTCTACTTTTCCAATTATGGTTCCAAATAGCTAAAAATTTGTAAATCCCTTTAAATTTGAGGATACGATACCTATACTCACTATCAAGGTATTTGTATTGTAGGATATTTGTTTTTAATCTATTTTATTCCCTTGTAATTTTCTAATTGGGTTTTTCTCCTAGTGCTTCATATAAATTCCTTTAACCTTAAAGAACCCAAATTTCAAATAGTTTTTGGTCTGTAAACTTTGTCCCAACTAACAAGACGAAATTTATTTTTATCTTCTACCCTTTCCCATAAGAACCTTTGCATGATCCTTTCTATATTTGATATAGTTTTCCCTAAGGAAAATAAAGTTTACATCATATAAGATAGCATTGATTGCATGGTTACTTTCAATAATTGGTATTTCTTGGCCTAAGATAATATATTATCCATCCTTCCTTCCAGTTTATTGTTGAGGCTAATAATGATATTGTTATAATATTGATCATATAACCTCCCTAGGAACAGAGGCATTCACAAATATCTTATTGAAATGTTACCCATTTTACACCCTAGTACCCTTTCAATTATGAATTATTTCTTTCCTCTAACATTCATAAAGAAAACCTTATTTTTTCAAAGGAAATATTTTGACCTAAGGCCTTCTCATAGGTTTAATATAATATTTAAAAAAAATGCTTCCTTTATAGTGCTTACTCCCATAATGATGGTGTTGTCAACAAACTACACAAGGGTCTGATTTGGGATATTAGAAGTGATTTGTAAACCCTTGATTCTATTGGCATATTTAGCCTTAAAGATTGTTTGACTCAATCTTCTACTAGGATTATGAAGAGATATGGAGAAAGAGGATCCCCCTGCATGATTCCTTTAGATATATTAAAGAACCCCTCAAGTTCTCCATCAAGGGTGACTAAATAGGTTGTTACAAAAATAAATTATAGATACAATATCTCTATTTTTACCAAAGTCAAATCTTTCCAAAATGTTGTTCAACAAGATCTAGGATACATGGTCATGTGTCGTAGCCATATCCAATTTGAAGAACATTTTCTCCTTGTCGCTAGCAGCAACTAAATAGTATGCTTCATGAACCATGATGATTTTTTCAAGGATCTACCTACCTTCCATGAAGTTGTGTTAATGGTCTAAAATGATTTTAGATAGCATATGATTTTATCTGAGATCAATTATTTTGGTAGTTATCTTGTAAGTTGCATTACATAAACTTTTTGGTTTAAATTTCACCATTCTTCTAGCCTAAGATTTTTTGGGAATACATTGTATTTTTATAAGTTGTATCTCCTTTAATAGAAAAATAGCTTCTTCAATCTTATTTTTAGTAAAGGGGAATTTAACTTCCTATTTAGGGTTGGGGTAATGTTTCTAGGGATGTTCTCCAAGATTTTAACTTCCTCTTAGTTACTATAATCTTCCTTCTTTGAAAGGATATTTTTGAAATATTGAAAAGATTCTTTTTCTATGTCTTTTTCATCTTGTAGTACCCTCACATACTTTGCAACCATCTTCACTAAATTTTGAGCTTTATTTCTTATTGTTGAAATATGAAAGGACTACGTATTTCTATCACATTTTTATAGCCATGTGGTTCTAGCTCTTTGTCTCTAATATATTTCTCCCCTCTTCAGAGTGTTGTGGAATTTTGATATATAATTTATCTCCTCTTCTATCAATTATATTGTCTAACCCTGTTGAGTCATTTTGTCTCCCACTTTCATCAATATATATTATAATTTTTTTCTTTTAAAGATATTACCAAAGGTTAGTTTACTCCATACCTTCAAGTTTCTCTTGATCTCCTTTAACTTTCTTGTTAGTTTATACATGTTGGATCCTTCTTCTAAATATTACCATAATTCCTTTATTTTATCATATAGACCTTTGTCTTTCAACCACATCTTTTCAAATTTAAAGGGTCTATTCTTGTTGATTTTAGTCCCCCAATTCATTTCTAATATTAGGGGTTTATGGTTAGAACCAATCCGAGGGAGGTATTTCAACCATAACTTGAGCCCCTCTTGATATCATTTATTGAAAACTAACACTCTTTCAAACTTAAATTGAATGACTTATTCACCAATTCTTTTATTTTTCCAAGTGAAATTTTATCCCTAAAGTTCAACGTCAAGGAGACTCGATTATATTACAAAGTCTCCAAAATATTCCATTCCTTTTGAAAATTCTTGGTTTCCTTCTTTTTTATTATCTATAGATAGGGTAGTTATATTATTATACTATCATTCATTTTTTGTCCTTTAGAATATTACCTATATCTTTGAATTCTTTCCATGAGAGTTTTCTTTCCCTAACCATGGAAGGGATATAGGCATTTATTAAAAAGTGATATGGTTGCCTATTCAAATGGTGATCATGATAGTCATATTAAAAAAGGGTTTTTTATGATGAACTAGGCCTCCAAAATATCCTTGTACCAGAAAGAGATAATACCTCCTAAGGGCCTCTAGAGTACACATTTTCAAAGTCTATTTTCTTCCAAACATATCGCTTTATTTTCAACTTTCCATCTCATCTTAGTTTCATTTCTTGTAATAGTAGAATTTTTTTATGGTAATCCACTCTCAAGGATTTAACCAATTTTTTTTTATAGGAGTATTAATGCCCCTATCATTCCAAATAACATCTCTTACTTCTTAGGCTACTATGAGTGGATACACCTATCTCTACTAGATTTCAATGCATAGCCTCTTCTATTTTTTTCTCTATCTCTTTGCTTCTTAATTCTAAACTTGAGTCCTCCCTCATAGTCCATTTTGATTTGCTCCAATGTCTAGATTTTTTCTTTGGCTTTTACTAAGGTTTAAATTGGTTGGTTTCCCATCCTATTTCTTTAAGGAATTTCCCTTTGATGTTTTCACCAGGGATCTTCCTTTGTTTTTGGCCTTTTTTACTCTTGATATAAATGGTACGTCCTTAGGTGAGCTTAGTTTTAGTTTTGAGATAGGGTATCTCTCATATCTCATACCACTGTCCTTAGATATTGAAAAAGGTCTTTTCTATCATCTATTGGTTTAAGGGGGCTTTCCATAGGAGTCCCTTGAGTTCCTTGAAACTAGGTTTTTGGCATCACTTTAGTTTCTTGGTCCATCATAGTTTTTTTCCCTTACTGATAGACCAAAGGTTTGGTTTTCCTAAGATAAAAGTTTTGATACTTTTAACTTTCCATGTGGATATTTTTTTAAGATATTTTTCAAACAACTTTGGCCATTGAATAGTCTTGGTATTTCCTTTCTAATAACACTTATATATACAAATATAGCAGTGTAGTATTTTGCACTTATATACATAAAGAAAGCTTTGGATTTCTTATTTTTTATGTTGTAGCTAGAGGCTTGCTCATATGCTAGTAGTTTTTCCTTAACATATTTTATTTCTTTAAGGGATGAAGAGCATGCTAAAAGCATATTTAGGAGACCTTTGATATTTTATCAATCCTTTACTTAGTGGATATTTTTGCTTAAGAATTTTTCCATGATGATATATAAGTAGGATGATAAGGGATTTTCATATCTTAGACCTCGTGAGGCACTAAAGAATCCTTTTGGAGAGCCATTCACCATGATGTAAAATTTAGGGGCATAAAGGACATTCAATCATTCCCTTCACTTAGGATAAAACCTAAATTTCTCTCAAACTTTGAATAGAAAAATCCAATCAAATTTAGAATAGGTGTTGAAGATGTAAAGTGTAATGACCATTCCTTTCAGACAATTTCATGTGATAATGAATGTTTTTATGAGACACTATGATTATATCCAGCATTTTATGTCCCTTAACAAATCCACTTTATTCTTTTGAGATAATCCATGGAAGATATATCTTTAACATGTTCATACTAGATTCTTGTATTAGTTTATACATGACATTTTAATAATATCTTTAAATTTTGGTCCTTTCATTCCTTAGGAATTAGTGTAATTAGGATGGTGTTAATGGATCTTAATATTCCTTTATATGGATGATACTCCTATACAAGTTTAATTAGCATTATTTCATTAACTCCCAATATTGTTGATAAAATCTAGCTAGAAAGACATCTATGCATGACACATTATCCCTTTTCATGTTAAAGAGGTCAAAATGTATTTCTTGTAATATAATTTTGTTCATAAAAATAAACTATGGTGTTGATTGATGATTGTGGACCTGTGGTAATGTATGAAATCATTTCCTTATGAATTTATTCTAAAATATGACCATTATCCATTTGAAAGTTCTCAAAATGATTAATTAGTTTATTATTAATAGTCTTCTACCCTTCTAAGTTATGAATCTCTATTATTTCCAACATGTTAATTTTTATCCATGAGCACTTATTTGTAAAGGTTTGATAGAATAAATAGGTTTTTTAAACTTCTTTTCATAGACATTTTATCCTATATTTGTACTTCTAGTATATCTACTCCTTGTAGATATCATGTAGTTTCTCACCAATTTTGTTTTCCTCTAGAAAATTTACTTATAAATGACCTAGCACTTGAAATTTTCCTTGAATTTACTTCATTTTCTTCCTTGGTTCTTTTTTTTAGAATAAACATGTGCTTGAACACATCTATAGTCTCTTATATTAGTTTTACTTTAAAAAATATAAATTTTAGGTAAAGATATATGTCTTAGTTCCCACTATTTGAGATTTATGGTTTAGCAATTAGAAATTATGTTATCCAATACTTTATCTTTGAACAATAGTTTTTAATTTTAATGTACTCTTATTCAATGAACATCCCTATTCAAAAATTTCATTTCTATGATAGAAACTTTGTTTAGATAGGTAAGTATGTGAGATTATATAGGATTAAAAATATGCATTCAAATACATGATAACTAGGCAAATAATTCTATCTAGTCAAACTCATCCCATATCAAAGGATGAACATGAAAGAAAAGAAACAACTTATTGTGTGAGTACACAAATTAGAAGAGTCCAAAATGACTACAAATCCAAGTCCATCAAAGAGAAAGGATCAAATGACTAATCCACCCAACCAAGGTAATAATACTTTGTCTGCATCCCCTTTATGGTCTAGAGGTTTAAATTTTCCTGATCATCTCCCAAATTTTAATTGTACCTTTCTCAATTCCAATCAAACTTGGGCTTCCACTAGACCTACCATTACAATTGTATTTGTATGAATTCCTTAATTGTCTCAAACATTATCCAATCTATTTCAACCTCCCAACCAAGTATGGATCTTAGCTATGAAGAGAAATAATACCCCGATAAACAAAATCCAAAAGACAATAATTACAAAATCAAAGGAAAAACAAAGAAGAAGAACACATTACACAAGAATTTATCCTAGGAAACCCTTTTGGGAAAATCCCTAGCAATAATATTTCCTTATTGTATAAACTTGATTGTCTTCAATACAATAATATCCTTTTCCTCACTATTCGCTTGTGATTACATTTCTTGCAAATTCATTACCAAACCCTCATGCAAGTGTTGCTTTATATACAAACAATACAAGAAGGGGTTTTACAATACCATGGGCACAAAACCATGGGTCGACATTACATTAACCCAAAAACACCCATATGGGTCTAAAAATATATTAAACCCCCCAAAAATATTTCTTGGGGGCTAACACCCTCGGACCCCCAAACGGAGGCTGCCACCCCTGTACCCCGACAAGGAAATTTTTACAGAGTGTAAAGTCCTTTCAGAGTTAATCCATTTTGAACAACATGGAAAATATTCAACATAATTCCAAAAAACTAGTGTACCCAATGCTCCAAATAGTCAATCCTTATTGGTGGTCTCTTAGAATGTCAATAGTTTATTGTGGTGACCAACACCTATGACACCTATCCTTTACATAAAGAGATATAGTCGAGAGACTTCATTGGTGTGGGATGCATTCATGGGGTAACCTCTAAGATTTTGCTTAGGTTGGATCCTCATTTAATATGATCTTTAACACACTATTCTACTTTCATTCATTAAAGGAATGGGAAGAGAGAGTTACAAAAAATAAAACCTAAGCTACAAAGGCATTGCACCAAGATCAAAAGGTTATAATATGCATAGACAAAATAAAATGAACACATGCATCATCTACTAATAGCTAAAAAGTGAACATGATTTTTATCTAACATATAAGCATTCAAAAATACATAAGAAATAGGACAAAGTAAAATTAGTCATAGTTTTCTTATATATATATATATATATATATATATATATATCTTAATTTACAGAGATGCTAGACCAAAAGAGGCTTGAATGCCATTAATAAAAGACTCAAGGCTTGAGTCTAAATTATATATAGAAAAAAAGTGAAAGCAAAATACACACAAGGATGATCCTTGAGTAATAAGAATGAATAAGAAACCAATGAGTCCTTGGTTCAATGGTTGAGACATATGGATGATGTAGCCCACACCAAGGTTCAAATATTGATGACACCAAATAGGATATATAGCTTGATGTGACTAAGTTGATGTAAAAGGGAAAGAGCAACCCTACTTAATAAAAAATAGGCATGAGTGAGAAATATTTTGATGCCTACAATGAAAAATGAAACTAATATTTATACATTTAAAACTAGGGTTTCTTTACCTCCAAAATTGTGCCAATAGTTTTAAAATTTTCTCGTAAAGTTGGGTGGGAGACCCATCCACAATCAATGTTGATGACCTTGAGGCCTCTAAATCTAGAGCTATTAGTGTCAAAGGGTTTGGGACCTCTAAAACTAGAGCTTCTACTGCTACTATCTTTAAGATGTCAGTTGCCCTTCTTGGAATGTTCTGCCCCAATGGTATAGGTAGATGAATTTGCATTCTTTTGTAGTTGCTACCTTTATGAGCCTAACTACCCCCTTTTTTAGGATATTGTGTGTAGGTGCTACCTCTAATAAAGGTATTTTTCATAAAAGAGGTTCCTTGTTTATAGAATGTGGAAGAATAGTGAAAAATAATTAGAAGACCAATATTTTTCCTTTTTCAAAATTACATGTTAGATGGCATAATTTATTCTTTGATTAGGTGGCCATCAGAGCTTCTTGATACTTTATTTTTTGTAAGTCATTATATTGGTTGATATTCAACCATGGGTTTCTTGTGAATGAGTGGGGAGACCATGTGACTACCACATGTATGGTTGATGTGGGTTTAATCAAATGTGATAAGATCGATCTATGGTCCAAATAGATATGAATATATTCCCTATAATCATTAACTTTGCTTCCCTCCAACCAATGGTGGGGTTTTCCCTTTAGTTATCACCAAAACGACCCTTGGAGATGGCACATGTAATTGGTCACTTTTAGTTATCATGGAAAGGGATACCAAACATTATGCAAGTCATTGATCATTAAGATCTAATAGTCTGTGTGACTTTGTGATTCAAATGTCTTAATATTTGGTTCAAGTATTTATGGACTATCAAATCTTGTTTTAATCCCAGATTGATGATATATTTTCATTGTATGCGGGCTTTAATAGGATATATTATCACTTTTTATGGTCCACTCATGCATTTTCCACATGTTTTTATCTTTAACCAATGGAGGGGACTTCCAATAACAATGTCTTTTAGCATTTTCATGAAATAACATAGGTCATTGCAGTCAATGGCTTGTGCAACTTTGTAGACTTCCCTTTGATTGCTTTTCTAGGAAACGATACCCATTGTAGATCTTGGAAAATTGATGGTCCATGTACCTTTGGTACTTTAGTGGCCTTCTTAACTCTTAAAATATCACTCATCATTAATCAAGAGATTGAACAACCCATTTAATATTGGAACCTAACGTAGATCCTTTGCACAACAAACAACACTTGCTATCAATTTTATAAAATTGACAATGTGTGTAGCCTCCATATTCTTTCTTCTTCATGGGATGACTTGTCTTTTTCAGGACCAACTTGTAAATTTTGCCAAGGGAATATTCCTCGAGTGTAGTGAATATTTACTACAATTTTGGTGACTCACATGGGATCTTTTGCTCACTGGAGATAAGGAATTTCAAGACACTTTTGGCCTTATCTATTAGGTGTATAATCAAATGAAATTAAGAATTGAATTGGTCAAACAAATAGAAGAAAAAATGAATCTTGAAAGAGTAGCAAGCCCCTAAAATCCTTGGCATTCTTCCACTTTTAGTTAGTTGCAACTTTCTTTGCTCTATAGTTATCCTTTAATTTCCTAGGGATTTTGTACTCTTGGATAATTGTGAACTTGATGATGAAAATATAAAGGTAAGGTGTAATAAAAATCTAAAGGTAAGGTGTGCTTTTATAGATTTTCTCCTCAAGGATTAGGGCACCTACCTGCATTGAATTCACATTTTGTAAATTCATTTTCTCACTTCGTAAAGCTAATGGGGATTGTATGACACCTTTTCAAGCATTGAATTAACCTTAAATAATTTTATTACTCTTTCTAATAGATCCAACACAAGGATACTGTCACAATTTTTGGAAACAATATCACTAGATTTTCATTAATAAATTTGCATTGCATGTTTTTACTTCCCTCTTTTACAAGAACAATAGGAAGAGACTATCTCCCTTCTCAAGGAATTAAATTTACACCATGCAAATTTATCCTTTCCTCATGCAAAATTATCCTTTCCTCATGCAAGTTTGGTGGAATTACACTTTCTTATCAATCAGATAGTCTATAGGCTATCCTGATTTGTCATTGGGATGGTTGGCACTACATGGATTCAAATATCTCTTCTAAAAAATCATGAGAGAGCACAAACTCTTCACATGGCATGCCCAACAATATGGGATGGAGTTTCTTTACAATGTATGAGATAAAATTTGGCTAAGTGTGAAGTGCTCTTATGCAAGAAGGAACACTAAAATGGGTGGCTCACACAACCTCTTTTATTTATTGGATGACTATTATCACCTTGAAGGTCTATCTATGTTATTGCTTCATAAAGCAACATTGACAATTGATCACTTGATCAAATGGTTCATGCTACTTTTACCTTAGACTATGCTATGTTAACCCTTGATTTAGTTCAATCCCACCATGCATCCTTCTCATAAATCAAATGGTTATTGTTGATTAGGGAGAAACTTGTGTGAACCTTCCTAATAAGCAGTGTTGCCCCTTGACCTTGATTTAATTGGATGTTCTATGTTATTCTAGTCTTGAGCCTTTCTACACTCACTCTTGAGTTAATATCAACCCACCATGTGGCTTTCTTAACTTAATCTAATGGTTTTTTATACTTTGAAAAGACTCCATTTTGGCACCTTCAGAATTATATGGGCCATTGATTTTTATTATTCTTAAGGTCTTCAACAACATGGATCATTCTATAGCTCCTTTTAGTTATTGCAACTATGTCAGTCTTTATGATCTCGTAATCTAATACTCTTGACTAATGGAGAGTATCAAGCACCTATAATAAAATATATTCTAACATAAACTAATCTTCAAGTAGATCCCATTGACAAAAAATCACCATCAACCATTGACAACTTGAATTTAAATTTTTCATTTTTGTAGGCAGTTAAAATGTAGGGGCCACTCTAGATGGCATCAAATTTAGTATGGTGCCATAGTTTTATTTGGTCTTCATCCTACTTTAGCACATGGTCACCAAATTTGAAGCTCCTAGGGGTTGCTTTCTTGTTAAACCACTTCTTAATCACTTCCTAATGCCTCTAAAACTACTTTATAGCCACTTCTCTTTACTCCTCAAGCTTGAGTAACTCTCTATTCCTCATGGTCATGGTATCATTCTCCTAGAGTTCCAACTAATGAAGCAACCATAGTGTTGGTAATTCTATGGATATTGATGAGGAATCATGTGATAGGCATACGTCTAAGTTCCAATATTTAATAAAACCTTAAGTTAGGTTTAATATTTTTGATTAGGACTATCTTATTTTTGGCATAATAAGAAATTTACGTAAATTTGTAAAAAGTGGGCATTATTAGTTCATGTTGGACTTGGTAGTAAGTATTCTAGATAAGTAAAACTATCCTAATATCTTCTAGAGGGATATTTGAAGTTAGTAAGATAAGGGGCAATCCCTCAAATAAGCCATTGGATAAAGCTTATATTTCTAGTTTGGCAATTGGTTGCTCAATCCAAGGGATTGGTTGCTCATTCCAAGGGCAATTAGTTGTAATTTATGCCTATTTAAGCACTTCACTTCAATGCAATTGCTAAGATTCATTAGATTCTACATCAAATATCAACACCCTTACCTCCTTGTCATAGACTAGGGAATAAGTCACACAACCTATAGCTTTTTTTGGAATGATTTATTCTACCCATAGGTCTCTTTGGAGGTGAATACTAAAGAACACAAGCTTATACTTAGAGGGGAGGGTGAATAGTATAAGACCACTTTTTACTTTTCTTTTCAATTCAATATTATGCAGTGTATAGATAGTAGTATCAATAGTAGTAATCAAAGCAATGCATAAAACACCATCCACAATAGAGACACAACAATTTACGTGGTTCACCCAATGCGGGCTACTCCACGGAGAAAATATTTTGCTAAAAATTTCTCAATAAATCTCTAGGTAATCCTTCCAAATTACAATGTTTATGGACCTCTGTCCAAAGGATATGTTGATCCCCTAAATCTCAAGTTCATGGATCTCTTCCACATAAGAACTCTTTCCCCTTCTTCTCTGGCTAGTGATCTTCTAGAAGACTTTGTATCTCTACTGCACTGACTGGTGGATATCTCTCCACTTGAAGACTCCTCACTCAGATCTGTCTTCAATTGTCCTGGTTACTGGATCTCTATCCATTGAGACTCCGTCCTCTATAATCTGTCACCTCCAAATCTTTGCCAATAGGTTCTCTCATAACCTTCTCAAATATGCTCAATAGGTCCACTCAGAACCTTATCATATTTTCCCAATAGGTCCACTCAAAACCTACTCAAATATTCTTAATAGGTTCACTCAGAACCTGCTCAAATATGCTCAATAGGTCCACTCAAAACCTTCTCAAATCTGATCAATAGGTCCAATCAGAACCTGGTCAAATCTGCTCTATAGGTTCACTCAGAACCTGTCTAAATATGCTCAACAAGCTCACTTGGAACTTATCCAAATCTGCTCCACAAGCTCACTTAGAACTTGTCCAAATATGCTCAACAAGCTCACTCAGAACTTGTCCAAATCTACTCCACAAGCTCACTCAGAACTTGTCCAAATATGCTCAATAAACTCACTCAGAACTTGTTCAAATCTGCTCCACAAGGTCACTCAGAACTTGTCCAAATCTACTCAATAAGTCCTCTCTAGGACTTGCTCAAATTTTTGCATAGCAAGATTTCACAAAAGCTTACACAAAATCAGTCCATAAGCCTTCTCAAAGACTTGCCCCAATTCAGCTTAAAAAGTCAAAATAGAACTTGTCCAGTCACAAAATCATAAAGAGAATTGTTAGAGACTCAATATGTTCTATACTCAAATCCCAATATCAACTCAAATCAATCTCATAGAAGCATAAAGAGAATTTTTAGAGACTCAATATGTTCTATTCTCAAAGCTCAATCTCAACTCAAATTAGAATATAGAATAGTTTATTTTATGGAACTTGAACAACCACTTCACATAATCACTTGACTAGGCTCAATCAAATTTACTCAACCAATCACCACAAGGAGCAACTCTTTCTCACAAACCCTAGTCCAATCATGTAACAACCAACTCAAAATTTTTCCAACAATCCTCAACTAAAAATCTCACATAACAATGATACTCATGTTATTTTCTAACTCAAGTTCAAGTTCTTTGCACAACAACTCACTTCAAAAATAATGCTTATAAAATAAGGTTTAATCACAACTCTCAAACCAGAAAGCCTTGAATCATTAAACCAATCACTTTTGAAAAGGAAACCACAATAAATACTTTTCACTCCAATGATATTTTCAAAAAAACAACCACCCAAATCAAGTGAATGGAGAATATTGCTCATACCTTTTTAATGCCTTATGAGTTGTCCACTAAATCTGCTACACTCAACACATTTAATTTTTCCAATCTCAAAAAACGTTAGAGATCTTGAGTAATAACACAACAATAAAGTAATATCCAAATAACACCTTATTACTCCTACTTTATTTCAACATCCACCAAATTTCTTTTTAGAAGAAAAGCCCTTACTCACAATAACATTCACTAAAATAAGACTTCATCAAAAACCTTATTGCTCCCAAAAATTTTCAATTTAAAATTCATAATTTAGAAATTAATTCTCAAATTAATAACCACCATAACCTTATTCCCTAAGGTTATTAATAAATCAATTAACAAAGCACCTTTACCCCTTATAACTCCACCTTAGGCAATTTAATTAAAAATTAATTAAAAAACCTTAATACATGCCTCGAGGGGAATCAAACCCTCGTCTTGCCCCAACGCGAATGCCTTTGCCGTGACCAAGTTGCCACATGAGCTGCGGGCTTTTTGGTGAAGAAAGAAGCACCACATGCTTCTTGTTCTTCTCTTTCCTCCATCGAGCAAAATGTGCACCTTGGACGCCTCAACCAAAATGATGCTCGCAGGAATCGAATGCATGACCTTCATGCTATCAACACCTTTACACAATCCAAGCTGCCACTTCGGCCACACTTCCCAATGTGACTTTTGGTCATTGTCTATCTTAACCATTCGCTGCTTTGTAAAAATAAACACACGAGCTCTTTGCCTTTGCATACACCACGCAAAATAATCAATGAGCAAGGATAATGATTTTAAAACCTTAGTGGCATATTTATATGCCTTTCCCTTCACTTGGAAACGTCGGTGCTTACTTGCATTAATATACGTCGATGCTACTTAAGGCTTCGATAGCCTTTAATAAACCCATACCTTGGGTTTTTCACATTATTAAAATTGCTCTCGATTGTTCTAAAACCCAACCTTAGGGTTTTAAATAATTTAAACTTTTCTTCTCAAATCTAATTATATTATAATTAAAAATTATAATATTTAATTAGACTTTTACCACTTTGATAAATATTATAATAACCATTATAATATTTTTAACCTTCGATAAAGTACCTTTTAATATTTATTTATAAAATTTAAATTCTACTGAATTTAAATAATTTATAAAATAAATATTATAATTCCTTTTTAACTTCTGTCTTTTGCACTGTTTCACTTGAACTTTGGCCTTCTTCTTGAATATCAAATAACCATCTTTGTCCCCTTTATTTCTTGTTGAAACCTTTGGCATTAATGATGACTTCATCTGGTGGCATCAATGACAAATTTGACCTAGGGACTCAAAATGTCCAACAAAGACACCATTGCCTTCGATTATATGACCTTGCTCTATTTATAACACTTAACAAGTTCTTGTTGGTAGATTCTTCTAAACCATTTCCTTAAGGATAATATTTTGAGGAAGCTTCTAGATATATGTCGTACTAGAGGGTGAACTAAGTGATATTGGCTATAGTGAATGCATTAGCAATGTTTATGATAAGAGTCTTAGGGATACCAAATTTGGTTATGATCTCCTTCAAAATATCTATTATCATGTTTTTAGAGGCCTCCTTCAATGGGATTAGTTCCATCCACCTGGTGAAATAGTTGGTAGCAATGAGAATCCACTTATATCCTTTGCTTGATGCTGAATTAATCATGTCAATGAAGTCCAAGCCCCATTGGAAGAATGGTTTATCTCTGGCTATGTATTTTTAAGGCATGGGTGCAATCCTCTTCCTAGTGAATAATTTGCACTTGCATTTTCTCACCCATTAGTGAGCATATGAAAACATGGTGGACCAATAATATCCAAATTTCATGATTTTTGTAGTAGTGGTTTGAGCTAAGAATGGCCACCTAAGAATCCTTCATGAATTTTTTAAAGCAATGATTGAGTTTGATCCATTTTAACACACCTCAAGAGAATACCATCAAAGTTTCATTTGAAATAGAACTTATTTAATTAAATTATAATGGACATTCTACAATATAAATGCACTTATTTGAGCCTAATTTAGGCCTAATGAGTACTAACATGTCTACATGTATTTGATCCTCTTGTCTACCCAATCTAACATCTCTTCATCTAAATTGATTAAGCATAGGTCCTTATCTACTTCTTCCTTGACAATATCCTCAACCAACCTTTGACATAAGGGCCTTCCCTTGATCAAACTTATAAGCTTTATCTCTATGTCATATTCTAGGATCTTGGTGATCAACTCTGCTCTCTTTCACTACTCTCTCTGTCCATTATATATTCTTTAATGCTAGAGTGTGTGACATGAGTGATGATCCTATTGTTAGAGATGAGGTGTTTGAATTTATTCAAGCCTTTGATCAAGGGTTACACTTGTTTTTCAAAAAAATTATATCTTTCCTCGTATCCCTTCGAGGTTTGTCTAAAGAAGGAAATTGGGTGCTCATGTTGATCATTATATTTTTGGGTGAGTAGGACTGCAATGTTGAATTCACCCTTAAATGCATAAAGGATGAATTTTTTTTTCAAAATAAAGGTTTGCAAACACTCAAGATTTTGCTATGACCTCCTCTATTTCTTTGAAAGCCTATTTTATTTCCTCAATACATCTAAATGGTTGGTCCTTCTTTAGCATGAGAGCCATAGGTTTGATGATATTTGTAAAGTCTGAAATAAACCTCCCTATGAAGTTTGTTAATCCAAAGAAATATTGAAAAGCCTTCTTGTGCTATGATAATGAGAGGTTGTTGATGGACTCAACTCTATCAAGGTTGATGGAAAAACCTTCTTTTGCCATGACATGGCCTAGTAACTTGCCTTGAGGGGCACAAAAAATATATTTCTTGGGATATTGGCACACCCCAAATTATTGGAATTGCTTAATTTTTTTTTATAGGTATGAAGTGATATTATTTCTTCTTAGATAAGATAGTCAGGTCATATAGATAGATCAATATAATTTTGTTGATCAAGTCCTTGAAGATGATGTCCATGGCCTTTTAAAATATTGCACCAGTATTTGATAAGTTGAAAGACATTTGCTAATATGCAAAAGTACATCATTTTGTGGCGAAGGTTATTTTATGTTGATTCTCACCATTTACCCATATTTGATTATAACCAAAGAGTCCATCTAATAGTGAATCTTTCAAAGCTAACTACTCTATAGAAGATCTAGTTCATTTAAGATAAATGATAATGGTCTTTCAGTGAGGCTTTGTTAAAGTCCCTAAAATCAACATAGAGCATGATTTCTCTATTCTTTTCCTTACAAGCAAGACATTAGAGACCCAAGTGGTGTGCTTAAGGGATATATAATAAAAAATCAATCAATTTGGACATATCATTTTTCATAAGAGGCTTGATATTCAGATTGATAGACCTCTACTTTTGTCTCATTGGTTTAGCCTCCAAAGCTAACTCTATTGTATGTTGAATGATGTTTTTGTCATAGCATTTAAGTCACCATAGCTCCATGCTATCACCATAATTTTTGAAGAGGTGGATAAAAAATCTTTCTCTCTTTGAATATATACTCTTCCTATCTTCAAGGTCCACCTTGGGGCAACCTCTATTTATTGGTAGTCCTCCTTGTCGACAGTCAGCCCTTTGTTACCTTTGAAATGATCATCAAGACTAAACAAGGAATCCAACATCACTAACCTCTTGGGAATCTTGTTAGATTTTAATTATATGATATTGTATACATATGATTCCTCAATCTAGGGGCTCAATTCTATAGAATTTAAGCCTCCTACTGAATAAAATGAACAACATGTTCATCACTGTTAAACACTTACCAATCCAATAAATATCATTGTCAAGAATGACTAGCTTGATTACCAATTTTACTCATTTTTTATTTGTATCATATAACTAATAGGATCAAACTATAATTTCATAATTGTTATATAGTTGTTATCCACTTTTTTGAGCCCTCAAAAGGCTTTAAATTTTATGACATCAAAGGCATTGATCAAATCCTATACCCTATGTTTATAAGACTTCATCTACCAATTATTAGCCAAGCATTCATATCTCACTTGCTTGATCACCAACTTGATGTCACCAAAGGCTTACAAAAACTTGATACCTCTCTTTTTAGCAAGTTGGAGACCATGCACCAAGATCTTATACTTGGAAACATTATTTGAGCAACTAAACTACAATCAATATGATTATAGTATTTGTATTCTTCTTGGTGAAATTAGATAGACACATGCACCAAATCCCCTTTTCCTCTTAGCACCATAAAAAAATAGCTTTCATATTCCATTTAGGTCCTCCATAGGGATAAAACGGTTCTCTTCTTGAATCAGGTAGTCCCTCCTCCCATTTTATTGAAGATATCATAGAAATATAATATGAAATATCAACTATCCATTTGGTCATTGAGAATAGAGGAGCAAACTTTATCGATAGATAAATATGACATAAATAATCCCTCTTTTACTATATAGGTTTTCTCAACATCTAACTTTATTGTAAGCATGTGATCAACATGAAGGATATGAAGGGGTTCTAAAAGAATCTTGAGCTTAGTTCCATACCTAGTCTTGAACAACATGTGTGAACAATCTAGATATAGGTAACCTCCTATATTAGCAGTTAAGTCTCTTGATAGATAGATGTCAAATGGAGTCAGGAGCCCAATAATTGCTATATCTTTATGGACAGTGAGGTTTAGGCAAGCATACACCATAAATAGGAGACTTTGGACTAGTCCCAATATTTGAATTGGAATTTTTCTAGCTAAATTACCCCTTTGTTGATAGGATTATATGTCAACTATAGTGAATCCACTACTATTTTGGGTATGATTGAGGCACTTGACCCAGAATCTACCATACACTCAAAATTCAACTTATCTTCATAGATCAAGGTTAGGTAAAATAACCTTAAATTGGATCAATTTATCTTAGGGACATATACCTATAGAACTATGGGTGGCTTCTATTTGCTTAGCACCTTTTGACTCTATAGAGATTCCTCTAAGTACATCTATTTGAGCATGGATAGTACATTCCTAGAAGGCATGGCCATAACATACCTCTTTAGATACTCTTCCACATTAAATGATACCATGAACTAGATCTTCTAGATGGTGTTTGGTAGCCATTGAGGTCTAAGTCTACCTTAGATAAGTTAGAGAAATTTTCCTGATTTTGATATCAGTGTGCACTATCTCAAATATTCCAAGGTAATCCTTTCAGGGATCGTTGGGATATGTTGCACATTTTGATTAGGTATGGTCACTAAGAGAACTTCCCTTCTAGGATTAGGTGGACTTCTTTAGGCATTGAGACCAAGTTTATTGGCCTTACCTTACTATTCTATCACCTTCCTTATATCCTATATCATATAGTATGATTGGACTTGTGGTATGCTAGGTGTTGAGGTATCTACTCCATAAAATACAACATATATCTTCTCCTTGTATCAAGTTATTAGGGACTACTTTGGGGTTATGGAACTTGTTCCTATGAGGGAGGATTAGGGCTAGAATTGAGGGGTTTGGCTCTTCACATGTGTATTTACCCTTGAGTAGGAGGTATATGGTTAGGCATGAATAACTTGGTGTAATGTGGCTATGGTCTATTGAGGCTCTCCTATAGGGTAAGCACTGGAAGAATAGGTGTTGAGATATAGGTAGTACTATGAGCTAGGATCTTCGATGTTATTCTACGTGGTGACTATATCCCTAATAGGATTAGGGGGATATGCTTTAAAGGGGAGTAACATAGGTACTATCTATTTATTTGAGCTTTAGTTATGGATTGCATCTCTATTGGCTTAGAATGGGGACCTTTGATATCCATCTGGAGGAGGCCTATAACCTTGGTTGTTATATTGGAAGGAAGATTTTAGATTATTTTGATACTAAAACCTTTATGTGCCTTGCTACCTCTTGAGGGCTATGATCTCATTAGAGACTGTCGTAAAAAAACTATTCATTTTATATAGCTTATAAGAGTAAGGAATTTTAGAGGGGTATTGGGGAGCATGGAGATAAGTTTTAACCTTCACCAGGTTTATAACAATAGTGGACTAAAAAGTGGTAGTTGAATTATTGGAGGCAATTGATATGGTAGTTGGACACTCAATAATAGAGGCATGGAAGCTAGCCTTCCTATTTATATTAGGTTATTTTTAGCTTGGATAGATATTCCATAGGCCATTGATAGGGAGTTATCTCCTTTGGACTTGACCATAATAGCTATTTTATAATTCATAACTTTTAGAGAGTAAATGAAAGTCATACCTAGGAGAGGATGGATTCTATCAAGGATTTTGTACCAATATTTTTGAAATCAAGTGTTGAAGTCATCCATCATCTCCATTGATGCTCTTTTGATGGTAACCAACTACTCTAGAAGGGACACACCATTTGCCTTCTCTCTAAATCTATCTAATAGTAGGTCTGCAAGCTAGTACTAGTTATTTTATTGAATCTAGGATCAAAAATAGATACCATTCTTGCACTTTTCCTATAAAAGATGTTTTTATTAGTCTAAGGACCATGTTCTTCTCCTCAATATCATGTATCATGCATAGGCTTACTATAAAATGCAATTTTTTTGTAGGCATGGTCTCATATTCACTAGTGAAGTAAGGTAGAGATTTGAAAGCTAAGGCTAGGATTGGGTTCAATGTTATAGGAGGAATAGGTGGTTTCAAGGGTATCTATTTTTCCAATATGGATACCTTTTCAAAGGTTGATTATGGTTTACAACCATTTTTTGATATTAGGCTCCTTTTCTAGGTACTTAGATCAAGGGTGACACCAATGCTTGCAAATTTACTCTCATGAAGTATTTAATGACTTGTATTTCACTCATAAAATTCTAGGTCATTCATGCTTATTGGAGTTTCAAGGTGAGTATTATTCATGCTTCAACAAGATAAGAGACTAATATCCTCACCAAAACCTCAATATAATATCTCTATGTTAGTCTATGCTAGAAATTTTATTATGCACACATAGTGGCTATTTTTTAATCTTATTTAGTGTCACCAGGTGCTTACTATTGTGCTTCAATAAGAAAATTGGTTGAGATCTCCACAAAAATCTTGACCAAAATATATCAAATATGTGGTATTAACCATATGTTAGATTCATCCCATTGGGTATGTTAGACAAATTGTTTATCTCTCAGAATATCACAATTGCTTATCATGATGTCCAGGCGCCTCTAACACCCGTACCTTGTGTAGAGAGACATAGTCAAGAAGCTCCATTGTAACAACCCAAAAACTACCAACCTGAGATAGATATATATATATATATATATATATATATATATATATATATATATATATATATATATATCACAAGCAAGGTTCTCAAGAGTTCCCAATGTTTTTCTTTAGCAATCTCAAGGCTTCACCATATTTGAGTTCTATGTCATTGTAGATGACACTTAGTGGATAGGAGTGGCCAACCTCCCATAATATTCTAGGGTTTACCTTCTTAAACCTCATCATTTATAAGGACACCAAAGTGGTCCCCCCAAATTTTCCATACCCTACACGGTACAAGACAATGCGACCACAATGTGGGGATTAAAATTTTAAGGCCCATAACACTTAAATGGGAACACCTGTTTCCTAATCAAAATCTAAGTCTAGTTAGGTAGGTTATTTCAATGTAAAGACTTGGTTCCACCACACCTTTGTAAGATAACTAAGGTCAATACCACTCACCTGGTATTGGACATGACTACTCAAATCTACATGTTTAAGGAATCACCATTGTTGTCTTGTGAAGGGTTCCACAACAACTAGTTGGGATAAACCTGATCCTACTCTTTCAAGGTGCAATGATTCACAAGAAAATATGGCTATTGTATTCACATAACTCCTTCTAAGTTCATGAGTTCTTAGCTATTACATTCTTGTAACTCCTTCTAAGACTCATATCTACCTAGTTATTACATTCTTGCAACTCCTCCCAGGATTGGGCTTTATCTGACTTGGGTCCCACAAGAGATTCTAACCATCCCAAGTTAACCTTATCTCTAATAACATTGTTGCACTTTAAAGCATACTTCTAAAGTAAAGCAACATACATTACATAATATCAAAAGCACTTTAAGTCAAGTCATCATCTATTTGATCCGAGATGCTATAATAGATAAACATGGTTGCATCTTAAATAAAAGCTAAATTTAGCTTAGCTCAAATGCTAGACATAAAGCTTCAAAAGACACATTCCTTTAACTTAAATGCTATAACATAAATGATCCAAGTATTTATCATAAAGTTATATAAATATGCATTCCAAAAAATTGATAGAGCTCAATACTATATTTCCTACTAAAAGATTGCAATATCATCATAATGTACAAAACCCATGGTAATATTAAAGCAACATAAACCTTTAATTTGTACAATATTCAAGTTTACAACACTCATTTAACAAGATATTATTTTACATAGCCTTTGTTTCCATAACATTTATACATTCAAAAAGTACTATGAAGCCATCCACAAGAATCTCCAAGCCATCTATAATCCATAATCCTCTTCATAAAAGGGAAATCTACCCACACTCTTGAGGAATACTTAGGGATCATGACAACTCCAAATACAATGCAATTTAATCATGCCATTAATACTATACAAGCAGGTTCAAATCTCGGGCCTCGTCGGACTGAACGCTTGTCCCTTTCCTGGTGCTTTTAGTGGCATAAAAGGTTTAAAATGATTGTGGCATAGTGGTTATAGGGGCAAACTGCGCGAAGATCTGTGTGGCGGCTTTCGGGGCGGACAACACAGAATACTGTGGTGGCCATAAAAAACTAGACAGCCTGCCCGAATTCGTGGCGTCTATCAATTCCACCATGTAAATTCAAAAAAAAAAAAATACTATACAAGCAACCATGCATAAGAAAAAAACCTTTAAGAAGAGAATCCCAAACTTCTCTCTCTATAAGGGTCCCTTTACCCATATGAGTATTGGGAACCAAAATAGTTTCTCTTTCAAAACCAAGATCAACAAACCAATTTATAAAAGAGAATCCCATACTTCTCTTTATAATGATACCTTAACCCACATAGGTCTTGGGAACCATTATAATAGTTTCTCTTTCAAAACCAAGATCAATAAAAAATTTATAAAATAGAATCCCATACTTCTCTTTATAATGATCCTTTAACCCACGTAGGTCTCAGGAACCATTATAATAGTTTCTCTTTCAAAACCAAGATTGAACTATTTTTCCTTAAAAGCAAACCATCACTTACAAAGAATATTTCCATATAACAAACTAAAGTACAAACCAAAAGAGTTCACTTCTAAATTTATCAACTTTAGATTGCAAAGGTAATATCCATCAATATTTCCTCTAATAACAAAGGATTCTTTTTAAAATAAACTCAACCTTCATAAAGCTGAAGAGTTACCTAAACTTTAGTATATAAATAATTTAAGCCTTTCCTTCAATGAAAGCGAAACAAAGACAACTCTGACTGATTCATATCAAACAACCTATAAACAAAGGGGTTTGAACTCAACATAAATGAAGGATATTGAGTTATGATTACCAAAGATGATACATTTACTTAAAACAACAACAAAAAGTGTATCCCAAAAGAAAATATCAAGAATCAAGCACTCCAAAATGATCTCAAAGAATATAGAAGGCAACAATAGGTTATACAAGCCCCTATGAATGCATAGATCCAACTAGAAGGACATCGACCAAAGGATAAAACACATATTACCAACCATTGATTGCTATAGACAAGCATGCACAGAACAACGAGCCAAAGCCAACATAGAGAAAAACCATAATACACAGGTCAATAATGGTCATTTGACCGATTTTCAAGGTGATGTCTAGAGGTTTCAATTTAATAAAACAACAATTTTCCATAAGACTTGTAGGCTACACAGGCATAAAAACACAACCAAAAAAATCCAAACAGAAGCAAGATATAATATGTCTCTAAAACCAAAGCAATAAAACCAATCAAGACAAACATTACAGCACCTGGTAAACTACCTTTGTCAGGTTTGTCCAACATCCTCCTCTTCAAAGACGTGTTGCCTTATTCCAAGCTTCCAAAACCTTTCCTCTATAGCAAAAAATGATCCTCCCAAAACTTTATACTCTATTCAAATAGGCTTGGGCACTCTTTGCATGGTGAAGGAAACATTCACAAACTCAAGAAAATGTTACACACCATCACCACCATGATGCTAATTAAAGCACCACCCAAGCACAACAAAATTAAAAGGTTTAATCTAAGCCATTTAGATTTCATTCCAAACATTAGGAACATAATGCAATAATTAAAGCATTCCTAAGAATTGATTTAATAATTTACTTTCTTAATTTCATTTTTCAATATTAGTTTTTAGTATTGACATTAAACATTACCAATCTAATTAATACTTTACTAGTCTAAAGTAATTAAATCCACCATTTTAATTAATACTTTAATAATTCTTATCCAAAAAAACCTATGCATACCACAAACAAACATAGATTCACACCAAAAAAATTACACAACATTGTTTTATCCCTATGTAGGTAGTCTCCTTTAAGATAGTCTAATGCTATCACCAACCTATTAAGGAAACTCACTACACAAGCAACATCTTGTCCCAACGGTGTGAACATGAAAACAAGCAAAATTAAAATACATCTACATGAAGGGTATTTTGTTACCCTGAGCTATATATGAGCAAGTCATCACCATAGTTTTCTAAAATATCTCTAAATTTAGGTGGTTCACCCTTATGATCCCACTAACGAGATCCCCACAAATACATCGACAATACCATATTCCAAACACAAGATGCAATTATCCATCATATTGACATCATAAAAATGAAGTTATGTAATTAAACATTCACACCAATACATAATTCATTGCCAATAATGAGTTCTGCCAAGGAGGGTTATTACATACTCTATCATTTGGACTAAACGCAGTCCATTGTGTTTTTTCTACAAGAGAGTAATAATTATTTCATTCAAATAAGTATGTAAATTGTTGCCTCAATTCTTCAGCATTTTTCCATGTGGTATAATTCCCATAATATTGGTCCCATTGGACCTTACATTGATCTAGGGTTCATTTCCTCAATACCTTACAATGAAACCCTAAAAACTTAACTAGTCTCAGCTCAATGGTTGAGCGATCTACCATCTATAATTTAAAAACATTTCACACGTGAGTATGATTAGCAACATATTTTGTAAGCAAGGACATGTGGAAAGTATCATGGATCTTTGATAGGTTAGGCAATAAAGTAGGCCTATAGGCTATTAGACTAATCAAATAAATGATTTCAAAGGGCCCAACATAGCGAGGATCCAACTAGCTTGACTTTATGGCACTTTTCATGGGTCTTACCCTCAAGAAAACTCTATCCCATATAGATAATTCTCTTGGTGATATTTTCAGATCAACATAGTTCTTTTAGCAATTGGTCGCTTTCTTGAGACTAAGCCAAATCACTATGAGTCGTTCCTCCATATCTCAACTAGTATTTGATTCGATCATCACCTAATCCTCCATATTATCCCATAATATAGGTGTTCTAAATCTTCTATAAAATTCTTCAAATGGGGCCATCCCCAATGATGTGTGGCACCTATTACTTTATGCAAATTCAATAAGATGAAAAAAGTCTTCCCACTTTGACTTTTGATCCATGCAATACATGCATAGCATATCTTCTAAAACATGGTTTACCCTCTTGATCTAACCATCTACTTTACGATTATATGTAGAACTAATATTCAACTTAGTGCCCACTGCATGGTGAAGAGCCTGCTATAATTTTGATGTGAACCTAGAATCCCTATTTTATATTATCACCTTAGGAAACCCATGTGAACCGTCGGTGCATCATCCTTGATATTCCCTAGTATGAAGTGTGCAACCTTGGTCAAGTTATCCACCACTACCAAGGTTGCATCATGTTGGTATCTAGTCTTAGGTAAACCCACAATAAAATCCATAGAGATTACTTGCCATTTTTGCATATGTATATCATGTGGGTACAATTTACCTACTAGGTGTTAATATTTTACCTTCACCTTTTAGAATTCTAAACATCTTGCAATGAAACCAATGATATCTTGCTTCCTTCCAACCCAATAGAAGGTCTTTTCATGTTTTACCTCATTTTTGAATCTCTTGGACAAGCAAATTAGGGAGAATTATGTGCCTCTTGCATAATCAATCTCCTTAGGTCACCAGTTTTGGGTATAACTACCTTCTCTTTAAAGCATAAAAGTCCATCTTTTATGTTAAAACCTTTATTCTCTTCAAGATTTTTCTTGGTTGTATCTTGGATTTCTATGCAATATGGATCCTGTAGCTACATTTTCTCAACCCTATCCATTGAGTCTATATGGCTCTAGGTCAATGCGACTATGTGCCTTATCGTACTCAAGGCATATATAACCTTATTCTCTTTCCATTTGATATACTCAATCCCAAATTCATATTCAACTAAGAACTCTACCCATATTCTTTGTCTTGAATTCAACATAGGATGGATAAAAATGTACCTGAGACTTTGATGGTCTGTTCTTAGCTCAAACGATCTACCCAACAAATAGTATCTCTAAACCTTTAGGGCATGAACAACTGTTTCTAATTCTAGATCATGCATAACATAGTTTATCTTGTGCTTCTTGAGTTTTCTAGACTCGTAGACTACTATAGCATCTTCCTGGCATAATACCCCACCCAAACATTTTAAGGAAGCATCTATACACATGGTAAAATTCCCAAGAGAACCTGGTATTTTGAGAATTGATGTCATTGTTAACTTATTTGATAGAGCCTCAAATGTAGCCTCACACTTATCTATCCATTTGAACTCTTTCCCCTTTTTTGAATAGGTAACCTTAGAGTAATCTCTCATAAAATGCCTATAATATCTAGTGAGTGCCATGAAACTTCATTTTTGTCACATTTATTGGTGGAGGCCAACTTAATATAGCCTCCATTTTCTTTGGGTCCACATGATGATGTGTCACAAATACTGCACTTATGGGGTATAAAATTCACACTTAGATAACTTCCCATATAGATGGTTCTTCCTCAGTACCAACTTGAGGTGATGGTCATGTTCTTACTTAGTATTGTTGGCCATAAAATCTGGCCAGGAAAGGATTTGGATAAATGTATGCTCCCTAGACCTAGACCAGCATTGAAAGGTCGAAGGGAAGAGATGCCCCTCATGCCAATCTCCGGAGAAAGGTTGGCTCCTATACTAAACTAATTTGGTTTTAAAGATAAGGGTGCAGGAAAGAGATAAACAGAGTAAGGATGTAGGAAAGAAGTAAAAGAGTAGGAAAAAAATCTCAGTAGTTTAATGGTGGGAAAGAACCAGAAGCACGATTACTAGCCAATAGCTTGAAACAACAGTAAGAAACACCAAGAATATAACAAAATGAACACAATATTAAATTTCCTATGTATCCTCTGGATGAGTTCCAGGATTCTCCTTTCCATTTCACTAAAATTTAGAGTTCATATTAATGGTGATTAGGAAAAGTGAATATTATAGAAACACTATCCATAGGCAGCATAAAAGAAAGTCTCTACGACGTTTTCCTCCCCTATGTATCCTTTGGAAAAATTTCAGGTTTTAGTCCCCAATCGCATACCTAAATCTAGAATTCAGAATTATAGTATACAAATGAAGAAAGAAGAAAGAAATAAACACAGAAGGTAGCATACAAGAGAGAAATAGAATCCAAATATCTTTAGTATTAATCATAGGAATGCAAGTTATAGCAGCTTTCTAGTAGAAAGTTCCCCCCCCTTTTACATTACAATGCCTGGGTTTTTATAGAGGACCCGACCCTCTGAGCCATAATTACACAAAATGGAGTACACCCTCAAAACCTGAGAAGTCATACCTTCACGGCCCTCATGATTGAGCTCTCAAATCTGTTACCAAAATTGGAAACTGTGATCGGGTCAACCATGGAAATTTGCATTAATGAGTCGTCTGAGCGTCCTTGGCTTCTGGGTGCAATACTCGAGTGGCCGCCATGCTTGTCGAGCTCTTCTTTAGAGACTGATACTTCATTTCCAATTGCCAAAAATGTGCAGCTAGTTTTTTGGGCACATAAAAATGTATTTATGGGGCACTTGATCGAGAAAATACCCATCTTGGAGCGCGTGCCCTTGAAGTGCTTCGCTAGTTCTTCATTTGCAACTTCGCTTCGCAATGGACTTGTGCCAAAGCAGATTATCATTGATTTGCACTTTGCTTGGTGGAGCTTCGTAAAATAGCTTTGGGGGTGATGAGGGCCAAAGCAGATCTCCTTCAAAAAATGGGCTCTTCATTATTGCTTCGCTGGAAGATGTGCCAAAACTACTTCGTCGATGAACTGTTAAAATGCTTCATTGTGATCTTCCTTCAAAATTGTGGTTCGGGAGGATTTTTGCCGAAGTGCATTCTTACCTTCAAAAATGCTTTGACTGCTTCCACTTCGAGGGAAAGTACTTTGCACAAAGGTTTGTCGAAGCAGATGCTTCGCAACGACTTTTAGTGAAGTAGAAATGGTTCGTTGGTGGGGAGGCCCGAAGTGGGTGCTTCGACAGTTTTTTGGTGAAGTGTTTTCAACGTTGCGCTCCTTCAAATCCTGCTTCACAAGTTTCTTGCCCAAAGTAGCCTTTTAAGGGAATTCGGGCCCGAAGTAGTTTTCATTCTTCTTCCTTTACATTTTGCTTTGGCAACACCGCTTCGCAAAACTTTCACCCAATGTAATTTTTTTGAGGGACTTCAGACCCAAAGTATTTTTCATTCTTTAGTCAATTCATATCGCGATTTACCTTTGGCAAAGCTGTTCTTTTGAAATACCGCTTGAATGTCACTTTGCAAAACTTTTACCCGAAGTAGCTGCTGGAAATGTTTCGGGTGTGAAGCTCTTTTTTATGCCTTCTTTGAATTCCTTCTTCGGTAACGCTGCTTCGCAAGGTTTTTTCCTGAAGTAGTTTTCTTCCTTAGCGATTTATTTCAGCAAAGCTATCTTCCTTAGCTTGTTCGACAGTGAAGCTCTTTTTTTTTTTTTGTACAAGGGGGTGGCAAGGAAAGCCAAAATTGCTACAATTTTTGCAAATGTTGTTTCTAAAAACAAGCAAGGGAACAAATTTATGAAATTAAAAGAAATACTTTACAAAAAAATTAGTTTTTCTACCCCATTGTGCAATGTGACAAAATTGTCAACATTCTTGGTGACTCGCGGGGCAACGAGTTCGTATCAGTGGGAGAACCCTCAGCCTTGATCCGTTGGGCCAGAGTTACCTTCAAACCCTTCTCTCTTTTCACTCTCCTGGGGTGCTTCCATGACTTGTTCTTCTTCTTCTTCTTCTTCTTCTTCTTCTTCTGCTTCCTCTGGTGTGGCTTCCTACTGTGGCGATAGGGCAAGGCAATCGTGGATGCGCTTCATGGTTCAGTGGACATGAGCCCAGGCACCCTTCGAGAAAGACTCTTGATCTTGCAATGCTTTCACCAAAGCATGGAACCGATCGATCTGCCCGATATCAGCATGTTTGGCTTTGGTGTATAGATCATTTAGGCAGGCTACAATCTTGCACTGTCTCAGAATGAAATCTATGACCTGCCATTCTGTTATCATCTTTGCCCATTCGTCTATCTCTGAGACATCACCTTCAAAATGAAGCCATGCTGGCTTGAGCTCTTCCTTGGTCAGAAGGTTCCCATCATCATCCATGAAGCTCGAGAAACCTAAGGAAGAGAGATCTTGGAAGTAGCCTAGCGATGTGCGTTGTTCATTCTCAAACATGTCCAGGAGGTCCTTTGCTTTTTGTGCCTTCCTCACCTTGGAAAAGAAGGTACGAACTATGGCTTGGGCCGTGGACCAATCCCTAGCCATCTAACTCATTGCAACAACCTGCAAGTCCTGATATTTTGTGCTTTGGATATCAAAGGCTAATTTGAGTCAGCCTCTAGCTTTCTGAGTGACCTCATCTATGATTGGCCCTCCTTCAGTAGTGGTACGCTATGCTTCAATCATGTAGGTCAAAATTGATAGGGCACTGGAGGTCCGAGATCTAAAATTTTTGAGCAAGTGTGAGCGAATTTATTTGATCTTGCCTCTATAAAATAGCTCCAAGTTTTATTTTTCATGCAACTATTACTGCAACTGCAAGATCTTGCTTTCAACTTCCTTCAGATCATTCTCAGCCTGTCTTTGTGCTTGGTTCTCAGTTGTACACCATAGTTGTAGTATTTGTTGTTTTAGGGCATGTGTTTCCTTTTTCATCAGCTTACACTGCTCCTCTGAATCCTCTAGCTTGGAGCAGATTCTAGCTAGCTCTTCTTCCAACTTGATGTTGGCATTTTTTGCTTCAAATCTGTGCTTACTGGTGATGTTTGCATGCGCACAAAAAGTTTTGATCTTGACATGCATGGATTCAGATTCATTATCAACATTCAAATGCTCCAGGTCCTTGGATTTGTCTTGGTAGTCATAGTCCGCTGGAGTCATTTCATCCATGGGATTCTGGACCTTGGGGATATTTTTTACCTTATGCAATTTCCCAGCCTTCAAATAGAAGACAACGCATTTTTCAACCTGGTCTAGAGAGCGCCCTCTCTTCTTCCTTACCTCCTTCAACATTTTTTTTGTATTTTGTCGATCTAGGAGTAGGTTTTCAGCTAGGGGGCATTCCTTAATCAAGGACAATTCTGATTCAAATAAGGCTGGATCTCCAGCCAAAGGGGTAAATAAATATAAATAATGAATGGGGGATGCCCCACCAGAAGGTTCAGCGACAGGTGTACTAGGAGTCCCATAGGGAGTGCCAAAAAATGTTGGTCATCAAATCTGCCCAGGAAAGGATTTGGGTAAATGTATGCGCCCTAGACCTGGACCAACATTGAAAGGCTGAAGGGAAGAGATGCCCCTTGTGCCAATCTATAGAGAAAGGTCAGATCCTATAATAAACTACTTTGGATTTTAAGACAAGGGTGCATGAAAGAGATAAAAAGAGTAAGGATGCAGGAAAGAAATAAAAGAGTAGGGAAAAAATCTCAATAGTTTAATGGTGGGAAAGAACTAGAAGCATGATTACTAGCCAATAGCTTGAAACAACAGCAAGAAACACCAAGAATATAATAAAATGAACACAATATTAACTTTCCTATGTATCCTCTGGATGAGTTCCAGGATTCTCCTTCTCTTTTCGTCAAAATTCAGAGTTTAGAGTAACAGTGATTAGGAAAAGTGAATATTATAGAAACACTATCTACAGGCAGCATAAAAGAAAGTCTCTACAGTGTTTTCCTCCCCTATGTATCCTTTGGGAAAATTTCAGGGTTCAGTCCCCAATCGCATACCTAAATATAGAATTCAGAATTACAGTATACAAATGAAGAAAGAAGAAATAAATAAACACAGAAGACAGCATACAAGAGAGAAATAGAGTCCAAATCTCTTTAGTATTAATCATAGGAATGCAAGTTACAACAACTTTCTAGCAGAAATTTCCCCCCACTTTTACATTACAATGCCTGGGTTTTTATAGAGGACCCAACCCTTTGAGCCATAATTGCACAAAATGGAGGAGTACACCTTCGAAACCTGAGAAGTCGACCCTTCGCGGCCCTCGTGACCGAGCTCTCAAATTTGTTACCAAAACTAGAAACTACGATTAGGTCAGTCGTGGAAACTTGCATTAATGAGTCATCTGAGTGTCCTTGACTTCTAGGTGCAATACTCGAGTGGACGCCATGCTTGCCGGGCTCTTCTTCAGAGACTGATACTTCGTTTCCAATTGCAAAAAATGTGTAGCTAGTTTTTTGGGCACATAAAAATACATTTATGAGGAACTTGATGACCTCGTGAAAATACCCAGATTGGAGCACGTGCCCTTGAAGTGCTTCGCTAGTTCTTTGTTCGCAACTTTGCTTCACAATGGACTTGTGCCAAAGTTTGTTCCTCTTGGAAAATGGTTTGCTGGATTTTCTTTGAAAACTGCTTCGCTCATACTCCTTTTGCAAAGCATTTTTCATGTATTAGTTTTGATTTTTGTTTAACCCTTTGAGGGTAAAGTGATTCGCTGCAAACCTCCTTGCAACCTCTACTTCACATCAAAAGTCCCCGAAGGAAATTCTGGAGTATAACACTTAGCTTTTGCAATATCGAAACAAGATGTATATACACAAATGAAAAATTATATACAAAAGTACATACACATTTTTTTTTTTTTTTTAGAGTTTACCTCAGCGATGAAAAGTCTTCAGATGAAGACCATTAACAAAAATTGGTAATGCCTGGCCATCTGCATCTTTGAGGATGAAAGAGATGGCCGAATTCACCTTCATGATTTCGAACGGTCCATCCCAGAAAGCATCCAACTTGTCATGATTTCCAGGCTTGGCCTTCCAAGAGCCCCACTTCCATACCAGATCTCCCACTTTGAATGTGCGATCAGATAATTTTTTCTTGAACCATTCTCGAGTGACCTGAGCATGCTTAGCGAAGCTCTGGTGGGATTTTTTGCGATCTTCCTCTAGCTATAATAGCTGAGCCAGTCTATTTTCCATAGGATTGACTCCTTCTAATAGCTACAACACAGGGATCTCTATATGGGTAGGTAGAATGGCCTCCTTACCGTAGACCAGGGCGTAAGGTGAAGTCTTGATCGAATTCTTGATAGAAATCTGATCGGCCCACAAGGCCCGATCTAGAAGAAGAAGCCAAGTTCTTTTTTTCATCTCTATGAGATTTCTTAACACCTTCAACAAGGTCTTGTTGGTGGATTATGCCAATCCATTACCCTGTGGATAGTAGTTGGAAGATACTTTATGATATATCCCATATCGGTAGAAGAACTTATTGATTTTGGCACCTGTGAAGCCAGGACCATTGTCCGTGATGATTGCTTCTGGAATGCCAAACCATGTAATAAATCTCTTTAGGAAAGCGATGACGGTCTCTTGATCTACCTTCTTCGTGGGAACTGCTTCGGTCCATCTGGTAAAGTAATCAGTCGCGATCAAGATGAACTTATGCCCAGTGGAGGAGTTCGGCGATATGACCCCTATGAAATCCAACCCCCATTGTTGAATGGGAGTTTCTACTTGTATCAGTTGGAGAGGCATCGAAGCATTTCTGCTTCGACCGACGAACTTCTGACATTACTCACATTTGTGACAAACTACAAAGGCATCAGCAAAGAGTGTGGACCAATAATAACCTACCTTGATTATTTTCAGCGTCGTTGTTCTTCCTACGAAGTGACCTCTAGATAATCCTGAATGAAATTCTCGCAGGACTCTCCTTTTATCATCATATTTTATGCACCTGAGAAGGACACCATCAATGTTTTTGAAAAATAGACCTTCAGGGCACAAGGTATATCGAGAGGACCACATCCTGAAATGCCTTCGCTGTGAAGCATTTAGATGTGAAGGACATCTTTCGGTGTTGAAGTATTCGACTATTTCACTAAACCAATCTTTCTTGTCATCTTCCTAGTTTGCGAAGCATCCTTCTGCTGGAGCATCATCCCATCGAGATTTTGTAGCTTCGGCCGCTATGCTCTTCGCTAGTTATTAACACAATGTGCGACTGTGAACTAGTTTTGTGGGTTTGATCTCGATGTTGAACTCTTGTATCTTGCTGACCCAACCGGCTCTTTTACTACCCAATTCTCCTTAGATGATGAAATTGCGCACATCGGGGTGGATGACGAAGACTGTAACCCAAATTTTGGAGATGAACTACTTGAATTTCCTTAGAGACTTCATTACTGCATGCACCTACATTTCTATTAAATTATACTTTTCTTCATGAGGGTTTATCACTTGACTTAGAAATGTGATGGGGTGCTCTTCGCCATCTTCCCCCTTTTGTGTCAGGACTGCAGCATAGCTCTTGGGTTCTCCTGTAGCATATAGGATGAAGTCCCAATTGTAGTTAGGGTTAGTCAGAACCGATGCTTGAGAAATTCAAGATTTTATTTCTTCAAATGTTCTTTTCTCTCCTTCGTCCATATGAATTCTACACCTTTCTTCAAAAGTTTAGACATCAGCTTGATGACCTGGGCAAAATATGGGACAAACTTCCTCACGAAGTTGATCTGGCTGAAGAAGGATTGAAGACATTTCTTGTCTACTAGGAGTGGGAGCTTCATTAGAGCCTCAGCTTTGTCAAGATCTACAATGAGACCATTCTATAATATCGCATGTCCCAACAACTTCCCTTCGCTGACTGTGAATATGGAATTCTTTGGATTGATTGAAATGCCAAATTCTTGACATTTTTTGAAAATCTATTGTAAGTCTAATGGGTGATCCTCCCTTCTTCGAGAGAATACGGTCATGTCATATAGATAGATAACAATAATCTTATTCAAGAGTTCACCAAAATCTAAATCCATTGCTCTCTGAAAAGTGGCTCTCGTGTTCGAAAGGCCGAATGGCATTCGCTCGTAAGCAAATATTCCCCACTTGGTAGTGAATGCGGTTTTATGCTGGTCTTCATCCCTAACCCAGATTTGATTGTATCCGGAGAAACCATCGAGTAGAGAGAAGCATTGAACCCCAGCCACTGAATGCAAGATTTGATCGATCTGTGGGAGAGGATAGTGATCTCTGAGGGAAGCCTGGTTCAGGTTGTGAAAGTCCACGCACAATCATATATCTCTGTTCTTCTTTTTTACTGGGACTAGATTCGCTACCCAAGAAGAATGCTTGATGGGATAAATTATCTTCACTTCGAGCATTTTTAGGAGTTCGGCCTGCATCAAGACTTCAATCTTTGGATTGACAGGCCTTTGCTTCTATCAAAAAGGTTTGATCCCTTCTTGCAACTCAATTGTATGCTGGATCAACTGTCGATCATATCCCTTTAGATCTTGATAATACCAAGCCACTGTGTCGGGATACTTTCTACACAGAGATCGGATCTACTCTACCTCTTCCGAAGTGCAATCTGTTCCAACTTTTATTGCTTTCCCAGGTTCAAGTTCTAAATCTTGATACTGCTTTGCATTAACTTTGTTCCTATGAGAAACTGCTCGATCATTCTGATCAAAGAAGATTTCAAGAGTAATTAATCCCTTGGGCACATGATTATTCTTTAATTGAACTAGCCCTTCATATTCTTCTTCGTCATGGCTTCTACTCTCAACCGTAGCTACTTGAATCATGAAATTCACAATCTGCTCATCACTGTCAAAAAACCTACCAATGCAGATCTCTGTCTAGGACAGAGGGCCTATAAATCATCCTCACAACTTTGGTCTTATGCACCATGTCTTCTGCTAGAGAATACTTGGCTATGATGGATGCTAGAACATCGGCATATCGATTCTTTTCTTTTGTAATAGGCTACAAATTGAGAGATTCGAATTGGTCAAGCAAGTACCATAACCGATATGACTTGAGATAGTTCTTCTTTGAAGTGCACTTGTTTATGACTTGATTGCATACCAATTCAGGATCTCCAAAGATCTAGAGATGCTTTATGCCTATATTTTTTGCTTTCTTGAGTCCTAGGCATAATGCTTCATATTATGCTGTATTTTTGGTGCAACTCCACACCAACTGGTAACAATATTCCTTCTATTATCTAGAAGGTGATACTAGAAGAATCCTCGCCCCGACGTCATTTTTGCATCAAGCAACATTGAAGAACAATTTCCACAATCCTTGGGTGAAGACTTTCTCTTCTAAATTGATGTGTTTCTCAGGCTTGGTGATGGCATAATGTCCCATCTTAGTTTCTATCATGGCATTAAAGTCTGCTAATGAAAACTCATCTTTGCAACTTAACTGTGCGAGGGATTCCTTGACCAGGTCCACTTGCTCTACCCCTTCCACTATCGCATGCATAGGATCATTACTCTCTCCTTTGGACATATTTTCTACGAGGAAGGTGGAAGGCTTCTTGTTGTATATTTTTATCTTCTTTCTTTTAAATGGAATCTCCAAGTGTGAGTAATCCATAGATAGATATCCTCCCAGCTTCACCGTAAATTCTCTCGACAAGCACATACTAAAGTAGGGCTCAAGGTCAACAACTACCACCTCTTGTATGACTGTGATCTGAGGCATTTTGTGTAGTCAGATAGGAATATCTTTGATCACTCCTACAGTATTCATAGGAGTACCATCCAACTGTAGCATGCCATGGCTGCTTTGCGTATATTCCATCCCTATCTCTTTGCACACTGCTTTGGGCATGACTGTCGTCGTGGCCCTAGAGTCAATCATACATTTGTGTACAACATACCCTTCCATATGTAGAGACACGTAGAATGGTGGTGGACTATTCTTCCATGTAATGGATGTCGACAGGGTTTGCACTAGGGCAAGCGGTGTTGCCTTTCTTTCTTTGGTTATCTTAAATGATTCTTGCAATAGGTCCACTTGTCTAGGTAGTTGTAGTGCATCGTACAGACTGATTTTGGTTGGAATCCTCTTCAGCTCATCTACAATGTTGTATGCTAGGGAATTGGGTACCTTAGGTTCCTTTCTTGGCTCATATCTGGTGTGATACTGTTCCTTAGCTTCGACCCTTTGTCGCTTGGTCAGTGAAGGAAGCTTGAGCTTCTATCTAGCTTGTTCCTTAGTTTCCACATGTGGTGGATTTGCAGGGGCCTGTTAGGCCTTATATTTGATTGGTGTAGGCTATCGAACTTCATTCAGGGCTGGAGGAGGTTGCTATCCTTTATTATTGTGAGCATGTACCTTTAAGTAAACCATTTGAGTAGCATCCACCTCTATTGACCTCTTTCCTCATTTGGTAAGGACTACAACTGGCTCTTCTTCACCAATCACCAAGTTGTGATTCATCTGTCTAATGACATTGACTTGACCACCATGACTACTGCTCGCCAGCATTTGTACATAGTGTTGGTGCAACATGTAGGTATTCTCTTTGTGAGGGTCATTACACGTGGAGCACCAATGTATATAATTGAAAGTGCTCGGGGCTTCGTCTATTGCAACATTTCTTGTCGAAGCTCTTCCTTGTTGGGCCGCTTGATCTTTAGTAAGAACAAGTGTAGGATAAGATCTTCTTAGTAGAAACTTCTGTTGCACTTGCTTCTTCTTCATAATGGTCATGTCATTAGACAGGGTCTACACTATGGAGTTTAGGGATTGAACTTCTTGTAGTATTTTGGCTTGCATGTCTTCGACTTTGGGAATTGATGGCAATGGAGCCATTGTTGGTATTAGAGGTAGGGTAGGGTGTTGAAGTGGTGCTGGAAGTACAGGGAATGCCAAAGTGACTGTGGGCTACAGAGTCAAAAAAGTGGGAAAATGAATTTGTGGAGCAGTGATTTGGGATACAATGGGATTCGGGTTCCAATATGAGATCGGGAGTGTAGGGGTTGTAGAGATCTATGAAGCGGTTGCGCTTGCATACTAGGATTGATAGAAATCAGGAAGTATGGGCATCGACATCCTTTTAGGAAGCTTACCCACAGCTATTAGATCCATCTATGCTTTTTGGGCCAACTCATATAACTCTGGGAAGGTATTGATATTTGAATACCTCACCATCACACTGATATCAGGATTGAAAGCTTGAAGAAAATAGTATGCTGCAGCTTCATCAGATGACCGAAGTCCAACTGGTATTCTTTGTCAGGTTCGAGCGAACCTAACATTGAAGTCTACAATCTCTTCTTGTGGATGTCTCTATATCATTGTGAACTCATGCAGGAGAGAGGTCGGATCGACGGACTAATTGAAGCTTTGCATCAACTGCCCGACTAACTGGTCCCATCCCATAATGGTACCAGGTGGTAAAGATCTATACCAGTAGAGGAGTTTTCCTCTAAGAGATAGAACTAGAAGCTTTACCATAACTCACTCTTCTATGATGTCATGGATCACCGCCAGAGAAACTATGTCCTAGATGTGCTCTAGGGCAGTCTTCTAGCAGTAGGCGACACTTGCCCTTGTCCCACTAGATTTAGCGGTCCTGAAGAATTCCATGCTAGGAATAATCTAGGTGGTGGTTGCTGCTGCATTTTTTGTTGTTGTTGTTGCTGTTGTGCCATATTTACTCTTGGATTTTGAGAAACAAGAATTCTCAAAGCTCCTCCTTGATTGCTAATAGGACGACCAATAGGAATGGAGGCACTAAGACGCTTCGGTGAGTTGGGAGGATTAGGAGGAAAGCTAGCCACTGTGCTATCAAAAGTTAGGCCTTGTTTGTCAACAACAGCCTCTTGTAAGGATGTTCCACGTAATAAAGACTCAAGGGTGACCAACCTAGATTGTTCCCCAAAGGTGTTAATATCTAGCTCAAAGAACTCAGTTTCCTCTCCTCTATTCCTAACTCTCCATCTTGTTTGCATGAAGACACAGACTTTGGTATCGGTATTTATGACTTAAATATTCTCAGGTAAAATAGAGTCGCCAGATGCTAAGAGTATTTTGGTAATGAGAGCATCGGTTCTCACTACTACTCACAAGGTGAGACTGATCGGGTCCCATCGGGCGCGCCAAAAACTGTTGGTCATCAAATCTGCCCAGGAAAGGATTTGGGTAAATGTATACGCCCTAGACCTGGACCAACATTGAAATGCTAAGGGAAGAGATGCCCCTCATGCCAATCTCTAGAGAAAGGCCGGCTCCTATACTAAACTACTTTGGTTTTAAAGATAAGGGTGCAGGAAAGAGATAAACAGAGTAAGGATGCAGGAAAGAAGTAAAATAATAGGGAAAAAAATCTTAGTAGTTTAATGGTGGGAAAGAACCAGAAGCACGATTACTAGCCAATAGCTTGAAACAGTAGCAAGAAACACCAAGAATATAACAAAATGAACACAATATTAACTTTCCTATGTATCCTCTGGACGAGTTCTAGGATTATCCTTCTCCTTTCGTTGAAATTTAGAGTTCAGAGTAACGATGATTAGGAAAAGTGAATATTACAGAAACACTATCCATAGGCAGCATAAAAGAAAGTCTCTACGATGTTTTCCTCCCCTATGTATCCTTTGGGAAAATTTTAGGGTTCAGTCCCCAATCGAATACCTAAATCCAAAATTTAGAATTATAGTATACAAATGAAGAAAGAAGAAAGAAATAAATGCAGAATGCAGCATACAAGAGAGAAATAGAGTCCAAATCTCTTTAGTATTAATCGCAGGAATGCAAGTTACAACAACTTTCTAGCAGAAAGTTCCCCCCCTTTTACATTACAATGCCTGGGTTTTTAAAGAGGATTCGACCCTTTAAGCCATAATTGCACAAAATGGAGGAGTAAACCCTCAAAACCTGAGAAGTTAGCCCTTCGTGGCCCTCGTGACTGAGCTCTCAAATCTGTTACCAAAACTAGAACTACGATCGGGTTAGCCATGGAAAATTGCATTAATGAGTCATCTGAGCATCCTTGGCTTTTGGGTGCAATACTCGAGTGGCCGCCATGCTTGTCGAGATCTTCTTCAGAGACTGATACTTCATTTCCAATTGCCAAAAATGCGTAGCTAGTTTTCTGGGCATGTAAAAATGCATTTATGAGGTACTTGATCACCTCAATAAAATACCTAGCTTGGAGTGCATGCCCTTGAAGTGCTTCTCTAGTTCTTCATTCACAAATTCGCTTTGCAATGGACTTGTGCCGAAGCAGATTCTCCTTGATTTGCACTTCGCATGGTGGAGCTTCACAAAATAGCTTTGGGGGTGATGAGGGTCGAAGCAGATCTCCTTCACAAAATGGGCTCTTCATTACTGCTTCATTGGAAGATGTGCCAAAAATACTTCACCGATGAACTGTTAAAATGCTTCGTCGTGATCTTCCTTTAAAATTGTGGTTCAGGAGGATTTTGGCCGAAGTGCATTCTTACCTTCAAAAATGCTTTAACTGCTTCCACTTTGGGGAAAGTACTTCGCACAAAGGTTTGCCGAAGTAGATGCTTCACAATGAATTTCAGAAAAATAGAAATGGTTAGCTGGCGGGGAGGCCCGAAGTGGGTGCTTCGGCGGTTTTTCGGTGAAGTGTTTTTTAACGTTGTGCTCCTTCAAATCCCGCTTCGCAAGTTTCTTGCCCGAAGTAGCCTTTTGAGGGAATTTGGGCCCGAAGTAGTTTTCATTATTCTTCCTTTATATTTTTCTTTGGCAACACCACTTCACAAAACTTTCGCCCGAAGTAACTGTTTGAGGGACTTCGGACCCGAAGTAGTTTTCATTCTTTAGTCAATTCGGACCTTGATTTCCCTTTGGCGAAGCTGTTCTTTTGAAATGCCGCTTGAATGCCACTTTGTAAAACTTTTACCCAAAGTAGCTGCTGGAAATGCTTTGGGTGCGAAGCTCTTTTTTATGCCTTCTTTGAATTCCTTCTTCGGTAACGCCACTTCGCAAGGTTTTCGCCCGAAGTAGTTTTCTTCTTTAGCGATTTCTTTTGGTGAAGCTAACTTCCTTAGCTTGTTCATCAACAAAACTCTTTCTTCTTTATTTTATGTACAAGGGGGTGGCAAGGAAAGCCAAAATTGCTGCAATGCTTGCAAATGTTGTTTCTAAAAACAAGCAAGGGAACAAATTCATGAAATTAAAAGAAATACTTTACAATAAATTCAATTTTTCTACCCCATTGTGCAATGTGACAAAATTGTCAACAAGTACAAGAATATATCATAATATGATCTATGAATACTAAGACAAACCAATCTATATATTTTTGAACACACTATTCATAAAATTTGCCTATGCATTTGTCAACCCAAATGGCAATACCATGAACCCATAATGCCCATATCAGGTTTTAAAGGTTGTCTTATGAGTATTCTCTTCTTGAATCCTTGACTGATGATATCCTGATCTCAAATCTATGTTTGAAAATATGGTAGCATCCTTTAGATGATAAAAATTTTCATCGATCCTATGCAAAGGATGCTTATTCTTAATGGTTACCTTATTTAGCATCTTGTAATCTATGCATAACCTCAAGGAACCATTCTTTTTTATAAATAAAACTAGAGCACCCCAAGGTGACACACTTGGTTTAATGAGACCCTTTTCTAACAAGTCTTGGAGTTGTATATTTAATTCCTACAACTTGATTGGGATCATTTTGTAAGGTGTCCTTGAAATGGGTTTAGCCCCTGCCATTAACTCAATAGAGAAATCAAACTCCCACCAAGGTGGTAGGCCTAGGATATTTTTTGGAAATATGTATGTAAACTCATATAAAACTGGGTATTTCGTAAACATCTCCTCATCTCCCTTTTCTCCATATTTCCCATTGATTTTGACTACATACAACATACCACATCTTTTAATTGCCTTCTTTAGTTGCATAGCAGATAACAAATGGGGTTGAAAAGACCCTTGCATACTCTGAACCCTTAATATTCTCTTTTTATCCTTGTTAGTGTATTCCATCCACCTTTATGAGAAGTTGATTAAGGCTCCATGAGCCTTTTATCAGTCTATACCTAGGATAACATCAAAGGCATGAAGTGGTGCTACGTACAAATGCCACATGGTAGCTCCATTGGGTACGGTTATCTCAGCTATAGGGATACATTAATCCATTGAGAAGATCTGTCCATAAACATACTCGACTTTCCACCCTTGTGCAAAAAATCCAAGTATTTTTGACATATCCCCAATAATACTAGTGGAAACAAAACTATTTGTATCCCCACTATCTATTAATATTTTAATATATTTGTTAAACAACTTACCATTAAGTATCATTGGTGTTGCCTATCCATTCAAATATTGATTCTCAATATTTACATATATTCGATGTGATTTCTTCTCTATCCTATAGCTCAAATCTGATATTTGGGGGTACTTCTTAGCATAATGGGGACCCCCACATATGTAGTACCCTACCTTGGATACCTACGGTCTCTTATTTTTTCTCCCCTAATTACTCCTTTTGTGTAGATTCAATTTGCTTAGGGGGATGAGAATTGGAATTGTCCTTCATCTGAAACTTCTTGTTGCCCTTGATTCCCATTGTTCCTTTTAACTAAAATTTTGGTTGCCCTTGTTTCTCTTGTTTTGATTCTTATCCCACTTCATAAATCTTGCACTTTTTTTTTCTTAAGTTCCTATCTCTCCAACTCCATCAACCTTGAATAGTTGAAGAAATACTTTTTAGTTTGAAGATTAGTCTCTTCTTGTCTAGCCAAGTCATAGGCCTCTTGCAAAGTTTTAGGTTTGAGTAGATTAATCATTGTCCTTATCTTAGGGTCTATCCCTAGAATGAACTTATGCACCTTTAGGCATTCATTGCTCTCGTACTTTGGTACATATTGTAGAATTGACAAAAGATCTAACACCTACAAAATGTAAAATGAAATCGACTTGATAATGAAATTTATGTAACCATAATGACAAGAAAATAAATAAATAAGAGTGATCTTCTCATTAATATTAAAGAAATATCTTTACAAATGGTTATAATATATCCCTCTTAGGGATTCACCAAATTGATACAAATTACATCAAGAATTCAATAGTAGATGTCTTCAAAATATCTTTTGTAATCTCCCAAACTGATAATGGAGGGTTTTCCTAGAGACCTCCACTTGATGATGCCAAGAAAGATTATCTTGATTATGATTAGCTCCTGATAAGGCCTATAACCTACAAACATAAGAACCTACAAAGCATCAATAGCAAATGTAAACACTCTCAAGATGAGGCCCACTTCATGATAATACCAATGAAAGTAAATTGTGTAAAACAATGAATAAATGCATGAAATACTAAATGAAAATACATTAAGCTATGTTATAAATAGAATTAAAAGCTACTAAGACTGATCTAATTGATAAGATAGAGAAAATTGAACATCACAACAAGACCATAATTAATCAGGACGACAAACTCTATTAGCTATCATCGGGTCCGATGGCTACACTTGCGGGCACTGTCAGACATAGTGCCACTGAACAAAGAGTTCATTCTCTGTGCTCGATGTGTGGCGACGTCCAAAATATCTATCAAAATGATTGACGTTCTTGGTGTGTTCTTGAGGAATGAATTACAGTAGGATTTGAGTCAAATTCATGGTGAATTGATGATGAACAATGATGAGAATTGTCCTTCAATATCTCCAAAGCTCCATGGATGTGAATGTAAATTTTATGATGAAATATCTACAACACCTTGATGCTTATGAGAGATTGGTCTATCTATTAGGAAATTTGATAACCCTTTGTTATGAAAATTAGGGATCATTTGAATGAAGGAAATGCTCCAATTTATAGACTTTTATTTAGTTGTAATCTTGGTTTCCTGGAGAAGCCAAGATCAAGATTCAGTTAGACTCAAAAAGATAAAGCATCGCTTCTAGAAGTTTCTCGAGCATAATCGTTCAAGATAAATTGCCCTATAATGGATTTTAATCAGATCAAGGAACCCATGTTTGTTACAGACAAGGCCATCCTCGATAGGCATGGTCCACTCTAGGATATGTCATTGAGTCCAACAACCACCACACAACCGCTAGGAAGGACAAAAACCCAAGTTGAGAAGGATTTGTTTTCCTTGTTTGAGTGGTTTGAACCATTTTTAGGTCTTGGGAAGGCCCAAAATGAGTTATTTGGCTTGAAAAGGTGTCCACATGAGTAGCCTCCTTAGCATGAAGTGCTTTAGGTGTCTGCAGATACCCCTTTTTGAGATGCATTGTAGGAAAACACAACACTAAGCAAAAATAGACAACCTAACATCACATTACAGGTTGATTGATGTTCATTGATCTGGTCAAATTTAGATACCCCAATCATGAAAAGAGCATACATTTATGAATCATTACCTCCAACAAAAGGGTAGGCTTAATTTGACTAAAACTTTTACGAATCTGAAGGCATTCAGGTAGCGTTGTCAAGCTACATGGACTGTGAGTTTAGACTAACAAAGGTTTAGTTTAGTATTTTTTCTTTTTGCCCCAAAAAATAGGGAAGTTTATGATAGTTGTTAGCAATAATTCATGGATGAACGCAATTATCATGATTAAGTGTTTGATTGTTGATTGTTGATTATGAATTATTTTATTATGACTACCCCGTCAAGCGATGAGTCGATGAGAAAATGGTAAGTGATGAAAGCAACGAGTCACTTGACCGAGATAATTGATTTGGACATTACAAGATGATAACCTTTGTAAATGGAAAGTCCTATTATAGCTGTGATTTCAACCATTATGAGTAATTGTACATCTCTATCCTGTGAAGCAGTACAACCATATGGATTTCTTAGGAAATCAAGATGATAGCAATTCAATTAAAGCATGTAGTGAATCACTATGTTCGATAATTAGATGAAAATTCATAGAGGAATGAAATGTACACCTCATTCTCATGGAGTAGTTCGATTGCAATGGCCTTATTGGGGATTGAAGTGAAGACATTTCAATTAATCAATGAATGATTTGGTTCAAATGATCTTATGGTAATTTACTCATATTATCGGAGTACATGGATAGCAAATTATTACAACTGCCAAGTGTATAGGGTAAATAACTAGATACGAGATGCATTTGAGATTTTGTTTATTTGATTTTTTTATGAATTTTAAAATTTTATGATGAATATGGACCAGTAGATGTGATTAAATGTCCAATATGAAACTCATGGTGGTGATAAAATGATTGCATTTATTGTTAAGTGGAGGCCATCCTGAGGAACAACAATGAAAATGTGCAAATTCTTTGGCCATCATGAGGTACAATAGCTGCATCAAAATGTGATCACCTTTAAGGGAACGACTACTAATTTTAGAAAATATAAAAGAAATTTTGGTAATTTTACTACCATTTTTACATCTAGCAATGAGAGAAAAGTAAGATCTAAAGGAAAAGAGAGATAACTTGATACAAAACGCTACCAAAATCAAGACAAACCATCATGATTGACCAACCTGAGGCTTCGACGAGTGGTAGATCCAAAGCTCCTAAGGTAGGCTCTCCATCCAACTCTCATGAATTGTGAAATTTAAAAGTAACTTCACTAATTAATGGGCTAAATGAACCACATTAAATTGTTGGCAATGAATCTCACCCCTAGTTTAGGATTTAGCTTAGGATAGCTTAAGGGGAGGAAATGTTGAATTTTTTTTGCATTTTTGGGTTGGGACAAGACCCCTTGTGGGTGCCACTATGGGGCCATCCTAGGTAGGAGTGGGGTCTGACTAGCAAAAAGGGGGTCGTCAGGAGGTTTTTCAACCATGTTTGAATTCCAATGGTCAGAAAATTGATCGTTGGTGATGGCTGTCACGGGGTTCGATGATGACCATGGCAGTCGTCAGGGCCCTGAGCAGCTGCCAACCTTTGAATTTTTTTTATTATTTATTATTTATTATTTATTTTTATTTTTTTTGAATTTTTTTAATGTTTTTGATTGATTTTTCATTTTTTGATGTTTGTGATCGATTTTTTATTTTTTTATGTTTGTGATTAATTTTTTGATTTTTTTTATGTTGGATGATTTTTTGATTATTTTTTTATTTTGATTTATTTTTTTGAATTGTGTGCTACTATGCATCAAACTCTGATAGCTCAGACTACGAAGCCTAACTTATTCTTGGAGCTATGGGCAGTGTTGGCTAATGATGACTGGGAGTGGTTTGAGGCAATCGACCTCAAACATGTTATGCACTTATTGACTGTAATGTCAAATCAGTCTTACCTCACGGTCTTGGCTCATTGTTGGGAATACAGGACCAACACATTATATCTCCTCACTAGTGAGATGACGATGATGTTGGAGGATGTCAACCGGATTTTTAGGATCCCCATCGATGGATTGGTTATCACTTCTTCTTTGACTCGATATTGAGAGAGTATTTTAGAGAGGATTTTTGGTGCTACAGCTACTGAGGCACTAGGGGGTGTTGGGAAAAAATATTGGTTAGTTTTCTATTTTCAGATTCATTGCCTCATTTAATTTTTCAACTCGGGGTAGCTTGTAAACTTGTGAGCAACCTAGCAAAACATATGCTTGTAATTTCTTCCAATCAGATGAGTCTCTCAGATTTATGGTTTGGGGGGTGTTGGTGTTTCATTGGAGTTCTGATTTAGTTTCCAAACCACTAATATATCCTACATAATCTAAGACATGACTAAATTCTATTCAAAACAAAAATTGTACACTTGCTAGAAATTACAGAGAACAAGGGAAATAACATAAATTAAAATTAAGCTATAGGAAATAAAATTGAATTGAAAAAGATAGAAAATAGGAAAAAATATAAGAGAAGAACATTGTTGAGAGTGGGCCCATGCTTCTAGTAGGTTCTGTCCGTATTAAATCATTAATCGAATGCAAGTTAATTTAATCATAAATAACTCAAAAATATTTTATTCAAATTGCAGTAGGATAGGTACAGGAAAAACCTGGGATTACATTTTTAGGGGTGGCCTACATATTTATAAGATATGCGGCCATACCCTATTACAAATTGGAAATAAATCAAATGTTTGATTCTATTTTTCAATAGTATGCATGAATAAAGGGAATCGAGTAAAATATCAAGCTTTTAAAACTATTTCAACATATTCTATTTTATCAGAATACGTATGATATTTTCTTTACTTGATTTACATAGTTTTTTACATAACATATGAAAAATAGATAGATAATAATCTTTGACATTGTCCCTAATCTGGATTCAACACTGAGACTCCATCTGCATCCTTTGTTGAAATCGTGTTCTGTTTTGTTGACAACAGGGTCGTGCTGGAATTTGGCTTCAGTGGGAATCAGGTGCCTTATCTATAGAAGTCAAGAAGTGGGCACCAAAATGAGAGTCAGGCACCTAAATGTAATAAGGTTCCTGATAGTCAAGCACCAAATGGGAATCGAGCACTCATTAGTCAAGCACCAAATAGGAATAAAATTCTTTAAAGGGAATTGGGCACCTGACTTAGTGCTTTACACTGGTGTACTACATATATTTTGCCTTTAATTTTGCCATCATAAAATTGAAAGTACCAGGTTCGAGTGGGACCTTGACATAAATATGCTAATACACAACAAATTCTATGAAATCTACACAAAAATACACTAAAAAAAAAATATTAAATATCATGTAAAATAAATTGTTAAACATATATAAAATTCTCATAAAACATATATATCTATAGAAATAAGTGTCGTAGTTCATAGGGAAAGTAGTAAAAAAAAAGCATATACAGAGCTCATCATTCCCCCATGCTTAAGGGTTGGCACGTCCCTATGCCACTTTATACTAGTAATTACCAGTTTCATTTACAACCTTCCAGTAAGCCTTGACTATTTCTTTCCTCTTCTTTGTAATGGCCTTAGATTTTTTCTTATCTTTGGGCTTTCACCCTTTTGGTGCTTTGGGAGTGGTTGCCTCCTGTTCCTACTATATCTAGCACTTACTGCACCAAACTAGATGACTTGGACCTACTCTTTTACCTGGTTGTTTTCTTATCCAGGCTACTTTTCCTTTCTCAAATTTTAAGTAGTAACCAATAAAAATGGTGGCATCCTTTTGGAATGTGGGCTAAACCATCTTCTAGTATTCATGGTGAAGGGGTAAACATTATCCCACTGGTACTACAAACTCATAACCAAATGGGATGCTAGAATTCTTAGCAACCTTGGTTGTATGCAGATTGGCCCTTGTTGGGTTGAATTTAGCATTATCCTTAGACTCTATTTCTTCCATCAGAGGGGTTTTGCTACTTGTTTCTTGATCTGTAGGTGATAAAAGACTTAAAAATCCCATCTTCAGGAAATATACCTTCATCTTTGAAGGCTGATTACGTATTGACCCATACAAGTCACATAATTGTGTTGGTCGAGCAACTTTGATTTTCAGCCAAGGATTTTTGGATACCTCTCTAGACTCTTTTATGGTTTCCTTGGCCTCTCTATTAGAGGCTTTCTTACACTCATTTTTATCTGCTTTAATATCTGTCTTGAAGTGTTTAAACTTTAGTCTATGCTTATCAAACATATTTAAGGTCTCTACCCATTCCTCATCAAAATTCATGCTCGATTCTTTTAACTGTGTAGTTCTTGCTCTAGTTCTAGGTCTTCATTAATATTCCTTTACAACCTTTCTCTTTGGTCTCATATTTTTGGGCTATCTTTCAAGGTATGCTAGCATTGTTGTTGCTTTCTATTTTTAGCATATACAGGCTATTGAGTCTCCTCTACATATCCTAAAGGTATGAGCTTAGGTGAATTCTCAGTTTCTTTTTGTGGATCATATTACTACTTTGCTGGAATTACCTTTTTCTCCTGAGGCTATTTAGCCCCTACATCCGCTTGAGAATGTTGCGACTCAACCCATCTATCCTGGTTAGGTTTTTGATCTACTGAATGGGTAGAATCCTGAGGTGTTTTAGCTTTTAAATTTCCTTCTTCACCCTTGTTTGAAATATAAGGCTCTTCAACCTCCAATTCATCCTTCTTTTCATCTTGTTCTATAGATTTTTTTGAATTTTGAGGTTCTTCAACCTCAACTTCATCTTCCTGATTTACTTGTTCTACAAAGTGAGATGATGAACATGGTTGATCCACTTCCATTGCAACATCCATACCTTGCTCATTTTCTATGTGAGAGTGTAGGGAAGTACTTTCAATTATAATTGTGGGGGATATTTTATGAGATTGAGGGCTCCCCTATTCAAACAAATTTTGAGCAAAAGCCATAGAGTGGTCTCTTACCTCAACCTCTTGGCTGGAATTTTTGGCATCTGATCTCCAAGAACCAAATGATGCCACCTTATCTTCAAAATATATAGAGGTAGTGGTCATATCAATTGCCTAATCAGTTTGAACCCTTGCATCCACTTTATTCGATTGCTCAACTTTCATTGGCTTTCCCTGTAGTTGTAATTCTCCTATTTGTCCATGCAGCTACATAATCATTTGATACAATTCATGCATTTTTAGTGTAGCTACTTTCCTTGAATCTTGAAATAGAGTATGTTCTTCCTTAAATTTGGCCTCCCAAGTGGAATCCTATTCTTTCAATAATTACAATTGTTGCTACAAATCCTTCGTCTAGTCCTCCTATTGTAAATCTTCTGTTTGCACCTCCTATTGAGGAATATACCATCTGGAAATGTCTTGTAAAATATGTGCTAGATACTCTTCTTGGTTCAACTCATCAATTACTGCCTCATCATGTGATGAGCTAGAAACCACCATAGAGGCCTTAATCCTTCTGCTTCTAGTTCTGGTGGAAACTAGCATGAAAGTAGGGCTTGGAGGATCATGCCCTACCTCATTGTCAAATTGAGGATCAATAGGGAACAAAGCCTATTCTGCTTCATCATAAAATTAGGGAAAATTAGGGAATGAGGCTTGTCCTAATTCCCATGTATTTTCCTTAAACGAGGATGCAGGCATCGTCTCTACTTGCTCTGTCATATTATCAGTTAGTTGATCCATATGTATTGCCACTTTAACTTCTTCTGCTCTTGGAATTGTATTATTGCCCTCAACTTCCTCAATCATCACATTTTTGTGTGACTCTGCATATCGCACCAAGGCTAAAATTAGGCCATGGTGAGCCAAGGTAGATGTTGTGCCTACCTGGTACCATTTGGCCTCATCTTTGAGTACACATGTAAGGTAATGGGGGACATTGATCTTGTCCCCATGCAGTATATGGTTGAGAAATAAAAAATGATTCAAATTTATCTTGGAGTACCTACCAGAATAGGTGAAGAATTGTACGATCTACTCGAAAACTAACCTTTAGAGCTTAGGAATGTGCTTCTTGGGTAAACCAGCGTGCGCCAGGTGCTCTGTCAGACTTCCAAATAATATCTATGCATAAAGAGTTGGGTTATATTTTTTGTATGTGTGCTCCCCTATTATAGGAAGGCCTGTCACCATGGAAATATATTATTCGGTGACTAGAATATCTAGTCCCCACATATGAACAACCCCATCCCTCATGGATGCTACAAGATCATTAGCTACCTTTGTGTCTTGGACCTGGCTAACCAGTCGACAATACTCCATCCAACCTAAAACATCAAATTGTGTTTGGACGTTCATAGAAATACCTGAGTAGTCATTAGGTTTACTTTTATTTAAATCATGGTTCTTAAACTTTTCTCCCATAAATTTGAATGCAAATTTCCCTTCGACTTAAGATTCACTTTGCAATTGTTCACACTTTGGTTCTTTTGGGTTATGAAACTTTGTAATTTCCCTCCTTACATGGTAATTGTTTGGTAAGTAGTTTCTAAAATTGGTTGCTTCCTTGGATGTAGGTGGTTAACTATCATAAATACATTTATCCATGTAAAATTTCCTTAAAACATGTGTCGGATCTTACATAGGTGATAACCATAAGCATTTTACCAATCAGAGTTATGACATGTGGAAAAGTGCCAAGTGGAACAATACGGGTGGCTAGGACTACAATGGGGGTTGTGCTGGCACTTTTTCATAGACACACATGCGTATGAAAATAATATATACATAAAATAGAAAATTTAATCATGTACCTAAATTTATTTTGTGTGTACCATGTGCAGATATCCATGGTGTATTGTTATTGGCTGGTGGATGATGACTAGGCAAACCACAATAAAAAATGATGGTCATATTTTCCATACGGTGAATTTTTGTCTGTGTGACTGGTTCTTGATAATTACAATATGATACATTTGAGACATCCTGTAAGGTTTCAAAACAAAGGTTAGAAAAAACATATCTTCATGGGATGACAAACATCCCCTCCTCAAAAGTTATTTGCTGATAACTTTTCTCTTTGGTATGTGCACAATCTCTTTAATGGATAAAATTAAAATAATTTCATCCGTGATAGATTTGACTTTGTGCATGAGTGGAGTGCTGACATGGCTCGGGCCACTTACCAATACTAAATTTTATTTTTACAAGGCACAAATGCCCATAAAAATAGAAAGTAGACACCTTTTTCTATGTGGAAATCAGGTGCCTTCTTTTGAATCAAGGCACACAGGTGCCTAGAAAATAGAAAGCAGATGCCTTAGCAATCGAGAACCATGCTTAACATGGAAAGTAGGCACCTTTTTTTAGAAATCATGCACTGTACTTAAAGCAAACTTTCTACAATACTCAAGCTTTATATACAACTTCTTTTTCATGATATGTTCAGGAGATTAGGTGTTGCTTTCTCGAAAAATGGAAGTTGGATACCATATCCTTGGAAAAACCAAGAATTAGACATCGGTCTACCAAAAAATGGACATAGGCACCATCTCCTTGATATACTGGGATTCAGATTATTTGTCTCATACAAATAGGAATCGGGTGCTACCTTCTCGAAATATAGGAATCACGTACCTTATTTCGTAAAACGGGAATCGAGCATCATTTTCTCTAAGAACCAGGAATTAGGTGCCTTTCTCATAAAAAATGGAAATTAGGTGCTCCTCATTTATTTCAACATCTACTTGATATGCCCACTTATGTATGCTTAAGGTTGATCAGGTCTTTAGCACTCTAGTTGAAGAATAGGGACAAAATCAGCATCCGCTACCTAAACCAACAATTGAGTGTTTTATTGTCCATAAAGACTAATCCAAACACTCTTGTACAGATTCAGGTTTGTATTCTCCTTTCTAAATGGGGATAAACTACTCCTACTACAAATAATTCTTTTAGAAATATGGGAAGGTCCAGGTTCATGGATCGTATGCTTGTTAGGCCTAGGTTTCCTAGGCTACCTAACAACTGCACTCAGGGCATCATTCCTGCAAAACATAAATACAACTAAAAAAAGAAATTTTTAAAAGAATAATTTTTTTTGGGACCATGTGGATTATGTCCACATATTACTAACTCAATTTGAAATTATAATCAACTAGGGTCTCACCCATTCCTAATCTAGAATTCATCATGTATGTTTCAGACACATGATATGGATGAAAGCAGTGACCATTGACTATTAATGTAATGTTGCTATCGTCAATTGTTTTGATCCTAACAAATCCATTTTTGATGACTTAAACCTCTTCATATGGCCCCATACAATATTGCATGAGCTTACCTTTCTTTTCTTGGAATTGGGATTCATACAGTTTTGCCCATTCCTCCACTTTGAGTTGTTTTGGCTTGGTGTGGCTGTCATGCCACTTTGTTCTTTATTTTTGGATGACCTCTGTTCTTTGCATAGCAGCAAGGTGGTATTCATCCAACTGGTTAAGTTGTTGAATCTATTCCTTCTGTGCATCATCCAGGTTTATATTTAAATCTACTGTAGTTATAAGTGTTTTCACTTCAAAATCTATAGGCACCATAACATTCTTCCCATATACTAGTTGGAATGGTGTGAAACTAGTAGTAGTCTTCCAGGTGGTCCTGTAGGTCCACACTACTTATGGTAATCTAGTGGTCTAGTCCTTCCTATGTTGTTGTACTATATTTGTTAGGATATTCTCCAACTCTTTGTTGGTTACCTCAACTTGCCCATTTGCTTGTGGGTGGTAGGGAGTGATTTTATTATGCCTAATTTTATATTGCTGCATGAGTTCTTGAATCTTATTTGAATTAAATTGAGGTTCTTGATCAGTTATGATCTCCCTTGGAACCCCATACCTTGTGAAAATATATGAGTATAAGAAGTTTGCTATAGTCTTCTCTTTTGAATCATGCAATTCTTGCACTTCAATCCACTTGGTCACATAGTCAGTACAAACTAAGATATACCTCTTACATGTTGACTATGGATTAATGGGTCCTATGAAGTCCATCCCCCATTTATCAAATGGCTTTATATGACCATGTAGTTGGAGTGGCATTTCATATTTGAGAATAGGTCTACCCATCCTCTGACATTGATCACACTGGCTCACATGCTTGGCTGCATCTTTGAATAGTGTAGGCAAGTAACAACCAACCTACAACACTTTGTATGTAGTTATTTTTCTTGAAAAATGGCCACCACAAGGTTCATAATGGCAAGCCTTCAATATTATATTATCTCATTCTCAACAACACACCTTATCATGATATGATTAGGCCCTGTTTTAAACAAACACCCATCAATCCATAAGAAGTCTTCACTTTTCTTAATTAAAGTTTATTTTTCACGTGGTGAAAGTGTAGGGGATACTTTACCAATGGCTAAATAATTAGCCATATCTACGTACCATGATATCATTTCATTCAGAGAAAACAAATGATCATCTAGAAATTTATCATTTGTAGCTGCATGATCTGGAGGTGTCAACGTGGACAAGAAATCAACTACCACATTTTCTTTACCTAGCTTTCTACTATTGTCACATCAAACTCCTACAAAAGCAACAACCATATAATAATTCTTCCACTAATCCCAGGTTTGTTTGTCAAGTATCTAATAGTTGAGTGATCAATATGTACAAAAACCTGATATCCTATGATATAATGATGATTTTTTTAAGAGCATATATAATTGCAAGAAATTCCTTTTTTGTAATAGTATAATTGAATTCAGTACTTGTGAGGTTTTTACTGACATAATAGATGGCATAGAAATCATCATCATCCTTTTGTCCCAACATTGACCCTATTGCATTGTTAGATGCATCAACATATATGTGAAAAGGTATGGTCCAATTTGGACCTCTCAATACTGGAGCAGTAATAAGTTTTTCCTTTAAGGTGTTAAATTCTTGTTCACGTTCCTCTATCCAGATAAACTCTATGTCCTTTGATAACAAGATGCTCAAGGGTTTAGCAATTTTAATAAAGTCTGCTATAAACCTCCTATAGTAACCAACTGATCCCAGGAAACTATGAATATCCTTCTATGTTTTGGGAGTAGGAAGGTTTTGGATAACTTCTATCTTATTCCTATCTACTTTGATCCCATATGTAGAAATGTGATGTCCTAAAACTATCCCTTCTTGCATTAGCATATAAAATTTCTTATTGCTTAGGGATAGGTTAGTTTCCTCACACAACTTAATTATTTTCTCCAAATTTTCTATGGTTGTTTCAAAAGTTTCACCATATATCGTGAAATCATCCATGTATACCTCCACAATTTCTCCAATCATGTCAAAGAAGATGCTCAAAACTACACTCTAAAATGTGGTAGGTGCATTGCACAAACCAAAAGGTAAAACTCGATAAGCAAAATTTCCCCAAGGGCAAGTAAATGTGATCTTATCTTAAACTTCTTCCCCTATTTGAATATGATTATATCCACTGAACCCATCCATGAAAGAAATATACTTCTTACTTGATAAGGTGTCAAGGACTTGATCTATGAAGGGTAAGGGAAAGTGGTATTTCTTAGTTGCTTTGTTCAGCAACCTATAATCCACACAAATTTGCCACTTGCCATTTTTCTTGGGCACCACCACCAAAGGTGATACCCATTCACTATCTAAAATGGGGTATATGAACCCAACTATGAGGAGTTTTTGAAGTTCAAATTTGACAATTTATTTCATAGCTAGATTCATCCTTCTCTATGGTTGTCTTACTATTTCAACCTGGTCTTCCAAATATATCCTATGAGTACAGGTTTCAAGAGTTATTCCTCTCATGTTCGAATAATCCCAAGCAAAGGCATCTTGATGTTTTACCAATGTTTGTTTCAGTTTGATTTTTTGTTCAACTATCAAATTGTCATCTATGTTCAACACTCTACAATGTGCAACCTCTATGTGTGGAATATGGTGGTCTTTTCCTCCCACTAATGGTAAATCAAGAGGAGGATAGGAGGGTTCTCCTTGGAACAAGTGTGATATCACCCTATCCTCATCACTCTCATCCTCCAACTCATCAAGTTTTATGATAGATTGGATTATTGATAGACCACCAATGTTCTGATTTTCATTTTTAGGTTCTCTTAACAATTCTACAGGTTGTAAAGGTGGATGGATGATTAGTTTTTTTATGTTCTAACCATAAAAAATGGTCATTTGGCCATCTCTATAGCTTATGTAAGCATCAACTATTACCATCCAAGATCTACCTAAGATTAATAGATATCCATCCAATCCATACTTAGATTGTAACACTAAGAAATCTACTGGATACTCCCATGCATCCACTATAATAGTGATATCCTCCAACATTCCCTATAGGAGTACTATAGACCTATTTGCCAACTGTAAAATAGTCTTGGTTGGCTTCAGGTTAGATAGTTTAAGCTGTTGCATGGTTTCTTTGGGTATGATATTAATGGTAGCCCCCAAATCTACTAATGTATTGGGTAAAACACAACCCTCTATTTGTACAATTAGGACTGGGATTCTTGGATCTGATTAATTTTGGCTATAGGTGTTCCCTAACATAAGATTAGCTAATTGACCCACCAAACTGATTATCTTTGTAGGTTATTTTCCTGGTTTCTTCAGGCACAATTCTCTTATGGTCTTGCCATAGATAGGAATATATTTGATGGCCTAAAATAGAGGGATTATGACTGTCAGTTTCTTTAGACTAGAGAGAATATCAAATTTTGATTGTACTTACTTTTTGGGTTCCTACAACCTTTGTGGAAAAGGTGGAACCTCTTCTTTGTTATTTATAGGTGTTGATTCTTATTCTACTTCTACTATAAGAGGTGATTCCTATTTTTCTAATTCTATTTTTTCCTCCTCTTCTACCAAAGGAGTGACTTCCACACCTACTTGTTTCCCTAACCTTAATTGTATTGGACTAAAATCTACTTTGATATTTTACATGGGGTACATATCATTTTCCATTTGATAAGTTGGTTGTTATTTATTATTTGGATTGGCTATAGGTTGTGCTCATAGTTGAGTAGGCCTAAAAGCAAGAGGAGATGGTAGGGTTGGATGTAGTGGAAATGGAGCATCCTATTGTAGGTTTTGATTCTAAGAATTATGGTTCCTCCACTACTACCTGGGTTGTTGGTATTACATATATGGATAGGGGTTGTAAGGATTTACTCCTTAGGGATATTGATTCCAAGGTTGTTGTTCCCACTAGCCCATATTGGGTGGCTGATCTTGACCATGGTTCTAAAAATTGCTGCCCCTATAAGATAGCATTCTTGTTGGCATGTTGTTTCCCATAGGAGATTGCTACTAATTTATCCTATTACCCACAAAGTATGCTTCTGATACCTCAGGTTCCTCTCTAGATTTTTATAACTATGAACATAAGTTTGTTTTGTGATATTTTGAACAAACAACACACACTCAAACTTTGTTTTCAAGACATTCATTTCTAGGGTGTTTTCCCTTGCATTAGGACAAAATTAGGCCAATGCTGCCTCATTTTCCTACTTTTTTTGAAGCAGAAGGGTGTCCATTTGAAGATCCAAATATGATAACATCTCACTCTTGAGGTCTTCAAGCATATTGCCTATTTTTGTTTTAGTGACAATGGCTAATTGTTTGATATTTCTAGGGGTCAACTTACCTTTCCTTCTTGAAAATTTTCAACACAAATTCTGAATATCATCCATATGATGTTGATAAATATACCCTCTAGAAATCATGCTTAAGGCTTCTAGAGATTCATTTGTAAGTCCCTTTAAGAAAATACTTCTTAAGGACCTGTCTCCTAGTTTTGAATGGGGTGATCTTTGTAAATTAAAGTTGAACCTATCCCAATATTCCTCCATAAATTCCCCTTACCTTTGTGTCATGTCTAGGACTTCTCCCCTGGCATCACGTGCTCTGCAAAAATATTGGTATTGATCTAGAAAAAAATTCTTCAATTCTTCCCAGGAAGTTATCTGTTTATTCTCTAAACAGATGAACCAACATAAAGCTAAATCATCAAGAGTGGAAGAAAACAATTTTAGTTTTTGGGCATCAACCGTATAATCCACTGATCTACATAGGACATCAAATTTAAACAAAATAGATTTGGATCTTTTGTTGGTAGTCCTCTAAATATTGGAATATGGGTAGGGGAGGTATGTTTAATCTTGTGGTCTCCTTGTACCTCTCTTATGGGAAAATTAAAACTAGTGGATGCTTTCTCTACATCAGCCATCTTATCTGTGAATAGGGTATCTACACCAACTACGTTCAAAGTAGCTTTCAAGGCTTCTAGATCATTTATCTTATCCAATAGAAGGATTACTAAATCTGTTTTTGATATAGTTCCTTCTCTAACTACTTGTCAACATCAAAATTTTAATAAGTCTTCCTCAGACTGAAATCTACTTATCTATGATCCTTCTCTAATATTTTGCTAATTTGTTTTAGAAGGATCTTGTGCAAATACTGGATGTTCAAGCCAATGCATAGGTGGATATTGTGGAGAAGAGATTTCAGTATCAGGATCAGGTACAACTGAATCAAAAGACTTTTAATAAATGCCTTTATTTTTTTAAAAATGATCATCCAGTCCTCTATTCTTAGGTGGAATCATACAAAGCTAAAATGGAGGTTATGTAGGTATCAAACTAAACTACTACTAACATGCTTCCTTCAGAATAAGAAATTATAGTAGGCTACTCCCTAGCAACAATGCCAACATATTGGGCAAAAAAAATGGTTAGTTTTCTACATTCAGATTCATTGCCTCATTTAATTTTTCAACCCGGGGTAGCTTGTAAACTTGTGAGCAACCTTGCAAAATATATGCTTGTAATTTCTTCCAATCAGATGAGTCCCTTAGATTTATGGTTTGGGGGGTGTTGGTGTTTTGTTGGAGTTTTGATTTAGTTTCCAAACCACTAATCTATCCTACATAATCTAAGACATGACTAAATTATATTCAAAAACTGAAACTACACACTTGCTGGAAATTACAAAGAACAAGAGAAATAACAAAATTTTAAAATTAAGCTACAAGAAATAAAATAGAATTGAAAAAGATAGAAAATAGGGAAAATATAAGGGAAGAACATTTTTGAGAGTGGACCCACACTTCTAGCAGGTTCTGCCCATATTAAATCATTCATTGGATGCAATTTGATTTAATCAAAAATGACTCAGAAATATTTTATTGAAATTGCAACAGGATAGGTACAAGAAAAATCCAAGATCACATTTTTGGGGGTGGCCTGCATATTTATAAGATATGCAACCATGCCCTGTTACAAATTGGAAATAAATCAAATGTTTGATTCTATTTTTTAATAGTATGCATGAATAAAGGGAATCGAGTAAAATATAAAGCTTTTTAGACTATTTTAAGGTATTCTATTTTATCATAATACATCTGATATTTGATTTACTTAATATACTTAGATTTTTTACATAATAGCTAAAAAGTAGATAGCTAATCATCTTTGAAATTGTCCTTGGTCTAGATTCAACACTGAGACTCCATTCGCATCCTTTGCTAAAATCACATTCTGTTTTGTTGACAACAAGATCGTGCTAGAATTTGACTTCAATGGGAATTAGGTGCCTTATATATAGAAGTCAGGAAGCAAGCGCCAAAATGGGAGCTAGGCACCTAATGAGGATCAGGTGCCCGATAGTCAAGCACCAAATGGAAATTAGGTATCTGTCAGTAAAGCATCAAATTGGAATTAGGTGCTTCAAAGGGAATTAGGCACCTGACTTAGTGCTTCACACCGATGTACTACAAATATTTTGCCTTTACTTTTGCCATCATGAAATTGAAAGTGCCAGGTCCGAGTGGGACCTTGATGTAAATATGCTAATACACAACAAATTCTATGAAATCTACACAAAAATACACTCAGAAAAATATTAAATATCATGCAAAATAAATTGTTAAACATATATAAAATTCTCATAAAACATATATATCTATAGAAATAAGTGTCATAGTTCATAGGGAAAGTAGTACAAAAAATGAGCATATACAGAGCTCATTAGGGGTTATAGACCACGAAGAGATCTTAGTTAGCAGATGGTATGAGTGGTGCATCTTCTCTTGGTGATAGGCAGTGGCCATGTACATATCTAATGTAGTACAACTCGATTTATCAAGAGCAAGGTTCCCTTGGAACCTCCTAGACATGGTACAAGACTTAGTGGAGTGCGACTTATAGGACTGGTGATTATGGCATGGGGTAGCACTCTCTTGGTACCTCTCTATGATGAGTTGTATGAGATACAATATTGGTGATGGGTGGGAGTGGGATGCAGTCTTCTACTTCAGATCTGGGGATGGGAGCACATCCAAGCAGATCGACCTACTAGATTATCAATGTTCCAAGTTGACTTAGGGGATGATGATATTGCCTATGCAACATGGTGGTTACAGGATGAGGAGGTTGGCTAGATCCGACCACATGAAGGTGTGCTAGCACATTACATAGAGTTGTTGGAGGGACTACAATATGGTCATATTATATGGAGGTCCTGCTTGGATTGTCCTAATTAGCTTTAGATAGGGAGGTACCTAGCTAGAGTGAGGCATGACAGATGGCTTATGGGCAACCACGGGAAGGAAAGAGAGTATTTCCATTACTCTTATATGAATAGGCAGTTTGGCATAGCTTAGGATGTGCTAGAGGAGCTAGTACTCTATCATTGTAGGCACATCAAGATACAATTTGAGCCACCTTAGATAGAGCAGTTATCAGAGGAGGTGGGCCTTCCAATTATAGATATAGATTTAGAGGATCTAGGGACCACTATTGAGTATGATACTTGGTGGATATCTCAGCTATGGCATGTTGGCAGACCTATGAGGAGATATATAGTAGCATTAGTGGATGAGGATGATGATGATGGTGAGTGATGAATGCATCGTAGGATAGAGGATGAGTGGGGTTAGGCTGTAGGATAGATGGATGAGCCTCAGGATAAGGAGGAGGGTGAGGAGGATGTCTTGAGTGATGAGGTGGCATAGTTGCGAGCATAGTTGTAGGTTGTACAGATGTATCTATAGACTTATCAAATGTAGTTAGTAGAGTAGGATACTAGTATTGCTCTAGTCTAGAGTTAACTCAATGTTGGATAGTAGCAATGGCAGGGATACATGGAGAGAGATACTCTCCAGGCTTAGGTGGATATGGCCAAAATGATGATAGACACTCTACAGGCCCATATGGTAGCCAAGACCACTGAGAAATATGCTAGGATCATGAAGATGAATGCTCTCAGAGTTAAATTTGTGGTCGCACCTACAAGCACAAGATAGGCTATAGCAGGTACACAAGCTGTAGGCAATATGGTAGGGTTGCAGACTTAGGTGACTAGACTACAATATTTGGTTAGTTAGTATGATGATGGGCACTAGTTTGATGGTGCATATATTCAGTAGTTAGAGGGATGGATTGTACTCTACCTATAAAACCCACTACAAGTGGATCTCATAGGAGTCTATGTAGTGAGTCTGGACAATCCTTAGTGCACCCTAGTCCTAGGTCAATAGCTCGATTAGAGATATCAACAAGTAGTAGTTCTAGGCAACCTCATAGAGATGGGGCTAAGGGTGGAGGTGACTCAGGGGGTGCATGCCTTGCTTGATATAACATGATATTTTTATCATTTTTGAGTGTAAGGTCTAAGGACCTACATAGTTGTAGCCTGTAAGAAATTTTGTACCATGATGTACTTTCTTATTCACACACACACACACACACACACACACACACACACATATATATGTATATATGATATCTTCTTTGATGACTCATTATGTGTTATGATTTTGATTTTATGTTCATGGATGCATTAATGGATGTAATGCCTATATGATGATGTGATTATGCTATATGTATGCGATGTACTAATGACATGTAATATGTAGATGATTAATGTATGATTATATGTGATCTATATGTGTAGTGTACTACTATATATGCTTATGTCGATGTAGTAGTGAATGTTAAATGCATATTTAGATTTGTTCAATTATTTATGTATTTAATCTATGGTTATATAATATGGTGGATGTAATGTGTGTGTAATGCATTAATTTCATGAGGATGGTCTACTGCAAATATACCTGTATGCTTTAATCACTTAAAACATAATGAATGAATCTAATGTGTGTTTAACAAACTAATAGTAGAAACCACATAATGTATAAAAATCATAAATAAAATGTTAATTATTATCATAAGAATTAATCATTTAAACATCCATATGTGAAATGAGATGATGTGATATGGAATGATGTGAAATGTATGGGATTTATGTCAGTAAAATTTGTTGTTTTCTTAGTGCTAAAGGCAAAATGTTCCAAAAACGTGTCGGCCAATTGCTCAAAGGTGTATATGCTATGACATGGTAGATGATTATACCATTCTAATGCACCCCTAGCCAATGTTATAAGGAAAGTTCTCAACATCAAGGGGTCATTTTATTGGAGGTGAAAGCACATATTGATGAAGTTATCACATGCTCTTGGCATATTCATCACCTTTGAACTTTTCAAGTTTAGGCATCTCGAAATGTGATGGGTATGGTGGTGATGGCACTAATGGATGCAAAGAATGATTGTTAAGCTACATTAGTGTGGGTTTTTGATAAACTAAAATTTGAGCTTATTTTTCTAATGAATTTAACCAATCAGTTAGCACTTTATATGCCCATAGAAAAATGATATGATTTACCTATTATCACCCTTGATTAGGTAGTGGGGGGCTGATTTTGATGTTGAGGTGGGTGATAAGTATAATCATTACATACCTCATCATAAATGGATTCAGGGTAAGTATCTACTTGTTCTTGATGTTCCCATCAGGGCTCTTCATATAAATACTCTTCTTGTTGATATTGGTACTATTGAGGAGTATGAGGGTCTTGATGATAACCAGGCAGCAGCATTTGATGTTGAACACAAATTTGGAATGGTCAGGGGGGAATATTTTGAGATTGTATTAGGTGCCTTATGCATTGTTACATACTATATGTGCTAGGTGTAAGCACCACTTCATGTAATGCATTTTGCAATTGCTCTTGTTGTATCTTTAATTGATACAACCTTTGTAGGTGTGCTCATTGTGGGTCCACCCACTGTTGATTTAACTATTGTTGATCTAATGGAAATTGATCTGTATGTTGTTGTTGGTTAAGATGTGGCCTAAGTGTGTGATGTGTATGATCCAATTGCTCAGGTGTATGGGGTCTATGTACCCTCGTATTTGAAATATAGATGGGTTTATCATGTCTTCCCCCCATAGTAGGATCTATTACTTATTTTCCATGATCCCAAAATGTTGCATTGACTTGATACTCTGGTTTATGAATGGGATCTATATAGTATGGTGATGTAGAGATGTAATGTGGTTGCACCAAGTACTATTCATGAGGAGTAGGAGGATGACTTGGGTCCTCTTCCTCATATATGAGGAATGAATGATATTCAGGCTTAGATGTAAGCTTTGTATATTCAAGCTGCACATAAGCACAATGTGTGCATGCAGAGTACTCTTCATGAGGAGTAGGAGGGTGACTTAATCGATCAAACAGGTTGTTTTGCTCATCCAGGATAGGCAATGGTGTATACCCATGTTCATGTTTCTATTGATGTATAGAGAAATATGGGATGTGAACCCATGATATTGACCTACTAGACCTCTCAATGGGAGTCTTATCCTTTTTATAAAATTCTATCAAGGTATCCAAGTCAGGAAGGTTTTCTAGAGGACCTATAGGTGCCTCCTTAATAGTTATATCTTGAAGGTATGACCCCCTATGGATGGTATTTGTGTTATGATAAAACTCAGGATGCCATTCAAGGATGACCATGTCCTCTGGACTGATTTGGTGAAGTTTTTTGGTTATGGAGCCCGATTCTCTCTTTAATTTGGAGGTCTTATTTTTAACCACATTTGGACCAACTCCATGAAAGGGGGGTCTCTCGATCATTATTTTTTATTTTTTATAGAAAATTTTGACTTTGAAAAAAATTATGGGTGTTATATATCAAAATGATCAATGCGATGAGCTGCCCACACTGGGCTAGGACTCAAAAAATATTTTTTGATCAAATTTTGTATTTTTGGAATATTTGGCTAACTGAGGCTAGTAAAAAATGATAAATTTGAGGAATTTTAAGAAAAGAAGGAGACCTCAAAAATGATGTGAGAGGTACACAAGGGGCTAACTAAGACAACAAAACAAATTTAACATTTTTTGTGGTTGTCTAGGGATTTTGTTATTGTTTTAGTATTGTTTTCCCCTATTTTGGCTTAAAAATTACTCAAAATAGAGCAATAATAAAACCAACATAATTTCTTTGTTATAGCTCTGATTTGCACGATTTTCAATTTGTTGGGTGTAAAATCAAAAAGTAGAAAACTACGATTTTTTTTTAGGATTTGGTCCTAGATCGAATGGTAGGATTTTATGTTTATTACATAAGTAGTAAAGAAACAAATAAATTAGACAAAATGATTCTCTTTTAAGAATTCTTTGTTTTTCCTAAAACTGGCTTGTGTGTTATGATTCATTGATTTTCTTACCTTTCTCTTGTTCGAGTTTGAAATTGTTGATGTAATGCTCAATGTTAAAGGGTTTTCACCTGTACGCTCTCACACACTAGCCTAATGATGAAGTCTAGACCATGAAACCCACCAAACTATGGATATGAAGCCCATATCTAGTGAGGGAGCATAGGTCATACCAATTTTCACCTAGTTCACCATGGTTAGTGATACACCTTTCGAAGAAGAGTGCATGCAATTTTCCATGTCTACGATGGTTTTTGGAGTTAGTATTGTCCAAAATGGGGTTTGAAAATCCATAATACAAACCAAAAAGGTGGTTATGAAGTCCACTGTTGTTAGTCTTGATTAGTGGGTGGGTGTGAACTCCACCTCGTTGATGTTAAAATTGAGACATGATATTTGTGTGGATTCCTTTTATTTCATGCAAAAGTAAAATCCAAATAGAGCATACAATGGCCTTTCACTAATGCACAAAAGTATGTTTCAAATTTACAAATATGCAAATGACAAAATTTTAATTTAAAATTTTTAAAATGCAACCCTAAATGAAATCAGCCTTTAAGCAGACCACATGCAAGCAAAACCCTGACAATTAATGAATCAAGGGTTATTTTTTTATAAAATGGTCTATAGTAGAGGTTTTCAGACACAAATTCAGTTAGAAGTGGGGGTCATTATACCCTAGGGTAGCTAACAATAGAGGCCACTATTACCAGTAGCAGTTGCCAATAGAAAGATAGAAACTTAAAATTTTCTTCTAAATTTCTCTAAATTTTCCAATTAATATTGCTATTTTGTCTTTTTTTGAAAAAACAGAGTAAAATTAGGTACAAAGCCACTTACAGGTGTAGCCATCATTTGATGAAGATGTCACAAATTTTATTTTATGCACTCTATCTTGATACCATCAAGGATCAGAGCGAAAACTCTGTTGGCCGTCAGAGGGCATGGTAGCAGCCACTCTGAGTCGTGCCAACTCATAATGATAGTACCTACAATTTCAAAAAATAAAATAGCAAGTTAGCAATAATTAATGATATTGTGGGAAGATTCCTACACGTGATCACCACTATAGAATTGACAAAAATATAACACCTATAAAATGTAAAATGAAATCAACTTGATAATGCAAATTAAGTAACCATCATGATAAGAAAATAAAGAAATAAGAGTGCTCTTATCATTAATATTCAATAAATGTCTTTACAAAAGGGTTACAATATATCCATCTTAAGGATTCACCAAATTGATACAAATTACATCAAGAATTCAATAATAAGTGTCTTCAAAAAATCTTCTGTAACCTCCCAAAACTTATTATGGAGGGTTTTCCTAGCGACCTCCGCTTGATGATGCAAAGAAATATGATCTTGATGATGATTAGCTCTTGATAAGGCCTGTAACCTACACACATAAGCACCTACAAAGCATCAATAGCAAATGTAAAACCTCTCAAGATGAGGCCTATTTCATGATAATGTAAATGAAATAAAAATGCTAAAAATAATAAAGAAATGCATGAAATACCGAATGAAAATGCATTAAACTAGGTTAGAAATAAAATTAAAAGCTTCTAAAAATGATCTAATTGATAAGATAGAGAAATTTTAACTTCATAGAAAGACCATCATTAATAAGAATAGTAGGCTCTGTTAGCCATAATTGGGTCCGATGGCTGCACCTACGGGCCACTATCATACACAATGATCACTAAATAGAGAGTTCATTCTCTGCGCTCCATGCATGGTGATGTCCAAAATGTCTGTCAAAAGGATTTACATTCTTGGTGCATTCTTGAGGAATAACTTACAGTGGGATTTGATTTGAATTTGTGGTGAATTGATGATGAAAAATAGTGAGATTTTTTCTTCAAGCTCTCCAAAACTCCATGGATGTGAATGCAAACTTCATGACAGAATATCAACAGTAGCTTGATGCTTATGAGAGATTGGTCTCTCTGTTAGGAAATTTAATAGCACTTTGTTATGGCAATTAGGGATCATTTAAATGAAGGAAATGCTCCATTTTATATAATTTCCTTCAATTGCAATCTTGGATTCCTAGATAAGCCAATATCAAGATTCAGTTAGACTCAGGGATATGAAGCATCGCTTTTGGAAGGTTATTGAGCATAACTGTTCAAGATCAATTGCCCTATAACATATTTTACTCATATAAAGGAGCTTGAGTTTGTTATATATGATGCCATCCTTGATAGGTGTGGCCTACTTTGGGGGCCATCATCGAATCCAGTAGCTGCTACACAACCACTAGTAAGGATAGCAACCCAGGTTGAAAAGGACTAGTTTACCCTGTTTGAGTGGTTAGAACCACTGTTAGGTCTTTGGAAGACCCAAAATGGGTCATATGGCCTGAAAAGGTGTCCACATGAGTAGCCTCCTCAACATGACATGTTTTAGGTGTATACACATAATTCAAAAGTTTCACATATCTCTAAAAACACCCCTCTATTGATAGTGATCCTTGTTGAAGGATTGATGCATATCACATGTCTTAAAATACTTCATACAAATTTTGACTAGTATGAACCAGTGATATCCTGCATCTAAAATCCTTCTTATTATAAGAGCTCCACACACACCATCATGGAACTCATCAATTAATTGGTTCTCTTTCTCTCGTCCTATTGCTTTTCAATACTCTCCATCTAGCCCTACTCAATACAAAAATCCCTACACTATTGAGTAGGGGTAAATGGTCTCAACAATATTCCTTGGCACTGCACCATTTAAAACCTTAATTTTAGTTAAGTATCACCACATGTCCTCATATTCCTCTAGAACATATTATACTATCAACAATATTACATCAATAAATTCATCATATTCACATTCAAATCCAACTCCCTTGTATGTTTTCAAAAGTGTATTTGCATTAATATGATTCTTACATGATCGATCAACAATATCAAATTTAAATTATTGTAAAATAAAAATACATATGACTATCCTTATTAATGAATTAGTCTTATTGATAATATATTGAGGATAGTATGGCCTAAAACAATAGTAAACTTTTGTCCCAAAAGATAGTTCCTAAAGTTTTTGAGAGCAAATATATAATTTACCTCAACACTACACATTTACCTAATTCTAAAGTAGATAGGATTATCATACCTATTATCATCTTACTAACAACATGTGCTTCTAAGTGCTATGTCAGATGCATCTATGTAGATGGTAATGGCTTACTCTAGTTTGGATCTTTCAATATTGAAGTGGTGATTAGGGCCTAATTTAGTTCCTTAAATACATACTTAGCTTATTTTATTAGTTTATAGGCATATCCTTCTTGAGGAACTTCATTAATGTTAGTGAAATCCTTGAGAAATTATTGATAAACATATTATAATATCCCACATGGCCCATGAATGATCATAACTTACTCTTGTTGATAGAAAATGGTAGCTCCTTAATCTTTGTAACATTTGCAAGATTAGTTATGATCCCTTGTTAGAAAACCACATGCCAAAATTAGACTCTTTTGGTGCAATCAAAGATACATTTTTTAGGATTAAGTGAGGCCTTGTCCTCATCCAACTACTAAAATGCCTTCTCAAGAGAAGCTAGATGATCTACCTTCTTCCCATAAATACAAAAATCATCTAGAAAAACTTTGATAAAATTTTCAATATAAGGTTTAAATACCTTATTCATAAATCACTCAAAAATTTTAGGTGCATTACATAATCTAAATTTCATCACTTGATAGGAAAAATTACCCCATAAAGTTGTAAATATTATCTTCAATTCATCTTATTCTATAATGCAAACTTGATTGTAGATATTATATCATTTCATAAAGCTATAGTACTCTTATCTTACAACTTCATCCAAAACATAATCTGATAAGGGAGTAGGTAATGGTCTTTACTAGATTTTGATAATCAACACAAACCTTTAGCTTCTCATTCTTCTTCCTTATGATGATGATTGGAGACACCTATTCTATGTTGTCTAATAGAAAATTGAACCTTGCATCTAACAACTTGTATATTTATTCCTTGATATACTTGGGAAAATTTGGATTCATATGACATGGTAATTGTTTCACATGTTTAGCATCATTTACCAACTCTATCTAATGTTTCACTAAATCTACTTATAATAATACTTTATGATCAAAAGTGAAAAAATGAATATACCTGCAAAAGAGCTATAAATAATCATCTTTTTTTATGTTGTTCTATTGCATCCTAGAGTGTAAATTTATAGTTAGCTCTCCATATCTTCCTCAAAAAACTAGCATAGATGATCCATTGGATCATCAAAAGTATGTTAGCCATTGAAACATCAACCTTTGCATTTTTTTTTATGTTTAGTATCCACCTTGATTGTATTGGAATGATTTGAGATTGTCCACTTGCTATTTTCATCTATTTTTATTATCCTCTATGTATGATGTTGAGGTGCCACACTTATCTTCACTCACTTGGGACCATGACCAATGGTCATATATCCTTTATGCCAATAATTATGAGCATGGGCTTTTCTTAAGCATAGCCTTTCTAACAACATTGGATAGGATACTTAACCATATTTCATGACTTAGAAATCTACCACACTAGTGACTTCCATGACTAAAATTGCTACATCAGACACTACTCCTATTGGGTTTATTATTTTTATTCAATGATCTTAAAAATAAATTAGATTGATGATCCATATCCAGTTCTAATGCCTTCGAAGTAGACTGTCATTATATTGAGAGCAACTCCATAATTTACCATAACATCAGTAATAGAGATAGTTTTACACAATACTTTACCTTGTGGAGTATATGGGTCATCCTATGTGTTGAATATAGTACCTTCGATCTTCTTCCTTCATCTAATATTATGCTAATTATGCAACTCTCTTTTAATTTTGGCTGATAATTTCAGTAGTTTCCCATATGTGATATTGAAATCTTGCTTAAACTAGGCCAATGGTTAAGAATATAGAGTCAAAGATAGGTATTTTTTGCTAATAATTCCAGTAGTTTCCTATATGTGGATTGCTCGAGAAATTGTAAATACATGATCTCTTATATTATTAAATTAAATTCTTCGCATATTTAGAATATTGGACTAAAAAGATATGAATTGTTTCTATCTTTACTATAGCCTTAGAATCCCAAGTATAACTCTTCTTGGAAAAAAAATACCGAGGGGACTATCTTGTGAGACTTTTTATAAATATTGATGTAATTCACAATAGAGAATAAAAAATACACTCTTAATAGGATGATGGTTGGACCAACAAGAGTAATTAGTTCTCACCACATGGATAAATTACTTCAAAATGGAGCTCATGGAGTCATGGCTCAACTTTTCAAAGTATAGTCCATAAAAATCGATAAAATCGACCATTCTATAGAGTTACATATACTTCTTAATAAGTACACTCAAGTGTTTGAGGAACCTCATGGAATTTCCCACAATGCACACATGATCATGCCATCCCAATGGTTCTAGGAAATTTACCACTCAACATACATGCTTATAGATATCCCTATGTGCAAAAGTTAAAAATTGAAAAGTTAGACAATAATTGTTGAAGTTAGGGGTAATTCAACCAAGCACTAGTCATTAATACTCACCCATACTTTTTGTGTGAAGGAAATATGGGTTGTGGATATTGTGAATAGATTTTTAGGTATAGAAAAAATCACCATTAAGGACAAGTTTCCAATTTCAGTCATAAGCGAGCTCTTGGAAGAGTAACATGGTGCCCATTTTTTTCCCATGATAGATTTGAGTTTAGGGTACAACTAAATATGCATATATGATAAGGATATTCCTAAGATAACATTCAAGACACATGATGGACACTATAAATTTTGATCTTGCATTTGGCTTAACAAAATCTCCATCCATATTCCAAAGTCTAATGAATCAAACAAATTATCCCTTCCTCTAAAAAATTATCTTAGTGTTCTTTGATGATATTATTTGTAGCAAAACTTGGAAAGAGCATTTAACCAACTTGGATCAATACTTGAAGCTACTTTTTAAAATTTAGTTATGTTCTAGGTTTTCCAAGTGCTCTCTAGATCAAAATGAGGTTGAATATCTAGGGCATATTGTATTAGAAAAAAAGGTTAAGGTAGACCCTGAAATCATTGAGGATATGAAAATTGGCATGAACCCAAAAACTTAAAGCCTACAAGGATTTTTAGATCTCACCATCTACTACAATAAGTTTGTTAAGGATTGTGGGAATATTGTTGCTCCTCTTACAACCTTGTTAAAAAAAATTCATTTAGGTAGACTAAGGTAGTAGAACAACCCTTCAAAACTATTAAGCATACTTTGTGCACAACTCTTGTACTTGTTATGTTAGACTTGTATCAAATTTTTACCATTGAATATGATAAATCATGGAATACAATTGGGGTAGTAATCATGTAACAAGGGCAACCATTAGCTTTCACCAATAAAGCCCTCATGGAAAAGCATTTGGGAAATTGACATATGAGAAGGAAATGATGGCCATCCTGCATGTGGTGATACATTAGTGACCATATCTATTGGATCAACATATTACATAAAAATTAACCATAATAACCTCAAATACTTCTTAGAGGAATGAGTCCCTTATATTGAATAGTAAATATAGGTGAGTAAACTATTAGGCTATGATTATGAGAACCTCTATGAGAAGGAAAATATAATGTTGTATCCAATTCCCTACCATGCATGTTTGATGACCAAGATATACTGTGTGTATTGTTTATACCAACTCAATATTACTTGCACCAAATCTAATATCAATGGTAAAAGTATCCAAATATACAACTAATTTGAAAGTTATCCACAAACTCCAACATAGGCTCAACATATTATTGGAATGGTCAATACTTATGCTATAAGGGATGCATTATATTTTCTATAAATTTTGTTATATGTGATAAAATATTATAAGAATTACTTGTGTTACCTTCAACTAGATATTTTGGGTTCCTAAAAACTTATTAGTGCATGAAAAAAATCTAGAATGGGATGAAATCGGAAATTTAATGGTTTATTTAGGAATATCATATTTATCAATGTCATAAAAAGGAGACAATTCCAATTTTGGGTACACTCCAATTGTTACCTATTCTAATGGCAATATAAGCTAACATTTCCATGGATTTTATTAGGGATTACCCAAGTTAGTAGACAAGTCAATTATTTTGGTTATTGTGGATCACCTCTTAAAGTATACCCATTTTTGTCCTCTTTCACATCCCTACACAACTTCCACTATTGTCCAAACATTTATTGATCATATTTTCTAGCTTTAGGGCATGTCCTTATCTATAGTATGCGACCAATACCTAACATTCACAAGAAAATTTTGGAAGGAACTCTTCAAGCTACATGTAACCCAACTAAGGATGAGCTCATCATACCACCCACAAACAAACGATCAAACTAAAATTATCAATAAGTACTTAGAGACTTACTCACATTGCTTTTCTTTGAAGCATCATATGCATTGGACCAAATGGATACCATTGGTAAAATGGTGGTACAATACCACTTACCATACAAAAAACAATATGATCCTATACTAATTTATTTATGTCCATATGCCATCAACTCTCACCTTGTATCTCCTACATAGTTCTCATGCATAGGTTCTTGACTCTACTCTTAACAATCAAGAAACCTTACTTTGATCTATCAAGGATAATTTAGCAATGGCCTATAACATAATGAAATAATATCCAAGTCAACATAGATTTGAGCAAGAGTTTTTGGAAGGAGATTTGGTCTTTATCATATTATAGTCATACAAATAGACATCCTTAAGGATAAAAGGTAATCATAAGCTTACACCTAAGTTATATTGGCCTACTAAGTATTAAAATGGATTGGCAAGATTGCATATAGATTAAACTTATCTCCATATTCCAAATTACATCATGTATTCCATATATATTACTTGAAGGTGGCCTTAGGACAACATATTTGGGTACAAGCAACACTACCTAAACTAGATGATGACAACTCAATCATTCTTGAACCAAAGGCTATTTTAGATCGATGATCATGAAAACTATACAACTAAACCATCACATATATCTTAGTACAATGTTATGGATTAGACCCTAAAGATACCACATGGGAACCGCTACATCAAATCCAACAATAATTTTCTCATCTTTATTTTGAGGATAAAGCTTGTTTTGTAAGAAGAGGTAATATGTTTTTGGTAGGTAAAAAAAATTTATTTACTTTTCGGGTTGAAGGGTCTTGACCCTATTACATCGTGCACTTGAAATGATAGTAATACAAAATTGGAACATCTTATCATCACAGGGATAGATAGTACAAAAATTCACAATCTGGAGACCCTACAACTGACTAACTAAGCAGACTGACAGAAAAAAGGGAAATAGTTCTTGGGGATGAACCCCTGAAGACAGGAAAATTAAGACTGAGCTAAAAACAACAAAACCAAGGATAGGCCAACTACCTACTAACTCCTCCTCAATGCTACTGGGACTCATCCTCATCCTCCTTCTTGGCAACATATTTTCGATCTGAAGTGAGAAGGTCCCTGATCGTAGTTGGAAGCTCCTAGATATTTATCATTTGGAACTTTTATTTAATTTTTTGCCCCCTTTGCCTTGTTGCATAGGCAGTTTATATCTCTTTGATTCTTTCCTATTGGACATTCCTAGTTCTTGGAAGAGAGTTAATTGGGAATCATTGGCTATGTCTTCTACTATGTCTATGCTCCTTAGGTCTACACTAGAGGGTCTACCCTTCTTCTTGTCACCTCCAACATCTATTTGGAATTTTTTGAAGCCCTTGGTCTGTCTAGGGCTCCATGACTCTGGGGATTCATGGGAGGAATCGACACTGTCAACCTCAAAATAATGGAATTCGAATGGGGAGTGGGGTGATCTAGTCCCAATGAGTAGGGAAGATCTAGGGAGAGGTTTAGGTGACTGGAGGGATTTGGGTGGTGGGCCCTAGGAATCAAGGCTACCATTTGATGGGGAATTAGGGCACGAGGATGGGGATGAAGAGTGGGATTGTTGGGGAGGGTTTGCCTTTAGAAGGGATTGATCTAGTTGGTTTGAAGCAAGAATTTCCTCTCGAGAATGCTCCTCATCCTTGTCTTTAGCATTGAGACCAAAATTACTAAGCAAGCTAAACTTATTGGAGGAGGTAAACTGACAACTTCCCTTGTGTCGTAGATTAGATAAAATAGGACATGTTACTTGTCTTTGTGGTCCTAGGTAGTACAAATTTGGTTTTTTCCTTTTGGGATTCTCTGTGGGGTGGGCAAAGCAACTTCTAAACATAGTTCAACACACTTTTTAGGGTTGTGCACTAGGTTGGGATATGCCCTTGGGAGTGGCATTCGGTGCAGAACACAGGTTTATTTTCATAATCTACTAGTTGGCACTGGTAGTAGGACCCATAAATTAGATTAACATGGTCTAGTAGTTGGATCTCCAAATTGACATTAATACATATATGGGTCTGCATTAATCATGATCAAACACGTGTTTCCAGGTCGATAGCAACAAGCTCCCCCATCACTCGAGCAATATCATGAAGCACATCCTCATGATAGAAGTGAGAGGGAAGGTTTGGAAGCTATATCCAAATGGGAGTGTAGTTGATGTTCTAGGATTCTAGATCAAAGTTTGCTCCCCACTTTCTAAGGAATAGGTTCCTTCTAAAGAACCATGGCCCCCCGATAGAATACGATCTGCATCTTCTTGTGTATTGAGGCGTATCATGAAGAATCCTCTAGAAATGGCTATCAGTTCTAGGTAGCCCCTGGTTTTCCACTTAATCATCGCCCATCGATGGAGAAAGTCCATATCAGACCTTCTTCCTATGAATTTCCCTACTAGGGAAAAGGATTTGAGGGCATTGTACTCCTCCATTACTTCTTATTGTAAAATAACATTGCAACCCTAGGGGATGAAGGTGCATGTAGTAGGCAAGGGTTTGGGTCTTCCCTTGAGTGCTTCTGTAAATGTTATCAAAATAGTTTTTTTGTCTCCTACCCATGCTTTGTCCAGAGGGTCTTCTCCCCGTGAGCTTTGTTCACATCTTTCGACACCCCAAATCAATTTTGGCTATTTTTTTACTCCCTGTCTCTTGGTCGATAGATCCATTGTTGGTTCTATTTGTGCGTGCTTGCAATCCAGTATCTGGTACATTACTCTCACCTCTCTACTTCCCGCTCATCACATATTCAAATTTTGGAGGTTTGCTAGTCACCACTTCGAAAAAACCTCGCTTTATATTCGTATCGATCTCTCCAAGAAGAGGTAATGTTAGGACCTCATGTCCTAACCCTTTTTATTTATTTTATTGTAATAGTTTAGTTAGTAAGTATGGGTACTTATTTTAAATTTAAAGGTGGCCCTTGATTAATAGGGTTAGGGTGAGGTAGTTTGGATGTTTTGGCTTAATCTATTTTCACTAGTTTTTAGCATTAGGTTAGGTTTAAAATATCTTCATATATTGCATTTTAATATAGGAGGAGGTATCCTTAAAAAATTTGTTGTATTGAGCTTTACTTATAAAGAAGTTTACCCCTTATAAATGGCCTGTGACATAATGTAAACTCTTTAGTGTTATTAATAAGATCTTTTTTATTTGTTTTCATTCTATAGAATTATATTTATTTGTGAGTTTTATTGCAATTTCAATTAATTCATGCAAGCAAAACATTATAGAAGGACTCCTTATATTCTAAAATTTCAAATGCCTCGAAAATCTACTAGTCCACCATGGAGTCAGGTTCAAGTTAACATGGTGAACACTAATATACAAATGAATACTTTTTGGTTCCTCATATGTAATGTTGGTTACAATCCCTTGGAATGTGTTGCTGCAATGGAATGCTCAAATTATAATATATAACCAACAATACAAAATAGGATAAAATTATGAGTCAAATGGTAGTCTCCCCAACACAAGTAGTTAAATAGGGTGTTGTACAAAAACCTAATGTGATGGACCCATCAATAATGGTGAAACAATGGATTATGACCTTGCTTAACTAAGGTAATGTTATTCTATCAAACTTTTTCAATTCCACTAAAGAGGGGAGCTTTTCTTTTGAAGATCAAGTATTTCTTATAAGTCAAAAACAAGGGCTCATAACTAGGAGTAAAAGGAAAGTAGACGAAGAGTAGCATAGGACCTCAAACATTCAATTTGAACCACCTAAACCACATAACCCTAATGTGAAGACTATTATTCTTAGGATAGGATGACCTCTTTGCACATCAAATATAAAGGTCCAACAACAACCAATTAGGAAGCAATACCTAAAAATTGATGGGAAGTTGTAACACCATGGTTCTCATATGTAGATGCATAGAAAAAAATGAACCTATAGTTGGGAAGAAGAGTAAAAACATCAAATAATGATGTGAATAGGAAAGGATACAAGAGGAATTAAAGATAAATTTTTGACATCCCTTGTTGACTAACAAATGTAGGGTAGTAGTCACTAGATAGCTTCAAAAAAAATCATCCTACAATGAAAGTAATTTAGCTAATATTAAGTTTAATATTATAGAGGGCTTGAATATAACAATAGATAAAGTAAGCATGATATAGGAATTAGCCTTGCACAAGCGAAGGGACTTACTACAAGAAGCTCTTAAGCAATAAGAATTAAACTATGCTAAGGTAAAAATAACTTCAGCCTCTTATGTGTTACCTAATATATTTGGATGATAAAATTATATAGCATAGGATTCACTTGACATACAAGTAAACATTGTTGATGTCTTGAATGATTCTAAGATAAATATGATGATAATTTATCCTTTCTATGTCACTCTAAAGTTTGAAAATTATCTTCTAAGAAATTGCATTATTGACTTAAGGGAAGTCGTAACAATGATGTCCAAGGCATTTTATGAAGAAATGAAGTTGTATTCTAAAATATCTAGCAGGCCCTTTTAGATGGCTAGAACCCAAGCCAATGAGGTTGGCATACTAAAGGACTTAGTTATTATGATAGCCAAACATCAAAAGGTGGTGGTGGTTTAGGAAGTGATCGTGGTGGATATCCCACCCTAATTTGGGATGCTACTATTTAGAGAATGACTAAAAAATTATTAAGAGGTGGTTGCTCACTCTTGAAGGTACCTCAATATGGAAAAATGATCAAAATAGATAAGGAATTCCCATGTAACTATATTTTGTATAAATTGGGTAATGATGAGGTAGTCAATTAGAATGAACTCCCTAAATTTATGGATGATAGATCATCTAAAGGTAATCTCATCATAAAACTAGACATGATATTGAGGTACTTCAAGAGGAAGGTAGCCAAGAGACAAATGGGTTGTATAAATAAACTAAACATGGTAATTATTTAATGCTTGAAGAATCGACCAAAGTCCTTACCTCAAAAAGCAAACAAGCTCAAGAATCAAACTTGACTTGGACTATGTACTTTGATAGTGCAATAATATAAAATGGGATGGGAGTTGACATAAAAATCATCAATTTCCAAGGATAATAGATGAACCATACCCATTGATTGCTATTTAAGTACACTGGTAACATTATCAAGTATGAAGCATAATACATCATATTAAGAAAAGTCAAGATATTTAAGGGTTAAAAATGTGAGGATCTTTGATGATTTAGAGTTAGTGGTGAATTAGGTAAACTTAGTATGCACCACAAATAATAAATACCTAAAGTTGTATAAGCGCCAATTTTAGGACATATTAGAAAGTTATGATGCCTATGAGATCACTATAATACTGAGATAAAGGAATTCAAAAGCATAATACTATAATACTGAGATCACTATAATACTATAATACTATAATACTGAGATCACTATAATACTGAGATAAAGGAATTCAATATTATAGCTCACTATAATACTGAGCTATTTTTTATAAGATTGAATCTTCTAAGGATATATGGAGCAATCCAAAAGAGTTAGCAATGGTGTTTAGACTAGCTATCCCAGCTAATGCTTACCATTGGGAAGTATTCAATTATTATGAGTAGATAATTTAATTCCTTGCCAAAGAGGTGTAGTATGTCAAGAGTCACAATGAATATGGTGATGATATCAAATATGGGGTGATTCAATTGAAAGGTAATTAGTTCCCTAAGAGATTGATTACTTTGGAAAGCATGTTTAGTCATATGCCAGTGTTTGGAAGACCAACATCAAAGTGAAGCAAGGTTCTTATCATCCTACTCAAATTACTAAGGGGAATAATCTCTTAATGGGAAAGGAGTGTATTGAGGAAGAAGTTCATCTAATTTAAGGATTTGTGTGGTCGATATAGTGACATGATCACTTGGAGCTATGAGGACCTAAAGGTTTATGATAAGAGAATCATTGAGCATAAGATCTTAGAGGAAGGTTAATGATAGGAGAATCATTAAACAAATTGTTGAAGTTATTACAAGCCTATGTTATTTTCCTAATAAATCATCCCACATGGTTGGCCAATCTAGCCCTTGTAAGGAAAAAGAATTGGGATATCCAACTGTGTTGATTTTAAAAATATAAACAAATCCTTTTTGAAATACCACTACTTCTTTTTCACTATGGAATTTTTTCTACAAAAGGTGGCAGGGTCACATATGTTATCGTTACTTGATGGTTTTCAAAATACAATAAAATTTGTGTGAAATATGATAATTAGCATAATACTACTTTCAAAACCAAATGAAGGCATGTTTACTTATCAAATAATGTCAATTGGATTGTCAAATTTAGATTTGTTATTTCACAAGACAATGGACATTGTTTTTGTAAGGCTAATTAACAAGATTAACTTATCGTAATGACTTGACAATCTTTTCCAAGGATAGGTCTAAACATCTTAAACATCTAGAAGTGATTTTCAAGAGATGCAAGGAATTTACAATATATTTGAACCCTAAGAAATCCATATTTATTATGTAGGAATAAAATTTCCTAGGACATGATATCCAAATATGGGCTTTATATTAACCTTGATCATATTAAAGTTACCCAAGATCTGGCATTGTTATCTTTGGTCAAAGTGGTCAAATATTTCTTGGGATAAATTTATTTTGTGTCAAAATTCATCACTAATTTTGTACAATTGGTCAGGATTATAAAAATGCTAAAGAAGGATTCCATATTTTCTTAAATAAATGAGGGAAAGAAAGCATTCTCGAAGATCAATTAAGTTATCACTAAGGATCCAATGCTCATCAATCTCCATTTCTCAAGAGTTGTAATGTTTGGAACTCATGAGAGTGTGGTTGCAGTATTGAATCAAAATGATGATAAATATGAAGAAGATCATATATTTTATGATTTAGTTTCTTCATAATTACAAAGAATGGTACACTTTCATTAAGATGTAGGTGTTTTCTATGATGATGATTTTAAGAAAGTTTGACCACCATCTGTGTAGTGCATCCTGATATTAGAATCAATGATTCTACATGGATAATTGGGTGAGAAGTGAGTTGGGTGGATTAAAAAGATACAACCTAGAGACAAGAGTTCAATATTAGATTAAGTCCATAAAACTAGTAAAAGAAAGGAAGATTTCTTTAAGAAAACCTAGCCATGGTCCATTTAAATGAACAACTAGCACTTGTAGAAGAGACCAATATAGGGGATTTGATTAGATGAATGGTAGACAAAGGAATGTATACCTATTGGGGAGGTGCTTAGGGGATTATAATTAAGCAAATAGGGAGATTTTGGAGAAAATCCATGAAGTACACTTGGCTCAATGACACCCTTTTTTGAAAGGGGTATGATCAGGGTATTGTTGATATGTATTGAAGAAGAATAAATTAATGGTTTTTTGACATAATACCAATACGATGGTCATGGGGGCCACACAATAGTTCAAAAATTCTTAAAAGTAAAATAATATTGGTCAACTCTATTCACAAATTATTTTCAAAAGGTTGGAAGATTATAAAGCATGTCATCTACATATGAGTCGCAAGATGAGAGAACCTATTACATTGGAATTATAATAGTAACATAGCATTTCCAACATGGTGGCTATATTTATGCAGAAGATTAACCCATTGTTTAATGTTGGACATGGGTGGGTCTTAACAACTGTAAGTTATTTCACTAGTTTTGAGCAAGGTGCAGCAACAGTATTGTCATTATTGTCAACACAATCAGACAGATCGGTTGATGCAAGTGGACAGGAGTTAAGAGGATCTTTAGAGTATGTACAGTGATTTTCCAAAAGATAGAAGTGGCCCATTTGAGAAAAATCAAAAGAAAATCACAAGGAAGAAAACTGTCGCGATATCGCGACATGTTGAGCAAGAAAGGAAAACTATCGCGATATCGTGACATGTTTGGAGAGAAAGAGCAAGAAAGAAAAACTGTCACGATTTCGCGACATGTTTGGAGAGAAAGAGCAAGCAAGCAAAACTATCATGATTTCGCGACATGTTCGGAGAGAAAGAGCAAGAAAGAAAAACTGTCGTGATTTCATGACATGTTGGAAGAGAAAAAGACAAGTAGAAAAAGTGTCACGATTTCGTGACATATTGCAAGAGAAATTGTAGAGAAGAAAAAGGTGTCGCGATTTCGTGACATGTTTCATTTTCGCGGTCCAAAGCGAAGAGAAAGAGGAGAGAGAAAAAGGTGTCACGATTTCACGACATGTTTCATTTTCATGGTCCAAAGCGAAGAGAAAGAGGAGAGAGAAAAAGGTGTCGCGATTTCGCGACATGTTTCATTTTCGCGGTCCAAAGCGAAGAGAAAGAGGAGAGAGAAAAAGGTGTCGCGATTTCGCGACATGTTTCATTTTCGTGGTCCAAAGCGAAGGAAGATTGTAAGGATGAAAAAGTGTCACGATTTCGTGACATATTGTAAGGAAGGTTGTACGGACAAAAAAGTGTCACGATTTCATGACATATTGCAAGGAAGATTGTACGGAAGAAAAAGTGTCGCGATTTCGTGACATGTAGGAGAGAGAGTCCAAAAGAAAAAGTGTCGCGATTTCGTGACATGTTGCAGGAGAAAGAGTCCGAGAGAAAAAGTGTCATGATTTCGTGACATGTTGCAAGAGAGAGAGTCCGAGAGAAAAAGTGTCGCGATATCGCGACATGTCGGGTTTTCATGACCCGAAGGCAAGAGAAAGAGCTAAGGAGAAAAAGTGTCATGATATCGTGACATGTCGGGTTTTCGTGACCCGAAGGCAAGAGAGAGAGTCCAAGAGAAAAAGTGTCACGATATCGCGACATGTCGGGTTTTCACGAACCGAAGGCAAGAGAAAGAGCAAAGGAGAGAAAGTGTCACGATATCGCGACATGTCGCATTTTCGCGACTCAAGGAGGAGAGAGAAAGTAAGAAGGAAAAGTAAAAAGGAAAGTACGAGGAAAGTGTCACGATATCGCGACATGTTGTGTTTTCGGGAAAAAAAAAAAAAATAAAAGTAAAGAAGCAAGGAGGCAAAAGTGTCACGATATCGCGACATGTGTTTTCGTGGGTACAAGCCGAGAAGAAGACAAAGAGGCAGAAGTGTCATGATTTCACGATAGGTTGTGTTTGGCACAAGCAAAGAAGTTAACCCAGCTGAATTAAGATATGTAACCGTTAACTGAAGTTACACAGCAGTGATAGGGGACGTTACAAAAGAAAATCATGCAACTATTTTAAGAACAGTCGAAGAAGGAGAAATCGAACAGTCGCATAAATAGAATCAAAAAATGCATGCATGCACAAAAAAGAATACGAATAGTCATGACCGAGAAGACGAATAGTCATGGTAGGGGTATATGTGTCAATTCGTAACATGTAACGTGTTTGATGAAAAGCCTACCCTATATTTATACAAAAGCAGTTACAGTTAGAAGGCGTTACAACTGACAAGTGGTGCATGAGAAATAAAAGGAGTTACAACTGGAGTTACAGAGAGACAATTTGGTTATAAAAGGAGGTCTATGCAGAGAATTACATGTGGCTCAAAGAGGGTGAAAGTGCTGTTGAAAGAGAGTGCGCAGGAGGCGAGTGAGCAGGGTGTGTGCTGGGTAAAGAGTGGGCAATGTTGAGAAAGCAATAGACCAATCAGGGTCTTGTAAAAGTGAAGGCATATTTATGTCAATCATCTAGATTCAAAACAGAAGTCCAAGTTGGTGCTTGGCATCAGGGGTTGGTGCTCCTTCCAGTTGGTGCTAGTAAATCAGGGGTTGGTGCTCCTTTTTGTTGGTGCAGATAAATCAGGGGTTGGTGCTCCTTCCAGTGGGTGCTGGTAAATTGTTTGTAAAATTGATATTTTGCAAAGGCTGGATTTGGATGGGAGTCCAAACAGTCAGTTTTGAGGAGTAGCCAAAACTGGTGAACCTCGTTACATCTTGTGTTGTGTGATGCTCTTTGGTATATTTGCTTTATTGGGTTTTTAGCTTTCTTTGTTTTGGCATTAAGAATTGAAGATTTAAGTTTTTAAGAGCTACACTGATTCACCCCCCCTCTCAGTGTCATAGTGAGACTAACAATTGGTATCAGAGCCAGTTTCCCTTGACAGGCTAAATCAGCTAGGGTTGATCTTGGAAGTGAGACAATGGCAGGTGGTGAAGGATTCTCATCAAACAAAGCACCATTGTTGGATGGAACTAATTACACATTTTGGAAACTCAGGATGCAGACATATCTTTGTGCTTTGGGATATGACATTTGGGATTCGGTAGATAGTGGATACACAATACCCACCACTTCTCCAACCGATGCTGCCGGTAAGAAATTGTTTGAGAATAACTCAAAAGCAAAGAATGCCATCATGTGCGGATTAATGGACAGTGAACTAGTAAAAATTATGGGTTGTAAAATGGCAAAAGAAATATGGGACAAACTGAGGAGCATTCATGAAGGAGATGATAAGATCAAGGAGGCCAAGTTACAAACGCATCGAGCTCAGTTCGAAGCATTAAAGATGAATGACGATGAGAACATAGAGGCATACATGCTGAGGGTTAATGGAATCATTAATGCGATTAGAGGACTCGACGAGAAAATGGAAGATGTTGTCATCGTGAAAAAGGTACTAAGATCTCTTCCCAAAAGATTTGATTCTAAAGTTTCAGCAATAGAAGAAGCTAAAGATCTAAATACATTTAGTATGGATGAGATGCATGGTTCTTTGATTGCATATGAGATGAGAATAGGAAAAACCAAACCAACAGAAAGAGAAGTTGCTTTTAAAGCACATAAAAAGATAAAAGCAAAACAAGAATCTGAGGAAGAAGAGACATCAGATGAAACGGAAGCAAACTTTGTTCGAAAACTAATAAGGGGAAAAGGAAAATACAGAGGAAAGCTACCATTTAAGTGTTTCAGATGTGGAGGCGTTGGGCATGTTGCAGCTAAATGTCCACTTAATGAGAAGGACGAAAGTGATGAAGGATCGCACCAAGAAAGAAGTGACTGGAAGAAAAAACCAAATTTTAGAAACAACCACTTCAAGAAGAAAAGTTTCATCTCCAAGAATGTCAGTTCATCAGAAGACAGCTCCAGTGAGGATTCTGAAGAAGAAACAGATGAAGCTCTTTTCATGGCATTCAAAGAAGAAAAAACAGAGGAAAAATAGGAATGTAATGAAAAACTTGAGGCTGAGGCTGAAGTATATCTAGAAGGTGAGTTGATCGCTGCACTTGAAGAGTTGGGTATAGAAAGGAAAAAGAACAAAAGATTGTCCAAGAAGTTGGAAGAATATGAGGATAATATTGAAGATCTCTTCTTGCAAATTCATAAAGCCAAGAAAATAGAAGAAGCTTTGAAGTCACACCTAGATGATAAAAGCGATGTTTGCGGCAAACAAGAAGAGGAGATTGTTTTATTGAGGAAACAACTAGAAGAGGCCAATACAAATCTCAAATTTGAGAAGAGCACAGAGTTGCTAGATAAAATGATAAGGCAACAAAGAAGCCCCATGTCTAAGCTTGGTCTTGGATATGAAGCCGAACAACCTTCATCTTCTAAATCAGCAGAAGAAGAAGTTCACTGTTGAAGGATCAAAGCAAGAAACGTTTGAAGCTGAAACTTCAAAAGGAAGAAAATCTCAAAGGAGATCTACAGCAAAGCAACCACAACAAAAGAGGTTCTATCACTCTCACTTTATTCATAATAATGCTTGTAATGGCTATTGTTTTAGATGCAACCTTTATGGTCACAAGGCAATGTATTGTGGTTTGAATAATAGATCAAAGAGTTATGCTGGTAGAAATACATCTATTGAACACCATGTGCAATGTTTTAAATGTAATGGTCATGGGCACATAGCAAGGTCTTGTCCAAGAACTTTTGTATCTAATCTATGGCAAGACAAGAGATTTCATCAGACGCAAAGAATGCAACATAGACAGGGAAGAAATCATGTGCATCAAAGAAAGGAAAATAATCATCCATCAAGGATGTACAAGAGACAACCACCCAAGAGAAATGCTCAAATTCATGAAAAGGTTCAAAATAGGGATGCAGTTGAAAACCTTCACCCTAAGTTCAAGAAATATTGGAGAAAGAAAGAAGAGAGGAAATCGTGTCTCCTTGGACTGAAGGAGATTACTCCGCTATTGCAGTAAGCAACTCCAGGTAGCACATCCTCAGGGGGAGCAATCTTGAAGTTTCATTTTAATGCTCCTATGTATTTGTTTGATTACCTGAGGATGAAAGGCAAGTAGTCGGGGAAGTTGTCGTATAGTTGTCAAAGTATGTTTTCAGTACATATAGTTTGTGGAAGTGTCGTGAAGTGTGGTGATTAAATTGAGAGTTGTCATTATTGGTAGTATTGTTGTATGTCATTGTTGTACTGGTGATGGTTCTTACTGCCACTGTCAAAAGTTAAGGATTATAACAGTTTAGATGATTTGGTTGGTTTTGTGGTACTGTGTTTGATGCTTGCACAGAGTTGGCAGTAAAATTGCAGTGTTGGTACAGTGTTGGACAAAAGTTGGTACAAGTGTGAGTCACTTGTCAACTTTGTTGACAGATGTGAAATCAGCATTTTGAATGGGAAGATTGAAGGAGAGGTTTATAATGAGCAGCCAGATGGTTTCCAGCCTGGTGATGATTGGTTGAGTTGATTGATTGAGCCTTTGAAGAAGGCCTTTGGGAAATATTTGAGGACAATGCTGGGACAGATTTGAGGACAGTGCTGGGACAGATTTCCAGATGCAGATTTGGGCAGGATGTGTAGATGACAGAAAGAGTACCAGTGGAGGTGCATTCTATCTTGGAGATAGATTGGTCGCATGGAACAGTAAGAAACAAGAGTCAGTTTTCTTATCCATAGCAGAAGCAGAATATATTGCAGCGATAGTGTGTTGTACGCAGAGGGAGCATTTATATATTTAATTATCTTTTTGCTCATGTTTATAATTTTTGCTAACTATCATAACGTGTGCCTGAGAATGTTGTGCATGGACTCAGGGGGAGTCTGCAGCAGCCCTTTGGTATTATTGTCAAAGGGGGAGAAGAATTACAGGAATGTGCATGTGTGTTGCCAACAATTCCAAAGGGGGAGATTGTTGAGCAAGGTGCAGCAACAATATTGTCATTGTTGTCAACACAGTCATACAGATCGGTTGATGCAGTGGACAGGAGTTAAGAGGATCTTCAGAGTATGTACAATGATTTTCCAAAAGATAGAAGTGGCCCATTTGAGAAAAATCAAAAGAAAATCACAAGGAAGAAAACTGTCGCGATATCGCGACATGTTGAGCAAGAAAAGAAAACTATCGCGATATCGTGACATGTTTGGAGAGAAAGAGCAAGAAAGAAAACTATCGTGATATCGCGACATGTTTGGAGAGAAAGAGCAAGAAAGCAAAACTGTCACGATTTTGCGACATGTTCGGAGAGAAAGCGCAAGCAAGAAAAACTGTCATGATTTCGTGACATGTTGGAAGAGAAAAGACAAGTAGAAAAAGTGTCACGATTTCGTGACATATTGCAAGAGAAAGAGAGAGAAAAGGTGTCACGATTTCGCGACATCTTTCATTTTGGGTCCAGCGAAGAGAAAGAGGAGAGAGAAAAAAGGTGTCGCGATTTCGTGACATGTTTCATTTTTGCGATCCCAAGCGAAGAGAAAGAGGAGAGAGAAAAAGGTGTCGCGATTTCACGACATGTTTCATTTTACGGTCCAAAGCGAAGAGAAAGAGGAGAGAGAAAAAGGTGTCACGATTTCACGACATGTTTCATTTTCACGGTCCAAAGCGAAGGAAGATTGTATAGATGAAAAAGTGTCACGATTTCGTGACATATTGCAAGGAAGGTTGTACGGATGAAAAAGTGTCACGATTTCATGACATATTGCAAGGAAGATTGTACGGACGAAAAAGTGTCGCGATTTCATGACATGTTGCAGGAGAGAGAGTCCGAGAGAAAAAGTGTCGCGATTTCGCGACATGTTGCAGGAGAAAGAGTCCGAGAGAAAAAGTGTCATGATTTTGTGACATGTTGCAGGAGAGAGAGTCCGAGAGAAAAAGTGTCACGATATCGCGACATGTCGGGTTTTCACGACCCGAAGGCAAGAGAAAGAGCTAAGGAGAAAAAGTGTCACGATATCGTGACATGTCGGGTTTTCGCGACCCGAAGGCAAGAGAGAGAGTCCAAGAGAAAAAGTGTCATGATATCGCGACATGTCGGGTTTTCATGAACCGAAGGCAAGAGAAAGAGCAAAGGAGAGAAAGTGTCACGATATCGCGACATGTCGCGTTTTCCGACTTACTCTAGGAGGAGAGAGAAAGAAAAAACGTAAAAAGAAAGATAAGGAGGCGAAAGTGTCACGATATCGTGACATGTTGTGTTTTCATGGGTACAAGCCGAGAAGAAGACAAAGAGGCAGAAGTGTCACAATTTCATGATAGGTTGTGTTTGGCGCAAGCAAAGAAGTTAACCCAGCCAAATTAAGATATGTAACCGTTAACTGAAGTTACACAACAGTTACAGGGGATGTTACAAAAGAAAATCATGTAGCTATTTTAAGAACAGTCGAAGAAGGAGAAATCGAACAATCGCATAAATAGAATCAAAAAATGCATGCATGCAAAAAGAATATGAAAACAAGACCAGAAGACGAACAACATGGTAGGGGTATATGTGTCAATTCGTAACATGTAACGTGTTTGACGAAAAGCCTACCCTATATTTATACAAAAGAAGTTAGTTAGAAGGCGTTACAACTGACAAGTGGCGCATGAGAAATAAAAGGAGTTACAACTGGAGTTACAGAGAGACAATTTGGTTATAAAAGGAGGTCTACGCGAAGAATTACAAGTGGCTCAAAGAGGGTGAAAGTGCTTGTTGAAAGAGAGTGCGCAGGAGGCGAGTGAGCAGGGTGTGTGCTGGGTAAAGAGTGGGCAATGTTGAGAAAGCAATAGACCAGTCAGGGTCTTGTAAAAGTGAAGGCATCTTTATGTCAATCATCTAGATTCAGAACAGAAGTCCAAGTTGGTGCTTGGCATCAGGGGTTGGTGCTCCTTCCAGTTGGTGCTGGTAAATTAGGGGTTGGTGCTCCTTTCTGTTGGTGCAGATAAATCAGGGGTTGGTGCTCCTTCCAGTGGGTGCTGGTAAATTGTTTGTAAAATTGATATTTTGCAAAGGTTGGATTTGGATGGGAGTCCAAACAGTCAGTTTTGAGGAGTAGCCAAAACTGGTGAACCTCGTTACATCTTGTGTTGTGTGATGCTCTTTGGTATATTTGCTTTATTGGGTTTTTAGCTTTCTTTGTTTTGGCATTAAGAATTGAAGATTTAAGTTTTTAAGAGCTACACTGATTCACCCCCCCTCTCAGTGTCATAGTGAGACTAACAACTAGGTGGTTTGTAGCCATTCCAATCAAAATGATAAATTAAGAAATATTTATTCATCTATTAGAGGATAACATCATAGTATTCATAGGGGTAATATGACTTTGGCTTATATTATAATACAAATTCAGCATGAAAACATCACCAAACTACTACCCACAAGGTAATGGCTTGGTAGAATTCATAAAGAAAACATGATTATAATTTAGAAAAGTAAAATTGCTTAATCTAAAAGATATTATCATACTAAATTAAAAGGCATGTTATAGGTGGATAGGATCACCCCAAAGGCATACATTGGTACTTCTCCTTACAAACTTGTGTAAAAACAAAATATTGTCAATCATTCTAGAACTCCCTTTGTACCAAATATCCCAATAGTTAGAATTGGAGGACATTAATATCTAACCAATGTAAGACCACCTAAATTATTTACTATAGATAGAATAATATAAGGAGAAATCATTCTAAATATTTATACACCATTAGAAAATCATCAAGAAGTGGTCTGATAAATAAACTATTGATGTCTGTTTAAGGAGACTTGGTGATGAAATAGGATGAGAAAACAATAAATTCTAAACATGAAAATTTTATTTCCTTTTGGAGTATGTTTTATCAAATTAATTAAATATAATCCCTAAATGCATACAAGCTAGTTATATTGGAAGGATAAGTGCTACCTATTTTAATCAATGGCCAACACTTGTGAAACCTCTAATGATAAAGTAAAATCCTCTTGTAAACATATAAATAGAAATCATAGACACCAAATCCTAGACACTTGTCATCCACACATCATCCAATCATCATCGTCCATTATATATATATATATATATATATATATATATATATATATATATATATATATATGTTTGTATATATAATATAAATATTTTATATATTTATATTTATTTATTTATTTTATATATATATATATATATATATGAATAAATCATAGCCACTCATTACAACTTAATCTCAACCATCCATATAACTTGATATATGTCATGCAACAAAGTTATAATCTTAGCCATTTATCATGTTTTAATCTCAACCATCCATTGGTGTCGTCAAAACCCTAGCATGTTGAAAGGCAAGTTATAAAAGGTCATTCATTCTCATGAATGAGGGTTAATGAGTGAACAAACAAAGTAGTTAATTAAGTGGTTAAGCCCTTTCATCCATCCTCATACAAAACCCTAGAATTTAACTAACATCATTTCTCCTCACTGTTGCCATATTCCTTATTTTCTATTACCCATATTCCCTACAAGCCAGATCTAGTTCTACAAATCACTCCTCCATAACCTCCGAACACTATTGAGCATTTCCCAGATGTTGCTAAGCATTTTTAGAATATTATGATGCATTAACTACCATTAAAAAATGCTTTTGGGTGTTTCCCTTATCCAATTTACCATTGAAAAACCCTTTAACACTTTTGGATATTTGTACACCATCAGATCGCAAATACAAAAACATAGATTAGAATCACAACTATAATCTCGACAAGGTAAAAAGGTTATTACTTTACAACTCACATTTTCCTATACTTAGCTTATATTTCATTATTGCAGCACTTAGGGTTTGTAGGTTTATTTCATGGAGGGCCTCATGTAGTGGATCCCTTGCATATGCTATTGATTTCTTGGTATTGTTGATTTGTTTGTAGGTACAAGAACTACATTCTTGAAGGTTGTTGTAGCTAGGGTGGTCCCATAGGGATACTCAAGCCCACACACAAACTTGTTTGGAGTGAATATAATGTAGAAGACATATTCATTGTAAATGAGGGTTTTTAAAACCCTCGATTGTAAATATTTTATCAATACATATTACATTATAACATTGGAGATCAAGGTTCCCACAATATTAATACAATATTATCTTTTCATTGTGCAATATATTTTGTGTTGGTTTTGGTAATTGTTATTTAGTTGTTATAATTTTTACTTTAAAAAATGGTTATCATGGTGGAACCCCCAAAGGATTTCTTATTTAAAAATACCTTATCAATTTGATCCATGTTTTCTTAACCTATTATAGGTTTTTGAAGATTCGATCGTGTGAAAATCGTAAAACTATGGTTTCTAGGTGTAGCAGGATTTGATATAAGATCACACAGATGCCCAATCATGTTTGAGGGATGCCCCATTGCATCCAAGAGATGCCTCATCATGTCTAGGATAATTTGCACATCTAGGAGAGTTGGGAAGAAAAATGTAGGCTTCCTAGTAAGTCTTGATCAAACCCCATCTCCATTTTTTTGCTTTTTAAAGAGATTAAAAATACGATATTTATTTTCTATTTAAAAAGCAACACATATTACATCTTAGGAATTTACAAATATCTCTTCATATAGTTTACACATAGGATATATCTACAATTGTACATTCATCTTAGTTGCATCAGAACATTCATTACACACAATTTAAACTTTTGTTGTTTTTAGGTGCTTTTACTTTTCACTTTGGGTGTTGTTTGCAATAAACAAAAAAACATAAGTAGCTACAATCTAGGCTAAAGTCCCCCACTTTTTACTTTCCTAAGCTAGAACAAGTCATTGGTATTCAATTCTCTCCCACTATTGGAAACACATTACTGATTCAGAGTGGAGGAACTAGGCGAACCCTCCACTGTTGGAATTTTTAGAGTAATATTCCATCATATGGGATAATTACCTATTTCCTACGTTAGGTAGATTTTATATTACCACATGGTAAAAAGTTATTTCTTGCTTTTTACCACATATATTTACTATTTTCTACTTACCATGTAGATATTTACTGTTTCAAATATCTAATGGTAAACTATGGTTAACTCCTAAATATCCTAGGTTAACAAACCTAAACCAAACTCTCTACCTCCTATGGCGCGTTGGTTAGTGTGGATAGTGGGAATATAGTTTGGTATACTATTTTGTAACCTATATATATTGATTAATATTTCCTAAGCTAATGTTAATGCATATTTAATTAATCAATTGTCTTACCTTTCCGTTTTGATCACATTGGCATCAGAGCCAACTATGTTGGGGTTAGATCAAATTTTTTTTGCCACCACACTCCAAGTGACATGGCGGTTGGCAGACATGGAGGGTAATCCCTGGCCAGGTCCAAGCAACCTGCCAGGGCCTAGGCATACCCAATTCAATTGGCCAGGTCAGATTGACCTGCCAATCATGAGTGAGCCTGTAGGCCACCATGGCGATCATTGCCAAGGTCATGCCGATCATCCTAAGCCTACCTAGGCTAGGCGATCGACCATCCTAGCAGTCGATCGACCAAGCCTGTAGTCGACAGCCACGTGCTATCGATCGGATATGTGGGAACAGCAACCTGTAGTCGATAGCCATGTGCTATCGATAGTACCAGTAGGTGATCAGACCCATAGGCAATGACCTTGAGGCATAGTCACCTCGACCCCCGTGTAGGAAGCCATGGCCCACAGAGCCACATGGGCCCAGGAGCCATGTGGCTTCCTACAAGCTTGGGAGAGTTGAGAGGGTAGGAGCACCCTCCCCCTCCCAGCTGGACAACTGCACGAGACCAGACCTCCTCAGGATCTAAGAGGGCAGGTGGCCCTCTAATCCCTGAGCAACAAGTGGCACATGTTTGTGCCTAACCTGACACCTGCACGATCCTTGGTGGCTTGGACCAATTAGCGAGGGTAGGCATGCCCTTCATAGAATCCAAAAATTGAGATCTAACATGTAGACCCATGCACACTCGGGCATAGATCCTGAGGTGCTGACTCAGACCACTCATCTGGTGACACGTGGTGGACAGACAAGACCTCAGGCATAGATATTAAGGTGTTGATTAGGCACAGCCACTGGAATTGACCTAGACCAAACATGACATATGGTAGACAACCACTAGACTCAGACATGACATGACACGTGGCACACGCCACCTGGACTGGACACGACACATGGGCGACACATGGCAAACATGCCACGTGCCACTCGACACCTTGTTGTGACATGTGGCCACAACAAAAGGAGTCACCCACACAGCGACTGCCCAAAGGTAGTCAACTAATGAGGGGCACACCTCACCTTTTATCCAGGTGAGGCAAATGCCTCCTCTTGAATGTGGGACTAAAAGTCCCACATTCAAAATTTTCCCGCCTGGAGGCGGGAAAGCCTTCAAATAGAAGGTGTGCCACTTCCTTTTTCGTCGGGCTAGCTAGCCCGACCGGTGGAGGGGCCATTGCTAAGGCCTTGCCCGACGGGAGGTCGGGAGTTCGACTCCCGTCGAGGCCAAGCGCCTTAATTTTTTGACAAAGGGGCCCTAAAGAAAATCCAAGGTAATTCAATTTTAAAAAGCTTATTTTTTATTTTTTAAGTTTATTTTTTTTAATTAATTAAGCTTTAATTTATTAAATAGTAATTCAATTTTTTTATTTTAAAGTTATTTTTTTATCAAAATGCCTTTAAAACTAAAATAATTTTTACTATTTATAGATTTTACTTATATTAATTAGAGAAATCACATAAACTTAAAATTTACAAAACAAAAAGGGGGTTATATTTTTTTTTTGCAATTTACAAATTTCAAGGAGCTTTTGTTTTTCTCCAAGGGAGAATATAAGCCATAGAAAAGCACCTACTTTTATTGCAAATAAGAAAACCCTGAACTCTTCTCATCCCTTGTTAATTTTGCAAAATACAAAGGTGGAAATATCACATTTTGTGATTCTTCTTTTCCAAAATTGTAACACAAGGAGTCAACCAAACTTGCAAAAACAAAACATACAAAGTTCAAAGAGTGCATTTGTTTTCTCCAAGGAGATATAATACATAAAATTGCACATCTATTTGTTTTGCAAAGTTGAGAAGAAATTGAAGACCTTGGGTCCATAAAAACTAAGTCGTGTGTCGACTAGTTCTAGAAGCCTTTCAAACGCGGGTCGTGTGTCGACTTGTCTTGAAAGGAGTGCTCATATTGTTAATTTTGCAAAATCAAAGGGGGAAGACATTATTGTACTTCTTTTGCAAAATTGTAAAACAAAGTAGGAGACATAAAAATATCATTTTTTGCACAACACAAAACACACATTTTGATGCAAAAATTAAAAGGTGCATTTTCGATTTTACTCGACACCTTCATTGGCAAATTAGGTGCATTTTCGGTTGCATCCGACACCTAGGTGATAATAATTTTGAGGGCATTTCTTGTTTTATTGTTGCATCATTCTTTTTGCAACTATAAGTCATATAATCAAGAACATCCAAACCTCAAAATTTCACAAATTTGTGTACATCCATGCATAGATTTAAAGCCAATTTCACTTGATATTCTCTCCTAAATCAACAAAACCCCTAATTCACTCTTATTTGTTTGGATTAATTTCCTCCAACTTCTCATCCTTCTTGAAGGGTGTTAAGGCAGGTGCCATTAAATATCTGTTTGAGTGAATTATATTTTGGTACTCTTTTAGGGTAATCAAAAGAAAGAACAAGTTTTTTTTTTAAAAAGGAACCTTAAAATTTGCAATCCTTTGCACTAAGGTGGGATAATTCCTTTCTTCCTTCAAACATAGATTTTGACAAGAGGGAAATAAAACTTGTAAAGGCAATCATAAAAGTAGAAGTCATACAAATTATACCTTTTCTTTTAGACTTCATAATAGCAATCATGCTTGAAGTTCTTACAATAAGGCAGGATGATTTGGTGAATCTTTTTGATAAATTGCCTAGAAAGCATAGTTTTGCACAAATTGTAAAAATGAAAACCATGACACCATTCAGTGTTGGTTTCAAAACAAGCAAAACTAAAATGGCAAAGGCACATCATAGAAGCCATCTTTCTAGTTAAATGTCTCATTCAGATTCTGATTTTGGTTCAAAGAGAGCACAAGGAGTGCTCATTGCTAAAACAATATTTTAGAGGGAAAACACATGTGTCCCTTGGGCTAAAGTGTCATTTTCTCTCACTCCTCTTTTTTTGGCTTCATAAATAGCATAAGTATTTTTTTTGAAGACCTTGCAATAAGGGGTGCTTGTACCTCTTTTAGGCTTCATAAATAGCAAATTCTAGATGTTTGAAGTACTTGTAACAAGAGGAGTGACTTTTGGTGATGTAAAATTGTCTAGGAGGCAATATTTGTAAAATCCTTCACAACACTCTTGCATTGCACACTTTTTGCAATTGAGGGGGGATATAAATTTCTTTTCTTCACAATTTTTGTAAATAGGGAAGAAGGATTATAAGGGTGCATTTTCATCTTTGACCGACACCTTAGTCACACTTTCTTCAAAAATTGAATACACTATGTTTTGCAACAAGGAGGGAACTTATAAGGGTGCATTTTCGACAACGACCGACACCTTAGCTACCTTATCTTTTGCAAATTCATATTGTAAATTAATTAACCTTGTATGAAGTGATCTATTCTACTACACCTAGTGATTATAGTGGTTGGTTACCCATGCAATTTGATTGGATGATGTGATTACCATAAGGACATTCCTTGGTGTGAAGACAATGTGAGGAATGACCCATTTTTTACTTAGAAGCAACTACAGTACTGTGACAGAGCAAAGAACCAGCAAATCAACATCTTCTTTACTGTATTGGGGCAGTTATATACTTTACCCAAATATTGTTGTATAGAGGGATATGTATGTATTACCAAAATAATGTAATAAGGGGGGATGTTAGAGTAATATTCCATCATTTGGGATAATTACCTATTTCCTACGTTAGGTAGATTTTATATTACTACATGGTAAAAATTTATTTCTTGCTTTTTACCACATATATTTACTATTTGCTACTTACCATGTAGATATTTACTGTTTCAAATATCTAATGGTAAACTATGGTTAATTCCTAAATATCCTAGGTTAACAAACCTAAACCAAACTCTCTACCTCCTATGGTGCATTGGTTAGCGTGGATAGTGGGAATATAGTTTGGTATACTATTTTGTAACCTATATATATTGCTTAGTATTTTCTAAGCTAATGTTAATGAATATTTAATTAATCAATTGTCTTACCTTTCCATTTTGATCATAGGAATCACTTGATGATTCAAGATGGATCTTAAGAGGTGTACCCTAGATTATTTTGAGGATCTTGGTATTGGTGTTATTGGCCACCAACTTAGCTGAGTGAAAGAGGATATCTTGGAATTGTTTGAACACCATAGACAATAGAAATTAAAAATAATCACACACAATTACATGCTTCACATTCAACATTAGTGAGTTGGACTTCATCACCAACCATTGATCGAGATCAATGATGGTGGGTTTCATCTCCATCCACTGTCTCACCCCATAGAAACCTTAGCAATCCATTACTGATTTTTCTATATTTCATCACCAGGAAAATACTCACTTTTCATTCACCTTAGGAATCCACTTTGCATAGTCATTTTAGGCTTAGGCATACATCAAACACACAAACCACACAATATATATATATAAACATTGTTGTAAGACATAGGATTCAATTTTTATTTTATTTTATGTGCTTTTCATTGTCATTACACCTTTTCACACATATCCCTCACATCCACAACCTCTGCCTTGATTATAGCTTATGTTTTTGACCATAAATCAAGTCAAAACCATGAATCAAGCACTGACCTCATCCATGGAGTATTCCACTTCCTCCCTAGTCACTTTGGTGGCTAACCCAGCTAATCCAGCATAGATAGTTCACTTTGGTTTATCTGTAGGAACCTCACACATAATATTCACTTTGAAAGTTGATGTGATGCACAAATCCATTCACACTACCATCCTATAAATTGAGCCTTCTACACCCATTGACTCCTGAACCACCTACATAGACATAGAAAAGTTAGATATTATTTAAGATCAACTAATCCAATATTAAAACAACTTAACATCCTACAAAACCAAGTTCCTTATTCTCAATAGAAACTTATCTATTCACATCCCCACAACTTCAACCGAGTCTACTTCAACCCTCTTTTTGAGGTATCATCTACACCTTCATATCAAGTTTCTCCACCACAACACAACCAAAAATTCTCCATCCCATCTACCTATACCACCACCTATACCAATCCACTCTACAAAGCACATATCAATGCAGCTTCATAGATTCCCTCTACCATTCCATTCACTACACCTCATTCTATTACAATTCCTTTTGTAAATTACCCTCCACAAACATTGCAAATACCTACACCTCTTCTACATCCACTTCCATCACAACTACACAATCTACTTTAGAAATGGCCATATAGCAAGCATGACAACACCTCAACCAATTGCTCATGGGCCATCAAGAAGCTTGTTCTTGTTCCCAACAGTAGACACATATAGCAGATTTTAAATCCTATTCTATTCTAAGCCAATACAATTTCTTCACCTCAAGTCCATCTTGGGTATCACAACCTTCTCAGGTTGCTATACCCACATCCCCATTCACCCACATCAACCCCACTTCCACAAACCAACATATTCACTTTTCTTAAACCTCATCCCCATTTCATCAACAATAATCATTCCATCACCAAGTCCAACAACATGCCCAACATCATTAATTACCCTTCAATCCATCAAGCCACCAACTTCACATTCCACCTCAACAATTCACCGCTCCACATATCCCACCTTCACACAATCATCAAATAATTCAAGTCTTCTACACACATGGAGAAGATCCTACAATCCAAGCCATGCAAAAACATATTTATAGCTTGATTCTACACACTCCTAGTATGATATACCATAAGCCTACCCTAAGATAGCTAATCAATCAACCTATTCATTTTTTGGTGCCATCACCACCATATTCGAAAGACTTTATAGTACCAAAATTTGACAAATTTAAAGGGACTAAGGACCCTAAAGAGCACATTAGCACATTTATTCACTCATGCATTTGGATTCAAGATCAAGATGCTTTGATGCTCATAATGTTTCCTCAGATATTGGGGGAGATGCTTTAAACTGGTATAATCATCTGCCTCACCATAACATTTACATATTTGAATAATTTGCAGATAAATTTTTAGAAATTTTTTCCATTGACTAACATGTACAACCTTAGAAAATTTGAAGAAGAGTTCATCTATGATTTTGGAAACCGTTGAAGGGAAGTTATCACCAAGTTGCCATTATCCATACAAATGGAATAATTGACCCAAATGTTCACAAGGATTTGCCTAAAACCCATATCCATATTATTACAACTGCAACAATATAGAATATTCGATGAAGCTCTTGCCCAAACCCATGTCATTGAAGAGATAAAAATCCAAGAAGGCAAGATAAAAGCAAAGAAAAAAGAATAAAAAAATAAGGGTCAATCAAAAGGAAATTATTCTGGCCAATCAAAACCAGGTCAAGTAAATCAAGTGGTCTTGAGTTAGTCGATAATGACTCAAACAAAAACAACTAGTGCAACAACAATCGTAACAAGTATCCTATCAAGCGGTTCCCCCACCTTAACAACTTCATAACACAATGCCAATTGTAGAAAATTACCAACATCGACAATCTGCTTGACAAGACCACATCTTCATACCCTTGCCTAAATCATATGCATCCCTATTCCACAAGTTGTATGACACCAATGCTATTTTATTGCTCGAAGTTAAACCAGATGATCCAACTAAACATGGTAAGGGCTATAGGGAACATTTGTTTTACCCTTACCATCGATAGAATGGGTATGAAATTAACAACTGCCTTACATTCAAAGACATAGTATAAGAACTAATAAACCTAGGGGCTATTAAGTTTGATAGTCTCTTGGCTCAACAAAATCAAAACCTTGTTATATACCAAATGCCACTTTCTCATCATGAGTAACAACAACAAATGATAGGTAGACCAAATACTATGACTCCTCCTAATCAAGTTAATCATGTACAATAGTACCAAGCTTTTGTGTGAGCTATCCATGTAGTCACCCGATGTCAAAGAAGCACCAATCGACAAAATTAACAACAACAGGCAGTTAAACCTCCTGTAGCACCACAAGTAAGTGTTCCTACACAAACTACTAATTCATCATCACCCATCCATTTTACTTCCAATTTATCCCAACCAATTCACCTTCCAAGCCATCCATCTCAATCCACTCATCTTCCAAACTATCCATAAAGACCCATCATCTTATTGAGTAGCTGATTGACAACTAGCCTCAAAATGGCTTCAGCTAAACTATATATTTATGAGCTAATACAAATATCTTTCCCACATCACAAGGCATTAAAAGAAATTTTAAAATCCATTGAAATCTAATCCCAAGACACTAATTCCTTTAATAATTTTGTGGAGAGTATTAAAACATGCATGGAGCCTTCCATCACATTCTATGACTTTGAAATTAAATCAATTTCATTAGAATCGGTGGACCCTCCACTCCTCATTATGGATCAAGTTTATAGGAAGCCATTTAAATGAGTATTGATTGACACTGGATCCTCCATTAACATCATCACCACATCTATCCTTCAACATATCAACCTTCCACTATCACACATAACCAAATACACCTTCACCCTAAGAGCATTCAATGATGCTCTTTGTTCTACAATTGACACTATTATTTTACCCATAGAAGTAGGGGTAAAAATATTGCATACCATGTTCCACATCCTAGAGGGATCCATGGCTTAAAATGTACTCCTTGGATGTCCTTGGATTAGGGATATGAGATGTGTCCCTTCCATACTACATCAATGCTTAAAATATGTACATGAAGTATCCATTGCATACCAACAAACATCGAATCATTTAAGTACTGCAACTTCATTTCAAATCCCTATGAATCCACACTTCCATCCACTCACCTATTCCTAACCCCATCAACCACACCATCCACCACTTATTCATCCAAAGCTCCTATTCTTGAGGAGCTTCCCATCACTACCCCACATCAAGCTTCCACTTCTACACCCCCACCTTCATCACAATTGGCTACATGTACATGTGGTCAAATCCAATCCACATCATCCACATCATCAACATCAACATCACCCATTATCACCACTCATTCATCATCACCCATTCAACCTACATCCACTACCATTCTATCCACATCAGCATCATCAACCATCCATCAAATCCCTCAACCAAATATATCTTCATCTCCATCAATTTATTTCTCACAAATCAATTTGATAGACTATGAGATGCCATTATAGCATATGTTCCTCCCATTATATGAGTCACCAGTCATCCATGAGCCTTCCACATCCACATCTTCATAAGTTGCAATCCACCTCACCAATCCTAGCATTGGTGAATACATGGTCCAAGATGTCACAATTACACTAATAAGCATCCAAACTATTAGGGATTACGATCACCCACGTGACCCACCCTTATCCATAGGAGTGGTGTATAATATGGGTTCAACACCTAATAGAATCAATTTTGTGTAGGGGGGATTGATTCATCATCCTATAAAAATCTCCTAGATGAACCCAAGAAACCATCATCTACCAAACTTAAAATCATGATTATGTCTAGCTTTCCATCATGAAATTTCCATCAATTTAATTTATAAGGATATGATCTAAGACGATATGAATAGGACATGCACAAAATCATCAAGCCTCAATATCGAGAAATGCATAATCGTTCAAGACTAGGATACCACTCATAATCTATCCATTCCTCTTTTGAGTGAGCCTTTCAATGACTCCATCTAGATCACAAAGAGGATAACAATCACAATGATGACTTGGAGGAGTTTTATGAAGAATACAATATCATGTTGATAGCTTTTGATGAATTCGAAGAGGAATTGGTCCTAGTCACTCCATTCACCGAACATGATGAGCACTACCTTAGAATCTTCTCTATTCATCAGTCCATATTTCATTTGCTCCTTCCATAGGAGCGAGCTAAACCAATGGTGAACCACCACCACCACATCATTATTTTCAATAAAATAACATTTTGTAACATATGTACATAGTTAAAAAACAAGAAAAAAAATTGCATTGCATGTGCATGGCCTTTGCCATTTGCGTTTACATGTGTTAATTATTGTCATTCAATATTTCAAGGTTCCTTCATCGATTCTAGAAGATAGAACCAACCCCACATTTTCCCACTAAGTCAACATGAATTATGTTGATTTATTCACCCCTCCATAATCCATATGATTTGGAAAAACCAATTCCAATTTACAAATCCTTATTGTTATAGAACAAATTTCATTCCACCATCCTTTACCAAATTTATCCTTTTCAAATAATTATTAAGAGCTTTGGCCACTTACATTCCTCCATTACCTTCACCTTCACCTCCATATTCACCTTCGCCTTCACCCTCGAATCTCAAGGTTTTCGAGGTAAACATGGAAGATACTGAGCTAGAAGAGTTTGATAATGTTATTTATGACATTTATCCGATTTCAAAACCCCATTATCTTGAGTAAGGTTCACACATGGCCATTGAAGATACTATCGATGTGAATCTTAGCACAGATGTAGACAATCCATAAATCATTAAACTTGGAAAAATTTTATATGTTGATGAACAAGAGAAATTGATAGCTCTCATATAAAATAATAAGGACATCTTTGCATGGTCATATAAGGATATGCCTAGTATTGACCCTAACTTGGTTGTCCATAACTTAACCTTGCATCCTAATGCTAAGACGATCAAACAAAAACTGATAAAGATGCATCCTACTATTACCCTCAAGGTCAAAGAAGAGCTTCAAAAGCTATTAGATGTGGGTTTCATTATACCCATTGACTATCCTTAGTGGATTTCAAACATGGTACCCATTCGTAAGCCTAACAAAGTGATACACATTTGCGCTTACTTTCAAGACCTTAACAAAGCATGTCCTAAAGATGACTTTCCTCTACCAAACATCGATACTCTTGTCGATACTTGCACTGACCATGAAATGCTATCTTTAATGGATTGGTTTTAGGATACAATCAAATTTAAATTAATGACCAACATAAAACAACATTCACAACACCTTGGAGAAATTTTTATTACAAGGTAATACCATTCGGCCTAAAAATGCAAGTGCTACTTATCAACATGTCATGACATACATCTTCGATGATTACATGCATAATATAATCGAAGACTATTTGGATGATCTATTGGTAAAATATAAAACTTGACAAGAGCACATTGGTGTCTTGGAAAAATTCTTTGATCAACTTCTAGAGCATAATGTAAGGTTGAACCCCAAAAAGTGTGTCTTTGGTGTTACCTTAGGCAAACTACTAGGATTCATTATCTCCAAGAGAGGCATTGACGTGGATATAAAAAAATCAAGGCCATTATGGATATGCCTCCCCCAAAAAACATGAAATATTTGCATAGTTTACAATAAAAATCCAATCGATCCGTCACTTCATTGCACAACTCTCAGACAAATGTAGGTCTGTAAAACACCTGCTACAAAAGGGGGTGACATTTTCATGGATAGATGAATTCCAAAAATATTTTGATGATATCAAGTAATACCTGGCTTCTCTACTAGTCTTAACTCCTCCTCATCCAAGGATTCCCTTCCATATTTATGTCTCAGAAACAAACTTTGCCTTAGTAAAAATGCTTGCATAGAAAAACAAAAACAATCGAGATTAATTTTTCTACTACATTAGTCAAACACTGGTAAGATATGAAACCAAATATTCTTTAGTTGAAAAATTGTGCCTAGTAGTGGTTTCACCACTAAGAAACTCAGATATTACATGCTAAGTCACACTACCTATGTCATAGCTAAAGAAACTCTTTTGCATTACATGATGTCTTGCACTTATAATAACACCCACACCATAAAATGAATAATGCTCCTAACTAAATTTGATCTTGAGTTCATAAAAAAAAATCCATTAAAGATCAAGTAATAGCTGATCAACTTGTGAAAGCTCCACTTTCTAGTGATCAACCATTGATTATTGAGCTTCCAGATGGCTCGGTATTCACCATCACTAAACAAGAAGATGTTATTCCATAGGAAGATGTCAATATCACACTCTTCTTTTATGGTTCGAAGTGCAAAAAAGGAAAAGGTGCATGAATCATGTTTCATACACCCTAGGGGGTATCGATTCCATTATCATTCAAACTCGATTTTCCATGCACAAATAATAATGTAGAGTATGAAGCCTTAATATTAGGACTTCAAGCAGCCTTAGCTATGAGCATAAAGCATATCAAGATATTTAGTGATTCTCAACTTATCGTTTATCAAGTAAATAGAGAATACCAATGCAAAGAACCAATCCTAAAAATTTATCATGAAGTAGCAATGAAATTGCTTGTAAAATTTGATTGGTACGAAATGCGATGGCCTCTCTAGGATCACTAATTCCAAAAAACTTTGAAGGAGAGGTACAACCATTATTCGTCACAAAAATATCTAAATTTGCAATTACCCATGCTAAATCTAAGGATGAGAGGGACTTTTGCTTTATCTACATAGAGTCACACGAGACTTGGTCTAGCCACATAAAATCCTTTCTCAAGTTTGGAACACACCCATATGATATGTCATGAATTGCCAAATGAACTTTCAAACAAAAGGTAACTCATTTCACTCTCTTGGAGTATGTGTTGTATAGACATGGCTATGATGGAGTCCTCCTCTGTTATATCGAGCCTATAGAGGCTCAAAGAGCAATATCAAAAGTTTGTGATGGTACTTGTGGTGGTCATTTTAGTGGAATGGCCATCACAAAGTGTATTTTATGCATGGGTTATTATTGTCCCACCATGGAATGTGATTGTTGCACTTATGTCAAGAAATGTCAACAATGTCAGCAACACGTTAATTTAACTTGTATCATCATAATCCTTACAACCTATTTAAATTCTTTGGATATTTTCACAATGGGGTTTTGACCTGATTCATAAAATCTTACCTCCTTCCTCAGGATAACACACATTCATCATCATTACCACTAAATAATTCACAAAGTGGGTCGAGGTAATTCCTCTAACCAATATGATAGGACCTTGAATTGTGGAGTTCATACTTCAACATATCATCTATCATTTTGGTATTCCCTCAAAAATAATTTTTAACAATGGCAAGTCTTTCAAGAACAAGGATGTTCAAGCACTTTGCAAGAAATATAATATTCAACATAGTTTATTGACTCCTTATTACCCATAGATAAATAGACAATCTTAGGCAACCAATAAGACCTTGATTGCTATTCTCAAGAAATTAGTAAAATAAAATCATTAATATCGACACACTCAGATTCCCTTTCCATTATGAGCTTATCGAACAAGCATCCACACACCTATTGGGGCAATGCCATTCTCATTGGTTTATGGTGTTGAAGTAATCATGCATCTTGAGCTTGAGATCCTCTCATTGCAAATTTCATTACAGGAATTCATAGATGATGACACTTCTAGACAAGAACATCTTGACCAACTTACACTTATTTATGAAAGAAGAATCAATGCCTTGGAGAATTTACAAGTATATTAGGATCATTTAAAACATGCTTACAATACCAAAGTCCATCTACATGAATTCCAAGTAGGAGATCTTGTCCTCAAATAAAATCAACAAACACCAATGCATTACTGCATCTTCATGATAAATTTGCAACTAATTCATTAGGTCCATACATTGTCACCCAAAAAGTGGGCTAGGGAACTTATAGGCTTTCCATTCTAGAGGGAGTAGAAGAGCCCAAACCATTAAATATTATTCACTTAAGAGCATTTCATACTTAATGCAATTTACATATATGTATATATACATGTCTAATACATAAAAACATCATCCATACACATTGCATTTATACACATTACATCTATATACATTGCATTCATACACATTGCACTGCATAAATCCACATTGCACAAACACATTAATTTTCATTTTAGTGCATTTCATCTACCATATTAGGGGTCATTTGTTAAGTTTAGACAATAATTGATCCAATAAATCTTGTTACCTTAATCAGGGGCACCCCCAAGTTCACATCCATTTCATTACACCATTTCACAAGTCAATTTACCATTTGCACTATCACTTCATTACCACTAGGTTTTTTTGATCACTCAACCACTCGTAGTGTTTCAAGAAAACTCCAATACATGTCAAATTTTCTCTAAGACCAAGTCATATTTTCACTAAGAAAATCTTGAGTTTTGGAAATTGACTCTAACATTCTTGAACCAAAAACATTTCATACATATTAAAAACATCTTGTGTCAAATAGGGATAATACCATGATTGGGTTAAAACTCGAAGCAAAAATGTCATCTTCGCTTGTCTCCTTATGCACATAGTCCAAAAGAAAAAATAGTGGTCCTCACCACTATCCACACTTACAATTAAAAGAATGAGTAGTAAGGATAGGGTAAAATTATCATCACACATCAGTTGAGAATTCGATTCCCCAAAGCTCTAACTCTTTTACACATCACACACCATAAATCCTCAAGTTGTAAGGATAGAAATCTATTTCCATCCATTTTTTTAGGTATTTTGAATCTCAAAATCTTAGAGATCAGATCATTGGACTATGGAGGTAATCTCCTTCGGGGCTATAGACACTTGACTGGTAGTGGAGTACACTCATGCATGGTGATACGTCTATATTGAAGAGACCTATGACCACACATATGGAAAATCTAGCTTATTTATCTCCTCCATGATAGGTTTCATCTCAATTTACTCAATATTGGATAATGAACTCACTTGCACACACATTGGTTCTTGATTTTCTAGAGTCATTACCATACTCCTGATTGATAAATGAACCTTCACTATTCACACACATTTGGTCTTAGAGAAATTAGACAGACCTTAGTGAGTTTTTTGGAAATCACTAGGATGTTTGAGTCTTTATAAAACAATTCTAAATCAATCATCCATAATCCACAACACCATCCATATCATTTTCACATCATTACATGAGTCTTCCATTTCACATACCACCATTTTGGTGCCCTTGATTAAACAACAATGATAGAACAATGGTCAAGAAAAATGTAAACTACAAATGATCATTAGAACATATACATTATCATTACATATCATCCATCACATATACATATGCATTCACACAAACATCCACATAAATTCATAACACAAAATTAAAAGCCATGTATATATATATAATTGCATGTACAATGAATGCTCGAAATCTACATACAATGGAGAACCAAGGCTTATATACAAAAGTGCATTTATGCACTAGCTAATGCCCATAGGTAGACCCCAATGATCCCAAAGTAGCCCTAGATCTAGAGTCGCTATGCCTAGAGTCACTATGCCTAACTAAACCAAATATGGAGAAAGAAGGTCGATCGAGCATCCCAATATCATGTTGCATGATCCAATCCTCCAAATATTGGATATATGCCTCCCAGGATTGTAGGTGTAGTACATCATACCTTTGATGAGATTCCCTATATTTTAGCTCTTCTCATAGCCTCGCTATCATATCCTTTACCTATGCCTATCACCATTCGTGCCTCTAGCTCCACCCATAGTTGAGCATTCTTGGTATCCTAAGCCGCTATCACTGCATACCGCTCTACCACCATTTGGTGGAGTTGGTCTCACTTAGCCTCTAGCCTCACCCACTCCTCCTCACTCCAACCAATAGGTCTCTCTAGAACCTCCTCCATATCATCCCTACAACCATCATCACCTTCAATATCTAGAGGCTGATCTATTAATTCCCTCATCTGCCTACCTCTATTGGATCGATGACATCTCTGACATAGGGGAGCCTCCTCTACCACTATATCCTCCTCATCTCCACTACCCTCCTTGACAATGTGACTTGGTATCCATAGAGGCTTTGAAGTGAACCAAGCCTCATACTTTTTTGTGGTCCTGGCATCATCCACATCCAGGAGATCTATCACCTCATCATCCATATACTCCACCTGCAACTCCTCCACACAAGGTAGGCTTGACTTATCTGATAGATGCCTATAGAGCACTAGGACCTCATGTATTCCTTACCTCAACCTAAACCACCACAACACCCATGATAACTAAATCAGCTCCACCTCACTCCTATGCTATCCAACCATCCATCTAGCCTACCAAACTCTCCATAATTCCTCCCCATAACTAGGCCACCTAGCCTCCTACCATAGCCTCCAATACACCTAATCTAGTTTCAAGACTACCCATAGATCCCTGAACTCTTAGAAACTATGACCATGATGACTAGGTTGCACCTCCTTAGCCACCTACCATCTCAAGACATAGGGCTAATCCCTATCCCACTCCTCATAAGGTAGGCCCACAGGATGAGCCATACTAAAGTGCTCCTAGATCCAACACTATAGTAGCACACTACAACCCAACTCCTACCTCTACCTCCTTACCTCATACAACTCCAAGTATGTGTGCACTAGTAGTGTAGGTTCCCATGCATATACGTGAGGCTCATTGATCATATCATACACTAGCCTAATTATGTTCCATGGAAATCAACAATCAATATTATTAGGCACCAATACATTGACCAGTAGGAACATGACCAAGGTAGGTAATACCTCCAACTCATGCCTCACATACATATCCAAAAACTTGATCCCTCCACCTTGAATGTTCACATACCTCCATCCATATTCAAATATCTACCTCATCTCATACTCTCTATCGTGCCCAACTTAGACATGCAACCCCTCCACTGACACTCAAAAGATGTAATATACATCTTCTAGTGTCATATTCATCTCCTCTATTGAGAGCTGGAAGGTCCCCCTATATGAATCCCATATCTCAACCAAGGTTGAGAGATACCCCTCATCCACCCTCACCACCTCAATCCATGCTATCCCAACCAACTCCATCTCCTCCAACTTGTCCCAATGGGCCTTTTGCAAGGTCTTTCTCACTCTAGGAATAATTGGTGAGAATCGATGTTGAGCCTCCAATAATATCAACTGCAATACAACACTACATCAAGTACATTACTAACACATTCATTGTAAAAAAAACCATTTCAAAAATCCAAACAAGAGTGCCAAAGGCACTTACCTCAGCCACCTACACCTCCATGCCTATTGTCGCATCCATTCCCTCCATCGTTCTCACTTCACTACTTCACTCCTCAAACATTGTTTTTGAAACTCTTGAATGCAAGAATGAATCCAATTTGGCCTCTGTATCATTCTTATAGTTGATTTTTGTATGCTCAAATGCCCTAGGGTGTTTGCAAGGTGCAGTCAAATGCTACCCTACGTCTGCCACATGGTAGATGATCTTTTGTGTCTATGCCTAATGTGGATGCTAGTTGGCATCTAGATCCAAAATATTGCAAAAAGAACAAAAGTGCTAAAAAATGTGGCTTACCTCCATAGAATCATCAATTGCATCCATCCATCATTACATCACTCACATTCATGGTACCATCCATGTTCACATTCATTTACATCTTTCATATCATCCATAATTCCATGCATTTTCACTCAACACTCAATATTGTCACAATCACTTGCATTATCAAGTGAACCTTGTATCTAGTGGTTTACTCTATTCACATTGGCGATTGCAGCAATTGGTTATCCATGTAACTCAGTAGGATGGATAACTCACCATAAGGATGCTTTTTCCTTCACATCCATTAACATCATTCATATCATCCAATCAAAAACCTTCTTTTTCTATTGGGCAAAAGCAAAGATCAATCATTGCACTCTTCATAATTCATACACCATTCACATGCACTTCTTCATTCACATTACTTAACATCATTCATATCATCCAAGAAAAACTTGTATCTAGTGGTTTACTCTATTCACCTAGCGATTGCAACAATTGGTTATCCATGCAACTCGTTAGGATGGGTAAATCACCATAAGCATGCTTGTTCCTTCATATTCATTAACATCATTCATATCATCCAATCAAAAACCACTTTTTTCTATTAGGAAAAAAGCAAAAATCAATCATTGCACTCTTCACAATCTATACACCATTCACATGCACTTCATCTTCACATTATTTAATATCATTCATATCATCCAAGCGAATCTTATATCTAGTGGTTTACTCTATTCACCTAGAAATTATAGTAATTGGTTATCCATGCAACTCAGATGGATGGGTAAATCACTATAAGGACACTTTTTCCTTCACATTTATTAACATCATTCATATCATCCAATCAAAAAACCCCTTTTTATATTGGATCAAAACCAAAAATTAATCATCGCACTCTTCACAATCATTGCACCATTCACATGCACTTCATCATTCACATTCCTTAACATCATTCATATCATCCAAGTGAACCTCGTATCTAGTGGTTTACCCTATTCACCTAGTGATTGTAGTGATTGGTTATCCATGCAATTCGATAATATGGGTAAATCACCATAAGGACACTTGCCCATATCATCATCCAACATCCTATTTTTTGAAATCAAAATCTATTTGTTCTCTCATTTTTTGAATGAGACTATGCCCAGATTAATTTGCTCAAAATCTCTCATTGATGGCCTTTTTCGTGGGGCTTGAAAAATGAATAATTCTAAAAACATCACCTCTTTTACACCCACAATCATTGAGGATACAAACACATTAGGATGATTGGTTTAGATTGAAGGAATTTCTCAACAGTCACTATACGATCACAATCCTCCATGTCATATTGAATTTTCATCACTTTATATTTCAATGAAGGCATAATTTTCAACAACATTGGATCACCCCAAACTTGGGAAAACCAAACTTTATTTTGAATTTCCACATCATGATACATCACTTACTTCACACACAATTGGTAAAAAATCCTTTTTATGTTAGGGCAAGAATAGATTGCATCATCATCTATATCTTTTTTTGGTATAAGGTAGAGGTGGTTATAAGGTCCACAAACCTTTTACAAAGTCAAAATGGGCTGGTTCTAGCATCAAGCCCGTATAATCAAAATACAAAATGGATCTTTCTAAGACTCACATTAAGCCATACTTAGAGTCCACAATCCTATACTTGTCGCTTGACTATTCAGGATAAAACAAAAAACCAAACAACACCTAGCACTTACTAACACTAGGTTGCTGTACTGTACACTTGTCACCTCCCAGGCCCCAGCAAATGGGATGCCTTTTCTCGCCTAATTCCATCTCGTCGGATTACTCATCATCAGCCCTCTCGATCTCCCCGATGCTCTAACAGGTTTGATCTTAGCTCTTCTCTAGCGACCAACACCAATAGTTCTTGAGGGAAGTTATCCTTCCAAATTTGCATCTCCCCAACAGAACCTGCAATATTTGCCATTAGATCCGTCGCCTGGTTCCCTTCTCTGAAGGTGTGTTGGATTCGGGCATTAACCAAATGAGATTTATGAATCTTTGCTTCTAGGATAAGCTCCAATATGGTCCAGATGGGGTCTTTATCCTCCTTAATTGCCTTGATTATATTAAGCGAATCCCCTTCAAAGATAACTTCCTTATAACACTCAAGTCTGGCAATTCTCATTGCCCGCATGCGAGCTCGGGCTTCGAAAAATGATTTGTTTGAGTTCCCAAAGGCTCTGCAAAGGCAAGGACCACTTTTCCTTCCTCATTTCTCAAAACTCCTCCCTGCTCCCCGCAACCCCGGATTTCCTTTAGCTGCCCCGTCAAAATTAAACTTAACCCACTTTTGTGTGGGGGGTATCCACTTGACACCATCCCGTGGGTTGGTTGTAATGTCTAGGTCTGGAAGTTCCTCTCCCTAGTTCCGCAAAATCCTCCTTTCCCTTAGAGACATGGTCTCATTTTTGAAGAAGAAAGTTTTCCAGTTTTCTTTCAAAGCTCTGATTATTTTATTGCCACATAACCTGGGATCTTTCTTACGTCCTTTAAATACTCTCTTATTTCTCTCATTCCATATCCCCCATAAAAAATGGGGTAAGCTGAGCTTCCAGAGCCAAGTCAAAAGCTTTTCCCGGAAGGGGGAAGCCCACTGTATGCAGAAGTCAGACATGCTATTTGGACAGACCCAATCTATATGAAATTTGGATAGGATCATTTGGAAGACTGTACAAGAAAAATCACAAGTTAGAAATATATGACTTACGATTCTATTGCTTTCTCACACAAGATACATCGATTGATGAATTGGAAACCTCTCCTTTGCAGATTATCTCGTTGTCGGGATCTTATTTTGAACTGCCAACCAAAAGAAGAAAGCTATTTTTGGGGTTAAATTATTTAACCAAATAACGAGTCGGAGTCCACCATTGAATCCCGAGTGGATTAACTTATAGGCAGTTTTTACTGAATAGATCCCACTTGTAGTTTTTCCCCAAATCGCCTTGTCTCTTCCTCCCCAGGAATGATCAGGAACACCCTTAAAGCATCATTGAGTTTGGTTAGGGCCACCTTCTCTTGCTCTGACGGATTATGAACTATGATTTTCTTCCAAGAAGAAGTTTCTGGTGCTACAACAATAAAATCCCCTACTTTTCGTCCCATTTCCTTCGAAAGTTTATGTTGGAGGACTTGAAGGTCTAAGTTATCTTTCAGAGGGGCCTCTTCCAACCACGGGTCTTTCCAAAAGTCCACTTGTCTTCCATTACCAATTCTCCATCTGATGCCTTTCCTGACTACCTCCCGACATTCGAGCAAACAATTCCAAAAATAGGATCCTCTAGGAAGATTATCGATTTCACGAAGTCCCGATTATTTCGATATATTTTGCCTTAAGAAGTTTTACCCATCCCAATTGATCATTATTGATAAATCTCCATACCTGTTTGCCAATCGGAGCTTGATTCAATTCTTTCATTCTCTTTAACCCCAGTGCCCCCCGATCCTTGCTTGCACACACCGATTCCATGCTACCAACGAAATTCTCTTTCTCTCCTCCGAACTTGACCACAAGAAGTTGCGTTGAATTAGCTCCAATGTAGCTCGGACCTTTGCAGAATTCTAAATAGAGACATGCGAAGAAATTGGAATGCTCGTAAAGTAGTTTGAACTAATAAGGCTTTTCTCGCGGAGCCGAGAAGGTCTGCCCTTCCACCCCTGCTAACTTTTTGGAGATCCTGTCAATGATCGAGTTCCACAAAGTAGCCTTCATTCTTCCTTCGAACATAGGCATGCCTAGATAAGTTGTTGGTAGAAGCTCCTTTCCACATCCGAAGAGGTTAGCTATTCTTTCCTCCCTCCCACCAGGCATGTTAAATAAATAGATGCTACTCTTCTTATAGTTTATGTACTATCTTGCTTTCGTCTCATACTTGGTTAGAATTCTCTTCAGCTTCCTAGCTTGAGGCACCGAGGCTTTGGACACAATGATTGTATCATCCACAAACTGTTGGTGAGACACCGGCTTTGTTGTTGAGGCTGGTTTAAAACCTTCCAATTGACCATCTGCCACCGCTGCTGAAATGTTCCTACCCAATGCTTCCGCTAAAATAATAAACAAGTATGGAGACAAAGGATCTCCTTGTCGCAACCCCCTTTCACTCTTAAAGTAACCGGAGGGTGACCCATTCACCATGACAAAAAATCTTGTAGTAGAGATACAACTAAAAATCAACTTAATCCACTGGGGACAGAAACCAAACTTACCCAAAATCTTGGTGAGGAACCGCCATGAGACCCGGTCGTAGGCTTTATTCATATCAAGCTTTAGTAACATACCCGCTTCCTTACTAGTCACCATTGAATGAATAACCTCATGAATTGTGATGATACCATCCAATATTTGTCGCCCTTTCACAAAGCCACCTTGGTTCATATCAATGATGAAAGGAAGGATAACCTTCAGCCTATTGGCGATTGTTTTTGTGATAATCTTCATCAGAGTGTTACATAAACTGATAGGGCGAAAACTAGAAAATTCCATTGCTCCCACTAGTTTAGGGATGAGGACTAAAAAAGTAGCATTAAGTCCTTCTGGGATTTCCATGTCCTTTTGAGCCTCAATTATAGCTTCCACTACATCATTGCCTAGGATATCCCAAAACTTCTGGAAGAAAGCTGCAGGGAAGCCATCCGGTCCTGGGGAGCCGTTACCATCCATGTCAAAAACGACCTTCTTGATTTCCTCCTTTGTGAAAGGACTAAGTAAGAATCCATTAAGATTATCGGTTACGAGGGGTGGAATGGCCGCCAATGAGAGAGTCCTCTTCTTCAATAGTCGGATTTACATCTTCTAGCAACGATTTAAAGTACTCAACCGCTTCCCTCCTTATGTCTTCCATATCTTTGGTGTTAGACCCATCGGCCATCTTGATCTCCTTAATTTTGTTAGTACTCCCGTGGCGAAGAGTAGAGACATGGAAGAACTTTGTATTTCTCGTCACCCTCCTTTAACCAACGCGATCTGGATTTCTCGCCTCCAAAAGGTTTCTTCAAATCCTAGCATCGTGTGGTATTCGGCTAACAACTCCCTCTCTTGGTTTCTCAGATCCTCTGTAAGTTGCTCTGACTTCAACTTCTCCTGTAGTTCATTGATCTTGTCTTTTAGTTCTGCCTTTTTAACAAAAATATTTCCAAAGGAAGTTTTGTTCCACTCTCTAATGTTAGCCTTCACATTCCTTAGTTTACATGCCACTTGGGCCGCTTTCGAACCATATACTTTTTGTCCCACCATTGGGCAACCGGATCCTTGAGATCCCGATGTTGGAACCACATAAGTTCGAATCGAAAGGGTCCGATGTATCTTTTCTTAGAGTCCTCCCCCTGTTTCCCACGGAATTGGGTTGTGATCGGACCCGATTCTTGGGAGTGTCGTTAATGAAGAGTCCCCAAACCTCTCCAGGCATTCTTGAGAAAGAAGAAACCTATCTAATCTTATCTCGAATTTGGTTTTCCTTCAATCTTTTGTTAGACCATGTATAGGAGAATCTACGCGAGTCCACATCCATCACTCATGTTGCTCAACAAAATCTCTAAACTCGTAGATATCGCGAGTTATTATTTGAGAGCCCCCCAATTTATCTACGGGATTAAGGTAGCAATTGAAATCCCCCGCCACAATCCAAGGGTAGTTGGGGACCGTCTCCCTCAATTTAGCTAGCTGACTCCAAAGAACCCTTCTCGGTCCCTGTCTAACTGGAGCATATACATTCGTTAAGATCCACTCTTCCCGCGTGGTTTTATCCACACATAAGAGACAAATAAACCAACTAGACATCGGAATCACTCTACTATCAATCACATTTTTGTTCCACATAACCAAGTAACCCTCCTGCTGTTCCAGGGGCCTCTTGGCCTACTACTTCGACTTCTCGCCAAGTCCTATTCTTAAAAGGAATAACTCTACTCTCCTCCATTTTAGTTTCTTGCAAGTAAAATCATATCCAGCTTTGTGTTCTTGTCTAAGAGCATACAAAGCTCTTATTTTTGTAGGATTACTCCCACGTATATTCCATGAAAGAATCTTCATTTATGGGCTTTGGATCCTCGAGCCTTCGCCCCAAAGAGCAATATTGCTTGAGTGCCATCGACCACTCCTCGCTCTGCTTCTTTCTACCTTAAGGCGACATTGCTAGGTTTCCCTCTTCCTACCGAACCATATCCCCATACATCTGCTCTAGGTTGAAGTTCCTTAGGATTCACTTGGCTTCTAGTAACCATCTTGGGTAGGTCAGTCTTGGTATTTGGGGTAACAATCTGGCTTTCCAGGTCAACTAGTCTTTTTGACAGTGGAGATGATTCCGTGCTCTTAGCTTCTTGATTAGTAGATTCTTTTTCCCTGCTTTGGGGTTACACCGATCTTGGTGGTTCACCTCTTCCTCCCGAGTATCCTTGCCTATATTATTAGTTTCCTCGCTCCTTCCTCCGATTTTTCTCCTCTAAATCCTTCTCTTGAGTCTCCTCTACCTCAGATTCCACTTCTTGGCTATCCATCCGATCTCCCTTCAGATGATTTAATGCATCAAAACTGTTCTCCACTGGGATGTTGATCTCCTTGGAATTTCTTCCCATAAATTCCTCTGCAGTACATGGGACCACTTCCACCGAGCCTCCATAGGCCTCCCGTATCACCCAATCAAACTTACTTGCCCCAAGGCGTTGATCTATGGGGTTCTTTCCTTTGTGATTTGGCTCTGAGGCTTGCTGTATCATCTTAGGAGCAGATTGAGCTTGAGGGTTCCCATCAAAGGGACCAGCTCCCCGTGAGAGGGTTTCGGGGCATAGGAATTTTTGGGAGGAGGGTTAAAACGTTGCCTCTTGCTTACAATAGGGCGAACAGGGTCTCTGATATTCGGATTTTGAGCTCCACGTCCTTGAGGCCCAGGTTGGGTAGGAATGGAGATCTGCGGGGGAGGGATATTATTCGGGTTTGAGGATCAGTATTTTGGAGTGGGGGCTGGTTCTTGGAAATGCATTGGATACCCTGGTGCCCTACCTTCCCACAAACACTACACTTAAAAGACATATTTTCATATTCAAATACCTGAGTATGAAGGCCAAACATAGACGACAAAATAATGGATTTAGGGAGCTCTTTACTCAGGTCCGCCAACACACACATGCGAGCAGACAGGAGTCTTGTTTTGCTCAAGGTTGTAGGATCAATAGCTATTAGTTCTCCAATCTCTCGTAGCTATCCCGCCCAATATTTGTTCATTCCAGAAAGCAGAGGTAATCCCGACATCTTAACCCAAATAGGAGCCAAATCCAGCACCTGAGTCTGGGGGTTGAAATCGGGGGACCAACGCTTCAGATACAAGCCCCTTTTCCCAAAAAACCAAGGACCTCCTTGGAGAGTCCTTTCCATGTCCTATTCACATTGAAATGTCACCAAAAGAAAACTCTTGGGTAAAGCCTTAATCATCATACCGGCCCTTGGCTGCCATTTTTGGATGGCCCATCTCCTTATGACTTCCATGTCCGGCCTCACCCCCATAAATTTAGCCACCAAAGATGTTCTGCCCTCCATAGCCACATGCTGAGCTAAGGAATCCGGGACGTGCAACCTACCATTGACAGATTTTAGATTAAAACAAGAGTCGGATAATTTTTGCTTACCACGAAGAGCATTAAGATATGAAGGTCTCCAGTTGCTGGGTTTCTCTTTGTCTCCTTCTTGGGTCTTCCTTTGATCCCGACGCATAGAGTCCTGGTCCCCCTCGGAGAAATCTTCAACCGCATCCGCCCAACGCCCTTGGACCGGTTCCAAAAGAACTTCCTTGTCCACATCCTCCGCCCTCGGGGGCTCGCTATCTCGCCGGAGCCCCCACCTCGCCACGTCTCGCTGATCTGCCCTCCTCGAAGTCCCACACCTAGGGTTTGATGCCCCTAGACCTCTCGCTCCTCCTCCTTGCTGCTCCATCCGTCACAACTTGTTGCCTCCAAAATCTGCCATTTTTTTTTTTTTTTAGGGCCAAAATTTTTGTGACCGCTACCGTGCACGAACTGCTAAAGTGGCGGCTGCTACAGTATGCAGGCTTCTACAAAGTGTCGGCTGCTACAGTGGCGAATTTGATGGGAGACTGCTGCTCCCCTCTCCGACTGACAAGGGACAAATTTAATCCCATCTTAACATTTTATTAAAGACGGTCTGGGGTGAAGCATTTGATTTAAAAAAGAAAATCATCTGCTGAAAAAGTAAACCATCTTAAAAAAATTGCATCATCATCTATATCACTCACATTCATTTACATCATTTATATCATTCACATTTGTCAAAACCCCTTACTTCTGTTGGGGCAAAAACAAAAAATCTTTCACACTGATAAAACCCCCCCCTTTGTTGGGGTAAAAATAGAATACAACTTTTTTATCATGCATATTACCCACATTCTGCACATACATTTTTTTCACTGGGTTATATGGGATTGAAACGAGTCCCAATCATATTACATCATCACCACATAGTGATATTACAACAAAGCTTGGATATTATCCATGTATCATTTGGCAAGATTTGAACCTAGGTCTCCTCTTTGAAATGTTGAAGAATTTAACCGGTTGAGCTAATTAGCTTAGAAGAAACATGGCATAGTAGTACTCTGTCAAAAAAACATGTACTTTTTGATTCACTAGATTGTGTTATGTGGCAAGTGAAGAGCATACTACTAGTGCTAAAGGCTTTCTGGTTCACCATATTAGGTTATGCGGCAAGTGAAGAGCATAATAACCACAACAAGATGTTTTTTAATGGGTTTTTTAGAGAAAGATAAAAATAACAAGTTAGGAAGGAACAAAAATGCTGAAAATTAATTTTATTCCAAAAAAGGAATTATACAACTAAAAAATTTCGAACGTGTTTCGACCTTTTGGGTCTCATCAGCGAAGTGTGAGTCTTAGAGTGGTACAATATCCTCTTTTTATAATCCTAACTCTAGGGGAGAGCCAAAAAGTAATGCATGTGGGATAAAAAAATATTTCCAAACATTAAATGCAAACCGTAGGTTTATATACCAAATAGTAAAAAATACATATTAAATATTCCCAGGCTCAACCCCCCCAAAAAACCCACCCTATTACAAAGGCGTATTAAAAATGCGAGAAAAAAAATGGAGAAAAAGTCCCCTTACAAAAAAATTTTCTTGCAAATATAGGATGTGAGAGCTTTATGATTCCTCTAGTAGATGATGGCTCCTGTAACATGTTTAAGTTTCCTATCCTTACTCCACTGCACTTTTCGAACATGGGAGAAATAACATCTTTGCCCAAGTGCAAACTCCTAGTAAAATCACAATTGTCTAACTTCAGAATAAGTAGAACATGTTTGAATTTGGTTCCTTTTCTGTGTGCAGCTATTTTGATAACTCTAGCTAAGAGAGAGGGTCTTCCATCAAATTTAACTTTTTCAAATAGTGAAAACAAAAAATTAATATTATACCCTCAAGCTCTAAGTCTATTAAAAACCTTGGTTTTAACATAAATAAAACCCTCTTTCGAGCTTTATATGACTAAGAACCTATTGAGATCATTTAAAATGAAGGCCTTCCACTGATGGACAGGATGATGAGAATAAGCTCGAATGTATTGATAGGTGTTCATTGGTTTTTGGAAAAAATTTGTACACAAAATTCCTGTATGAACAAAATCAGGTCCTTTAAAAAAATAATATCCAGTAAAGTCATTTTCAAATCTAAAATAGATGTTGATATTTTAGTGCTCGGGTACAAATATCCATAAGTGGCCAAAAAGTTAAGTTTTTCCCTCGAGCCATGCCAAACACCAATGGCATCATCAATGTATCTTTACTAGAACAAAATATTATCCATAGCAACATTAAAAAAAACTTTCTCCTCAAGATGGCAAAGAAACAGGCAAGCATAAACTACTGTAAAGATACTCCCCATGGTCATTCCTCTGATTTACCTATAGATTCTACCCTTGAATTCTAGGTAGTGTTGTGTTAACACTAGTTATACAAGACGGATGATGAAGTTTGTCTTAGTTGGGTTAAATTTATCCTTCAAAAAATATCAAAGATTTGATAGATCTTTTGCAGTTGGGATGCTAGGATATAAGCTCTTGACAGCAAAGGAAAATAAATTTACATATTGAGGAAAGGAATAGATGTGTAAATCCTTAATTAAGGACATGGAATCCAATAAGTGATTCTTTTGTTCCAAAAGAATGTGCAGAAGGATGTGATGAATTCATTTCGAAGCGGGTTCTAGAATAAAACCACAATAAGATCAAATAGGTCTCCCAGAGAGTTGACGCTTGTGAATTTTAGGGAGTAAGTAAAAAATACAAACACAAGTAGAAGAGGGTTTGACATGTAGCATGAACTTAAAATGGTTATCTGAGATAATATTTTTGTGGAGGGTCATGTTTAACAAATATTGAAGTTGAAAAAAGATGTCTAACCAAGGGGCATTAGAAACACAGGCATAAAAATTTTGGTCTAAAAGCTATGAAAGACCTTTCAAGACATACCATTCACGAGATAAAATACAAACACCCAGATTTATATTTGCAGATCTAATGATGATGGAGTTGTCATTAGAAAGAGAGTGGATGGTAGACCAAGTATGGGAGGGGAAATCTTAAGGGTGGACATGGTTGACAACATTGAGCTTATTTTAAAGAAAGTTCTCTCCCAACTAAATGATGTCTTCTAGGGGCCTGTAAAGTTTAGAAGGAGTGAAGCCTAGGTTAGGAATACGAAAGGGATCAATAGGTTTGATGGGATTTGAGGGGTCATCTCTAGGTCCAAAAAACCACTTAGGTCTAAGTCGTCTACAAAAAGCAAATAATTCCTTAACAATAGACTCCTTAGACATTGGGGGAGGGGTAGGAAGGAATTTTAATCCCAAGTTGAGAGCTTTGATTTCATACTTAGACAATACACGAGAAGAAAAACTATGTATGGCAAGGTTAGTGATATTTCCATTAATTGCCCAAATATGACTCCCATAAAAAATAGTGACCATAGCTCTGAGGGCTAAAAATAGCTTCCCAAGATCACTAATGACCCTTTCAACATCAGAATGACCCATGATCTTACTATTTCTATGTAAATCAAACAAAATCCTACCTTTACCTCTTGAAACCAGAGTTTTGGAAATAGCCTTCATTATCTTGAGGTGACTACCATGGCACAGAGGAAGTGTGGTTTTGAAAGCTCTTCCTCCTCTTCCATATTCGTGAAGAAGGGCCATTGTAGTTTAAATTATTTCATGTATGTTGTTATCTTTGTTGTGGCTGGTTTCTGTGTTGTTTCCTAGGCCTTTGTTGAGCCCTTTATTGTTGTGGATGTTTTCATGGTGGAGGTCTATGTTGTTGTTATTGTTGTGGGACATGTGCTCTTTTCGCACTCTACTTTGGCTATGATTTTGATGGCCATGGGAGAATATATCTAAGAGGAGCTTATCGAGATGATTCATGTGTTGTTTAATCCCCCTTTTTACTAGGTCTGCAACACTCTCGGTAGCTTCATTCATATTAAATTTTGGTACTTTGTTAGCTACATTTTCTCGAGCTACTTTAGCTCTTTCTTGAGCTTCATTACATATTTGCATGTTCACTTTCCATGCCTGTAATTTGCCATTGAACAAATATTTGACCTATAATTCCCAAGCAAAGGTAATCTCTTGAGAAATTATTTTGTGTTGGTGGACTAATTATAAAAGTAAGTCCCTAATGACAGGAACCAAGTTGTTGGTAATAAAATCATTGACTTGGGCATTAAACTTTTTTGTGTATTTTTAAAAATTCCCAACATATAACTTTGCCATTTCTAAACAAAATTTCTCTGTGAGTTGTTCGGTTTCATTGCAAAAATGCTTGTTTATAGCTTCATCTAGTATATGCAATTTTGGATTTTCAATTCGTATACTATGGGGAACAACCCCTTGCCCCAAGTTATCCTCATACTTGAGTAGTCTAGATCTACCTTTTTCTACTTTTTTAAAAACAACTTGTATTCATCAAACTTTATTTTTTTAAAAGGGATATCTGTGGACACCAAATCCTAGCCACTTGTCATCCACACATCATCCAATCACCACCGTCCATTATTTATATATATATGTTTATATATATAAATATAAATATTTTATATATTTATATTTATTTATTTAATATAAATATATATTTATATATGAATAAATCATAGCCATTCATCATGACTTAATCTCAACCATCCATCTGACTTGATCCATGTCACACATCAAAGTTATAATCTTAGCCATTCATCATGTTTTAATCTCGATCGCCCATTGGTGTTGTCAAAACCCTAGCATGTTGAAAGACAAGTTATAAAAGTTCATTCATTCTCATGAATGAGGGTTAACAAGCGAATGAAAAAAGTAGTTAATTAAGTGGTTAAGCACTTGCATCCATCCTCATATAAAACCCTAGCAATTTGCTAACAGCCTTCCTCCTTGTTGCCACCATATTTCTCATTTTCTATTGCCTAAATACCTTGTGAGATAGATTTGGTTCTGCAGATCGCTCCTCCATAACCCCTAAATACTGTTGAGAATTTCATGAATGCTACAGAGTGTTTTCAAAATACTGTGAGATGTTCGCCACTACTACCAAATGCTTATAGGCATTTTACCTCAACTGATTTGTTGCCAACAAACCCTCAAACTCTTTTCGGTGTTCGTACAACTTCAAATCACAAACACAAGAACACATATCAGAATCATAGGTATAATTTCGATAAGGTAAATATGTTTATTGCTTTACAACTCATGTTTTCCTGTACTTAGCTTATATTTCATTATTGTAGCACTTAGGGTTTGTAGTTTTATTTCACAGAGGGCCTCATGCAGTGGATCCCTCGCATATGCTATTTACTTCTTGGTGTTGTTGATCTATTTGTAGGTACAGGATCTACATTCTTGATGGTTGTTGCAACTAGGGTGGTCCTGTAGGGATACTCAAGCCCACCCACAAATTTTTTTTGGAGTGAAGATGACGTAGAAGATACCTAGTATTCATTGTAAACAAGGGTTTAAAAAACCCTCAATTGTAATTATTGTATGAACACATATTACATTGTAACATTGAAAATCAAGGCTCCCACAATATTAATACAATATCATCTCTTCATTGGGCAATTTTTTTTTTTGTTGGTTTTGTTAATTGTTATTTAGGTGTTGTCGTTTTTAATTTATAGATATATTTAATGTATTGTTTTTTTCTTTTCCCTTCTCTTTTGTTCCATTGTATCCCTTTAAAAAAAAAATCACTTTTGACTAAGTGAAAATCTTAAAAGAAGCGCTTATTTTCCCTCTTCTAGAATTCTTCTTTTATAGGTACCTACTCAAAATATGGAAAAAATCAAAAGGAAATAATTTGTGATTTATGAATATTATCCAACAATTCACTAGATTTGCCGATTAATATCATATTTCATTATCAAGAATTGTGTTAAAATTTGGAAAAGTGTTAGACCTAGAAATTTGTTGAATTTTTGATGATTTATCGAAATGGAGCTACCTGAGCAAAGCGTAAGTTTAAAAATCCTCAATCATATATCCATTAACCAACAACATGATCCATAAACACACTCTAAAATAAAAAAATGATGATATCATGCTGACATAGGCTTCATCCCTAGTGATCATAAGAGAGAAAATAAAGGATACCAAGTGACATCAACATAAAAAATGTGTTATTCATTAACATAATGGGCAATGTTGAAGTGTAATTACATTAGTAAAATAAATCATGATTCATTGGATATAGAATAAAGGGCAAATATCATAACAAGATTAGATTTATGTCAAACCAAAATCATTGATTCATCACCCTTATTTGCATGCATAGCAAAATTATTTTGTATATACAGGATTTGGTCCATGAATGGGATATAAATATCAAAAGGGAGTAACCCTCCTCCCTAATTTTGAGCATTCAAACTCTCTAGAAACCCTTTGTAAACTCTTGCAAACCTCACAAACCCATTATGACCTATAACTAGAAATTGTGTCCATGCTCAAGATATTCATTTACACCTATCATGACTAACCTTGAGCCATTCAAATTTCAATCATGGGTGCCAGGATGTCTGATTTGTCAACCATATTGTAAGTAGTGATAATGCAAATGGATACCATAGTGTTTATAATTTTATCATTGATACACTTCCCAAGGTCTCTACTCAATTGATATTGCAATACTAGTTCCTTGAAATGTGAAACCCCTTCCTTTTTGTTGAACCAACATTGGCATGGACAATTGCAATAGAAGGGTCAAGCCCTAAAAACCCATATTTTTCTATCTCCCTAACTTGATGAAAAATACAAAGATAATGTAGCATAACATTCTCACATTTTATCCTCCTTTTAGAGTTTTGTGGAAGCATCCAAATTCGAAAATTGTCAAAATCAGCAATGATCCATAGGACCCCAAAAACCATAATAGTGGAAGAGGGGTAATTGATAGTGAATTTTTCCTAAAGTAAAGAATTTGAAAATTTTCCAACATAAGTAGTCAATCTATCAACCAATTGAGAAAGCCATAAAAGGTCCAAGAACCCTCAATTATTAAGAAAACTCGAGATAATTCATTGGTTAAAAATAGAAAAATAGGCAAGGAAAACAAGTAGACCAGACCCAACAATTTTCTAGATATCCTAAAATTCACAAGAACTAAGACTTGATAGAAATTTTTAAATCATCAAATAATTCACAAGGACTTTGACTTAGATGTATATATAAATCATGAAATCATTCATTCATTAACCAAGTGAAAATATAGATGGATTCTTCAAAAGGTGGATGCATACATCTAGATGAGACATGAGATGGGGAATCTAAACATGAAGAATAAGCCTAATATAATGAAAGAATAATTTGATGAATTTTTCTTCAACAATTTGTTATGTAACTTTATTCTCATTAACAAAAATCATTCTTCAATATGTAGAAATATCAAATGATTCATCCACAAACAATATTTCACAAATATAATCTACACAATGAGACATAGATATAGATATTACCCTTATGGTAGGACAACACCATTAATACTCCTTAAGGAATGAATAACTCCACTAAATATCCCAATATGAGAGCACTGCTTAGAGAGGGCATGGTCTTAGAAGCCACTTTGTATGCAAAGACAATTACAAGAGAATAGTTGATATGATTAAAGATTAAAAAGATAATATTTCTTCTTTATATACCCATCTTCTAAATTAACTTTGGGGAGCCAACTACTAAACCATCATCCCACTCATTTTTATAATATAATATAATAATATAATCAACCTTGGATTATGTGTGGCCCATGAAAACTATCCATAATACCCTTATACAATATAATGTCATATCCCCATATACCTATTCCTAGGTACCATAACATTCCACCCTTCTTACAAATGTTTCATCCTTGAAACATGAGAACAAACTAAATAATATGATCTCCTAAGAAATGCTAACAATTGTTGGCTTTTAAGCCAAACTATCTCAAAATATCAAAGGTCCCAAAGTAAAAAAACCAATAGTATTATAGGTCTAAATATCAATAATGAAGAGTGGAATTATATATGAGCAATTTAATATGTATATCAAGGCCAATATAATAACGAAAATAATATTCATTTATAATATTAAATATGAATGTAAATGGCTAAATTCATTCATGAACTATGCATTAAGAATACTTACAATATTAATTGCTCAAAACCTGTATACAAGCTTTATTCACTAATATGTAACTTCCTCTTACAGTCAAATTATTATATTATCGTGAATGTAAAATCGAACAACACCAAACAATGAACTATACAATTAAACAAGCAATGCAACACATAAAATTGCACAATGAAATAAACTTTTATTATAACATCGATGGATCTTCAATGTTACAATAAAATGTGCCCCAAATGTGGGGTTACAAAGCTTATTATGCTTGATACAATGATTACAAGACACTAGGGTTCTCCAAAACCCTAGTAAAAAAATATTGGTGGTTTCTTCATGTTCGATATATTCCCAATAGTGTGGTGAGTGGACTTTAGTATCCTATATATGACCACGTGAGCTTCAGCAGCTTCCAACGAACTTGATCCCTAAACCTACAAACAACAAACAACAATAGAAGGTCAATAATATTTGCGAGGGCTCCACTATGTGAGGCCCTCAATAAGAAAGTTACTAATCCTAGTTGCAAAAATGAAGCTATAAATAGATCTAAGAATAAAAATACTTGCAATAAATAAATTACCTTATCACACTAAATCATTGTTCTCTATTATTCATCGTTATTGTAGGGTTTGGTGCATAGATGCCCTAGTAACACTTGAAGGATTTTTGGACTGTAGAATTAGGGTTGTGAATGCCCACGAGCGCTCGATGATGATAGAAGACACCCAAAGGCTCTTGGTGATGGAAGGAGGTTCCCAGAGGCACTCAATTATGGAAAAAGGTGCTCAAGGAACTTAGAGGGGCATTCTGGGAGTAAAACATAATCTATAGAAGCAGATATGTTTCATGCAAAGTGAGCGATGATGGATGTGGAAGCAGCAATGAGCAATAAAATATGGCAATGGCGAAGGATTTTGTATACTTGATGATGATAGAGATTCAGGACTTCAAAAACTCAAGGTTTGATTCATTGAAATGACTCCTCTTTAAAATCTCTCCTAGGGCATGTTAGGGTTTCAATGACACAATTTGTGTGGTCAAGATTAAAACATGATGGAGGGTGGAGATTAAATATGGGTATGTGGCATTGATTAAGGTGGATGAATGACTGGGTTTATATCATGATGGATGCCTAGGATTAAATTATATATATATATATTAAATATATATAAATAAAATATATAAAATATTACTATTTAAATATATATTAAAAAATATATACAAATATATATATAATGGGTAAATGTGGTGGAAAAATATGGATGGATGACAAGTGGCTACATTTTAGTGTCTACAGATGCCCCTTTTTGTACCATGTTGTGCAAAAATACAACACACCTAGTTTTGGCCTAATGCAGAAGCAACTTTTTTTTATTGGAATGCAAAGATGAACTAAAAGACAAAAGAATTTTGATTGTGTAGCTTACCTCCTCAATTGGTGAATGAGTGATAGATGCATCTCATGAGCCAATTGAAATACTTGTGCAAATGATTGTGTGAATTGTGGATGATATGAATGATGTAAATGTGATGTCATTTTTACCCCAATGGTGGAAGGGGGTTGTTGAAAAATGCAAGTGATTGATTATGTTTTTTCTCCTAACAGAGAAAGGGGTTTTTGCTAAGTGTAGATGCCATGATCATGTAATATGTATCTCATTGTGGGAAAATAAAAGTCAAATGTGGTTACCCCAAGTTTCAGGTGATTCCATGTTTTTGAAGAATTTGCCATATGGCATTATTGAATTGCAAAGTGATGAAGATGCAATAAGAAAAGGAGTCAACTTTGAAGGGTCGACTAGTGACTATCAATAAATTTCTACAACTGGAACTGATCACCTTACCTAGGACCAATCACCATGATTATTTTCAATGTAAAAATAAATGATGATATATGATGTTGTTCATGTTTCAAGCCCCACAAACAAGGCCATCAATGATAGTTGTAGAGCAAATTGGTCTTGGTATAGTTTCACTCGAAAGGTGAAGTGCCAATATTTATTTATTTTTATCAATGGGATATTGGATGATGAATATGGCCAAGTGTCCTTATGGTGATTTATTCATCTTACCAAATTGCATGGATGTAAATCGTTGCAATCGCTAAGGAGATTGAATAGACCACTAGATATGAGGTTCACTTGAAATTTGTGAACTTGGAAAAAATGTGCAAATGTAATGATTAATGAATGGAAATTGTGTAAAAATGAAGAATTGATGATGAGAATGATGATTATGGTTGTTTTGAAAAAAATGGACCATTTTGAAGCATTTTGGAAATTAATAAGCAATTTTATGCCTTTTGGGCGTAAACAAAAATTATGCGTCCAAATTAGTTTAAACCTTCACAAAACATGTCACTATGATGAAATTTATGTATGGATGCAATGTGGAATGATTTGGTGGAGGTAAGATACTTTTTTGGATCAATTTTGGTCTTTTTTCAATTGTGACACCAAACGTTTATGGGTGCTTATTGCTTGCACAAACTCCCTCTAGATTTTGGTACTTTTCCAAATGTAGGAAGGTGCTTAAGTGCACCAAGAAGTACCCATGGGTGTTTTAGTGCACTTGAAATAGCTATAAAAGGCTTGTAGAGGGGAAATAAAGCTCATTTGTGCATTCATGAATTTTGGAATCTACATCTGATGGAGTGGAGTGGAGTGAAATTGAGTGGAGTGAGTGGAGTGAAGCTACAAAAGCTATGGTGATAGAGGGAGCAGATGTAGGAGCAGGTGTGTGCTTTTCCAAGGTAAGTACTTTTGACACTCTTTTTGTTTTATTTTTTTTGAAATAGTGCAATGTATTTTACAATAATCCTTTGTGTTGTGTTGCAATTGAAGATTTTGGAGGCTCGACATTAGTTCTCGCCTCTCATCCCTAGGGTGAGGAAGGCATTACAAGAGGACGAGTAAGATTGGCTAGAGGCTATTGGGATGGCTAGGGCAACCAAGATAGAGATGGTGAGGGTAGATGATGGGTATCTCTACCTTGGCAAAGATATGGGATCTAGATAGTGGGATATTTTAGCTCCCTACTAGAGAGGTGACTATGGCACTTAAGGATGTGTACCACATCCTCAAGTTCCTAGTGGAGGGCTTGCGTGTCGAGGTTGGACATGACAAGAAAAATGAGTTGAGTTGCATATTCAGATATGGGTGGGAGGATGTGGAGGTATTACGTACTTTTCCATGTATGTGGACAAGAAGTTGGATGCCCTACCCACATTGGTGATGTTCATGTTGGCCAACATAGTGGCCTCGAATAGTACTAGCTATCGGTTCCCATGGAATCTTATCAGGTTGGTGTGTGATATGATCACTATACTTTAGGTGTATGCATGGGCTCCTAACTTATTGACACAATTGTACCAAGATCTATATGAGGTAAATAGGTGGAGGTGTCAGGGACTTGGTTGCATTTTGCTACTGCAATGTTTGGGTTGGGAGCAATTTAGTGTGGCTCGACTTACGAGTTTATCGACTATGGGATGGGATATGAAGTAAACCTATGTGATGAGGTGGTTTGTGGTAGAGGAGGTACATCCAACTCATCCTATTCAGACAAGTCAGTGGTATAGGGATTTATGGGCTGGATTGACGACTTAGGTGTGGTATGGAGACCATGGTGAGGTACCATGTGGATAGGTGATGGGGAGCATCTATGGTGGGTGCGATAGGCTAGATGGGTGGTTGGAAGGCACATGAAGGAGGTGGAGCTAATCTAGTTCTCATGGGTGCTATGGTAGTTTAGACTAAGGTAGGGAGCTCCTTAGGCACCAACACTCTATAGGTATCATTAGGATGAGACAATTTTGTCATGCATCGAGGCATGGAAAACCACACTTGAGTATGATGAGGAGATGGATCTTTCGAATGCTGATGATGTAGGGACTATGAAGGAGTATGATGCATAGTTCATGACTCATCCACCATGGGTATCAATTTTAGAAATAGATGGGAGGAATGAGGTTGGGGATGAGGCTCCTATGCATTGGAGGCACCTTCAAGCTAGTAGCCAATGAATATGGACTAGGATGGAAGAAAATCAGGCTTCGAATTTTAGAGGATGTGGAGGGGATATGGAGGATAGGGAGGATATGGAGGAGGTTTCAGATGAACCTCTTGGTTGTAATTAGGATGATCAGGTGAGGCTAGATAAGATGGTAGTAGAGTGAGATGCTATGATAGCAGCTTTGGATACAAAGATAACTCAACTGTCGGATAGGGAGGTGGCTCAAGAGATGAAGATAGCACAATTATGGATGGAGATGGAGGCATGGTCGACATTAGGTGGAGGTGAGAATAGGATCATGAGGCTCAAATAAGAGCTTCTAGAGGGATGTCGTAGGCAAAGACATGATATACATTTCCTTTGGGATCAATATGGATATATCCAAAAATTAGAGGATCGGTTGATGGAGCAGGATATTGAGCTTCTAGAACCACCCTCCTCATCCATATTTGGGTCGGCTAGGCCTAGTGATTCTAGACATAGTTCTAGGTCGAGGGTCCCTTTAGGATCACAAGGGTCCTCTTATAGGCATTAGTTAGTGCTTAGATGCACTTTTTGTATATGATCATTGGTGCTCCATTGTATGTAGCCTTTGGGAACTCATTGTAAATGCGATATATATATATATATATATATATATATATATATATATATATATATATATATCTATATATATATATATACATACATATATGGCTTTACTTTTTGTGTTATACTTTTGTGTGAATATTTTTGTGTGGATGCATGTGTATATGGATTATTAATGCAAGTTATGGAATGTAAATGTTCTAATGATCATTCATAGTTTAGATTTTTTTTGGCCATGTTTAGCATTGTTGTTTAATCAGGGGCGCCAAAATTGGTAGTAGGTGGGGTGAAAAGACTCATGATATGGATGTTGATATGGAAGAAGATATGGATGTTGATATTGAATAAGACTGTTTTCCAAAGATTCAAACATACTAGTGGTATCAAAAAACTCACTAAAGGCTATCTAATTTCTCTAAGACAAAATGTGTGTAGTGAATTCATTTACCAAATCATGAGCATGGTAATAACTCAAGGTAATCAAGAACCATCTTGATTAAATTGGGTGTGACCTGTTATGGATGATATCAAGAAGCTAGCTTGTCCTTATGTGCGGTCAGAGGTCTCTTTAAAAGATATGTGTTGCCACGCATGAGCGTACTCCACTGCCAGTCAAGTGTCTATAGCTCCGATGGAGACTAGCTCCATAGTCCAAGGATTTGATCTTTAGGCTTTGGGGATGACTACCTAACCGTCTAAATGTAAATGTAGTACTATACTTACATCTTGAGGATTAGTGGTGTGTGATGTAAAATATTTAGAGTCATTAGGATTTTTCCCTACTCTTTCTTTTATTTTGAAATTGTGATAGTGGTGAAAACCATTATTTTTGTGGACTATGTTGCATGATGGGACAAGCAAGGACTATCATTTTTACTTCAAGGTTCAAACCAAGTATGGTGTTATCCCTCTTTGACACAATATGTTTTTAAGATGTGAAATTATGTTTATTTCAAGAATGTTTAGAGTCAATTCCCAGAACTCAAGATTTTATTAGTGGAAATTATGTCTTGGTCCTAAAGAAAACTCAACATATATTTATGGTTTTCTTAAAACACTAGGATTGGCTGAGTGATCGAAAAAACCTAGGAATAATGGAAATGTGGCTTTGAAAATGACAATATTACTTTTTGGAATGGTGTAAATGAAATGAATTTAAAGGTGCCCCTGATTAAGGCAACATGACTTTATTTGACCAATTTAAATCTGAACTGAATAGATGATCCCTAATATGAAATATGAAATGTTTGAAAATTATGGTGTGAATGTAATGTATGAAATGCAATTTTATGAAATGAAATGAGTTTTATGCAAATGTGTGAAATGATATGTGTGCAATGCAATGTTTTTTTTGTGTAATAGACATGTATATATACATATATATAAATCACATTATGCATAGAATGCTATCAAGTGTAAAAAATTAAGTGGTTTGGGCTCTTTAAATCCCTCTAGACTGGCAAGCCTATAAGTACCTTTACCCACTCTTTGAGTAAAAATGTATGGACCTAACCAATTAGCCATAAATTTATCACGAAGATGTGGCAATGCATTGGTATTTTGTTGATTCTCTTTAAGAACAAGATCTCCTACTTAGAATTCATGTAGATGAACTTTGGCATTGTAAGCACATTTAAGACGGTCTTGATATACTCGTAAATTCTCTAAAGTATTGAATTACCTTTCATCAAGAATCAATTGGTCAAGATGTGCTTGTCTAGAAATGTCATCATCTATGAATTTCTGCAATGAGATTCACAATGAGGGGATCTCAATCTCAAGGGGTATGATTTCTTTGGCTACATAGACTAATGAAAATGGCATTGCCTCAGTAGGCATGTGTGTGATTGTTCAATAAGCCCATAATGCCAAGGGAATTTGTGTATGCCAATCTCTATAATTTCTTTAACAAGTTTCTTGAGAATAGCAATTAAGGTCTTATTGGTAGCCTCAACTTGTCCATTTAATTGTGGGTAATGAGGAGTCAAGAAACTATGTTGAATATTATATTTATTGCAAAGTGTAGACACCAAATTACAGCCACTAATCCTCCATCCTAACCATCCCACCACCCACTTGTCCACCATACACCTTCCCGCCAATTATTTGGCCCAATTCCACCTTTCCCACCATCCATTTCACCATTTTAGCCCTTTCTCGCCATTTCCTAGCCTAATTGGGATTATTTTAATATTATTTTATATTATTTAATATTTAATATAATATTTTATATTATATTATAATATATCTATTATAAAATATATATTTATAAACTCAATTAACCACAACCGTCCGATCCATTCTAATCTCCACCGTCCATATTCATTAATCAATGTCACATTCAAAAAGTAATCTCAACCTTAGGATCTAATTTAATCTTAGCCACACGATTAAAAGTGTAAGGCTAAAACCCTAAGAAAACCCTAGGTTGGATTATAAATAAGGGCATTTGCAAATGCTCAAACCCTGGAACCTTGAGATTAGAAATTACACCCTAGAGGAGTCACTGTTGAAGCCCTAGCGAAGCAAAGAGAGATAGAAGATCTAAAGCCCTAGTTAGTCAACAAGACTTTTATTATTCCAGCCATTCCCCATTCATCCTCCATCACCATCGCATCCCCCATCCATCCATCGCATTCGTCGTCACCCCCTTGATCTGCTTTTGTAGATTCTACCCTAACCCATATGCATCCTCAAGAGCTTGGGAGGCTCGCTGCAGAGCCTACGAAGCACTCACCAGATCCTGATGTATACCGTAGGTGCTCTCTAGAGCCTATTGTATCCCATAGGTGCACACCAAAGCCTACAAAGCTCGTGTCAGAGCTTGCCAAGTGCGTGTTCGAGCCTGTTGTAACCACAAAAATGTGAATCTGAGCCTACTACACCACGCCATATGCAACAACGAAATGAAAGCAAGGTATATCTCATTTGAATGTATTTTATCTCATAATTTATTGATCTCGGCATACTTTCTGACTTCATTTTTAACTAGGGTTTTATTTATGTCTGAGGGTCTCACACTATGGAGCCCTCATAGGTATTACTAACCCCTTTGTTCTATTTTTATGTATGCATATCTACAAGTTCTACACATTGTTGAATGGTTGTTGAAGCTGGGGTGGCCCATCATAGGATATCCAAAGCCCACTCACCCCATTGGAAGCAAGAGCACATCGAATCCAAAGACACTTCATTGTTATAGATAGGGTTTCGGAGAACCCTAGCACTTTTGTAAATCATTGTATCAAATACCCTCATTGAGGATAGATTATATCAAAGGAGTTTATTGGCTCCCTCCATTTTATTGAATATTTCCATTTGTGCAATCTTGTGTCTCATTGTGCTATTTGATCTATCTCCTTTTATTTTTAAGTGTTGTGTTTTTGACTTCACAAATGGAGATCACAGTGGGACCCCACAAGGGTTTCATTATTTAATAATATCTACCTTTGCTAACTTAATTTTATTTTTATTTGTTGTAGGATTTTCAGAAGCGTAGAGATCATCGAATTTATCACTAGGGTTTTTGAAGTAGTCTGCAACATTTTTAGAGATTAGCAAGCGTTCGAGAGCATCCATGGAGCGTTCGAAAGTATCTACAGACAACCGCAGGTGCCCTCCTACACCTAGCAGATGTCCAACTATGCCTGGTAGTAATTTGGAGCAGAGCTAAGGCTTTCAAGTAAGCTTCATAACCCTAGGTTGCCATTTAGCGATTTACGTATTCTATTTTCTGCTGCTATTTTTTGTTGTTTCTAGGTTCAACACTAAGTAATGTGGGAAATAATTGGTAGCAAGTTGAATCTAGGGTTTGTGTGTATTTCATTATACCAAATTTATTTCTTGTTCTAAAATTGTAGATCTAGGTGATTTTTTGCATTTTTGAGTGTATATGAAACAGAAAAGCATCCTAGATATTGCATTTTAGGGTTAAAGATCACTTTAATTTTGCATATCCAAATAGGAACAACATTTTGATGCATAAAGTAATCCTGCCCTAGGATGGACCCTTTGGCAGAGAGGTGGACGAACCCTCTGGTTGCTCTTGTGATTTTAATCATTTGTAGGCAGGGGGTTTTGAGCGGTGTACTCCACTCTCTTTAGGTGAAATTTGTGTCTTTGTGTTGGCTTCTAATTTAGATTAGTGAAGTTAGTAATCTTTAATATTGTTTGCACACCATAGAGAACGAGAAATCTAATAAAATAAATCACACACACTTGCACGATTCACATTTTTAACAGTAGTGGTTGGATTTCATCACCAACCATTGCTTGAGATTTGGTGACGGTGGCCGTGATTTCCATCCACCAATATCTGCCCTAGAAACCATAGGACTACCCCCGAGAAAACTTGTTGGAGGTCATTACCAACAAGAATCTCGTTGCCCTGGCTAGCCTTAGTTTTTACCTTTGTTTTTCATTAAACAAGATTAAGTTACATCAAAACACACAAGCCAACAATTCTAAAAGGAATCTCACATTAACGAAAGAAAATAATTAATGAACAAGGTAAGCCACACATGGTGAAACCTAGGATTGATTGTTTTCTTTACTTTAAATTTTGGAAAAGTTGTTAATTTGTGTGATTTAGATAAGCTTTGAATCTTTGGTTTAACTACTTTATGGTGCTAACACGACAACAAAAGAAAATAATAAACCAAAGTAGTTTAATGGAAAACAGTTCCCATGAGCTCGCTACTTCGATAGCCCCATCCAATATGGTTCAGACTACTTTGTCTGGATCATCCCATCCACCCCACTCTCAAGTAGAGACACATTCACACAATATGGAGATAGCCACCACCTACATAGACATGGATAGAGTGCAGGCCCTTTACAAGGCTTCTAACTATGTCTTAGAGCCCCTTAGCCAAGAAGGTTTTGAAGAATCTGAATTGGCTACCACCTACCTTGCCCAAGGATATCCTAATTCGAGTTATGAATATGGTATGCCTTCCTCCATGAGCCAACCACCACAAATCCCAAGTGTTCCAAACACTTATCTCACATCCACCTATACCAACCCCTTGTATGAGGAGTATGTCAATGCTGCCTCACAAGTCCCTAGCCTCCAAGTTGTAACATCAAACGCAACTTGCACCATACCCATGTCCTCTCATCCATTATCATCCATACCTCCATCATCTCACTTAGCCAACATGACCATGTCATCCACCCCTCCATCATCTCACCTAGCCAACATGACCATGACTAATCACCCATCATCATCGACTCATCCATCATCTCATCCAACCACAACCCCATCATTCGACACATGGTCAAATCAAGAACTTACGGATACATTAGGGCTTATCAAAAAGTTGCTTTCACAATGAACAAAAGGAAAATAGTCAGCTTACATAGACCCTATGACCCAAGGAGTTCCAAATCAACCTTCGCTCACCAATCAAAATTCAGCATGGGTCCCTCAATATTCCATAGTGTCCATCCCCAATCCACCACCACTCCACACATCCACCATACCAATCAACATTACCACTAACCAACAACACAATCCATTTCTCCATCATCATCCTCATCAATCATCCCCATATTTCAACCATCAATCTTCTCCACATACCCAACCCAATTCATTCCACAACACCATGTTGGTCACACCCCAACATCTACCATCCAACCCATCAACCAACCACCACATAATCCAAGGTCCTCACATTCCAGCAGAAGATCTTAGATTCCAGGCAATGCAAAAGCAAATTGATCAGTTAATGCAAAACTCACCAGGAATAATGAGCCAAAAGCTCACATTAAGCCAACTGATCCATCAACCAATCCACCCTTTGGTACCATCACCGCCATATCCGATAGATTTTACGGTACCAAAATTTGACAAGTTTAGGGGAATCGAGGATCCTAAGGAGCATGTGAGTTCATTTGTCCACGTATGTTTTTGGATTAGTGATGATAATGCTCTTATGCTCTAAACGTTTCCTCAAACATTAGGGGGAGATGCCATTGAATGGTACAATCAATTGCCTACACATAGTATTTATACTTTTGATCAATTGATAGATCTATTCTTGGAATGCTTCACCCTCAACATTAAGAAGAAGGTGTCCTTATCGGATATATATCACTTGAAACAATGGGATGAGGAACCTATCTATGATTTTGGAAACCGTTGGAGGGCAGTCATAACAAAGTTGCCATTCTCCCTCCCAATGGAAGAAATTATCAAACTTTTTACCAAGAGTTGCTTAAAACCCATCTCTTGGATGCTACAACTCAATACTTATAGAATATTTGAGGAGGCTTTAGCACAGGCTAGTGTCATTGAGGAGATAAAAATCCAAGAGGGTGTCATTAAGCCTAAGAAGAAAGAATGGCAAAATAGGGGCCAATACCAAAATAATCAATCTGGCCAAACCAAATCCACACAAGCCTCAACGGCTAACACAACTAATCAAGTCAATCAAGTGGTCATGAGCCAGCCCGTAATGGCTCAAAAACTAGTGCAACAACAAATTTCCTATCATGCGGTCCCATCAGTAACCCAAGCACCAATGGTACAAAACACAGCGCCAACTGTGGAACAACCTACCCGTCACCAATTCAATCGACCTCAATGTCAATACACTCCCTTAGCGAAATCATATTCATCCATATTTCGAAGGTTGTATGAGACCAACAAATTAGCCTTGCCGAACATTAGGCCCAATGATCCCACCAAGAGGCCTAAAATTTATAGAGAGCACTTGTTTTTCCCATACCATCGACAAAATGGGCATGATATCAATTCTTGCCATGTGTTCAAAAATATAGTGCAAGACCTCATAGACCTAGGGGCCATTAACGTGGATAACCCCTTAGCTCCACAAAATCAAAATTTGGGCATATATCAGACACCTCTACCTAACCATGGGGAGGTCCAACATAATGTAGGAGGCAACAATCAACAACCACCTCCTAATCAAGTAAATCATGTCCAACAATACCAAAACTTTGTAGGAGCAGTCCATGTGGTCACTAGAGGGCAAAGGCAAAATCAAAAAAATGCTCAACAACCTTAGAACCCACCTCCCATCCAAACATTTCCAAATCCATCTCCACCAATAAATCTATCCAATCCATCCAATCAGCCCATCCTTCGTCCAATAAGGCCAATGGTAACTTTAACCAGTCGGTTAACCACTAGTTTGAAAATGGCATCAACCAAACTTTCTGTATATGAGCTCATCCAACAATCCCCTAGGCATAGAGAAGCTTTAATGGAAATACTCAAGTCAATTGAGTTAGAATCCCAAGACTCTAATGCCTTCAACAACTTTGTAGGGAGTGTTAGAACATGCATGGAACCATCAATTACCTTCTACGACTTTGAGATAAAATCAATGAGTTTAGAATCGGTGGACCCTCCATTGCACATAATGGCCTTAATAGACGGAAATCCATTCAAAAGAGTCCTTATTGATATCGGCTCATCAATCAATATCATTACTACCACTGCTCTTATCCACCTCAAATTACCTCCATCCCACATTTCCAAGTCATCATTCACCCTCAAAGCATTTAACGATGCTTTGTGTACCACAGTTGGCACTATTTTTTTACCTATAGAAGTAGGGGCCAGAATGTTGCACACCATGTTTCACATCTTGGAATGAGCCATGGTGTATAATATACTCCTTGGTAGACCTTGGATGAGGGAAATGAAATGTGTTCATTCAATTCTCCACCAATGCTTGAAATACGTTCATGATGGACAAGTCCATTGCATCCCCATGGATGTCGAACCTTTTAAGTATTGTAATTTCATTTCAAATCCTTATGAATCCATGTTACCTTCCACCCATTTATTCTTGGCACCATCATCGAATCCATCCACATCATCTCTTAATCCGTCTTCTTCTAATCCATCTCCATCTTCTTCTAAGGCTCCCATCATAGAGGAACTACCCATCACATCACCTAATCAAACATCCATTTCTTCTTGTACATGTGGTCACAGTAAGTCTACCATTACCACATCGTACACCACATCTACCCCTTCTCCTACAACCACTTCTTCTGTTTCATCATTATCCCATCCCCCATATTCTAATTCATCCAATCCCACTCCATCAGCTGATGTGTCACAAGTCAAACTTTTAGATTGTGACATATTTAACTCGCCACCATCCACAACCAATCCAGAGCCACCTGAGCCTTCACCATCCACCTCATCAACCCAAGTCGAAGTCCACATCACTAATCTGAGCATTGGTGAGTACGTGGTCCAAGATGTCACCATTACACCCCTAGCCATTCCCATAGCTAAGTATTTTGGATGTCCTCGAGACCGTCCTTTATCCATAGGTGTTGTTTACGACATGAGTGTCGCTCCAAATAGCATTAACTTTGTTTATGGAGGGTTGGATTGCTCAACTGGGGTAAACCCACCCGAAGAACCAAAAGAGCCTAGGCATGCCAACATACCTAACATAGAGGAGTTTCCAGCTCGATACTTTAATATATTCAATTGGCAAGGTCAAGGTCTAGGTTCCCATGAGCAAGGGATGCATGATATCTTAGAGGTCCCATATAGAGGTGCCCATGATCATTCCGGTTTAGGCTATACCCCATTGTCTTCCACCGCTTCTCTTGAGAAAGCCTTTAAGAAGCTTAGCCTCAATGATGAAGATCACCCCATCACCCAATAGGAAGAGTTTTACCTATGAATGTTCCACATTCATCATCCCATATTTCGCTTGCTTCTTCCACAAGAACAAGATGATCCACCTGGTAATCTGCCTTGAGCCACCCACATAAGCCAAGAATTGTAACATATGTACATTTCAAAAAAAAATAAAAAACAACAAAACATTTTAAAAAAAAATGTTGCTTTGATGATTTCGAATTCACTATTACAAGGATACAATACCTCGACATCAATTCTGATTCAATTATTCTATCTATCCATTTGGCCACACCATCCTACCTTCCACTAGGTCAATATGAATATTATTGACTTATTTACCCTGCTCTGTAATCCATACGATCTGGCTAGGCCAATTCCAATTGAAATTAGCCTTATTGACTTGGACCGGATTTCCTCCACACCCTCCTCTTCGGAGTTCACCCTATCCGAGGAATTGTTAAAATCTTTAGCCCACTACATTCCTCCTTCATCGCCACCTTCACCTCCATCAACTTCCACTAATGGTCCCGAGGTCTTTCAGGCAGAGTTAGATAGTGATAAGCAAGAAAAGTTAGAAAACATATTAGATGACTTTAATCTAATCCCAACACCACATCAACTTGAGGAAGGTTCACATATGTCCATTGAAGATACCATCGACGTGAACCTTAGTTTAGATCCTGAAAATCCCAAAATTGTCAAACTTGGAAAAAGTTTAACACCCGATGAACAAGAGCAATTCATTGCTCTCCTCAAGGAAAAGAAATAAGTGTTTGCATGGTCCTACAAGGATATGCTTGGCCTTGATCTTGACCTTGTTGTCCATAATCTCACCTTGCATCCTGACGCCAAGCCGGTCAAACAAAAACTTAGGAGAATGCATCCTACCGTAGCCCTCATAGTCAAAGAGGAAATACAAAAACTGGTAGACGTACATTTTATCGTTCCTATTGACTATCCTAAGTGGATATCAAACATGGTACCCGTTCGTAAGCCTAATGGAGCGATACGCATTTGCAATGACTTTCGAGATCTAAATAAAGCATGTCCTAAGGATGACTTCCCTCTACCAAACATTGATACTCTTGTCGATACCTGTGCAGGCCACGAAATGCTTTCCTTCATGGACGGTTTTTAGGATACAACCAAATTCGAACAAATCCTGATGACCAACATAAAACAACATTCACAACACCTTGGGGAATATTTTGTTTTAGGGTTATGCCCTTTGGCCTCAAAAATGTAGGAGCTACTTATCAAAGAGCCATGACTTACATATTTCATGATTACATGCACAAGATCATTGAAGATTATGTAGATGATCTCTTGGCTAAATCTAAAACCCGACAAGAACATATTGATGTCTTGGAAAAGATTTTTGATCGGTTGTTAGAATACAAGGTGAGATTAAATCCCAAAAAGTGTGTCTTTGGTGTTACATCTGGTAAACTTTTAGGATTCATTGTCTCCCAAAGAGGCATTCAAGTGGACCCAAATAAGGTTAAGGCCATCATAGAAATGCAACCCCCAACTAACCTCAAATAATTGCATAGCTTGCAAGGTAAAATTCAATCGATCAAACGCTTCATTGTGCAACTTTTCAATAAATGCAAGTCATTTAATCACTTGCTACAAAAGGGGGTAGCATTCGTATGGACAGATGAATGTCAAAAAGCATTTGATGATGTCAAGCGCTATCTAACTTCACCACCAGTCTTAACTCCTCCTAGGCCAGGGGTCCCTTTTCATCTTTATGTCTCAACTATAGAAGCTGCTTTAGGGACAATGCTTGCAAAGAAAAATGAACAAAATTGAGAGCAAGCAATTTATTACATTAGTCGAACATTGGTAAGTTATGAAACAAGATACGCTTATGTAGAAAAACTATGCTTAGCGGTGGTTTTAGCCACTAGGAAACTTTGATATTATATGCTAAGCCAAACAACTTATGTCATAGCTAGAGAAAATTCTTTGCACTACATGATGTCTCACACTTATAACAACACCTGTATCACTAAATGGATAATGCTCCTTATAGAGTTTGATCTTGAGTTTGTTAGCCAAAAATCCATTAAAGGTTGGGTTATCGTTGATCAACTTGTGGAAGCTCCACTACCCATCCCTTGATTATTGAGCTCCTAGATGATTCAGTATTTTTTGTCACTGAAGTGGACAACGATGTCATTCCCGAGAAAGATGTCAATATCACATTAGTATTTGACGGATCTAAGTGCGAGAAAGATCAAGGTGCTAGAGTTGTCTTTCATACAGCATAGGGGATTCCTATTCCCTTATCGTTCAAGTTAGACTTCTCATGTACAAACAACACAGTAGAGTACAAAGCCTTAATCCTAAGTCTTCAATTAGTTATAGCTATGGGTATTAAGCGTATCCAAATATTTGGGGATTCTCAACTTGTAGTAAAATAGGTAACTGGAGAATACCAATGCAAAGAACCTACCATTAAGCTTTATCATGAAGTACCAATAAAATTGCTCTCAACATTCGAATGGTATGAAATCAATAACTTACCTCATTCGACTAATAGGTTTGCAGATGCAATGGCCTCTCTTGGATCTTTGATTCCAAAGAATGACTTAGGAGAGGTACAACCCCTAATAATCTCAATAATCTCTAAAGTGGTCATTGTTCGCATTGACCCAAAATATGGAAAATATGTCTCCTTCATACACACGAAATCATGTGAGTCTTGGTCAAGCCCCATTGTAGCCTTATTAAAATTTGGAACACTCCCATCGGACATGTCTCGGTTTGCAAAACACGCTTTCAAGCAAAGGGTAGCCCGTTTCATTCTCTTGGGTGACGTGTTGTATAAACGGGGTTATGATGGAATTCTGCTTCGATGCCTCAAACCTGGGGAGGCCCAAAGGGCCATCGAAGAAGCCCATGATGGTACTTGTAGTGGTCATTTTAGTGGAATGGCCATTGCAAAGCGTTTATTATGCATGGGTTATTATTGACCCACAATGGAACATGACTGTTGCACATATGTCAAAAACTACAAACAATATCAAACACATGCCAATTTAACTCACGTACCATCACAAGCTTTACAGCCAATACAAAGTCTCTGGCCCTTTTCACAATGGGGCCTCAACCTAATTGGCAAGATTTCATTCTCCTCTTTAGGATAGCACACATTCATCATAATCACCACAAAATACTTCACAAAGTGGGTTGAGGCTATACCTCTAACTAGTACGACAGGACCTCGAATTATGGATTTCATACTCCATCATATCATCTGTCGCTTTGGCATTCCCTCTAAAATAATTTTGGATAATGGCAAGTATTTTAATAACAAGGATGTTCGAGCACTCTACGAAAAGTATAATATCCAACATAGTTTCTCAACTCCTTATTACCCATAAGCAAATGGACAAGCTGAAGCTACCAATAAGACCTTGATTGCCATTCTTAAGAAACTTGTCAAAGAAAATCATAAATATTGGCATACACAAATTCCATTGGCACTTTGGGCTTATCGAACAAGCATTTGAATGCCAATAGGAGCAACACCATTCTCTCTGGTCTATGGAGCTGAAGCTATTATGCCTCTTGAGCTCGAGATTCCTTCCTTATGAGTTTCCTTGCAAGAATTCATAGATGATGATACAACTAGACAAGCACGACTTGACCAACTAACACTCCTAGATGAAAGGTGAGTTAATGCATTAGAACATTTACGAGTTTATCAAGACCGCCTCAAGCATGCTTACAATGCTAAAGTCCATCTTTAGGAATTTTGAGTAGGGGATCTGGTACTCAAAGAGAACCAACAAAACACCAATGCTTTGCCACATCTTCATGACAAATTTGCAGCAAATTGGTTAGGTCCATACATAATCACTCAAAAAGTGGGTAATGGTACTTATAGGCTTGTCGATTTAGAATGAATAGAGGACCCTTAACCACTTAATGTTCTTCATTTAAAGGCATTTCATTGTTAAAAGTGATACATTATATGTCTATATACATGGCTTTCAAAAAAAAAATCGATCATCATCCACATAGGCATATCTCCATTGCATACATTCCATTTACATTTAGGTATTTAACATACATCTTCACTTTTTGCACTCATGCATTGTTTCATTAAATCATATTCCATTGCATCGTACAATTTTCATTTGCATACCAACACTACATTGCATTAGGCATATACAAATTGCATTCATCACATCCCATGTTCAATGATCTGGCATAGTAATGATGATATGGCCATTAACAAAAAGTCAAGTTATAAAAATTGGGGGTACCTAGTTTGAAACAATCATGCAACTTTCACAAAATACATAAGCCAACAATACCATATGCCAAAATAACAAATCCTAGGTTTTCAGTTAGTCAGCCATTACTAGTGTAGCAAGCAACCTCCAAATGGATGTCCGATTTTCTTTAGGACCAAAAACACAATTTACACACTAAGAAAGTCTTGAGCATCACCAATTGATCCCAAATACAATCTTGAATCAATCACATTCCATCACATCTTAAAAACATTATGAGCCAATGAGGGTTAGTACCATACTTGGGTAGTACCTTGAAGTGAAAAGGAATAATCCTTGCTTGTCCCATCATGCAACATAGTCCAAACCAAAAACAATGGTTCTTACCACTACCACAATTACTATTCGAACATAAACATAAAAACATAGAGTAGTAAGGATAGGGCCAAAATTCTCATCACACTTCGGTTGAGAATTCGATTCCCCAAAGCTCTATACAAAATTAACAAATAAAATCCCAAACACCCTTGATCCCTAAAGTTGTAAGGATCGTACTACATGTCCCTGACAAGGATGGATAGTCATCCCCAAGGTCCAAAAGATCAATCCCAATTGGACTATGGGGTGAACCTTCACCGGGGCTATAGATGCCTGATTGGCAGTGGAGTAAGCTCATGCGGGGTGACATGTCTCCTTGGCAAACAGGAAGACCTCTAACTACACATAAGGATAGGCTAGCTTCAGGTCATCTCCATAATAGGTCATGCCCAATTTAATCATAATAGGTCAATGAACTTCACATGTACACACACTAGTTCTTGATTGGATAGGGTCATTGTCACACTCAAGATTTGGTATATGAACCTCACTTGCACACACATTGGTCCTAAAGAAAGTTAGACAACTTAGTGAGTTTGGTTGATGACACTAATATGTTTGAGTCTTTGAAAACCTTTCAGTATTCCATATCAACATCCATATCTTCTTCCATATCAACATCCATATCTTCTTCCATGTCAAAACCCATGTCTTCATTAAAAATTAAGTTGCAAAAATGCCAACAAATTCGGTCCCCCAGATTGACAAACAATGGACAACAAAAATGGCCAATAAAATTTTTGAACTATAAAAATATCATTCAAACACCATACATTCCTCTCATATAGTTTAGATTCATTATACATTTACTTGCATTAATAATCCATAGCACATATCATTTAGCTTGCATGAAACATCCATATAAAGCATTATGCATTTACATAATTATTAGCTGGCATTCATAAAGCATTCCATCAAACCATTCATGTCATTTCACATGCATTAATAATCCATATAAGCATTATACATACACATCATGATTAGCCTACATTAAGCATCCATAAAACATTAAAAACAAATTGCATAAAACATAAAAGCATTCACATAAAAAATGACACAAATATATAAACAACCATGTATATATATAAATATCACATATACAATCAATGCCAAAAGGCTACAATGAAGCACTAAGGCTCATATATACAAAATAGTGCATCTAAGCACTAAGTCTATTGTCCATGAGAAGACTCCTAAGACCTAGTATGAGCCCTCATCCTAGAACTATGCCTAGACTCCAGATGACTCGGCCATAGAAGAGGAAGGAGGATCCAACAATGTAATATGGTGTTGCATACACACATCCTTCAAGGAATGTACATATGCCTCACTAGCTTGAAGACACCACAAATCGATCTGATGTCACTGCTCCTTTGCCAAAATATCTACCTGGAGCCTCATGACCATCGCCTGATCACTAGCCATAGTCATTGCCTGCTCTGCCTCTAGTCAAGCTATAGTATCCCTAGCCTCCCTCTGATACTCAAGCATAGTCTCTCATTCCTTGCATAGATGCTTTAGATCTGCTCGTAGTCTAGCCACCTTAGAGATCTCACCCATATCCTCAATAATCCCTATCTCCCTCTGCCAACCCCACCTCTATAGTCTGCTAGGTTGCTCCCCTTGACTGCCTCTAACCTTTTGATCATTGAGGCCTCATCCTCTTTGGATTCATCCTTGACCCTGATGCTACCACATCATCCCCAACCATATTTGGTACCCATACTGGTTGGGCACCAAACCACATTGCATACTCTTGAGTCACCCCGACATCATCTATGTTGGGGATCTCCATATCCTCATCATCCTCAATCACCACTTGCTATGGCTTAGCATATGGCAACATACCCTCATATCATCGATGTCGATACAACACCAGCTCATCTAGAACACCCTGAGGTAATTTGAATTGCCTCAACACCCATGAGTACTGAAAGTACTCTACCTCCTCATCTCTTTGCCCAGTGAACCACTAAGCCTACCTCACCCGACGTAGCTGCTCCCCATCACCATCCCATCGGGATCCTTTCCATGACCTACATACCACATCTACTCGAGTTAATCCTGACCACATGTCTCAATACCACTGGCCACTATGAACCTCTTGACTCGGCTGCACCTCCTCCGCCACCACCCATCACTTAGAATAGGGCTCCCTCGCCTACCATGACTCATACAGAAACCCCTCGGGTTGATCTATCATAAAATTCTCCCAAGCCCAGTATTATAGGATGAAGCTACACCCAATCCCCTTCATCTCACTCTAAATCACCTCATATAGCTCCCGATATAACTACACCAATAAGGTAGGTGCCCATGCATACTCCTGAGGATCTATCAGTAGATCGCTCACCAAACCTAATAGGTTCCAAGGGAACCTACAAGGTAGTACTATGTTCGTGAGCACAAACATGATTAAGGTAGGGAGCGCATCCAAATCCTTTGCCTTGTACATGCTCAAGTAGCATATCCTACCATCTCCCATCCAAGCCTCCCGCCATCGATCTCCGAACATCCTCTCCATATCGACCTTCTTTTCCTGGCCAACCACCACCTTTTCTCCTTCTATTGATACCTTGAGAATGAGGTATACATCCTCAAGTGTAATAGTAGCCTATCTAGTTTGTAGCTAAAATGTCCCCCTATCCGGATCCCATCTCTCTATCAAAGCAGAGAGATACCCCTCACTAGCCCTCACCACATCAAGCCTCGCTACTCCCTCCAAACCCAACCTACCCAAAAACTCCCACTCCTCCATCAAAAGCTTCTTCCTCATCCTTGAAACAATAGGAGAGAAGCGATGTCGAGGCTCCATGTCCCTCAACTGCAACAATAAAAATATTTTGTTAGCACTAAATACTATATTCAAAAAAAAAAAATTGCACAAAGAAACACACCGTCTTACTGGGACAAAGGGTGCCCCCACTCCACCAGTAGCATCAAGGTCCTCCACCACCATAGCCTCCACACACACTCACTAGCCTCACTAAGCTCCCACTCACTCTCCATTCCGTAGATGTAGCTCCTCAAAGTCAACAGCACACGAATGAGCCTAAGGATTAACTCAGAAAGCTCTTTATAGCTTTCCATAGTGCATTCAGGCACAGACCCGCACCTTCAAACAACAGGCAGGGTTGTACGCCTACAGGCACACGCAGGTGCACACGGACGTATGTAGAATACGCCAGGCGTAGGCACACACCTAACAACAAAAGAGCATGAAGACAAAAGTCATCAAAATAGTAGCTCCCCTCATCCAATTTGCACTAAATTTCATCCAAACATCATGCACATCATAAAATTTGATTTTTTGAAAACACAAAAAATTTTGCATACATATTTTGCGAGAACATGCCAAATTCTTCAAAAACACATATCGCATTACAAAAAGTGACAATCAAGGTCAAATTTTCACAAAAGCAACATTCCACAATTCTTCATCATATGCTTCATCATCCCATCAAATTTCCATTAATTTTGAGTTTATTTTACTGTTAACTCACTCATTTTTACCATAAAGCGCAACACATATAAACAGGAAAAAAATCACAAATCAATCAACTCCACTACATCAAACATTCTTCCATCATTATACTTCATGAATCACGAATCATACAGCACATTCCTTACTAAACCTTGTACCTAGTGGGTTATCCTATCAACTTGGTGATTGTAGCGATAGTAATCCATGTAATTTGGTAAGATGAATAATCTACAATAAGGAAACTTGACAATAATCATCATCCATTATCACATCATCAAGGATCAAAATCACATTTGGCACCTCACATTTTGAGTACAGCTTTGCCAAGAACAATTTGCTCAAAGGTGGTCATTGATGCCCCTTTTTCGTGGGGCAAGATAACACAGATAATTAAAATCACAAACACTCATTCATTTGACAATAGTCACCATACAAGACAAATCGGTAGACTGATTAGTTCCATTATGGAATTGGTGAAGAAATTTCCACAATCACTACCCCACCCCTACATTGACTTAGTCATCCTGCATCTTCATCAATTGCATACTCAATGATGCCATTGTGACATATTATTCAACAGCATTGAATCATCCCAAAGTTTGGGGCAACCACAATTTGATTATGATTTCCCACGATGGGATACATCTTACAATCATAGGGTATTATACACCAACCCCTTTCCCACCATTGGGGCAAAAATGGTATCACATTTTACATCATTCATATCATCCACAATCACATGGTATTTTACACCAACCCCTTTCCACCATTGGGGCAAAAATGGTATCACATTTTACATCATTCATATCGTCCACAATCACATTGCATTTCACACCATTCATTCATCAATTGCACAAATTCACTACATCATTCATTATTTGCACAAAAATTTTCAATTGGCTTGTGAGATACATTCGTAACTCATTTGCCAATTGAGGGGGTAAGCTACAAAATTCCAAAAATTCTTTATTCTTTTGTCTTCAACATTAGTGCTTAAATCCAATGACAGACATAAGTTGCTTCTATGCCCATAGCCCAAGCAGGTGTCTCGTATTTTTGCACCATATTGCATTTCATGCAACATGGTACAAAAAGGGGCATCTGTAGACACCAAATTATAGCCACTAATCCTCCATCCTAACCATCCCACCACCCACTTATCCACCATACATTATTTGGCCCAATTCCACCTTTCCCACCATCCATTTCACCATTTTAGCCAGTTTTCGCCATTTCCTAGCCTAATTGAGATTATTTTAATATTATTTTATATTTAATATAATATTTTATATTATATTATAATATATTATATTATAATATATTTATTATAAAATATATATTTATAAACTCAATTAACCACAACCGTCTGATCCACTCTAATCTCCACCGTCCATATTCATTAATCCTTATCACATTCAAAAATTAATCTCAACCATAGGATCTAATTTAATCTTAGCCACACGATCAAAAGTGTAAGGCTAAAACTCTAAGAAAACCCTAGGTTGGATTATAAATAAGGGTATTTGCAAGTTCTCAAGCCCTGGAACCTTGATATTAGAAGTTGCACCTTGGAGGAGTCACTGTCTAGCGAAGCAAAGAGAGATAGAATATCTAAAGCCCTAGTTAGTCAATAAGACTTCCGTTGTTCCAGCCGTTCCCCATTCATCCTCCATCACCATCATAGCCCCCATCCATCTATTGCATTCATCACCACCCCCTTGATCTATTTTTGTAGATTATGCCCTAACCCACAGGCACCCTCAAGAGCTTGGAAGGCTCGCTATAGAGCCTGTGAAACACTCACCAGATCATGTTGTATACCGTAAGTGCTCTCCAGAGCCTGTTGTATCCCATAGGTGCACAATAGAACCTGTGAAGCTCATGTCAGATCCTACCAAGTGAGCGTCAGAGCCTGCTGCAACTATAGAAACATGAATCTGAGCTTGCTACACCACACCATTTGCAACAATGAAATGAAAGCAAGGTATATCTTTATTGGTTTTTACTCTGTTACATGATTTGCAGATTTTGCATGCCATTTGATCTATTTTTAGTTAGGGTTTACTGATGTATGAGGACCTCACACTGTGGAGCCCTCACAGGTGTTATTAACCCCTTTATTTGTTTTTTTGTATGCATATATGTAGATTTCACAAATTTTTGAATGATTGTTGAAGCTAGAGTGGCCCATCATAGGATATCCAAAGCCCACTCACCCCGTTGGAAGCAAGAGCACATCAAATTTGAAGACACTTCATTGTTATAGCTAGGGTTTCGAAGAACCCTAGTGCTTTTGTAAATCATTGTATCAAATACCCTCATTGAGGATAGATTGTATCAAAGGAGTTTATTGGCTCCCCCCATTTTATTGAATATTTCCATTTGTGCAATCTTGTGTCTCATTGTGCTATTTGATTTATCTCATTTTATTTTTAAGTGTCATGTTCTTGTCTTCACACAAAGTGCTCAAACATCCTTGTTCTTGAAATACTTACCATTGTCTAAAATTATTTTTGAGGGGATACCAAAACAACAAATAATATGATGAAGTATAAACTCCATAATTCTAGGTCCTATCGTACTGGTGAGAGGAATTTCCTCAACCCACTTTTTGAAGTATTATGTGGCTGTGGTGATGAATGTATATTTTCTTGAGGAAGAAGGTGATATTTTTCCAATTAAATATAGACCCCATTGTGAAAAGGGCCAAAGGCTTTGAATAGGTTGTAATGCTTGTGATGGTACATGAGTTAAATTAGCATGTTCTTGACATTGCTTACAATGTTTTACGTATGTGCAACAATCTCGTTTCATTGTGGGCCAATAATAACCTATGCATACAATACGCTTTGAAATGGCGATTCCACTAAAATGACCACCACAAATACCATCATGAGCTTCAACTATGATATTTGTGCCTCAAAAGACTCAAGTCAATGAAGGAGGACTCCATCATAACCATGTCTATACAACACATCCTCCAAGAGAGTAAAATGAGCTACCTTTTGCTTGAAATTGCATTTAGCACTTCATGACATATATGATGGGAGTGTTCCAAACTTGAGAAATTCTTTTATTTGGTTCAACCAAGGCTCACCAAGGCTCACATGGTTACAAATGGATAAAGTAAACATCCTTTTCATCCTTAGATTCAACACGGATAATTGCATATTTAGAGTTTGTTGTAATTATAAGGGGCTATACTTCTCCTAAGGTATCCTTTGGGATAAATGATCCAAGAGAGGCCATCGCATCTACAAATCTATTAGTCAAACATGGCCAACTATCAATTTCATACCAATCAAACTTAGAGAGCAATTTCATTGCTACTTCATGGTAAAGTTCAATGGTAGGTTCTTTGCATTGCTATTTTCCTATTATCTATTTGACAACAAGTTGAGAATCACCAAATATCCTAATACATTTAATGCCCATAGCTATAGTTTCTTGAAGACCTAATATTAAGGCTTCATACTCTGCATTGTTTTTTGTGCATTGGAAGTCTATCTTGAATGATAAAGGGATGGGTACCCCGCTAGGGTGTATGAAACATGAATCCAACACCTTGACCTTTTTTGAATTTAGAACCATCAAAGAATAGTTTGATATCAATGTCTTCCTCCAGAATGACATCTTCTTGTTTAGTGATAGTAAATACCAAATCATCTAGGAGTTCAATAATCAAAGGATGATCACTAGGTAGTGGAGCTTTCGTAAGCTGATCGACTATAACTTGACCTTTAATGGATTTTTGAATTATGAACTCAATATTGAATTTAGTGGGAAGCATTATCCATTTAGTGGTATGGGTGTTATTATAAGTGCGAGACATCATATAATTCAGAGGATTTTCTCTAACTATGACATATGTAGTGTGACTAAGCATGTAATATCAAAGTTTCTTAGTGGTAAAGACCACTGCTAAGCACAATTTTTCCATGTAAGCATATCTGGTTTCATAGCTTACCAATGTTCAACTAATGTAATATACAACTTGCTCTCGATTATTTTTATTCTTTTGTGCAAGCATTGTCCCTAATGCAAAGTTCATTGCTAAAACATAAATATGTAAGGGGACCTCCGAATGAGGAGGAGCTAAGTCTAGTGGAGAAGCCAAGTATTGCTTAATTTCATCAAAGGCTTTTTGACATTCATCTATCCATGAAAATGGCACCCCTTTTGTATCAGGTGATTGAATGGCCTGCATTTGTCAAAAAGTTATGCAATGCAATGATAGATTGATTGAATCTTTCCTTGTAAACTATGCAATTCCTTCAATTTTGTTGGGGGATGCATCTCCATGATGGCCTTGAATTTTTTTGGGTCCACCTCAATGCCTATTTTGGATACAATGAACCCTATTAGTTTTCCAGAGGTAACACCAAAGACACATTTCTTAGGGTTCAACCTTACATTATTCTCTAGAAGTTGATCAAAGACTTTTTCCAATACACCAATGTGTTCTTATCGAGTTTTGGATTTTTCCAAGAGATCATCCACATAATCTTTGATGATATTATGCATGTAATCATGGAATATGTATGTTATGGCATGTTGATAAGTGGCACCTACATTTTTGAGGCAAAAGGGCATCACCTGGTAACAAAAATTCCCCTAAGGTGTAGTGAATGTTGTTTTGTGTTTGTCATCAGGATTTATTCGAATTGGTTGTATCCTAAAAAACCATCCATGAGAGAAAGCATTTCATGGCCAGAATAGGTGTCAACAAGAGTATCAATGTTTGGAAGAGGAAAATCATCCTTAGGACATGCTTTGTTAAGATCTCAAAAATTAGTGCAAACATGTATCACCCCGTTAGGCTTATGAATGGATACCATGTTTGAGAGCCACTCAAGATAATCAATGGGTACAATAAAACCCACATCTAATAGATTTTGAAGCTCTTATTTAACCAAGAGGGCAATGGTAGGATGCATCCTTCTAAGTTTTTGTTTTATCGACTTAGCATCAAAGTTTAAGGTGAGATTGTGGACAACCAAATTAGAGTCAAGACCAGACATGTCTTTATAGGACCATGCAAAAATGCCCTTCTTCCTCTTGAGGAGAGCAATTAATTGCTCTTGTTCGTATTTGGATAAAAATTTTCCAAGCTTGATAATTTGGGGATTATCGACCTCTGAACTAAGATTCCCATTGATATTATCTTCAAGATACATGTGAGAACCTTCATCAAGTTGATGGGGAGTTGGGATTAGATGAATGTCATCTATGAGGTCATCAAACTATTCTAACTTATCCTCATCTATGTCTGCCTGGAAAACCTCAAGATCTAAAGGTGAAGGTGAATGTGATGGAGGAATATAGTTGGCTGAAGCCCTTAACAATTCCTTGGATACGACAAACTCGAAAAAATATGGTGGTGAGGAAATCCAGTCCATATCAATAAGACTCATGTCAATAGGAATTGACTTTGCCAGATCATATGGATTATGGAGCGGGGTAAAAAATTCAACAGGATTTATGTTGAATTAAAGGGAGAATGGATGGTTTGTGAAAGTGAATGGAATGGATCCTATTGACTAGAACTGATGCTTGAACTCTGTTAAACTTAGACAACAACAAGCAACACAAATAAATGCAATGTATATGCAAAATGTTTTATTTTTATTTTTTGAATTGTTTATTTTATGTACATATATTACAAACAAAATGGTTGGTGATATGGATTAATGAGATGAATGTGGTGGTTCACTAGTTGGGTCAATTCCCTCTTAAGTAAAAAACAAGCAGAAGATGGGTTGATGGATGGAGAACGTTCTAATGTAAAACTCATCATGTTCAATGTGTGGAATGATGGGGTCTTATTCCTCTTTAGATTCATTATAAATAATTGACATGAGGTCAAATTCTTCATAGACTTCATCTGTATGATGGATATCTTCTTCGAAATTTAAATTTAAACTTTGAAAATTTTGTTCAGGAGAAGAGGTGGATGAAAATGGATGATAACCTAGACCTGAATGGTCATGTTTTTTGCAATATACAACATCGATAATGTCATGCACTCCCTATGCATGTCATCCTAGGCCATGTCCTTGCCAAATAGAAATGTGGAAATACTGGGATGGAAAACCCGATATATGTTGTATATTGGCCGATGTGGGTGTTTTGGGTTCATATGGGGTAACTAAATTGGATGATGAATCAAGTCCCCCATACACAAAATTAAAGCTATGAGGCACCAAACCCATGTTATATATCACTCCTATAGATAGGGGTGGGTCACATAGGTGATCGTAGTCCTTAGCACTTTGAATGTTGAGCGGTGTGACTGTAATATTTTGGACCACATATTCACCAATACCAGGATTAATAAGGTGGACCTCAGCTTGGGATGATGTGGATGGATTGGATGTGGAAGAGATTGACTCATGGTTGGCTGATGGTATCTCACAATCCATCATTTCGACTTGTGAGACATTTTCTGATGTGGATGGAGATGGATTTTTTTGAGTGGATGATGATGATTTGGAAGGAGTTATCATGGAATGTGATGATGTTGATGATGTGGCTAATGTTGATTAGGTTTGACTACATGTGCATTTAGTCAATGGTGATGAATATGGGGGAGTGGAGGCTTGATGAACATTGGTAATTGGAAGCTCCTTAGTAATAGGGGCTTTAGATGATGATATGGATGGGGTGGATGTTAAAGTGGCTGATGAAGTGAGGAATATATGAGTGGAAGGTAACATGGACTCAAAGGAGTTTGAGATAAAGTTGTAATACTTAAACGGTTCAACATCCACTAGTATGCAATGTACTTGTCCTTCATATACGTATTTAAATCATTGATGTAATATGGATAGGAAAAACATTTCCCTCATCCAAGGGCATCCAAGGAGTACATTATACACCATGGACCCTTCCAATATGTGGAACATAGTATGCAATATTTTGACCCCCACTTCGATGGGAAAAACAACAGTGTCAACTGTGGAGTAGAGAGCATCATTAAAATTATTTCAAGGTGAGTGAAGATTTTGTGATGTGATCTGGTGGAAGCTTGATATGTTGAAGGGTGGATGTGGTGATGATATTTATGGAGTCAGTATCAATTAAAACTCTTTTGAAAGGCTTCCTATCAATTTGAGCCATGATGTGTAATGGAGGATACACTGATTTTGATGATATTGGTTTGATTTCAAAATTACAGAAAGTAATGGAGGGCTCCTATTAGTTTCTTGAGATTAAATTTTAATGGATTTTAGAATATCCATTAATGCTTCACGATGTGGAGGATATTGTTGAATTAGATCATATATGGATAGTTTGGTTGAAGTAATTTTTAAGCTTGTGGTTAACTGACTACTCAATAGGATATGATGATGTGGCAATTTGATACACACTTTCCTGTGGAGGTATGGGTGGATGACTATACTATTTTTGAGCATTTTTTTTATTGGAGAGTTGTTGACCTCGGGTTACTACATGAATAGCACCCACAAAACCTTGGTACTATTGAGTATGATTAACCTAATTAAGAAGAATCTTGGTATTTGACCCTCCTATTGTTGGTTGTGCTTCCTCATGATGAGAAAGTGGTGTTTAAAAGATCCCAAGATTTTGATTTTGTTGAGCTAGAGGACTGTCAAGCTTGATAACCCCTAACTCAATAAGGTCTTGCACTCTATCTTTGAATTTATGGTAGTTATTAATGTCATGCCCATTCTATCTATGATAAGGACAAAATAAATGCTCCCTATAGTGTTTACCACATTTAGTGGGATCATTAGGTCTGACCTCAAGCAAGGGAAGTTGATTTGTATCATATAACCTACAAAAAATGGAGGTATAAGATTCAACCAATGGGGTATATTTATGGGGTTGTCGAACAAATTGTCGACGTGGTCGGTTATCCCCAACTGGCACTGTGTTTTGACTTGATTGAGTATTTGAGGGAACCACATGATATTTAATTTATTGTAGTTGTTGTTGCATATATTTTTGTTGAGCCATTACTAGCTAGCTCATGACCACATGATTTACTTGATTGGATGAGTTGGCTGGATTGGCCTGATTGGATTTTGTTTGGCTAGAATAATTTCCTTTATATTGGCCATTGTTTTTCCATTCTTTCTTCTTAGACTTAAGCACTCCTTTGATTTATATCTCCTTAATTATTCTAGCATAGGCAAGAGCTTCATCAAATGATCTATGTTGTTGTAATTGCCATAACCAAGAGATAGGTTTTAAGCAACTCTTATGTTAGTGTGTCATAGATTACATATCTATTTGTTATTACATTATTAGGGAGGCGTATCTAATTTGTTAGAACGTCCTTCTAATGTCGGCTTTGTCCGTTTGATTAGCTCCATATTCCATGGACTAATCTAGGCACTATTTGTATTATTTATTGTTCATTTGTTTAATGAAATGTAATCTCATTTTCGTAACATGGTATCAGAACCATCGACTTGATCGTAGCCTGAGAGCCGACCCAAGCACAAGGTTGACTGGTGTGGCCATTGGCTCGTAGATCTAGGCCAATTGGTGTGAACTTGGAACTAACTGTACGACACCAAATTTTTGCTTGGGCATGGACGGAGAGATCTGATTTTGTCAGACCTGAGTCAGACAACCACAAGGATACAAAGACAACGGCCAAATCTATGACAAGCGAGCACACGTGGATCTTGACATTGGAGATCTAACGTGGCAGCAAACAAGCCCCAATAGGGGACATGTGGACGGGTTTAAACGAACGTGAGACTCACAACCTGACGTGCATCGACTAACAGCATAATCCATCCTAAGTGGATGACCGTAAACGCTGACTGGGAGCAAGGCTATCGTCAAACCAAGCTGACTGTGCAACTGATGCGGCCAAGGAAGGACACGAACGGCAAAACAAATGAAGTGTAGACCACCAAGAGGTGGTCAATAAGCATATGGCACAAAGTATTTTTTAAACCACTACAAGTTTCCCCATGACCTGCATGTGGGATATTGTGTTATGGTGTTAAAATAGCGTCAAGCTAAACAGTGGCAGTAAGGACCTTCATAGAGTGCAGCAGACGGCTCGGTGCAGTGGCTAGACAGGAGCTCTCTTTTCGCTCATCCAAACGTTGGATCTGATCGTTTGTCGGTGATCGGATAATTGCAGATGAGAAAATTGTCGATGCAAATGCCTATATGGTGGATCGATATTCATAGATGCATAGTATCGAATGATTGCAGGCGTGGATAGGCAGTTTTGTTTTTGCACTGCTTATTAAGCACTAACACTGCAGAAAGACTGGTGTAATGGGAAAGATCATCACACCAGCTCAGATCCATTTTTTGATCACTGCCTAGAGGAAGTAACTCCGCTTAAGAGAGAAGCATCGCCACTACCTGGTGGTTTCCCCATCGCTACAAGTGAAGCATTAAGGCGTTGAAGCATGTATGCTCGATGAACATCCAAGATAGCGCAGTGTGAAGTTTCTTTAAAAAAACCGATGAGCATCGAGGAGCCACCACCAAGGAGCCACCGTCGGGTGGAGCGGAGGTGGCCGATGAAGGAAGGACTCAGGGAGTCCTCCTTAAGTAAGGAGAGCTCCCCTGATCCTTTTGGATCAGCCCGCTAGCCCACCTAGTTGTGGGCTGAGTGGTAGGGCTCAGGGAGCCCTGAGGTCGGGGGTTCAAACCCTGTCGACCCCCCCCCAAAGGTAAAATTTTTGTTTGATTTTTTTTTTCTAATGTCTTTAAAATATATATATATATTTTTTAATTAATTAATTTTTTTTTTTTCTTAAAAAAAATAAATTATTTTAAAAATATATGAAATATTTCTTTTTTTGGAAAAATAATTTAATTAAACTTTATATTATTTTTTATAAACATTGGAGGGAAAAAATTTCAAACTTAAAAGCGGGGGCATTTTTTTTTTTGCTGCATAAGTGAAGGGGGGATTTTTTTTCCCTCCTTGAGCAATTCACATAAAATCATCAAACCTCAAAACTTGTTTTTTTTAGGCTTCATAAACAACAAACTTCTTTTGTTTGAAGTACTTCACATAGGGGGGATTTTTTTATGACATTTTTTGTGCTAATCTGCCTAAGAGGCAAATATTGTAATTTTTTACAAACCAAGAAAAAAAAAGCCTTCTGGAGCGCCCATTTTGTGCTTCTAGAAAATTTTGGACTCCTCGTCTCGTGACGGGGGAGGCACACCAGGGGCACTGCCCCTTGGAACCCCGTACAGGGGAGATATAATTTTTTGCAAAACCAAAGGGGGAAGACTTATAAGGGTGCATTTTCGGCAGTGACCGACACCTTAGTCAAATTATTTTGCAAAATTTTATTGTAAAAGGTGCATTTTCGACAAAGACCGACACCTTAAGAATGGGTAGATCAAAGAAAAAAACTATATCAAAACAAACTGATGATGTTGTTAAATTAGTTAAAGGCCCATACTTTTCCCCACACCTGGAAGGGATAGATTATTATGAATATGGCACATTTATTACACTAAGGAGTGGTGTAAATGCCATAATCAATGATTCTGCGTCTTGTGGAGACATGCAGAAAAATGGTGTTCTAATCCCTATTGGTGCTATAATGGGCATATTCTTGTCATTTTATGCTCTTGACAAAGCACAACAGAAAAGGGACATTAGTGAGGAAACAGAGGTCAAACCCCTAATGGTCGATGCTTGTAGTGACACAAGTGATCTTCAGCCCATGGTGGCGAATGCTTGTTGTGACACATGTGACCTTGAGCCCATGATGGCCAATGCTTGTTGTGATACAAGCGACCTCATGCCTATGTTGGCAGATATCAGTTGTAGCACAAGTGATCTCATTTCAGTAGCAGATTTTGCTTGCGACACTAGTGACTTAAAAATTGAACCTCCTAAAGAACTCCATAATCTCATCAATAGTGACAAATGCCATATTGTTAAACACATTGATGAAGATGATGAAATTGGATGTTTTGAAAAACACACCAAAGGATTTGGTTCCAAAATGATGAAGAAAATGGGATTCAATGGTGAGAGATTAGGTAAACAATAACAAGGCATTAAAAATCCTATAATGCTAAATGTCAGGGCAAAGAATGAAGGCCTTGGCTACACTAGACATGCAAGTACCAGTAATTCTATGTTTGTAAAACCTAAATCTCCTACAACTCCTAAAAGCATTGTTGTAGTCATTGTGGAAAGATAGGACATGTTGTAGATAAGTGTTGGAGATTACATCCTTGTGATTCTTATGGATGTACGAATCACTCTTCTTCAAGTTGTTGGTACAAACTAAAAATGGCCAACAAGGTTCATATTGATTATGGATGGACAAATCTCACACAATGGACCATGATGAAAGAAATGTTGTATGGCTTCTACCAAAAAGGTAAAACCTATGGTAGACCCCGAGGCAAATCCAATGATAGACCTAGTGGCAGTCCCAGAGATAATGACCTAGAGACAAACCTAAAGACAGACCCAGAGACAAAGTTCTAGAGGCAGATCTATAGGCAGATCCAGAGGCAATAATCCAGAGGTAGATTCATAGGCAGATCCCGAGATAGACCCAGAGGTACAATTCTAGAGGTATGCTTAGAGCCAGAGTCAGAGCCATGAGCCAGATCCAGAGCCGAAGATAAAGCACGAGCCATCATTCTTTCATTTCTCTTCTTCTTCACTGTATTGGGGCAGTTATATACTTTACCCAAATATGTTGTATGGGGGGATGATAGTGTAGCTAGTAGTTATATTATTACCCAAATAATGTAATAAGGGGGGATGTTAGTGTGTCATAGATTACGTATCTATTTGTTATTACATTATTAGGGAGGCGTATCTAATTTGTTAGAACATCCTTCTAATGTCGTATTTGTCTGTTTGATTAGATCCATATTCCATGGACTAATCTATGAACTATTTGTATTATTTATTGTTCATTTGTTTAATGAAATGTAATCTCGTTTTCATAACATCATAGCGAACAATCGAGTCAGCTCTTTCATTGGTAGGGCAAATGGCAATTTGGTGATAATGGTCCTCCAATGATTACCAAATTCATAGACATATTCATCATAATATTGTTTTAGATCATAGATATCAAATAATGAGACTTTCTTTCTTATATTGAGGGAGAATATTTCAAGAAATTGGTTAACCAATTGCTCAAAAGTATAAATACTATGATTGGGAAAATAGTTATACCAATCTACAACATATCCTCCTAATTTTTGAGGGAAGTCTCTAAGCATTAGATCATTATTACTTTGAATTCTAAAGCAGGAATGAACAAATGAGCTCACGTGCTCTTTAGGTTTCTCCATCCCTTTAAATTTATCAAACTTTGGTATTGTGAAATTTGTTGGATATGGTGGTAATGGTACCAAAGGATGAATTGGTTGATTGATCATTTGACATAGGGTAGGATTATGTTTTATCATGTCAGGAGTATGTTGCATCAAATTTTTAATATATAGTTGCATAGCCTAGATTCGAGGGTCCTTCCCAGGAATGTGGAAACCTTGAATCACTTGATGATTTTGTGATGATGAGGTTGAAATATGTTGAGGTGTGATGAGGTGATGATGACTTGGAGGAGTGGATTGATGATAATGGGATTGATGAAGGAATGATGATGAATGAAGATATGGAGATTATGTATGAGGGCTTTGGATAGGTTTGCCAATGGGAATAGGATGGGTATGGGTTGGAAATGGTGTTGGAATGGAAACCACAAAATATTATGGTACCCAATATGGACTTTGGCTAACAAAAATGGCCTGAGTAGAAATAGGTTGAGTCTTAGGGTTGATCACCTAAACTCGTTGAGCATTCTATTATTTATCAAGCTATTTGTTGAGATGTTCCCATATCTCATGTATTTCCCTATCAGTGGTTGATGAAATGGACGTGGATGGTATTGATGAGGTAGGTGGGTGATAAGTTGCAATGGGAATTGCAACTTTATGGGAGACACTAGATGGCATGGATGTGGACACTTTTGAATCAACATTAAAGTGTGCTTCATATAAAGGGTTACCATAAACTGAGGTATATGAGGATGGGATGGATGTGGTTTGGTCACATGATGATTGGGGTATGGACAAATATTTGGAAGGTGTAGCAGATACCTCAAAAAGAGGATTATTGTACACCTGGGTAAATCTTGAAGGTTGGGAGAAGATAAGTTTCTACTGTAAATAAGGATCATGTCTAGGTGAGTTGGGGACTGAATCTAAGACATAGTTAGTGGATTTAAAAAGAGCTTCCACTCGTGCCATGTCTATGTGGGTGATATGGTGGTTAATGGTTGGTGAAGATGATTCTATTTGGGGAATGACCATATGAAATGATGTGGATGACACAGTGCATGAGGGACCTATAAAAAAATCTGAATGACCTACCTGTGTCACACTAGAGGGATTGATCATGGAAGTGGTGGTGGAAGGTGATGATGCACACTCCATTGTTGAAGTTATTTGATTGGTGGACATCTGATTCAATAGTTTAGCTTGATTTATTGTTAATACCATAAACTAATGAACCAAATACAAAATATGCTGAAAATTAAATACGTAATGAAAACTCATAAAATCAAACAAGCAATCCAATCCTATGTTTATGCAACAAAGTGTATCTAACCTGGTTCTTTGATTATCTCGTGTTAATGTTTCTTTTTTTTTATGTGTTTCAATGTACTAATCTAAATTAAAATGGGTGAAATTTATGGTTTGGATGGACAATGATATTTTTACTGGTGATGAAATCTAGCAAGTTTACTCAGGAGTGTCCTAAAGTATCTAAGGATAGATATTGGTGGATGGAGATGAAACCCACCGTCACCATATCTCAAGTAATGGTTGGTGATGAAATCTGACACATTACTATTAAAAGTGATACGTGCAATGTGTGATTCATTCTAATATTTCTAGTTTGTTATGGTATACATACAATGTCATAAATAACTGATTTCACTAGTCTAAATTGAAGCCAACACAAGAAATATCAATTTTTCCAAAAGAAGTAGAGTACACCGCTTAATACCACTCTCTAAACAGAGGAGGGTTCATCTACTCTTCCACCTTGAATCACAAAATGTATGGGTACTTTCAATATTCTAATTTTTTTCCTAATTATACCAGCAAAAGAAGAAATTCCTAACCCTAGAATGCATACTATTTCATGCAATTAACAGTTCATATGAAAATAGAAATGCAGGGTTTTAATTGCAATACACTATAAAATAATGGAATTTTAATTAGAAATGTGAAATTTGTGATTAAATGTGGATGCAAAAATGGATGCAAAGAATTATTCTAATGCCTAGAAATACATATTAAAATGCTTGCTTTTGACAGATTATTAATGTTATTCTTTTTAATACCAAATCTATAAAAACATAAAATACGTAAATAGAGAAGTTAAAGTTTTAAGGTAGACTTATAGATAAGCCTACATATTGTCCCTCTTCTCTGTGAAATGCACTTGGGCACCTGTGAAAAGCACCTAGGTGCTTCCTAAATGTCCCATGAGTATCGTAGGGTGTCTATGCACCTTTTGCAACTTTTGCAACTCCTCATAAACTGGTTTTGCAAAATTTGTGCGACCCATTTTTCTAAAAAACATAGAAGACAAAAGATAAAAAGCATCAAATTAATGACAATATAATCAGCATAAATAACCCATTTTGGGTCCCATCATGATCACCATATGTGAATGCAAAATCGAACAACATCAAATAATGAACTATAAAATTAAACAAGCAATGCGACACATAAAATTGCACAATGAAATAAAATTTTATTATAATGTCGATAGATCTTCAATGTTACAATAAAATTTTCCCCGAATGTGGGTTACAAAGCTTATTATTCATGATACAATTATTACAAGACACTAGGGTTCTTTTAATCCTAGTAAACAAATATTGGTGGTGTCTTCGCATTCGATTTGATCCCAACAATGTGGTGAGTGGGCTTTAGTATCCTATATAGGACCACTCGAGCTTCAACAACTACCAATGAACTTGATCCCTAAACATGCAAACAATAAACAACAACGGAAGGTCAATAATATTTGCAAGGGCTCCACTATTTGATGCCCTCAATAAGAAAGTTACTAAATCCAGTTGCATAAATGAATCTATAAACAAATATAAGAATAAAAATACTTGCAATAAATAAATTACCTTGTCACGCTAAGTCATTATTCTTTGTTCTTCATAATTATTGCAGAATTTGGTGCACAGATGCCCTAGAAACACACGAAGGATTGTTGGACTATAGAAATAGTGTTGTGAACACCCACAGGTGCTCGATGATGATAGAAGGTGCCCAGAGGTGCTTGGTGATGGTAGGAGGTACCCAAAGGCACTTAGTGATGGCATAAGATGCCTAGAGGTGCTCAGTGATGGTAGAAGGTGCCTATAGGAGTTCAAGGAACTCAGAGGGGTATTCTAGGAGTGAAACAAAATCTACAAAAGCAAATATGGTTCATGCAAAGTGAGTAATGATGGATGCAGAAGCAACGACGAGCGATGGAAGATGGCAATGGCAAAGGGGTTTGGATACTTGATGACCTCAAGGATTCAAGACTTCAAAAACTTAGGGGTTTAGTCATATAAATGACTTCTCTTTTTAATCTCTCCTAGATCATGTTTCAACAACACAATTTATGTGGTCAAAATTAAAACATGATGAAGGATGGAGATTAAATTTGGGTATGTGGCATGGATTAAGGAAGATGAATGGATGGCATTATATCATGATGGATTGCTAGGATTAATTTATATATATATATATATATATATATTAAATATATATATATATATATAATATATAAATTATTATTATTTAAATATATATTAAACAAATATATATATATATATAACGGGTAAATGTGGTGGGAAATTATGAATGAATGACAAGTGACTATATTTTGGTGTCTACAATTACTATATGTTATGCTTCTTTATGGAGCATTACCTCCATAATATAGCCTTAGTAATATGACTCATCGAGTAATTGATTATTACTCTTCATATGATAAGTCCCATGACCTTTGGCTTATCATCTTGCCACTTGTATACTAGACTCTTCACTTTCTTCTTACATGCACACTTGACTCTATGACACTTGCACACTTCTACATGACTCTTACACTTCTACATGTACTACTAATATAATACACTCATGCATATCCTCACATTACATATTTTCACTCTTACATATATGACACTTGTGCACACTCTTGTACTCTGACTAACATGACACTTGTGCATCCTACACATTGCACTCTTACATAATACTTGTGTATTTCCTACAATTTAATGCTTAAATGAAAGGGGAAATATAAAAGACACACCTAAACTATATAATTAACCCTATTCTATTACATATTTACATTTGTACCACGAAGGTACCATGAGGGTACATTATAATGTACCAAATAATGTAATATTCCTCAACAACAACTACTACCAATCTTGATCCTCCATTCATCCATCCAAGTGAAATGTTGATTTGTGGTGGCCTTCGATAATTCCAAGATTCTATTGTACCACTTGAATATCGATAACTACTATGTTGGCTTCATGCTTCTATTACTATAATATTTAGAATGGTTGGTCCTATTATTCCTCGATGCTTCTACACCACTCTAAAATCCAAAATCACTATGCTTTTTTGGTCAAACACTTTCATACTTGATTCCCTTCTAACTCCATGTAGATCCATAGTAATATTGATGACTTAACCCAAGCCTCCAAGAGTGTTTCTTCTCATGGTGGTGTGGGTGGAAATATGTGTTGAGCAAGATGTAGTAAAAGTATTGTCATTGTTGTCAACACAAACAAACAGATCAATTGATGCAGTGGACAAGAGTTCAGAGGTCAGTAAGATCATGTACAGTAAGTTTCCAAGAAGACAGAAGTGGCCCAAATTCAGAAAATAAAAGAAAAAGACAAGTTAGAAAACTGTCGCGATATCGCGACATGTTTTCTGTCACGATTTCGCGACATGGCCGAGGAGAGAGAAGGCACAGTCAAAATTGTCATGATTTCGTGACATGGCCAAGGAGAGAGAAGGCACAAGGCAAACTGTCATGATTTCAAGACATGTTGGAGGCAAAGAAGCCAAGTCGAGAAACTGTCGTGATTTCGCAACATGTTGGAGGCAAAGAAGCCAAGTCGAGAAACTGTCACGATTTCGCGACATGTTGGAGGCAAAGAAGCCAAGTCGAGAAACTATCGCGATTTTGCGACATGTTGGAGGCAAAGAAGCCAAGTCGAGAAACTGTCATGATTTCATGACATGTTGGAAGCAAAGAAGCCAAGTCGAGAAACTGTCGTGATTTCACGACATGTTTGAGGCAAAGAAGCCAAGTTGAGAAACTGTCGTGATTTCGCGACACGTTGGAAGCAAAGAAGCCAAGTCGAGAAACTGTCATGATTTCGTGACATGTTGGAAGAAAAGAAGGCAAGTAAGAAAACTATCACGATTTCATGACATGTTCGGAGAAAAAGCGCTAAGGAAGAAAACTGTCGTGATTTCGTGACATGTTCGGAGAAAAAGCGCTAAAGAAGAAAACTGTCACGATTTCGTGACATGTTCGGAGAAGAAGCATTTGCAAGGAAAACTATCGTGATTTCGTGACATGTTTCACTTTCGAAGGCCGAAGCAAAGTTTAGGTGCCAAGGAACAAAAGTGTAGCAATTTCGCTACATGTTGGATTTTCGAAGGCCAAAGCAAAAGAAAGTGCAAAGGGAAAAAGGTGTAGCGATTTCGCTACATGTTGGATTTTTGGAGGCCGAAGCAAAGAGAAAGTGCAAAGGGAAAAAGGTGTAGCGATTTCGCTACATGTTGGATTTTCATGGGCTAAAGCAAAAGGAAAGTGCAAGGAACAAAAATGTAGCGATATCGCTACATGTTGGGATTTCGCTAGTGCATGAAGAGAGAGTTGTACGGAAGCGAAAGGTGTCGTGATTTCGTGACATGTCTTGATTTCGCTAGTGCATGAAGAGAGAGTTGTACGGAAGTGAAAGGTGTTGCGATTTCACGACATGTCTTGATTTCACTAGTGCATGAAGAGAGAGTTGTACGAAAGCGGAGAATGTCGTGATTTTGCAACATGTAAGGTTTTCACGGTTGCTTGCGAAGTAGTGTACGAAAGCGAAGAATGTCATGATTTTGTGACATGTAAGGTTTTCACGGTTGCTTGCGAAGTAGAGTGTACGAAAGTGAAGAATGTCATGATTTCATGACATGTAAGGTTTTCACGGTCGCAAGCCGAAGAAACATACATAGGGACAGTTGCAGAATAAAATCTTGCAGCAAAACAAGAACTGTTACAGGTGGGGTTACAAAAATGCTACACGTGTAACAAGCAGACAAAATCTACAATGGCCGATAGAATCTGAAGAAAACTAGGCAGAATATATTATAATAATAATACTATAGTGGGTGCGCAATGTGGCGGAAAGAGCATGAGAAACGAGAAATACAGAAAGTATGGGCCGTAATAAAATATAATATATTGCACTAAAAATACAAAAGCCAAGAAAGTGCAGATAGCGTAGGCTGCAACAGTATAACAGAAAGAACAGGGCAGCATGCGTGTGGTAGTGAGTCAGCAGTGCGATGGCAGGCTCGAGGCTGAGAAAGGACAGATGGCATAGGCTGTAATAGTACAGTAAAAAGAACATGGTAGCATGCATGCAGTAGTAAGTTAGCAGTGCGGTGGCAGGCTCAAAGCCGAGACAATGCAGAAAGCATGGGCGGTAACAGTGCATCGAAATCAATGCAGCAAAGAAGGCATGGCAAAATGGAGGGAAAAGTAGAACCATTTGAAATGAGTCATTTTTATGAGCCAAAAACAATGAGCCAGTATATATAGCTAAAAATACAGTAAGACAATATACTGAAATCGGGTTTTATTCTTGAAAAATTGAAAGAGAAGTTTTGGTAAGAAATAGAACATATTGAGTCTCTAACAATTCTCCTTATGCTTCTATGAGATTGATTTGAGTGAGCAATAGACCAGTGAGGGTCTTTTAAAAGTGAAGACATATTTATGTCAATCTAAGATTCAAAATAGAACTCCAAGTTGGTGCTTGGCATCAGGGGTTGGTGCTCCTAGTTGGTGTTGGTAAATCAGGGGTTGGTGCTCCTTTCTGTTGGTGCAGATAAATTAGGGGTTGGTGCTCCTTCCAGTGGGTGCTGGTAAATTATTTGTAAAGTTGAAGCTTTGCAAAGGCTGGATTTGGATTGTAGTCCAAACAGTCAATTTTTGAGGAGTAGCCAAATCGGTGAACCTCGTTATATTTTGTGTTGTGTGATGCTATCTTGTTATACTTGTTGTATCTATTTTTAAGCTTGCATTATTTCAGCATTAGGAGCTACAGATTTAAGTTTTAAATAGTTGCACTGATTCACCCCCCCTCTCAGTGTCATTGTGAGAATATCAATTGGTATCAGAGCCAAGTTCCTAAACAAGCTTAATCGGCTAAGGTGATCTTGGAAGAAACACAATGGCAAGCAGTGAAGGATTCTCATCTAACAAAGCTCCATTGTTTGATAGAACTAACTACGCATTCTAGAAACTCAGGATGCAAACATATCTATGTGCGTTGGGATACGACATCTGGAACTCAGTAGAAAGTGGATACACAATACCCACCACTTCTCCTACCAATGTTGTCGATAAGAAACTATTTGAGAATGACGCAAAAGCAAAGAATGCAATCATGTGCGGTGTAGCAAACAGTGAACTGGTAAAGATTATGAGCTGTAAAATGGCAAAGGAAATATGGGAAAAATTAAGAAGCATTCATGAAGGAGACGACAAGATCAAGGAAGCCAAGCTACAAACGCATCGAGCTCAGTACGAAGCATTAAAGATGAATGACGATGAGAACATAGAGGCATATATGCTGAGAGTCAATGGTATCATTAATGCGATTAGAGGACTCGACGAGGAAATGGAAGATGCGGTCGTCGTGAAAAAGGTACTTAGAACTCTTTCCAAAAGATTTGATTCTAAATTTTTTGCTATAGAAGAAGCTAAAGATCTAGATATTTTTAGTATGGATGAGATGGATGGTTATTTAACAACATATGAAATGAGGATAGGACAAACTAAGCCCTCAGACAGAGAAGTTGCTTTTAAAGCACACAAAAATGTAAAAGCTAAACAAGAATCTGAGGATGAAGAGACATCAGATGAAACGGAAGCTAACTTTGTTCGAAAACTAAAAAGAGGACAAGGAAAATATAGAGGAAAGCTACCATTTAAATGTTTCAGCTATGGAGGCGTAGGGCATGTTGCAGCTAAATGTCCATGAAATAAGGAGAATGAAAGTGATGAAGAATCGCACCGAGAAAGAAGTGACTGGAAGAAAAAGACAAATTTCAAAAAAGGCAACTTCAAGAAGAAAAGTTTCATCTCCAAGAATATCAGTTCATCAGAAGACAGTTCTGGTGAGGATTCTGAAGAAGAAATAAGGGAAGCTCTGTTCATGGCATTTGAAGAAGAAAGATCAGAGGAAATATAGGAGTGTGATGAAAAACTTGAGGATGAGTTTGAAGTAGATCTGGAAAGTAAGTTGGTCGCTGCACTTAAAGAGTTAAGTACAGAAAGGAAAAAGAATAAAAGGGTTTCAAGAAAACTTGAGGATGCCAATGAAATAATAATCAGTTTGAAAGTACAGACTAAGGAATGTAAGAAAAATTCTAAAGATTTTGAAGTACAACTAACCAAGAAAATAGATGAGTGCAACAAGTTAGAAGAAGACATTGTTGTATTAAGGAAACAGTTAGAAGAGATGAATCGGAAATTGAGTTGTCATCATAAATTTGAAGACAGTTCTGTGAAGTTGAATAAAATTTTAAATAACCAAAGGCCTACAGGCATCAAATTTGGTTTGGGCTTTGATGAAGGAGAATCCTCAAAGGGATCAAAGGCCATAACTGAAGAACCAATAAAGAATAAAGGTAAGATCAGGGTTGATCAAGAAAAATTGAATCATGCAAAAGAAAACAATAAGGCCAAGCATGAAAGGAGTACTGACAATGATGGATTCATCAAAGTCACACATCAAAGAAGAAGAAGACCGATGGCACCTACTACAACATGGGAAAGACCGCTACCCATGTACAATCGTTCCTTTTCTGGTTATTGTTTTAAATGCAATGCTTATGGTCATAAAGTTTCAGATTGTAATTATAATGTAGGAAAAAGGAATTTCACCAGTAGAAATGTCTTTTCACCTTTGATAGATTTTGCAGTAGAATGTTATAACTGTCATAACTTTGGACATATTGCAAGAAATTGTCGTAGTTATTTTGTAGGAAATAAATATCAGGGAAGAAAATATCAATCAAATGGATTGAGACAACACAAAAAATTTCTTGAAAATCAGACACAAGCTAATGAAAGGGAAAAGTCAAAACAAGTGACCAAGACTGCTATCAAACCAGAGCAAAAAGCAAAAGAGCGGCCCAAGTTCAAGGAAATCTGGAAAAATACAGAAGAAAAGGGATTGTGTCTCCTTGGACTAAAGGAGACTACTCCATTACTGCACTAAGCAACTCCAGGCAGCACATCCTCAGGGGGAGCAATCTTAAAAGTCTTATTTTAAATTCTCTTATGTATGTGTTTGGTTATCTGAGGATGAAAGGAAAGTAGTCGGGTTATTGTTGTATAGTTGTCAAGTGTGTTGTCAGTTCATGTAGTTGTGTGTGGAAGTGCTGTGAAGTGTGGTGATTAAATTGAGAGCTGTCACCATTAGTTGTTTTGCTATAAGTCATTGTTGTGTTGTTAATGAGTCTCACTGCCACTATTCTAAATTACGGATCATAACAGAACAGATCTTTGGTTTAATGAAAGAATGCGTGCGTGCCCTAGCTACATACTTGTGTTTCATTGCAGCAGCTGACCGGTGTTATCTGAGATAGAACATGCAGCAAAGAGATGCCAGAGTCAAAGCAAACAGTGGCACTAGCACCCAATTCATCAACAGTGCCAAGTGGCACATGCAAGGCAGAGACGTTGAGAGAACAGTGCTCATGATGATGGTGGTGGCTTGAGGAAAAGATTTACGTTTCCAAATCCTTGGAGATTGAAGGAAGACAACACATAGGATTACATTATTTTATTGGCATGTGATGGTGGTTGTGTTTAAAGAAGTGGAGCTAAAAGGTGTAATAAAGGAAGTGTATATTATTACTCATTTATTTTTATTCTAACCCTAACTTGGTTGGAAGTTTGAGAGTTGTGTGTGGTGACAGCTTGAAGGTTCAATTATCTTCTACTCCAATAAGGCATGGGCACATTCTCCTTATGAGTATGATTGGTGTATGTTTTCTGAAATAAGGTTGGAGTGAAAAGGTATTCTACTAGGTATCCTTTGGCTAGGTGTAAATCCTATTTTCTAGTTTGTTGAAAACTACTAATGCATTGTTATCCTTAAGGAGAGTTTTTGGTGAATGCATAACTTCTGGTTTGAGAGAGTGGAAGCTTTGTGCACTAGGGTTTATATTTGTGAGTCTAGTTACTTGCATTGAGTTGGTGGAACCCTTGGTTGGTTGTTTTGAGTTTGATGGTTGAGTTTCTTCCATAGAGGTAGTTTGATCAAGTTATTGCTTTACTTGATTCATGATATTGGGCTTACTCCATTGAGTTGATTTGAGCAAGTTATTCTTTGCATTTGGTGATATTGTGTTGGTGGTTGTTTTCTTCAAATATCTTTGGAGAGAAAAGGATTTCTACTTGTTTCCTTTTCTTGTGATGATTGGTTGAACGCTTCAAGGTTAATTTTGAGTTGAATGATGTTGATTAAACCTTGTCTATAAGCATTTTTGTTAAAGCCCTAATTGGTTGAGAAAAGATATTGGTTGTGGAAAGAACATGAGTATCATTGTTAGATGAGTTATTGCATGGTTGGCAATTGTTGGGTTGTGTTTCATGTTCTTGAGAAAAGCATACTACATCTATTTTTTTTTTAGATTGAGATTGAGTCAAGATTGAGATTGCAGAGCAACAGAGGGTTGATGCTCAGAAGACAGTGTGAAATGCAGTAGAATTGACTAGCTATCGGGAACACATTCTCAGGGGGAGCATTCGTATATTTGTTTATCTTTTTGCTCTTATTTATGATTTTTACTAAGGATAACAAATTGTGTCTGAGAATGTTGTGCATAGACTCAGGGGGAGTCTCCAGCAGCCCTTTGGTATTATTGTCAAAGGGGGAGAAGAATTATAGAAAATTGCATGAGTGTTGCCAACAATTCCAAAGGGGGAGATTGTTGAGCAAGATGCAGTAAAAGTATTGTCATTGTTGTCAACACAAACAGACAGATTAGTTGATACAGTGGACAAGAGTTCAGAGGTCAGTAAGATCATGTACAGTAAGTTTCTAGGAAGACAGAAGTGGCCTAGATTCAGAAAATCAAAGAAAAATACAAGTTAGAAAACTGTCGCGATATCGCGACATGTTTTCTGTCGCGATTTTGCGACATGGCCGATGAGAGAGAAGGCACAGTCAAAATTGTCACGATTTCGTGACATGGCCGAGGAGAGAGAAGGCACAAGGCAAACTATCACAATTTCGTGACATGTTGGAGGCAAAGAAGCCAAGTCAAGAAACTGTCATGATTTCGCGACATGTTGGAGGCAAAGAAGCCAAGTCAAGAAATTGTCGTGATTTCGTGACATGTTGGAGGCAAAGAAGCCAAGTCGAGAAACTGTCATGATTTTGTGACATGTTGGAGGCAAAGAAGCCAAGTTGAGAAACTGTCACGATTTTGTGACATGTTGGAAGCAAAGAAGCCAAGTCGAGAAACTGTCGCGATTTTGCGACATGTTGGAGGCAAAGAAGCCAAGTCGAGAAACTGTCGCGATTTCGTGACATGTTGGAAGCAAAGAAGCCAAGTCGAGAAACTGTCGTGATTTCACATGTTGGAAGAAAAGAAGGCAAGTAAGAAAACTATCACGATTTCACGAAATGTTTGGAGAAAAAGCGCTAAGGAAGAAAACTGTCACGATTTCGTGACATGTTCGGAGAAAAAGTGCTAAGGAAGAAAACTGTCACGATTTCATGACATGTTCGGAGAAGAAGCATTTGCAAGGAAAACTATCGTTATTGTGACATGTTTCACTTTCGGAGGCCGAAGCAAAGTTTGGATGCCAAGGAAAAAGTGTAGCGATTTCGCTACATGTTGGATTTTCGGAGGCCGAAGCAAAAGAAAGTGCAAAGGGAAAAAGGTGTAGCGATTTCGCTACATGTTGGATTTTCGGAGGCCGAAGCAAAGAGAAAGTGCAAAGGGAAAAAGGTGTAGCGATTTCGCTACATGTTGGATTTTCGCGGGCTGAAGCAAAAGAAAAGTGCAAGGAACAAAAATGTAGCGATATCGCTACATGTTGGGATTTCGCTAGTGCATGAAGAGAGAGTTGTACGAAAGCGAAAGGTGTCACGATTTCGCGACATGTCTTGATTTCGCTAGTGCATGAAGAGAGAGTTGTACGAAAGTGAAAGGTGTCACGATTTTGCGACATGTCTTGATTTTGCTAGTGCATGAAGAGAGAGTTGTACAAAAGCAGAGAATGTCACGATTTTGCAACATGTAAGGTTTTCACGGTTGCTTGTGAAGTAGAGTGTACGGAAGCGAAGAATGTCACGATTTCACGACATGTAAGGTTTTCGCGGTTGCTTGCGAAGTAGAGTGTATGAAAGCGAAGAATGTCATGATTTTGCAACATGTAAGGTTTTCGCGGTTGCAATCCGAAGAAGCATACATAGGGACAGTTGCAGAATAAAATCTTGTAGCAAAACAAGAACTGTTACTGGTGGGGTTACAAAAATGCTACACGTGTAACAAGCGGACAGAATCTACAGTGGCCGACAGAATCTGAAGAAAACCAGGTAGAATATATTATAATAATAAGACTACTATAGTGGGTGCGTGGTGTGATGGAAAGAGCGCGAGAAATGAGAAATACAGAAAGTATGGGTCGTAATAAAATATAATATATTGTAGTAAAAATACAAAAGCCGAGAAAGCACAGATAGTGTAGGCTGCAATAGTATAACAGAAAGAATGGGGCAGCATGCGTGCGGTAGTGATTCAATAGTGCGGTGGCAAGCTTGAGGCTGAGAAAGGACAGATGGCATAGGCTGTAACAATATAGCAAAAATAACGTGGCAACATGCATGCAGTAGTAAGTCAGCAGTGCGGTGGCAGGCTCGAGGCTGAGACAATGCAGAAAGCATGGGCGATAACAGTGCATCAAAATTAACGCAGCAGATAAGGCATGGCAAAATGGAGGGAAAAGTAAAACCATTTGAAATGAGTCGTTGCTATGAGCCGAAAACAATGAGCTGGTATATATAGCTAAAAATACAGTAAGACAATATACTGAAACCGGGTTTTATTCTTGAAAAATTGAAAGAGAGGTTTTGGTAAGAAATAGAACATATTGAGTCTCTAACAATTCTCCTTATGCTTCTATGAGATTGATTTGAGTGAGCAATAGACCAGTGAGGGTCTTGTAAAAGAGAAGACATTTTTATGTCAATCTAAGATTCAAAATAGAAATCCAAGTTGGTGCTTGGAATCAGGGGTTGGTGCTCCTTCCAGTTGGTGCTGGTAAATCAGGGGTTGATGCTCCTTTCTGTTGGTGCAGATAAATTAGGGGTTGGTGCTCCTTCCAGTGGGTGCTGGTAAATTGTTTGTAAAGTTGAAGCTTTGCAAAGGCTGGATTTGGATTGTAGTCCAAACAGTCAATTTTTGAGGAGTATCCAAATCGGTGAACCTCGTTACATTTTGTGTTGTGTGATGCTATCTTGTTATACTTGCTGTATCTATTTTTAAGCTTGCATTATTTAAGCATTAGGAGCTATAGATTTAAGTTTTAAATATTTGCACTGATTCACCCCCCCCTCTTAGTGTCATTGTGAGAATATCAATATGTTGTAATATTAACTTGGTATTTTTTTGTCTTTAATTCTTTTACAGTTTGTTCCTCTATTTTAATTTCTTCCTCAATTTATTCTCTCTTGTGACCTTCTTTTGATGCATCCTTGTGTGCTTCTTATAGATATTCCTTGGACTTTTTTATTGCTTATTTTTGCACACTCTCACACAAATCTCAATAATATGTGCTTCCAGTACAAGGTAAAGGGATTAGTCACGAGTTTGAATCATAGCCACTAAGTTTTGCAGTTATACTTTGGTGTTATCAAGAACCTTTATGCACCTAAAATTTCACCTTTGTTGATTAGTTTTTTGGCTTTGGAAATGGCTTAGGCCAATCTCAGTTTGATTTATTGCTTCTCCACCTTCAAATTTATTGGCACTTTACTAGCGTTCTCTGATTATGAAATAGAAATTATTATTTTTGTCGCTCTAAGCTTCTACCATGACACAAGATCTATGAAGGAGCAATAAATAAAATTAAATTTATATGTTTGTGGATTACATAGCTAGTAATAGAGCTTTATGAGGATGTCTTTGATTTGAAACATTGAATTCACATTTTTTTGGGTCACCTCTTATGTTATCCCTATTATCACTCTATGAGAACCCAATTGCATGTAATATTCATGTTGGAATAACACAAGGCTAAACATTTTTTATTAATAAAATAAACATATTTATACAATACAAATGATCAATAATAGACTTAACAAATAATTCAAAGATGAAATTTTGTTACAACTGATTTGACTCTTACCTACAACTACTTCACAACTGACTTGACTTTCTAACAACTCATAAGACTCCTATGTGAGTGGTTCTAACCACTCAATAATATTTATCACATCCTATAATGTAGTAAATTCTAACATTTCTTCCCTTATTATAATATGATCCAAACATGGATAGGGATACTAACAATAGTACAAATAACCATGTGATAAACTAGGACACAATCAATAGTTCAAGTACACTTAGAGTAAGAATAGGGACACACTCAACTATTTGCAAAAAACAATGGTAGGAATGGTCTCACCATGCTTCTCCAATGGGAATGGCCTTGCTAGACTCTTAACCAAGGTCAAGGACAAACTCTTCTATCTATGATCATACAACATAATTGGATAGGGATACACACTCTATCCAACATCATAATTGCAAATAGGAACACACACTATTGTTCATAATAATTATGATTGGAGACATACAGTAATCTAACTGATCCTTGTTGATTTTCATCTTCTTATTAATTGGGATAAACTCAACCATTCTTCTTGAGTGTAGCATGGTACTTCACTTGTTCTTACAGATTCACATACCTTTGAACTTTCAACTATTGGATTTATTTTCTTCTTCAACATGGGTGCAATCCCATGATTCAACCATAAGTGTCCTTATAATTTTTTTTAGGAATTTTTCCCTACAACCCCCTCTTCACTCAAATAAGACTCAATAAAAAGTGGTTCCAATAGTCAAAATGTGCTTCCCACCTTCAGTAAAAAGGAAAGAGCTTTAAATAAAAGATGAACAAGCTCAATGATGCTCCTCTTCCACCCAAAATTAGTCACATTAAAGGCACCAAGGCTTGTAGGTTGTTGATTTTCAATCCAATGGTTTCTAACATCCTTCTGATGGGGGAGAGTGTAAAACATAATAGAAGGCTCTAACATATCTTAAATATGAACACATGGTGACCAGTTAGAAGCCCAAACAGGAAAGTGCTAGTGCTTAAATAATAATGACCCACCATTGGTTGAAGGAAGTTGTATCTCACTCAAGGACATGTGGTAACCATGTGTACGAGGTATAAGATAGACAAAGAAGCATTTAAAAGGACCATCCACAATTCATCCACCATTTACTATAAATATTGACTTTCATGGTCAATTCTATCAAAGACAATTGTGTTTCAACCACAATAATCACCCACCATACGTGTGTGCCTACCCTATCAATCTACACCAGCCAACGAAGCCATGCCCATCATGTTAATATGGTGATGCATTCGAATATAAATATGGTAAAGAATTAATGGTACAACCACCTCAACATAATAGCAAAGAGATGAGTTGGCAATGATTTATCATCCAAAGGCCTAAAAGCACTCGATATTTATGGCTCTAGATCTAGAGACCTCAAAGTTGTTATTTCCAATTATAGAAGGATTTTGGTTGTAGGATAGAAGATAATTTGTATGCCTTCTATGCAAAATATTAGAGGGAAGGAACCTTTCTCCTCACTTATAAATAGGCCCAAATTGTAAAGGTATTAGGAGATATTTGCATTAGTACCTAGACCTATGAACTCTTTATTTCACCCCCTTTATTTTTTATCATAACAAGGGGAGCCCAAACCTTGGCCCATTTTCTAAGGAGCATTGGGTCTCATTGTCTTGTAATTATTTCAGGCATGTTAATAGAAGCCATGATTAATTTTACTTTGTCCTTCTTTCTTTAACTTGTTTTTTTTCTTGACAATGTGTTTATTTGGTTGTGTTCACTTAGTCATAGGATAGTATGTTTTATGTTCATTATTGCCACTTCTTGCAGCTATAAGTAGGATTTTAATTATTTTTTTCCTCACCCCCATAGCTTAGGTTTTATTTTTCTACAAGTATTTACTTTTTCTATTGTTTAATTTCATTATAATTTATTTTCTTACAAACCCCCTAACCTCAAATCATGGAGGTCCCTATGTGTCAAGGATTAAATCTAATGAGGATCTAGTCTCAATTAAAAACCCTAGATTTTTCATTGTAGGTGGTCTTCCATCTGTGATGCTTCCTGTTGTTTCTCTCTATGCAAGGCATGGGTGCATCTGGTTTATCGAGCCTTCTACCTTGAATGGTAGATGCATTTAGAGATGATAGTAGTTTTTCTATAATGCCTGGACAAGCTTCTATATTTTCCCTATGAATGTTGAAGAGTTTTTACTATGATATTTATTAAGTTCATAGTCCACTTGTTTGAAGTGAAGCACCCAAATATTCACCTAGTAACTCTGCTTGACTTTTCTTGAAGCACTAAACACTTACAACATATGGTGGGCTTGTGTGATATTCATTTCATTAAAAATAAATATATAGCCTTGATTCTACTAGCAACTTATTTCTAAGGAAGATCTCATAAATGGTACCTTAGCCTCATCCCATGATTAGATAAAAATTAGGAGTTATTGACAGAACTCCTAATAAATAGATTTAGATAAAAGGTAAATGGAGCAACTCATGACTATCAAGAGGGTACCTATAGAGAAAATGGATAATCTTAATGTTTAATTTTATAAGACTTGGAAAATTATCCCTAACAATATTTGACCACCTCTTGGTATGGCATTTATTTACTATCTAAAATATTTCAATTCTAATATTGCCATGATGGTCAAGTTTAAGGGTGGGAATTCACTATCATAGGCCTATGATATAATCATTCAAGTTGAAAAGGACATAATACAAATAGTAAGGCTAGCCCCTAGACCACATCTATCATTATTTCCTTCCAATAAACCCTCTTATCATACCTCTCCGACCATACAACCTGCCACTGGTCCAACTTGTCCTGTCGTGCACTCAAAGCAAAATCAAATTATCTCTTCTAAATTCTAAAATAGATGAGTTATCCAAATCTATGAGTACCCTCTCTAATTATGTGATAGCCATAAATATGTAGTATGATATCCAAAGGTTTCCTACCATAGTTTTCCAAAGCCTTCGTTCCAACAGGGAAACGGTGTCTAACTACTGCCAACTAGATATTATAAGCCTCTATTATTTACTAATAATAATCCTAGTCATTCTTAGGCCTTGAATTAGTAGATAGTGCCCATATTGTTCCTAGCATAAAAAATAACTACAAGCTCACCTAGGATATTTATTTCCACTTAGAACTACATCGAATACCCTAATGATTGGTACTATCCTAATCTTGACTATCGTTCTTCTAAATGTTATGTTAGAAAAAAATTTCAAGCTATTGGGACATCCCATTTTGACCATAATATTGCACATCCTCCTCATTTAGAAGTTCCAATGCCAAGTCTATAACCTATCACTCAATATTTGATCACACCATTAGTTGTCAAATCCTCAACTTCAAATCATACCTTTGTTACCTAGGATGAAGGGAAAGTATATGTTGTGTTAGATGAAGAAGGTCCCTTAAGCAAGAGGCCACAATTCAAATTGAAGTATAACACTCAAGCCAAGAGGAGGGCTATTCAATAGTAATGGATACCTAGCCTGATAAAGACTAGATATTAGAGGGGAAAAGTGAACAATCAAAAGACCCCTCTAGTGCAAGAAGCACTAGAGAATCAAATTTGAGTGGTCTCAACAATGATAAGATCTCCCCTTAAGCCTCCAAGGTAGTCTATTGCAAATTGGACAAGGTCACCTCTAATGATATAAGGGACTAGGATTTTGATAATTTTAATCATTCCAAGAACTCCTATAAAATCCTTCAATGTGGTGGAGCACCTAACGAAGTCAATTGTACACATGCCTATTTGGTATGTCCTCTCTATTTTAGAATATATGAATAACATAGAATAGGCCCTAATGAAGGAGAAATAATTGAGTGGACAAGGAACACCCATTGTGCTACAAATTTTAGGTCCAAAGCCCAAAAATCCTAAGCTTATGTCATTCTACCTAACCTTGATCTATGGATATCAACTAATACATAACTGCATAGTTGAATTAGGGTCCAACACATCGGCTATATCAAAAAATGTAGCTAAGGCACTTGGACTATCACTAGAGCATGCGAACAACAGGGTGGTGTAGTTAGATAACACTCTAGTGTTGATTTTTAGCTTAAGTCACAACCTTCCTCTAGCACTCTAAGCATACCTTGACTTGATGATTTGTCAAGAAAGCAATGATTGATCTCCCAACCACATTTGGAATATACCTCTCGAGAGACTTCATCACTATGATCAAAGGATACTTGTTGTCAAATTGGACTCACATGCTCCTCCAAACTAGATATAGGACCAAGTTCAAAATCTTGTTAGAGCCCCTCCACACGTATCACATAGAATAGACCCCTTTCAAATAAAGTGAAGAAGAGCAAGTCTACTTGGTAGAAGAAGAATTGTCATATTTTGACTACTTCATGGACGAGGTGCATCCATACATCCTCTACAACTATCTAGAGTAATAGGTCTTTGAGACATAATGTTAGATCCTAAAAAAGTGTTCAAGCTAGATGACATGGGATGATTTATCACCATACATTCTACCCATTTGGGCAAAGTGTATCTACTATATATAGCTTTATATATATATATATATATATATATATATATATATATATATATATATATATATATATATATATATATATTGAGAAGAACAATAGAAGAGCTTTTTTAGTGCTAGGCTTACAAAGGTAGAAATACCATGACCCCAAATACACATCTAAATGAAGGTGACTTCATACAAAAGAATGTGGCAACAAATGATTAAGAAATCTCTCTCTACCAACCAATCATAGCCCATCTATGGCCAACAACACATTGGCCCAACAAATAATGGTGATACACAATCCAACCTTCATAGGGAGGTATACCTCTAAAACAACCATAATGTAGTCTCTCAAAGGGCATGATTATTTACACCTAGAGGCACATGTTTGATCTAAGAGTATATGATAAAAGTTCCTCACAATAGATATAAACTCTAACAGTTGATATTATACATAGGTACCATGAACCACTCTATAAGTCATCTAGAATATTAACATGAGAGTAAGTAATGATGTGTTTTTCAAGAGATATTGATATGCTCAAAATCAAATCAATATAGGAAAGGTGTCCACCTGAAAATGATTAATAACTAATAGCTTCATGGGGAATCAACACCTTTATAGGATCTATCACTCACCGTAAAAAACCCAATCATATAAAAAATGAGACAAATGACATGATTGAGCTTAAATAAGGATAATGGATAAACATAACTTTTCTAACTTAATTGTGTAAAATCAGCTTGCTACGAGTAATTAATAGATATCAAGAGGTCTCCTATGACCTTATTGGAAAATAAATATATAAAAGGGGGTTCTCTCTCTATCAAGTCATAAACCCCAAATAATTTTACCATCCCAAGCAAAGGAAGAAGATCATTTTGAAGAAAGGAATTTAAATTAGGGTTGTTGAATACAAATCTCCTTCCATTCACCAAATAGATATTACTACAAGGATGCCAAGAATGTTGACTAGGAAGGGACCACACTAAAATATGATAGTAGGTCTAAAGCTCCCCATGCCAAGATGTGATGCTAATCACTAGTACCAAGCTAATGAAATATATTAAACCTTTTCAATGATAGCTAAGCCTAACCTCACCTTAATAAAATATACCAAAACCCTTCTAGTGGTGCTAATAGGGATGTGCTAGGGGTAAGGTTTTCATTTGCTTAGAAAATATGGATCCACTCCCTAATCAAGAGGGTAGGTTCAAAATTTGAGCCAACGATTATGGGTGATTGGGTTGCAATTGTAATCCTAGATCATTTTCTAAATAATGCCAACAACATACCAACAAAAGATAATCCAAAACCCTAAATATAGGGGATGAAATGATAAGAAAGAGGTTCAATGAAGCTTATCCAAGCCTACCCAAATAGATTCCACAAGAAAAGGGATGTGGCATAAAAAGTGGGAGAGAGTAAAATGGCCAAATCCTAACTTGGGAACACTCGTTAAATGAAAATTTCATATACCCTTACCAATAGGTAGATTTTAAGCATCCTAATTCAGGAAAGGATCAGGGTGGAATCCATAAGATTGATAGAAAAGCTATGGTTGAAAACCGCAAAATATATTCAAGGCTAAGAAACATATCCAGATTCATGATGTTCCAAGAAAAATCACCCCAAGGATCCTTCATCTCAACTAGGGTTCCATGGCAAGTAAACACCACAAAAAATAATAGGCCCTATAATACATATCAAGTCAAAAGCAATATTGTATCTATATCTTTTCCACTTCCCAATTTTTGTTATTTTTTGTACTCTATTTATGGCTTCCAATTTTTACTTTGCACCTAAGGACAAGGCAAGAAGTTTGGGTTCAATCTCTTTTAAATAGGTTAAAAGGCATTGGGAGCTACTAAAGTTGTAGGGAATTTTTCCCTACAACCATTGCTTCACTCAAAGAAGACTCAGTCAAAATCAGGGCCAATAGTCAAAATATGCTTCCTACCTTTAGTTGAAAGGAAAAAGCATTAAAGAAAAGGTAGACAATCTCAAAAGCTGCATTGACCATTAGATATTCCATCAATGGTCGGTGCTTCTCTTTCATCCCAAATTAGTTGCATCAAAGGTGGTAAGGCCTATGGGCCATTTACTTTTGATCCAATGGTTCATGAAGTCCTTTCAAAGGGGAAGAGCATAGAAAAGAAGAGAAGGCTCTGACAGAGCCTAAAGATGAACACCTGGCAATCTGTTAGGATCCTAAGGAGAAAATCATAAATACTTGAATGATAAATGCCTGTCATTAGCCAAAGGGAGTTCCACCTCATTTGGGGACACATGGCAACCATGAACATGAGGTAGAAGATAGGTCGAGTAGAATTTAAAAGTACCACTTGTCATTGGCCATAAACATTGAATTTCATGTCCAAGCCTATCATAGCCAACCGTATGTCAATCATGATGACTTCCCACCATATGCATGAGCCTATCCTACCGATCTACACCAATTAGGGAGGCCATACCCATTGTGTTAATAGGGTGATGCATTCTACGATAAATATGATAGAGAATTAATGGTAAAACCATCCCAACATAGTAGAAAAGAGATGATTCAACGATGATTTATAATCTAAAGGCCTGAAAGCTCTTAATATTTATGGCCTCAGATTCAAAAACCTCAAAGTTTTTTCTAGTTGTAAAATAATTTTATTTGTAGGACAAAGAAAAATTTTTATGCCTTCTACACAAAAATTTAGAAAGTAAGAAACCCTCCTCTCGACTTATAAATAGGCCCAAATTTTTATTATAATGTCATTGAGAGTTGTCTTATTGTACCTGGTACTTGGACTTGTGGGCTCTTCATTTCACCCCCTTTTCTTTTAATTATAATAAGGGGATGCTAAACCTTGGCTCATTGCCTAAGGAGCATTGAACCCTCCATGCCTTATTATCTTGTAATCATTTTTGGCATGTTAATGGAAGTGACTAATTTTTCTCTATCCTCATTTCTTTAACTTATTTCTAATTATAAATAGCATGTTTGTTTAGTTGTGTTCACTTAGTCATAGTATGGCATATTTCATGTTTATTATTGTTAATTATTGTAGTTAGAAGTAGGGATTTCATTCTTTGGTACATCGCCCCGATAGCTTAGGTTGTATTTTTTTGCAAGTATTTACTTTTCCTAATTTTTACTTGTTGTAATTACTTTTTTTATAACCCCCCTAGCCTCAACTGGTCAAGGTCTTTGTGCACCAAGCACTAACTTCAATGAAGAGTCATCCTCGATTAAAATCTAGAGCTTGCCCCATAGGTAGTGTTTTTCTTTATAAAACTTCTTGTTGTTTTTCTCTACATGAGGCACGTATGCATCTGGCTCATCGAGCCTTCTTCTTGGTTTGGTAGGTGCATTCCAAGACCACAAAAATAACCTTATCATCCTATTGGATTTCATGGATAACCAATTTCTAAAACTACCAAGTGTAATAGTGTATATCACTACTTACAAGGTTTACTACATTATTTATGCATCAAACCTTCATCTTTCTTCTCTCATGTATGGGACCTTGCTTCTACCACACATAATCTTCATCCAATGGTTATCATCACTCCCCATTTCTCCTTTATGGATACTCCTATTGTTGATACCCTTTCTCTTTTTGGGATTCTCTTACTGCTTCAATTTTCTTTCACTCTCCCCAACAAAAAGTATGGACCAACTAGAAATAGAATCTAATATCTTCACTACTATCCATATAGGTTCACTTGTTCTTATAATCAATGGGGTATTTGGATGGTCCTTACTAATCCTAAAAAATATTGCCAATCTTCAATTACCTAGTGCATATCAAATACATTCTTTAAAATCTTGATTATTAGGTGCACATAGAATATTGGAAAATATGGATATTTTCTTCCCCCTTAGTGTAAATTTCTCTTGCATAATATTTAGGAGTGTTTTGTACCACCAATCATGCACTCCAAGTAATTTCTTAGTGAGTTATGGAACATAAAACACTTATTATCTTTCATTTGTGTGAGCCAAGTTATAAATTAACATCACATATTCCTTTGAAGTTATTGGATGTGTCATCACCTAGGGCGATTTCTCCTTTTTAATTGGAAAAATATAGAGTCTAGCGCCAATATTTTTGACTAGTCATATGTTTGGTTGCTCCAGAATAAATATACCAAACATCATTAGGATGACTTTATTCATTAGCAAGACGTACATACTCTTCTTCTCCTAAGTAGTCCTCTACAATATTATGATGTTGTTGATGTATCATCTTCCTTTTCCAGCTTAAATTTCTCTTGTTAGTTGATGACTTTTTTTGTTATAATTGCTTTACTTGAGAAGAAGATCTAATTTTGAAATAATTATGCCAACATTCCTTCAAGGTGTCCTTGATGTTGAAAGTGCTATTGAGGTCTTGTACATATTTTGACTAGTTGTTGCCCTTTTTATTTGAAAAGAGAACATTATATTCATCTTTTTATGTATGAGAGACCTCTATTTATTGAAGTAGATTCACCAATTTTTCAATTTTTTGTGTTTGCTCAATGAAATTCATGGTTTTTACAAACACATTATGATGTAAGGAAAGATATCTCAAAAAAATGAAAACAATTGTGTCATTAAACATTGTTTCTACCAAGCCTTGTGATGTATACAACTCTACAACTCATCTCAAAAATAACTCAAGTTTTTTATCATGCTTCATTTTTAGAAAATGAAGTTGACTTTAAGGAAAAATATTTGGTTATTGTTCTTTGTCTCAAATATTATCTAGAGCTTATCCCATGCATCTTTGGACGCGGTTGAGTCATGAATAAATGATTGAACTTCATGATAATAAACTGAGTCTTCCTATCTACCTTTTATTTTTCATCATAATTTGTTTCAAGATGGATAGTGCACCCTTTTACAACTTCCCACACTTCCTCAAACTCAAGTTGAGTTTTAATTTTAGTTTTCCAAGGAGAATAATTATTCCATTGTAATAGTTGGGAATCGGGTAACAGAAACTTTGGCACACTACTAGCCATGGTCAATCTTCACAAAACTAGAAAATTTTAATTCCATTTGATCGACCTTGAAAATAACTTTCCAACAAGTATATATAAGCCTATACTCACAAAAATTTAGTTGTCTCAAATTGCAAAAAAGTATAGTGTCTCATAAGGAATAAAACAATATGGAGGGTTTGAAATCAATTTCCTACTAAATCATAGAATCTTGTTGTAGCACCCTAAAATTGGTGCAGTAAACCTTAATAATTACAATTACTCTAGTAAATAATTCAAATTCAAATTTTAACCTCCAAAACCATTCCCAAACCGTCGTCTAATCCGTTTCCTCGTTTCTCACACCATTTTTAGAGGTTGTTTTGACCGTTTGACGACATCGTCGTAGATCAGACGATATCGCCTCAGATCGGATGATTTCATCTAGGCTAGGACATCCAGAAGATCTTGTCTCAAAACTAATTTTTCACAATTAGTCTCTGTTCCAACGGCATCTCTAATCCGGGCAGAAGCATGTCTGCACCGTTAGAGACCCTCCCCGTTGGAGATCTCCCAAATAGGGATGATCTCCAACCTCCTAACCTCCCTCCTAAGCCTATTTAATCCTAAGCCCTCCTCTTAGCATCCCCTTGGCTGAAATTCCCTGTAACTCGAATTCTACACACACTAGACACCCTAAATTACCATCTACATTTGTTGCATCCAATTTTGTTGCAGGTACCTTAGTATTTTTCAGCCGGAGCAAGCTTGCATCGTCGTAGATGATCCTATTCAGATCAAAGGTGATCTTGTCGAATCAGAGATGATTTCAAATGTAGTCCACATTGGGGGCAATCAGTGCCCAGAGTTTGCATTTTCCTCTTTTCAATCTGTTATTTTATTCTGCAATTAGCTAGTTTATTTATTATTTTTTGCTATTCTGCATTTTGGAGTTCACCCATATAGCTTATATGCATAATATAATCATGATTTGTCAATAAGTCATTATATTTCACTTGTGTCTTAGTTTGTATTATCATTTTAAAGTTCTTACTGTTATTTTACATCATTACCCTCTATTATCATAGCTGCATTCTCTGTATTTTGCATCTATTTTTCTGTTTGTAGGTCTCTGACGAATTCGTCAGATCTCAGACGATCTTGTCTGATAGCAGACGATCCTATCGAATCAGAGGCAATCCTGACTGCTTCAAAAATCAAAATCTCCATCAAACATCCGGATCAGGTATGACTCTGCAATTTAACCTTTTCTCTCTATTTTTTGTCTAATTTTGTTCTTCTATATTCATTTAAATCTGCATCTTCATATAGAATAACTTAGACACATTTTGGCCAAACCTAGGACTTGGATGATTAAGGCTAAAACTGAACACATTAAACACATTTCCAACCTAGGCATGGAAACTGCCATTAAACGTTTCCTGGTGAACCCACCATCCATCGAAAAATCACCATAATACACCTCCCTCGAGAGGCGGGACCTTTGCAAGGCCTCTCAATCTGAGGTACCGTGCCATCCTCCTTCTGTGCACGGATCCTATAGCCTGAAGGTAGGGATGTGAAAAATTTGGAGCGATACACTTGCCAATCTTATTAATAGCTCACCAATATGAGGTTTGACTCTACGATTTTATGTTGGTACTCAAATTTGAAAATGAAATAAAATTGGATTCTCATGTCATTTGGTAACGGATAACCATATCTTCCATGCATGTAGTTTGGTATTCTTTGTTGTAGTTCTCAAAGTTCTTGCCTCAGGTCATGGTCCTCTATCAAAAATATAATCTCTAAGCTAAAAGCATGAATTTCTGGCTAGAATGTTCATAGTTGTACTTGTTGCTTATCCCTACTTGAATCTTAGCAATATATGCTTCCATCATAATATAAAGGGACTAATCACAGATTTTAATCATGGTCAGTGAGTTTTGCAATTCTATTTTAGTGTTATCGAGAACCTTTTATGCACTCGATATTTTTCCCCTATCGATGAGAATTTTTGGTTTCAACAATGGATTGGGTTATTCTCAATTGGATGCATTGCTTCTTCACCTTAATATTTATTAGTGGTTCTCTAGCATTCTTTCGTTATAAAATAGAGATAAAGTTTTTTGTAGCTCTAAGTCTCTACCATGACATTGGATCTTTGTAGGAGTAGTTAACAAAAATTCAATTCATAGGATGTATGGATTTCATAGTTGGTAATTGGAGCTTTATGAGGATTTCTCTTATGTGAAACATAGAATCCATATTTTCCTTCTCCACCTCTTTTATTAGCCTCGTTATCACCCTATGAGAACCTGACTACATGTAATGTTCATCTAAAGGATCAAGTGGATCCTTCTCTTGTCTTTGAGTATAGTGAATCTAAGCTCAAGATAATTGGATATAGGTGGCATCCAAAATTGTATAGGTTGGCTCCATCCACCTTTATCACTACCATACTTTTACACATAGTCCTACAAGGGTAGGATTTGAGCCATGATGATTGTGTGAATATAGTTGTTGGAGTATACTACAGTATTTGGTACATGATAATGTACGACATTAGGTATATCATTATAGTAGGATGCATGTCCTAGATTAGAGAGTGAATAAATATTTCATGTAATGTAATAATATGAAGAAAATGCACAAGTGTCCATTATGTAAATGTGCACAAGTGTCCATTATGTAAGAGTGCACATGTGTCCTTAGAATAGAAAATTGAAGAGTCTCAAAGGAGAGTAAAGTTCAATAGTACTTCATATGAAGATTCACATTCCATTATATATTTGTGACTAAGTATTGTAATGAGCAATTGAAAATGCATTGCACATAAAATGTATTCGTAGACCTTTATTTTATGTCATTTTATTATTTTCATGAGAATTTATTCGTGTCCATTTTATGACTTATTTTTGAAGTTATTAGTGAGTTTTATGTGATTAAAATATTATCATTATTGTATATTTTATATTGCAACTTTATCAAATGCTAACAGTGGTATCAGAGCTCCAAAAAGGTTCTTTCTTGCACAGGTTTTTTAAAGGTTATATATTTGTAAGGATATTTCCACTGGTCAAGAAGAAGATATTACCTCTAGAGAAGGAAAAATCAGAGAAGATAGTATTTACATTGTGTTGAAGAAAAATCAATGAGGATTGGAGATTTAAAACTTTAGAAAGATTGAGTTTACCTATTCCAAGAATAAATTTGGAATAGAAGGCAATTTATAGCATAGTTTTAGGTCTTGAAGATAGACCTTGAAATTGATAATATTAAGAGACCCAATAAGGATTTCCTATTGAAAATTTTGATAGAATTGAACGAAAAATAAAATTACATATTGCATTTGGCTAGAGTCTTTCCACAGGGTTGCATAATAACTCATGAATACTAGGACTTAACATAGATTTTTACCAATATATTGAAGAACAACAAGGGGATATTATTGATTTTAGAAGTTTAGATATTTGGATGTATTTGATTGTTGTTTTCTAAGACTTTGTTGTAGGAAATTATTTTTGGAATTGCAACAAAATATTGGAGATTGAAGTCCTAAGAGAAAGGTATCATTAAATAATTTGAAGAATTGGAGATAGGATAATTTGAATACTGCATAAAGAATATTGAGAAGACCCAAGAGAGATGTCCCATTGAAGATTGAATATTGCAGATAGAGGATACCTAAGAGAAAATGTTCCATAGTAAATTGAATAAATAAGAGAGAAAGAGACTAGAGAAGCATTATTTAATATTAAGAAAAAGGAGACCTGTGAGAAGAGTTTCGATTGAATATTTGAGAAAAGAGATAGGATATTTGAGAGATAATATTGAGGAGGCCTAGGAAAAGGTACCATTGAACTTTGGAAGGAAAAAGGAGAATGGAGAAGCCCTATTAAGAAATTGGAGAAGTGGCCATTGGAGGAGATTTGAAGAAAATTTGAGATAGAATATTGCAAGAAGAAGAAACTCCTGAAAAGAGGTAATCACACCAAATTTGGGATAATTATCGCCATTTGACAAAAAACCCAAAAGGATTTGTGAAATTGATTCAAGGAGGAAGGATTTGATAAGACTTGTCAAATTTTGGAAAGTATTTCTTGAATAATTCAAGACATCTAGATTCTTGAAGAAGAGGCCAGAAAAGAGGCCAAATTTTAAGATATAATTCAACAAGATCTAAAGAGGAGAAAAAGGATTGAAGAGGCCACCAAATTGATATTTTTTGAAGGCATCCATTGAAGTTTTTGAAGGCTGATTTTTGAAAGAGAAGATTGTAGATTTTTGGGGTAAAATTTGAAGAGTTTTAGGACAACAAATTAGGGGAGACATAGAGCTACAATTTTGAGAATCTTTGGGTAGATTTTAAAGTGTTCTTGGATAGCTAATTGAAGGAGTAATTGACAACAATTTTGGGCAGCATTTGGAGCTGCAAAATTCAAAAAAATTGAACAATTTTTTGAGGAAAGGTAAAGCTGTAAAATTTAGAATTTTTGGATAGAAAACTAAAGGAGAAGAAATAATTTTTTGGAGAAACAGTTTTTAGAGAGAATAGCTTCATATTTTAGAGTTATTTGGTAGTATTTTAAAAGGAGAAAGGAGATATTTTGGACAACATATTTTAAGAATATAGAAGTTGAATTTTAACAAAATTTCTGGAAGGAGAAATTAAAGTTTTGGAGAGCAAGTTGGAGGAGAGGAGAAAGCAATTTTTTGGGTAGCAACTTAAGCAAACAAATAGCTACAAATTTTAAAGCTTTGAACAACAAAGTAGTGAGGAACATAAGCAGTAAAAAGGAGAAATATAGTATAAGAAACAAAGCAAGTAAGTTGCAATATTGAATGGAGGAGGTAATATAAGGAGAAACCATCAACTGTGTGGAGGAACCACCAATTTTGAAGATAGCAAGCACGAAGGAGTACAATAAGATTAGAAGTCAAAGAATAATAAGGCAATTTGGAGTAGACCCAACATAAGACCATCATGATGAATTTGCAGTCATAGCATAGGGGGGTAAGTATCCAAGATCCACCAAGTTTAAAATGGACCACTATATAAGGGAGGAAGAGCCATCGCATTGAAATGTGAAGCCATTGAACATGCAAAGGAGGAGTCACCATGGTGAAATAATTCATCAAACATGCAAAGGAGGTGCACCATTTTAGAGCCACAAAACCTCCATCCTAAGGATTAGAATCATCACCTACATATTTTGGAGAGTGAGAAACTAAATAGACATCATTTAGAAGTTGAAAAGGTATAGAAGGAATAAACAAATCATTAGGGATTGTAGTAGTCAAGGATAAGGCAAATTTTTGTATTCATAATCGTCAACATGTTGAAGAACACATGGTATTTGATTTCTAGCAAGGTGAAGGAATTGCACAATCGACTGGATGTTGAGTTAATAAGAATAATGCAAAAAATTCAATTGCAAAACAAAGGAATGAAAACATCATCAAGGAGCACAAACATTGAAGAGAGTTCATTTGCCATTTTTCAAGTCAATTAAGAAGGTGAAGAAACCTTATGTCATATGGCACATTGAAACAAAGAGCACCAATGACTATTGGAAGGAATAGAACATATAAAGGTAGTCATTAATTACATGGGTGAGTCAAATAGTAAAGCATTCAATAATACATTCACCAAGAATTGAATGAGAGGTCTGAGAGTGATAGTAAGGAGAATTTGTTTACCAAGCACTGAGCAAGAAGTTTGGTAGAGTTTTACAAATCTAATTAAAATGCCTAAGGTAAGGGGAACTCTAAGGAATCAAACTAGGATTTCATAGGAGGAACGAAGGAGTTCTATGGTATTACAGTAGCATTTTTAATGATTGAAGCATAAGTAACAGGAGGAATGTTGGAGGTTTGAGGAATCAAACTAAGGTTTCAAAGGCTAGGGTAGAGGCATGGAGAAAAATTTCATGCAAAAAACACCATCAAAGAAGATAAATCCTTTTAGAGGGTCTTTCATTAGTAAGGATCATGACCAAGAATAGGGGACATAGGTACTTCAGTACAACTTCCTCCAAATCAAGGAAACTCATACCGGGATAAGCTATATGGAACCCAAGATAACTTCAATGATTGTTAAACACATGAAAAGACAATCATAACCACCATGGAAAAATGAAAAAATAAGGATTATTTTCCCAAAAGGGTGAATGGATGTTTACCAAAAGCAAAATAAATACCAATATTAGAAATATTTGAGTACCGGATAGTTGAGGATATAGTTTATAAGATAAAACACAACCTGATAAGTAAATTTATGGGTTTCATACCATCTGTGCACTTCCTCCACATATGGATAAGGAAAAAATGGCATTTGAAAGGAGAATACAAAATTTTAACTCTCCTAAATGGGTATTTTCTATAGAATTCACATCAATGGCAAACTAACAAAAAGTATTTGAGGGAGGGTTGTATCATCACAGGCTAGTGGAACTATTCCTACAACCATAGAAGATGGGATTTGACCCAAGGGTGGAATTGACTACAGTACCAATATGGGTAAGATTATTTGACCTTCCCCTTGAGTTTTGGAAAGAGGAGGTACTCAAGGCAATAGGCAACTTACTCGAGCATTATCAAGGTAGATCAAGAGAAACAATTTTAGGAGGATCAAAAATATTTTCTAGGGTTTGCATAGAAATGGATCTTAGTAAACCTCTTCCAATAGAGATAGACCTAAAAATAAGGGATTTTTTTGGAACCAACAACTAGATTATGAGGCTATTCCATTTAGATGTTGGGTGTGCCATGCTCATGGACATCTGGCTAGAATGTGCCCAACAATTAAAGATCATGAATTTGGACAAGAGGGGACAAAAGAAAACATTATCATGGTGGGCCAATCTCTTTAGCAAAAGGCAAATCATAAGGAAGGAAAAGGCCCAATAGACTTTTAGGGTTTCCAAAAATTAATCAGAAGGTTAAACAAAATAAATCAGCACAATAACCAAACACAAGAAGAAAATGTGGGAAGAACAAATAATAGATATGAGATATTCAAACAACTGGGAAGCTTGGAAAAATAAGGGGATTCAAATGGAAGAACTAGAGGAGGATACTCAGTAACTCACACCAATGGATCAGGAACAATACTCCAATATAGTTCCAGGGAACAAGCAAGGAGCATAACCAAACACAACTTCTCTCATGGAAGAGGAGATTCAACCTATGATGGGGACCATAGGAGGGAAATCAAAGTAGGGGATAGTCTTAACTCAAGAAATAGAGATGAAAGAAAGAAATAAGAACAAATAAAACCCTACTTTAGGGATTCATAAAGTGGAGAAGAAAAACAAATCGAACCAATCTGTAGGGAGGAAGTCAAACAAGGAAAAGATGAAGGAACAAGGAAGAAATTTGAGCCAGAATGGACAGGTAAAATCAATGGTTGATATTTTATCTCTCCATTCTTAATGATTTTAGTTACTTATAATGTGAGGGGTTTAAGCAGTCTCCCCAAACAAAAGGTAGTCAAAAACATTATCATGGATATGATTCTAGATATAATTTTGTTACATACAACCAAAATGCAAGGAGAAGACTTACAAAAAATAAATAGGAGGATATGGCAAAAAGTAGAGATCTTTACTCAATCAGCATAGGGAAAATTAGGAGGATTGGCCACTTTGTGGAATCCCCAACTATTCCTAGCAATAGGGGGGGGGCCTTTGTGAGAGGGATGTTGATGGTTCAGTTACAAAATAGGGAAAATGGAAAAAATTAAACTATAGTTAATTTCTATGGAGGACAGACAGTCAAATTATAGAGGGATCAATGGGTAACCTTCCAAAATGTTAGAGATAACTACCCAAAGGACCAATGGATTTTTGGATGAGACTTCAATGTAAAGCTTATAATAGAGGAACAACAAGGAGGCAGAGCCATGTTGGAGGAAAAGGATAGGTTCTTTTTAGCAATAACATGTCAAATGAATCTAATAGATATCCTAACTTTGGATAGCTTTATGACTTGGTCAAATAGAAGAAAGGAAGGGGAGACAGTAAAATCTTGCTTGGATCATTTCTTCATAGAGGAATTATTCTTGCATACCAATAATCAAGTGAGGGTCATGGATAGGCTTTCTTCAAATTATTTTCTAGTAAGCCTTACCATAGAAGAAGATAATCATAAAGTTGTAGGAACTTTTAAATTTGAGCTATGGTGGCTAAAATATGAGGAGTTGGAGGACCACATAAAGGAATGGTGGAAATTAGGGAGACCAAGATTTGGGACAGCCCAAATCAAACTCCACAAAAAACTAAAACATGTGAGGACCAACTAAATGACTGGATTAAACACAAGGAACTCACTAGAATCCAAAAGAATGAAATCAATGATCATAAGGAGAAGTATGCTCAAAATATAATACAAGGAACTATTACAGAAGATATATTGCAATGTGAGGCAGAATTTATTAGTAGATAGGAAGCTTTGGAGGAACAAGAAAAGATCTATTAGAGGTAAAGATCCAGACTTACATGGTTAAATGAGGGGGATAAAAACATAGATTTCTTTCATAAGATAGCAATAACTAGAAGACAACAAAATAGAATTATAGGTCTTACAAATATGATGGGTTAGGTAAAAACTAGTGGAAGTGAAATAAAAACTATAGCAAATCAATACTTTCATACTCTTTTTAGTAGCAAAAAAATTGAATGCAACATGGCATGAGAAGATACTAGAGGTAATTCCACAATTAGTCAAACCTAAAAATAATAAATAATTAATGGAGGAAATATCTTTGGAAGAAACATCACAGATCATACAAAAAATACAAATAGGAAAGACCCCAAGACCAGATGGATTCCCCATTAAATTTTATCAAAAATTTTGAGAAATTATGGGTCAATCAATGGTGGAGGCACTAGAGGAAATCAGATAAATTAAGAAAATGTTAAAATCCTTGAGTCATACTTTTATCACTTTAATTCCTAAGGGCCCACCTAGTGAGATAATTTAGAACTATAGGCCTATTTCACTATGTAATGTAGTATACAATATATTAACAAAGCTTATGGTAGAGAGGTTAAAATATTTTTTACCAAATCATATTTCAAGTGAGCAAGGTGGTTTTGTTAAAGGCAGATAAATTCTAGGTGGAATAGTGTGGCCCAGGAGGTGATACACATAATGTTCAAGCAAAATTACCCAGGTATGTTTATTAAATTAGATCTTTCTAAAGCCTATGATAGAGTAGACTAGTCCTTTATGCAAAGGATTTTAGAAAAATGGGCTTTGTAGAGGAGTGGAGAGACTAGGTAAAAGCTTGTACACAAACTACATCTTTCTCAGTTCTAGTAAATGGTAGTCCATCTCCCATGTTCACAACATGAAGGGGGTTGAGGCAAGGGGATCCTCTTTCCCCTCACCTTTTTATCCTTTATGCAGAGGGTCTATAAATACTGTTAAAAAAAGGGATACAAGAGGGGAGGATAAGCCAATATCCTAGTAGTAAGAAACATAAAATAATTTTTAGATGGGTATACTCAAGCTACGGGGCAAAATTTTAATGAAAAAAAATCTCAAATGGTTTTTTTTCAATACAACAAAGAGTGTGAGAGACAAAATTATATAGTTGTTGAACTTCATGGAAATTCTTTTACCCATAAAGTATTTAGAAGTACCTTTATCTACAAAGAAAACAAAAATCAAATATTGGAAAGGGTTGATTAACATACTTCAAGCTAAGTTGAGCAACTAGACACACAAATGGCTAAGCTTGGTAGGAAGGCTAACAATGATTAAAGTTGTGCTACAAGCTCTCCCAGTTTATAAATTTTGCATACTTCAAGATCCAAAGAAAATTCTAAAAGATATTGACAAACACACAATAAAGTTTTTGTGGTAAAGTGCAAGGGAAGAACAAAAATTAGCACTAGTTGGGAGGGAGAAGACATGTCAACCAAAAAAACAAGGAGGATTGAGGATAAGATCAGCATCCCAAAGTAGTAAAGTACTAGCAGGGAAGTTGTATTATACTGGAGGCTTATGGAGCAGACTATTACAAGCCAAATATTACCCACGAGAGGTTGAGAAATACATCCCAAGACTTAGAGTGGAAGGATATGGATCTATTGTATGGAGAACAATGGAAGCATACTAGGAGTTAATAAAGCCATACCTTTATTGACAATTAGGGTATGGAAAGGATGTTCTTTTTTGGAGGATTCATGGAATCAATCTCAACCAATTATTCAAACATTCCCATAGATGGAGAGTTGGAAAGTAGAGCTCCAAAATATAGGGTGGTGGAAAGCCTCTTACTATATGAAATCATGGAATCAACATGTGCCAAACTTACTACAATGGAAACATCCTTAAGAATGGCCAATGAGGGGGACAAAGGAACTAATCAAAAAATTATGGAGACATCTCCAAAGACATCTAGTTCAAGACATTTCTAAGAGGGATATACCTGGATAGAAATTTGGTAATCTATAAGGCAAGGGAGTGATACAAGGTAGTATGTGGATATGAGATTACCCCAGCACCACTTCCATGGATATTTATTTGGCTAAAGGAAGGATGGACAAAAATTAATATTTTATCATGGCTAATTAACCACAGAAAGTGCTTGACATTTGATAATTTGAGAAAAAGAGGTTTCTATAGGTCTTCCAAATGTGTTATGTGTGGAAAGGTAGAGGAGACCTTGAATCACCTCTTTTTTGGGTGTTCTTTTTCCAAAGACATATGGATAAGTTGGTGGAGGCAAATGAGACAACATTGGAAAATTTTTGAGATCCAGGAAAGATTTTATGAAAAATGGAAACAATACATATTTAAGACTAGAATAATGAAAATGGTATGGAAGTTGGGACCTAGCTTCATATGGTGGTATTTATGGCTAGAATGAAATGCATGCATATTTATATCAGAGCACATAACAAGGGAGAAATTTTAGGAGAGGATTATGAGTAAGTTAATGGAAACACTATCCATTAGATTATAGGAGGAAAGAAACATAGAAATGGAGGAAGTGACTATTCTAAGGAGCTTTGGAATAACTGTAAAATAAAAATAACTAAGGGTTGGTTGCACAAGTGAGATCTCCTCAGATAACATAGAGTGGAGACCACCTCCCAGATAGTGAGTGAAGGCAAACACAAATGAGGCTTCTACTAAAAATCTTGGAAAAACTAGTTTTAGCATTATCATATAAAATTGGAAAGGAGAACATGTGTACTAGAGAGTAGAAGGTATGGGGGAGACAATACATAATGAATTAGAAGGATAGGCAATCTTGTTAGCATCAATTATAGTTGCAAATCTACATTTACATAAGCTATGGATAGAGACAGACTCTCAGGTATGGGTTGGATTCTTGGATCCTATAAGACCCTTTCAAGTGTTGGGAATTGGAGAGAGAAGGAAGGTGGAAGTAGCTCAAAATATATGGAAGGTTTTTCAAAATGTTTTTATTACTCATATCAAGCGAGAGGGAAATAGTATGGCAGATTATTTAGCAACATGGAAAAATAACTAGAGGAAGGACAATATGTGGACTCTCACATGGCAAATTATATAAGTTGGTTCCAAATAATCCAAAGGATGTGAGAGGTGGTCAGGAAGATAGCAAACATGTTCAAAATGCCAATAATAACTTCAAAACATCATGAAGATATATGGATGGTCTATGAAATTCTAATGGTTGAGAAAAATTGGAATTCAACTATGGTAATGTTGATGTGTATGGATAACTGTGTTATGGTGGTTTTAGGTGATATTTTAAATAAACACACCTATATATTGTTTTTATGGCTAATTTTTTAGCCAGGAGGGATTGAGGAGGATTACCTTCTTCACTTGTTTCTTCTCCAACTCATTTTACTTTGTAATACAACTTCTATAAATATAATATATTTCTCATTTTTCAAAAATCGAGCAAGAAGTTTGAGCAAGGCAGAAAGGAGGAGATTTACCAATGTGTGCCTTGAAGAAAGAGAAGCCCATTGAAGAGATAACAAATTTGAAGAAGCCAAAAATTTACGTGCCACTTTGGGAGGTAAAAGCAATTTGAATTAGTTATTGATTTATTGTTGAAGATGGGAGTTATAAATTTGAGCATTATTATTTTATTTTTCTAAGGTTATAGCAAAATTAATCTAATTGCATATAGATTAAATATATTATGGAGAGGGATGGAGAGGGAAGAAAGTAGAGAGGGGAGGGCTCTGGTCCCTCCCCTGCTCCCCCTCCCATGGCTCCTAGTTCCTGTCCAGTCCCTGGTTCAACCCAGGTCATCCCTCCCGGGGAGTGGTTGTTTGCAGATGATCTCCTGGGGGGAGATCCTTCTCCACTATCTGCGCCCCTCTCGTCCGGTTAGGGTTTCCTTGGTTGTTTTTTTGGATTGGTGCTTCCCAGGGATCCCTGTTTGGTTGGGGATCCCTTCCCTTTTTCCCTCAGGCTTCCCCCTGAGGTTTTTTGCAGGTTATTCGCGTGGATCTGGTCCCCTATGTTTCTCTGTGCGGTGGAGGTGACGATTTAGGGTTTGGACAGCTTCCCCCTTTTTCTTGTGAATCCTCGGTGGGCTCTGTTCTTGGACGGGATTCTTGGTCCCTGCTACTGGGATCCTCTTCTGTTTTCCTAGGGCGGGTTCCTTATGGTGCAACTCTCTGGTCACTTCTTGATGGGTTGGATCCTCTCTGTGCTGGCTGTTGGCTTCCTGCAGGATGGCTCTCGCTGAACGGAATGTTTTCTCGATGAGCGGGTTGGTTTCTCCATAGGGCGGGATCCGCAAAATCCGTCGGTTTTCTCGTGAGGCGGGATCCTTTCTTTTTTGTTGGTTTCCCGGATGGCGGGATTTCCCTGTTGCTTCTCGCTAGGTGGGACTGTTTGTGGTGGTTTTGACTGCTTCCCATGAGGCGAGATTTTATTGTAACGGTTTTTCTTTGCTTCCTGCTGGGCGGGATCTTCTCGATGGTGGTTTTTGGCTACTCCCCGCTGGGCAGGATCTCCAAAACTACTTTCTTTCTTATTTGTTTGTTTCTCGCTGAGAGGGATTATTTCATGCTTACTGTTACCGCTAGGCGGGATTTTTGTTTTGGTGTTCAGTTTCAAGGGATTGATGCCCTAGGACCATTTCTTATGTAATCATGTTTTGGGATCCTTGTTAAAACTCGTTGTAAATACAAACACTACTTACCAAAAAAATATATTGTGGAGAGATAAGATTTCAATTTGAGAAAGTTAAACCTTATAAAAAAATTTAGATATTTTTGGAAGGATTTGAAAAGGTTTGAAATATTTTTAAAGAGTTTTTTGGAAGTTAATTACAAGTTTTATAATTGATTTATTTGATTTTGTAAATCAATTTAAAATATTTTCCAATCAGAATTTTTGGAGAAATAAGGACTACTACATCAAATTGGAACATTGAATTTTTCAAATATTATTTTACAAAATTGATAAATTCATAATTTGGGAGTTAAAAGGAATTCAACTTAGAAATTTGAGAATTGAAACTTTTATCAAAAATATTGTTTGATCATATATCCAAACATTATGGAGATACAAGGTATTCAACAAAAATTTGGGAATTGAAATCTTATAAAAAATAATTGACTAATTATATATTTAAATTTAACTCAAAATTGTTGAATCTTTTTATCAAATTTGATCATTAGGGAGACATAATGTTGTCAACATAAAGTTTTTGAAAATTGAAATATTGTATCAAAATTGTCTTTAGTTCTTTGTTCAAAATTAGGGAGACAAAAGGGATTCAACTCAAAGGTTTAAAATTTTGAAAGATATATCATTCAAAGAAAATTATGGATTATTGGTACATAGATTCTAAAGCAGGTAAGTATATGACTAGAAACAAACAATGGTTTAACTCTCTAAAAAGAAAATATGAGAAATCGATTGCTATAGGAGATAGTAAGACTTATGAAGTAAAAGGAATAAAAAATATTCTAGTCAATATAATTAATGTTTTATATGTTCCTAGATTGACTACCAACATTCTTTCAATTTCTCAACTTATGGATCAAAATATGACAATAGAGTTTAAAATCATCAATGGAAAGAAACAATGTCATATTATCAAACAAGGAAAATAAAAATTGATCAATTATGATCCAAACTTAACTTCAATATTCATACACCAAAAATACAAGAAGCTTAAGCAGGTTGTAAATCAACTAATAAAGAATCAAATAATAGATATGATGAAGCAAAAGTTTTCATACAAGAAAAGAAAGGGTCATATGACTCTAAAGACAAAGGAAAAAGAAATATTCTTATGCAAGAATCTAATGACTATGAAAGAGTTCAAGAGACTTGTAATATTTGTAGACACCTAAAATGCATCATGTCGAGGCAACTACTCATATGGGACATGCTAGAATATCATATGGAAGACCTTGGACAAATACCAAGGTATAGTAGTGGTGTTTACCACTCATTTGCGCACCTTTGCCTAGTCAGTGCTAGTCATAATGACACCCGTAGTTAGCAGAGCTGACCGTGCTTGTCATCCACAGTCATGCCTCAGAATCAGTTTGCCTTCATCTGATCCAAAATTGGTTGCAACGACCAATTGGTTGCGGATTGAAGCTGTTTGAGTGAGGAAGATTCTGGATCCTTCCATCCAAAAAGCTCAACCACCCAATCTTGTTCTTGGCTTCCTCATGAAGCCACCCCTAGCCCTTGGAAATTGCTATATAATCCCCCTCCAAATTGGGGAAAAGAGAGAGAGAAGCATAAGCAATTGAGCAGCGAAGCCCTATCGAATTACATACTCATTCACATGCATTGAGAGGAACACTTTTGCTACCCAATTGGATATTACATGCCATGGAGGTTCTAGGAGGCTAGGAGAGTCAAGAAATGCTAATTCGTGCAGTCCATTCACTCACTGAGTAATTCAACCACCAAACCTGTCAGAGGACATAGAGGTGACCCTTGACCATAAATTTGGCAAGGATATTTGAGGAGCTCACCCTTGAATTAGAGGGCAACTACACTTCAAGCTTCGTCATGGCTATCAACCATTATTAACAATGCCCATCATGCCTCAGATCCGTGGTCAGGGTATAAACCCTCATTTCCTTGCTCTTTCAATTTGTAATCTACTTTATTAGGTTAGATTAGGTATTTTACTAGTTAGTTTACATTCTTAGAGATTTCTAACCATAGGAATTAGGATTTTAATGCATGTCCTTCATAATAGCAAGTAGGGCATAATGAATATTTTTCATGTTATAATGCTTGCATTTTATTAATAAGGACTTTAGATAGGTTTATAGATGTTTCTTGTATATTTCTAATTGTAGATCATCATGTTTTAATTAGATTAGCATGTCTTTATTTCCTTTCTTGATTTCATGTTCCTTATGCTATTTCTTGATATTGTGACTCTTAAAAGCCTCATTAAGATAGGCCTCCTTTGTTGCTAATTATTTCTTGTTGTTTCTTGAATGTAGGATTAATAGGGTCATGCCATTCAACGCATCAAATGCCTCTAATCATGGAGAAGAAGGTCATTGACACCTTGGAGTAGTTTGTGTCATCCTGAAAGGCATTTTGATTGCATCTACCCTTGAGAGGGATTCGAAACTCTATTGTAATTTATGTATCAAAAGGGTATCCCTAAGAGGGACGAATTTATAATTTGGCTCCATTGAAATTAATAAAGAGATTCCTTTTATTCGTTTTATTTCTTGTTGTCAACTTATACATTCCTATTTGTGTTTTTTCATCAATTGTAATTGCTAGATTAGATAGCAAGCCTTTTTGGTGGTTACAGAAGGCGATCATGGTGGAACCTCCACATTTTATGCCATGGATCACTGACCTCTATTATTTTTTTATGATAGGTGCTAATCCTGGTTGATAGCCATGGTCAAAAGTTATCGTTGTAGCTGACACCCGTGGGCAACAGTGGTCACCGTGCCATAGATCTACAGTCAGAATATGATGAATTAGATAGCAGAGGAATAAATATCTATCAAAAATGGACCTAAGGTAGGTCCCACTATCACCTTCTTTTCCTATTTTTATTCTTTTTTAAATTCCAGAATACAAAAAAATTAGACTAATTAGGAAAGACAACATAATTGGCAATATGCGCATAGGTCCTTAGGTCTTTCATTTTTATGTCTTTGCTAGGCGCTGCTAGGAACAGCGAACCTCTGAGTGTAGTACGCCCTAGTCTCCAGCGTGCTAGAAAATTTTTGTATTATATTTGCTTGTTTGAGGCCCAATTAGTGGCCATATCATTGTTAGTATGCATTTTCAAAACATCATGTAGAATTAGTCATGCATACTTTCTAAATTTGAAACATTCCTTTTCTACATTACATATAGAGAAGAATTATTTGAATGTTGTATTATGCATTTTTATTTCATGCAAATTAAAAGGAACCACACACACCACATTTCACAATAAACGCTAGTGAGTTGGAAGTCACATCCAACCACTAGTAGGGTTCAACGACGGTGGAGGTGATTTCCACCCGTTGGCCCAACTCCCATGTACCTTATGTTCTAGACCAAGGCCGAACTCAAGAACCTTTCGTAGCCCAAAAAAAATGCATGTATTTCTCTTCAAAGGGTATAATGCTAACTGGATGAAAACGAGTGAGAGTCTTTGTAATGTCCCTTTTTAAGAAACAGCAAACCCTTACTACAAAAAATACAGAAATTAAGTATAGCAAGGAAATAACTCAGAAATTGCTCATAAAATAACACAAGTATGAGGAGAAATCAGCCAATATCATATATTAAATATTTCCAAACCAATACAACAGCTCCCCAAGGCCGAACAGATGCAAAAACTCCTCAAAAATGACCCCAAATACAAGCGTAGGGTTTGGGGCTGCCAACAGATCCGAAACACATGACACAAATGCTCCCAAAAATGCCACGAACTCCTCACGGATGCCTCTTTTTTTGTATTTTTGATATTTTAGGGCAATAACACCTGCAATGATATTTCCAAGACCCCAACCATGCACCTCCAATGCACTATGGAAATGAGCAAGACCTGCAATCTCAACTCATTGAACCTCTAGGGTTTCAATATTCATTTCTGATATCAACATAACATGCCCAAAATGGGACGTCTCACTCCCTTATATAGGGTGAGGTTCTAATTTGGAGTTGACATCTCCCAACCCTAAAATCACTTAAAGTGCCTTATTACAACATAAAAACATAAAACATAAATAAACACAACTTAAGTTATGTCTCCTAGTCACATGAACCCCTTTTTCACTTTTATAATTAAGTGTAGGAGACATTTACAAAAATATTTATTTTTGGGACATTACAAGTCCACCCTCCTCAAATTGCTTGTCCTCAAGCAAATTCAAAGCTGAAGCATCTAAAATTTCTACACCTTCCCAAGTAGCATCCTCCATAGGCAAGTCCTTCCACTTCACAAGATATTCTTTGACAGACCTACTCCTAAGCTTTCTCTCCCTTGTCTCAAGGATCAATTCAGGTTCAAGAATGAGCTTTCCTTCATCATCAAGGGGTGGCAAATCTGAATATGGCTGAATATGCTGGCCCAAGGCCTTCTTCAAATAAGAAACATGGAATACATTATGTATTTTACTTCCACTTGGAAGTTCCAAAGCATATGCAACCTGTCCAACCTTACTCAACACCTTGTAAGGTCCATAAAATTTGGGTTTGATTTTTTTTGCTCCACTTATTTTCAATGTAGACTATTTGTAGGGCTGCAACCTAACATAAACCAAGTCTCCCACCTCAAATGAGCACTCACTACGCTGTTGATATGCATACTTATTCTGCTGATTTTGTGCCATAAGAATATTGTCCTTCAAAGCATTAAGAATATCTTGATTTTTTGCTGCAAAGTCTCTAGATTTTTGGACCCTTGAATCACCAAAAATCAGATCTAAAAAGTGTGGGGCATCATAACCATAAAGTGCCTTGAATGGAGACATTTTTATGGACATATGATAAGTAGAATTGTAGCAATATTCACCAAGGTGCAACCATTTAACCCATGCCTTTTGTTGACCTGAAACACAATTTCTCAAATATCCTTCAAGCCATTTGTTAACAATTTTAGTTTTCCCATCAGTTTGGGGATGGTAGCTAGTACTAGGAGTCAATTTAGTACCACATAGCTTAAACAATTCTTGCCAAAACATGCTCAAAAATCTGTTGTCCCTATCACTCACAATGGATTTAGGCAAACCATGCAATCTAAAAACTTCTTTAAAAAACAAATCAGCAACTTGTATGGCTGTACAAGTTGTTGAAATGGCATAGAAATGAGCAAATTTTGTCAATCTATCAACAACAACAAATATGCATTCCTTCATGTATACCTTGGGCAAACCAGTAATGAATTCCATGGAGATATTTTCCCATTTTTGATTGGGAATAGGAAGTGGCTGAAATAAACCAGCTACAAATTCATGTTCCCCCTTGTTTTCTTGGCAAATAACACATTCCTGAACATGCAAGAAGACATCCCTTTTCAAACCCTTCCAATATAATATTTCTCTAACCTGTTTGTAAGTCTTGTAGAAACCTAGATGGCCTACAAGTGGAGCATCATGCATGGCTGTAATTAAAGCTTGTTTCAGCTTTGATTCAGGTACTAAAAATAATCTTCCCTTGCAAAAAATCAGTCCTTCTTTATGGCTGAACCTGTCATCTTCAACTTGGCTATTTATTAGTTTAGAACAAAAATCATTCTTTGCATATTCAGCCATAATTTTCACCTTCCAATCAATAGAAATAATGGAAAGAGAATAAAAAGTAGGGTGCCTAGAAAGTGCATCAACAGCTGAATTCTTCTTACCCTTTATAAACTCAATTTCAAAATCATATGATTGCAAATTTGTTACCCATTTATGTTGTCTTTCATTCATTTCAACTTGCCCCAAGAAGTATTTCAAACTGTTATGATCATTTTTGACCACAAATTTGCCACAAACTAAGTATTGCTTGAATTTGGTCAAGGCATGCATGATAGCTAGCATCTCTTTATTATAGATGCTGAAAGTTTTCTCCACATTTGAGAGCTTTCTACTCTCATAAGCAATGGGTCGTCCTTGTTTCATAAGTACAGCTCCAACTCCAACACCTGAAGCATCACAAGCAATAGTAAAAGCAACAAAAAAATCAGGAATAGCAAGTAAAGGAGTGGAAGTCATTACATCTTTTAGCTTTAGAAAAGCTAAAAGAGCCTCATTAGACCATGAAAAGGCCCCTTTCTTAGTTAATTCAGTAAGGGGGGCAGCCAAAGAAGAAAACCCCTTAATGAACCTCCCGTAGTAACTGCATAAACCCACAAAACCCCTCAATTCCGTTAGGTTGGATGGTATAGGCCATATTTGTACAACTGAAACTTTAGTTTGATCAACCTTCACCCCATCTTTGCAAATAATGTGCCCCAAGTATAAAATTTTAGTCATAGCAAATTCACATTTAGATTCTTTTGCATAAAACTCTTTTTTTCCTAAAACGCTCAAAACTGAATCTAAATGTTGTAAATGATCATCCCAATTTTTGCTATACACCAAAATATCATCAAAAAATACCAAGACAAAGCACCTCAAATGTTGATTGAAAATTTGATTCATGGCTGATTGAAAAGTGGCTGGTGCATTAGTCAAACCAAAGGGCATAACCATAAACTCATAATTCCCACAATGGCATCTAAAGGTTGTTTTGTACACATCCTCATCCCTCATATGAATTTGGTGATATTCGGACCTAAGATCAATCTTTGAAAAATACATGGACCCATGCAACTCATCTATTAGTTCATCCACCCTAGGAATAGGATATCTATTCTTTATGGTATTCTTGTTTAATGCCCTATAGTCAATGCACATTCTCATGGTTCCATCCTTCTTTTTTACTAACACAACAGGTGAATAAAAAGGACTACAACTAGGTCTAATGTGCCCACTCTCAATTAAATCAGTAATGGTCTTTTCAATCTCATCTTTGAAAACATTAGGATGTCTATAAGGTTTAATTATGAAAAGTTTACTATTTGCTTCCAATTCAATAACATGCTGAAAACCTCTACTAGGTGGCAAACCTGTAGGTAGGTCAGAAAATACCTTAAGATGTTTTTGTAATAAACCTTGAATTTGAGGATGATAGGTGGCTGATTTTTTCCCTTCTAAACTAAAAATTACAGCTGCCCACTCAACGTCCTTATGCCTTATCATCTTCTCCATTATTTTGTATGAAACCTCCAAAATTTTGCAAGAATATTTTGACCCATTTTCCTTGATTCCTTGCAACACCACATCTTTCCCTTCAAGCACAAATTTCAGTTCTAATTTCTAATAATTAGTAACATAATCACCAAGTGAATACAACCATTGCACACCCAAAACCATATGTGGAATACCTCCTAAGGGAAAAACAAAGAATTGCTCATCTACTTCCATGTTGCCAAAATTAATTTTTATGTTTCTTACCACTTTGTTGCATGTGATAAGATCACCATTGCCAAAAGCAACACTAAAACCAGGAATGATAGCTTTAGGAAGATTCTTTCTAGTGGCAAACTTCTCATCAACAAAATTGTAAGTAGCACCACCATCTATTAAAACAATAACCTTTTCATCAAAAGATCTACCTGGTACCTTAATAGTGCGAAACCGATTCAGCCCACTTAAAGTGGCTAGGGAACCTTCAGGAACTTCCTCATACTCCCTTTGTGCTTCCTCTTCCAAGGGTGTCTCATTTGCCTCATAAAAATCAGGATTATCGAAATCAGAATGTAATTCAATGATTTTCATACCTCCTTCTCTGCATTTATGACCTCTTTGCCAAGGAGACTTGCAAATGAAACACTTGTTTTGTTTCCTTAGCTCATCTTTCTCTTCTTGTGTCAAGCGTGGGCCATTTGGGGGCTTATTAGGTGGCTGAAAACTAGATCTAAAACCTTCTCCATGCGTGGGATTCCTGCCATAAAAATTTCTCTCATTTCAACTTTGCTGCGTGAGGTTTCCTTGCTACCCATACTGCTATCCAAAAACTATTTTTTTGGTTGCAAAAGGTGTTCTAGCAGGTGGGTTATGTGCAAAATATTTTTTTCTAGGAGGTAATATAGATTCTAATCTTAAAGCTCTCTTAATGGCATCTTCAAGAGTGGCTAGTTCAAAAGCTTTAACTAATCCCTTCATGGGTTCCAACAAACCATCCATAAAAAGAACAATTACCCTCTTGGGTGAAATATTTTGTACCTGAACTGAAAGTTGTTCAAACTCCTCCACATAGGCATGAATGGATGAAGTTTGCTTCAAAGTGGCAAGCTCCTTGAAATACTCTTTCATATTCCTCATTTCAAACCTATTCAAAACCCTGGTACAAAATTCATCAAATGTATCAATATCACCATGCCCTTGGGTTACTAACCCATGATGCCACCATGAGTAAGCACTACCCTCAAGGTGGAGTGTAGCAATTTGAACTGCATCGCCTTCGTAAATAGGCTCCAAGGTAAAATAAGTCTACAATTTTTGAAGCCATGCCCTAGCTGTAAGACCATCTTGACCATTAAATGATGGAATGGTCACCTTTTGATGAAAAAAGGGCTTATTTTTCTCTTTTTTAGCCTCAACAACAAATTTACCCACAATCTTAAAATAATTATCAAAAGAAATTGTTGCCTAAAACCCTTAGATTTATTACTATAAGCAGCAAACCATTCATCTAATTCATCAGTTACCTCATTTTCCTCCCGTGGAGGTGGTGGAACAAGGAACATAGGCTTGGACGGCCTAGGCAAGGGAGTGTGTGAATTAGATGATGACTCATGCCCATTGTTGTTGCCTCCCCTTTCTCCTTCCCTCATTATGCCATTTGGGTTGCCCAAAGCTGCCCTCAATTCTTGTTGATTTGTCTCTTGTAAGGACACCATTATTTGTAGCATGTCAAGTAGGGCATCAAATTTTTGCTTAGTCCTATCAACTGGCCTTTGGGGCTCCTTAACCTCTTCCTTGTTTGACATTTCCAAAGTGAGTCTGTTTCTCCTAGTAAAATACTGATGAACAGGAGGACAATGCATAAAACCCTATCAAACCCTAAAAATATTGAAATCTAAAATTTTGAAAATTCTGACCACCCAAAAAAAATTTTGAAACCATAGAACTGCAAATTGGTCAAAAGGGTATCCAAATCTGCAATTTTTATTTTCTGAAAAAAAAATCTCTAAAAATCCGTGAATCCCCTAAAAATTCGTGATTTTCACTAGGGCACAACTTTTCACCACATAAACACACTTATCACCACGAATAACTAAAAAAACACTAAAAATGTTGAAACTAACCACAGGCTGGCAAGATTCCAGCTCTGATACCACTTGTAATGTCCCTTTTTAAGAAACAACAAACCCTTACTATGAAAATGCAAAAATTAAGTACAACAAGGAAATAACTTAGAAATTGCTCATAAAATAACACAAGTATGAGGAGAAATCAGCTAGTATCATATATTAAATATTGCCAAACCAATACAACAGCTCCCTAAGGCTGAAAAAATGCAAAAACTCCTCAAAAATGACCCCAAATACATGCGTAGGGTTTGGGGCTGCCAACAGATCTGAAACACAAGACACAAATACTCCCAAAAATGCCACGAACTCCTCACAGATGCCTTTTTTTTGTATTTTTGACATTTTAGGGCAATAACACCTGCAATGATATTGCCAAGACCCTAACCATGCACCTCCAATGCACTATGGGAATGAGCAAGACCTGCAATCTCAACTCATGGAACCTCTAGGGTTTTAGTATTCAATTCTGATATCAGCATAACATGCCCAAAATGGGACGTTTCACTCCCTTATATAGGGTGAGGTTCTAATTTGGAGATGACATCTCCCAACCCTAAAATTACTTAAAGTGCCTTATTACAACATAAAAACATAAAACATAAATAAACACAACTTAAGTTATGTCTCCTAGTCACATGAACCCATTTTTCACTTTTATAATTAAGTGTAGGAGACATTTACAAAAATATTTATTTTTGGGACATTACAGATCTTGTAGGACATGTGCTCCCTACCCGGGTGTGGATATCATCACCATATTTCTAAGGGATTACGTGACCTAAAGTTCACAGCCAGGTTGTCGAGCTACGAGTATACAAGTGAAAGCCCTTTAAAAATTGAGTATATCATCAACACATTGAAAACACAATGAGAGTTTCATACTGATACAACACATTTGCAAAACACATCAAAAAGTTTAGGGTTCACAAGAAAAACTTAAAATAATATAATCATCATCGTTTACTTTGCTTGCCTTAAAATTTACTTAGAAGATAATACAATGGTGCAAACACGGAGGGGTCGATCCATTCATATACCTGAGATCAAAGCCCAAGCTCCACCTCATGCACAACACGATGTAGAACGCCATCAATCATAGAATCCTCCTTGATGAAATTCAATAAGTATTAGAGGGGATAATTCTACATGAGGGGATTCCATTGAGAATACCCTGATTAGAGGAAGTACTAGACACTCCTCTAGACATAGATCAGAGCATGGGACTTCCCAGCATGGGGGTTTTGCACATGGTAGCATTTACCGTGACCGCATTCCTCATGCATACACGGGTTCTACTAAATAATATGTCATTGAGGTATCCAAATTGGTACCCCTTCGACCTATAGCTAGAGGAGTCTCATGACCTCCACCATTTGAGTATAGATAGGCTCAAGATCCACCCATTCAGGGGCAAGTAGATGGGACCGCTTTTGAGCGTAGGCCCATGCAGACTCCCAATAGGAGTGAACCTTGCAATTTCACCATAGATATATCAAAAGTGGTAGCTAGAGGCACGACACCTCATGAGCCATGGCATAGTAGTTAGTTATACAGTCTAGACAAAGTCCTAGGACATCTAGGATATAATACTACACCAACACCCTCTCGACCTACGAGTGAGTGTAGTAGAAGCACCATTAGTATTTCTAGAGAAATTGGAGAGTGCTCCAAGCATTTTTGTGACATGTGTGCTCCTGCATCTCATGTAGGCACAAATTATAAAAGACAGTCAAATGTGAATTCCATCTTTACAGATAAAGGAAAGAGCGTGGTAAATCATTCCATTGGGGAACATACCTATAAAGCCACTCAGACAAAGTGTACACACCAGAGGCCTTAGATGGCTGATCATGTTGATAGATCTCATAGACTAGTGTCCGAGAAGAGATGGCAGATCCTCCAAGAACAATTTGAGGATGTTGGTGTAGAGAAAGAGCGCCTTGAAAACAACAATACTCAGAGGCAGAGTTTCATAAGACAAAAATTATATGAACAACGCATGTGTGAACAACACATCCTTGATTAGAAGGAGCATGTTGAGAGAGAGGATTGATTGGCTAGCATCAGTTTACCTCCTCACAATGATACCAGGGAGCATGTTGATAGACGGGTGGCTTCAGAGCCTGAGTTATACCCTGATTACATAGACACACATACTCACCATAAGGCTCAACATATAAATCAACATCCAACATTCGAACAACATGAGCATAGGAAGTATAAGGAAAAAGTGGGAGAGTAATTATAACAAGAATATCCTAAAATCTTCTAATTTGAGGAGGATGATGAGCCTAGTCCACCACCTCGATCGAAGAAGAATATACCTTCGAAGGTGCCTCCAAGACAATATAGAGAAGAGGATATCCTTTCTTCACAAGCCTATAAGACCTTAGCAGAGAAGGTTCAAGCCATAGAGAAGCAAGGAACAACTTATCAAAAGCCTACCTTGAACAAAATTGATAATGAACCTCTATGCACGTTAGTGCCTATTCCAGCTTATCATGAGCATTTCAAGATGCCTAGGCTGGAAAAGTTTTAAGGAGAGGAAGATGCACAGGATCATGTGACTAGTTTTGTAGATATGTGTTTTTAGATTGAAAGCAATGATACTTTACTCCTATGCACCTTCATCATGACCCTCTCAGGCATAGCTCAGGAGTGGTTCAACCAATTAAAGAGGCACAACATCACTAGTTTCAACAAACTAGCTGATGCATTTCTTTAACGCTTCTCCTTCGACATCAAGAAAAAGGTAAACTTATCCAACCTGGATGCTCTAACGCAACACGATGATGATCCAATGGTGGATTATGGAAAATGATGGAGGAAGATGATGGTGAAGCTGCCATTCTCCATCCAATCCTTTGAATTAACTCAAATTTTCACGAAGAGTTGCACCAAGTATATTTTGTTATTGCTATAGTTGAAGTAGTACCAGACATTCAAAGAGGTTTTGGCATAAGCTAAGGTTATTTAGGATATCAAGTTACAGAAGGGTAACTTGAAGCTCATAAATAAGAAGGATTGGAACAAGAAAATCATTGAGAGACAACTAGGACAAATCGGCCCATGTTAATCAGGTGGTGTTGAACCTTCGAAAAGGGGATAAGGGGTAGAAAAAACAAAACTATCAAACCCAACCTCCTCCTATGCAATATGAGTAGCGCAATAACAAACAGAGGGATAAGGATAAGGAAGGACACCCTCCTCACGTATTCACTCAGTTATCGAAGTCATTGGCCTTGATTGGCTTTGATTTTTCATCAGCTATGTGAGGCAAAGGCTATACACTTACCCAAGGTTAAGTTAATGGACCCTAATCAGCCTAATTCTAAGGGCTATAAGGATGATCAATATTACATCTTTCACCGATCGAAAGGCCATGACATTGAGGTATGTTGGTATTTCAAACATATTGTACAAAATATGATCGAAAGAGGTACGCTTCTTGTCGACAACCCACAAGCGCATGATAATCAAAATATGGGGATTTATAAAATCCTCTACCAAATCATGAGGCACCAAGGAATAATGTTTTCCAAGTCAACCAAGTACGCATCGAACCACCAACTCATGGGTTTGTCAAAATGGTCAACGTTGTCACAAGAAATGTAAGGTATGAATGACCCAATCAACCTTCAGTGCCTATTAGAGTCCAAGCTACGCCTCCTCCAAGGCCAGTCCAACATGTTCCAAGCCCACCAACTAGATTGGTGGTGACCATCAAAAGTAGGTTGGTTCAAAACCTACAGATGACTCCAACAAAGTTGTCAATTTATGAGCTGATTCAATAGTCTTGCAAGCACAGGGAGATGTTTATGGACATCTTAAGGTCCATAGAAGTGTAGCCTTAAGATCTCAAAGCATTTACACACTGTGGGTCACATGCAATAGTGTTAGGAACTAGTCATCCAATTTCATTATCATGAAGTCAAGATAGTTTCCACTATTATAGCAGACCTACCGTTGCATATTATTGCGTGTGAATCACAAACCGTTCAAGCGGGTTTTGATTGACATGGGGTTGTTTATCAATATCATAACTACCAAGGCTTTAACTCACCTAAAGTTATCCAAGATGCATATCATCCCTTCTACCTTCACGTTGAGAGTGTTCAATGATGCATTATGCTCAATAGTTGGCACTATAGTTTTACCTATTCATGTAGGACTGAAGACCAAACCGATGATATGTCATGTAATCAAAGGTGCTATGGAATATAACATACTTCTAAGGATACCTTGGATAAAAGAAATGCATTTCATCCCTTCTATTCTACATCAGTGTATCAAATACATTTACGAGGGACAGGTTCATGTGGGGCCTTCAGATGAAGAACCTTTTAAATACGTGAACCTAGCAAATTTACTAGGGGAATTTGTGCTCCCCTTAATGCACCTAGATGTGTGGCTAGCATCGTCGATCAAATATCCAGGAGAAAAAATCAAAGAAGTGTGTGCTAGACCTGCAACATCCATATCTCAATGATTGAAGCACATGACAACTACTTCTACTAGACCGTCTGCATCTATGATGCATCGGGATGATAGGAAGTTGAAAGAAAATATGGGCAAAAAAGAGACAAAGCAAACACCCAAGCCAATTATCATTGAAGCCCCTACTCCCATGGAAGTAGAGGAAATTCAAGGATAAGTCGAAGAGGCACCTCAACCTTCTTTGTCTACATCTTCAACAGGGTCATCTACACTACAGGTGACCATCCATTTGGTTAATCCTAAATTAGGGGAATATATTGTGTAGAATGTGACATTCACACCTATCATTGAGACTACATAGGACATGGGCTGACCACGAGCCCATCGCCTTCCCATAGGGACGGTGGCACCATTAGGAGTGTTTCCTAACCAAACCAACTTCATCTATGGAGGGCTAGACCAGTTTGTATCTCCCACACCCATGGATGAGGATGATAATGAACCATTCACTATAAATGTTCATTATATATCTAATCCAAAATACACCATGCGATACTTCAAGTGTTACCATTGGCATGGTTATAGTCTTAGACTATTCGAGAAAGGGCATAGGAGGTCGTATGAATCGCAGTATCAGTTGCCAACTGACAGGTTCAAGTTAGGGTACTATATTCAAGGTTAGGACAAATTTCTCATGGCATCTCTAGACCACCTGTACCTCATTCTGGAGGGTGAATTTGACTTCAATCATTATCACCCTAATCCTTCTATGTTTCGAAGGAATAACTGGCTAGTGACATATGTCACTGTAGATCCACCTGAGAGATACCATGCAAACATGTTGGTGGAGACCGGCCCAAAGCACATTCCAAGAGCCAACTTGGACAATCAAACTCATGAATCTACCGATGATATTGGTATGCATTTTCAAAATCTAAATACAACTATGGATACCAAATTAGAAGTTACATCTGAGGACGTGCATGTAGTATCCATCACTGAAAGCGATGGACAAAACTATAATTCTGGAACAGATGACACTGAGTTATCCTCAAACAATGAGCAATATGATGATAAAACTGAGCTGGCCTACTTGGTTCCTACACTCTTAAGTTATTTGCTACCCATGGAACAAATGGGTGAGATCTAAGAGTGCTTCATAGTTGAGAGTAACTATGAGGATGAAACGGAGTGGGCCTACCTTGGGCCTCATCTTGCTGATCTTCCAATTCCTATGGGTAGGGGAGATAGTCATGTACGACAATGATCATGATGATAGAGCTGAGTTGGCCTATGTAGGTCCTCTCAACTTACATCATTTATTACTTGTGGAATCAATAAGTACAAGCGAAGAGCCCCTCGACGATGATGATGGCTATCAAGAGATAGCCTACATGGGGCCTCATTTGGAGCATCACTCAATTCCACTAGGTAGAGGCAAGGATCCTTATTACAATAGTTACGATGAATATGAAATAGAGATATTCTATTTAGGACCTCCCTAATTGCATCATCGTAATGTGCCTTATACTGCTAAGGAGATGTATAGAGATATCAATCTCCATCCTCATCTTAGGGGAAGACCACCGAATCTTAATATTATTTATCACATGGTGTTTCTCGATCCGCCTATGTACATGGAGCTCCTTGAGTCCAATGATCCCATCTGATAGTCTATTCATAGACCAGATCTGGAGATCCCCATACCCCCAAAACCACATCTCAGAGATGGAAGTTCTACTAATTTTGAGTCATGTGCACATGGTCCTGGAGACATGATCCATTCCATCAATATGATCTCCATTGATTTGACCACTCCACTCTACAATCCAACCGATCCTTCCAAACCATTATGTCTTAATGTAGACGCTATTGATTGAAACCACGTTGAGTCACCTTTGGAGCTTGAAGATTTCTTCCTAATGAAGAAATGTTGCAACCTTTCCACTTTGCACCAAGTTGTGCACATGATTTCTACCATGCTAAGGATGCTTCCAATGAGGAACCTATAAACCTAGTATATGACATCCACTTGATCCCTATGCCTCATCAGCTTGAGGAGGGATCCCATATGTCAGTAGAGGAAACCTTTGAAGTGGATATTAGTAATGATCCCACTAATCCTAAGAAGGTTAAATTTGGAGAGATTTTGACTCTTGATGAGAATGCCAACATCATCCCTCTACTGAAAGAGAAACCTGATCTCTTTGCTTGGACTTATAAGGATATGTCGGGTCTAGATCCAAAATTGGTTACTCATAGCCTAGATATATCAAAGAATCTAGTCAAGTAGAAACTCTGGAAGATGCATCCAACAGTAGCCTTAATGGTTAAGAATGAGTTGCAAAATTTTTTGGATGTAGAGTTTATCATTTCCATCGACTATCTGGAATGGATATCAAACATGGTGTTTGTAGGAAAACCTGATGGAAGGATTCGTATCTATATGAATTTCAAAGACTTAAATAGGGCAACACCAAAGGATTCATTTTCATTACCAAATATAGATGCCCTCATAGATGCAACTACGGGTCATGAGATGCTCTCCTTAATGGACATTTTTTTGGTTACAACCAAATTCGAATTAATCTCGAAGACCAGCATAAAACCACATTCATAATGCCATGGTGGACATTCTGTTACAACGTTATGCCATTCGACCTTAAGAATATTGGTGCTACATATCAGTGGGCCATCACATATATCCTTCATGACTACATGCATAAGATATTAGAAAATTATATCAATGACTTTTTGGCAAAGTTATTGCTATGTGAAGAGCATGCTGAGGTCCTGAGAAAGGTCTTTGATCACCTGATAGAGCATAATGTCAGGTTGAATCCTAAGAAGTGTGTATTTGGCATAAATTTAGGAAAGCTCTTAGGATTCATCGTTTCAAAATGAGGCATCGAAGTTGACCTAGCAAATGTCAAGGCTATTTTAGAAATACATCCTCCCACAAACATCAAGGAATTAAGAATCCTACAGGAAAAAGTAGCATCCATAAAGTGATTTATCACACAATTATCAAATAAATATCGACCCATGAATTGACTGCTACACAAGGGGGTCCCATTCAATTGGGACGAGGAATTTCAAGCAACCTTTCCTGATATTAAGGAATACCTAGAAATGCAACCAATGATAGCTCCACCAAGATCAGATGTACCATTATTGCTATATATATCGATGACTGACTTTGCATTAGGGACCATGTTAGCCCAAAATAATGTGCAAGACAAAGAACAAGCCATATATTACATTAGCCAAACCTTGGTGAGTTATGATCTAGGATATGCATACATAGAAATTTTGTGTTTAGCAGTAGTGTTCACTACAAAGAAATTGCGGCACTATATGTTGAGTCATACGACGTATGTCATATCAAAACAAAATCCTTTGCAGTATATGATGAGTAAGACATATCATAATACATGTACTATAAAGTGGATCATGCTATTGATAGAATTTGATTTGGAATTCATTAGCCAAAATTCCATCAAGGGACAAGTCATAGATGATCAACTGGTTGAGGTCCCTCTCAAGAATAGTAGGCCTCTCACCATAGAGCTTCTTGATGATGCAATATTTGCTTTATCAGAAGCACCCAAACTCGAGGAATCGAATAACAAAGTTGATATGACCTTGTTCTTTGACGGTTCAAAGTGTGAGCAAGGGGGTGGTGCAGGAATAGTGTTTTTCATGCCACAAGGTGCTCCAATGACCTTGTCATTCAAGTTGGACTTTCCTTGCACTAACAATAATGTTGAATACAAAGCCCTAATTTTGGGTCTCCAAACAACTATCGCCATGAAGATCAAAAGGCTAAATATCTTTGGTGATTCCCTTCTCATTATTAACCAAGTTAAGGGATTATTTCAATGTCGATGTCCAGTATTGAAAGCTTACAAGGATCTTTTTGACACATATCTAGCTCAACTGGAATGGTATGACATCGAGGGAATCCCTCGTTCATCCAATAGATTTGTAGACACAATGGCATCTTTGGGATATTTAATCCCTCATAATCCTTCTGCTGGTTTTACTACCATCCATGTAAAAATGTTGTCACATTCTACTATGCAGCATGAAGCATTGGATAACAAAGAGTTAATCAACATGATTCATGTAGAACCAAATCATGAATGGTTCTACAAAGCTAGAGACTTTCTCAAGAGAGCATCATGGGGGTCTTTGATCTCACAAGATCCGATGGGGAGTGGTACTACCATTCACCACAAGGTTGTTTCCTAGTCTGCATTTGCAAATGTGGAACCACAGGGAGAACATGTTATCTTGTCAATCGAGGTCAAAGCTTATCATAATTAGATATCACAAATACATGACTTCCTTAGACTTTGTCTAATCTCTCAGGGATTGTCATGTGCCGCAAAATGCACATTTAAATAGAAAGTGACAAATTATATCTTGTTAGCAGACATCTTGTACCATAGAAGCTACGATGGAGTTCTCCTTCATTGTCTTAAACCCCAAGAGTCATCTTGGGAAATTTTGCAAGCTCACGATGGTACGTGTGGTGGCCATTTCAGTGGCATGGCTATCGTCAAGCGCATCCTTCACATGGGTTATTATTAGCCCACTATGGAGAAGGATTGCAATGTGTATGTCAGGAAATGTGTTAAATGTCAACATCATGCTAATCTTATGCACTTGCCATCACATGCCTTATAGCCCATTCAAGCGGCTTGGCCATTTTCTTAGTGGATATTTGATCTTATCGGTAAGATCTCTCCTCCATCATCGGACCGACATACATTCATTATTATGGCTACTAAGTATTTTACTAAATGGGTGGAAGCCATTCCCTTAACAATGACAACTAGAGCATGTATTGTTGAGTTTATACTCACCAATATCATAAGTCATTTTGGGATACCATCCAAGATAGTTTTAGATAATGGAACGTCATTTAAGAACAAAAATGTGAGGGCTTTGACATCCAAATATAATATCAAACATAGTTTTGCAACTCCATATTATCCGTAATTAAACAAACAAGTTGAAGCTTCAAATAAGACAGTGGTTTCCATCTTGAAAAAGATGGTACAAGAACACCACAAAGATTGGCACATCCAACTGCCCCTTGCATTATGGGCTTACAGGACTAGCATTCGGACACCCACTAGGGCAACTCCATTTTCACTAGTATATGGTGTTGAGGCCATTATACCCTTAGATTTGGAAATTCCAATATTGCACGTCACATTGAAAGAGTTCATTGATGACGACACCGTGCGGCAAGCTCACCTAGATCAATTGACGCTACTTTATGAATGTCATGTGAATGCCCTTGAGCACCTCCACATTTATCAAGAGCGCTTAAAACGAGCTTACAATAACAAAGTCCATTTGAGAGATTTTGATTTTGGTGATCTTGTATTGAAAGAGAACCCACATAACTCAAATTTGTTGCCAAAACTATAAGATAAATTTGTGGCTAACTGGTTGGGTCCTTATATGATCTCCGAGAAGATAGGACCTAGGACATATCGCTTGACATCGCTGGAAGGAATTGAAGAGCCTGAACCTCTCAACATCCTTCATCTTAAAGTGTTCTATGCCTAAAACCATAAAAAGGCCCCAAAGGCATCTATAAGCCCTTTGGTCAATTTCAAAAAGGCCCCAAAGGCATCTGTAAGCCCTTTGGTCAATTTCAAAAAGGCCCCAAAGGCATCTGTAAGCCCTTTGGTCAATTTCAAAAGGCCCCAAAGGCATCTGTAAGCCATTTTTTCAATTTCAAAAAGGCTCCAAAGGCATCTTTAACCCCTTTGGTCAAAGAAAAGGCTCCAATGGTTTTTAAAATCCCTTGGTCAAAATTTAAAATCCAAAAAAATAATATAAAGCAATAAAATCCAAAAACATTGCAAAACATAAAACTCAAAAACATATTGCATCATTCCTCTTCTTCTTTCATTTCAAAAAAACATTGCATTTTATTTGCATCATTGCATTTCATTTTGCATCTATTCATTTAATTGCATTGCATTAGGCATTTCCATCCATCGCACATTGCATTAGGATAGTTGGTGTTTGCAATATTACAAACGACACCATGTTTGTGTTTCAATCATGCATTTTTGCATTTTCATCATTCATCACCCTTGTGATTAAATGTGTTTTTCAACACAACCCATTTTGTTGCTATGAAGAATATACTAGGGTTTTTCGGTCATTCAACCATACCTAGTGGTCTTCTCAAGAGTTTGGTAGAAAGCTTGCTTTGCTTATGTAGATGAGGTCTAGTTCTAATAGTACTTAGCATATCAAGATCCTATCACTAATCAAACACATTTAACAATCCTACTTAGGATGAGGAAGGATGAAGCTGCGAAGTGGTCCAGGTCACCTTGAGTGAAAGGTTTTGTTACTTGCTTGTTTGTGAGGAGAAATGGTCTAGGGTAGTGGTCATTGGAAAAAGGACGAGCACTCTCCCTACCCAAACAAATCCCTTGCTTACAAATGAAGGAGCAATATCCCAGAGTGATATCCCAGATCAATATCAAAGATTGATATCCCAAATCGATATCCTAGATCGATATCCCAAATTGATATCTCAAAGTCAAATCCCAAATCAAGATCAAAATCAAGTTGTACAAAGAAAATCAAAACAAAATTCAAATCCCTTGCTCAAGAAAGAAAAAAATAAAGAAATTCAAAATAAACAGTGATTATTGTCACTAAAAGAGAAAATAAACAGTGATTTTTATCACTATATATGAGCAAGTATCCCAATAAAATGAAGAAAAGAAGGGGGGAGCTCGAATCCCTGGAATGATCATTACTTGAAAGCCATAGGGTGATCCCAAATATAGCAATGGGCTGAATGAATCCCATCTGGCATTGGGGTAGGTCTAAGCAATTTGAAAATGGGCTAGCTTTGGGTGGCCTGGATTGATTAGTGGTCTAGTCTGACTAAGTTTGAACCTAGGATCGGATAAAACATTTGAGGATCCCCAATACAACAATGGGCTGAATGAATCTCGCTTGGAACTGGGGTATGCTTATGCCTTATCTAATATATTCATTTGCACACATAGGGGTAATGAATAGCTGGTTTATTTGGAGTGAAAGCTTTGTTTTCATAAGCCTATTTAGTCAGTATACAGCTTTTTATGAGTCAACTAGGGTGTTTGAGTCTCATGGAAAACCTCAAAAATTCCCAAATAGCAACAATCAATTTTCATGCAATAATCAAAAATCAAATTATCTTTTATGAGAGTTTGTTTATTAGAATGAGTTGTTACATATATTAGATACCGGATGGATGTCAGAAATGATATTTAAACGGCCATTGATTATGTTACTTATATTCTTTTAATTTACAAAAGCTTATAAATTGAAACAATACATCATTGCATCTCACATAAGGGTGTACAATTTATCAAAATTTTACAAGTATATAGCAATTACAATTCATGATTGTTATACATTTTGTGGTGTCATCCATTAGATTGTTAAATCCATATTACATTCATACATTATGTTTTAAGTGATTAAAGCATACATGTTCATTTGCATAGCATTTCATTATAGAAAAATTATGCAATACATACATGGCATAAACTATGTCATAGCAGCATAAATTAAATGCATACAAGTGAAGCAGAATCATACATGCATTTAACATCAAAATATTGCATTCATATGCATCCATCATAAGTAGTCCATCTACATACATAACTCGTAGCATCTAATCATCTATCGCATAGCTATCTAGTGCATGTCATCCATACATCACATCATATAGCATTAAATCAATATACACATTGCATTCATGTGCATAACATAAACATAAAATACCAAAAATAAAGTACACATATAATGAGATGAACTATCATATCATATATATATGTGTGTGTATGTGTCAAATGTACATAATAGAGAGGTACATCAAAATGCCCACATGCTACAACTGTGTAGGTCCTCAGACCTTACACAAAAATGGTACAACTAGTAGAAAAGTCTATGCCATGCCAGTGTGCTAGGTCTAAACTATAATAAATGCTCTCAATTCCCACCGTGGAGAGCTATAAAATTAAAAATTAAAAATACCAACCACAATTCAAAAATTTACAAAAAAAATCAAATAAATCAAAAGCCAAATGTGCCTCAAATTCAGTTATTTACCCTATACACTTGGTAGTTATAGTGACTTGCACTCCATGCAATCCAGCAAGATGAGTAAATTACCATAAGGAAATTTGGGGTAAATTCATCATTGTGGAACTATTATGCTTCATTTCAATCCCTAAGAAGGCCCAGACGGCCGGACTGCTCTAAGGGAATGAGATATTCATCATAATTCCCCTATGACATTTTTAGAAAATCATCAACATTATGATTCAACACAAGCATAATTGATATTGCTATCATTTTTATTCCCTAAGAAGGCCTTCGTGGTTGGACCGCTCCATGGGATAAGAATATGCAATTACTCTAAACAGTTGTAATCATAGTTCATTAGGCCTTGTCAAGTATTCAATTGCTAAATCTAAATTTGTTCAAAGTCATTCACAGTGGTCAAGTGACTCATCGCTTCATTTAATTTTCATTACCCTCATTGGCTCATTTTTTGAGAGGGTAGTCATAATATTAAATCATAATTAAAGTCAATAGAAGATCCCTTGATCGTAGATCCCTAGATCTTGTCAAAATTGCATTCGTCTTACGAATCATTGTCAACAACTATCATAAGCTTACCCTTTTGTTGGGGTAAATAGCATATATGACAGTTACTTTGTAGCTCTCCTCCTTTTGGTTATATAGGCCTAACTCCTATTGTAGAACCAAAGCTACCCAAATGTCTGATGATGAGTGCAAACCCTTTCAAATTTAAGCCTTCCATCCAGTTGGAAGCAATGATTCTAGGATGTGCATCCTCTTTGCAAGACTTGGGCATCTAATGTTGATCAGATTAATGATCATCATCCAACCTACGACATCATTTTAGGAGGTCTATTTTTTCTCAGATTTGTTATATTTCACAATGCATCTCAAAATGGGAATCTCTAGACACCTAAAATATATCATGTCAAGGTGACTACTCATATGGGATATGCTAGAATACCATATGGAAGACCTTTGACAGATACCAAGGTATGGCAGTGGTTTTTACCACTCATTTGGGCACCTTTGCCTAGTAAGTGCTAGTCGCTGCTGACACCCACGGTTAGTAGAGTTGACCGCGCTTATCAGCCACGGTCAGGCCTCAAAATCATTTGGCCTTCATCCGACCCAAAATGAGTTGCAACGGCCAATTGGTTGCAGATTGAAGCGGTTTGAGTGAGGAAGGTTCTGGATCCTTCCATACAACAAGCTCAACCACCAAATCTTATTCTTGTCTTCCTCATGAAGCAACCCCTAGCCCTTGGCAATTGCTATATAATCCCCCTTCAAATTGGATAAAAGAGAGAAGCATAAGCAATTGAGAAGGGAAGCCATGTCGAATTACATACTCATTCACATGCATTGAGAGGAACACTTTTGCTACCAAATTGGAGATTACATGCCATGGAGGTCCTAGGAGGCTAGGAGAGCCAAGAAACACTAATTCGTGTAATCCGTGCACTCACTAAGTAATTCAATCACCAAACCTATCAGAGGACACAGAGGTGACCCTTGACCATTCGTTTGGCAAGGAGATTTGAGGAGCTGACCCTTGAATTAGAGGGTAACTACACTTCAAGCTTAACCACGACTATCAGTCATGGTTAACAGTGCCCACCGTACCTCAGATCCGTGGTCTGGGTATAAACCCTCATTTCCTTGATCTTTCAATTTGTAATCTGCTTTATTAGGTTATATTAGGTATTTTACTAGTTAGTTTACATTCTTAGAGATTTATGACCGTAGGAATTAGGATTTTAATGCATGTTTCCTTCATAATTGCAAGTAGGGCATAATGAATCTTTTTCATGTTATAATGCTTGCATTTGATTAATTAGGACTTTAGATAGGTTTATAAATGTTTCTTGTATATTTCTAATCATAGATCATCATGTTTTAATTAGATTAGCATGTCTTTATTTCCTTTCTTGATTTCATATTCCTTATACTATTTCTTGATATTGTGACTCCTAAAAGCATCGTTAAGAGAGGCCTCCTTTGTTGCTAATTTTTTCTTGTTGTTTCTTGAATGCAAGACTAACAGGGTCGTGCCATTCAATGCAGTAAATTCCTCTAATCGTGGAGAAGAATGTCATCGACACCTTGGAGTAGTTAGTGTCATATTGAAAGGCATTTTGATTGCATCTACCCTTGAGAGGGATTCGAAACTCTATTGTAATTAATGTATCAAAAGGGTATCCCTAAGAGGGACTAATTTGCAATTTGGATCCATTGAAATTAATAAAGGGATTCCTTATATTCGTTTTATATCTTGTTATCAACTTATGCATTTCTATTTGTGTCTTTTTCATCAATTACAATAGCTAGATTAGATAGCAAGCCTTTTTGGTGGTTACAATCTTGAAAGCACAAACATTGGAATATACTAACTATTCATTTGATCAAAATACAGAAAGGCAAAAAATTAAAACTAGCAAGGATGAGCAACACAAGTTCCAAGATCATGTTGAAGACTCTTACATAAAGACTCCAAATATTATTCTACAAGGGGTAGATTGAAGATAAAGATGAAGACCATATTGAAGACTAAAGTCTTCAATAACCAAATAATGTAATACAGGGGGGTGTTGGAGTATATTACATTATTTTGTACATGCTAATGTACCACATTGGGTACATCATTAGATTAGGATGTGTATCCTAGATTAGAGAGAGTAAAATTTTTATGTAATGTAATAATGTGCAGGAAATGCACAAGTGTCATGTAGTTAAGTTGGCAAGTGTGATGAGTGTAAATGTGCACAAGTGTCCATTATGTAAGAGTGCACATGTGTCCTTAGAATAGAAAAGTGAAGAGTCTCAAAGGAGAGTGAAGGTCAAGAGTACTCCATATGAAGAGTCACATTCCATTATAAATTTGTGACTAAGTATTGTAACAAGCAATTAAAAATGCATTGCACATAGCATGCATTAGTAGACTAATATTCTATGTCCTTTTACTATTTTTGTGAGCATTTATTATATCCATTTTATGATTTATTTATGAACTTATTAGTGAGTTTTATGTGATTGAAATATTATCATTATTGTATATTTTATATTGCAACTTTATTTGAGATCCTGCGATTATTTGCATTAAGTATTAAGCATAAAAAACTAACAATAGTTAGGTTTGTACCATCCAAAGTCCTTGGGCACACTTTCTAATTTATAGTCATATATATTATGTTGATTTAATGTTGATAATATGGAATCCATTTCTTTAAGGACCCTATTTTGAAAATATTGTGTCTTGTTATCATTGTTTACAAACTCAAATAATTATTACTTTAGCATTGCATGAATGTGTGAGTATTCATGTTTTGAATTACATACCATACTCCATAGAGCTATTTTATCTTCTTTTTTAATTTATCAAGAGTGAATCCTTCGAACCCCATGATGGTATATATTGGAGAACTAGACTTTGTGTTGTGCTTTGGAGCCCCTCTGTGTCAAAGCAAGATGAAAACCTAGTGCTCTTCCTAAAAACATATAAATCTTAATGGATCAGAAGGAGATATGATTATTCCTTCTACTTCTTGCTTTTATACCACATGTTGGAGTAGCATGAGGCTAAACAATTTTTATTAATCAAATAAATATATTTATATAATACAATTGACTAATAATAGACTTAACAAATAGTTCAACTATAAACTACTGTTACAACCAATTTGAATCTTACCTATAACTACTTCACAAAGAATTTGACTTGGTAACAACTCATAATACTCCTACATGAGTGGTTCTAACCACTCATTAATATTGATTACATCCTATTATGTAATAAATCCTATAACTTCTTCCATGGACTTTGTCATTGCTATTATAGATTTGACTTTTGATTCTTTTGTTGGTTTCTTAACTTGTTCCCCTACCATAGTTGCTTCTTGCTTCTTCTTGGATCCTTGCTTCTTAAGCTAAGAAATATTCTACAATGTTATCTTCTTATTTATACACCATAACTTCATTAACTTATTTTGTACATTAATGTAATAGTAACCAAGAATAATATCAACATCATCCATATTAATAGCATGGAAATCTAAATGTAAAACATATCTATCCATGGTGATCTTCAAATAGTCAAAAATATGAACTTTCTCACTTTCAATTTGTATGTTCATAATTTTTGTTGCTTGAACCTACAACCTCTCAGCCAAGGCAATATTGATAAAATTATATTTGCTATTAGGGTTGATGGAAATAATAACCTTTTTCCTTTTGAATGCAACCATGAACTTGCAAAATCTAATTTTTAGATTCAAACAAATTTCTTTGTCCATTTTTTAGCTTATCTACCACTAAAGGTGTGGTTCACTTAGTCTTCACACTAACATATTTTTCCCTTCTACCACATCTTTGAAATTTGATAGCTCTATTTTTAACTCTTATTATTTTTGAAGCTTGTTTATTTTTCTGCATGTCCCATGATGGTTAACTTTAAACTAGCTCTATTTTTATATGGGTTCCACTAACTCATGAATGCATGCTCCTCCATTTTATTCCAAGTGTAATTATGATTCATTTTCTTAATAAAACTTACCCACAAAAAATAAGCTTCCTCTTTCAAAATTCTATAAAGGTGGAATTACCAAAAATAATTACCAAAATATAGATATCTAAACTTCATCCACCATTATCAGGTGGTATTAGCTCAACTTGTTATATTTATCAATATTTTGAGGAGATCCAAGTTCGAATCTTGCCAAACAATACATGGATAATATCCAAGCTTTGTTGTGATACCACTATGTGGTGATGATGTAATACGGGTGAGGCCTATTTCAATCCCATATAACCCATTAAAAAAAAAACTTCATCCACCATTCTCGAACATCAATATCAACCTCTCTAAAAAAAAATTGTAACTCCATGAGTTTACATCCACAATAAGTAAAGACAATGAAAACTAGGAATTTACAAAAAACATCTCCCCGTAGACATATAAACAATTAGACTTTTAAAACAACATATGATTTTCTTACTCCAATAGAAAAATATCTCAAATTTCATTTTCTGGAAAAGAAAAAAAAAACATGATTTGAAAAATCATCTCTACCCTTGTTCCAAATGGTTGACTTCATAGGGTCATATACCCCTCAATACCACTCAGATTCTTTCATATGACCACTCATTTTAAAGCTTTTAAATTTTTTAATAAAATAGTGCAAGCATCATTTGAATTTACACAAAGATATGGCTCCCAACAAATAAGATGTTTTCTAAAAAAAATTGCTAAAATTCTACAATACACAAAGCAATTCCCATTTTGCCAAAATCATTGCTTTGATACCACTTGTTATGTAAATTTATTCTCATTAGCATAAATCATTCACAAATATGCAGAAATATCAAATCATTCATTCACATATAATATTCCACAAATATAATCCACACAATAAGACAAAGATATAGATAATACCCTTATGGTAGGGCAACACCATCAATACTCTTTAAGGAAAGAATAACTCAACCAAATTTCCCAAGAAGAGAGAACCACTTAGAAAGGACAAGGTATCATAAGCTACTTCATGGAAAAATATAATTACAAGAGAATACTCAATATGATTGATGATTACAATGGCAATATCTCTTTTTTATATACCCATCTTCTAATTCTACTTTAGAGAACCAACTACTAAACTCTCATCCCACTCATTATTATAATATAATATAATAATATAATCAACCTTGGGTTATGTGCGGCCCATGCCAACTATCCATAATACCCTTACAATATAATATCATATTCCCATATACCTATTCCTAGATACCATAACATATACAAGATGAGCAACAACCCCAAGAGGTGGATACAAGGAATAAATAGAATATATTAGTACACAAGTCTCCTCTTCCCAAGTGTTGATAATCCTAAAAACTATTGTTACAATGATAGGGTTTCCCAAGCCATAACTAAAGAATAATATGAAAGGGATATTATTATAGAGACAAGAAACCTTTACCACATGGAAAAATGAAAGATATTAGATATCAAGGTGAAAAGTTCAATGATTTGCACTAGACTAGTTCAAACCTTGGGAATGGCTACCAAGAAAGGTTCCCTCAATATAAGCACCAACTTTTTTTATTATGAAGTGGCACACATAAAAGCTACCACCTCAAAGGCTTCTAAAACTACCACAACCATCATCTCCACCATCGTTTTTCCATCCCATATTTTTTCTCTCCTCTTTTCCAAGAAATTATTTTTCAACTTCCCCTATTTACTACTTTTCTTTCCTTTGTTTCACTCCACCACCATTATATTTAGGTGAAACCCCCTTAGTTTCAATAGTCTCTACTTCCTCCACCATCACTATTGTAACCTCCATTTCCACTCTCTCATATTTTCTTATCTTGTTATCACATAAACCACTTCCACCATACCTTTTATACAGGGCCCACCCATATCACCTACACCATAACTGTTAGCTCCATAACTGTTAGCTCTAGTCTCACTACTAGCCTTATGGTCCTTAGGAAGAATAAGATAAAACATGTTTATTTTTCTTCTTAAGGACCCATAGAGTTCACCTTGAGCACCGAGGTACCATTCAAATTACTAGTAATAGAAAATTCGGCACTAGGGATATCCATATAAACATTCGAGATTGGAGGTCAACCTCCTATGGTAGAAGCTCCCAAAGGCACCCAACTCTAGTTAATATACAATCAAACACATGAGGTAGAGGGTGTCAAAGGACAAGTGGGTCCCATGAAAATTGTAATTTGGCTCTTAATTTAAACAATCATGTCAATCATGCAAGTGGGTGTGGATGTGGTGAACGAGTACATGTTGAAGGTGGAAAAGGTAATTGATGAAATATTAATAGATGAATTCTTATCCATGGAAGATGTTATTTGTAGAAACATACCCTACAAACGTAAGTTTCCTTATGACAACATCCTCTAAATATATTACAAGGTTATCCTACCTAGATCAACAAACAATTTGTGTACTTAATACAATTTTATGGAAAGACCAATCTAGCCATGTTCTTCAATTACCTCATGTTAGTTGGTTAAAACTAGAATTATGCAAATAGAATAAGGATCTTGCAAAAGTGTTGGAGCAATAAAAATCAAAGACTTATTAGGAGGAAGAAGATGCCAAGCTATAGGAGGATATGGATACCTTGAAAAGGTAATATGAAGATCTAAAGGAATATTCCAAAAAAATAAAGTAGGAATAACTATAATGGTAGCAACAAAAGGCCAATCTGTTAGTAAAAATTGAATCATAGAAAAAATGTGACTTAAAGGTTAAAGCAAAAGGATGATGAAATATCCTAGATGAAACAAATGAAGAACCTAAAGGTAAATATTAAGTCTATAAAATACAAAGTGTTAGCCACTAATGTAATAAAGTCCCTATGTAATAAGATCTTAGAAGGAGTACGAGGGAGTAAAACAAGTTAAGTTGCATCTACAATATGACAAGACATGTGAAGATTTGTTGTCTAAAGGTTAGGCCACAGTCAATAGTGTGGAGTTTGAACTTACCTCTAGAGCAAATTATGAGCAATACTCATAAGGCTATCAACTAGCATATGTAGCATCTAGGCCTACCACTAAAGTAGGTTATCACAGTGTGGTTATTAAAAGTGCCCTTGAAGCAACAAATCTTGGAAACCTATAAAACCTCCCATAAAAATATAAAGGAGGTTGTAGAGAACCAAATTGCTCAATTGATTCAAAGAGTACTTCCAAATCCTCTCTTAGGTAAAGAAGTTGTACTATCTAAGGATGAGTATGTAGGATTTATAGAATAATTAAAGAAGGCATTCGCTCAGATAGATAAAATATTCCCGACTAATGCAACATCCAATTTCCCAACATAATATCTCAATTAGAAGAATTGCTAGAGGGAGTAAAGGATATTTTGAAGACAGATGAAGAGTTGTCTCAAGAGGAATTTTATGACTTGGAAACAACAATGGCATAGCTCAAGAATGTAAAGACACCTTCTAATGAAGAATGAAGTGAACTATGGAGCTTGTTGTCAAATAGTTCCAAGAATGCCATGCAAAAATTTGTAATTTTAAGCATTTTTGTGGTTATAATAGTTTTATTGACACTCTAAACTAGTGCATAAAGGTCATTCTAGAGTTTATCATCAACCAATATTGGCATCCCTATAAGTTTCTAGAAATGTAGTATGGTGTACCACATTTTTCAATAATCTAAAAAAGAAGTGGTTGAACAAAGGTAGCTAGGCAAGAGGAATGAAGGACTTTAGCAAAATTATGTGGGAGACAAATGATTTTGCAGTTAAAAAAAACCTCATTACCAATTTTATAGTCATTAGGTAGTGAACAAGGCAACTAACCCTAAAGAAAAGGTAAGAAAGGAAATGATCCATCAATATTACAATTCATTGAAAAACTTTGATCTATCAAAAATTGATGATTTTTCATGTTGTCTATCAACAAAGTAAACCTAATACATTGAAAATGATGTTTTATCATTTTACTATAACTTGCAATGGTTTAAAAACTACTACTTAGGATAAAAAGGGATAAAATCCCTTGCTATGAATAAAAGTATAAGACTTTTAATTATCATTTGGTCATTTTGAAAAACATTAGAGCTATGCTTAGTTGTAATTATGTTTTATTAATGGATGGAAAATCATGAATGACATTTATACACATTTGTGTCTTATTTTGTCGGAACTCATGTATTAATAAATGGTGTTTGCGGAGTTTCCTTCTCACTTACCTGTTAGTCCTATTTTTTATTGGATGTATGTGTACACATAAATTTGAGCATATCACTAATCTTCAATTTTTGCAATCCCTCCATCGATCAGCCATGTAATCAACTAAATCAAATCAATCGTCCCATGTCCAAATTAAGAGCATTTATTTCTCTAAAGGAAAATCATAAAAGTATGAGCACAATCATCGCCAGTGCTTTCACCTCCTAGGTAGTGCTTTGTAGAAAATTGACTTTTCAACCTTTCCCACCTAAATTTTATCTCCAAAAATCATTTTTGCAAAAGTGTCACTAGTGATTTTACCCGCCAACGCTTTTGACTATCATGTGCTAAAATAATAATAAAAATATTTTTGGTACCTTAAATAACCCACTATTAATGGATCCAATAAATAAGATTCAATTCATATCCCCAACAAAAATCCCAAGCCTAATATTTACCATTTACAATCTTCCTCTATTAGTGGCATCATGATTCCATTTCAAAATCTTACCATCTCCAATCCTATCAACTTCAATGCAATCCGTCCCCAAGAAGACATGGCTTCTAATAAATTTAGAACTTGGGATGACCAATTGATCATATTACATTGCAACAAAATTATACCAAATTTCATCTAGATTTATAGGAATTAATCTTCATGTATGGAAAGGTCATGCTAAAATTTGGTGAAGGAATCCTTCATCCATCAAGCATCAAAGCTCTCTTTCAAGCATTCAAGCACATCAAGTCTCCAAGCATTCAAGCTCAAGCTCTAAATCTCTCAAATGCCTTCAAAGCAACAAGAAAGTTTCAATTAAGCTTCCACAAACAAGGGGATAGCAACCTTAGCATCTTGAGCAACAAGTGTGCTTTGGGATTGTGCTATTTTCCCTTTACTTGATTTTGTAGTTGTAATATCTAATCTCATTGCATACACTATTGCTTTGGTTTTCCTATTTGTATTTAGTTTAACAATTTCACCTCTTATAATTGTTAGTTTACATTTCAAGCAAGCAAACTTTCAATTTTTTGTCATTTGGCAAGATCTCTATACTCCTTGGTTAGAGAACTTCCTTATATCAACCATTAAGTAGACATATCTTGTATTTAATCTTGCTTTGCCACTCCCTAAAGCATTTTCATATTGTAGGTCTAATGGCACTATCACTCTCTATTTTTATAAAGCACCAATAGCATTATCACTCATCCACTGGTGCATTTTCCATTAATCATTTAATAAATACAATTTTTATTTTGTTAGTTATCATCTCTTATCTAAACAAGGGTATGATGTTGGCAAAGAAGACCTGATACTCTCCTTTAGCTCAAGTATACCCCTATACAATTGATCTTTTTAGTTCTTGTCTATTTTGTAGGAAGACAAAAGTGTCATTAGGACATGATAGCACCATCAATGCTTTAGTGACACCAAAAAAAATTCTACCTTTGTGGACATTAGGACATTTATAGCACCATTAATGCTTTATTGACACCATCAATTCATGCTCTTTTTATTTGAGCATTTAAGTGCTAAAATGTATTTGTTGTTTATCATCATTAGTTTCTATTTTTGTTTATTTGTTAAAATAAGAAAAATGAGGAAAGGAATTAGCTTATCATTTTAATTATTTAGGGGATCAACTAAATCATCAACCTCACTATCATTGAATCAAAATAGCATGTAGCTACATCTAAGACTTGTTTGTTGCACATCTCTTACACCGTTGCCTTCAAAATAAAAATTATCTTTTACATTATCATCAAAAGCAAATTTTATTTTAGTATTAGGCCTCATTGTTATATTAGGGATAGATTAAGTTTAATCTTAGTCAAATAATATCTTAGGATAACGCAATTTTCCTTCAATAAATCCATCAAACTCTAGACACTAAGCTAACAAATTGCCCTTGTCCTCAAGGTGACGAATGAGAAGAATGAGAATCATTGTGAAAATATCCTTCATGACACCTTCCCCATTCGCCTTATCATAGTATACATAATGAATGAGAACAACTTATCATTATTTGGTCTTCTTAAGATGACACAACTAATCATAAACTAGCCTCACTACACCCTTTGCTCGCATTTTTTTCTTGCATTTACTTTTATCCCTCGCACTCTTACCTTACCATGTTTCTTTTCCTACAACTATATTGGTTAGATTAGTGTAGGTTAGTGAGGAGCAAGCCTAAATTTGGAGTTTAAGGCTTTTTAAACTTTCCTTTTTTCAAGGTTATGGAAGTAGGATCATGGGATGATTTTAACATCAATCAGTCTCATGGACCAATACTTACTATGAGAAAATAGAAATGTTGAAGTCATTGGTAAGAAAATTAAAATAGCTAGTAGTAGTGGGAAGGTATCTCAAAAATCATGTATGAGGATTTTATAGGAGAGGCCCAAATTTTAACTGACCTAAATCTATTGAAAGATTATGTATGGTTGATTTTTCTAAAGATATTGTCATTTTACCTAAGGAGGATCAACAAAGTTTTGTAATTTTGTCATAAGGTGATCCCAGTTTTGTAGAATTTACACCCAAGGATAGAGGTAGGAGCTTGGATCCCTTTCTAATAAAACTTGGCACCCTATGAATTCATAAGAAATATAGTAACCCGATTACTACCTTATGATTCTCGACACTTGATAAGTTTACAAAACCAATATTTTGAATGATTGAAATCTCCAATGGTTCATTTTTATAAAGTGGAGTCCAAAGATATGATTTGCTTCAGAGATGTGATTAGCTATCATCTCTTATCTAAACAAGGGTATGATGTTGGCAAAGAGGACCTGATACTCTCCTTTAACTCAAGTATACCCCTATACAATTGATCTTTTTAGTTCTTGTCTATTTTGTAGGAAGACAAAAGTGTCATTAGGACATGATAGCACCATCAATGCTTTAGTGACACCAAAAACACTTCTACCTTTGTGGACATTAGGACATTTATAGCACCATTAATGCTTTATTGACACCATCAATTCATGCTCTTTTTATTTGAGCATTTAAGTGCTAAAATGTATTTGTTGTTTATCATCATTAGTTTCTATTTTTGTTTATTTGTTAAAATAAGAAAAATGAGGAAAGGAATTAGCTTATCATTTTAATTATTTAGGGGATCAACTAAATCATCAACCTCACTATCATTGAATCAAAATAGCATGTAGCTACATCTAAGACTTGTTTGTTGCACATCTATTACACCGTTGCCTTCAAAATAAAAATTATCTTTTACATTATCATCAAAAGCAAATTTTATTTTAGTATTAGGCCTCATTGTTATATTAGGGATAGATTAAGTTTAATCTTAGTCAAATAATATCTTAGGATAACGCAATTTTCCTTCAAGGAATCCATCAAACTCTAGACACTAAGCTAACAAATTGCCCTTGTCCTCAAGGTGATGAATGAGAAGAATGAGAATCATTGTGAAAATATCCTTCATGACACCTTCCCCATTCGCCTTATCATAGTATACATAATGAATGAGAACAACTTATCATTATTTGGTCTTCTTAAGATGACACAACTAATCATAAACTAGCCTCACTACACCCTTTGCTCGCATTTTTTTCTTGCATTTACTTTTATCCCTCGCACTCTTACCTTACCATGTTTCTTTTCCTACAACTATATTGGTTAGATTAGTGTAGGTTAGTGAGGAGCAAGCCTAAATTTGGAGTTTAAGGCTTTTTAAACTTTCCTTTTTTCAAGGTTATGGAAGTAGGATCATGGGATGATTTTAACATCAATCAGTCTCATGGACCAATACTTACTATGAGAAAATAGAAATGTTGAAGTCATTGGTGAGAAAATTAAAATAGCTAGTAGTAGTGGGAAGGTATCTCAAAAATCCTGTATGAGGATTTTATAGGAGAGGCCCAAATTTTAACCGACCTAAAGCTATTGAAATATTATGTATGGTTGATTTTTCTAAAGATATTGTCATTTTACCTAAGGAGGATCAACAAATTTTTGTAATTTTGTCATAAGGTGATCCCAGTTTTGTAGAATTTACACCCAAGGATAGAGGTAGGAGCTTGGATCCCTTTCTAATAAAACTTGGCACCCTATGAATTCATAAGAAATATAGTAACCCGATTACTACCTTATGATTCTCGACACTTGATAAGTTTACAAAACCAATATTTTGAATGATTGAAATCTCCAATGGTTCATTTTTATAAAGTGGAGTCCAAAGATATGATTTGCTTCAGAGATGTGATTAGCTCAATAAGTTTGAATCACTTGTTGATAAAGGAGTGAATTATTGCTACCAAAGAAGCAAATCGCTTGTTAGTAGGTCAAGTGGAAAAAGTGTGCATAAATGCTAAGGAAGATCTCTTGGAAAGTTATTTTTTTAATGGTTTCATAACTCATTTGTAAGACTTCTAAGCTAATTAGTGAGGCATTTAGATGAATGTAACATTTGGAGGTGTACCATTTTTCTAAATATACCCCAAAATTGGTAGAATTACTAGGAGTATAAATTTCTCACTCTATGTAACTCCATGGTGAATTATTGTTATAAATAGGAGTTGTGGGCTCCATTGTCAACATCTTTTGACCTTGATAAAACAAAGCTACACTATGTGAGACCCACATTGTAATTGCTCTATATTTGGAAAAAATAAAGATATTGTACAAGAGTGTTTGCTTTTCAGTTATGGACTACTCTTTTAGATTCTGAAATGCATTTTCATTGTGGCATTGAGCTTTTGCCTCTTGAGTAGATCTTGTTAATTCTATTCCATACAAGTAGGATCGTAGTGTTATTATTTTATTTTCTCATGTATTAACTAATCATACACTCTTCTTGTGATGGCTATAACCATATTTAATTTCATAGAATTTTCTTTAATCTCTCTCACCCTTACCTTTCAAGCCTTAATGTCTACACATTTAATTTCCCCCTTTATTTTCTAGACTAAGATTATATTAGATTAGTTTAAAAAGGATAGTGGGAAGCTAGCCTAAATCTAAAGGTTGAAGAAGGCATGATCTCCCTTCTTCCAAATCTATTGATGGGTTTGTGAGGCACATAAGAAGTTTAGCAATTCCATATTCAACAGTGTCCATATGATCTTAAGCCTAAACTAATATTTCAAGAGTTTCTTTAGACCTATTTTGAATACATAATAATTTATAATGGGTTAATTCCTTGGATGAAATTCCATAGAATTGAATTGTATTTATGGAACTTCTTCTTCTTCTTTATTCTCAAATACATCATAATAATTTTCATTCTTTGATAGAGTTAAAATCACTTTCTTTAGAAACTTTTTTTTTTTTAATACTTAGGTTTTTTAAAATCTATTTGAACCCTTCTTTGGCTATGCTTTATGTTCTTTTTGGTGGTTCCTTCTTTGGGACTCATGAGTAGTCTCTGAATAAATGATCATATCCATGGAATAATCTACATTTAAAAAGATGCATCCATAATCTAGCTATTGGATCCATGTGAAGTCCTTAGTTTCCCAAGTGATGGTCTTTTATAATAGGTGATCTAAATTTAATGGTACCAATATACAAGACTTAATGGTATTCCCCATGCCAATATAATTCCCTAGAATATTTCCTATAGATTCCAACATATATATTGACTAGAATTTTTGCAACAACTCTTAAAATTACGTCTGTATTAAATCCCCTATTAAAATATCCTTTGTGGATTTAAACCCAATGTGTGAATGATTTGTTAAGATTCCCACATTTTTTTAACCAAGAGACTTCTTACAATATATGATATTTATCTGTTAGACACTTCCTTATTATAAATATTCCTTGCATTCTCCATATTTTGGATTCTAGTTCATATAACTTCTTGAGAGATAGTTAGGATCCCTAAAATTGATATATGAAAACATTTCTAGAGAACATGTTGATATTTTCACCTTTAATTCGTGATCCAAATTTAAAATAGGGCTTCCCTCCATTGTCGATATGTGTGTTGATTTTTTCTACAAATTTGATATTATCTTCTAATTGCCATGTAGTATATTCCTTCTCCTCTCGTTCACACTACCAACTGGGTATATATAAAAGATTGGCTTGGAAATACAAAATACCCTATATGCCTTTTTTGCATTTCTTATATATTATAATAGAAAAATCTAATATCTTAGACTATAACTTTAACAAAATATAAACAAGAGTGCAACAAAAAAATATATGAAAAATCCTTTCTAAGTAATCTTTAGCATAACCCCTTCCCTTTGAGCTCCCTTATGGATATCATGTGTAGTTTTTTTAATAATTTTACACAAGTTTTTATGAGGGGTCCTGGTCCCCTCATATTGAGTGGTGTTTGAACCTTGAACATCCCCAAAGAGAGACCAAAACCCTTACCACTACAGTAAGCTTGTAGCTTCAATGAGTTTATACAGGTTTTTATGAAGGGTCCTGGTCCTCTCATACTGAGTGGGGTTTGAACCTTGGACCTCTCAAAGAGAGGCCAAAGCACTTACCACTATAGTAAGCTTGCAGATAGGATATCATGTGTAGTTATGCATAATAGGCTCTTTTAAATGATTTGGTATAAATAATTACATTAATGATATTTAAAATAATAATAATAATTTTTTTATGTAAGAAAATAATAACATTTAATTTAACATGTGTCTCACTAGTATTTTTTAATAAGCTATATATTGGTTCTATTTGGGGCTAATCCCATCAAAATAACAAACTAGTATATTTTTTGTCAGGTTAATTAAAATTTACCCAGTTTGCCCTTTTATCAAAAATATGATTAAATATATTCTTCATCTTCCTCAAACTGCTAATTTTCTATAGTCAACTCCTTGACATTATTTTCATTCAAAGATAAAATTTCACTTGTCCGATTTTCTTCTAAAATTTGAATTTCACCAAGACGAAGATCAACACCACAATTGGCTAAATTATCTTTAACTTAATTTTCTTCTCTATAGATAATGCTCATGTTTCCAAGGTATTTCCTACAATAATAGTTGATGAACAAAAGCAATGATGTTAGTATTTTTTACCAATATCCATGCCCATTTTTAGTGATAGCATTGATGATAATTTATATTTTTTATTCAAATAAAATATATCTCCATCCTCTTTTAATTGCAATTTTGATCCTTCTAATATGTTCCCCATAATCTACATAGTTGTTAGATGAAGTTTCATATGATTATGAATAAGTAAGAAGAATTATGTCATTATTTTAAAAAACACCATCTCCACTAGATTTTTTTTAGAAGCATCATTAAAACTAATTTTGATAAATCAAATTTCCATACATTTCCATTATACTATAAATTGAAGCAAATCCTTTTTGTTAACTCTGTTATCCAAGATGATCCTTCCATATATATTCAAACCATGTAACCAAGAGGTTAGCACCTATTTTTCTACACTTGATACTTTCCATGATAAGCACCATGTCTATAAATATTTAAAATCTTTTGATATGTGTTTCTACAAATAGCATCTTCCATGATTTTGATATTTATTTTTAAAATTTGTCTTACTTCTTTCAAGCCATAAATTCCAATAAATAACTATTAGATGATCAATTACATTATTTACATAATATTTGAAGAGGTGGAATACAAAGAGACATATTGGTCTCCAAAGCACCAAGATTCTCTTGAGAAACCAAGAGATATCTTACTGTGCATATTTGTATGGTTAGATGCTTTGATTGATTGAATGTAAAATTGTTTTTTGTTGTTCAATCCATCATTGGTATCATAGCAAGTTGTGGTGAGAAGAAAGCTCACTCCATTTTTATTTCCCTCTATTCTCCAGATTATAATCCTCCAAAAACATTCCAAAGGTTTTGTCAAAGTAATTCCAAATGGACAAAGGCTTTGTTGAGAATGGTAAAATCCCCTTTTTACTATGATCTACATTGGAGAGAGGGGCACCTCAAAATATATGGGTAAAGAACATTGTGAAGAGTTGGTTAAGGACCATGTATAAGAGATCACATGATGATCTCTTATGCTTGATGAATTTAGATATTTGGAGGAGAGTGTGATGCTTGAAATCCTAGGATTCGCCTATATAGTTGGTTGTGTTGAGTGATTGAACAAGACCTTATAGATTTTTAGTTTTTTTAGTTTTTTAGCATTATTGACTCACCTTTTGGAGAGATTGTGGAACCGTTTTCCAAGGGATGGATGGATCTATTCTACCTATGATATGGTTCTATCTTGAATAGATCTCCCAAACTATGGTGGCTCTTCATTCTTATCTTCTAAGGTAGATTCAACTCAAGATTCTCCCATTAGGATCCTAACATACAACCCATAACCCCATATAAATTTACCGTTAGATATCAAGCCCATGATGACCACTTCTTAATTTTCCTCCTTTCATAATCCCATGCAAATGATCTTGAATGTGTTATGAGACCGGTTGATGAAGATAGTTTGTCACTACAATTATCACAAGATCTATATCTAAATTTCTAAGCTATGGTAGTTTCAAAAACACCACTCACCATAGCTCACACAACAACCATATGTGGCTCTCTAGTACTAACATCATATCCAATGGATAGAGATATAATAGGATTATATCCCCCACCTATTTTGTGCTATTAAGAGCCTATTGAATCCATGTGGGACCTACATTTTTTATGTGGTAGTTTTTTCTATATAGGAAGTGTAATGCATCTGCTACCTCCATGGAGTTGATGAGGCACACATTACTCTCATGGAGTAAAGATGCCCAAGCCCAAACTATAAATATGGAGGTTCCAAGATGATGAGAGGATGAAGCAAATGAGAGTGAAACCACTTAGTTGTCTCATTCTAGTAGATTCTCCTATTCTCCCCCACAAAAATTCATTATCAGTAAATGTACTTATTTATTGTGCATATTATATATATGTGTGTGTGTGTGTAAAGAAAAAGAAAATAAAAAATAGTAGTTTCTTTATTTTTGCAAATTCCTATAGTTTATTTGTGGGAAAAGAGGGGAATATTTTTAGTGGTAATTGACACCTTTATATTTTTAAATAGTTTGATTCAAAATTTGCATACTTTGTATATCACTTAAACACATGCTTAAGCACACTCATAACGTTAAGTATGAACAATAAATATAGCTTGTGTTTACAAGTAAAGATATGTTGAGTTATTGTTTCTATAGCCTAACAAAGTTTCCATAACGACATTTGGACATCAATCCTTTCAATCATAAAGGAGATAAGGACATCATTTTTTGTGATTCTTTCACTCCATTTTGTATCCTATTCATCACTATTTCTAGACACAAATCCTAAAATTGAGAAATTTTAAGTATATAGGGAAGTTACACCCATGTACAAGGATTTTTGTTTAATAAATTGTCATTGATAGGGAAAATCACTTTTTGTACTACCTTGGTATTTTTTATCATTCTCTTTCATGTACCTTAAAGTCTCTCACACGTACAACCACATATATCAAGAGGAATAGATTCTTCCATATACCAATGAGTATATAGGAAGGAAGGGTATATAAATAAGTTTGGTATATAATATTGGTGGTATATTGAAAGGGAGAACATTTAGGAGTCATAAGGAAATTTCACCATGACAACATCAAAAACAATTCTTACAAAATAATAGCTATGTAAAGGTCCAAACTTTGGACCATGGAAGATAGACGAGGACCATCCTAGTGGTTGAGAAACTCTAGGAAATTATCAATAGAAAAATCACTTGACCTAAAGAGGAGGGAAATGATCAACAATAGTTTGATGAGGTTGATCCCAAAGCACTAATTATCATCACCCTTGACACAACAGATGTCATTTAGCCACACAATGGTGAAGCACAAACATCCAAAGAGACATGGGACACACTTTCTACCATCTATGAAGGGAATAATGAATCAACAATTATTCACCTTCAATATCAACTTCACACACTAAGAGTTAAAGATGAAAAAAGCATTAAGGAATTTCTTCACATAGTTACATAATTTAAAGAAAGATTAAATATCATGGGAGAAATAGTAGATGATAGGCTCTTAGTACCCATCATACTTAGATCCCTACCAAATTCTTTTCAAATATTGATTAGTTCTTTGTAATTATCAAATAGGAAGGTGTCCTTTGATGAATTGGTGAACACGCTTCAACAAGAAGAAAAAAGCAATTGGTTGAAGGATTAGTTGACAAATAGTGCACTCATTTACACAAAGAAGCCACATAATGGTCCTTCATCATCATCATTATCATAAAAACAACCTCAAAAACAAAGAAGGTATTGTCATATCTATGAAAGAGGACACGATACAAAGTATTATCAATATAAATCTAACTAAAAAAAGACACAATCCAAACCATATCCTAAGCAAACACAACAACAAGGACATGTTTCACATAAAGAATCAAAATCTAACTTCTAAAAGGACCTTGAATTGGCACTTGAGGTACTAAAATCCAATGCAATGAT